>JASDDO010000010.1:288518167-289912972 GCA_030015575.1 Agapanthus africanus | reverse complement strand
GTTAATTACTATTCACGAGTTGGCAACTCACCCCCGTTGTGCCACAGTTTTGCAGGACTTACCCTCTGAGTAGTCGCGGTGGGCAGCTTATCATCATTTCTTTTGGGGATACCGCTACCTGGGGCAGTGAGGCCGTTGCATTATAGGTGGGTTTGCGGTTATCCGTTGTATATTGTATATCATTTTGGGTTGGATCTAGTATTCTCCATCTACTTGTTGTATATGACTTAGAGACGACTTGTGAGATATCAGTGTTGTATATTGGTTTTGGGAACCGTGCTCGTAGAAGCAGGATATTGTGGATATGTTTACTTTTTGATATAGTCGTTCTCTTTGATATTTCTTCGCTTTGGCGTCGTATACTTGTTGTGGTGATTGTCTCCGCCGGTGGGCGTGATTTTTCTCCCACTTGGGATGTTTTATATTATCTGTGTTGTACCCGTTTACGGGGCTAGTTTTACAAAGGAGGTGCTGCCGAAATTTTTATGAAAGAAAACTAGAGTTAGAAATTTTAAATGGCGACTCCTAAAACTTTTAAATTAGGTTTTCTCCGTTGATCCATTCTTGGGTGGTTTAGATTTCTGGGTTTTCGGCTTACTTAGGTTACGTACGCCTGTAGACGTTACGTAATTTAAGTGCCGGTTACGGACCGAATTTCGGGTCGTGACAAAGTTGGTATCAGAGCGTTAGGTTTTACCTTTCGGAGTCTAGGATGACCTTGGTATGATGGAGTAGGTGGCTTAAGCAGAGTGACGTAGCGTGTGTATGTTCCGCGGTATACTTACGACACGGTACTCCGCCTAAGTGACCTTAGGACTTGTTTATTGATATTCCTTCCGTGATTGATATACATCTTGTGATTCGATTTCCGTTTCCTTATCGAATCTTGTTTCCATTATAGCCCATATGCCGCCGAAGACTACGAGGGCTCAGAGAGCGGCCGCGAGGGCCGAGGTCAGAGTTGACTCGCCTGAGGCGAGGACTGACCGGGATGGTACGCCTGTTGTACCGGAGTATATTGCTATGATTGGAGCTGGTATGCAGGATCTGCGCCAGATTGTGGGGACTTTGGTAGAGACCATCCGAGCGCAGGGGCAGGCAGTTGTTCCACCCGCTGCGGTGGCCACGATGGTACCTACAGTTCCGATAGTCGCAGTTGCAGCTCCGGGGGTTATTGCTGTGTCATTGACGGATTTCATGAGGCTGAGACCTCCGGTGTTTACGGGTACAGATGTTACCGAGGATCCGCAGTCGTTTATCGACCGGATGGCCAGGATTTGTCGCTCACTCCGATGTTCCGACGAGAGATGGGTAGAGTTTGCCAGTTTTCGTCTGGAAGGCATGGCCCAGAAGTGGTGTGAGTCGATGGAGAGAGGCAGAGCCGCTGGTCTTGCTCCTATGACCTGGGCTGAGTTTGTGACGTCTTTTCTCGTTCGTTTTCTTCCACCGAGCGTCAGAGATGCGCGAGCGCGCAGATTTGAGTCTTTACGTCAGACGCCGGGGATGACGGTGTCGGATTATGATGTATTGTTTACTGAGCTGTCGATATATGCTCCATACCTGGTGGCGACTGAGGAGATGAGGGTGAAGAGGTTTGTTCGAGGCCTACTTACCCAGATATTCTTAGCCATCAGTGTGCAGCATTGTGACACGTATGCGGCAGCGGTGGATGCAGCTCTTTCGGTAGAGGAGCGTCTAGCTGAGTTATCAGTTGTTCCGGGACCGAAGAGGGTTCGTATAGATGATGTGGCAGCGAGGCAGACGTTTAGACGTCGAGATAGTTTTCGTTCTGATGGTGGCGGTTCGGGACGAGGCAGGCTTTATGGTTCTTACCCTCAGGATGATCGGCAGTTTGTTCCGGGATGTTACCGGTGCGGTAGTTTGGGTCATCGGGTTCGAGATTGTATAGAGCCGCGTGTGAACGAGCCAGCTGTACCGCAGATTACCTTACCACCTTCTCCACCTCAGAGAGCGTTGCCTCTTGTTCCTGTAGTTGCGCCACGTCAGACTCCTGTTCAGCGAGGTCGTGGTCGCGGAGGTTTTGTACCGAGAGGACGAGGTGGCAGAGGCAGAGGACAGCCAGTAGCAGGTAGAGGTCAGGCTAGGGTTTTTGCCTTGACTCGCCAGGACGCTCAGGCGTCCAATGCCGTGGTTTCAGGTACTCTTTCTGTATGTTCTTATGATGCGCATGTTCTTTTTGATCCGGGATCCACGCATTCGTATGTTTCTACGCACTTCGTGCCGAGATTAGGCCGAGAGTCGTGTTTGCTGGATCAGCCGCTGATCGTGACTACTCCTGTGGGAGAGTCGTTTGTTGCGCGTTATGTGTTTCGATCTTGTGTCGTCCATATTGGTGACAGAGATCTGCCCGTCGACTTGATCCTTCTGGAGATGTTGGACTTCGACGTTTTGTTGGGCATGGATTGGCTAGCTACTTGCTATGCGTCCGTGGACTGCCGCGAGAAGACAGTTAGATTTTGTTTTCCCGGCGAGTCGGTGTTTGTTGTGCAGGGGGACCGTAGTGCCGCCCCTCACAGCTTGATTTCTGTTGTGTGCGCTAGTCGGCTTTTGAGGAGGGGATGTCGGGGATTCTTGGCGTTCATTCATGATACTGGAGCCACAGTGGAGTTGTTGGACCAGGTTTCTACCGTGCGAGAGTTTCCCGATGTTTTTCCCGATGAGTTACCTGGGATGCCGCCAGAGCGCGATATTGAGTTTTGCATTGATCTGATTCCTGGCACGGAGCCTATTTCTATACCGCCTTATCGGATGGCTCCGACAGAGCTTAGAGAGCTTAAAGATCAATTGCAAGAGTTGCTTGATTTGGGACTTGTGCGTCCGAGTGTTTCGCCGTGGGGAGCTCCTGTTCTGTTCGTCAAGAAGAAGGACGGCAGTTTGAGGTTATGTGTGGATTATCGTCAGTTGAACCGTGTTACGGTGCGGAATAGGTATCCTTTACCCCGCATTGACGATTTATTCGATCAGCTCCAGGGTGCGAAACATTTTTCGAAGATTGATTTGCGTTCGGGTTATCATCAGTTGCGGGTTCGGAGTGATGACATTCCGAAGACTGCTTTTCGTACACGCTATGGGCATTATGAGTTTTTGGTGATGTCGTTCGGACTCACCAATGCGCCAGCAGCGTTCATGGATCTGATGAACCGGATTTTCAGGCCGTTCCTCGACCAGTTCATTATCGTGTTTATTGATGACATACTGGTTTACTCTAGGAGTCGAGAGGAGCATGAGCAGCACTTGGGGATTACTTTGCAGATATTGAGAGAGCACCAGCTGTATGCTAAATTCTCAAAGTGCGCGTTTTGGCTTGATCGAGTGGACTTCCTGGGTCATGTGGTGACTAGTGATGGGATTCTTGTGGACCCGAGGAAGATCGAGGCTGTACAGCTTTGGCCCAGACCTGTGTCGGTGACTGAGGTCCGCAGCTTTTTGGGCTTAGCTGGTTATTATCGCCGTTTTGTGCAGGATTTTTCGAGTATCGCTGCACCGCTGACTGGACTGACCCGGAAGGGGGTTCCTTTTCTCTGGACTGATGCGTGCGAGCAGAGTTTTCAGGAGTTGAAGACTCGGTTGACGACAGCACCAGTTCTTTCTTTACCTTCTGGATCGGGAGGCTTCGTTGTGTATTGTGATGCTTCTCGAGTGGGGCTCGGCTGTGTTTTGGATGCAGCATGATAGGGTGATTGCATATGGTTCCAGGCAGTTGAAGAAGCACGAGCAGAATTACCCCACTCACGATCTTGAGATGGCTGCGGTAGTCTTTGCGTTGAAGATCTGGAGGCACTACTTGTATGGGGAGTCGTGTCAGATCTTCACGGATCACAAGAGTCTGAAGTACATCTTCCAGCAGAGAGATCTGAACCTGAGACAGCGCCGATGGATGGAGCTAGTGAAGGATTATGATTGTGAGATCCTTTATCACCCGGGCAGGGCGAATGTGGTAGCCGATGCTTTGAGTCGTAGGCCCGTGGGTAGCTTGTCCCAGCTGAGCGCCGTTCAGTATCAGTCTTCTGCAGATTGGCAGCTCTTGTGTGATAGTAGAGTGCAGGTTCGAGTTTACCTCCACTGGGGGACAGTTCGCTCATGTCCGTGCCCGTCCTCTACTTGTTGATCGTATTCGTGAGGCGCAACCCAGTGATGCTCGTTTGTCTGAGATTCTTGAGCTTGTTCGACGAGGTACGGTTTCGGAGTTCATGATTGATGACCAGGGTGTGCTACGATGCGGGACTCGCTTGTGTGTACCGGATGTTGATGGGTTGAGACGCGAGATCCTAGAGCAGGCACATCAGTCGACTTTTAGCGTTCATCCAGGTTCCACCAAGATGTACCGAGACTTGAGAGACTTCTACTGGTGGGAAGGGATGAAACGCGATATTTCGGACTTCGTTTCGAGGTGCCTGACTTGTCAGCAAGTCAAGGCTGAGCATCAGAGACCGGCTGGAGAGTTGCAACCTTTACCCATTCCGGAGTGGAAATGGGAGCAGATTTCCATGGACTTTATTGTGGGTCTACCCAGGACTAGTAGAGGGTATGACTCCATTTGGGTTGTTGTAGACCGGTTGACGAAAGCGGCTCACTTCCTTCCAGTGAAAACCACTTTCGGCTATGCTCAGTACGCTCAGCTTTATATAGATGAGATTGTGCGTTTGCACGGTGTTCCCACATGCATAGTATCCGACAGAGGTACCCAGTTTACTAGCCGTCTATGGCAGAAGCTTCAGGAAGCTTTGGGTACCAGATTGAGTTTTAGCACCGCTTTTCATCCGCAGACAGATGGTCAGACGGAGCGGACTATTCAGACTCTGGAGGATATGCTCCGTGCGTGTGTGCTTGATTTTGGGGGCAGTTGGGATCGTCACTTGCCGTTGATTGAGTTCTCCTATAATAATAGCTTTCAGGAGACTATTCAGATGGCACCTTTTGAGGCTTTATATGGTAGGAAGTGTCGATCGCCAGTCTGTTGGACCGAGCTTAGTGAGAGTTTGGTGTTGGGACCCCAGCTTGTTCAGGAGACTACGGAGAAGATCCAGCTGATTCAGGACAGGATGAGAGCAGCCCAGTGCAGGCAGAAGTCTTATGCCGACCGTCGTCGTCGCAGACTTGAGTTCGCAGTGGGAGATCATGTATTCCTGAAGATTTCTCCGATGAAGGGCGTTATGCGATTTGGGAAGAGAGGGAAGCTCAGTCCCAGATTTGTAGGTCCTTTCGAGATCCTTGAGCGAGTAGGTTCGGTTGCTTATCGTTTAGCGCTCCCGCCTAGTTTTCCAGATGTTCACCCCGTTTTTCATGTGTCGATGCTTCGAAGATACCTTCATGATCCTTCCCATATGATTCAGCACGAGACCGTTCAGCTTGAGCGTGATCTTTCGTTCACCGAGCAGCCGATAGTTATTTTGGATCGGCAGGTGAAGAAACTTCGGTCTAGGGACTTGCCGTCTGTAAAGGTTCTGTGGCGTAGTCCGACTAGTGAGGAGATCACTTAGGAGATCGAGAGCGAGATGCGGGAGAGATTCCCTTATCTTTTTGAAGGTACGTCTTTTTATGAAATTGTAATTCGGGGACCGAATTTCTATAAGGGGGGGAGATTGTAACGTTTTGGAAATCGTTATGCGATTTCGTCCGTTTTAGGGTAAGTTTGTCGGTATTTTCCGTTTTTACCTGACTGTGAACAAACGACCATATAGACTTGCCTGCACCTAGATTAGCTAAAATAAAGCTAGTGCGCGAACTTTGGGAGTATATGGGACGTTTTGGTTCAATTTGGTTTTTCCCAATTTTTAATATTATTTTAATGCGGTATTTAAATTTTGGGAAAATTTCCGTTTGCGATCTTTTCTTTAAAACTTCTAAGTTAGGAATCCTTCTCACCTCACCTAGGAATATATTGTGTGGCCTAGGATTTAAGTTGGGATTTAAATGAAAAAGAAAAGAAAGGATAAAGAGATGCATGCATGAGTGTGTGTGTATGTGTGTATGCATTTAATGGCAATAAATGAGGGAAATTGCTAGGAAATTCATCACCAACCCTCCACCTCACCCCTTGGCCGAAATCCCCTCATTTCCTACTGCCCTTGCACAATTCCCTTATCATTTTAATTCATTTCTATCACAAAATCTTCAAAATTTCTGAAACCTATCACAAAAATACCTTAAACTTGGGTTTTTCTTGATCTTGATCACTTGGAGAGGGGAAAGCTTGGAACTTGAGAGCAAAGTGGCTAGGTATATCCCCTTTACTGTTAATTTGTAGTTTTTGTGTAGTTATGATCGTTAATTCTGCGTAGAACGTAGTTTATATCGTTTGAGGCGATATCGGGTTTTTAGTGTCTTTTTAGTGATATTGGTATCTGCTGTGACCTGGGAATTTTAGTGATGAAAGCAACAACTTTAGAGTGATGTGCAGGTTGACCTGAGGCACCACCAGAGAGACGGAGGCCATCCCACCGGTTTGGGCCGGCGATCCCTAAGGAGAGGGCCGGCGACGCCGGCCGAATGGATGAGGGTTGGGGTGGGGTTTCTGTGGGTGTTGTCTGCTTTGGTTTTGGGTCTTTTGGTACTGTTGAATTTGTTAGTATTTACAGTATGCAAAATCTGGGATCGATTACCTATAATCGTGTGTTTTGAGTTCGCGTGATACGTGTTGCGACACGAGTCGTGTGTCGTACTGCGACGTATTCAGTTTGGGTTTAGGTATCGTTTCGTGTGTTTGCGCTAGACGTGTATACGTGTTGTGGTTTAGTGCGTTGTTGCGTTTTATATTACGTAGTTATACGTTATTATGATTGCTTCTAAGTTATTAGCATTATTTCTTATGTTTGTGATATTATAGCGTCGCAAGCGGGGACATCAGACGCTGCGAACAAAGGGAAGCAGGTGGTCGGATCTTCATAGCTGGAGACCACAGTATGAGTAGATTTAACATCTACGGGGAATCGCCCGTATGGCGCTACGCGTCGGGGCTAGATATGATCTGATATTAGCCGTATGCTCATTTGCTTATATAGAGACATTGCATGATTCACATTGCATATAGTTACTTGTAGTGCATGATATTATATCTGATGTACACTGCACTATTATCGACAGTCCATGTTGCACGAGCACCAATGATATGCTACACACACACTGTTGATAATTGACATGATAGGCACAACACAATTGCTTATTCATATACCTTGCTATCGGTTAGCGACATTAAACAGTTATACTTGTGCGACATTGCATATTACATAGAACATACCTGTATACCTACATGCTCATATGTATACCATGCTATATTACTTGTTCGCACATATACCATGCTACATTACTTGTTCGCACATATATCCTGCTATGCTATTAGTTAGCACATATACCTTGTTATTGTTATATGATCGTTTGTATTGCATATATATCAGTGGTATGGGACGCTGTGTATATATGTATTCTGGATTTAGATATTATAGATTGTGTTGCATATATATCGGTGGTATGGGACGCCGTATATATATGTATTTGGATTTGGATTTATATGAATTGTATTGCATATATATCGGTGGTATGGGACGCCGTATATATATGTACTCTGGATTTGGATTCTTGGGATCCGCGAGATACATTATATGGACTTATGCATTTGAGATGCGATATGGGAAATTAAGGTGTCGATGTGGGCACTTAATTTCCGAGAGATATATGGGATTTGACAGACCGATACGTGGAAACGCAAGTATCGAGGTGGGATACTTGGTTTTCGAGGAACGTATGGATATTATGTTTTTGGGTGTCGATGTTTGACACTCGGGTTTCATTGAGATGTACAGTATCTGAGGGCCGATCTGAGGGCCGATCTGAGGGCCGATCTGAGTATTTTGGGAGTTTGGTGTTGTCGAGATACACCGTATTTTTCATGCTGATGATATGCGCATGAGATTATTTACTTTCCGCACTCAGTATTATATTGATATGGATATCATGATAGTTGCATATTCATATTGTCATACTCATGCTATCAGTTCACATGTTATTGATTAGTGATGTTAGTGCATACTTGCGATTACTGTATGATGTTAATTACTATTCACGAGTTGGCAACTCACCCCCGTTGTGCCACAGTTTTGCAGGACTTACCCTCTGAGTAGTCGCGGTGGGGCAGCTTATCATCATTTCTTTTGGGGATACCGCTACCTGGGGCAGTGAGGCCGTTGCATTATAGGTGGGTTTGCGGTTATCCGTTGTATATTGTATATCATTTTGGGTTGGATCTAGTATTCTCCATCTACTTGTTGTATATGACTTAGAGACGACTTGTGAGATATCAGTGTTGTATATTGGTTTTGGGAACCGTGCTCGTAGAAGCAGGATATTGTGGATATGTTTACTTTTTGATATAGTCGTTCTCTTTGATATTTCTTCGCTTTGGCGTCGTATACTTGTTGTGGTGATTGTCTCCGCCGGTGGGCGTGATTTTTCTCCCACTTGGGATGTTTTATATTATCTGTGTTGTACCCGTTTACGGGGCTAGTTTTACAAAGGAGGTGCTGCCGAAATTTTTATGAAAGAAAACTAGAGTTAGAAATTTTAAATGGCGACTCCTAAAACTTTTAAATTAGGTTTTCTCCGTTGATCCATTCTTGGGTGGTTTAGATTTCTGGGTTTTCGGCTTACTTAGGTTACGTACGCCTGTAGACGTTACGTAATTTAAGTGCCGGTTACGGACCGAATTTCGGGTCGTGACAATGAGGGCGATCATATAAGTGAGAGCTGGAGTTTATAAGCACATCCTTAAATGGTCCCTAGTCGTGGGAGTTTCGAGACAGGGCATCGATTCTCCAGAGTAGACTAGTGTATACAGTCGAGACCCCGACGAGGGGCGGTGGCTGGTCTCACGAGCCACTGGTGTCAGTTGGTTCACCTAAGATGTATACAGGTGCTCATTGGGTTATGAGTACACCGGACAGGACTCGCCGGGAACATGCTAGTTGGTTTTATACCTGACGTCAGATAGCAGTTCCCTGGTGACATGTGTACAGGTTAGTTCATCGACCTGGGGATCGTCATTTGTCTCGTGTGAGTTCCCACTGTACTTTGATTACTACCCTACCACGGCTCAAAGGAGTCGTGCAAACAGGTTTTAGTTGGGTACAGTCCCGAGCCACATGGAGGCAGTGAGCGGATCTTCAGGGGTTCGTCTCTCCCGGTATTGGGGGTGAGGTCGCGTTGTGTCTAGGAGAGCCATTACACGAAGACCTTGGCCAAGGCAGGAGATTTACTGGTAGGTATTCCAGTAGTATCTCAGGGTGTTCTGGGCTACACTCCGACACGACTTGTACCGCTTTTGGGGGTCTGACTTTTACCAACCCCCTAGGCCCGACATGCGATGCTCATAGACGAACGGACCGGACTGTACGGATATTGTCACTGACAGGCTCAGTAGGGTGTCAGGATGAGTTCGCTCATCGACGTCCCTTTTAGTCAATTGCTGGTGGCCCGTTACGTATTGGCTTATACCTCTGACGTGCTAGTGGTTAAATACACAGCCATAGTATTGACGAGTTTTTAGAGTCCACCACACTTTCAGTTACTCAAGCTTTCGGGCGAAACGCTGTAGAGGCCGTATGGAGATATGGCAGGGTCCGATCAGATACGTGCGGTATTACACGGATCAGGATCGGACAGTTTTGTACTAGTGGCCGTATGGTTATATGGCAGCGTTCGATCAGATACGTGCGGTATTGCACGGATCAGGATCGGACGGATATTACTAGCCGGCTTTGGTTTAAGCCGGATCCTAGTATAGTACAGTATAGATTTTGTCTCATTGCATTTGTATCCGGACGGAATACAGATGCGGGTGTGTATGCACAGTATGGGGTTTTCCTGTAATTTATTACGGGACCAGTTTTCTGGAGTTGCCAGTTTGCTTTCCGTTCCGGCCGGTTTTCCTTTGTTCTTTCCCGGCCGGACTTTTCCGATGGAGGGGGTTATTTGCAATTGTGCAAATAACTTTTGTGGAGGGGCTTTATTGCATAAGATTTGATATGATAGCATCTTTTCTTTTGTTGCACCATTCTTGTATTAATGAGATTGGAAAGGGTATGGAGTGAAGTATGGTTGATGTTTCTTTGTCTAGGATGTGGTCACCTCTTTACACTTCCTACACTCACCTCCCTTCATGCTTCATATACATTCTTTCCTCCACCATTCAAAGAAGAAGGAATGATAAGTTTTTCAAGAGAGAAAAAGAAAGAGAGAAGAAGAAGAAGAGAGCTTCATCTTGAGAGTTTCATTCATGATCTCATTTTCTTGCTAGAAAAATGCAAGCACCATTTTTCTATTCTCCATTCCTCCATCAAGGCAACAACAAACCCCAAATGAGACTAGCATCATCTACACTACATTCTACAGCATATCTTGAGCATGTCGAGTTGCCGGCTTCATGCCCGAGTTGCCTCGGTATAGAGGCGGGAGCCCGTAAAAGATGCAGGCGACGTGGTGCCCTTCCGGCGATGAGGCGACGACCGGAGATCCCGCGAGGAGATCGGAGGGGAGATGAAGACCGGAGGACTCGGATCAGTCGGTATATCTCTAGCCCATCTTCTAGTTAGCTTAGACTTGTTAATGGTTACGATCCGGGTGTTTAGTGCGCGGTGGTGCCGGTTTGCTAAGTCCGCAAAAATTTAAAGTTTATCACCGTTTCCGCATTTGGCCGTCGGATTGACGGCCGGGGCACCGCCGTGCACTTACAAGCCTTATTTATATCTGGAGACTTTCTTTTTAGTGTGTTCTGGACATTGAAAATCTGTAATTGGTTTAGCACATATATACCGTTATCTAGTGTACCGGACCCAATCAAATCATGATTAAGGTGGATGCTAACAACATCGTTTACAAACGTGAGATCATAACCTTCTTTTGATAACAACGAAACTGATATGATATTACACATTAAACTAGGTACACAAAAACAGTTGCGCAAAACCAAAATATGTCCACTCGTTAATCCTAGGTGATAATCCCCTACGGACACAGCACCCACGCTAGCTCCGTTAGCAACCTGAAGGGTCATATCACCAACCTTCAGCTCTCTACGGTCTCTCAGTGCCTGCAATGAATTGCATATATAAGATCCTGATCCGGTATCCAATACCCAGGAAGTAGAGTTGATTGACAGACAATTTTCAATTACAAACACACCTGAAGTCGAAGCCACAGCTTGCTTCGGTTCCTGGTTCTTGGAAATCCAAGCTTTGCAATCTTTCTTCCAATGGCCTTTCCTACGACAGTGGAAGCACTCGTCCTTTGCCACTACTGGCACCGCAACCTTTGCTTTTCCCTTAACTCTTACCTTACCAACACCTCCTCTAGGTTTGGTAGCGGCCTTCATCTTCCTTCCTTTGGCCCTTGCCTTGGATCTGGAAGAGGAAGCACTACGAACAAATATAGTGGGTGTATCCCTTGCTTTCTGCAAGGTGCCCTCTGCACTCCTCAACATGTTAAGGAGTTCTGGAAGTTCAAATTCTTTTCCTTGAATGTTGAAATTCAGAATAAGCTGGGCGTAGGTGGAAGGAAGGGACTGAAGAACCAAGTCTGTATACAGCTCGTTCTCTAAAGTTGTCCCGAGGTCTGTGAGCTCTTCTATATAGCCAATCATCTTTAGGACATATTCTCCTACAGATGATCCGACGGCCAACCTCGACTGAAACAAATTCTTCGAGGTCTCGTATCTTGCTATACGAGATTGCTCTCCATACAGATCTTTTGTATGGAGAAATATGGATTCAAGATCCATATCCTTGTGCCTCCTCTGATGTTCATTATTCATAGAGGCAAGCACGATGCACTTGGCCTTCGCACAATCTAACTCCCAGGTTTTGTGGATTTCCTTATCCGCAATACTGGAATCTGGACCAGGGACAGCAGGTGCCTTAGCAGTAAGGACATACCCCAATTTGTTATATGTCAAAGCCATTTTAACATTTCGAAACCAATCTTTATAGTTTGTGTAACGTTTTGAAAATCGTTTCGGTGAAATTTCGGAAAATCGGTAAAATAAGGGGGTTTTCCGTAAAAAGTCAAAATACAAATATCTTTATTATAAAATTAAATATACATATTCTAGCTATGTAATTGCTATTAATTGGTGTTTATTGAGCCACTGGTGAAATTTCAAATTTTATGAAAATTTTTCCGAAATTAATTATTTTAATATTATTTTAAGCCGTCACTAATACATTTAATTACGGAAAATTACAAATTGGAATGAGTTGAAACAAATTTTGTGCATCATAACACATTAAACAAAATTTTATCATGTGGTTTTTGAAATGAAATGGTTTGCCAAAACGGTTTAGAAAATATCGAAGAAAAATGCTTTTTTCGGTGAAATTAGTGTTAATGGGAATTGGATTTCCATGAGATTTTCTGGATTTGGGGGAAACCGCAAAACTTATACAAACTTCTTCTCTCTCTTTTTAAATGAAAAGCGCGGTTTTCCCATGATGTATGAGTCGTCCACCATGAGTTTGCTGATGGATTTCGAGACCCGATTCGAGGAGACGGATGAACCGTTTCGGGTACATGGTGGACCCGGTAAGGTACCCCGGGGAAAGAAGCGCGTAATGATGACGATGTGAGCCTGACAGGGGAGCACTATCTACCGGTGATTTTACCCGACTCGTCGGATATCCGGAGGATACCGTCGTGGACTTGAGATTGATGGTAGGGGCCGGTCTGGACCGACGGCGCCCTAGATAGTGAGATTGACATACAAATATTTTGAGATATTGAGGTACAGAGATTGCGACACAGAGATATCGAGAGATTTGGATACTTGTTTTGTGTCGATGCTAGGCACTGTTTATGCTGATTTCATTTATGATACCTCGTTTTTAAAAAGATACAGAAATCTCACTAATTTATACAGCAGTTTTCATCAGTACATGCATTCTGTTTCATGCATTCATACATCATCCATATGATATATTGCACCCGAGGCACTGACACAGGCACATGGGATTACACTCGGGTTAGATATTTACCCTAGCCATTGTTATAGGCTACATTTATATATTTGAGGATATATTATGATCGTTGACCTAGGATTGCGTTGTTCATGCGATTTCTGTTCGTAGATGTTTTTCTACTCACGAGTTGGCAACTCACCCCCGTTGTGCCACAGTTTCTTACATGTTTTGCCGTACAGGTTTCATTACGGCTTTGCCGGCACTGCTTCTTTCGGGTGACTTGCTAGTAGGTGGGTTTATTGGTATCGTACCCATCATATTACTTTGTATAATATTATTCAGTTGTATCTAGTAAATTCCATCAACCAAACATGTATTTATTTTGAGATAGAGACCAGTGATGTTATTCTTTCGACCTTAGAGTCGCGCGTTATATTTCTGTGGATTTCTTGTCGTTTTGAGTTTCCTTTTGAGTTTTGATCCTCGCCCTTGGCGTTGTATATTATATTACTTGTGTGGTTGTGACCGTCGATTGACGAAGAGCTAGCTCCCGTTTGGGGATGCCTTTTATTGATTTCGTATACTATTCATGTTGTATCCCGTTTGGGGCCCAGTATTTACAAAGGAGACTCTGCTAAAATTTTCAAGAAATATTTGATGTTTTTAAAAACGCATAATTCGGCTTATGCTAATAAAACTACTTGATTTAAATTGGTTTTTCCTTCACTCTACTACTTTTCTTGGTTTGGATTTCTGGGTTTTCGGCTTACTTAGATTACGTATGCCTCGAGACGTTTCGTAGTTTAAGTGCCGGTCATGTTCCGTACTTTCGGGACGTGACAGTTTGGCCCTGTCAATATATTTTTCTCTAATAGTAACTTAAGGCCTGTCATGTTTTGGGTCGCTGCAATGAGAGAGAGAGGGAACACTTTAGCATGATGCTCTTGCAAGTGTAGAGTGGTTTTTAGTGTATCTAAACAGGATGACTCCCACTGTTTATCGAATCCCTTCTCAAACCAAAAAGGAAGAACTAGCCAGGACTATTCTCACTGTACAATACTTGCTTAATCGTTCAGCCAGGCCGGTGTCGGTACTTCGAGAGAGGTTTTCCAACGCTTTCGCGAAGTTCCTTAATTAAATAACCTCTTTTCTCTGGGGGCGTAACCCCGCTGACACCTTTCTCGACACCTACTGGTTTATAGCATTGATCGTTAAGTGACGAATCTCCTGATGAGTAGCGGATACTCACAGTAGGATCGGGATCCAAATATCATTGTGTGATAAAGCTGAAGGAATCCTACCAAAATTATCACACTCCAAATGGTATGCATCTCTTTGCAAATTCCAGTTTCTTTAGAAATTCCCGATATGGATTTCTGCCCCATGCTCTTATGACCTTGGCGTTGGTCAAAATGTCATAAGTCACATGTCAAGTTCTACCCATCATTATCTTGTTAATTTGAACCCATCCGTACATATCCCTGACGTTGGCCAAATGATAATATGACTGCCCCAAACTAACTCATCTATCTATGCAACAAATGAATACCCAGCAGCTACCAATCACTATGCCTTGGCGTTGGTCAAAATATATAGCTTGAATACTACTGAATACCCAAATGAAATGACGGAGGGCTACGAATGGTTTTGGTGAAACCGTGAACGTAGTGAACTTGATATGATCGAAGGAACCTGATAGCTTTTAAAAGGAGTGGTTAAAGCTCCGCAATTTAAAAAAATATCCTCTGTTTTAAAATAACCGAGTGGTTTCTTTTAAACTGTTCCAACGATTCAACTTTGGTTTATTTCTTTGCATTAATATAATGTGTCCCATCAATTAACCTATCATTGCAGAAAACAACAAAAATACAACGTCCTCTTATGCCATCTGCATTCGCTACTGGGTCTCGTCATTCACCCGTTAGGTTACTTAACTAACGACAGAGCGGGGGCTGGGCTAGCGCGGGTGTAAAACATAAGTGACGTCTAATAGCTATCACATATAGATATTGTACATTCGTCAGACGCAATAATAGGCATTCCAGATCACAGATGAACATATTGGATTTTCTACGAATCCGCATTCCTTTTGAGCCTGCAAAAAAAGACGGATTATACAGTCGCGATGAATAGCCAAAACCCCACCCTAGACCCCTACGGGTACGACAAACTACCCGCCAAGTACCCGAAGCAAAGCGGTCTCCCTCAACAACGTGAGTAGGTCACTAAACATTTCAAAGTACTCGGTAGTTTGTGCACCCCACCTTGGGTCTATCCTAGGAGCAAAAATCAGTAAATGAAATAATACAACGGTGGCTACAACCTCAGCCCGGATGTGCCCCGCAAAAGAATATTACAACAATTTACAAATTACATTTGAATGAAAGAAACGTTCGTCTCACATCCCCGGCTATCCATTCACGATAATCCAACAAGTCCACAAACACAAACAGTAAAAACCATTACAGAAATGTGCAACCCCCTGCCGACCGACATACTAGCAGTTAGGGAAGGTTTACGAACACATTAAACAAATCACAGATATAATAAAATTAGCCAAACATCGTAGAATTTCGATCAAGCAAACACAATTGATTCTACTCCAAATACTTCACTGTGCACTTGAAACTTAAGCAGAAACAAAACATTCCAGAAAGAACAAAATCAACACAGAAGAGTTACTGGGAAAATTTGGGTTGACTCGGCCACAACTCGGCCGCGGATCCGCGGCGGATCGCTTGGATCGGCCGTGGATCCGCGGCGGTTTGGCCGAGTTAGGATCCCAAATTTCTCCAGTAACCTTATAATTCCCTGCTTGTATTTTTAAGGCTCCCTGAAAAATTTTTAGACCTCGTTTTAAAATCGGTAGAAACTTGGTCAAAATGATGTTTTTTTCGGTTCGTTTTGCGATCGAATTTCTAACGACTTTGCCAACAAGTTAGTTATGGTTTAGCGAGGCTTTGATACCACTGTAAGTCGACGTTAGACACCCCACGAGTTGCGGCGAAGCGGAATAGGTAAAACAATCATTTTGTTTAAAACAAACATCGACTAACTTACTGATCTTTTCCAAACCCTAACTAACAACATCATAGGAGGGATTAGCTACTATGAAATAAGATTATACCTAATGAACCAAGTCCTTCTTGTTCTCGTTGACCACCTCCTCGCCGGCCTCCTCTTTGTGGTAGAAGATCCACCCGAGAGCTACTACTCCAAGCTTGACCTCTAACTTGAGGTAACTAGGTAACTAAGAGTGCTAATCAAACCAACCTAGAGGATATAGAATAGGATTAGGGATCAATTAGTCTTGCTAACCCATGATCTCAACACATGAGAGGTTAGGGTTAGGGTTGAAGAGAGAGAGCTTGAGAAGAGAGAAGGTGAGAATAATAATGAAATGGAAATTGACTCATTTGTGTATATATATGAAGTATAATATATCTTGCACAAAAATATCTTTGCACAAATATCTTCATGCTTCATTTAATACATAATGAATCATCTAGCGAGTCATTAAAAGCATTAATGCTTCATTAACTCTTTTGACGAATCATCTCCATGAGTCACAAAACCATTTAATGCATTTTACACCTAAGCCCTCCACCTCATCAACCTTCTAGAAGCTTCTCGAGTAATTACGAGAACGCCCCTCCTATCCCTGAAAACACGGAAAAACTGAGACTGTATAAATCCAATAATCCAATACTAGAATCTGGCTTAAACCAAAGCCTGCTAGTATAAACTGTCCGAACATCGTATGTGCGTAAAAACATGTATGTGTCCGAACCCTGTCGTAAAACCATACGACCTCTATATCGTTTCGCCCGAAGTAGGGAAACTCTCCGTGTGGGACTCTAAAGACTCGACTACTACGCTGATAGTAGGTTTAACCATAGACCGCAAGCGGCACTAGCTGTACGTAACGGTCCCTAGGTAGATGTCGATAAGAAGGCCGATGAGGAAACCCATCCAAACTCCTACTGAGCCTGATGTGACAATCTCCATACAGTCCGGTCTGTTTGTCTAGGACTATCGCATATCGGGCCTAGGGGGCGGCAAGCGTCAGTCCTTTAAAAACGGTATAATTCATGTCGGAGTGAAGCCCATTACACCTTGAGAAACTACTGGAAAACCTACCAGTAAATCTCGCTTGCCCTGGCCAGGGACTTTGTGTAATGGCTCTCCAGACACAGCGCGATATCAACTCCCAATACCGGGAGAGACGAATCCTGTCTAACCGCCACTGCCTCCAAGTACTTCGGGACTACACCCAATTGCTACTTGTTTGCACGACTCCTTTAAGCCGTGGTAGGGTACCAATCTAAGAACAGTGGGAACACACTCGAGGCGAAGCAGCAGTGTCAAGTCTGCGGACTATGCTGTACTCATGTCACCTGGGAACTGTTAACTGACGACGGGTATAATATCAACCAACAGTTCCCTGCGAGTCCTGTCCGGTGTACCCGTAACCCAACGAGCACCTGTATACTATCTCCAGTACGACGTACTGATGGCTGTGGGACAGACCATCTCCCTAACTGGGATGAGAAGCGTACACACTAGTCTACTTCAAAGTATCGATGCCTTGTCTCGATAATCCTACGACTAGGGACCTGAAAAAGGATGTGCTTGTAGACTACCCAGCCCCCACTAGTGTGACTGCCATCACAACGCTGGTAGTTAAGCAAGATCCTAAGGGCTCTATCAATACGTACACACATATTAAGATAGATATAAACCAAGTAGCATACTACCATGTTTAGCAAGACTGTTAATATAACTGTGAATATCCTAAGCTTCCATTAAGTAATATACAAGCTAGTATGATACAATAATGGCCCCTATGGTATATACACTAACACTTAGTTGGGCCGGGCTCAGCCCTGCCCAGTTCGTCGGTAAGTTAGAAGCTTGTAGGCGGTCTGTTAGGCTTGTGTTTGTTTTCATTTTTGTTTATGTTGCTAATTCCATTGTATTTTGTCTTGTGCAGAACCCATGGACTTAAGCCACCTCCGAGCAGCCATGCGCAAGCCGAAGAAGGGATCGAAGGCTGGAGGTGCCAGCTCTTCTCGTCCGACGTCTATCCCGGTTCCCTCGGCAGCCGTCCCACCCTAGCGTTTGACTGCGAGCCGAGCCCCGGAGCCCAGCTAGGCGCTGAGCAGAAAACGGGTTCGGGGAAAGGATTCCCAGGCTTCGGAGGTGGAGACCGGCTCTCCGCCGTCACCTCTCAAGAAGTTCCCCCGAATAGTTCCATGGACCTCGGCCTCCCCTATCTTGGTGAACGAGGGGGGCCTCCGCTTTGAGGTGCCCTTGGGGCTTTCCGTCGCTGACAGCTTGCTGTCTGACATGGAGAGGTCGGCCGGGAGCAAGATCCCTCGTGGGACTCTCAGGGCACAGATGGCGGCAATCGCCTAAGAGGCCGTGTAGGTTAGTGCCCTGTAAGTCTACGCTAGCGCCCCGGCAGTCTACAGACGCCAAATGCGGAACAAAAACTTTTTAACTGGCGCTATCGTATACTTTAACCCGGATCTGCCATTATTGCTAAACTAACAAACTGTAAAGAGTGTAGGAATGTTATACCGAACGATCCGAGTCCTTCGTTCTTCAACCATCATCCCACACTCCGTTGCGGCTGCTCCGATCTCGTCGATCTCCGATTCCTTCGTCGAGGTGGCACCACATGATCGGTTCTTTAAACGGGCTCCCGCCTCTGACTCGAGGCAACTCGATCGTCAAGTTTGCTAAAAGAGATGACCAAGAATGATGTAGAGAATGAGTAGATGACTTTGTCTCACTTCGTCCAAATCCGTGGACAATCGGTTAATGAAGTTGCCGTGGAAATCGGGTGATGGAATGAAATGAACTGTAAAATTCCATACACCCCGAATACTATCATAATCTTTTCTAGTCAAAATGAAACATCAAGTCAGAGTGAGGAGGAGAGAGAAGGCCGGCCACTTTTATATGATGGAGGGAGGTGACCGTAGGAGCAAGTGGTGACCATAAGCTAAAGCTTCTCACTTCAAAATATCTTAAGCAATCCAAAAGGTATTAATAACAAAGCATGAGTCATTAGGCTAGTCATAAGAAAACCATTAATGCACTAATGAGTCATGAAGCCTAGTCATCATCTAGAACCTTCTAGAAACTTCTAGAAGCACTGACTCACCATATCTGAAGAAAAGATAAATCCGTCTTTAACCGAATGTTAAAAGACGGCTGATAGAAAACTGGAAACTGGCAACTTCCAAAAGTGATCCTGAAACGACTTTCAGGATAACCCCGAAACTATATAAATATACCCGCATTTATATTACGACCGAATATAAATGCAACTGAGACAAAGATATTATACCTACTCAATATAATACTCGGATCCGGCTTAAACCAAAGCCGACCAGTATCATCTGTCCGAAAATCGACACGTGCGTAAACGCACGTGCATTTTCCGAACCCTGCCATAAAACCATACGGCCTCTACAACGTTTCGCCCGAACTTGGGAAACTGTCTGTGGGGGACTCTAATGACTCGTCAGTACCCTGGCAGTAGGTTTAACTACAAACCGTCAGCGGCACTAGCTATGCGTAACGGCTGCCCATGGACTGACCTCAAGGGTAGCCGAGGAGCGAACTCAAGGGAGACCGATGAGCGAACTCCTCCGAAAACCCTACTGAGCCTAACAGTGACAATGTATATACAGTCCGGTCCGTTCGTCAATGAGTATCGCATATCCGCCTAGGGGGCTAGTAACGTCAGACCCCCAATAGCAGTATAAGTCGTGTCGGAGTGAAGCCCAAATACACCCTGAGATACTACTGGAGTACCTACCAGTAAATCTCCTACCACGGCCATGGATTTGTGTAATGGCTCTCCTAGACACAGCACGACCTCGCCCCAATACCGGGAGAGACGAATCCCCTGCCGATCCGCTCACGTGCCTCCATATGGCTCGGGACTGTACCCAAAAGCTACCTGTTTGCACGACTCCTTTGAGCCGTGGTAGGGTAGAAATCAAAGCACAGTGGGAACTCACACGAGACAAATGACGACCTCAGGTCGATGAACTAACCTGTACACATGTCACCTGGGAACTGCTATCTGACGGTAGATATAATACTAACTAGCAGATTCCTGGCGAGTCCTGTCCGGTGTACTCATAACCCAATGAGCACCTGTATACATCTTAGGTGATCCAACTGACACCAGTGGCTTGTGAGACCGGCCACCGCCCCTCGTCGGGGTCTCGACTGTATACACTAGTCTACTCCGGAGTATGATGCCCTGTCTCGAAACTCCCACGACTAGGGACCACAATTAAGGATATGCATATAAACTACCCAACTCTCACGTATATGATCGCCATCATACTGTTGGTAGTAAAGCAAGATCCTAAGGGCTCTATCAAAGTGTAACATGCAATCGGTCACCTGAACATGTACACGACTGATAAAGGCAAACCAGATAGCATACTATCATCTCGAGTAAGACTGTCCTACCGGGATAGGTCCTCCGCAATCATTGCAATCACGTACCTGCGATCCAATAATTGACTATGAGGGCACTATCTCCAACAATCTCCCACTTGCACTCAAGGCTAATATTGCGATGTCGACTACTCACAGCCCGTGTGAAACCGAACATCCAACTCCTCTACTAATCAGTTTCACAAAGCCCGTTTGTAAAACTATTGTGTTCGAGAAATAGCCTCAGTGAGTGGATCCGCCTAGAAGTATCTTTCTATATCTCTCTTAATCTCAAGTTCGTGGAGAAAGCCATCTCCCGAATTGAGTAGTACCTGTCTTAGAATATGTCTGGATATCTGATGGGACCTTAGTTCATAAATGAACTCCATATCCAAACTTCTTAGACTGAATCGATCACTGAACCTAATCAGTATCGGGCACCATGCCACCCACAGTATCCTCTGGAACCACCTGTCCATAATACTGTCCCTCGTCTGAGGGAAAACTAAAACTCTGACAATCACTCTGTCATCCATGTCACCTTTGAAGCCTGGAATGATAACCGTCTCCCGAAAGAGGCTGCCGTTATCAAATCCGTATAACATGTACCAATGTTCTAAAACTGCTTCCTTATGTTTCTCCAGGATTGGATTAATACAAACTTATTGCATCTAGTGCAAAACCAACATTTGGTGTGGTACTTGACATCTCATGATTGACTCAATTGCCTAAGCAAGTGATCTGCCAATCATGCACATCCCTCTCCCCTTTAGTCTGTCAGACACCTTTAGAGAGGGTGACTCCATCACCTGCAGGTACACCACCATGCTAGGAGTCAACTATTCCAAAAACCATTAGAATATCTGTCAAAGTACCCACATTGGGAAACTACCCAAATCCAGATCTAAAACCATAGATCTAGAAACCAGAATGTCAAATATTATATCCATATCCTGTCTGGAGAAACAACTGTGTGACGACCACAGTACAGCCGATCGTAGTATAGGAATTTTACTTCCTACTCTGTGTATGTCATCCAGATACCATGACATCACACCCTACTACCTCCTTAACTGATCCATCCCTTATTCTGATTGAAGTCAAACCCATGACTGTCACATCAAAATTAGATGATCTATCTCCGCTATAACTGCTCTAGTCTATAAATAGACATAAGCTACTTGCCCACCATGCTTCCGTTGCTCCCACTGACTACGACAACCCTCCTACCGGGTCTCATAACCTGGAACAACAGTAGTGTCAAGTCTGGGTAGATAAGAACCTCCCTGTCACCGTCCTTGAGCCTACCGAAGTACCTCTCGGGTGTCTGAGGTTACCTACCATACCTGCGGAGTGGCTATTGGAATGTCAAACCTGATTGAATGTATAGGTCCTATTAAATTTTCCGTAATCGTTTGCGGTTCTGGAATCACTTCCAGTTCTACCATACTCCCACTACTGTTTTCTGAAAAAGATCCATTTTACTAAAACTGTGGCGAGTCAAGAACAATAACACTATTGATCTTCCAAATGGTAGAATATCAACCCTCGTCATAGCCAGGGTCAACCCACAAACAGCCATTACAGAAACGTGCCCTGAGTTATCCAGTGTCTGGTTTTAATCATAAGCTGGACAACTCCCCGTACCTTAATTTCTTTTAAGGTACGAACTATTCTATATCCAATATAGAAACTTTGGCACTTATTTAATTGGAACCAAGATTCAATCTATGCAGCTGTCTCCAGTGCATATCTACTTAATGGAAAGAGGCTAACCAGCATTACTCAACTTAGGAATCCATCCAATTATGAGTAACCTGAAAGAGAAACACGTTTCTCAAAACCATCACTATCATCTGAATACCAATCACAAGAATCTACATCTTCGATCTCTTTGAAGAATCCCGATACTTGTGATACCTGGTTCTCTACTTTATTCTTATACCCACAACATATCAACCTGTATCCCCTACGAGTGCAGCGAATAGCCCGGATCAACTATCTCCCGGATCAGGTGATACCGCCTCAGAATATGTCTGGACCGCTGATGGCACCTGGGTTCCTTGGCCAAAGCCACCGCTCCATTGTTATCGCAATACAAAGGTATTGGATGCTCAATGGATGGAACCACTCCAAGTTCAGTAATGAACTTCTTGATCCAGACAGCCTTTTTGGCAGCATCGTTGGCAGCGATGTATTCAGCCTCCATCGTCGAGTCTGCCACGGTTTCCTGCTTGGAACTCTTCCAGCTAACCGCCCCTCCGTAAAGGGTAAAGACAAAGCCCGACTGCGACTTAGAGTCGTCCTTATCACTCTGGAAGCTCGAATCAGTAAATGACTCCACTTGGAGTTCTCCGTTACCATACACCAAGAACATATCTCTAGTCCTTCGCAAGTACTTGAGAATGCTCTTCACAGCTGTCCAGTGACTCTCTCCAGGATCAGCCTGATACCTGCTCACTATACTTAGTGAGTATGCTACATCGGGTCTGGTACATAGCATCGCATACATGATAGAGCATACTGCCGAAGCATAGGGTATCCCTTGCATGCGAGCTCTCTCCAAATCTGTCTTGGGAGACATCTCTTTGGAGAGAGTGACTACAGAGATCGTGGGCAAGTTCCCACGCTTGGACTCTTCCATACTAAACCTCTTTAGTATGGTGTCAATGTACCTGGATTGGGACAATCCTAAAATCCGTTTGGATCTATCTCTATAGATCCTAATTCCCAATATGCAGGAGGCATCACCAAGATCTTTCATTGAGAATCTTTGTGATAAGAAGAGCTTGACCGATTGCAGCATAGGAATATCATTTCCTATCAAGAGTATGTCGTCCACGTACAATACGAGGAAGACAACCTTACTCTCTGCCACCTTCTTGTAAATACAAGGTTCATCTGGATTTTTGACGAAATCAAACTCTTTGATAACGACGTTAAAGCAGATGTTCCAACTCCGCGATGCTTGCTTTAATCCATAAATGGATTTAAGCAGCTTGCACACCTTTCCGCTGCTCCCACTGTCTACGAAGCCCTCTGGCTGAGTCATGTACACGCACTCTTCTAAATCACCGTTTAGAAAGGCGGTCTTAACATCCATTTGCCAGATTTCGTAATCATGATATGCAGCGATGGCAAGCATGATCCGGATGGATTTAAGCATAGCCACTGGAGAAAAGGTCTCGTCATAGTCCACACCTGGTCTTTGACGAAAACCCTTTGCTACAAGTCTAGCTTTGAAAGTCTCCACTTTCCCATCTACACCAAGTTTCTTCTTGAAGATCCACTTGCTCCCAATGGGTTTTACCCCTTCAGGAGCAACTTCCAAAGTCCATACTTTGTTGGTGTACATGGAATCCATCTCAGACCGCATAGCATCCAGCCATTTCACTGAGTCCCCACTCGTGATGGCCTGCTCGAAGCTAGTTGGGTCATCATCCTCCATGATGCAATCCTCGCTCCCACCATCCATGAGAAAACCGTAGTATCTCTCAGGTTGGCGAGGAACCCTACTAGATCGGCGGAGTGGCTGGGGTTCATCAGGAACTACGGAATCCTCTGGTTCTACCATGTCTTGTGTTATAGTTTGTTCCGCTGGAGCCTCTTCCAGTTCTACCTGAATGCCACTTGTCTGTTTCATAAGAAAACTCTTTTCTAAGAATGTGGCATGTCGAGAAACAAACACTTTTTGTTCTTCGGGATGGTAGAAGATATACCCTTGTGAATTCTTGGGATATCCTACAAACTTACATAAGACTGATCTTGCCTCGAGTTTGTCCGGATTCTGTCTTTTGACATAGGCTGGACAACCCCATATCTTAATGTAATTAAGATGTGGTCTCTTCCCTTTCCATATCTCATATGGAGTGGTAGGCACTGATTTGGTAGGAACTCTATTCAATAGGTCCATGGCTGTCTCAAGCGCATATCCCCAGAAGGAAATAGGTAACTCAGCTGTGCTCATCATAGAGCGCACCATATCTAATAGGGTGCGGTTCCTCCGTTCTGATACACCGTTGTGCTGTGGTGTATATGGAGGAGTCAGCTGAGAGAGAATCCCATTCTCTTTTAGGAAGTCCAGGAATTCATTGCTTAAGTATTCTCCTCCTCGATCAGATCGTAGGATTTTAATACTTTTTCCGGTTTGGTTCTCAACTTCTTGCTTATATTCCCTAAATTTCTCAAAAGCTTCTGATTTGTGTTTCATCAGGAACACATACCCGAACCTAGAGAGATCGTCAGTGAATGTAATGAAGTATGAAGAACCATCCCTGGCATGTGTAGACATGGGACCGCATACATCACTATGTATCAGTCCCAAGAGTTCGGTAACTCTTTCTCCGTGTCCCGTAAACGGAGTTTTGGTCATCTTGCCTTTGAGACATGACTGGCAAGTGTTATAAGATGGAAATTCAAACGGATTTAAATATCCATCTTTATGCAACTTAGCTAGTCGTGTCACATTGATGTGACCCAGTCTACAATGCCACAAGAAGGATTCATTGAGTTCAGAACTCTTCCTCTTGTGTGTGTTTGTTATGCTCAGAACTGTTGATTGATTTAGAACATAAATGCCATTGCACAACGTGTCTGATCCAACCAACTTTTGGTTACGGAAAATGTTCATAACATTGTCCTGTAATACAAAATTATATCCCTCTTTACTTAATAAAGAGACCGATATAATGTTGCATATCAGGTTCGGCATGTAATAGCATTCGTTCAGAACCAATGTATTACCAGTTGGTAATACAAGGTGATATTCCCCGACAGTCTTAGCTGCAACAATTGCACCATTTCCAACTCTAATGTCTTTATCATCTTCTCCAAGTTCTCTACCTTTCCTTAGCCCATGTAACTGATTACATATATGGGATCCTGACCCGGTATCTAATACCCAGGACGTAGAGCAAATGGAGAAACAGTTCTCAGTAACGAACACACCCGAAGAAAATGCATCAACATGTACTTTCTTCATTCAGGTGGCATGGGAATCCTGGCATTCCCCTATATCCTGTTCATTCCTATAACTCTTATAAGAAAGAACGGAACCAACGTTCCCCAGCACAGTATAACATGCGGGTTCGGTCAATACATCCATATTATTATCTTCATTAGGGCATGAAATGGTCGCTACCTGGAGAGAGAGAGAAGAAAACACTTTAGCATATGCTCGTGCAAGATCAGATTGGTTATTATCTTATCTAATCAGGATGGCTCCCACTGCTTTTTATCAAATCTTCCTCCAAACCCTAAAAGGAAAGACTAGCCGGGATTAATTACACACTACAAGTTCGCCAATCTTTCAGCCAGGCCAGTGTCGGTACTTTGAGGGAGGTCCCCCGTGCTTTCGCACGAACCTAATTAATGTAAACCTCGTTTTTCCAGAGGCGTAACCTCGTTAACAACTTTCTAGACACCTACTTGATCAGCTAATTGCAATGTGTAAAACTCTCCCAGGAGTAACTCTTACTCGCAGTGGGTATCGGGATCCAACTATCTCATAGAAGGTATGCAATCTCATTGCAAATTTCAACACTTGAAATTCCCGATAATGCTTTTGCCCCTAGCATGCTATGACCTTGACGCATGCCAAACAACCCATAGTCCGCTAGTCAAGTTCAACCCGTACAATTCGTGATCGAATTAAACCCACCCGTACGACCCTTGACGCATGCCAAACAACGCCGTACGAATACCTTAATCCAATCGCATCTCATGCTGCAGATAAGTAATAATCAGCTACCGTACACTACGCCTTGACGCATGCCAAACAACCGTAGAACGAATACTGAATATTACATATCTGAATTGACGGAGGGCTACGCAGGTTTTTCTGAAAACCATGAGCGTAATGAACTTGATATCGTTGTAGAATCAAATGAAGTTTTGAAATGGAGTGATTTTGAGGCTTTTCTAGTTTTGCTAAAGGAGTCACTCCCGGCGAAGGGATCTCGGTCCTTTCCTCGTCGAATGAGGTGCGGGATATATCATATATATCGCTGTGCAAAGCAAAAACCCAAAAGCAGTCAAAAGCAAACCGAGTGTGTAGCATCTGCCAGTTATTGCTAAAGGAGTCACTCCCGGTGAAGGGATCTCGGTCCTTTCCTCATCGAATAAGGTGCGGGATATATCATATATATCGCTGTGCAAAGCAAGAACTGTAGCTACCCTGTTTTATTTTAAAATTCGATTCTACAACATCTTAGGTTTCTTTTCTTTCATTAATCACATTAATGAAGTCCCATCATTTAAATACCTAAACATCACAGATAGATATGACGTACACTTATGCCATCCGCATTCGCCTCGATGTCCCCTCGTGCATCGTTAGGTTAGGTAACTAACGACAGAGCAGGGCAGGGCTAGCGCGGGTGTAAAACATAAGTAACGTCTATATAATATATCATATATACTATATACTATATCCATCATAGAGTCACAACACAGATATCGCAGCAGAATAAACATATGAAATATTGGATATACTAGGACGTCCGTGTTTTCAATACGAGCCAGTATAAAACACGGATTCCACGGTCGTGATGAATAGCCAATCCCACACCCCTAGACCCCTACGAGAGCGGCAAGCAACCCTGCCAATTCTAGGGTTAGGAGACCAGGACTCGACTCCTCGAGTTGGTCTCCCACTGGATCCTAGAACCCGGTTACTTGTGCTCCCCTCCTTGGGTCTATCCTAATGCGGAAAAGTAAATAATATACAAAAGGTGACATCTTCCGCTACCTGGAAGTGCCCCAAATAAAAGAATATTACATACAAGTTTTTAAATGAATGAAAATGAAAAACACTCATCTCACATAAAAACCGCCGGCGAACACGACGATCCAATATAACATATCCAGCAACACATAACATCACATGTCATCAACGTAAGTAAGTATGCATACCCCAATTGTCGTTGACGTATAGCAACGAAACCGGCGATATGAACATACTACACTTACGGTCATAGAAAAGAAAGTGTAAAACTACAACAATTGGAATCCGCAACTTCTTTAGACATCGCATGCCTAATCAAATGAAATACTTAGACATCACATGCCTAACAGATATAAATCCCGCATTTTAGTCTCATTATCGAAAACTCTTTTCAATATTATGTGGGACTAAACTGCTAGATTTATAACATTCATTCAGTTATCTCATAACTGTTTGTGAATTCCAATTATTGTATCACATTCCAGATAAACAGAAATTGTTAAACTTTCCGATCGAACAGTCGAATACCCAAGTTTTCCCGATACAGTCCAACACATGAAATAAGTCTAACAACATTCAGTTCGTGCCTCAGTACCGACGGTCCAGCCGTAGAAGGGTCAAGCCAACGCCTCACATGTGGCACGCCGTACTGCCCCAAACCCGAAGGTTCAAAGGGCAGTTCAAGACGGTCACATAATCGAGTTAAGGTTTGTTGTCTTCTAGAGGGTCCATCGCGTTACTTGCACTACTTAGAACGTCGTTAAACTACGGAAAAATCCAACACTAGGAAATTTCCCGACAGGGGAAAAATTGGGTATTTATATCCGGTCGAACCTTTTAACATATTCTGAAAATTATCCGGAAATATACAAAATCGAAATTTGATAATCCGATCGAATCTTTGATTCCCAATACAACCCCAGAATACTCTTCTGTATAGTCACAACAAAAATATCCCAGAAAATACAGCATTAAATTATATGAGTTACTGTGCAGAAATCACCACACAAAGGAACAGTAAGGCCGCGGAACCGCCGCATCATGCATAGCATGTGCCGCGGTTCCGCGGTGGAAAATTTGATTCAGGCCCCCGTATTTCACAGTAATTCAAATAACACCCTGCTTGATTTTCTCCATATTTTTAATTGACAAAAATCCCATTTTTTTAGAAAAAGTCCAGAGAGCATTTTAGGGTTTTGGGTTTCGGTTCGATCGGGTTTCAAACGTCGTCGGGACTTCGCCTAAGGCTCTAGCTAGGCTCTGATACCAGTGAAAGGTTCTTAGGCACTCTAGTGAGGTCACACAAGGCATCGAACATGCCAATTTAAAAAAAATGGTGCCGAGAAACCCTAGACTACGGATCTTGGACTAGATGTTTAAGCGAAATACAAAACTTAGTTAACAAATTAACTAAAAGTTAGATGCTACAACCTTTGTAGATCCGGTTATCCTCTTCCTTGGCTCTACGTAGGCATCCTCTCGCTGTCCATGTCGAATCCTAGACTCGTTCATCGGCTTCATCGGGAAAACGAGCGGAATAGGTCGTCGGCTTCGTGTCAAAGACGATCTACGTCGACGCTTCACAACTTCAAGCTCCGACTTCACAAAGTTGTGAAACTTGTGAAGAAAACACCCAAAACAACTTGGCAAGAGGTAGAGGGTGAAGAAATAGGAGGTGGGTTCACTTTAGAATTGGATTTCTCACTTTTGAACTCAAGATGCCATTGATGGACCTTGAGCTTTTCTTGAAGAAGAAGATGGTCAAGAAGAAAAAGAAAATCATAAGCTATTTTAAAAATGAAACAAATATGAATACTTATCATATCTTGACCATGGTCAAGTGTAGAGATTAAACTAAGGTTAGTGGGAAAGGTTAGGGTTAAGGATGAGATAAGGATGGTTGACTTAATCAAAGCTTCAAGAAGCTTTAACATAAAAACAAAATAAGCCACCATCCTTACTAATATCCAAAATGAATAAATAAATAAATAAATAAATAAGTGAATAAACAAAACCCTAACCATTCATATAACCATGGTCTAATCTTTACACAAACCCAAGTGAGCAAGTATCATCAAACATGATACAAACTAGTGTACAAAAATATATCACATATACAATGTGTACATCAAGTGAGAAAATTCATATAAAGTGAACCAATACTAGTTAATGCAAAGTAATATATCAAATATATATAATTATACATTAAATCATTAAATCAACATTTGATTCAATGATCCGGTCATGTCGCACACAACCGACTAGTATTCAATGTATCGATTTATCGAATCAATGATTCGATAACTAGGTCATATCGAATATAACCAATCGAAACATTTATCGCGAGAATGAAATGCGGTATCACATACACGCATTATTCTCTGTTCCGTACATATCTCATATGCGCTCCTATTTCGTTTCGCTTGAACAAGGAAACCTCTGTGTAGGACTCTAAAGACTCGTCAATACGCCGGTAGCAGATGATGATCATATCAAGCACCCACAAGCCGCAAGCGGTCTGCTAAACGTAACGTCCACCCGGGTATTGAGCGATCAGAAGATCGACGAGCTAGCCTGCTCACACTCCTGCAAATCCGACCAGTAACACTTACCGTACAGTCCGGTCTGTTCGTCTGATACGTCGCATATCAAGTCTAGGGGTGGTAAATGTCAGACCCCAATACTCGATAAGTCGTGCCGATGTGAGGCTCATAACGGGTCGAGAAACTGCTGGTAACACTTACCAGCAAATCTCTGATCAGCCCTGGCCAGGGACTTCCCTGTTACGGCCAATCGAGCACAGCGCAACATCAACCCCCAATACCGGGAGAGACGAAACCCCTCCTATCGCTCATTGCCTCCATGTGACTCGGGACTGTACCCAAAGACCACCGTTTTGCACGCCCTCATGGACGTGGTAAGGTGGAGATCAAAGCACAGTGGGAATCACACAAGACTCTATGACGATCTCGGGTCTACAGACTAACCTGTACAAGTGTCACCTGAGAACTGCCATCTGACGTAAGGTATAATACCATCTGGGAGTTCTCGGCGAGTCCGTCCAGTGTACCCAGTCCCCACTGAGCACCCGTATACCATCTCTGATGTCAAACACCAATGGATATGGGATCATCCATCGCCCATCACATGGGTCGAGAAGCATATACGCTAGTCTACTCTGGTATATCGATGCCCCGTCTCGATACACCCACGACTAGGGACCTTGAAGGATGTACTTATGGACTACCATGTCCCCACTAGTATGATCTGCATCATAGTCCAGGTAGTCAAGTACACATCCTAAGGGCTTTACCAACATGTAACTACAAGACAGTATAAAGAGACTAGTGTACATGTTAAGATAAAAAGTAACCAGATAGCATACTATCATATCGAGCAAGAAAGTCATCTCTATATATGTCCAAGCATCCAATATAATATACAACTTCTGTACAATACTGGCCTCTAGGGCATACATACAACTAACAGACGAGTCTTTAGAGTCCCCCACATTCAGTTACTCAGCTTTCGGGCGAAAAGTTGTAGACGCCGTATGGAGATATGGCAAGGTCCGATCAGATACGTGCGGTATTGCACGGATCAGGATCGGACAGTTTGTACTATAGGCCGTATGGATATATGGCAGGGTTTGATCAGATACGTGCGGTATTGCACGGATCAGGATCGAACGGATTTTACTGGCCGGCTTTGGTTTAAGCCGGATCCTAGTATAGTACAGTGTAGATTTTGTCTCATTGCATTTGTATTTCGGTCGGAATACAAATGCGGGTGTGTATGCACAGTATCGGGGTTTTCCTGTAATTTATTACGGGACCAGTTTTCTGGAGTTGCCAGTTTGCTTTTCGTTTCGGCCAATTTCCTTTGTATCGTCCATTGGCCGAAGTTTGGTGGAGGAGGGCTTATTTGCATTGTTGCAAATAGGCATTTGTGGAGGGTGTTCTTTGCATATATTTGTATCATGATAGCTTTTCCTTGACCTTGACTTCTAGCTTCATCATGCCTTGACTTTTGTAGGACATGATGGTTGATGATGTTTGTGGTTGAGTGTGGGTTTGATTTTGTGATGATTCTTTTTGCATGATAGCCTTCTCTCTCTCTCCATTGTATTATTGGATGACTCTCTCATTCTATTATACTACTCCTTCATTCTCACTCTCCCCCTCACCAAGATGGCCGGCCACTATGCATGGGGGCTGTCCAAAATTTTGAGGGTGGGTTTTTAGCTCATTTCATGTTGCAAAATCCCACAAGATCAATCACAAAAGCTCCAAGTTCAATTCCTCCACCATCTCAAATGGCAACCTCCACTACCCCAAAATGAGACACAAGTTCTACACAATATTCTACAGCAAATCTTGGGCACGTCGACTAGCCAGCTTCGTGTCCGAGTTGCCTCGGCATTGAGGTGGGAGCCTGTAAAAGACGTAGGCGATGTGGTGCACTTCCGGCGGCGAGGTGGAGACCGGAGCTTCCGCAAGAGATCGGGACGACGACGAGAAGACCGGAGGACTCGGATCAGTTGGTATATCTCTCTTCCCTTTCTTGTAGTTAGCTAGAACTAGTTAATGGTTCGATCCGGGTATTAGTGCGCGGCGGTTTGCCAGTTCAAGTAAAATTTAAAGTTTATCACCGCTTCCGCATTTAGCCGTCGGATTGACGGCCGGGGCGCCGCCGTGCACTTATATATACAACATCTAATAGTATATATACCAATATACAATAATCGCTCCAGGCGTGATAATATGCAACATTACAGAAAAGTAATAAGCATCACAGAACAATACAGATAATCTGGGATCCCGGGTTTCACAGAGCCGCTGCTGAAACCCGACGTTCCCCTGGTCGTGTGGATAGCCTGTGCAATGAAACCTAGACCCCTACGGGTGCGGAAAGTTATCCGCCAAAACCCGAAGCGAGGCAGCCCCCTACAGCAAAGTGAATGGACCACCCTGCACTTCACGGAATCCAGTAGCTTGAGCACCCCTCCTTGGGTCAACCTGTACCCCCTACAAGTGCGGCGAATAGTCTGCCAACTTTAGAGTGAGGCCCCTCTGCCTCTCAAAGCCGTGAGATGCGGACCCGTTGCCCTCCAGAACCCGGCTATCCGTGCACTCCGTCGCGGGGTAAAACTAGTACAGAAATGAAAAATATGTACAATGGGTACATCGACCTCGACCCGGTCGTGCCCCAAAAGAATATTATACAACAGGCAGTGACGGCAGTCCACATGTTGGACGCTCGCCCCGCAATATCAAATATACAAATAAATCCAAACTGCACTACCATTGCACACTGCTATCCACCACGACAAATCCGCAACATCATAGCACAACACAGAACATCAACGCGAATGTCACGTTCGCAAACCCGTCTAAAAGGACTATAGCAATCAGACGCGGTTTACCGATCAAATGACATTCCCGGTCGGAGATATAATGTAAGCACTGTAAACTAACGTGTTTAAATTTCGATCGACTAAATATCACAAAGTGGACCACGAACATCTGTTGAACAGTAATAAAATATGGGCCCAAAAGATATATACCCAAAACCCCAATTTCCAGCAAATAACCAACAGTAGAAATTTGACCCTCTAAAACGCCAAGACGGCCGCGGTTCTGCGGTCAAAGCTAGGCTTTCACCGCGGTTCCGCGGTCGTACGGACGACTTAGGGGACCGTATTTCTCAGTTATTTTTCTAAAAGTCTGCTCGTGTTTCTGTGATGGTTAAAATAATTTTTGGAACCCTTTAAAAATCAACAGAAACTGTGAATGGAAATTTTGCAGTTTTTGATATTCGGTCCGATCGATATTTTAAACGCGTTAGCAAAAGTTAGTAAAGAAAAATGGTGAGGCTCTGATACCACTGTTAGTCCACGGTAGCACCCCGGCCGTCTACAGACGCCAAATGCGGAACAAAACTTTTTAACTGGCGCTATCGTATACTTTAACCCGGATCTGCCATTATTGCTAAACTAACAAACTGTAAAGAGAGTAGAAAGGTTATACCAAACGATCCGAGTCCTTCGTTCTTTAACCATCATCCCACGCTCCGTTGCGGCTTCTCCGATCTCTTCGATCTCCGATCTGCTCGTCCAGGTGGCACCACGTCAACGATTCTTTAAACGGGCTCCCGCCTCTGACTCGAGGCAACTCGGTCATCAAGTTTGCTAAAAGAGACGACCAAGATTGATGTAGAGAATGAGTAGAAGACTTTGTCTCGTTCCGTCCGAAGCTATGGACGAACGGTTAATGATGTTGCCAATTGATTCGGGTGATGGAATGAAATGAGCAATGATATTTCCATACACCCCAAAACTATCATAATCTCTTTTCTAAATGAATCTCAAGTGAGAGTGAGAAAGAGGGGAGGGGCCGGCCATATATATAAGTGAGGAGGGAGGTGAGTGTAGGAACAAGAGAGTAACCATAAGGAAACATCTAGTGTGAACATAAGAAAATATCTAGTGTGAACACAAAGTGTGAACACAATAAATGCACCATAAATGAATAAGTGAGTCACAAGCCTTGTTACCACCTTCTAGATGCTTCTAGAATCTTCCACACTCATCCGAGAAAAGATAAATCCGTCTTTAACCGAATATTAAAAGACAGCTGATAGAAAACTGGAAACTGGAAACTTCCAAAACTGGAAACTGGAAACTTCATTTAAATATATAATTAAAGGATTTGCCATTTTTAAAATTTATTTTATGCAGATTTGATAAAAACCCGATTAGTGCACTGATAATCGCGATTAAGCCAAATCCGCGTTTTTACAGTTTCCATGGTTAGTGCATCATGACATGTTTCATTTTGTTACATGTTTCATTTCATTTGGTATATATATTATGGTTTTGGTGAGAAAAGAAAAGAAAAAGAAAAAAGTCAAGGGGACATAATGATGGGGTAGGTATACTGGTGAGTGACAGAGAGTGTGTGTGTGTGAATTATAGTGAGAGAGAGAGGGGGGTTGCTGCCACTTTGAATCCCCTATCTATTTTTCATCTCCCTCTTCATCTCCTCAACCCTACAACCCTCCCCTACCATCTCTAGATCCATCTCCTAACAATCCCTAAAACCCTACACACCTTTCACAAAAATTAATCCCCTCTTCACCCTCTACGCATTGGACCAAGCAAATTTCGATTTTGGTGACTTTGGTCGAGCTAGGGCTTTCTTGGGTTGCCATGGGAGGTATATATATTTCCATGTTAGTTTATTTTGAATTCCTAGCATTTCGGTTTAAATTAGAACTCGGTTAGCGATGTATGAAATCACTAGTGAAGGTTTGAGTGTTGACTGAAATTGGGTGATGCCTAGTGGTTGTTAACTAGACTTGGGTGTTGTTTTATGACCGGGACCAGAGCGAAGAAAACCCAAAACACGGATTTAGAAACCCTGACATCGGATAAATGTGTGAATTTAGCGGGTATTTTGGAATCTGGAGCAACCCGGGGACACTAGAAATGATTTTGGGTTTACTAAGAGTCGTGCAGGCACCTAGGAAGCTACAACTGAGACCCGAGACCCTAACTCAAACCCCTGGCTACAGATTTAATCATTCTGGCCACAATTTGCGGCCAGAGTAGAATGGATTTGGTATATTTTGGTTCCAGGGCTTTATCTTTAGTAAATTAGACCCCTCGTATATGCAGTTTTGGCTAATTGTCACATGGGGAAAATCTGGGAGCATTTTGTTGTGTTTTATGCTATGTTTTCCGTGTTTTGAAATGCAATTTCTTGACATTTGGATTTGTAATTGGTTGTTGGTTGTTTGTACATCGACAACATGAGTTGTTTGATTGTTTTTGCATGTGTAGGCCATAGGTTCTAACCTATGAGCGTACCGTGCGCCGTATCGGTTTTCCGGATTCGATTTTAATACACATTGTGACTGTTGATTATTGTAGGTATCTTCGCGTGGATTCGAGGCGATGGAGCATGGCGTCATCAATTTCGGCAATCAAGAAGCAAGATGAGTAGATCTATATCTACCGGGGAAGTCGTGTGGATGGAGTATAGCACCTCCGAAAACTTTTGATGGAAAACCGATTTATAGAATATGGTTAGGAAACCTAGATTAGGAAACTAGTGTTAGAATAAGATAGATATGAAACCTTATTAGAAACTAGAGGATAGTTAGAATTAATATGTTACTCCTGTCATAGGATGACGTTTAGCGATATTACCGTTTAGGGTACTGTAGGACTAGATAGTCGATGTAGATGCATCATCCGAACCATACCTTTTTCTAAACCAAAGAATCGTATGTATCTTTTAAATGTATATCTTGAGGGATGTTACGGATTTTCAAATGATACCTTTTCCTTAAAAACACCGTAACCCCTGTTTTCAAAACTACGATTCACTTTTTTAAAAATCTGATTGTATGGTTCGGGTGTGTTTCTTAGATTAGATACTTATACTTAGTAGAGATAGCATGTTTATGTAAATTCGACATGATATGAGACATAAATGCGATGAAAGAATACAAGACGAATTTGATGATATTATGAGATAAGGATATGATATGATTGCATACGGATGCGAGTCGATCGAGATGATTTGTACCCTGCCGGTCCCCTGATATGAGATTATTGCGGATGTGACCTAGGACATAGGTACATAGATATATATACAAACATAGAATGTTGTGAATCATGGATGATAGGTCGTACGTGATATTAGGTCGTACCCTCATGTGTCTTATAGGATGATAGGATCCCCATTAGCTTAATGCCGTCGTACGATGATTTTCCATGCGCGATGAGTTGATTTGATGATTGATCCTTACCCTTGACTAGAGGTTGCTGTACGATGGATTGTACCGTACGCGACGTTTAGGGCTAGATGCCGATTGACAGATTCACCGACTCAGACTTACGATAGTTACGTATACCTTATAGATGTTAGCTGATGATTTACCTTGTGTTGCATTCATGATATTATTATTGCATCGCATATACCTGTGATAGTACACCTGCACCATTATCGATGATGCGTATGTTACACGTACACATATTTGCCGCCTCACACACTTCATCATCGATAATTGCCATGTCACTACACAGTATGTAGGGTTCCTAGGCACCCTAATGAGGTCTCACAAGGCATCAACCATGCCAATTTCAAAAATTACGGTGCCGAGAAACCCTAAACTAGATCGTTGGCTAGATGTTTAGGCGATAAAATGAAACTAGTTTACAGCTAAACTAAAAGAACGGATATACAACATTTGTAGATCCGGTCCTCCACCTCCATAGCTCCGCAATGAAGTCTCCTCGCTGTCCAAGTCGAACCTCGGGCTCTAGCGTCGGCTTCATCGGAGAATGGACGGGCTAGGTCGTCGACGTCGATGCCGAAGATGATCTACGTCGAGGCATCACTAGATCAAGCTCCAACTTCACCAAGTCAAGAAACTTGTGAAGGAAACACACTCTACTACTTGGCAAGAGGTAGAGGATGAAGAAATAGGAAGTGGGTAGACTTTAGAATTGGATTTCTCACTCATTTTCATCAATCACCATTGATGAAGAAATGTTTTCTTCAAGTGAAGAAGATGAAGAAGAAGAAGATTATTATGATAAGTTTTTTGAGTTGTTTTCAAAATAGAAAATAATTAGATACTTATCATAATCTCAACCATAGTTAGGTGTAGAGAATATACCATGGTTAATATGAATGGTTAGGGTTAGGCATGAAGACAAAATGGTCACTTAGTCAAAGCTTCATGAAGCTTCAACTAGAATACAAATCAAGCCACCATTTTATTTTCATTAATCTTTTGCCAAAATAAATAAATAAATAAATAAATAAATAGATAAGAAAAAGAAAACTCTAACCATCACTTAACCATGGTTTAATCTAAACATACACACTAACAATCATGTATCATCAAACATGATACAAACTTGTGTACAAAAGTATATCACATATACAATGTGCACAAGTCAAGTGAGAAAATCCATTTAAAGTGAACCAATACTAGTTAATGCAAAGTAATATATCAAATATATAATTATACATTAAATCATTAAATCAACACTTGATTCAATGATCCGGTCATGTCGCACACAACCGACTAGTATACAATGTATCGGCTTATCGAATCAATCCTTGATTCGATAACTAGGTTATATCGCATACAACCATTCGACACATTCGTCGCGAGAAAGGAATACGGTATCACATACACGCATTATTCTCGGTCCCGCACATATCTCATATGCGCTCCTATTTCGTTTCGCTTGAGCCAGGAAATCTCTGTGTAGGACTCTAAAGACTCGTCAATACGCCGGCAGCAGGTGATAATCATATCAAACACCCACAAGCCGCAAGCGGTCTGCTAAACGTAACGGCCACCCGGGTATTGAGCGATCAGAAGATCGACGAGCAAGCCCGCTCACACTCCAGTGAATCCAACCAGTAACACTACCGTACAGTCCGGTCTGATCGTCTGATATGTCGTATATCTCGCCTAGGGGTGGTAAACGTCAGACCCCAATAGCTCGATAAGTCGTGTCGATATGAGGTCTATAACAATTCGAGAAACTACTGGTAACACTTACCAGTAAATCTCAGCAACCCTGGCCACGGATTTCCTGTTATAGCCAATCGAACACAGCGCAACATCAACCCCCTATACCGGGAGAGACGAATCCCCTCCTATCGCTCATTGCCTCCATGTGACTCGGGACTGTACCCAAAAACTACCGTTTTGCACGCCCTCTTGGACGTGGTAAGATGGAAATCAAAGCACAGTGGGAACCACACAAGACTCTATGATGATCTTGGGTCAACAGACTACTCTGTACCAGTGTCACCAGAGAACTGCCATCTGACGTAAGGTATAATACCATCTGGGAGTTCTCGGCGAGTCCGTCCAGTGTACCCAGTCTCTACTCAGCACCCGTATATCATCTCTGATGTCAAACACCGATGGATATGGGATCATCCATCGCCCTTCTGAATGGGCCGAGAAGGTATACGCTAGTCTACTCTGGTATATCGATGCCCCGTCTCGATACACCCACGACTAGGGACTTTGAAGGATGTACTTATGGACTACCATGTCCCCACTAGTATGATCCGCATCATAGTCCAGGTAGTCAAGTACACATCCTAAGGGCTTTACCAACATGTAATAGAGAGACAATCTGTGTACACGTTAAGGTAAAGAGCAACCAGATAGCATACTATCATGTCGAGCAAGAAAGTCCTCCCTATATATGTCCCAGCATCCACTACAATATACATCCAATGTACAGTAATGGCCTCTAGGGCATACATATAACTAACAATCTCCCACTTGCACTAGGGCCATCTGTAGCAGTGGTTGTTGTATCTCATACTCAACCATCCCACAAAAGTCTCTTTCTGGGAATAGGCCTTCGTGAGTGGATCCGCCGTGTTATCCTCTGAGTCTACTCTCCTTACCTCGATCACCCTGGAGATCAACCATCTACATGATCAGGTGATACTGCCTTAGAATATGTCTGGATCACTAATGGGACGAACGTTCCTTGGCATAAGCCACAACTCCATTGTCACACAATAGGAGGAACATAGTTCATCTCATGAACCAATATACACCCAAACAGCTTCTTTGGTAGCTTCTTTGGTAGCGATGTATCCTGCCTTTATCGTCTAGTATGTCACGGTATCTAGTTTGGAACTCTTCCAATATACCGTCCCTTTACTGAGGGTAAAGACAATGCCTGCGACTGACATTCAGTCGTCTTTATCACCCTGGAACACTTCCAGTGATTCTTCCCAGGATCGATTGATACCATCTCATTACAACTAGTGAGTATCCTAACATCCATTTAGATCTATCTCATAGATCCAAAATCCAGTATTTAGTAGGTATCACTTTTGATCCTATGTGGAGAATCATTGTGATAAGCGGAGATTGATCGAGCGTAGCATAGAAAACTCCTTCCCTATCAAGAGTATTTCATCCACGTACTCTGCGAGGATCGTCACTATACTCCCTACTACCTTTTTGTTTATACAAGGTTCATCTACCACTTTGATGATGTCAACTTCTTTGACTAATCCATCAAAACAGATGTTCCAACTCCGCGATACCTGCTTTATCCTATAAAGCATCTTGCACACGTTTCCGCTGCTCCCACTGTCTACGAAGCCCTCTGGCTGTGTACTTACAGACGCACTCTTCTAAAACAACATCTAGAAAAGCAGTCATGGCACCCAACCACCAGATATCGTAGTCATGGTATGTAGCCGTGGCAAGTAGGATCTGGATGGACTTAAGCATAGGTAATGGAAAAGGTTTCATCATTATCCACGCCTGGTCAATGACGAAAACCTTTAACAAGTCTAGCTTTGAAAGTCTCGACTCTTCCATTTACTCCAAGTAATCTTCTCAAGATATACTTGCTCCTGATGGGGATTTAACCCTTCAGATATAGCAACCAAAGTCCATACTTTGTTGGTGTATAAGGATTCCATCTCAGATCGCTAAGCATCCAGCAATTCTTACAGAGTCCTACCCCCGATGGCCAGCTCGAAACTAGTTGGGTCATCATCTCATGATGCAATCCTCTCTCCCACTGTCATAGAGAAACCGAAGTATCTCTCAGGTGGGTGAGGAACCCTACTAGATCGGCGGAGAGGCTGAGGTTCGTTGGCATCTACTGAATCCTTTGGTTGTACCAAATCATCTGCTGTAGTTTGTATGGCTGGAACATTTTCAGTTCTACATAACAGACCTTGCCTCGAGCTTGTCCGGATTTTGCTTTTAGACATAGGCTGGACAGCCCCAAATCTTAACTAACTTAAGATATGGGCTCTTCCCATTCCATATCACATATGAAGCGGTAGGCAACTGATTTGATTGGAACCCTATTCAATAGGTATGCAGCTTCTTAAGTGCATAACTCCCAAAAGGAAATAGGTAACTCAGTAGTACTCATCATAGAGCACACCATATCAAATAGGGTGTATCTGCTCCGCCCCGATATACCATCGTGATATGGTATATACGGAGGAGTAATGCTGAGAGAGAATCTCATTCTCCTTTAGAATAGTCCAGGATTTCCGTGCTCAAGTATTCTCCTCCCTGATCTCATCAAAGGACATAATACTTATACCCGTATTTTGGTTCTCTACTTCTAACTTATATTCTGTGAATATCTCAAAAGGTTCGGACTCATGTTTCAACAGGAACATATGACTGAATCTTGAGAGATTATCAGAGAATATAATGAAGTATAAAGAACCAGTCTTGGCATGTGTAGACAGGAGACCTTACATACATCATCATGTATCAGTCCCAAGAGTTCACTAACTCTTTCTCTGTTTCCAATAAACAGAGCTATGGTCATCTTATCTTTGTGACATAATTTGCGAGTTTCACAAGATGTAAATTCAAACTAATTTAAATATGCATCTATATGTAACTCCAGCTAGTCGGGTCGCATTGATATGACCTAGTCTACAATACCTTAAGAAGGATCCGTCCATTTCTGAACTCTTCCTCTTGTGTGTGTTCCGTATACTAAGAACTGTAGTTTGATTTAGAACATCAACGCTTTTAGATAACGTGCCCGAACCGATCAACTTTTGACATAGGAAATGTTCAAAACATTATCCAACAATACAAAATTTTACCATTTCTTTACTAATAAAGAGACTGATATGATTTTGTATATCAGGTTCGGTATCTAATAACATTCGTTCAGAATCAATGTATCGGTAATACAGGGTGACAGTGACCGACAGACCTGGCTGCAACTCTTGCCCCGTTTTCTGCCTCATGAAACTTATCACCCGTTCTCAGTTCTCTACCTATCTGTAGCCCTATGTAACAGATTACATATCTGGGATCCTGATCCGGTATCATATACCCAGGATGTAGAGGATATAGAGAAATAGTTCTGTGTAACGAACACACCCGAAGATGATGCATCAGCATGCACTCTCTTCGTTTGGGCGACACAGGAAATCTGGTATTCCCCAATTTCCTACTCTGTCTTATAACAATTATAAGTTGGAGCGGGACCAACGTTCCCCAGCTCAGTATAACAAGCGGGTTCGGTCAATAATCCGTATTATTATCTTGATTAAGGCGTGATATGGTCGCTACCTGGAGAGAGAGAGAAGAAAACACTCAGCGTGCGCTCTTGCAAGAATAGATTGGTTATTATTTTATCTAATCAGGATGGCTTCCACTGCTTTTTATCAAATCTTCCTTCAAACCCTAAAAGGAAAGACTAGCCGGGATTAATTACACACTACAAGTTCGCCAATCTTTCAGCCAGGCCAGTGTCGGTACTTTGAGGGAGGTGCCCCGTGCTTTCGCACGGACCTAATTAATGTAAACCTCGTTTTCCCAGAGGCGTAACCTCGTTAACACCTTTCTAGACTCCTACTTGATCGGCTAATTGTAATGTGTAAATCTCTCCCAGGAGTAACTCTTACTCGCAGCGGGTATCGGGATCCAACTATCTCATAGAAGGTATGCAATCTCATTGCAAATTTCAACACTTGAAATTCCCTATAATATTTTGCCCATAACGTGCTATGACCTTGACGAAAGCTAACAAACCATAGCCCGCTAGTCAAGTTCAACCCGTACATTTCTTGATCGAATTAAACCCACCCGCACGACCCTTGACGAAAGCCAACAAAGCCGCACGACTACCCTAATCCAATCGTATCGTATGCTAGCAGATAAGCAGCATATAGCTACCGCACACTGCACCTTGACGAAAGCCAACAAATGCAGCACGAATACTATATACAACTTATCTGAAATGACGGAGAGCTACGACAGGTTTTTCTGAAAACCTATTGCGTAATGAACTTGATATCGTTGTAGAATCAAATGATTTTGAAATGGAGTGTTTTTGAGGCTTTTCCAGTTTTGCTAAAGGAGTCACTCCCGGTGAAGGGATCGTCGGTCCTTTCCTCGCCGAATGAGGTGCGGGATATATCATATATATCACTGTGCAAAGTAGAAACTATAGAAGCAATCAAACGACAAACCGAGAGTTGCAGCATCTTCCAGTTATTGCTAAAGGAGTCACTCCCGGTGAAGGGATCTCGGTCCTTTCCTTATCGAATAAGGTGTAGGATGTTCTACAAGGAACACCGCGATGCAAAGCAAGAACTGTAGCTACCTGTTTTATTTTGAAATTCGATTCTACAGCATCTTAGGTTTCTTTTATTTCATTAATCTCATTAATGAAGTCCCATCATTTAAGTACCTAAACATCACAGATAAATACGACGTACACTTATGCCATCCGCATTCGCCTCGATGTCCCCTCGTGCACCGTTAGGTTAGGTAACTAACGGCAGAGCGGGGCAGGGCTAGCACGGGTGTAAAACATAAGTAACGTCTATATAATATATCATATATACTATATACTGTATCTATCACAGAACATCACATGATCACATCACAGATATCGCAGCAGAAGAATCATATGAAATATTGGATATACTAGGACGTCCATGTTTTCAATACGAGCCAGTATAAAACACGGATTCCATGGTCGTGATGAATAGCCAAACCCACACCCCTAGACCCCTACGAGAGCGGCAAGAAACCCTACCAATTCTGGAGTTAGAAGACCCGGACTCGACTCCTCGAGTTGGTCTCCCACAGGACTCCAGAACCCGGTTACTTGTGCACTCCTCCTTGGGTCTATCCTAGTGCGGAAAAGTAAATAATATACAAAAGGTGACAACTTCCGCAACCTGGAAGTGCCCCAATAAAAGAATATTACATACAAGTTTTTACATGAATGAAAATTAAAAACACTCATCTCACATAAAAACCCCCGGCTATTCAAACACGACAATCCAATATAACATATCCAGCAACACATAACATCACATGTCATCAACGTAAGTAAACATGCGCATCCCAATTGTCATTGACATATAGCAACGAAACCGGCGATATCACATATTACACTTACGGTCACAGAAAAGAAAGTGTAAAACTACAACAGTTGGAATCCGCAATCTCTTTAGACATCGCATGCCTAAACAAATGAAATACTTAGACATCGCATGCCTAACAATTATAAACCCCGCATTTTAGTCTCAAAATCGAAAACTCTTTTCAATATCAAGTCGGGCAATTCAACAAGATTCCCGACATACTGATCGAATGCTCGTCGCAAACTTTAGTAGACGGTCGCACCCCCGATACCGTCGACGAAGTGCACCAAGGCAGAACACCGCTACCGGGAGCACCCGAACGGATGCTTTCGGCGACGGGGTTCTCCTACAGTCACTTGGTCGGGGCTATGGAGTGAGGCTGTCTATTAAGTTTATCCGGCGAGTATCCGCGTACGCTACGTGATTGCGACGGACTTTTGATCACATCAAAATTCCGTGGCAACCGATCAAGTGAGACTAAACTGCTATGTTTATAATATTCATTCAGTTATCACATAACTTTTGTGAATTCCAATTGTTGTATCACATTCCGGATAAACAGAAAATGTTAAACTTTTCGATCGAACAATCGAACACCCAAGTTTTCCCGATACTACTCAACACATGAAATAAGTCTAACAACATTCAGTTCGTGCCTCAGTACCAACGGTCCAGCCGTAGAAGGGTCAAGCCAACGCCTCACATGTGGCACGCCGTACTGCCCCAAACCCGAAGGTTCAAAGGGCAGTTCAAGACGGTCACATAATCGAGTTAAGGTTTGTTGTCTTCTAGAGGGTCTATCGAGTTACTTGCACTACTTAGAACGTCGTTAAACCACGGAAAAATCCAACACTTGGAAATTTCCCGACAGGGGAAAAATTGGGTATTTATATCCGGTCAAACTTTTTTAACATATTCAAAAAATTATCCGGAAAACCACATAGACAAAATTTGATAATCCGATCGAATATACGAATCCCCAAAACAACCCCAGAAAATTCAACTCTTGAATAAATATTAAAAATTCCCAGAAAATCCAGCATAATATAATAGGAGTTACTGTGCAAACTTTGGAGGATGACGTCATCATTCCGCCGCGGAACCGCCGCAGAAGCCAGGCTTCTGCCGCGGTTCCGCCGCGGTTTTTACTGTTCATCAGTCAATTTTTGCATCGTAATTCTTAAAATTCCCTGCTGAATTTTTTAAGCATTTTTAATCTGGAAAAATCCCAGATTTTAGAAAAAGTCCAGAGAGCATGGAAATTTTGGGGTTTCGGTTCGTTCGGACTTCAAACTCCGTCTAGACTTCGCCTAAGGCTCTAGCTAGGCTCTGATACCACTGTAGGGTTTCTAGGCACCCTAATGAGGTCTCACAAGGCATCAACCATGCCAATTTCAAAAATTACGGTGCCGAGAATGTAAGTCTACGCTAGCGCCCCGGCCGTCTACAGACGCCAAATGCGGAACAAAAACTTTTTAACTGACGCTATCGTATACTTTAACCCGGATCTGCCATTATTGCTAAACAAACAAACTGTAAAGAGTGCAGAAAGGTTATACCGAACGATCCGAGTCTTTCGTTCTTCAACCATCATCATACGCTCCGTTGCGGCTGCTCCGATCTCGTCGATGTCCGATATCCTCGTCGAGGTGGCACCACGTCGACGATTCTTTAAACGGGCTCCCGCCTCTGACTTGAGGCAACTCGGTCGTCAAGTTTGCTAAAAGAGACGACCAAGAATGATGTAGAGAATGAGTAGATGACTTTGTCTCACTTCGTCCAAGTCCGTGGACGATCGGTTAATGAAGTTGCCGAGGGAATTGGGTGATGGAATGAAATGAACTGTAAAATTCCATGCACCCCAAATGCTATCATATCTTTTACAACCATGAAAAACTCAAGTGAGAGAGAGTGAGGGGGCCGGCCTCATATATGGAGAGGGGGTGAGTGTAGGAGAAGGGGGGTGACCACAAGAATGATCCTTATCATAACAAAAGATCTTAATCAATCCAAAAGATATTAATTAAAACCATGAGTCACAAAAACCTAGTCACCATTTAATAAATGCAAAGATGAGTCATGAACCTAGTCACCATCCTTGTCATCACTTCCAGAAACTTCTAGAACACTGACTCACCTCATCCAAGAAAAGATAAATCCGTCTTTAACCAAATGTTAAAAGACGGCTGCTAGAAAACTGGAAACTGGCAACTTCCAAAAGTGATCCTGAAACGAATTTCAGGACAACCCCGAAACTGTAAATATACCCGCATTTGTATTACGACCGAATACAAATGCAACTGAGACAAAGATATTATACCTACTCAATATAATACTAGGATCCGGCTTAAACCAAAGCCGATGATTGAATGAGGTTTTGTCGATCAAAAATATTTACCGCAATCAAGAACGGCGTCGCTTGAAGCTAGCCGGTGAGTACGGGTCGGTCCACAGGGATGTGAAAATTTTCTTTAAGTTCTTACGAGTTAATTCCGAATGATGTTTGGATTTATAATTAAACCTAAAAATTGAAGTTGTATGAGACTAGGATTAGAAACTTGCTAGGGTTAGGTCTAGGGAAAATTTGGTAAACAAAAATCTACATCTCTTTCCATTGCTATTAATTAAATGTATCATATTAGAGTTATGGTAAATATTAACAAAGGGGATTAGGATGATTGGGAAGATTGATTCTTCCTCTATATCCTTGTCCTTCCTTTCTTAATCTTTACCCTAACCTCCATGGAAAACCTTAAAATCCGGGCCTTTAGACTACGGAATCACCGTTACCTTGAGGGTAAAAGTGCCGTAGGGCGCGGAATAGAAAGGTATGCATGGAGTTCTAATGTTCATAAAAGTTTAGCAATGAAAAGAGATGAGAGATCTTCATCTCTCAAATCCTTCCCTATTCCTAACCCTAACAAGCGAGGAAACTACTCGCTCATTGAAGGGATGTAAAAAGATAAGAATTTATTAAAGAGAGAAAACATTGATTGCAAGTTAATAAAAACTAAACTAATTTAAAATAAGGCGAGAAAATAAGTGCAGATAAAAAATTACAACTACTGCAAAGAAAATAACCTACTTACTTTTGATGCGCTCTAACTTCAAGAAAACAGAATTTTATTCATGAGTAGAGGCATCAGAAAATACAAGGTCTTGGGTTCTATTTATAGGACATAGAAACCCTAGGGCAACAATTGCACCGCATGTCTACAATTACAAATATACCCCTAGAAAATCTTTCCACAGCCGCCACATAATTTTGGTAAATTTTCATTTGCGCACGGGCACAAGACGGCCACGGATCCGCGGCATGGGAGCGCTTGGGCCGCGGATCCGCGGCCCAATGATGAGATCAGCACTGGATTTTTCTTGGGCTTCTTTTGGTTCTTCTGGGCTTCTTGTTTATTTATTCTTTTCATCAGTTGGGCTTCTGCAGTAATTCCAGATTTTCAGTGAACTCTTTGCATTGGATCTTTTACCCGTCTTTCTTACAAATTTGGATCTTGAGTTGCCTTGTTGATGGTGAACCGTTCTTCTGCCGGGCTTTACTAAGATCTTCCTAATTGTTGGTCAAAAGTCCTTCTTTTGTGTCGTATTTTGTGTTTTTCACTGTTCTTGCTCCCAGAACCTGTAACCTGTAACATGTAGCAGACATGGGTCAAAAGCACCTATTTTTATTGTAAAATGCATAAGAATGGGGAATACAAAATGCAATATTATGTTATGAACAAATACCCCCAAACCTATCTTTTGCTCGCCCTCGAGCAAACTGATTATTTATTCTCGATAAAAATCTAACCTAGCCACACTTTCGCAGGAAAACGCGATTGCACTGAGCTCGTGCAACAAGCCGTTAAACCTCTAGGTGTCCCTAGTAGGAGGAGTGTTGTCTCCTGAGGGTTTTCAGCGGATACTACCCACAAAATCCTATCAACTTGGTTTCTCGACTTTTGTTCTCCATTTAGGTTTTCTAACAAGGAATTCTATTATCGTCGATCCGCAAATTATCCACCCATATTCTTCACACTTCCTCATTATTTAACTTAAGATTACATATATCCTGTAGAATTACCTAGCTTTCGGCATTTCTTAAGTTTTCCTTCTAGAGTTCCATCTCCACTTAGGAATTTCTATCAACTCTATTAAAGACACAAGTTCTATTCTTCATTCCCTTCTCTTATCTAAACTCCAATCACATATCCCTTCGTGTGTGTAAGTATCACCCCTACACTTGGAAATTCAAATCAAGCAATCGTACCCCCGTCCATTGTCCAAAGCACTTGTGAAATTTCGCTTTCACATCCTTCATGCGACTGTTAATACTTCTTGAGGTACCAACAACCGATTACAAGATGCGTTAGCACTTTAAGGCGTACTTCCTAGTTTTGCAACACCCAAGGCTTTTAGCAGTAACACCCTCGCTAAATATTTTTCTATTTTTACAGCCTTAAGTAATCACAAAAACCAGTGTCCATTTTTTTCTTTTTTCTTTTTTTCTTGATTCACACTTTTTCATACTAAGGACTTTAGACAAGAGCATTTCAAGGTCTCTTCTACTGATCCAAGTTTCAAGGTACGTGTTTGTGCATTTTGTAGGGTATACATTTTCAGAATCTAGACTTAAGCTAGGAACTATTTTTCAAACTTATACTCTAATAAAAGTTTTAATACTTTTCCTTCGTTTCGACTTAGCCCAAGAACTGAACCCAAAATTTGCCTATTTCTAGATAACCTACAAAGACATATACTTTCCACAGTTAAACTCTAAGGAAGGTTATTTTTAGGGTTTTTAATTTGCTAAGTCTAAGATCTAGTTGTTCCCAGCCAGTTGACCTATTTATCAAACTCAAATCAATTAACCAGAATTGAATACATTAATTTTTATAATTTTTGAAAATTTTCAATTTTTATGGGTTTTTCTGTTTTCTAATTTTTTTTTATGTTTTCAATTTTTTCAAATTTTTATGATTTTTATATAAAGATGCAATGCAGAAATATACATATGAATGCAAAAGGAAAACTTACCGAACATACCCCCAAACTTATAATGGACAGTGTCCTCACTGTCATGCTGCACCAAGTGGTTTGATAATATCGGCGAGTTCCTGCTTATTATTATATTTACATAGTATACACACCCCCAAACTTATTTGAAATAAAGTTTTGGAAAAAAAAGAAATTCGAGGGTGAAGGTGGAGGAAATCAATCGGTGTAAATCGGCTCCTGCAAAAGCAGGAGCTCCTCCGAATGGTCCGCTGAGAAGAACGGTTTCAATCGATGTCCATTTACTTTGAATAAAGTACCGTCTTCTGGATTCTCAAGATCAACCGCACCGTGCGGATAAACGGTGCGGACTACAAAAGGTCCTCTCCATCGGGACCGGAGCTTGCCGGGATGTAAATGTAACCGAGTATCATATAATAAAACCTGTTGACCTGGTTTAAATGTCTTTCGCAAAAGGTTTTTATCATGAAATACCTTAACTCGGTTCTTAGCAATCACGGCATTATCATATGCCTCATCCCGCAGCTCCTCCAATTCATTCAATTGCAGCTTTCAATTGCTGCCCGCATCTCCTAAAGATAAATTCAGCTTTTTAATGGCCCAAAATGCCTTGTGCTCAATTTCTACTGGAAGGTGGCAAGCCTTCCCGTAAACAAGCCGGTATGGAGACATGCCGAGATCGGTCTTATATGCAGTACGGAAAGCCCATAGTGCATCGATCAATTTTAGTGACCAATCTTTACGGTTTTTAGAAACCGTTTTCTCCAAGATTTGCTTAATTTATCGATTCGAGATCTCGGCTTGCCCACATGTTTGGGGATGGTATGGCGTTGACAGCTTATGGGTGATAGAGTATTTGCGCATTAGGGACTCAAAAGTCCTATTGCAAAAGTGAGAACTATTATCACTTATTATTGCGCGAGGGTGCCCAAATCGAGAAAAGATGTGTTCTTTCATAAATCGAACGACAACCTTGTTATCATTCGTTCGACTAGGCACAGCCTCGACCCATTTTGAAACATAGTCAACCGCCAAAAGAATATACACATTTCCAAAAGATTTAGGAAATGGTCACATAAAATCTATACCCCAAACATCAAAAATGTCTACAACCAAAATCGGTTGGAGCGGCATTTCGTTTCTCTGTGATATCCGGCCCAAGTGTTGGCACCGGGAGCAAGTTTTGCAGTATTCGAATGCATCTTTGAAGAGTCGTGGCCAATAGAAACCACACTACAAAACTTTCTCGGCTGTCTTCTTTGGGCCAAAGTGCCCGCCACATGCTTGATCGTGGAAAAAAGACAGCACACTCTTAACCTCATTTTCAGGTACACACCGGCGAATGATTTGGTCGGAACAATATTTAAAAAGATAAGGTTCATCCCAGTAAAAATGCTTTACTTGGGACAAAAATCGTAGTTTGTCTTGTTTCGACCAATCGTTAGGTATCAAGCCGGTGGCTAAGTAGTTTACAATATCGGCGAACCATGGTTCGCAAGAAACGGTCAAGAGTTGCTCATCGGGGAAAGCATCAGTGATAGGCAGTTCAAGTGTAGGTGAAGAAGGAAGTCGTGAAAGGTGATCGGCCACTACGTTTTCACATCCCTTTTTGTCCTTTATAACAAGGTCAAATTCTTGCAGCAAAAGGATCCAACGTATTAGCCTGGACTTAGCATCCTTCTTCGCAAAAAGGTGGCGAAGAGCTGAGTGATCCGTGTACACTATAACTGGAGAGCCGATTAAATAAGGCCGAAATTTTTCAAGTGCAAACACAACCGCTAAAAACTCTTTTCTGTTGTTGTGTAGTTTAATTGGGCCTCATTTAATGTTCGGCTAGCGTAGTAAATTACATGCGGCATCTTGTTAATATGCTGTCCAAGAACAACACCAATGACAAAATCTGATGCGTCGCACATAATTTCAAAAGGGTGCGTCCAGTCTGGAGATGAAAGAATGGGCGCAGAAATGAGTGAGTGTTTCAAAGACTCGAACGCTTTTATGCAAGTTGAGTCGAAAACAAAAGTAGTGTCCTTGGCCAACAAGAGAGTCAAGGGTCTAGCAATCTTGCTAAAGTCCTTGATGAACCGTCTATAAAACCCGGCATGGCCAAGGAAAGCTCGGATATCTTTGACGTATTTAGGAGGAGGAAGATTAGAAATGACTTCGATTTTAGCTCTATCAACCTCTATGCCATTTTGCGATATGACATGTCCTAAGACAATGCCTTCTCGTACCATAAAATGGCATTTCTCCCAATTCAAAGTCAAGTTCTTTTCCCTACAGCGGGTGAGAACTGCGTCAAGATGTCGTAAACACTCATCGAAGGAGTCACCAAAAATGGAGAAATCATCCATAAAGATTTCCAAAAACTTCTCCACCATGTCCGAAAAGATCCCCATCATACACCGCTGAAATGTAGCGGGCGCATTGCATAACCCAAAGGGCATGCGACGATAAGCAAAAGTGCCAAAGGGACAAGTAAATGTAGTCTTGTCTTGATCCTCTTTGGCTATGGGGACTTGATTATAACCGGAATAGCCATCTAAAAAGCAGTAGAATTCGTGCCCTGCCAATCGTTCTAGCATTTGGTCAATGAATGGTAAAGGAAAGTGGTCCTTCCTTGTCGCGGCATTGAGTTTTCGGTAGTCGATGCAAAATCGCCACCCAGTTTGGGTGCGAGTGGGAATTAACTCATTTGCCTCATTGGTGATGACCGTGATGCCCGATTTCTTTGGCACGACATGAATGGGGCTAACCCATTGGCTATCCGAGATAGGGTTAATGATACCGCTATCAAGACACTTAACAATCTCCTTCTTGACCGCCTCTTTCATGATGGGGTTGAGGCGTCTTTGTGGATCCCTTGCCGGCTTGGCATCATCCATCAAGTGTATATGATGTTCGACTATGAGGGGACTAATCCCCTTGATGTCCGCCATAGACCAGCCTAAAGCTTGCCGATTATTGTATAAGACCGTTAAAAGAGCCTTCTCTTGCTTAAGAGCTAGAGAGGCCGATATGATAACTGGTAAGGTCTCATTTTCACCTAGATAAGCATATTTTAGGTGCGACGGCAAAAGCTTTAGCTCGAGTTTAGGTGGTGAAACAATAGATGGTAACAATGGAGTAACTGTTTCAAACTTGAAGGATTCCATCAAAGGTTCAAATTGAGTGTACACTACCGAGTCGGATGGTTCAACTAACTCATCCGAAAAAGCAAAAGACTCAAACTCGGGTGGAGAGTCATCAAGATCATCAACAAAGGTGAAACACTCATAATCTTTGTCCGTCGTGAAAGCTGTGTCGGATTCTAGGAGGAACGCACTAGTGGCGTCAATATTACTGTGATCAAACATGAAATTCTCGAACTCACAGTCCTCCTCCGCGATCTCATTGATCGATCACACATCAAGTACGCTGGAATTAGGCTCGCAAGGCTGACTTCCTAACTTGAAAATGTTAAGTTCAACTGTCATCTTGCCAAAAGATAGATTCATTGAACCATTACGACAGTTGATTACCGCATTAGAAGTCGCGAGGAATGGTCGACCAAGTATCACCAGAATTTGATTACGGGGGTTAGCGACAGGCTGTGTATCCATAACAATAAAGTCCACGGGGAAAATGAAATCCCCTACTCTAATTAACACATCCTACAACTCTCCCCTAGGGTGGGTGATTGATCGGTCAGCCATTTGGAGAGTGCAATGAGTAGGCTTGAGCTCTCCAACGCCTAATTGTTCGTACACCGAATAGGGTAGCAAATTGACACTAGCACCAAGATCTAATAGTGCTCTATTGATGGTCTTGTTCCCAATTGTGATCGAAATAGTAGGACAACCGGGGTCCTTGTGCTTTGGGGGTAAAGAATTGACAAGAGCATCACTAACAGCACTAGCCACGAAAACTTTCTTTGGTACTTGTGACTTCCTCTTTTTGGTGCATAAGTCCTTTAAGATTTTAGCATATGAAGGAACTTGTTGGATTGCATCCAAAAGAGGGATATTTATGCTAACCTGTTTGAACAACTCTACAATCTTCTCCATTTGTGGAGTTGGTTTATTGGATCTCAACCGATTTGGAAAAGGAACATTTTGAAAGGTTGTTGAGTCCAATTTTTGTGGATCAGATTGTTGAGTTGGAACGGAACCCCGTGTAGATGTGTTCGTGTTGTGAGGAGAGGGTCCGTTCGAGCTAGAAGAAGTAGAGCCATGTGAAGGATGGAGAATAGACTCTAACGAAGAAGAAGAGGAAGATGAAGAACCACCGGCAGAGGTGTCACGGTGAATACCCACATTGTTTTGCAGCACATTTCCGGATCTCAACGTGGTCACAACATTCACGTTATGATTCTGCTGTTCATGTGCAACATGTGCGTGACCGGGATTTGGGAGTGGTTGAGACGGAAGTTTTCCTTTCTCTCGCTCTTTCAATGCTGCGTTGAGTTGTGCAATTTGTGCCTCAATAGCTTTGATGCTTTGATCGTGTGAGGCACTGTTTTGCACCAAAGATTGAACAGAAGTCTCTATCCTAGCTGTGGACTGTGCAGATTGCTTTAGGAATGCTTCTAGACTTCTTTCGAGCGAGCTAACAGCATTTTGAGGGGGAACAAAATTGTTGGGCACAAAATTGTTCATCTGATTAGGGTAAGGTTGCTGTTGGGGAGGTTGCTGAAATTGAGCTTGTGGAGGTGCTTGTTGTTGTTATGGAGGAGGAGCTCTTTGAAAATTGTTGTTTCCTTGGACTTGTTGATTTTGGTTCCAAGCGAAATTAGGGTGGCTCTTCCAACCCGGATTGTATGTTGAAGAGTTTGGATCATTTCTTTGTCGTTGCTGAAAGGCAGCATTGACTTGATCTTGTCCTTGGGTAGATGCAGTGTAAGGACACTCTTCGGTGAGATGTGATGGATCCGAACAACAAGCACAAACAGTTCATGGAGGCACAATAGGGGCAGGAGAAGGTGCTGAGATTTTGGTCTCAAGCGCTTCTAGCTTTTTCGTAAGAGCGGCCATCTCGGCCTTCATAGCAATTGACATCTCTACTTGATGTATGCCTGCCCTAGGTTGACCAATAGAAGAAGATGATGTGGTCTTGGTGCTCTCCCACTGAATCGTTTGCTCACTAAGATCCTCAAGAAACTGCCACGCTTCCTCACTAGATTTGGACAGAAAGTGACCTTGACTAATGGTTTCTAGCAACTGCTTCGTTGCCGGGTTCAATCCCTCGTATAAGGTTTGGCAAAGTTGCCATCTTTCGATTCCATGGTGAGGGCATTGAACGAGAAGGTCTTTAAATCTTTCAAAACATTTCCAAAATGGTTCGGCAGGAAGCTGTGAAAATTGAATGATTTCATTACGGATTTTTGCAGTTTTGTGATGAGGATAGAACTTTTTAAGAAAAGCTTTCACAAACTCGTCCCAATTTCTAATTGAGTGTGATGCGGTGCTGTATAGCCACTTCTCGGCTAGGTTACATAAGGTGAAAGGAATGACCCTTAGCCTTATAGCGTCATCACTTAATTGGGTAGTTTTCATCATGGCACAAACGTTTTGGAATTTGTTGATAAAGATATATGCATCTTCGGATTCCAAACCATGAAACTTAGGCAGCATGTTGATGAAGTGGGGTTTGATCTCGAAATTGTCCCCATTAGCCGGTGGAAGGGAAAGACAAGTAGGAAGGGCGGTGCGGATGGGGTAGAAAAGTGTTGGAGATAGTGCCCTCATAGTCAATTATTGGATCGCAGGTACGTGATTGCAATGATTGCGGAGGACCTATCCCGGTAGGACAGTCTTACTCGAGATGATAGTATGCTATCTGGTTTGCCTTTATCAGTCGTGTACATGTTCAGGTGACTGATTGCTTGTTACACTTTGATAGAGCCCTTAGGATCTTGCTTTACCACCAACAGTATGATGGCGATCATATACGTGACAGTTGGGTGGTTTATACGCATATCCTTAATTGTGGTCCCTAGTCGTGGGAGTTTCGAGACAGGGCATCGATACTCCGGAGTAGACTAGTGTGTACAGTCGAGACCCCGACGAGGGGCGGTGGCCGGTCTCACAAGCCACTGGTGACAGTTGGATCACCTAAGATGTATACAGGTACTCATTGGGTTATGAGTACACCGGACAGGACTCGCCGGGAATCTGCTTGTTAGTATTATATCTATCGTCAGATAGCAGTTCCCTGGTGACATTTGTACAGGTTAGTTCATCGACCTGAGGTCGTCATTTGTCTCGTGTGAGTTCCCACTGTGCTTTGATTTCTACCCTACCACGGCTCAAAGGAGTCGTGCAAACAGGTAGCTTTTGGGTACAGTCCCGAGCCATATGGAGGCACGTGAGCGGATCGGCAGGGGATTCGTCTCTCCCGGTATTGGGGGCGAGGTCGTGCTGTGTCTAAGAGAGCCATTACACAAAGTCCATGGCCATGGCAGGAGATTTACTGGTAGGTACTCCAGTAGTATCTCAGGGTGTTATTAGGCTTCACTCCGACACGACTTATACTGCTATTAGGGGTCTGACGTTGCTAGCCCCCTAGGCGGATATGCGATACTCATCGACGAACGGACCGGACTGTATATACATTGTCACTGTTAGGCTCAGTAGGGTTTTCGGAGGAGTTCGCTCATCGGTCTCCCTTGAGTTCGCTCCTCGGCCACCCTTGAGGTCAGTCCATGGGCAACCGTTACGCATAGCTAGTGCCGCTGACGGTTTGTGGTTAAACCCACTGCCAGGGTACTGACGAGTCATTAGAGTCCCCCACAGACAGTTTCCCAAGTTCGGGCGAAACGTTGTAGAGGCCGTATGGTTTTATGGCAGGGTTCGGAAAATGCACGTGCGTTTACGCACGTGTCGATTTTCGGACAGATGATACTGGTCGGCTTTGGTTTAAGCCGGATCCGAGTATCATATTGAGTAGGTATAATATCTTTGTCTCAGTTGCATTTGTATTCGGTCGTAATACAAATGCGGGTATATTTATACAGTTTCGGGGTTATCCTGAAAGTTGTTTCAGGATCACTTTTGGAAGTTGCCAGTTTCCAGTTTTCTATCAGCCGTCTTTTAACATTCGGTTAAAGACGGATTTATCTTTTCTTGGATGAGAGTGAGTCATGCTTCTAGAAGGTTCTAGAAGGTTATAGATTGGGTGAGGTGTCGAGTGACTCATGCTTTGATTTTAACCACTTTCTTGTTTTGGTTAAGATCTTTTATTTAGCTAAAGATATTTTAAAAGTGAGAAGCTTTTGCTTAAGGTCACCCCCTTCTCCTACGGTCACCTCCCTCTTGCTATATATGGCTTGCCCTCTCTCTCTCCTCATTCTAACTCTCACTTGATGTTTCATTTTGCTAGAAAAGATTATGATAGGTTTTATCGGTGTATGGAATTTCACAGTCCATTTCATTCCATCACCCGATTCCTTCGGCAACTTCATTAACCGATCGTCCACGGATTTGGACGAAGTGAGACAAAGTCATCTACTCATTCTCTACATCAATCTTGGTCGTCTCTTTTAGCAAACTTGACGATCGAGTTGCCTCGAGTCAGAGGCGGGAGCCCGTTTAAAGAACCGATCATGTGGTGCCACTTCGACGAGGACATCGGAGTTCGACGAGATCGGAGCAGCCGCAACGGAGCGTGGGATGATGGTTGAAGAACGAAGGACTCAGATTGTTCGGTATAACCTTTCTACACTCTTTACAGTTTAATAGTTTAGCAATAATGGCAGATCCGGGTTAAAGTATACGATAGCGCCAGTTTAAAAGTTTTTGTTCCGCATTTGGCGTCTGTAGACTGCCGGGGCGCTAGCGTAGACTTACAGTGGTATCAGAGCCTAACCATTTTGCTATACTAACTTGTGCTAACGTGTTTAAAACATCGATCCGACCGAAAATCGAAAAACACAAAATCCTAGCTCGACAGTTCTGTTAATTTTAAATGGTCTCAAAATCTATTTCTACATGTCTTAAAAATCCGTGCTGGGAATTCTAAGAGCCACGACAAAATTTGGGGCCGTGATCCCTCCAAGCCGCCGCGGAAGGGCGGCCAAACCCATGGTTTGGCCGCGCAACCGCGGCCACGTGGGGAGCATGTGCTCCCAAATTTTGTCAGTTGGTTCTCTGTGGGATTTTGGGGTTTTTGGTATATATCGTTTTGGCCCAGATTTTGTTACTGTTCACCAGTAAGCAGTGGGGCCCACTTTTTGATATTTTGACTTTGGTCGATCGAAATTTAAACACGTTAGTTTACAGTGCTTACATTATATCTCCGACCGGGAATGTCATTTAATCGGTAAACCGCGTCTGATTGCTATAGTTCTTTTAGACGGGTTTGCGAACGTGACATTCGCGTTGATGTTCTGTGTTGTGCTGTGATGTTGCGGATTTGTCGTGGTGGATAGCAGTGTGCAATGGTAGTACAGTTTGTGTTTATTTGTACATTTGATATTGCGGGGCGAGCGTCCAACATGTGGACTGCCGTCACTGCCTGTTATATAATATTCTTTTGGGGCACGACCAGGTTGCGGTCGATGTACCTATTGTACTATTTTTCATTACTGTACTAGGTTTTGCCCCGCGACGGAGTGCACGGATAGCCGGGTTCGGGAAAGCAACGGGTCCGCATCTCATGGCTATGAGAGGCAGAGGGACCCCACTTCAGAATTGGCAGACTATTCGCCGCACTCGTAGGGGGTACAGGTTGACCCAAGGAGGGGTGCTCAATTTACCGGATTCCGTGAAGTGCCGGGTGTTCCATTCACTATGCTGTGGGGACTACCTCGCTTCAGGTTTTGGCGGGTAACTTGCCGCACCCGTAGGGGTCTAGGTTTCATTGCACAGGCTATCCACACGACAGGGGAACGTCGAGTTTCAGCTGCGGCTCTGTGAAACTCGGGGATCCCAGATATCTGTATTGTTCTGTGATGCTTATTACTTTTCTGTAATGTTGCATATTATCACGCCTGGAGCGATTATGTATATTGGTTTATATACTATTAGATGTTGTATATGTTTTACACCCGCGCTAGTCCAGTCCCCGCTCTGTCGTTAGTTAAGTAACCTAACGAGTAATGATGGGACCCAGTGACGAATGCGGATGGCATATACGTAAATTTTATTTTCGTTCTTTTCTGGTGTGATTGAATGATGGGACTGCGTTGATTCTGATCAATGCAAAGTTAAAAACAAACCTGTATACAGTTGTTGGAACAATTTAAAAAGTGTTATTGCAAAGACGTTTCCTTTTGTTATGCATAGCGGTATTCAGTGGAATATCCTGCACCTCATTCGACGAGGCAAGGGCCGATATCCCTTCACCGGGACCGACCCCTTGGACAGAAGTTTGCGTCAGGGTAATAACTTCACTATAGTCGATTACATGTTGCTTTGCATAGCGGTATTCAGTGGAATATCCTGCACCTCATTCCACGAGGAAAGAGCCGAGATCCCTTTACCGGGAGTGACCTCTTTAGCAAAAGGTTTTCGCCACTATATTTTAAAAAGCTATCAGGTTCCTTCAGCGATATCAAGTTCACTACGCTAAAGGTTTTTCGCCAAAAACCAGCCGTAGCCCTCCGTCACTTCTTTTGGGTATTCAGTAGTATTCAAGCTATGCATTTTAGCCAAAGTTAAGGCATAGTGTTTGGTAGCTGCTGGGAATTCAATTGTTGCATAGATAGATGAGTTAGTTTGGGACAGTCGTTCTGCCGATTGGCCAAAGTCAGGGGCATGTGCGGATGGGTTCAAATTGACAAGATAGTGATGGGTAGAACTTGGCATGTGACTTATGACATTTTGACCAAAGCCAAGGTTATAAGAGCATGGGGCAAAAACAATATCAGGAGTTTCTAAAGAAACTGAAACTTGCCGAGTATGCGCATACCTTCTGTAGTATGAGTAACGTGGATGCATTCCATCACGTTATCATGCGATGAGAGTTGGATCCTGATTCCCACTGATGAGTTGGTTTACTCTTCGGGTGATCCCGATTGATTCTTCTTTAGGTTTGGAGGAGAATTTGACAAGACAATGGGAGGTTTCCGGATTAGATAAAATGATGACCATTCTGATCTTGGTTAGAGTGCACGCAGAGTGTTTCTTTTCTCTCTCTCTCTCTTTGGCAGCAACCTTTGACCGACCCTAGACTATGACTCAGTGACCAGGTTGACCGAACCTTCTTAAAATACTAGCTTTTGGATTGTCTGAGTTGCATAAGTCATTGCCACTCCTTCTTTTACCCTTTGAATTTCTCAGAACACCCGTATTACTACGGATATCCACTTCCATTGGATAGAGCCATCGTATGGTTATATACGAACTCGAAGGGACTTCTTCGAGGATGGATCCAGGTTCAGGAGAAATAGAATTGGTTTATTCAGTTGTCTTTTATTATCACATTCTCTCAGGTTGCGAGAGCTCCTTGGTTTAGGAGAGTACACCTATTACGCCTATTGGATAGTCTTATTCCAAACCATAGGCTGGTGCCGAAAGGTAGGGAATGAAGAAAACCAATTAGCCTAAGTAGGGTGTGCAGAAGGCAATATGTAAAGACAAAATGAAGGGATTAGAAAGAGGGCAAAGTAAATTGCGACTGATATCATTCACGACCAAAACCGCGTACTTCATCGCCACTCCTATTTCACCTTTAAAAAGAATAAGGTATTATTCAGTTGTCTTTTATCATCACCTTCTCTCGAGATGCGAGTACTCCTTGATTTAGGAGGGTACACCTATTATGCTTACTGGATAGTCTTCTTCCAAACCATAGGCTGGTGCCGAACGGTAGGGAAGGAAGAAAACCATTTAGCCTAACGATGGTGTACAGAAGGTAACGACTAAAGACAAATAAAGAGGATTTGGAGAGATGGAAATAAAATATACGGTTGAAGTCATGAATTGGATTATGGAAGAGGCATTGCTACGAATACCAGGATACCCCTACGAAACATTTTCATGTTTCAGTGCATTGTTAAAGAAAAACTGTTTTCCCGATTAGACACTTACTCCAAGGGTATGTATTTACCAGGTTTCATTCTCATATCTGTATGGTTTTACAGATGATGAGTGGGAGTAAGATATTGGGATTAGGTGATCATCCTCATTATATCGGAATTCGTTGTAATTGGTGATATTTGAGGAAATCGCCAGGGTACAGTTTTCTACCTACAACGCACAGGTTTTGAGTTATTTAACTCAGTGGACTTATACAGAGTATTGTATGTTGTCCAAGTGTCCATCAGGACAAAGGGGTAGGTCCCCGTACTATGTTCTGTTTACTTATAACTTCTCTAGTATTTAGACAAGTGTTTCGCAGAAATACAAGGTCTAAGTTTTGAGAAGTTGTGGGTATAAGAATAAAGTAGAGAACCAAGTATCACAAGTATCGGGATTCTTCAAAGAGATCGAAGATGTAGATTCTTGTGATTGGTATTCAGATGATAGTGATGGTTTTGAGAAACGATTTTTCTTTTTCAGATTACTCATAATTGGATGGATTCCTAAGTTGAGTAATGCTGATTAGCCTCTTTCCATTAAGTTGATATGCACTGGAGACAGCTGCAAGGATTGAATCTTGGTTCCAATTAAATAAGTGCCAAAGTTTCTATATTGGATATAGAATAGCTCGTACCTTAAAAGAAATTAAGGTACAGGGAGTTGTCCAGCTTATGATTAAAACCAGACACTGGATAACTCAGGGCACGTTTCTGTAATGGCTGTTTGTGGGTTGACCCTGGCTATGACGAGGGTTGATATTCTACCATTTGGAAGATCAATAGTGTTATTGTTCTTGACTCACCACAGTTTTAGTAAAATGGATCTTTTTCAGAAAACAGTAGTGGGAGTATGGTAGAACTGGAAGTGATTCCAGAACCGCAAACGATTACGGAAAATTTAATAGGACCTATACATTCAATCAGTTTTGACATTCCAATAGCCACTCCGCAGATATGGTAGGTAACCTCAGACACCCGAGAGGTACTTCGGTAGGCTCAAGGACGGTGACAGGGAGGTTCTTATCTACCCAGACTTGACACTACTATTGTTCCAGGTTATGAGACCCGGCATGAGGGTTGTCGTAGTCAGTGGGAGCAACGGAAGCATGGTGGGCAAGTAGCTTATGTCTATTGATAGACTAGAGCAGTTATAGCGGAGATAGATCATCTAATTTTGATGTGACAGTCATGGGTTTGACTTCAATCAGAATAGGGGATGGATCAGTTAAGAAGGTAGTAGGGTGTGATGTCATGGTATCAGGATGACATACACAGAGTAGGAAGTAAAATTCCTATACTACGATCGGTTGTACTGTGATTGTCACACAGTTGTTTCTCCAGACAGGACGTGGATATAATATTTGACATTATGGTTTCTGGATCTATGGTTTTAGATCTAGATTTGGGTGGTTTCCCAATGTGGGTACTTTGACAGATATTCTAATGGTTTTTAGAATAGTTGACTCCTAGCATGGTAATGTACCTGCAGGTGATGGAGTCACCCTCTCTAAAGGTGTCGTATAGACTAAAGGGGAGAGGGATGTGCATGATTGGCAGATCACTTGCTTAGGCAATTGAGTCAATCATGAGATGTCAAGTACCACACCAAATGTTGGTTTTGCACTAGATGCAATAAGTTTGTATTAATCCAATCCTAGAGAAACATAAGGAAGCAGTTTTAGAACATAAGTACATGTTCTGCGGATTTGATGACGGCAGCCTCCTTCGGGAGACGGTTATCATTCCAAGCTTCAAAGGTGACATGGATGACAGAGTGATTGTCAGAGTTATAGTATTTCCCTATGACGAAGAGGGACAGTATTATGGACAGGTGGTCCAAGAGGATACTGTGGGAAGCAAGGTGCCCGATACTGATTAGGTTCAGTGATCGATTCAGTCTAAGAAGTTTGGATATGGAGTTCATTTATGAACTAAGGTCCCATCAGATATCCAGACATGTTCTAAGACAGGTATTACTCAATTCGGGAGATGGTTTTCTCCGCGAACTTGAGATTAAGAGAGATATAGAAAGATACTTCTAGGCGGATCCACTCACTGAGGCTATTTCTCGAACACAATAGTTTTACAAACGGGCTTTGTGAAACTGATTAGTAGAGGAGTTGGGTGTTGGTTTCACATGGGCTGTGAGTAGTCGACATCGCAATATTAGCCTTGAGTGCAAGTGGGAGATTGTTGGAGATAGTGCCCTCATAGTCAATTATTGGATCGCTGGTACGTGATTGCAATGATTGCGGAGGACCTATCCCGGTAGGACAGTCTTACTCGAGATGATAGTATGCTATCTGGTTTGCCTTTATCAGTCGTGTACATGTTCAGGTGACTGATTGCATGTTACACTTTGATAGAGCCCTTAGGATCTTGCTTTACTACCAACAGTATGATAGCGATCATATACGTGAGAGTTGGGTAGTTTATATGCATATCCTTAATTGTGGTCCCTAGTCGTGGGAGTTTCGAGACAGGGCATCGATACTCCGGAGTAGACTAGTGTGTACAGTCGAGACTCCGACGAGGGGCGGTGGCCGGTCTCACAAGCCACTGGTGACAGTTGGATCACCTAAGATGTATACAGGTGCTCATTGGGTTATGAGTACACCGGACAGGACTCGCCGGGAATCTGCTAGTTAGTATTATATCTACCGTCAGATAGCAGTTCCCTGGTGACATGTGTACAAGTTAGTTCATCGACCTGAGGTCGTCATTTGTCTCGTGTGAGTTCCCACTGTGCTTTGATTTCTACCCTACCACGGCTCAAAGGAGTCGTGCAAACAGGTAGCTTTTGGGTACAGTCCCGAGCCATATGGAGGCACGTGAGCGGATCGGCAGGGGATTCGTCTCTCCCGGTATTGGGGGCGAGGTCGTGCTGTGTCTAGGAGAGCCATTACACAAAGTCCATGGCCATGGCAGGAGATTTACTGGTAGGTACTCCAGTAGTATCTCAGGGTGTTATTGGGCTTCACTCCGACACGACTTAAACTGCTATTGGGGGTCTGACGTTGCTAGCCCCCTAGGCGGATATGCGATACTCATCGACGAACGGACCGGACTGTATATACATTGTCACTGTTAGGCTCAGTAGGGTTTTCGGAGGAGTTCGCTCATCGGTCTCCCTTGAGTTCGCTCCTCGGCCACCCTTGAGGTCAGTCCATGGGCAACCGTTACGCATAGCTAGTGCCGCTGACGGTTTGTGGTTAAACCCACTGCCAGGGTACTGACGAGTCATTAGAGTCCCCCACAGACAGTTTCCCAAGTTCGGGCGAAACGTTGTAGAGGCCGTATGGTTTTATGGCAGGGTTCGGAAAATGCACGTGCGTTTACGCACGTGTCGATTTTCGGACAGATGATACTGGTCGGCTTTGGTTTAAGCCGGATCCGAGTATCATATTGAGTAGGTATAATATCTTTGTCTCAGTTGCATTTGTATTCGGTCGTAATACAAATGCGGGTATATTTATACAGTTTTGGGGTTATCCTGAAAGTTGTTTCAGGATCACTTTTGGAAGTTGCCAGTTTCCAGTTTTCTATCAGCCGTCTTTTAACATTCGGTTAAAGACGGATTTATCTTTTCTTGGATGAGAGTGAGTCATGCTTCTAGAAGGTTCTAGAAGGTTATAGATTGGGTGAGGTGTCGAGTGACTCATGCTTTGATTTTAACCACTTTCTTGTTTTGGTTAAGATCTTTTATTTAGCTAAAGATATTTTAAAAGTGAGAAGCTTTTGCTTAAGGTCACCCCCTTCTCCTACGGTCACCTCCCTCTTGCTATATATGGCTTGCCCTCTCTCTCTCCTCATTCTAACTCTCACTTGATGTTTCATTTTGCTAGAAAAGATTATGATAGGTTTTATCGGTGTATGGAATTTCACAGTCCATTTCATTCCATCACCCGATTCCTTCGGCAACTTCATTAACCGATCGTCCACGGATTTGGACGAAGTGAGACAAAGTCATCTACTCATTCTCTACATCAATCTTGGTCGTCTCTTTTAGTAAACTTGACGATCGAGTTGCCTCGAGTCAGAGGCGGGAGCCCGTTTAAAGAACCGATCATGTGGTGCCACTTCGACGAGGACATCGGAGTTCGACGAGATCGGAGCAGCCGCAACGGAGCGTGGGATGATGGTTGAAGAACGAAGGACTCGGATCGTTCGGTATAACCTTTCTACACTCTTTACAGTTTGTTAGTTTAGTAATAATGGCAGATCCGGGTTAAAGTATACGATAGCGCCAGTTTAAAAGTTTTTGTTCCGCATTTGGCGTCTGTAGACTGCCGGGGCGCTAGCGTAGACTTACAAAAAGATCCTGGAGCGCGACTCGTGCGGGCGCTTCGACAGGCGGAAGATTCGGGTTATTCGCACCTGGCGGAGGTGGAATCCTTCCCGTCTGTAAGGTGTTGTTAGGATCGTATCCCGACATACCTTCGAAAGAATGTGATGGTGAAAGTGAAGAAGTGGACAAGATTTCGACTTCGGAGTCAAAAGGTTCGTCGGTCGGCACCAACGAAACACGGACTAATCGGGCGCTAGGGTCCCTAGTCCAACCGGACATACACTAAAAGGGTTAGTGTAGTCGAAAGATGAAAGACAGAATGTGAAGGTAAGAAAACGTTATTGAGAAGAAGTGGTGTAAGTGAGTGCAAAGATTCTTTAGCGACAAGTTGCAAGTTTTGAAAAGATTTTCCTTTTTCTTATTAAGTGAGCTTTTGCAAAAAGATTTTGAAAAGAGACTAGTGACACAACTGCAATTAACCACACATGCACAATCAGGCCTAATTCTAGGGTCACCTAGGTCAGCTAGACAGCTCCTAACTGTTCCAAAGGGCTAGAGAAAGGACCTCAAACCGCCTCTTCACAGACAAGTACGGCCAGGTAAGTGGGAAGGAACCACCACGACAGTGGGCCTAATTAAAAATCACCAGCCTAGTCACCGCAATGTCGGTTAGGATAAACGACCGATGCCTATACTTGTCCTCTGTCCTATTGAGCTCGAGGTCCTTAGGGCTGAGTCTAATATTTTTTAAATTAAAAGTGGTCAATGCAAATGCTTTAAGTGATTTCTGGGGTCCTGGGAAGGGTGATGAAATCCCCACCCAATCTGATTTGGTCAATAGCCCCTTAAAGTCAGATTAAAGTATGCAAAGCAGTAAATCACTTGCAATCAATTTACTTTTTAGCGCGGCGCAAAGAATCCTGCAGAAAATCAATTATTGGAAGGGGGAAGAAGATTTTTAGCGCAAAGAATCCTGCAGAAGATTTGACAGAAGATATATGGGGATTTGAAGAGGAGGGAAATAGGAAACAAACAGTGCAAAAATTTCTCAGAGAAGACTCCAGTATGCGGCGGAAGCGCGGCGCGAGGTGGGGTTATGCGGCGGAAGCGCGGTGGTTTGGAGGCTTCAGGTCTCTGGATTTCTTCAGCTGCTCTGTACTTCCAATCTCCTCCTATTCTGATGTATCTTTTTCTGTTTCCCTTTCTGTGTTGTTTCAGATCCGTCAAACCTGCAAATATTCACAAAGAGAACCCTTCAAACAATAAAAGATGATAAATTTTTTTTTTTTATTTTTTTGAAATTTTTCAGATTTTTATGATTTTTTTATATTTTATATTAACCCGAAATTACAAAAAGAAAATTTTACGCCATCCCCGGCAACGGCGCCATTTGATTGAATGAGATTTTGTCGATCAAAAATATTTACCGCAATCAAGAATGGCGTCGCTTGAAGCTAGCCGGTGAGTACGGGCCGGTCCACAGAGATGTGAAAATTTTCTTTAAGTTCTTACGAGTTCATTCCGAATGATGTTTGGATTTATAATTAAACCTAAAAATTGAAGTTGTATGAGACTAGGATTAGAAACTTGCTAGGGTTAGGTCTAGGAAAAATTTGGTAAACAAAGATCTACATCTCTTTCCATTGCTATTAATTAAATGTATCATATTAGAGTTATGGTAAATATTAACAAAGGGGATTAGGATGATTGGGAAGATTGATTCTTCCTCTAGATCCTTGTCCTTCCTTTCTTAATCTTTACCCTAACCTCCATGGAAAACCTTAAAATCCGGGCCTTTAGACTACGGAATCACCGTTACCTTGAGGGTAAAAGTGCCGTAGGGAGCGGAATAGAAAGGTATGCATGGAGTTCTAATGTTCATAAAAGTTTAGCAATGAAAAAAGATGAGAGATCTTCATCTCTCAAATCCTTCCCTATTCCTAACCCTAACAAGCGAGGAAACTACTCGTCATTGAGGGGATGTAAAAAGATAAGAATTTATTAAAGAGAGAAAACATTGATTGCAAGTTAATAAAAACTAAACTAATTTAAACTAAGGCGAGAAAATAAGTGCAGATAAAAAATTACAACTACTGCAAAGAAAATAACCTACTTACTTTTGATGCGCTCTAACTTCAAGAAAACAGAATTTTATTCATGAGTAGAGGCATCAGAAAATACAAGGTCTTGGGTTCTATTTATAGGACATAGAAACCCTAGGGCAACAATTGCACCGCATGTCTACAATTACAAATATACCCCTAGAAAATCTTTCCACAGCCGCCACATAATTTTGGTAAATTTTCATTTGCGCACGGGCACAAGACGGCCGCGGATCCGCGGCATGGGAGCGCTTGGGCCGCGGATCCGCGGCCCAATGATGAGATTAGCACTGGATTTTTCTTGGGCTTCTTTTGGTTCTTCTGGGCTTCTTGTTTATTTATTCTTTTCATCAGTTGGGCTTCTGCAGTAATTCCAGATTTTCAGTGAACTCTTTGCATTGGATCTTTAACCCGTCTTTCTTAAAAATTTGGATCTTGAGTTGCCTTGTTGATGGTGAACCGTTCTTCTGCCGGGCTTTACTAAGATCTTCCTAATTGTTGGTCAAAAGTCCTTCTTTTGTGTCGTCTTTTGTGTTTTTCACTGTTCTTGCTCTCAGAACCTGTAACCTGTAACATGTAGCAGACATGGGTCAAAAGCACCTGTTTTTATTGTAAAATGCATAAGAATGGGGAATACAAAATGCAATATTATGTTATGAACAGCCGACCAGTATCATCTGCCCGAAAAATAACACGTGCGTAAACGCACGTGCATTTTCCGAACCCTGCCATAAAACCATACGACCTCTACAACGTTTCGCTCGAACTTGGGAAACTGTCTGTGGGGGACTCTAATGACTCGTCAGTACCCTGGCAGTGGGTTTAACCACAAACCGTCAGCGGCACTAGCAATGCGTAACGGCTGCCCATGGACTGACCTCAAGGGAGGCTGATGAGCGAACTCATCCAGAAACCCTACTGAGCCTAATAGTGACAATGTATATACAGTCCGGTCCGTTCGTCTATGAGTATCGCATATCTGCCTAGGGTGCTAGTAACGTCAGACCCCCAATAGCAGTATAAGTCGTGTCGGAGTGTAGCCCAATAACACCCTGAGATACTACTGGAGTACCTACCAGTAAATCTCCTGCCATGGCCATGGACTTTGTGTAATGGCTCTCCTAGACACAGCACGATCTCGCCCCCAATACCGGGAGAGACGAATCCCCTGCCTATCCGCTCACGTGCCTCCATATGGCTCGGGACTGTACCCAAAAACTACCTGTTTGCACGACTCCTTTGAGCCATGGTAGGGTAGAAATCAAAGCACAGTGGGAACTCACACGAGACAAATGACGATCTCAGGTCGATGAACTAACCTGTACACATGTCACCAGGGAACTGCTATCTGACGATATGTATAATACCAACTAGCAGGTTCCCGACGAGTCCTGTCGGTGTACTCATAACCCAATGAGCACCTGTATACATCTTAGGTGATCCAACTGACACCAGTGGCTTGTGAGACCGGCCACCGCCCCTCGTCGGGGTCTCGACTGTACACACTAGTCTACTCCGGAGTATCGATGCCCTGTCTCGAAACTCCCACGACTAGGGACCACAATTAAGGATATGCATATAAACTACCCAACTCTCACGTATATGATCGTCATCATACTGTTGGTAGTAAAGCAAGATCCTAAGGGCTCTATCAAAGTGTAACAAGTAATCAGTCACCTGATCATGTATACGACTGATAAAGGCAAACCAGATAGTATACTATCATTTCGAGTAAGACTGTCCTACCGGTATAGGTCCTCCGCAATCATTGCAATCACGTACCTGTGATCCAATAATTGACTATGAGGGCACTATCTCCAACAATCTCCCACTTGCACTCAAGGCTAATTATTGCGATGTCGACTACTCACAGCCCGTGTGAAACCGATCATCCAACTCCTCTACTAATCAGTATCACAAAGCCCGTTTGTAAAACTATTGTGTTCGAGAAATAGCCTTAGTGAGTGGATCCGCCTAGAAGTTTCTTTCTATATCTCTCTTAATCTCAAGTTCGCGGAGAAAGCCATCTCCCGAATCGAGTAATATCAGTCTTAGAATATGTCTGGATATCTGATGGGACCTAGTTCATAAATGAACTCCAAATCCAAACTTCTTAGACTGTACCGATCACTGAACCTAATCAGTATCTGGCACCATGCCACCCACAGTATCCTCTTGGACCACCTGTCCATAATACTGTCTCTCTTCGTCAGAGGGAAAACTATAACTCTGACAATCACTCTGTCAGCTATGTCACCTTTGAAGCCTGGAATGATAATCGTCTCCCGAAGGAGGCTGCCGTCATCAAATCCATAGAACATGTACTTATGTTCTAAAACTGCTTCCTTATGTTTCTCCAGGATTGGATTAATACAAAATTATTGCATCAAGTGCAAAAACAACATCTGGTGTGGTACTTGACATCTCATGATTGACTCAATTGCCTAAGCAAGTGATCTGCCAATCATGCACATCCCTCTCCTCTTTAGTCTATACGACACCTTTAGAGAGGGTGACTCCATCACCTGCAGGTACACCACCATGCTAGGAGTCATCTATTCTAAAAACCATTAGAATACTGTCAAAGTACCCACATTGGGAAACTACCCAAATCCAGATCTAAAACCATAGATCCAGAAACCAGAATGTCAAATATTATATCCATATCCTGTCTGGAGAAACAACAGTGTGACGACCACAGTACAACCGATCGTAGTATAGGAATTTTACTTCACACTCTGTGTATGTCATCCAGATACCATGACATCACACCCTACTACCTTCTTAACTGATCCATCCCTTATTCTGATTGAAGTCAAACCCATGACTGTCACATCAAAATTAGATGATCTATCTCCGCTATAACTGCTCAAGTCTATAAATAGATATAAGCATCTTGCCCACTATGCTTCCGCTACTCCCACTGACTACGACAACCCTCCTACCGGGTCTCATATCCTGGAACAACAGTAGTGTCAAGTCTGGGTAGATAAGAACCTCCCTGTCACCGTCCTTGAGCCTACCGAAGTACCTCTCGGGTGTCTTAGGTTACCCACCAAATCTGCGGAGTGGCTATTGGAATGTCAAACCTGATTGAATATTTAGGTTCTATTAAATTTTCCGTAATCGTTCGCGGTTCTGGAATCACTTCCAGTTCTACCATACTCCCACTACTGTTTTCTGAAAAAGATCCATTTTACTAAAACTGTGGCGAGTCAAGAACAATATCACTATTGATCTTCCAAATGGTAGAATATCAACCCTCGTCATAGCCAGGGTCAACCCACAAACAGCCACTACAGAAACGTGCCCTGAGTTATCCAGAGTCTGGTTTTAAGCATAAGCTGGACAACTCCCCGTACCTTAACATCTTTTAAGGTACGAACTATTCTATATCCAATATAGAAACTTTGGCACTAATTTAATTGGAACCAGATTCAAATCATGCAGCTGTCTCCAGTGCATATCAACTTAATGGAAAGAGGCTAATCAGCATTACTCAACTTAGGAATCCATCCAATTATGAGTAACCTGAAAGAGAAAACTCGTTTCTCAAAACCATCACTATCATCTGAATACCAATCACAAGAATCTACATCTTCGATCTCTTTGAAGAATCCCGATACTTGTGATACCTGGTTCTCTACTTTATTCTTATACCCACAACTTCTCAAAACTTAGACGTTGTATTTCTACGAAACACTTGTCTAAATAATAGAGAAGTTATAAGTAAACAGAACATAGTACGAGGACCTACCCCTTTGTCCTGATGGATACTGGACAACATACAATACTCTGTATAAGTCCGCTGAGTTAAACAACTCATAACCTGTGCGTTGTTGGTTGAAAACTGTACCCTGGCGATTTCCTCAAATATCACCAATTACAACGAATTCCGATATAATGGGGATAATCACCTAATTCCCAATATTTAACTCCCACTCATCATCTGTAAAACCATACAGATATGAGAATGAAACCTGGTAAATACATACCCTTGGAGTAAGTGTCTAATCGGGAAAAACAGTTTTTCTTTAACAATGCACTGAAACATGAAAATGTTTCGTAGGGGTATCCTGGTATTCATAATAATGCCTCTTCCATAATCCAATTCATGACTTCAACCGTATATTTTATTGCCATCTCTCCAAATCCCTTTATTTGTCTTTAGTCGTTACCTTCTGTACACCATCGTTAGGCTAAATGGTTTTCTTCCTTCCCTACCGTTCGGCACCAGCCTATGGTTTGGAAGAAGACTATCCAGTAAGCATAATAGGTGTACCCTCCTAAACTAAGGAGTACTCGCATCTCGAGAGAAGGTGACGATAAAAGACAACTGAATAATACCTTATTCTTTTATAGGTGAAATAGGAGCGGCGATGAAGTACGCGGTTTTGGTCGTGAATGATATCAGTCGCAATTTACTTTGCCCTCTTTCTAATCCCTTTATTTTGTCTTTACATATTACCTTCTGCACACCCTACTTAGGCTAATTGGTTTTCTTCATTCCTTACCTTTCGGCACCAGCCTATGGTTTGGAATAAGACTATCCAATAAGCGTAATAGGTGTACTCTCCTAAACCAATAGGTGTACCCTCCTAAACTAAGGAGTACTCGCATCTCGAGAGAAGGTGACGATAAAAGACAACTGAATAATACCTTATTCTTTTAAAGGTGAAATAGGAGCGGCGATGAAGTACGCGGTTTTGGTCGTGAATGATATCAGTCGCAATTTACTTTGCCCTCTTTCTAATCCCTTTATTTTGTCTTTACATATTACCTTCTGCACACCCTACTTAGGCTAATTGGTTTTCTTCATTCCCTACCTTTCGGCACCAGCCTATGGTTTGGAATAAGACTATCCAATAAGCGTAATAGGTGTACTCTCCTAAACCAAGGAGCTCTCGCAACCTGAGAGAAGGTGATAATAAAAGACAACTGAATAAACCAATTCTATTTCTCCTGAACCTGGATCCATCCTCGAAGAAGTCCCTTCGAGTTCGTATATAACCATACGATGGCTCTATCCAATGGAAGTGGATATCCGTAGTAATACGGGTGTTCTGAGAAATTCAAAGGGTAAAAGAAGGAGTGGCAATGACTTATGCAACTCAGACAATCCAAAAGCCGGTATTTTAAGAAGGTTTAGTCAACCTGGTTACTGAGTCATAGTCTAGGATCGGTCAAAGGTCGCTGCCAAAGAGAGAGAGAAAAGAAACACTCTGCGTGCACTCTAACCTAGATCAGAATGGTTATCACTTTATCTAATCCGGATACCTCCCACTGTCCTGTCAAATTCTCCTCCAAACCTAAAGAAGAATCAATCGGGATTACCCGAAGAGTAAACCAACTCATCAGTGCGAATCGGGATCCAACTCTCATCGCATGATAACGTGATGGAATGCATCCACGTTACTCATACTCCAGATGGTATGCGCATACTTGGCAAGTTTCAGTTTCTTTAGAAACTCCCGATATAGTTTTTGCCCCATGCTCTTATGATCGTGACTAAGGGCCAACCCATCATAAGTCACATGTCAAGTTCTTCCCATCATTATCTTGTTAATTTGAACCCACCCGTACTCGCCCTTGACTAAGGGACAACAAGGCTGTACGACTGTCCCAAACCAACGCATCTATCTATGCAACATGTGAACACCCCAGCAGCTACCAATCACTATGTCCTAGCTAAGGGCTAGACCAACATAGCTTCAATACTACTGACCATTCATATGAAATGACGGAGGGCTACGGCTGGTTTTTGGCGAAAAACCTTTAACGTAGTGAACTTGATATCGCTGAAGGAACCTGATAGCTTTTTAAAATATAGTGGCGAAAACCTTTTGCTAAAGAGGTCACTCCCGGTAAAGGGATCTCGGCTCTTTCCTCGTGGAATGAGGTGCAGGATATTCCACTGAATACCGCTATGCAAAGCAACTTGTAATCGACTATAGTGAAGTTATTACCCTGACGCAAACTTTAGCCCAAGGGGTCGGTTCCGGTGAAGGGATATCGGCCCTTGCCCCGTCGAATGAGGTGCAGGATATTCCACTGAATACCGCTATGCATAACAAAAGAAAACGTCTTTGCAACAACACTTTTTAAATTTGTTCCAACAACTGCAAACAGGTTTGTTTTACTTTGCGTTGATCAGAATCAACACAGTCCCATCATTTAATCACACCAGAAAAGAACGAAAATAAATTGTACGTATATGCCATCCGCATTCGTCACTGGGTCCCGTCATCACCCGTTAGGTTACTTAACTAACGATAGAGCGGGGACTGGACTAGCGCGGGTGTAAAACATATACAACATCTAATAGTATATAAACCAATATACAATAATCGCTCCAGGCGTGATAATATGCAACATTACAGAAAAGTAATAAGCATCACAGAATAATACAGATAATCTGGGATCCCCGGGTTTCACAGAGCCGCTGCTGAAACCCGACGTTCCCCTGTCGTGTGGATAGCCTGTGCAATGAAACCTAGACCCCTACGGGTGCGGAAAGTTACCCGCCAAAACCTGAAGCGAGGCAGCCCCCTACAGCATAGTGAATGGACCACCCAGCACTCCATGGAATCCGGTAATCTTTGGCACCCCTCCTTGGGTCAACCTGTACCCCCTATGAGTGCGGCGAATAGTCTGCCAATTCTAGAGTGGGACCCCTCTGCCTCTCAAAGCCATGAGATGCGGACCTATTGCCCCCCAGAACCCGGCTATCCGTGCACTCCGTCGTGGGGAAAAACCTAGTACAGTAATGAAAAATAGTACAATAGGTACATCGACCGCAACCTGGTCGTGCCCCAAAAGAATATTATACAACAGGCAGTGACGGCAGTCCACAAGTTGGACGCTCGCCCCGCAATATCAAATGTACAAATAAACTCAAACTGTACTATCATTGCACACTGCTATCCACCACGACAAATCCGCAACATCACAGCACAACACAGAACATCAACACGAATGTCACGTTCGCAAACCCGTCTAAAAGAACTATAGCAATCAGACGCGGTTTACCGATCAAATGACATTCCCGGTCGGAGATATAATGTAAGCACTGTAAACTAACGTGTTTAAATTTCGATCGACCAAATATCAAAAAGTGGGCCCCACGACTTACTGGTGAACAGTAACAAAATCTGGGCCAAAACGATATTTACCAAAAACCACAAAATCCAACAGAGAACTCACTGTACAAATTTGGGAGCATGAGCTCACCAAGTGGCCGCGGATGCGCGGTCAAACCATGGGTTTGACCGCGTTTCGGCGGCGGTTTGGTGGGGTCACGAGCCCAAATTTTGTCGTCGTTCTTAGAAAAGCCTGCACAGTTTTCTGAGACATGTAGAAAAATTTTAGGAGGCCATTTAAAATCAACAGAAGTTGTCAAGTTGGAATTTTGCAATTTTCGAATTCCGGTTCGATCGATATTTTAAACGCGTTAGCACAAGTTAGTATAGCAAAATGGTTAGGCTCTGATACCACTGTAAGTCTACGCTAGCGCCCCGGCCGTCTACAGACGCCAAATGCGGAACAAAAACTTTTTAACTGGCGCTATCGTATACTTTAACCCGGATCTGCCATTATTGCTAAACTAACAAACTGTAAAGAGTGCAGAAAGGTTATACCGAACGATCCGAGTCCTTCGTTCTTCAACCATCATCCCACGCTCCGTTGCGGCTGCTCCGATCTCGTCGATGTCCGATATCCTCGTCGAGGTGGCACCACGTCGACGATTCTTTAAACGGGCTCCCGCCTCTGACTTGAGGCAACTCGGTCGTCAAGTTTGCTAAAAGAGACGACCAAGAATGATGTAGAGAATGAGTAGATGACTTTGTCTCACTTCGTCCAAGTCCATGGACGATCGGTTAATGAAGTTGCCGAGGGAATTGGGTGATGGAATGAAATGAACTGTAAAATTCCATGCACCCCAAATACTATCATATCTTTTACAACCATGAAAAACTCAAGTGAGAGAGAGTGAGGGGGCCGGCCTCACATATGGAGAGGGGGTGAGTGTAGGAGAAGGGAGGGTGACCACAAGAATGATCCTTATCATAACAAAAGATCTTAAGCAATCCAAAAGATATTAATTAAAACCATGAGTCACAAAAACCTAGTCACCATTTAATAAATGCAAAGATGAGTCATGAACCTAGTCACCATCCTTGTCATCACTTCCAGAAACTTCTAGAACACTGACTCACCTCATCCAAGAAAAGATAAATCCGTCTTTAACCAAATGTTAAAAGACGGCTGATAGAAAACTGGAAACTGGCAACTTCCAAAAGTGATCCTGAAACGAATTTCAGGACAACCCCGAAACTGTAAATATACCCGCATTTGTATTACGACCGAATACAAATGCAACTGAGACAAAGATATTATACCTACTCAATATAATACTCGGATCCGGCTTAAACCAAAGCCGAACAGTATCATCTTCCCGAAAAATAACACGTGCGTAAACGCACGTGCATTTTCCGAACCCTGCCATAAAACCATACGGCCTCTACAACGTTTCGCCCGAACTTGGGAAACTGTCTGTGGGGGACTCTAATGACTCGTCAGTACCCTGGCAGTGGGTTTAACCACAAACCGTCAGCGGCACTAGCAATGCGTAACGGCTGCCCATGGACTGACCTCAAGGGAGGCTGATGAGCGAACTCATCCAGAAACCCTACTGAGCCTAACAGTGACAATGTATATACAGTCTGGTCCGTTCGTCTATGAGTATCGCATATTTGCCTAGGGGGCTAGTAACGTCAGACCCCCAATAGCAGTATAAGTCGTGTCGGAGTGTAGCCCAATAACACCCTGAGATACTACTGGAGTACCTACCAGTAAATCTCCTGCCATGGCCATGGACTTTGTGTAATGGCTTTCCTAGACACAGCACGATCTCGCCCCCAATACCGGGAGAGACGAATCCCCTGCCGATCCGCTCACGTGCCTCCAAATGGCTCGGGACTGTACCCAAAAACTACCTGTTTGCACGACTCCTTTGAGCCATGGTAGGGTAGAAATCAAAGCACAGTGGGAACTCACACGAGACAAATGACGACCTCAGGTCGATGAACTAACCTGTACACATGCCACCAGGGAACTGCTATCTGACGATATGTATAATACCAACTAGCAGGTTCCCGGCGAGTCCTGTCCGGTGTACTCATAACCCAATGAGCACCTGTATACATCTTAGGTGATCCAACTGACACCAGTGGCTTGTGAGACCGGCCACCCCCCCTCGTCGGGGTCTCGACTGTACACACTAGTCTACTCCGGAGTATTGATGCCCTGTCTCGAAACTCCCATGACTAGGGACCACAATTAAGGATATGCATATAAACTACCCAACTCTCACGTATATGATCGCCATCATACTGTTGGTAGTAAAGCAAGATCCTAAGGGCTCTATCAAAGTGTAACAAGTAATCAGTCACCTGATCATGTACACGACTGATAAAGGCAAACCAGATAGCATACTATCATTTCGAGTAAGACTGTCCTACAGGTATAGGTCCTCCGCAATCATTGCAATCACGTACCTGTGATCCAATAATTGACTATGAGGGCACTATCTCCAACAGAGAAACCCTAAACTAGATCGTTGGCTAGATGTTTAGGCGATAAAATGAAACTAGTTTACAGCTAAACTAAAAGAACGGATATACAACCTTTGTAGATCCGGTCCTCCACCTCCATAGCTCCGCAATGAAGTCTCCTCGCTGTCCAAGTCGAACCCCGGGCTCTAGCGTCGGCTTCATCGGAGAATGGACGGGCTAGGTCGTCGACGTCGATGCCGAAGATGATCTACGTCGAGGCATCACTAGATCAAGCTCCAACTTCACCAAGTCAAGAAACTTGTGAAGGAAACACACTCTACTACTTGGCAAGAGGTAGAGGATGAAGAAATAGGAAGTGGGTAGACTTTAGAATTGGATTTCTCACTCATTTTCATCAATCACCATTGATGAAGAAAGGTTTTCTTCAAGTGAAGAAGATGAAGAAGAAGAAGATTATTATGATAAGTTTTTTGAGTTGTTTTCAAAATAGAAAATAATTAGATACTTATCATAATCTCAACCATAGTTAGGTGTAGAGAATATACCATGGTTAATGTGAATGGTTAGGGTTAGGCATGAAGACAAAATGGTCACTTAGTCAAAGCTTCATGAAGCTTCAACTAGAATACAAATCAAGCCACCATTTTATTTTCATTAATCTTTTGCCAAAATAAATAAATAAATAAATAAATAGATAAGAAAAAGAAAACCCTAACCATCACTTAACCATGGTTTAATCTAAACATACACACTAACAATCATGTATCATCAAACATGATACAAACTTGTGTACAAAAGTATATCACATATACAATATGCACAAGTCAAGTGAGAAAATCCATTTAAAGTGAACCAATACTAGTTAATGCAAAGTAATATATCAAATATATAATTATACATTAAATCATTAAATCAACACTTGATTCAATGATCCGGTCATGTCGCACACAACCGACTAGTATACAATGTATCGGCTTATCGAATCAATCCTTGATTCGATAACTAGGTTATATCGCATACAACCATTCGACACATTCGTCGCGAGAAAGGAATACGGTATCACATACACGCATTATTCTCGGTCCCGCACATATCTCATATGCGCTCCTATTTCGTTTCGCTTGAGCCAGGAAACCTCTGTGTAGGGCTCTAAAGACTCGTCAATACGTCGGCAGCAGGTGATGATCATATCAAACACCCACAAGCCGCAAGCGGTCTGCTAAACGTAACGGCCACCCGGGTATTGAGCGATCAGAAGATCGACGAGCAAGCCCGCTCACACTCCTGTGAATCCAACCAGTAACACTACCGTCCAGTCCGGTCTGATCGTTTGATATGTCGCATATCTCGCCTAGGGGTGGTAAACGTCAGACCCCAATAGCTCGATAAGTCGTGTCGATATGAGGTCTATAACAATTCGAGAAACTACTGGTAACACTTACCAGTAAATCTCAGCAACCCTGGCCAGGGATTTCCTGTTATAGCCAATCGAACACAGCGCAACATCAACTCCCTATACCGGGAGAGACGAATCCCCTCCTATCGCTCATTGCCTCCATGTGACTCGGGACTGTACCCAAAAACCACCGTTTTGCACGCCCTCTTGGACGTGGTAAGATGGAAATCAAAGCACAGTGGGAACCACACAAGACTCTATGATGATCTCGGGTCAACAGACTACTCTGTACCAGTGTCACCAGAGAACTGCCATCTGACGTAAGGTATAAAACCATCTGGGAGTTCTCGGCGAGTCCGTCCAGTGTACCCAGTCTCTACTGAGCACCCGTATATCATCTCTGATGTCAAACTCCGATGGATATGGGATCATCCATCGCCCTTCTGAATGGGTCGAGAAGGTATACGCTAGTCTACTCTGGTATATCGATGCCCCGTCTCGATACACCCATGACTAGGGACTTTGAAGGATGTACTTATGGACTACCATGTCCCCATTAGTATGATCCGCATCATAGTCCAGGTAGTCAAGTACACATCCTAAGGGCTTTACCAACATGTAATAGAGAGACAATCTGTGTACACCTTAAGGTAAAGAGCAACCAGATAGCATACTATCATGTCGAGCAAGAAAGTCCTCCCTATATATGTCCCAGCATCTACTACAATATACATCCAATGTACAGTAATGGTCTCTAGGGCATACATATAACTAACACAGTAGGGTTGCTGCATCATGACATATACATTGATACACCCATACTTGTGCACATACACATTGTATATTCATATTTGTGCATACATACATGGTACATCTATACTTGCGCATATACATATTGTACCTACATAGATAGCTGATTTTATTCGATAAATTTGGGAACCGCATGCTATACTTTTAAAACTGGAATCATTTTAAAAGAGCGGTTTTCCCCTTAATATGTCATATCACCGTTCCATGTTGCATGATACACGGATTTACTCGCATTTCTTTTTATAAGTCGCATACATCATGCTCTATTATTTTACGCATTGAGATATGCTGTTTTCATGAGATTTCTGGATTTGAGAACCGTGGATATTTCAAAAGAGATTATGTGTTGTTTTAAAATCCCGGTTTCTCTTGATATGATATTTCAGTGCGTCCACCATGTGTTTTTTCGGTTCTGAGAGTGACATGTGAAACCCGATTCGAGGAGGCGGATGAGGCCGATTGCGGGTGCATGGTGGACCCGGTATGGTACCCCGGGGAGAGAACGGATCGCTGTGTAGTAGACGGTGAGCCTGGTAGAGGGACTACTACCTACCGGTGATAATATTTGGGCTCGGCGGATATCCGGAGGATACCGACCGGAGTCGAGAGATGATATGGGCCGATTCCGGACTGACGGAGCCCGTGGGCCGATCCGGAATGATGGAGCCCGATATATGAGGATTTACGTGCCGATGCTGGGCACAGTTTTCATGATGTTTTCGAGTGTCGATGCTAGGCACTCAGGTTCCATGATTTTGATGTGTCGGAAGGGACACCGTTGATCTATATATTCTCATACTTTCATGCACACTCCTTTATGATATTTACGTGCATACAGACATCGATTTTATGGGTGGACGAGATCCACATGCATACATATCTTGATTTTGGTTGGATGAGATCCATATGCATGCATTGATTATTACTGTTGGATGTTATCCGCATGCATAGGTAGTGACTACCTTGTTGCCACATATACGACCCGGTCACCCTAGATATCATAGTATTACCTTATGATATAGTTGACATAAGAGTCGTTGTTTATTCGATTTCTACTTGTAGATATATTTCTATTCACGAGTTGGCAACTCACCCCCGTTGTGCCACAGTTCTTGCAGGTTGACCGGGTGGATCAGTAGCGGCATCGCTGGCACACGGTTTCCTTTGGGTGTTTTGCAGTGGTAGGTGGGATATTTGTATCATTTCCACTCTTGTATATATATTTCATATTGTATCTAGTTAACTCCATCCATCAATCAAAAGTTGTAATTGTATAAGTGATGAGACTTAGTGAGACTTGTAGTTGCGAGATTTTAGAGAAGGGTTTTATATTCACTTTTGGGGTTATATCTTGCTTATTTCTTTATCTTTTTGTGGTGAACTTCGCCGTTGTGCATCGTATACTTATTTATATTGTCTTACGTGGTTGTGATCCGCCTTTTGGCAAAGAGCTAGCTCCCGCTTGGGGATTCCATTATTCTTATAATGTATTTGTGGTTTTGGATCAAAATATACAAAGGAGGTGCTGCCAAAATTTTTAAAAGACGAAACATGTTTTCAAACTAGAAAATTTCGGTTGCATCATTCATGTTCCTTTTCTATGCATTATGAAAACTTGATTTCATTATACCTTTATTTCAAAAACTCCACCTCCTTTATTTTCTTAAAAAGGTTTAGATTTTGGGTTTCAGCTTACTTGAATTCCGTTACGCCTTTAGACGTTGCGTGATTCAAGTGCTGGTCACGAGCTAATATTTTGGGTCGTGACAAAGTTGGTATCAGAGCGCTAGGTTTAACCTTGTTTCGAGTCTATGTTTGACTATGCGGAGTCTAGGGCGGGTATGTATTTCGAAACCTAGGATTGACCTTACGGAACTTAGACTTGAACGAGGGGTATTAGACCCGAACTTTCGTTTCATAGGCTGACCCTGATTGATGGAGTAGGTAGCTTGAGTAGAGTGACGTACCGTATGTATGTTCCGTGGCATATTTACGATACGATACTCCACTTAAGAAACCTTAGGATGTACATATTTTTGAGACTTATGATTCTCTTTATACCCATGATTATACATCCATTTGAGATCCTTGATTCTATTTGTTTCCATGATCATACTCCCATTGATGTTTTTCCTTCTTATGATCATGTATCCATTCTGGATCTGTCGTTTCCTCTCATGTCGTTGATCTGCTTTCTTCGATACTCGATTGAGGTTCCTGTCGCCATAGTTCGAGCGCAGTTTGAGCTGCTGCTAGTGTTTCGGTCGAGGTGAGCTCGTCTGGTACGAGGGACGACCATTGTGTTTTCTGGTGACATGGGAACGTCTCGGGTTAGTATTGATGATTGTGACCTCTTGTAGAGGAGAGTGCTTGGTTTTACACCGGATGACCGGTCCATTGTTAGAGCTGCCAGTTGCGAGAAGACTGTTGATGTACAACATACCTCAAAGATTTTGATGTTGCCTATCATGCAAACATGTAACCCAGCTATTGCTGAGATGATGGGATGTCGCTTCCAGAGCTTACGAGCTAAGACCGCCGGAGCTACCAGGCAGATATGCGACAGATGATAGCTAGTCTACCCCGATTTGAGAGACGAAGGTGATTTGTCAGATTGGTGCGCCGACGCAGGCCCAGTTGAGTTGAAGATTTCCAGTGTGGAGAGAATCTTACTCAGACCTAGAGCAGACCGATCCAGAGACGATCGCCGATGTATCGCCTTCCCTGGAGGATTGAGGTATTGTTTAGCATGCGGGCGAAGAATATTCACATGTTGTATAGGCGAAGCGAAAAGGTTCGAACGAGTGTCAGAAACCCATTTTCCCAAGTTTAAAGTGTTTGGAGGAACATGCAGGTAATTCTGTGGACCCTCTAGAAGAATGAAACCCTAACTCGACATGATGACTATAGAACCGCTTTAAACCTTAGGGTTTGTGGCAGTTTAGCGGTGCCATCATTGAGGCTTGGGTTTACCCTTCTACGGCTGGTCCAGAGGTGCTATGGTATGTACAAGATATTTTTATACTGCGCTCAGGTGTTGAGCCTTCGGGAAATTTTGGGACCTTGATGACTCGATCGAAAAGTTTGACGTCGTCCGGATATCATGTGATAAGAGACCAGTAAGCTAACCAGCTTTGGATAGAGGACCTCACCCAGATGCGTTGTGAGTTGATCGAGGACGGACGAGTAGTGAGTATTCCTCCGATGGATGGGACGAGCCCCCGAGGACATGTTCGGCCAGACATCTTCTACAGAGTGATGAAGATACCGAGTTCATGACTTCGAGTCCGTGCGAGAGACTTCGGATTGACCGTAGCCGAGAATAGTTGCAGTGCGCAGATAGCATGGTGTGACGTCATAGTGAACGATGATACAGGCGAATGGAACCAGAGGTTCGTGCGAGACGCTGACGAGCTATTGTTACTCCCCGTCGAGATCAGAGACCTGATATGCTACAGAAGCGTTGGGATACGTCCGGTTTCCAAGGAAATGTGTAAGGCACACGCAAAGGTCCAGAAAACGAGGAAAGATTATGTAAGAAAACCATCCTCCGTACAGTTCGGCATATGTGAGATCAGAAGAGACCCTGAGAAGGATTCCTTCCGGGACACTGCCACAATGAGATTTGCACCCAGGATCAGAGGTGTCACATGTATTCAGAGAGCCAGAAGCCGATGCCAGTGACGTGCTGCTTTACGAGTGGTCATGATGATTGACCGAGAGATGACCAGAGAAGTGCCAGAACGGAATCGTCCCCGTTAGCACACCTGACAGGGCCGATGAGCCGATAGATTGCGAGATTGGTAATCCACAGAGAAGATAAGGACCCAGAGACCGAGGATGCCAGACCGTGAGCAGGACGCAGGCGAATGTTCTTGTTCTGCTAGTTTCTAGGCGCACCGATTTATTTCTCGACATTATAGGAGGTGTACCTCGATGACCTTGTTGCGATTTGCGTTTGTGATCTGAGTATCACGCTTATATCGCTTGGATTTGAGTTTTGATGATGAGTTTCCTGATATTGATTTCGTGCACGATGGCTGCACCTACTGGGTATTTACATTTTGTGCATAGTTATTGCACTTGAGATATATATTTTATACACCGTTGTGTTGATTTGCGATTGTGCATGCTTATTGCGTTTGATGTCGATTTTATACCCGCGTAGCATGTGTTTATGATTTCATGGATTTCATACGGATGATTTGATTTATGCACTCGGTATAGCTTATATGTGCTTGCAGTGCATTGATCTGTGTTTTGTGCACGCAGTTGCACACGATTTTGATTTATACACCTTGGTATACTCGGTGTTGCTTTTGATGTGTTCGAGTTATTAGTTGTATTTCATGCATTTGATGCACCCGATGTTATTTCGTGCACAATAGGTGCACCAGATATTGTTGTCATGCACACCGTTGCAGTGGACAGATGCTTTCGTGCACACCCGTTGCACGTAGTTTTGGGTTTTTGTGCGTATTATGGCACCTGTATTTGGATTTGGTTTCCATGCGCACCAGACGCATGTGATTATTGGATACGCCTTTTGAGGCTGATTTTACTTTTGAGCACTTTGTTTTCATGTTGGACACTATATTGTGTAGTAGCCAAACAGGACTGATCTGAGGACAGTACCTGAGTACTTTGCATGCATTAAATGTTTACCAAGTGGTTTTCGAAAAAGAGGAGCTATAGTCTCGCTATTTCCTACGTGTACGTGAGCGACACGAACGTTTATAAAGGAAAACCTTTTGGGTTATTTTGAAAACGACGGAACGTGTATTTAAGAAAACATATATGGACATATATTATTATTTTAAAATGAGCGTCCGTTAGTTATGCCGTGAGTTACGCATCCACACGGCGATTTAGAAAAGATTTTGCATGTATTTTATTCAGATTTTGGAGTTTTCAAGATGCGTAATATACACGTATTATAGTATTTGACTAGTGTATATTGGATTTCAGTAGTGGATTTCGAGATCTGCATCTCCATTGTAACTCCGATGATTTGCGTGCAAATCATCTGATTTGCGTGCAAATCAGATGATTTGCGTAACTCATGACGGAGTTCGATTTTGAGTTTTGTACTCGTTTTTATGCGCACTTGACGCGCTGTGTTATTTCAGCGATTTCCATGATTTCGGAGCCCCGTTGTTTTGAGCCGATTATTGAAATGTTTTAGATTTTAGGGGTTTAAATTTAAATTCGGGGACCGAATTAAATTAAGGAGGGAAGATTGTAACATTTCATAAAATATAAAATATTATTTTTGGAATTTAATGTTAAAATAATATTTTTCCCGAAAACTGCCCGATTTGTGAAATTGGGGTTTTCGAAAAAGGGTATAAATATATACAAATAATTATGAAATAAATAGAAATCAAAATGATTTATTCATTTAAATATATAATTAAAGGATTTGCCATTTTTAAAATTTATTTTATGCAGTTTTGATAAAAACCCGATTAGTGCACTGCTAATCGCGATTAAGCCAAATCCGCGTTTTTACAGTTTCCATGGTTAGTGCACCATGACATGTTTCATTTCATTTGGTATATATATTATCGTTTTGGTGAGAAAAGAAAAGAAAAAGAAAAAGTCAAGGGGACATAATGATGGGGTAGGTATACTAGTGAGAGAGAGAGTGTGTGAGTGTGTGTGAATTATAGTGAGAGAGGGAGGGGGCTGCAGCCACTTTGAATCCCCCATCTATTTTTCATCTCCCTCTTCATCTCCTCAACCCCACAACCCTCCCCTACCATCTCTAGATCCATCTCCTGACAATCCCCAAAACCCTACACACCTTTCACAAAAGTTAATCCCCTCTTCACCCTCTACGGATTGGACCAAGCAAATTTCGATTTTGGTGACTTTGGTCGAGCTAGGGCTTTCTTGGGTTGCAATGGGAGGTATATATCTATCCATGTTAGTTTATTTTGAATTCCTAGCATTTCGGTTTAAATTAGAACTCGGTTAGCGATGTATGAAATCACTAGTGAAGGTTTGAGTGTTGATTGAAATTGGGTGATGCCTAGTGGCTGTTAACTAGACTTGGGTGTTGTTTTATGACCTGGACCAGAGCGGAGAAAACCCAAAACACAGATTTAGAAACCCCGACATCGGATAAATGTGTGAATTCAGAGGGTATTTTGGAATCTGGAGCAACCCGGGGATACTAGAAATGATTTTGGGTTTACTGAGAGTCGTGCAGGCACCTAGGAAGCTACCACTGAGATCTGAGACCCTAACTCAAACCCCTGGCCGTAATTTATGGCCAGAGTAGAATGGAATTGGTATATTTTGGTTCCAGGGCTTTATCTTTAGTAAATTAGACTCCTCCTATATGCAGTTTTGGCTAATTGTCAACTGGGGAAAATCTGGGAGAATTTTGGTGTGTTTTAGGCTATGTTTTCCGTGTTTTGAAATGCAATTTCTTGACATTTGGATTTGTATTTGGTTGTTGGATGTTTGTACATCGACAACATAGGTTGTTTGATTGTTTTTGCACGTGTAGGCCATAGGTTCTAACCTATGAGCGTACCGTGCGCCGTATCGGTTTTCCGGATTCGATTTTAATACGCATTGTGACTGTTGATTATTGTAGGTATCTTCGCATGGATTCCGAGGCGACGGAGCATGGTGTCATCGACTTCGGCAAGCAAGAAGCAAGGTGAGTAGATCTATATCTACCGGAGAAGTCGGGTGGATGGCGTATAGCACCCCCGCAAACTTTTGATGGAAAACCGATTTATAGAATATGGTTAGGAAACCTAGATTAGGAAACTAGTGTTACAATGAGATAGCTATGAAACCATATTAGAAACTAGAGGATAGTTAGAATTAATATGTTACTCCTGTCATAGGATGACGTTTAGCGATATTACCGTTTAGGGTACTGTAGGACTAGATAGTCGATGTAGATGCATCATCCGAACCATACCTTTTTCTAAACCAAAGAATCGTATGTATCTTTTAAATGTATATCTTGAGGGATGTTACGGATTTTCAAATGATACCTTTTCCTTAAAAACACCGTAACCCCTGTTTTCAAAACTACGATTCACTTCTTTAAAAATCTGATTGTATGGTTCGGGTGTGTTTGTTAGATTAGATACTTATACTTAGTAGAGATAGCATGTTTATGCAAATTCGACATGATATGAGACATAAATGCGATGAAAGAATACAAGACGAATTTTATGATATTATGAGATGAGGATATGATATGATTGTATACGGATGCGATTCGATCGAGATGATTTGTACCCTGCCGGTCTCCTGATATGAGATTATTGCGGATGTGACCTAGGATATAGGTACATAGATATATATACAAACATAGAATATTGTGAATCATGGATGATAGGTCGTACGTGATATTAGGTCGTACCCTTATGTGTCTTATAGGATGATAGGATCCCTATTAACTTAATGTCGCCGTACGATGATTTTCCATGCGTGATGAGTTGATTTGATGATTGATCCTTACCCTTGACTAGTGGTTGCCGTACGATGGATTGTACCGTACGTGACGTTTTGGCTAGATGCCGATTGACAGATTCACCGACTCGCACTTATGATAGTTACGTATACCTTATAGCTGTTAGCTGATGATTTACCTTGTGTTGCATTCATGATATTATTATTGCAGCGCATATACCTGTGATAGTACACCTGCACCATTATCGATGATGCGTATGTTACACGTACACATATTTGCCGGCTCACACAATTCATCATCGATATTTGCCATGTCACTACACAGTAGGGTTGCTGCATCATGACATATACATTGATACACCCATACTTGTGCACATACACATTGTATATTCATATTTGTGCATACATACATGGTACATCTATACTTGCGCATATACATATTGTACCTACATAGATAGCTGATTTTGTTCGATAAATTTGGGAACCGCATGCAATACTTTTAAAACTGTAATCATTTTAAAAGAGCGGTTTTCCCCTTAATATGTCATATCACCGTTCCATGTTGCGTGATACACGGATATACTCGCATTTCTTTTTATAAGTCGCATACATCATGCTCTATTATTTTACGCATTGAGATATGCTGTTTTCATGAGATTTCTGGATTTGAGAACCGTGGATATTTCAAAAGAGATTATGTGTTGTTTTAAAAACCCAGTTTCTCTTGATATGATATTTCAGTGCGTCCACCATGTGTTTTCTCGGTTCTGAGAGCGACATGTGAAACCCGATTCGAGGAGGCGGATGAGGCCGATTGCGGGTGCATGGTGGACCCGGTATGGTATCCCGGGGCGAGAACGGATCGCTGTGTAGTAGACGGTGAGCCTGGCAGAGGGATTACTACATACCGATGATAGTATTTGGGCTCGGCGGATATCCGGAGGATACCGACCGGAGTCGAGAGATGATATGGGCCGATTCCGGACTGACGGAGCCCGTGGGCCGATCCGGAATGATGGAGCCCGATATATGAGGATTTACGTGCCGATGCTGGGCACGGTTTTCATGATGTTTTCGAGTGTCGATGCTAGGCACTCAGGTTCCATGATTTTGATGTGTCGGAAGGGACACCGTTGATCTATATATCCTCATACTTTCATGCACACTCCTTTATGATATTTACGTGCATACAGACATCGATTTTATGGGTGGACGAGATCCACATGCATACATATCTTGATTTTGGTTGGATGAGATCCATATGCATGCATTGATTATTACTGTTGGATGTTATCCGCATGCATAGGTAGTGACTACCTTGTTGCCACATATACGACCCGGTCACCCTAGATATCATAGTATTACCTTATGATATAGTTGACATAAGAGTCGTTGTTTATTCGATTTCTACTTGTAGATATATTTCTATTCACGAGTTGGCAACTCACCCCCGTTGTGCCACAGTTCTTGCAGGTTGACCGGGTGGATCAGTAGCGGCATCGCTGGCACACGGTTTCCTTTGGGTGTTTTGCAGTGGTAGGTGGGATATTTGTATCATTTCCACTGTTGTATATATATTTCATATTGTATCTAGTTAACTCCATCCATCAATCAAAAGTTGTAATTGTATAAGTGATGAGACTTAGTGAGACTTGTAGTTGCGAGATTTTAGAGAAGGGTTTTATATTCACTTTTGGGGTTATATCTTGCTCATTTCTTTATCTTTTTGTGGTGAACTTCGCCGTTGTGCATCGTATACATTTTTATATTGTCTTGCGTGGTTGTGATCCGCCTTTTGGCAAAGAGCTAGCTCCCGCTTGGGGATTCCATTATTCTTATAATGTATTTGTGGTTTTGGATCAAAATATACAAAGGAGGTGCTGCCAAAATTTTTAAAAGACGAAACATGTTTTCAAACTAGAAAATTTCGGTTGCATCATTCATGTTCCTTTTCTATGCATTTTGAAAACTTGATTTCATTATACCTTTATTTCAAAAACTCCACCTCCTTTATTTTCTTAAAAAGGTTTAGATTTTGGGTTTCAGCTTACTTGAATTCCGTTACGCCTTTAGACGTTGCGTGATTCAAGTGCTGGTCACGAGCTAATATTTTGGGTCGTGACAAAGTTGGTATCAGAGCGCTAGGTTTAACCTTATTTCGAGTCTATGTTTGACTATGCGGAGTCTAGGGCGGGTATGTATTTCGAAACCTAGGATTGACCTTACGGAACTTAGACTTGAACGAGGGGTATTAGACCCGAACTTTCGTTTCATAGGCTGACCCTGATTGATGGAGTAGGTAGCTTGAGTAGAGTGACGTACCGTATGTATGTTCCGTGGCATATTTAGGATACGATACTCCACTTAAGAAACCTTAGGATGTACATATTTTTGAGACTTATGATTCTCTTTATACCCATGATTATACATCCATTTGAGATCCTTGATTCTATTTGTTTCCATGATCATACTCCCATTGATGTTTTTCCTTCTTATGATCATGTATCCATTCTGGATCTGTCGTTTCCTCTCATGTCGTTGATCTGCTTTCTTCGATACTCGATTGAGGTTCATGTCGCCATAGTTCGAGCGCAGTTTGAGCTGCTGCTAGTGTTTCGGTCGAGGTGAGCTCGTCTGGTACGAGGGACGACCATTGTGTTTTCTGGTGACATGGGAACGTCTCGGGTTAGTATTGATGATTGTGACCTCTTGTAGAGGAGAGTGCTTGGTTTTACACCGGATGACCGGTCCATTGTTAGAGCTGCCGGTTGCGAGAAGACTGTTGATGTACAACATACCTCAAAGATTTTGATGTTGCCTATCGTGCAAACATGTAACCCAGCTGTTGCTGAGATGATGGGATGTCGCTTCCAGAGCTTACGAGCTAAGACCGCCGGAGCTACCAGGCAGATATGCGACAGATGATAGCTAGTCTACCCCGATTTGAGAGACGAAGGTGATTTGTCAGATTGGTGCGCCGACGCAGGCCCAGTTGAGTTGAAGATTTCCAGTGTGGAGAGAATCTTACTCAGACCTAGAGCAGACCGATCCAGAGACGATCGCCGATGTATCGCCTTCCCTGGAGGATTGAGGTATTGTTTAGCATGCGGGCGAAGAATATTCACATGTTGTATAGGCGAAGCGAAAAGGTTCGAACGAGTGTCAGAAACCCATTTTCCCAAGTTTAAAGTGTTTGGAGGAACATGCAGGTAATTCTGTGGACCCTCTAGAAGAATGAAACCCTAACTCGACATGATGACTATGGAACCGCTTTAAACCTTAGGGTTTGTGGCAGTTTAGCGGTGCCATCATTGAGGCTTGGGTTTGCCCTTCTACGGCTGGTCCAGAGTTGCTATGGTATGTACAAAATATTTTTATACTGCGCTCAGGTGTTGAGCCTTCGGGAAATTTTGGGACCTTGATGACTCGATCGAAAAGTTTGACGTCGTCCGGATATCATGTGATAAGAGATCAGTAAGCTAACCAGCTTTGGATAGAGGACCTCACCCAGATGCGTAGTAGGTTGATCGAGGACGGACGAGTAGTGAGTATTCCTCCGATGGATGGGACGAGCCCCCGAGGACATGTTCGGCCAGACATCTTCTACAGAGTGATGAAGATACCGAGTTCATGACTTCGAGTCCGTGCGAGAGACTTCGGATTGACCGTAGCCGAGAACAGTTGCAGTGCGCAGATAGCATGGTGTGACGTCATAGTGAACGATGATACAGGCGAATGGAACCAGAGGTTCGTGCGAGACGCTGACGAGCTATTGTTACTCCCCGTCGAGATCAGAGACCTGATATGCTACAGAAGCGTTGGGATACGTCCGATTTCCAAGGAAATGTGTAAGGCACACGCAAAGGTCCAGAAAACGAGGAAAGATTATGTAAGAATACCATCCTCCGTACAGTTCGGCATAGGTGAGATCAGAAGAGACCCTGAGAAGGATTCCTTCCGGGACACTGCCACAATGAGATTTGCACCCAGGATTAGAGGTGTCACGTGTATTCAGAGAGCCAGAAGCCGATGCCAGTGACGTGCTGCTTTACGAGTGGTCATGATGATTGACCGAGAGATGACCAGAGAAGTGCCAGAACGGAATCGTCCCCGTTAGCACACCTGACAGGGCCGATGAGCCGATAGATTGCGAGATTGGTAATCCATAGAGAAGATAAGGACCCAGAGACCGAGGATGCCAGACCGTGAGCAGGAGGCAGGCGAATGTTCTTGTTCTGCTAGTTTCTAGGCGCACCGATTTATTTCTCGACATTGTAGGTGGTGTACCTCGATGTCCTTGTTGCGATTTGCGTTTATGATCTGAGTATCACGCTTATATCGCTTGGATTTGAGTTTTGATGACGAGTTTCCTGATATTGATTTCGTGCACGATGGCTGCACCTACTGGGTATTTACATTTTGTGCATAGTTATTGCACTTGAGATATATATTTTATACACCGTTATGTTGATTTGCGATTGTGCATGCTTATTGCGTTTGATGTCGATTTTATACCCGCGTAGCATGTGTTTATGATTTCATGGATTTCATACGGATGATTTGATTTATGCACTCGGTATAGCTTATATGTGCTTGCAGTGCATTGATCTGTGTTTTGTGCACGCAGTTGCACACGATTTTGATTTATACACCTTGGTATACTCGGTGTTGCTTTTGATGTGTTCGAGTTATTAGTTGTATTTCATGCATTTGATGCACCCGATGTTATTTCGTGCACAATAGGTGCACCAGATATTGTTGTCATGCACACCGTTGCAGTGGACAGATGCTTTCGTGCACACCCGTTGCACGTAGTTTTGGGTTTTTGTGCGTATTATGGCACCTGTATTTGGATTTGGTTTCCATGCGCACCAGACGCATGTGATTATTGGATACGCCTTTTGAGGCTGATTTTACTTTTGAGCACTTTGTTTTCATGTTGGACACTATATTGTGTAGTAGCCAAACAGGACTGATCTGAGGACAGTACCTGAGTACTTTGCATGCATTAAATATTTACCAAGTGGTTTTCGAAAAAGAGGAGCTATAGTCTCGCTATTTCCTACGTGTACGTGAGCGACACGAACGTTTATAAAGGAAAACCTTTTGGGTTATTTTGAAAACGACGGAACGTGTATTTAAGAAAACATATATGGACATATATTATTATTTTAAAATGAGCGTCCGTTAGTTATGCCGTGAGTTACGCATCCACACGGCGATTTAGAAAAGATTTTGCATGTATTTTATTCAGATTTTGGAGTTTTCAAGATGCGTAATATACACGTATTATAGTATTTGAGTAGTATATATTGGATTTCAGTAGTGGATTTCGAGATCTGCATCTCCATTGTAACTCCTAATCATCGTGCAACTCCTAATCATCGTGCAACTCCGATGATTTGCGTGCAAATCCGATGATTTGCGTGCAAATCCGATGATTTGCGTGCAAATCAGATGATTTGCGTAACTCATGACGGAGTTCGATTTTGAGTTTTGTACTCGTTTTTATGCGCACTTGACGCGCTGTGTTATTTCAGCGATTTCCATGATTTCGGAGCCCCGTTGTTTTGAGCCGATTATTGAAATGTTTTAGATTTTAGGGGTTTAAATTTAAATTCGGGGACCGAATTAAATTAAGGAGGGAAGATTGTAACATTTCATAAAATATAAAATATTATTTTTGGAATTTAATGTTAAAATAATATTTTTCCCGAAAACTGCCCGATTTGCGAAATTGGGGTTTTCGAAAAAGGGTATAAATATATACAAATAATTATGAAATAAATAGAAATCAAAATGATTTATTCATTTAAGTATATAATTAAAGGATTTGCCATTTTTAAAATTTATTTTATGCAGTTTTGATAAAAACCCGATTAGTGCACTGCTAATCGCGATTAAGCCAAATCCGTTTTTTACAGTTTCCATGGTTAGTGCACCATGACATGTTTCATTTCATTTGGTATATATATTATCGTTTTGGTGAGAAAACAAAAGAAAAAGAAAAAGTCAAGGGGACATAATGATGGGATAGGTATACTAGTGAGAGAGAGAGAGAGTGTGTGTGTGTGAATTATAGTGAGAGAGGGAGGGGGGCTGCTGCCACTTTGAATCCCCCATCTATTTTTCATCTCCCTCTTCATCTCCTCAACCCCACAACCCTCCCCTACCATCTCTAGATCCATCTCCTAACAATCCCCAAAACCCTACACACCTTTCACAAAAGTTAATCCCCTCTTCACCCTCTACATATTGGACTAAGCAAATTTCGATTTTGGTGACTTTGGTCGAGCTAGGGCTTTCTTGGGTTGAAATGGGAGGTATATATCTTTCCATGTTAGTTTATTTTGAATTCCTAGCATTTCGGTTTAAATTAGAACTCGGTTAGCGATGTATGAAATCACTAGTGAAGGTTTGAGTGTTGATTGAAATTGGGTGATGCCTAGTGGCTGTTAACTAGACTTGGGTGTTGTTTTATGACCTGGACCAGAGCGGAGAAAACCCAAAACACAGATTTAGAAACCCCGACATCGGATAAATGTGTGAATTCAGAGGGTATTTTGGAATCTGGAGCAACCCGGGGACACTAGAAATGATTTTGGGTTTACTGAGAGTCGTGCAGGCACCTAGGAAGCTACCACTGAGATCCGAGACCCTAACTCAAACCCCTGGCCGTAATTTATGGCCAGAGTAGAATGGAATTGGTATATTTTGGTTCCAGGGCTTTATCTTTAGTAAATTAGACTCCTCCTATATGCAGTTTTGGCTAATTGTCAACTGGGGAAAATCTGGGAGTATTTTGGTGTGTTTTAGGCTATGTTTTCCGTGTTTTGAAAAGCAATTTCTTGACATTTGGATTTGTATTTGGTTGTTGGATGTTTGTACATCGACAACATAGGTTGTTTGATTGTTTTTGCACGTGTAGGCCATAGGTTCTAACCTATGAGCGTACCGTGCGCCGTATCGGTTTTCCGGATTCGATTTTAATACGCATTGTGACTGTTGATTATTGTAGGTATCTTCGCGTGGATTCCGAGGCGACGGAGCATGGTGTCATCGACTTCGGCAAGCAAGAAGCAAGGTGAGTAGATCTATATCTACCGGGGAAGTCGGGTGGATGGCGTATAGCACCCCCGCAAACTTTTGATGGAAATCCGATTTATAGAATATGGTTAGGAAACCTAGATTAGGAAACTAGTGTTAGAATGAGATAGCTATGAAACAATATTAGAAACTAGAGGATAGTTAGAATTAATATGTTACTCCTGTCATAGGATGACGTTTAGCGATATTACCGTTTAGGGTACTGTAGGACTAGATAGTCGATGTAGATGCATCATCCGAACCATACCTTTTTCTAAACCAAAGAATCGTATGTATCTTTTAAATGTATATCTTGAGGGATGTTACGGATTTTCAAATGATACATTTTCCTTAAAAACACCGTAACCCCTGTTTTCAAAACTACGATTCACTTCTTTAAAAATATGATTGTATGGTTCGGGTGTGTTTGTTAGATTAGATACTTATACTTAGTAGAGATAGCATGTTTATGCAAATTCGACATGATATGAGACATAAATGCGATGAAAGAATACAAGACGAATTTTATGATATTATGAGATGAGGATATGATATGATTGTATACGGATGCGAGTCGATCGAGATGATTTGTACCCTGCCGGTCCCCTGATATGAGATTATTGCGGATGTGACCTAGGATATAGGTACATAGATATATATACAAACATAGAATGTTGTGAATCATGGATGATAGGTCGTACGTGATATTAGGTCGTACCCTTATGTGTCTTATAGGATGATAGGATCCCTATTAGCTTAATGCCGCCGTACGATGATTTTCCATGCGTGATGAGTTGATTTGATGATTGATCCTTACCCTTGACTAGAGGTTGCCGTACGATGGATTGTACCGTACGTGACGTTTTGGCGAGATGCCGATTGACAGATTCACCGACTCGCACTTATGATAGTTACGTATACCTTATAGCTGTTAGCTGATGATTTACCTTGTGTTGCATTCATGATATTATTATTTCATCGCATATACCTGTGATAGTACACCTGCACCATTATCGATGATGCGTATGTTACACGTACACATATTTGCCGGCTCACACACTTCATCATCGATATTTGCCATGTCACTACACAGTAGGGTTGCTGCATCATGACATATACATTGATACACCCATACTTGTGCACATACACATTGTATATTCATATTTGTGCACACATACATGGTACATCTATAATTGCGCATATACATATTGTATCTACATAGATAGCTGATTTTGTTCGATAAATTTGGGAACCGCATGCAATACTTTTAAAACTGGAATCATTTTAAAAGAGCGGTTTTCCCCTTAATATGTCATATCACCGTTCCATGTTGCATGATACAAGGATATACTCGCATTTCTTTTTATAAGTCGCATACATCATGCTCTATTATTTTACGCATTGAGATATGCTGTTTTCATGAGATTTCTGGATTTGAGAACCGTGGATATTTCAAAAGAGATTATGTGTTGTTTTAAAAACCCAGTTTCTCTTGATATGATATTTCAGTACGTCCACCATGTGTTTTCTCGGTTCTGAGAGCGACATGTGAAACCCGATTCGAGGAGGCGGATGAGGCCGATTGCGGGTGCATGGTGGACCCGGTATGGTACCCCGGGGAGAGAACGGATCGCTGTGTAGTAGACGGTGAGCCTGGCAGAGGGACTACTACCTACCGGTGATTGTATTTGGGCTCGGCGGATATCCGGAGGATACCGACCGGAGTCGAGAGATGATATGGGCCGATTCCGGACTGACGGAGCCCGTGGGCCGATCCGGAATGATGGAGCCCGATATATGAGGATTTACATGCCGATGCTGGGCACGGTTTTCATGATGTTTTCGAGTGTCGATGCTAGGCACTCAGGTTCCATGATTTTGATGTGTCGGAAGGGACACCGTTGATCTATATATCCTCATACTTTCGTGCACACTCCTTTATGATATTTACGTGCATACAGACATCGATTTTATGGGTGGACGAGATCCACATGCATACATATCTTGATTTTGGTTGGATGAGATCCATATGCATGCATTGATTATTACTGTTGGATGTTATCCGCATGCATAGGTAGTGACTACCTTGTTGCCACATATACGACCCGGTCACCCTAGATATCATAGTATTACCTTATGATATAGTTGACCTAGGAGTCGTTGTTTATTCGATTTCTACTTGTAGATATATTTCTATTCACGAGTTGACAACTCACCCCCGTTGTGCCACAGTTCTTGCAGGTTGACCGGGTGGATCAGTAGCGGCATCGCTGGCACACGGTTTCCTTTGGGTGTTTTGCAGTGGTAGGTGAGATATTTGTATCATTTCCACTCTTGTATATATATTTCATATTGTATCTAGTTAACTCCATCAATCAATCAAAAGTTGTAATTGTATAAGTGATGAGACTTAGTGAGACTTGTAGTTGCGAGATTTGAGAGATGAGTTTTATATTCACTTTTGGGGTTATATCTTGCTCATTTCTTTATCTTTTTGTGGTGAACTTCGCCGTTGGGCGTCATATACTTATTTATATTGTCTTGCGTGGTTGTGATCCGCCTTTTGGCGAAGAGCTAGCCCCCGCTTGGGGATTCCATTATTCTTGTTATGTATTTGTGGTTTTGGATCAAAATATACAAAGGAGGTGCTGCCAAAATTTTTAAAAGACGAAACATGTTTTCAAACTAGTAAATTTCGGTTGCATCATTCATGTTCCTTTTCTATGCATTAAGAAAACTTGATTTCATTATACCTTTATTTCAAAAACTCCACCTCCTTTATTTCTTAAAAAGGTTTAGATTTCTGGGTTTTAGCTTACTTGAATTCCGTTACGCCTTTAGACGTTGCGTGATTCAACTACTGGTCACGAGCTAATATTTTGGGTCGTGACAGAAGGGCCTACATCTCCCCGATAAATTTGAGATAAATCTCCGTATATAAGCAAGCTTGCCTTGAAAAGATCTTAGCTGCGTCAGACTCTTCGGAGGGGGCATCTCCATGATGGCCTTTATCTTTGATGGGTCAACTTCGATCCCTCGATGCCGGACTATAAACCCAGGAATTTTCCCGATGACACGCCAAATGCGCATTTTAGAGGATTCATCTTCAGATCGTATTCCCTCAGTCTGGTGAGAACGGTCCTAAGATCTTGGATATGATTGGCCTTAGTTTTAGTCTTGACGACCAGATCATCAATATAACATTCGACGACTTTATGAATCAGGTCATCAAAGATATTGGTCACTGCCCTTTGGTACGTAGCACCTACGTTCTTTAGTCCGAACGGCATCACCTTGTAGCAGTATATTCCGATCGGGGTTTGGAATACTGTGTGCTTATCATCCTCAGGCGACATTTTGATCTGATTATACCCAGACGAGCCATCCATAAAGGTGAACAGTTCGTAATTTGAGGTGTCATTGACCATCATTTCCATGACTGGTAGCGGGAAGTCGTCTTTAGGACATGCCTTGTTGAGGTCCCTGAAATCGACACAAACTCGGATCTGCCCATTTTTCTTCTTCACTGGGACTATGCATGTAATCCAGTCCGCATATTTCTCTTCCCTGATGAAGCCGGCATCGATGAGCTTCTTAGTTTCCTCGGTGACCTTTTCTTCCAGTTCCCTTCTCATTCGTCGAGGAGCTTGTTTGACTGGTTTAGCCTCAGGAGATATAGCCAGCTTATTCATGGCCACTTCAGGGGAAAGGCCATGCATTTCTTTGTATGTCCACGCGAAGCAGTTGACGAACTCATGCAGAGGGCAATTATCCGCTCCTTCATTTCCTCCGACAAGAGTGAGCTGATGTAGGTCATCCTTGGATCATCGGGCCTTCCTAAGTCAATCTTGGTTAGCTCGTCAAAGTTTGCTTGTCCGTCATCTTCGAGCTCTTGAGGAGCTTCTTTGGGTTTCTCTTGTCCCGAAACCCAACCGGGCTTAGGGGGGGAGGCGTTCGCCCGTTGAACCGAATGCCCGCAACGGATTATTCTGCTTTCACAGCCGCGCGTCCCCAGACGGAAAGAGAGAAGGAGGCCAGTGGAAAAAAATAAAAAAATAAAAAGGGGATGCAACTTGAGGACGAAACAGGAGGTCACCCATCCTAGTACTACTCTTGCCCAAGCACGCTTAACTGCGGAGTTCTGATGGGATCCGGTGCTTTAGTGCTGGTATGGTCGCATCCGCAAGTTCTGGGTCGCAAAACTCTTTTATTCTCTCCCGGGCCGCGATGGATTCTGCACACTCTTCATTCGTTGTCTGCCGGTTTCTCTCCTTTTTCTAAGTCAGATTCAGCTGCAATAAACGTTGCACTGGATATATCGAAAACCTAAGCCTTTTTCCTTGCCCGCCCGTGGATAATTTCAGATTCAGCCCAAGATGCGTTCTGTTTTTACCGCCGACCGTCCTGAAACCCGGCCGGGCTTATGGGGGGGCATTCGCCCGTTGAACCGAATGCCCGCAACGGATTATTCTGCTTTCACAGCCGCGCGTCCCCAGACGGAAAGAGAGAAGGAGGCCAGTGGAAAAAAAATAAAAAAATAAAAAGGGGATGCAACACGAGGACAGAACAGGAGGTCACCCATCCTAGTACTACTCTCGCCCAAGCACGCTTAATTGCGGAGTTCTGATGGGATCCGGTGCTTTAGTGCTGGTATGGTCGCATCCGCAAGTTCTGGGTCGCAAAACTTTTTTATTCTCTCCCGGGCCGCGACGGATTCTGCACACTCTTCATTCGTTGTCTGCCGGTTTCTCTCCTTTTTCTAAGTCAGATTCAGCCGCAATAAACGTTGCGCTAGATATATCGAAAACCTAAGCCTTTTTCCTTGCCCGCCCGTGGATAATTTCAGATTCAGCCCAAGATGTGTTCTGTTTTTACCGCCGACCGTCCCGAAACTCGGCCGGGCTTATGGGGGGGGCGTTCGCCCGTTGAACCGAATGCCCGCAACGGATTATTCCGCTTTCACAGCCGCACGTCCCCAGACGGAAAGAGAGAAGGAGGCCGGTGGAAAAAAATAAAAAAATAAAAAGAGGATGCAACACGAGGACTTCCCAGGAGGTCACCCATCCTAGTACTACTCTCGTCCAAGCACGCTTAACTGCAGAGTTCAAGACGGTGTCGCTTTGCAGCTAGCCGGTTGAGCACGGGTCGATCCACAGGGAGACGGAGCGTTTTACGTTCTTGTCGTTACGAGTTAATGCGCGTGGGTGGAATTGTTCTTTATCTAACCTATGTGTTATATGCAAGTATAAGGTTGTTAGGAAAAGATACGATGGTGTAAGCTAAGGAAATCCGCACTCAAAACCTTTGAGCCGAACTTAACGATTGAAGATAGAACAATAGGCAACAACGTGGATTAGGTTACTTAAGCACGATATTCGTGGAATCCGGTTTATTGACCCTTGTCCGTCCGTTCTTGTCTCTTGCTTTCGCCTCCGGCCAAACCGAACGCAACCGATCGCGGTTAGGAATCACCGTTACCTTGGTAGGGTAGGGTGCCTAACGGAGCGCTTGCGTAACGTTTGGACGGAGTTCAATGGAAAATACGGGAAAAGGAAATGGGCAAAGAAACCATAACTTACAATATCGTATTTATTCCTAACAACACCATATTAACAACCATTCACAAAACAAACCAAAAAGAGAGAACAAAAGAACAAAGAAAAGAAAAGATTACAAGTAAGTAAGTGCATGGAATTTAAAGTGCATGAAAGTAAAGCAAGGTAATAAATTGCATGAATGTAAAAGAGCAAGAAAGAAAATACTAAGAACCATGGAACCCAAAACAAGACATGGGTTCAATAACCAAATCTTAAACTTGCAAGCTCAATGAAGAGGTTGCAAGATCAAGAAGAGGCAAAGAACTCATGGTGAATGAAGGCACAAAAAAGAGAAGAGCTTTATTGATTCCATATGAAGATACAACCCTTGAGATCAATAACTAACCCTTAAACCTTCAAGCTCAATGAAGAGGTTGAAAGATCAAGAGAAGACAAGGATCTCAAGGGGAAACTAAGCAAAAGAATGATACAATGTATGGAAAAATTGGACCCCTTCTCACTTACCCAATGGTTTCCTTTTATAGGCAAAACAAGACCTTTCCTTTAATTTGAATTTGAATGCACCCAAAGTTTGGAGGGAAGTTTGAATCTTTGAATCACATCAACACTTTATGCATTGAATGCACCATACCCACTCGTGCTTTATGCTTGTCCCTCTCATGCTTTGTGCTTGTTTCGTGCTTTATGCTTGTCTCGTGCTTTGTGCTTGTCCCTCTCGTGCTTTGTGCTTGTCCGAGACACGAATGACCACTGTCATATGTCTTGTCTCTGGAGCTGGTACGTGGAATTGGACGGATACGGATGACTGGTACCCGGCTTTTATCTGTCTGTGACAGATGTTATGGATATTGGCACAACTGTAGAGATTTTGTCTGATTTGTATTATTTTAGACTGGGAACCTGTAACCTGTAAATATATAGCAAACACGGATTAAAAGCACCTACCTATAAACAGACGAGCATAAGAATGGGCGGTTTTAATTATAATATTCTAGTGTGAACAAATACCCCCAAACTTATCTTTTGCTCATACCGAGCAAAACCATTTATTCACAAAAGAGAATCCTAACCGCACTTTTGCAGGGAACGCGATTGCACTGAGCGTGTGCAACAAGCCGTTAAATCTCTAGATGTCCTGTTCATATCAGATTTTTGCATTTTCATACCGCCCAATTTTTATCGCATTGCATGTCGGTAGATACTCTTGAAGCCGTGTTTGCTAGTCAATTGCAGGATACAGGTTCCCGGTTCTCAAACGGAGAAATTCATGAAAAACACGACAAAATCCGGTTCCTGCCAACCACAGATAAAACACGGTCTCCGCTCTTCATCCGTATGTTGCCAGATACCAATAGGAAGACAAAATGTCAAATCAATGCACAAGGCTCAATGGTAGCACAAAATCCAAGAGATCTACGCGGAGCTCGAGGCAATCATGACAAAATCTTGACAAAAAGTCCACCTTTCCCTCAACAGAAATTCTGGAAAATTCGTGAAGAAATTATGAGAAAACACATGTACTAGATTGAAGCTCACAGCAAACCAGGGTCCCACAAAAAAGTACAGAGCCCAAGTCCACCATAGGGCCGCGGTTCCGCGGCCAAAGGAGGGTCCAGGCCGCGGAACCGCGGCCGTTCTGGCGCCAACCATGCCGGGTTTTCGGGGGCACTTTGGTCTTTTCATTTTGGCCCGTATGGTTGCCCTAGTTTCTCATTTTCAAGCCTATAAATACCCCAGAATTCTGTGAAGGAGGGGGTCCAATTCTTGTATTTCATTTTTCCTAGTTTTAGTTTACATGTTCTTCTTCCTCTTCTCACCTCTTCTCCATTAAACTTGTAAGTGAGCTTTTGAGTGAAGAGTGATGAATAAAGAAGACCATTTTATTATCATGCTTGTCTCTTTACTTTTGTTATAATTGTTGTAACTTTAAATTGCTAAGTAGTTGTTGTTATTTTCTTGCTATTTCTTTCTTCTCCATTTTTCTTTATCCTTCATATGACAATGATACTTACGCTTGATCCTCGCCAAGGTGAGGTCGCAAATAGTTAGTCGTATTCTTCTAATCTCCTTCTTTCTATCTTCCTCTTTGTTTTGTTTTGTTTTTTTTTATCATGAAGTGTGAGTAGTTTTATACTTGTTAGGGTAGGATAAGGGAAGTTTGAGAGAAGGAAATCTCTCTCACTCTTTCCTTGCCCAACAACTTAAATCGACTCCCGTTAATTGAACCACAATCCGCTCCTTACGGCACCCTATCCTACATGATAGCGGTGATTCCGTAGTGAGACCGGTTTGCTTGAATTAACCGGAGGTTATGGATAAGAGCCAAGAACGGACGGACAAGCACCAAAAGGAAGAACTATGCGTTGGAAAGTCTAGCTTGTACTCGCAAGTTCCTTCCTAGTCGTGCTAATCCCCGTTGTTGCCGATTACCGTAACACCGATATTAAGTGGGGCAACGAAAGATGTAGAGAATCCTAACTCAAACTAACCTAATCCTAACCCTAACAAGCTCTCTTTAAATATCACTTACACTTAGATAACCACAACAAAATCTGAAAACAGGACTTAACTCGTTAAAACACTTTGAAAAAGACAACCATCTCCCTGCGGACGACCCGTACTCAACCGGCTAGCTACAAGAGAAACCGTCTTGATTGCGGTATTTTAAACTAAACTTGAACACGCACGTATCCTAACAATCAAATGGCGCCGTTGCCGGGGAGACGGTAGTTTATTTCTTTGTGAAATTTCGGGTGAATTTGTAAGTATAAAAAAAAACGAAAAAAAAAATACATACTTTGTAAAAAGCCATCTTGTTATTCTTGATTAGTTTTTGTGCAAGTGCGCAGGAAAATACGAAGTTCAAGATCGACGCTAAAGACGTTGGAAATACGGAGTTCAAGTACAGTGCCAAAGACGTGGGAAGATAGACCCACATTTTCGCGGCTACACCGCGACGGACAAAAACGAAGCATCCGGTCTACGGTAAAAATCTCTCTGTAAGTCTCTCTGCTTCTCTCCACTCCTCTGGACTCCAATAAACTGTGTTTTTTGCAGCCTTCTTTGCGCAAATTCTTCTCCCCCTTCCAATAAACTGTTCTTGTGCAGGATTCTTTGCGCCGCAAAATAAAAATTGTTTGCTGTTGATTTGTTACTGTTTTGCTTTCTTTAATACGGACTTAAGGGGCTTGAAACCAATCCAGATTGGGTGGGGATTTCATCACCCTTCCCAGGACCCCAAAAATCACTAAAGCATATGCATTATCCATTGTAAATTAAAAAAATACTAGACTTCAGCCCTAAGGACTTCGCGCTCATTAGGAGAAGATAAACCGTGTTTAGAACCTCGCTTAACCGTACATTGTTTACGGGGTGTCTAGGAAAGTGTTAAAGGCGCAACCGCCGAAAGAGAAAGGGTTATTTAATTAAGGAACTTCGCGAAAGCGTTGGATAACCTCCCCTTATCTCTGCACTTACCTGGCCCCGTGGTCGGTGTATTTTTAAGCCTGTTTCTCGACACTGTTTAACTTTGAAAATCAAGTTCAGGAGCAGGTCTAGTAGACCTAGGCGACCGTAGATCTAGGTGTGATTGTGCATATCTTGTTTGTGATTGCTTAAGCCGTATTTCCGTACATACTTCTGTAAAAATCTTTCTAAAAAAAAAAATATCAAAAACTTTTATAAAAACTTGCCCTTTTGTCGCCAAATCCATTTTCACCCACCACCCATCGCCTTTCTCCATTGACGTTTTCTTACCCGCACCTTCTCCGCTTTGACTATACTAAACTCGTTTAGTGTATGTCCGCTTGGACTCGGGACACTAGCGCCCGTTTATTCCGCGTTACGTTAGTCGCGACCGACTACGCGATCGACTCCGAAGTCGATACTCCGTCCACTCCTCTTTCACACCTTCCTTTGCCGGCCAACTCCGACGTTGACCGGAATTCTGTTCATACATCTTCACCTTCACCTTCACCTTCACCAACCTCTTCTTCCGCGATGTCGGGATTTAATCCGAACATCTCTTTGACCACCGCTGGAATGGCTCCACCTCCTACGGAGACCAATCTTCCACCACCTCCGCCTGTTGTAGCGCCGCAGCGAATTGCGCTCCAGGATCGTTTCTACCCCACCCGTTTTGCACTTCCCACCTGCCTTTCTCTTCCTCCGGCCAATGGGGACAACTTTGAAATTAAGCCCCATTTCATCAACATGCTTCCACGTTTTCATGGGCTTGAAACTGAAGATGCTTATATCTTCATCAACAAATTTCAAAATGTCTGTGCCATGATGAAAACAACCCAGTTGTCGGACGATGCTATATGTCTACGGGTCATTCCGTTCACTCTATGCGATCTCGCTGAAAAATGGCTGTATAGCACCGCTTCCCACTCAATCACCAGCTGGGACGAGTTTGTTAAAGCGTTTCTGAAAAAATTCTACCCAAATCATAAGACCGCAAGAATTCGAAATGAAATCAACCAATTCTCCCAGCTTCCTTCTGAACCCTTCTGGAAGTGTTTTGACCGATACAAAGACCTTCTTATTCAGTGTCCTCACCACGGTATAGAGAAATGGCAACTCTGCCAAACCTTATACGAGGGACTGAACCCAGCAACGAAGCAGTTGCTGGAAACCATCTGTCAGGGCCACTTCCTATCGAAATCTGACGAGGAAGCGTGGCAGTTCTTTGACGATCTTGCGGAGCAAACGCTACAGTGGGAGAGCACCAGACCGACTTCTTCTTCTTCTACCTCCACTTCTACCGGTCAGTCTAGGGTAGGAATCCACCAACTCGATGTCTCTATTGCGATGAAAGCTGAAATGGATGCAATAACACGAAAGCTTGAAGCGATAGAGAGCAAATTTTCTGCTCCTGCTCCTGCCCCTGTTCTCCCCCTTCGTACCATCTGCGCTTGTTGTTCCGATCCTTCCCACTTGACCGAAGAGTGTCCTTACAATCCACCCTCGCGAGGACAGGATCAGGTTAATGCTGCCTTCCAGCAAAGACCGAGGAATGATCCATACTCTTCCACCTACAATCCCGGTTGGAGGAACCACCCCAATTTCGCCTGGAATCAGAATCAGAATCAATTCCAGGGCAACAATTTCCAAAGGGCCCCTCCACCGCAACAACAAGCGCAACAACAAACTCAGTATCATCAGCCCTTCCAACCCCAACCTTACCAAAACCAGACGAACAATTTTGCACCAAACAATTCTTTTCCACCAAATAACAACTTTGTTCCGTCAAACACTGATAAGGTTTCCTCGCTCGAGCGAAGTCTGGAGGCGTTTGTTAAACAATCGACTCAATCCACCGCCAACATCCAGTCTTCGATCCAATCTTTAGTGCAACACACCGCCGCACACGGACAGAGCATCAAAACCATTGAGGCCCAGATTGCACAGCTGAACGCGGCCTTGAGCGAGCGAGAGAAGGGGAAGCTTCCGTCCCAGCCACTGCCAAATCCCGGTCACCCACATAATGCACATGTTGCTCTTGAACAACAAAACCATAATGTGAGTGCCGTGACTACGCTGAGATCGGGAAGGATGCTGCAAAACAACATTGGCAAGCGAATCAACGATGACACCCCGGCCGCCGCTTCTTCTTCTTCTTCTCCTTCTTCTTCTTCGTCTTCCGAGCCTATTCTCCGTTCTTCAACAGGCTCTCCTTCCTCTTCTTCTGCTCTGAACGGACCCACTTCTCACTCCACGAAAACACCTATTCTGGGATCCGTTCCAACTCCAAAATCTCCTCCTCCAGCATTAGACTCAACCAATTTTCAAAATGTTCCATTTCCAATCCGGTTGAGGTCTAATAAACAAAATCCTCAAATGGAGAAGATTTTGGAGTTATTCAAGCAAGTTAACATTAACATTCCTCTTTTAGATGCTGTCCAACAAGTCCCGTCCTACGCGAAAATCTTAAAGGACTTGTGCACGAAAAAGAGGAAGTCTCAGGTACCCAAGAAAGTTTTCTTGGCTAGTGCTGTGAGTGATGCCCTTACCCAATCTTTACCATAAAAACGGAAGGACCCTGGCTGTCCTACGATTTCAATTACCATTGGGGATAAGAACATCAACCGCGCACTATTAGATCTTGGTGCCAGTGTTAACTTGCTTCCGTATTCAGTATACGAGCAATTAGGCGTCGGAGAGTTGAAACCCACACACTGCACTCTCCAAATGGACGACCGATCGATCACCCATCCTAGGGGTGAGCTAGAGGATGTGTTAATAAAAGTCGGGGACTTCATATTCCCCGTTGACTTCATTGTATTAGATACACAGCCTGTAGCTAACCCTCGAAATCAAATTCCGGTGATACTCGGTCGCCCATTTCTCGCAACCTCAAATGCTGTGATCAATTGTCGCAATGGTTCAATGAACCTCTCTTTTGGAAATATGACGATTGAACTCAACATTTTTAGGTTAGGGAATTAGCCCGCCGAACCTAATGCTCATATACTGGATGTCTGTTCGATCCAGGAGATCACACCAGAAGAGTGTGAATTCGAGGAGTTTCTGTTTGACCACGATAATCTTGACGCCACTAATGTGTTTCTCTTCGAACCTGCTGCTGCTTCCGCGCCCAACTACGACTATGAGTGTTTTACGTTTTCACACGATCTTAGCCGCTCACCACCCGAGTTTGAATCGTTTGACTTTTCGGATGTGTTACCTGAACCATCCAACTCGGTGGCTTACACTCGTTTCGAACCTTTGTTGAAATCCTTTGAGTTCGAGACCTTTTCTCCAATCCTTCCTTCTATCATTTCACCTCCAATTCTCGAACTCAAGCCTTTGCCGTCTCACCTTAAGTACGCTTACTTAGGTGAGAACGAGACCCTCCCAGTTATCATTTCGGCTTCTCTAGCTCCTGAGCAAGAGAAAGCCCTTCTTTCAGTCTTGTATGGCAATAGGCAAGCTTTTGGCTGGTCCATGGCAGACATTAAGGGGATTAGTCCCCTGATCGTAGAGCATCATATACATCTGATGGATAATGCCAAACCAGCCCGGGATCCACAAAGACGTCTTAATCCAGTCATGAAGGAGGCTGTGAAGAAGGAGATCGTCAAATGTCTAGATAGTGGTATCATTTACCCTATCTCTGATAGCCAGTGGGTTAGCCCCATTCACGTTGTCCCCAAAAAGTCGGGCATCACGGTCATAACCAACGAGGCGAATGAGTTAATCCCTACTCGCACCCAAACTGGGTGGCGAGTTTGCATTGATTACCGAAAACTCAACGCCGCAACGCGGAAAGACCACTTTCCGCTACCTTTCATTGACCAGATGCTGGAACGATTGGCCGGACATGAGTACTATTGCTTTCTAGATGGCTACTCTGGCTACAATCAAATTCCCATCGCCGAAAAAGACCAGGACAAGACCACTTTCACTTGTCCTTTCGACACGTTTGCATATCGACGCATGCCCTTTGGGTTATGCAATACGCCCGCTACCTTCCAGCGGTGTATGATGGGAATTTTCTCTGACATGGTGGAGAAATTTCTGGAGATTTTCACGGATGACTTCTCCATCTTCGGCGACTCCTTTGACGAGTGTTTGCTGCATCTTGACGCTGTCCTTACCCGATGTAAGGACAATAATCTCACTTTGAACTGGGAGAAATGCCACTTCATGGTGCGCGAAGGTATTGTCTTATGACATATCATCTCGCAAAATGGCATAGAGGTTGACAAAGCAAAGATTGAGGTCATTTCCAATCTGCCTCCTCCCCGATGCGTCAGAGATATCCGAGCCTTCCTTGGCCATGCCGGTTTTTATAGACGGTTTATCAAGGACTTTAGCAAGATTGCTAGGCCCTTGACTCTTTTGCTGGCCAAGGATACACCTTTCGACTTCAACTCGAGCTGTGTGACTGCATTCGAGTCACTGAAACGCTCACTCACTTCTGCTCCCGTTCTTTCTTCTCCTGACTGGACGCACCCATTCGAGATCATGTGCGATGCATCCGACTTTGCCATCGGTGCTGTCCTTGGACAGCACATCAACAAGATGCCGCACGTGATCTACTACGCTAGCCGAACCCTGAACGACGCCCAACTTAACTATACAACAACTGAGAAGGAATTCTTAGCTGTTGTATTTGCTTTAGAAAAGTTCAGGCCCTACCTCATCGGCTCTCCAGTCATCGTTTACACGGACCATTCAGCTCTGCGCCATCTTTTTGCGAAGAAAGATGCCAAGTCTCGGTTAATCCGTTGGATCCTCTTGCTTCAAGAGTTTGACCTTATCATTAAGGACAAACGAGGATGTGAAAACGTGGTTGCCGACCATCTCTCGCGACTTCCTTCTTCGCCTTCGCTTCCAATTCCGATAAACGACGTTTTTCCGGACGAACAACTCTTGACAGTATCTTGCGAACCCTGGTTCACAGATATTGTGAACTATTTGGCCACGGGATTATTATCGACCGAATGGTCGAGTCAGGACAGACTTCGCTTCTTATCCCAAGTAAAACACTTTTACTGGGACGAACCCTACTTGTTCAAGTACTGTCCCGACCAGATTATTCGTCGGTGTGTCCCCGATGAGGAATTCAAGAGTGTGCTGTCATTTTGCCACGATCAAGCGTGTGGCGGGCATTTTGGGCCCAGAAAGACAGCTGAGAAGATCTTGCAATGTGGTTTCTACTGGCCACAACTTTTCAAAGACGCTCACGAATATTGCAAGACTTGCTCCCGGTGCCAACACATGGGCCGGATATCCCGGAGAAACGAGATGCCGCTCCAACCAATCTTGGTTGTGGAGATTTTCGATGTTTGGGGGATAGACTTCATGGGGCCGTTTCCCAGCTCTTTTGGGAACTTGTACATTCTTCTAGCTGTTGATTACGTCTCTAAATGGGTCGAGGCTGTGGCCAGCCAGACTAACGACAACAAGGTTGTCGTTAGGTTCCTTAAAGAAAACATTTTCTCCCGGTTTGGCCACCCCCGAGCGATCATTAGCGACAATGGAAGTCATTTCTGCAATAAAACTTTCGAAGCCTTGATGCGAAAATACTCCATTAATCATAAGCTCTCTACACCCTACCACCCCCAAACCTGCGGGCAGGCCGAAGTTTCAAATCGACAAATCAAGCAGATACTGGAGAAGACGGTTTCCAAGAACCGTAAGGATTGGTCTTTGAAACTCACTGATGCCCTTTGGGCATTTAGAACCGCTTATAAGACCGACCTTGGCATGTCTCCCTATCGGCTTGTATACGGAAAGGCCTGCCACCTTCCTGTCGAAATCGAGCATCGCGCGTTTTGGGCGATTAAGGAGCTGAATCTGTCTCTTGAGGACGCGGGCAGCCATCGGAAGCTGCAGCTGAACGAACTATGCGAGCTTAGGGATGAGGCTTACGACAACGCAGTTGTCGTTAAGAATCGAACGAAGGTGTTTCATGATAAACACCTTTTACGCAAAACCTTCGTACCTGGTCAACAGGTACTTCTTTACGACACCCGACTTCATTTCCATCCTGGAAAGCTCCGATCTCGCTGGAAAGGGCCGTATTTTGTGCGGAATGTGTATCCGCAGGGCGCTGTGGATTTGGAAAATCCAAAGGACGGTTCACTCTTCAAGGTAAATGGACACCGATGCAAACCGTACCTTAGCGCCGAACCAACAGAGGAGCTCCTGTTCTTACAGGAGCCGGTTTACCCTGAATGATCTTCCTCTGCCTACCTCCAAACTTCGGTTATCCAGCCAAGAACAGTGGACACTGTTCCAAATAAGTTTGGGGGTATGTACAAACCATTTTGTATATATTTGTGTATATTCTTTTTCTTTTCTTTAAAAACAAAAACAAATAAAAATTTGTATATTGCTAACCGACAATTTTGACCCTTCAACTGATCTATTCATGCAACGACAGTGAGGACACTGTCCAGTTTAAGTTTGGGGGTACGCTCGGTACGCATTTCTTACCTTCGCATTCATATGTATATTTTGCATCTGCATAAAAATCCATAAAACTCGGAAAATTTTCTAAAAAATATAAAAACCTTTTTGTCAAGTTAGCTTGTGGAAGAACTTTGATTCAACATTTCGACGGTTTTTGTTTAAAAAAAAATAGGAATAACTAGATCTTATGTTTGGATTTTGAAAACCTGAAAGATAACTCTCCTTTGAAGTTAACTATAGCTGATGTACGTCTTTACATCACACTACACGTGTCGTAAGATTTTGGGAATTAGATGACAAGTCTTTCATGTTTAAACTTTTAAACAGATAAATGATTTTCTGAGGATCAAATAGGTTTGTTCTGAAATAAGTAATATATCAAGAATAGTTTATGAAGTAAAGCGAATATGAAGGAATGTTATTGATGCCATAATTTGAGCTAAGTCTGAAAAATAACCCATCTAAAACTTGATTGGAATGATTACACACCAAACCCACTAGACACGTCTTTTATCCAAAAAAAATATTTGAACTGCCGGTTATATCTCCGTTCGTATTAAATCATCTGATTTTCACGCCAATCTGTCTTTTGTTTTTGGACCTAGGTAACTTGAGTAATTAAGTCCGCTGGGGTGTTTCTACACCTAATGCCCTAAAACCAACTGGTTTGGGTGCATTGGCCCAAAGCTCGCTAAGAAGCCTAGAAAGTCCAGGTTAAAACAAAGTCAAGCAAGTGTTCTCTCCGAGTTAAAATTCCTAACGGTTCTTTGTGTGAGAATAATCTTGATAAAAGACAGGCTTTTAAAAATTTTTTAACGGAGATATGAAGGTTTTACTCTTTGATAAAGACTATTGCACGTTCACAGAGGTGTGTATGAAATGAAAACAAGAAAAAGGTGGAGTGAAAAATACGACTTAGTTTCCTGTTATGGAAGATAGAAATTCTGAAGTTGAAACCTTACTGGAAAACGAAACTTGAAAAATGCTTAACTCGTTATAAAACTTATGTGATCCTTTTAAAATTGTTATCTGGGTTTTATTGTGCGACATGATGACTTTAATCGATCCTTCTGGAACTCAACGATACTATTTGCACTGCACGTAAAGACATATAAAATCTGTAGTTAAATAAGAAGTGAGGTGTGAAAAATAAAGGTTCGATGATCTAGACTTAGGATTATAGAATTGTTATTTTCTAAAACAAAACTTTAGGATGTGAATCTTAGTTATTTTACAAAACCAACTTGACCGGATTTTGTGGGTAGTATCCGCTGAAAACCCTCAGGAGACAACACTCCTCCTACTAGGGACACCTAGAGGTTTAACGGCTTGTTGCACATGCTCAGTGCAATCGCGTTCCCTGCGAAAGTGAGGTTAGGAAATTTTTTGTGAATAAATGGACTTTGCTCGGGACGAGCAAATGATAAGTTTGGGGGTATTTGTTCATATCAGATTTTTGCATTTTCATACCGCCCAATTTTTATCGCATTGCATGTCGGTAGATACTCTTGAAGCCGTGTTTGCTAGTCAATTGCAGGATACAGGTTCCCGGTTCTCAAATGGAGAAATTCATGAAAAACACGACAAAATCCGGTTCCTGCCAACCACAGATAAAACACGGTCTCCGCTCTTCATCCATATGTTGCCAGATACCAATAGGAAGACAAAATGTCAAATCAATGCACAAGGCTCAATGGTAGCACAAAATCCAAGAGATCTACGCGGAGCTCGAGGCAATCATGACAAAATCTTGACAAAAAGTCCACCTTTCCCTCAACAGAAATTCTGGAAAATTCGTGAAGAAATTATGAGAAAACACATGTACCAGATTGAAGCTCACAGCAAACCAGGGTCCCACAAAAAAGTACAGAGCCCAAGTCCACCATAGGGCCGCGGTTCCGCGGCCAAAGGAGGGTCCAGGCCGCGGAACCGCGGCCGTTCTGGCGCCAACCATGCCGGGTTTTCGGGGGCACTTTGGTCTTTTCATTTTGGCCCGTATGGTTGCCCTAGTTTCTCATTTTCAAGCCTATAAATACCCCAGAATTCTGTGAAGGAGGGGGTCCAATTCTTGTATTTCATTTTGCCTAGTTTTAGTTTACATGTTCTTCTTCCTCTTCTCACCTCTTCTCCATTAAACTTGTAAGTGAGCTTTTGAGTGAAGAGTGATGAATAAAGAAGACCATTTTATTATCATGCTTGTCTCTTTACTTTTGTTATAATTGTTGTAACTTTAAATTGCTAAGTAGTTGTTGTTATTTTCTTGCTATTTCTTTCTTCTCTCTTTTTCTTTATCCTTCATATGACAATGATACTTACGCTTGATCCTCGCCAAGGTGAGGTCGCAAATAGTTAGTCGTATTCTTCTAATCTCCTTCTTTCTATCTTCCTCTTTGTTTTGTTTTGTTTTTTTTTTATCATGAAGTGTGAGTAGTTTTATACTTGTTAGGGTAGGATAAGGGAAGTTTGAGAGAAGGAAATCTCTCTCACTCTTTCCTTGCCCAACAACTTAAATCGACTCCCGTTAATTGAACCACAATCCGCTCCTTACGGCACCCTATCCTACATGATAGCGGTGATTCCGTAGTGAGACCGGTTGTGGTTGAATTAACCGGAGGTTATGGATAAGAGCCAAGAACGGACGGACAAGCACCAAAAGGAAGAACTATGCGTTGGAAAGCCTAGCTTATATTCGCAAGTTCCTTCCTAGTCGTGCTAATCCCCATTGTTGCCGATTACCGTAACACCTATATTAAGTGGGGCAACGAAAGATGTAGAGAATCCTAACTCAAACTAACCTAATCCTAACCCTAACAAGCTCTCTTTAAATATCACTTACACTTAGATAACCACAACAAAATCTGAAAACAGGACTTAACTCGTTAAAATACTTTGAAAAAGACAACCATCTCCCTGCGGACGACCCGTACTCAACCGGCTAGCTACAAGCGAAACCGTCTTGATTGCGGTATTTTAAACTAAACTTGAACACGCACGTATCCTAACAATCATGTCCTTAGTAGGAGTAGTGTTGTCTCATGAGGGTTTTCAGCGGATACTACCCACAAAATCCCGTCAAGTTAGTTTCATAAGTTAACATCGATTCTACTCTTACAGTTTAGTATTTAGGTTAAAAATTCTATCATCCTAAGCTAGAAATACCCAACCCTTATTTTTCATACCTCCTATCTATTTAACCCCAGATCCTATACGTTCAAAAAAAAGTTTAGAAAGATGTTGGTATCTCTTGAGTTTTCCTTCTAAAGTGCTGTCTTAAATCAGGGATTTTTATCGACTTTACAGAAAATATAAGTCTTATTCCTTATTTCTATTTCTTATCCAAACATCGATTGTATACCCTACGTGTGTGTGTATTTGCACCCCTATACTCAAGAATTCAATTCAAGCTATAGTACTCTTGCCCTAATGCCTAATACTATTTCTTTTCATTTAATGATGGACGGATTTGCTCACACACCTTTCTTGCGACTATTAATGCTTCTTGAGGCACCAACAGCCGATTACTGAATGTATAAGCTTAAAGCGTAATTAGCAGTTTCCAGGTCTTGACTTTATTTATTTTTCTTTTTCTTTTTCTTTTTCTTTTTCAAGACTGGATATATTTTTCAATATGCTCTTTTGGTGTTTAGCTTTAAATGCCGTTTTTTCTTTCATAATAGGCTTTCAGGCAAGAGTATTTCTAGGTATCCTCTAATATCCTAAGTTTCAAGTTGCGTGTAAGTTCAGTTTGTAGGGTATATACTTTCTGAATTTGAACTCAAGAATAGAAACTATTTTTCAGACTTATCCTTCAGTAAAGCATCAATTCTTTCCCTTCATCTTGACTTAACTCAAGAACTGAACTCAAGATTCCCTATTTCTCAAAAAAACTGTAAGGACGTATACTTACCAAGGTTAAGCAAAATGAGGGTTATTTTTAGGGTTTTCAATTCCTAAGACTAGGATTTAGTTATTTATAATGTATCAACTAAGCTTTCAGAATAAAAATCTAAGTTACCCTATTAGCTAACTTGACGACAAAGTTTTTATATTTTTGGAAAATTTTCGATTTTGTGGGTTTTTAAATAAGGTATGCAAATGCAGAATATACAAATGAATGCGAAGGAAGAAAGCTTACCGAGCACAACTCCAAACTTAAAGTTGACAGTGCCCTCACTGTCAGGCTACACCAAGAGGGTCAAAATTGTCGGCGCTCCCCAAAACAAAATTATATACAGAACAAAAAGAAAACCAAAAATATATACCCAAAAAAGAGTCCCCCCAAACTTAAGTAAAACAGTGTTTCCACTGTTAAGCGTTGAAGTTCAGGATTAGCGGGGGAAGAGAATAGTATCAATCTATACAAGGCCTTACACAGGCCAAAAGTTAACACCAACCATTCAAAGATTTTATCGCTATAATGTACAGGTTGGTGGAAGAAGGCGTAGAGAAAAGAGATGGAGAATACGCGAGACCGTATGCGAATTGAAGCGGGATACGGTCTTGGTGGAGGACAAGAATGGCGGAAGGGAAAAAGAAATGGAGTACGAACTTGAGGGTGAAAATGGAGTGAATAAATTAGCACAATTTGTGATGAACGATGTGTAAGAAGCGTTTGTGCTAATCTATTAACCCGTCGAGAAATGGGGTCAAATCCCTCAAGATTCGTAAGAAATCGTGGTATGCCGAACTTGGTAAACTAGACACTGGAAATGAAAGTGGTACGGTTTCTTGCAAGGTCGGAACGATGGAAAGAATGGAGGGAAGTGTTTAAGGAAGGTTATCGGTTAAAGGTTCAGGAGGGTGTACACAGTCAATGAAAGGGATAAGATGAATTGGAAAATCCGACTCATCATTTAAAACTTGTTCATCCTCAAAGCTATCCTCAAAAGTCTCCTCAAAAATTATTTCATCCATGCAAATTTCATCAAAATCGAGACACATATGGGGTTCGGGAAAAACATTTAATAACTCAGGATGATGAATTGGAGAGAAAAACTCATCCAAAGTAGCGGGTTCATCATCCAAAATATTCCCAGCGTCAATATCCTCAATCAAGTGAAAATCAAATTTCCCAGACACCTCATCAAAAGCATGGATTTCAATCAATTTAGGTTTTAAGATGGAGGTGTAGAGGTCAAAAGGTTTAGAATTGGTTTCACTTGGAAGGGACCCTACACAATCTAGTAAATCAAACACTACAAAGTCGCATAACTCATTAAACGTTCTTTCGACAATTTGTGATTCATTTAGAACACTCGATAGACATTCAAAACCGGAGTTGTGGGTTTCAATTTGGAATGGGTAGGTTTGATTTGGAAGGGTGTATAGCTCACTCTCTCCACTCAAATTATCAACCTGTCCTATCGTCTCATCATACATCGGAAAATTTGGAGCTAGTTGAAAACTAGCTACCGGGTCACTAGGTTGTATCAGGACGGCCATGGACGCGTTCAAATCCATCGTCTGTTGGTATGACGCTACCCGAAAGTCTTCCAACGACTGTTCCAGACTAGACATGGGTTGTGAAGGGGTTTCAGTAAAAGATTCAAAGTTGTTTTGATACTGGAAACACCCAAATGGCTGTGTAGAAGCAATGTCTAGGGAAGGTGCAATGGTCGGGTAGGATTGGTAGGAATTGAATGGTTGGACATGAGTAGGATCAACATTTGGATAAGAAGGTGAATGGAATTGTTGATCCCAAGAATTTGAAGTGATGAAAGGAGTGAAAGATTGGCTATGAGATTGTTCAATATGTTCAGAAATAGACATGGGTCTTGGAGTTACAACAGGACTCGAAAAAGGGGTATCAACGTAGGAAGATGGTGGAGGTTGAAACAGTTGATACAAAGTGGATTGCAGGGTCCAGTTGTTCGTCCTAGACGTATCTATCCGATCTTTCAAAGAGATTTTTGGCATGGAGGGATCGTTCGAGATTCGGCCAAAGCAAGAACCGTAAGAAGAAATGTCTGGTTGTGGGTACCAAAGTTCGGCAAGAGTTTTGCGAGGTTGGTTACCCATGATATGCAGAGAGAAAGAAAAAAAGGAAGAAAAAGGAGGGGAAAAAGAATGTGATTTTTTTTAGTATTAAAAAGTTAGTTATTAACAAAAGAATGAAATATACACAAAAAGACTCTGGACAAAAATAATCACGACACAAAAATACCATGCACCTAATCGGTGTAGGGTTCACCTAAGTCAACTAGACCTACTCAAGAACTTGATTGCCGAAGTAAAACTGTGTCGAGAAACGGGCTCAAGATATACTGATTACGAGGCCAGGTAAGTGCAGAGATAAGGGGAGGTTTTCCGACGCTTTCGCGAAGGTCCTTAATTAAATAACCCTTTCTCTTTTGGCGGTTTCACCGTTAACACTTTCCTAGACACCCCACGAACGATTTACCATTAAGCGGTGTTCTAAACACAGATAACTTCTCCTAGTGAGCGCGAAGTCCTTAAGGCTTAAAGTCTAGTTTCTTTTAAAATTTGTGCGGGTAAACGTTTATGCACAGTTCGTGATTAGTGGGGCACGAAAAAGGTGATGAAATCCTTTACCGTATGTTGTGGGGTTCGCTTGCCCTTAAGTCCGTATTAATGTATGCAATGCGAAAATCAAAAAAAAAAAATTCTATAAAGAATCAAACAATCGTTTTTTACTTTAAGCACGGCACTGCAACAAATACGGGTTAGTCAATTTTAGTGTTTGCTGGCGAACTTGCAAAGAATCCTGCAAAGATAGATAGTGGATGCGTCGGATTTGAGAAGAAGGTGTTAGTAAAGTACGTACCGTTAAGTTTTTGGGTTAGAAAACCCCCGTTGAATCAAATCTGGTAAGCTTGAAAAGTTAGCTTGCGTGGGTCAAACTACCCGGATCTTTGGCACTGTACTTCGCAATCACCTTAGACTTGAATGTACACTTTGCTCCCTATGATCGTAGTTTGCAAATCCGCAAAAATCTACAAATGTCGGAAAAAATAGATATTAGTGCGGAAAAGCAATACGTGTACCCAAATACCTGGACACTAAAAATTATAAAAAACAAACAATAAAAATATGACAAAAATAGAACCCTGGAGCACAGAGAAAAAATTGGAAGCACAAGGGGGAGGTACGGCCGGCGACGCCGGATTTGGTGATGATGTCGCCGGATTTCTTGTAGTAGATGGGCTCCCACTTGTAGGGTTCCTAGGCACACTCAAGAGGTTCCACAAGGTATCAACCATGCCAAATTCAAAAATTTATGGTGCCGAGAAACCCTAAACTAGATCGTTAACTAGAAATTAGGCGAAAACTAAACAAGTTAACAACTTAACTATAAAGTGAAAGGGGCTACAACCTTTGTAGATCCGGTCCTCCACTTCCTTGGCTCCGTGATGACGTCCCTCCTCTACGACCATTGGAATCCTAGACTCTCGCGGTGGTTTCAATGGAGAAAAGATCGGGCTAGGTCGTTGACTTCGATGCCGAAGATGATCTACGTCGAGGCAACTCAAGATCAAGCTCCAACTTCACCAAGTCATGAAACTTGTGAAGAAAATACCTTATACTACATGGAAAGTGGTAGAGAATGGAGAAATAGGAAGAGGGTTCACTTTGGATTTGGATTTGGATTTCTCACTTGAAATCATCACTTGGAAATTTTCTAGAGAACTTTCTTCTCTTCATGAAGAGGAAGAAGAAGAAGAAAAGAAAATGAATCATTAAAAAATAAAATCCAAGTGATTCTTATCATTTTTGCAACCATGGTTAAGTGTAGAGAATAAACTAGGGTTTAGTTAAATGGTTAGGGTTAAGGCAAAAGACAAAATGGCCAGACTTTTCAAAGCTTCAAGAAGCTTCAAGTATCAAACAAAGAAAGCCACCATGTTATATTTTGCCAAAAATGAAGAAATAAATAAATAAATAAATAAATCAAACCCTAACCATTAACTTAATCATAGTTTAAAGTAAACACACACCAAAGTTTGCATGTATCATCAAACATGATACAAACTAGTGCACAAACATATATCATATATACAATGTGCACATTCAAGTGAGATAATCAATCTTAAGTGAACCAATACTAGTTAATGTAAAGTAATATATCAAATATATAATTGTACATTAAATCATTAAATCAACACTTGATTTAACGATCCGGTCATATCGCATATGACCGACTAATATACAATGTACCGACTTATCGAATCAGTCCTCGATTCGATAACTAGGTTATATCGCATACAACCAATTGATACATTCATCACGAGAATAGAATACGGTATCACATACACGCATTATTCTCGGTCCTGCACATATCTCATATGCGCTCCTATTTTGTTTCACTTGAGCCAGGAAACCTTTGTGTAGGACTCTAAAGACTCGTCAATACGCCGGCAGCAGGTGATGATCATATCAAACACCCACAAGCCGCAAGCGGTCTGCTAAACGTAACAGCCACCCGGGTATTGAGCGATAAGAAGATCAACGAGCAATCCCGCTCACACTCCTGTGAATCCAACCAGTAACACTTACCATACATTCCGGTCTGTTCGTCTGATATGTCGCATATCTTGCCTAGGGGTGGTAAACGTCAGACCCCAGTAGCTCGATAAGTCGTATCGATACGAGGTCTATAACAGTTCGAGAAACTACTGGTAACACTTACCAGTAAATCTCAGCAACCCTGGCCAGGGATTTCCGATTATAGCCAATCGAACACAGCACAACATCAACTCCCTATACCGGGAGAGAAGAATCCCCTCCTATCGCTCATTGCCTCCATGTGATTCGGGACTCTACCCAAAATCCACCGTTTTGCACGCCCTGTTAGATGTGGTAAGGTGGAAATCAAAGCACAGTGGGAATCACACAAGACTCTATGACGATCTCGGGTCTACAGACTAACCTGTACCAGTGTCACCAGAGAACTGCTATCTGATGTAAGGTATAACACCATCTGGGAGTTCTCGGCGAGTCCGTCCAGTGTACCCAGTCCCCACTGAGCACCCGTATATCATCTCTGATGTCAAACACCAATGGATATGGGATCATCCATCGCCTATCTGTATGGGTCGAGAAGGTATACGCTAGTCTACTCTGGTATATCGATGCCCCGTCTCGATACACCCACGACTAGGGACCTTGAAGGATGTACTTATGGACTACCATGTCCCCACTAGTATGATCCGCATCATAGTCCAGGTAGTCAAGTACACATCCTAAGGGCTTTACCAACATGTAACAGAGAGACAATCAGTATACACGTTAAGGTAAAGAGTAACCAGATAGCATACTATCATGTCGAGCAAGAAAGTCCTCCCTATATATGTCCCAGCATCCACTACAATATACATCCTATGTACAGTAATGGCCTCTAGGGCATACATGTAACTAACAATCTCCCACTTGCACTAGGGCCATCTGTAGCAGTGGTTGCAGTATCTCATACTCAACCATCCCATAAAAGTCTCTCTCTGGGAAAAGGCCTTTATGAGTGGATCCGCCGTGTTGTCCTCTGAGTCTACTCTCCTAACCTCGATCACCCTGGAGATCAACTATCTCCATGATTAGGTGATACTGCCTCAGAATATGTCTGGGTCACTGATGGGACCGGGGTTCCTGGGCCAAAGCCACACTTACATTGTCACACAATGGTAGGAACGATGTTCATCTCATGAACTAATATACACCCAGACTGCCTCTTTGGTAGCATCTTAAGTAGCGATGTATCCAGCCTTTATCGTCTAGTATGCCACGGTATCTATCTTGGAACTCTTCCAACATACCGTCCCTTTACTTGGGTAAAGACAATGCCTGTGACTAACATTCAGTCGTCCTTATCACCCTGGAACCTTTCCAGTGATTCTCCCCAGGATCAATTGATACCATCTCACTACAACTAGTGAGAATCCTAACATCCATTTACTTCTATCTCATAGATTAAAACTCAGGATTTAGGAGGTATCATCTTGATCCTATATGGAGAATCCTTGTGATAAGCGGAGATTGACCGAGCGTAGCATAGGAAACTCATTTCTTATCAAGAGTATGTCATCCATGTACTCTACGAGGATCACCACCATACTTCCTACTACCCTTTTGTTGCGCCACGGCAGCGCCCCGACCGTCTATCCGAGGCCAAAAAGCGGAATCAAAATTTTTCATAACTTTAAACTGGCGCTACCGCGGACAATATTCCCGGATCGTAACCATTAACCGATACTAGCAATCAAGAGAAAGGGTGAGAGATATACCGAGTGATCCGAGTCCTCCGATCTTCTCGTCATCGTTCCGATCTCCCACGTAAACTCCGGTCGTCGCCTCCTTGCCGGAAGGGCACCACATCGTCTGCATCTTTTACGGGCTCCCACCTCAATACCGAGGCAACTCGGGCACGAAGCTGGCTAGTCGACGTGCCCAAGGTTTGCTGTAGAAAGTGTATAGGCTATGTCTCACTTGGGTTTTGTTGCCTTGATGGAGGGATCGAAGGAATGAACTTTCGAGTGATGTGAGAAATTTAGTAGCAAGAAGAATGAGATGAAAATGAATTCCTCATACAAAATGAACCCTCTCATTTTCTCTCCCCACTCCCAAAAATGTGTGGCCGGCCATGGACATAAGGAAATGGTGGAGGGAATCACATAACATATGAGGGAGGTGAGTGTAGGAGAACAAGGTGGTGACCACAACATAAAGCAAGTCTCACATCAACTCTCATCTCATTTCTAATCTCATCCAATCACAATAAAGCAAAGGAAAAGACTAAGAAAGCATCTCATGATTAATAACTATCATGATGCCACCAATATGCAAGAAACCCCTCCTCAAAAAGTTATTTGCAAACTTGCAAATAACCCCCTCCATCGGAAAAATCCGGACGGGAAAGAACAAAGGAAAACCGGCCGGAACGGAATGCAAACTGGCAACTCCAGAAAACTGGTCCCGTAATAAATTACAGGAAAAACCCCGATACTGTGCATACACACGCGCATCTGTATTCCGACCGGATACAAATGCAATGAGACAAAATCTACACTGTACTAAATTAGGATCCGGCTTAAACCAAAGCCGGCTAGTAATATCCGTCCGATCCTGATCCGTGCAATACCGCACGTATCAGATCGAACCCTGCCATATCCATACGGCCATTAGTACAAAACGTCCGATCCTGAAGCGTGCAATACCGCACGTATATGATCGGACCCTGCCATATCTCCATACGGCCTCAACAACGTTTCGCCCGAAAGCTTGAGTAACTGAAAGTGTGGTGGACTCTAAAGACTCGTCAATACTATGGCTGGGATTTAACCACTAGCACGTCAGAGGTATAAGCCAATACGTGACGGGCCACCAGCTATTGACCAAAAGGGACGTCGATGAGCGAACACATCCTGATACCCTACTGAGTCTGTCAGTGACAATATCCGTATAGTCCGGTCCGTTCGTCTATGAGTATCGCATGTCGGGCCTAGGGGGTTGGTAAAAGTCAGACCCCCAAAAGCGGTACAAGTCGTGTCGGAGTGTAGCCCAGAACGCCCTGAGATACTACTGGAATACCTACCAGTAAATCTCCTGCCTCGGCCGAGGGCTTTGCGTAATGGCTCTCCTAGACACAGCGCGACCTCACCCCCAATACCGGGAGAGACGAACCCCTGAAGATCCGCTCACTGCCTCCATGTGGCTCGGGACTATACCCAACTAAAACCTGTTTGCACGACTCCTTTGAGCCGTGGTAGGGTAGTAATCAAAGTACAGTGGGAACTCACACGAGACAAATGACGATCCCCAGGTCGATGAACTAACCTGTACACATGTCACCAGGGAACTGCTATCTGACGTCAGGTATAAGACCAACTAGCATGTTCCCGGCGAGTCCTGTCCGGTGTACTCATAACCCAATGAGCACCTGTATACATCTTAGGTGAACCAACTGACACCAGTGGCTTGTGAGACCGGCCACCGCCCCTCGTCGGGGTCTCGACTGTATACACTAGTCTACTCTGGAGAATCGATGCCCTGTCTCGAAACTCCCACGACTAGGGACCTTTTAAGGATGTGCTTATAGACCACCAGCTCTCACGTATATGATCGCCATCATACTGCTGGCAGTCAAGCAAGAATCCTAGGGGCTCTATCAACGTGTAATAGCGACCTGTAAGGTCACCTGAAGCAGTACACGATGATAAAGGTAAACCAGATAGCATACTATCATCTCGAGTAAGACTGTCCTACCTGGATATGTCTTCCCTCAATCATTGCAATCACGTGCCTGTGATCCAATAATTGACTCTGAGGGCACTATCTCCAACAATCTCCCACTTGCACTCATGGTTAATTATTGCGATGTCGCATACTCACATCCCGTGTGATACCGAACACCCAACTCCTCTACTAGTCAGTCTCACAAAGCTCGTTTGCGAAACTATTGCGTTCGAGGAACAGCCTCAGTGAGTGGATCTGCTGTGATGTTTCTTTCTATGTCTCTCTATATCTCAAGTTCGCAGAGAAAGCCATCTCCCGAAATGAGCAATACCTGTCTTAGAGTATGTCTGGATATCTGATGGGACCTAGCTCATAAATGAACTCCAAATCCAAACTTCTTAGACTGTATCGATAACTGAACTTAATCAGTACTCAGCGCCATGCCTCCCTCAGTATTGCTTTGGACCACCTGTCCAAAACACTGCCCCTCGTCAGAAGGAGAAACTATAACTCTGACAGCCACTCTGCCATCCATGTCACCTTGGAAGCCTGGAATGATAACCGTCTCCTAAAAGAGGCTGTCGTTATCACATCCCTAGAACATCAACTTATGTTCTAAAACTGCTTCCGACTGTTTCTCCAGGATTGAATTAATATCAACTTATTGCACCTACTGCAAGAACAACATCTGGTGTGGTACTTGACATCTCATGATTGACTCAATTGCGTAAGCAAGTGATCTGTCAATCATGCGTATCCCTCTCCCCTTTAGTCTGTAAGACACCTTTAGAGATGGTGACTCCATCACCTGCAGGTACACTACCATTCCAGGAGTCGTCCATTCTAAATACTCATAGAATGCTGTCAAGGTACCCAGATTAGGAAACCACCCAAATCTAGATCTAAAACCATAGATCTAGTAACCAGAATGTCTGATATAATATCCAAGTCCTGTGTGGAGAAACCACTGTGTGACAACCAAAGTATGACCGATCGTAGTATAGGAATATCACTTCCTACTCTGTGTATGTCATCAAATACCAGGACATCACACCCTACTACCTTCTTAACAGATCTATCCCCTATTCTGATGAAGTCAAACCCATGACTGTCACATCAAAAATAGATGATCTATCTCCGCTATCTCTGCTTTAGTCTATAAATAGACATAAGCCACCTGTCCACCAATGCTTCCGCTGCTCCCACTGACTACGACAACCCTCCGGCAGAGTCATATAGACGTACACCTTTAAAGCCAGTTTAGAATGACGCTATACTCATCCTCATGCCGGGTTTCACAGTCTGGAACAACAGCAATGGCAAGTCTGGGTAATCAAGAACCTCTCTGCCACCGTCCTTGAGCATACCGGAGTACCTCTCGGGTGCCTGAGGTTACCCACCATATCTGCGGAGCGGCTAATGGAATGTCAAACCAGATCGAATCTTTAAGTTCTTATCAAATCTTCAGTAATCGTTTGCGGTTCTGGAATCGCTTCCAGTTCTACCATACTCCCACTTCTGTTTTCTGAAAAATCCATTTCTTTTAAAATGTGGCGAGTTAAGAACAATATCACTATTGATCTTCCAGATGGTAGAAAGTCAACCCTCGTCATAGCCTGGGTCAACCCACAAACAGCCATTACAGAAACGTGCCTTGAGTTGTCCAGTGTCTGGTTTTAAGCATAAGCCGGACAACTCCCCGTATCTTAACAATGTCAAGATATGAACTGTTCTATATCCAATATAGAAACAGAGGCACTGATTTAATTGAACCAGATTCAAATCATGCAGCTGTCTCCAGTGCATGTCAACTAAATGGAATGAGGCCGATCAGCGTTATTCAACTTAGGAATGCTTCCAATTATGAGTAACCTGAAAGAGAAGCAAGTTCTCTTAACCATTACTATCAACTGAACACCATACACAAGTATCTACATCTTCGATCACTTTGAAGAATCCCGATTCTTGCAATACTTGGTTCTCTACTTTATTCAAATACCTATAACTTCTCAAAATTCGGACCCTGTGTTTCCACGAAACAGCTGTCTAAAAACTAGAGAAGTCACAAGTAAACCGAAAATAGTACGAGGACCAACCCCTCTGTCCTGATGGACGCTGGACAACATACAATACTTTGTACAAGTCCCTTGAGTCTGATAACTCATTCACTGTGTGTCGTAGGTTGAAAACTGTACTTATGGCTAAGAAGAATTACACCGCTGTTCAATACTCCTTACCTAACCATCCACTGATATAGGTAAATGTCATAGACATAATTTCAAAAAGGTATATCTCACTCTATGAAAATAGACGTTCAGATATATCAATTTGAAATTGGTGCATAGCAACGAATATTCAAAACCAAATATTTGCCGACCGGTAAACAACCCAGGTGGCTTCCTCAAATATCACCAATTACAACGAATCCGGATATAATGAGGATGGTCACCTAATTCCCAATAACTTACTCCCACTCATCATTTGTAAAACCATACAGATGTGAGAATCCAATCTGGTACATACCCTGGAGCAAGTGTCTAATCGGGAAATCAGTTTTCTTTTAACAGTACACAGTTGAACTGAAACATTGAAATGTTTCGATGGGGTATCCTGGTATTCCTAGTAATGCCTCTACCATTTTCCAGATTCACAACTGTAACCGTATATCTCTTTGCCATCTGTCCAAATCCCTTTATATGTCTTTAGTCATTACCGTCTGCACACCCCTTTGGGCCAAATGATTTTCTTCCTTCCCTACCATTCGGCACCAGCCTATGGTTTGGAAGAAGACTATCCAATAAGCATAAAAGGTGTACTGTCCTAATCCTAGGAGCACTCGCAAAGCAAGAGAAGGTGAAGATAAAAGACAACCGAATAAACCTTATTCTTATTTCTCCTGAACCAGAATCCATCCCCGAACTGGAACAAGTTCCTTTCGAGTTCGTATATAACCATAGGATGGATTATCCAATAAACTTGGGATCTTCGTAGTGATACGGAGTGTCCTGGAGAAATACAAAGGTGATTTAGGATTGGCGAAGAAATACTTGGTTCTGTCGTGAATAGCAGTCGCAATTTACTTTGCCCTCTTACTAATCCCTTGCTTTTTCTTAACTTAATACCTTTTGTACACCATCGTTATGCTAATTGGTTTTCTTCATTCCCCACCGTTCGGCACCTGCCTAAGGTTTGGAAGAAGACTATCCAATTTGCGTAATAGGTGTACTATCTCCTAAACCAAGGAGTATTCGCAATGAGAGAAGGTGAAAAGAAAAGACAACTGAATAATCCTATTCGTTTTCTCCAGAACCAGAAATCATCCTCGAAGTCCTTCGAGTTCGTATATAACCATACGATGGTTTTGTCCAATGGAAGTGGACGTTCGTAGTAATACGGGGTGTCCTGGAGAAAAGGGTAAAAGTAGGAGTGGCAATGAGGTTTGCAACTCTGACAATCCAAAAGCCAGTGTTAAGAAGGTTCGGTCAACTTGGTCACTGAGTCATAGTCCAGGGTCGGGTCAATGGTCGTTGCCAAAGAGAGAGAGAAAAGAAACACTCAGCGTGCACTCTAACCTAGATCAGAATGGTTATCACTTTATCTAATCTGGAAACCTCCCACTGTAACCTCAAATTCTTCCCCAAACCTGAAAGAAGAATTAGTCGGGATCACCCGAGGAGTAAACCAACTCATCAGTGGGAATCGGGATCCAACTATCATCACATGACAACGTGACGGAATCCACTCACATTATCACACTCCAGAAGGTATGCGTATGTCTGGCAAGTTTCAGTTCTTTTGAAACTCCCGATGTGTGTTTTTACCCCTAGGACTCAAGTGACCTTGACGGAGTCAACAAATCAAAGAGTCCTAGTCAAGTTCAACCCGTCATTATCTGGATTGCATTAAACCCACCCGTACGTGCCCTTGACGGAGTCAACAAGGCCGTACGATTGTCCTAACCAATCCCATTTATGCAACAAACAAGCATTACTTAGCTACCGTACACTACGCCTTGACAGAGTCAACAAACGCAGCACGAATACTAAATAATACCCATAGGAAATGACGGAGGGCTACGACTGGTTTTTGGCGAAAAACCTTTAACGTAATGAACTTGATATCGTTGAAGGAACTGCATAGCCTTTTATAAAAATATAGTGACGAAAACCTTTACTAAAGAGGTCACTCCCGATGAAGGGATCTCGGCTCTTTCCCCGTAGAATGAGGTGCAGGATATTCCAACTGAATACCACGATGCAAAGAAAAAGTAATCGGCTATAGTGAAGTTAATGCCCTGACGCAAACTTCTGTCCAAGGGGTCACTCCCGGTGAAGGGATCTCGGCCCTTGCCTCGTCGACTGAGGAGCAGGATATTCCAAATGAATACCACGATGCAAAACAAAAGTGAACGTCCTTGCAATAACAGCTTTTTGAAAAATGTTCCAACAACATCAGAATAGGTTTGTTTAGCTTGCATTGATCCGAATCAACGCAGTCCCATCAATTGATCACACCACAAAGAACGAAAATATACTGATGTACGTATATGCCATCCGCATTCATCACTGGGTCCCGTCATTACCCGTTAGGTTAGCTAACTAACGACAGAGCGGGGACTGGACTAGCGTGGATGTAAAACATATACAACATCTACTAATATATATACCAATATATTATATTCGCTTAAGGTGTGATAAAATGCAACATCATAGAACAATACAGATATCTGGAAGCCCCGGGTTTCACAGAGCCGCTACTGAAACCCGACGTTCCCCTGGTCATGTGGATAGCCTGTGCAATGAAATCCTAGACCCCTACGGGCGCGGCAAGTCACCCGCCAAAACCTGAAGCGAGGCAGCCCCCTTCAGCACCGTGAATGGACCACCCAACACTTCATGGAATCCGGTAACTTGGGCACCCCTCCTGGGTCAACCTGTACCCCCTACGAGTGCGGCGAATAGCCCGCCAATCCTAGAGTGAATCCCCTTCCGTCTCAATGCCATGAGATGCGGGCCCGTTGCCCTCTAGAACCCGGCTATCCGTGCACCCCTCAACGGGGTAATCCTAGTACAGAAAGTAAAATATACATACAATGGGTACATCGACCGCAACCAGGTCGTGCCCCAAAAGAATAATACAAACAGGCAGTGACGACAGTCCACATGTCGGACGCTCGCCCCGCAATATCAAATGTACATATAAAACAAAACTGTACTAACATTGCATCCAGGCTATCCTCCACGACCTATCCGCAACAACACAGCATAAACACAGAACATCAACGTGAATGTCACGTTAGCAAATCTGTCTAACCAGGCTATAGCAGTTAGATAGGATTTACCGATCAAGTGACATTCACGGTCGCAGATATAATGTAAATACTGTGAACCAATGTGTTTAAAATATCCGATTGATCAAAATTACCAAGTGGGCCCCCAAGTACTTACTGTAGCACACACAGAAAATCTGGGCCCAAACAAAGTATACCAAAACCCCTATTTTCAGCCCAAAACCCCACTGAAAAGAAATGGTGACATGAACCCATAACCCTGCGGCGGAACCGCGGCAATAGGGGGGTTAAGGCCGCGGTTCCGCGGTCGTACGGAGAGATCATGATACCAAATTTTTTTAGTGTTCTTATAATTCCATGTACATCACTTTTCTGCAACCTGAAAAATTTTTCGAGCCCCGGAAAAAATCGACAGAAAACTAATGTGAAGAAAACGCGGTTTTGGAATTTTTGTTCGATCGGAAAAGCAAAACACACTAGAACAAGCTAGACTAGGTTAATGGCGTGGCTCTGATACCATGTTGCGCCACGGCAGCGCCCCGGCCGTCTATCCGAGGCCAAAATGCGGAATCAAAATTTTTCATAACTTTAAACTGGCGCTACCGCGGACAATATTCCCGGATCGTAACCATTAACCGATACTAGCAATCAAGAGAAAGGGTGAGAGATATACCGAGTGATCCGAGTCCTCCGGTCTTCTCGTCATCGTCCCGATCTCTCGCAGAGACTCCGGTCGTCGCCTCCTTGCTGGAAGGGCACCACATCGTCTGCATCTTTTACGGACTCCCACCTCAATACCGAGGCAACTCGGGCACGAAGCTGGCTAGTCGACGTGCCTAAGGTTTGTAGAAAGTGTATAGGCTATGTCTCACTTGGGTTTTGTTGCCTTGATGGAGGGATCGAAGGAATGAACTTTGGAGTGATGTGAGAAATTTAGCAGTAAGAAGAATGAGATGAAAATGAATTCCTCATACAAAATGAACCTTCTCATTTTCTCTCCCCACTCCCAAAAATGTGTGGCCGGCCATGGACATAAGGAAATGGTGGAGGGAATCACATAACATATGAGGGAGGTGAGTGTAGGAGAACAAGGTGGTGACCACAACATAAAGCAAGTCTCACATTAACTCTCATCTCATTTCTAATCTCATCCAATCACAATAAAGCAAAGGAAAAGACTAAGAAAGCATCTCATGATTAATAACTATCATGATGCCACCAATATGCAAGAAACCCCTCCTCAAAAAGTTATTTGCAAACTTGCAAATAACCCCCTCCATCGGAAAAGTCCGGCCGGGAAAGAACAAAGGAAAACCGGCCGGAACGGAATGCAAACTGGCAACTCCAGAAAACTGGTCCCGTAATAAATTACAGGAAAAACCCCGATACTGTGCATACACACCCGCATCTGTATTCCGACCGGATACAAATGCAATGTGACAAAATCTACACTGTACTAAACTAAGATCCGGCTTAAACCAAAGCCGGCTAGTAATATCCGTCCGATCCTGATCCGTGCAATACCACACGTGTCAGATCGAACCCTGCCATATATCCATACGGCCACTAGTACAAACCGTCCGATCCTGATGCGTGTAATACCACACGTATCTGATCGGACCCTGCCATATCTCCATACGGCCTCTACAGCGTTTCGCCCGAAAGCTTGAGTAACTGAAAGTGTGGTGGACTCTAAAGACTCGTCAATACTATGGCTGTGGATTTAACCACTAGCACGTCAGAGGAATAAGCCAATACGTGACGGGCCACCAGCTATTGACCAAAAGGGACGTCGATGAGCGAACTCATCCTGACACCCTACTGAGTTTGTCAGTGACAATATCCGTACAGTCCGGTCCGTTCGTCTATGAGTATCGCATGTCGGGCCTAGGGGGTTGGTAAAAGTCAGACCCCCAAAAGCGGTACAAGTCGTGTCGGAGTGTAGCCCAGAACGCCCTGAGATACTACTGGAATACCTACCAGTAAATCTCCTGCCTCGGCCGAGGGCTTTTCGTAATGGCTCTCCTAGACACAGCGCGACCTCACCCCCAATACCGGGAGAGACGAACCCCTGAAGATCCGCTCATTGCCTCCATGTGGCTCGGGACTGTACCCAACTAAAACCTGTTTGAACGACTCCTTTGAGCCGTGGTAGGGTAGTAATCAAAGTACAGTGGGAACTCACACGAGACAAATGACGATCCCCAGGTCGATGAACTAACCTGTACACATGTCACCAGGGAACTGCTATCTGACGTCAGGTATAAGACCAACTAGCATGTTCCTGGCGAGTCCTGTCCGGTGTACTCATAACCCAATGATCACCTGTATACATCTTAGGTGAACCAACTGACACCAGTGGCTTGTGAGACCGGCCACCGCCCCTCGTCGGGGTCTCGACTGTATACACTAGTCTACTCTGGAGAATCGATGCCCTGTCTCGAAACTCCCACGACTAGGGACCTTTTAAGGATGTGCTTATAGACCACCAGCTCTCACGTATATGATCGCCATCATACTGTTGGCAGTCAAGCAAGAATCCTAGGGGCTCTATCAGCGTGTAATAGCGACCTGTAAGGCACCTGAAGCAGTACACGATGATAAAGGTAAACCAGATAGCATACTATCATCTCGAGTAAGACTGTCCTACCGGGATAGGTCCCCCCTCAATCATTGCAATCACGTGCCTGTGATCCAATAATTGACTCTGAGGGCACTATCTCCAACGCCTTTTGTTTATACAAGGTTCATCTACCATTTTGATAATGTCAAACTCTTTGACTAACACATCAAAACAGACGTTCGAACTCCACGATGCCTGCTTTATCACATAAAACATCTTGCTCGCGTTTCCGCTGCTCCCACTGTCTACGAGGCCCTCTGGCTGTGTACTTATAGACACACTCTTCTAAAACATCACTTAGAAAAGCAGTCATGGCACCCAACCGCCAGATATCGTAGTCATGGTATGTATCCGTGGCAAGTAGGATCTGGATGGACTTAAGCATAGCTACTTAGAAAAGGTTTCATCATAATTCATACCTGGTCAATGATGCAAACTTTTAACAAGTCTAGCTTTGAAAGTCTCAACTTTTCCATGTACACCAAGTAATCTTCTCAAGATATACTTGCTTCTGATGGGGATTTAACCCTTCAGATAAAGCAACTAAAGTCCATACTTTGTTGGTGTATAAAGATTCCATCTCAGATCGCTAAGCATCCAGCCATTCTTATAGAGTCCCACTCCTGATGGCCAGTTCGAAACTAGTTGGGTCATTATCTAATGATGCAATCCTCGCTCCCACTGTCATCGAGAAACCAAAGTATCTCTCAGGCGGATGAGGAACCCTACCAGATCGGCGGAGAGGCTGAGGTTCGTCGGGGACTATTGAATCCTTTGGTTCTTCCAAATCATCAGCTGCAGTTTGTATAGCTGGAACATTTCCAGTTCTACATAACAGATCTTGCCTCGAGCTTGTCCGGATTTTGCTTTTTAGACAAAGGCTGGACAACCCCAAATCTTAATTGACTTAAGAGATGGGCTCTTCCCTTTCCATATCTCATATGAAGTGGTAGGCAACTGATTTGATCGGAACCCTATTCAATAGGTATGCAACTTCACAAGTGCATAACTCCCTCAAAGGAAATAGGCAATTCAGTAGTACTCATTATAGAGCACACCTTATCATATAGTGTTGGAGATAGTGCCCTCAGAGTAAATTATTGGATCACAGGCACGTGATTGCAATGATTGAGGGAGGACCTGTCCAAGTAGGACAGTCTTACTCGAGATGATAGTATGCTATCTGGTTTATTTTTATCATCGTGTACTGCTTTAGGTGACCTGACATGTCGCTATTACACGTTGATAGAGCCTCTAGGATTCTTGCTTGACCACCAGCAGTATGAGGGCGATCATATAAGTGGGAGTTGGGGTCTATAAGCACATCCTTAAAAGGTCCCTAGTCGTGGGAGTTTCGAGACAGGGCATCGATACTCCAGAGTAGACTAGTGTATACAGTCGAGACCCCGACGAGGGGCGGTGGCCGGTCTCACAAGCCACTGGTGTCAGTTGGTTCACCTAAGATGTATACAGGTGCTCATTGGGTTATGAGTACACCGGACAGGACTTGCCGGGAACATGCTAGTTGGTCTTATACCTGACGTCAGATAGCAGTTCCCTAGTGACATGTGTACAGGTTAGTTCATCGACCTGGGGATCGTCATTTGTCTCGTGTGAGTTCCCACTGTACTTTGATTACTACCCTACCACGCTCAAAGGAGACATGCAAACAGGTTTTAGTTGGGTACAGTCCCGAGCCACATAGAGGCAGTGAGCGGATCTTCAGGGGTTCGTCTCTCCCGGTATTGGAGGAGAGGTCGCGCTGTGTCTAGGAGAGCCATTACACGAAGCCCTCGGACGAGGCAGGAGATTTACTGGTAGGTATTCCAGTAGTGTCACGACCCGAAAGAGCACGTGACTGGCCCTTGAACCATATGAAGTCTATAGGACTCCATCTGATCCAAGTAAGCCAAAAGCCCAGAAATCTAAAACCATTTTTAAGAATAAGTAAAGAAACTGGTTTAAAGAGGTGAAGAAAAACATGTTTGAAATCAGGGTTTTTAAATAACTAAGCCGAATATGCATTTTAAAAACAGTACAATCTTTTCTAAAAATTTCGGCAGAGTTTCTTTTGTAAAACTGGCCCCGAATGGGGTACAACAAGGATAACAATATATGCAATAATAAAGGCATCCCCAAGCGGGAGCTAGCTCTTCGTCAATTGACGGTCACAACCACACAACGATATAATATACAACGCCAAGTGGCGAGGATCAAATCCCAAAGAAAGCTCAAAAGCAACAAGAAAACCGCAATACTACTAAGCGCGACTCTAAGGTCGAATAATACCTCACTAAAGTCTGAGTCTGAACAAAATACAAGTTTTGGTTGATGGAAATTCTAGATACAATGAATAAAATAAATACAATGGTGGTTCTTGATGCGAAAGAATCCACCTACCAAAAGCAATTCACCCGCAAGAAAGTAGTGTGCCAGAAATGCCGCAATGGAACCTGTACGACAGAACCTGCAAGAACTGTGGCACAACGGGGGGGGGTGAGTTGCCAACTCGTGAATAGAGAATATCTACAAGTAGAAACCGAAAGCAAGACATAGTCCTAGGTCAATACGATCAGTATATAAAATCCTCAATATAACAAGCAGCCTATAACAAGGCTAGGGTAAATATCTAACCCGAGTGTAATCTCAAATGCTTGTATCAGTACCTCAGGTAGCAATATATCATATGAATGAGATATGAATGCATGAAAACAGAATACATGTACATGAAGAAACTGTTTTCATAAATTAATGAGATTTCCTTTGTATTTTTAAAATGAGGTATCATAATAAAATCAGCATAAAACTGTGCTTAACATCGGCACAAAACGTAATCCCAATATCTCGATATCTCAAGTCTCAACCATAAAATCTAGGGCGCCGTCAGTCCAGACCGGCCCCTACCATCCATCTCAAGACCACGACGGTATCCTCCGGATATCCGACGCGTCGGGTAAAATCACCGGTAGGTAGTGCTCCCCTGCCAGGCTCAACGTCATCACCACATTCTTCTTGCCCCGGGGTACCGCACCGGGTCCACCATGTACCCGAAACGGTTCATCCGTCTCCTCGAATCGGGTTTCCAAATCCATCAGCAAACTCATGGTGGACGACTCATACATCATGGGAAAACCGCACTTTTTATTTTAAAAGAGAATATGTTTATTTGTGTTTTTGCGGTTTTCCTCCAAATTCAGAAAATCTCACGGAAATCCAAATCCAAAACCTCAATAACGCGTAAAATAGTGAATATATGCATGAGAATCCATGAATGCGGCATAACAATGAATAACAGTATGCATGAAATAGCAGGTAATAACTACAATGTCTAAACTATTAGTTAATAGGTTATGACAAGCAATAGTATTTTCTAAGGTGTACGTGACATGGCAATTACCGATGAAGATGTGTGTGAGCCGGCAAGTAAGTGTACGTGGTACATACGCAACATCGGTAATGGTGCTGGTGTCCTAACAGCAGGATATCAATAATGGGGTATGAAACATAATATAAGAATGCAATGCAAAGCGAACCACAAAAGAGTGGGAGCTGAATACTAGACGCAACTATAACTAATCTGCATTAATCTAATATAAGTCCTACAAATGGTGCCTTTTGAAATATCACGAATCATGGGGTTTTGAAAATAGGGCTATGGTGTTTTTATGAAAAGATACGCCTTTTGAAATATCCGTAGATCCCTTGACCTGTCTTTTAAAAATACCCACGACCCGCTAGTTTTGAAATAGGTATGAGTCTAATCTAATCTAGCAACTACACTAAACTATACAACTGAACTAACAAGCTGAGCTACAGTTAGGAAACCGCCTAACATCTGAGTCGATATATAAATATATATAAGTCGGTGATCCCGCCTCAATAGTATCGCGTACGATACAGTATATCATCTGACATCCTCAAGTCATGAGTGCGGATCTATCATCAATATAGGCTCGTACGGTAAATCGTCGTACGGCATCCCAATAGCTGGGTACGGGTCAATATCACACTATCTCATCACACTTCAGGTATCACTATCATCATATCATATCATATAAACTGGGGTACTGATCTAAGTCTAGTACAACTGATGCCATCTACAAAGTATGAATGCGGGGGTAAACACACATCCCAAGCCCGCAAGAAACACGTTTCGTATCCCAAATACGAATCATATCACATCACCGATCTCGCGGCACAAAGCCCAATAACATCGACTCACCTCCAAAGTCATCCAATATCATCATTAACACCGTGTAAGTATAGGTAATATGCAAGGGTGTGCGTGTAGGTGTAAATCTATCCTAGAGCTCGCAACTAGAAACTACGCTAGTTATTCCTATCTCTAACTAACCATAACACACTATAACTATCACAATATTTAAACTACATAGTATACTATCTACGGACTGCGGGGGTGCTATACGCCATCCACCCGACTTCCCCCTGTAGATATAATCTACTCACCTTAGGTCTTCATTTGTCGACGTCGCTACGCGCTTTCTTGTCGTCCCGAAGTCTTCATAGGGTACCTACACAGCAAGTATCGTATATACGCAATTAACACCAAAGCCAAGCTAAAACGGCACATGAAATCCAAAACGATACGATAAGGGGCCTATAGGTGAGAACCTATGTCACGCCTTCAAAACAATCAATAAACCCTCTATATCGTCGTATAACGCCAAATAGTCGAGGTAAAACGAAACACACCAATGCAGAAATGAAAATACGGAATACGGAAACACGAATCCAAAATAGCAACTTAGGATATATGTGCCAGATTTCACCCTAGGTCAATTTATACAAATCTATATATACCAGGGGCCTAACATAAACATGTAGGAGCTACAGAACCAACACGACCCAAAATGGTGGGACCCAGGCCGCAATTTGCGGCCAAAAGAGGAAAATTGGCGGCCGGGAAAGAGAATTGGGGGCTAGGGTCTTGGGGTTAGCTTCCTGGGTGCCTGCACATATCTCTATCCACTCAATTTTATTTTCAGAGTCTCGGGGTAAAAGCAGATTCAATATACCCTGCACAAATTTCACAAATTCCCCGATATCGGTTTCTAAAATCCGTATTCTGGTTCTAGCTTCAGGTTTTGGGTTCCAATTCATACACTAGGGTGATGGTATAACCTCTACTGACCTCATTTTCATATTACAACCCATAATTCACCACAACCCTAACTAGGTTTTCATCAAGTCCATAATATCACACAATATCGATATAATCTTAACTTGGGGTTAAAGGAAATGCTACAATTTAGCTAATGGTCCCGAAATTACCTCAATTGGCAACTCAAGAACTTTCTTGAGTTGCCCTCTAGTGGCCAAAATCCATGCTTCTTTAGCTCCATGTGTAGATCTAGGGATTGTGCACAATTTTAATGAAATGGAGATTGGGTTTTGGTGTAGTTTTAGAGGTGTTTTGGAGCTTGAAGAGGGGAGGGAAATGGAGTGCAGGAGCAGCAGCAGTAGGAGGAAGAAGAGGGAGGAAAAATGATGGGAGAAATGGCTAAGGGTTTTAGTCAATGATGCCCCATACCTCTCTTCTCACCAACCCTCCATTCTTTAATCTTTTCTCTTTTATTTCCTTTTCCTTTCTCTCAAAACCTTCTCACACCAATAGTAAACCCAAAGTAACATGGTAGAAAATGCACAAGTGTGATAAAAATGATATGTGCAAGTTTTGCACAAAAATGCTAAAAAAAAAACCGATTAGCGATTTTTAATCGCGATTAGCACTAATTTAGTGTCAAACTAATCACAAAAACTTTAAAATGTCATAATTCTCTAATTTACCCTATTTTAGAATTTTTCATAATTTTTTCTCAAATTTTTCCTATTTATTTGCATTTAATTATAGATTTAATATTAAAATAATCAATAAAATAATATTAAATTATAAAATTCCCAAAATTAATATTTTATCTTTTTGAAAATGTTACAATCTACCCCCTTAATGAAATTCGGTCCCCGAATTTAAATTTAAACCTCCAATACTATAACAATTTCTGTAATAATCCAATTTGTCGGGGCTCCGAAAACATCAATACATAAAGGATATCATATAAATGTACTGCTCTACTAGAATCAATTCCCTAAAATGCATATTTAAGAATATCCTATGCGTCTGGTGCGCAAGGAATCAAAATCCATATATGTGTCAAACAGGTGTACAAAACAACATCTAGGTGCAACTGGTGTGCACGAAACATCTGTCGTAGGCAACGTGTGTGCCTGACGGAAAAAAAAAATCAGGTGCATGTGACATGCACGAAGAATCCCGATTTAGTGCATCTGGCGTGCACCAAAATCGTATATCAAAACACTAAAGGTGCATGAAAACTATGCTGGAAGTGTAAATCAAATCACTGCATACGGTAGGCATGAAATCTCAATCAATATCATGAAACTCAGTCATCAAAACTAAATCATGCAAACTGAACGCCCAAAATACCGAAATCCAAAATGACGGATACGTGATAATCGAATCACAAAATCACAAATCATAAATACCGTCGTTAGTAGTCCCTCCTTCGAGGTCGAGAAGGAATCGGTGCATCCACTGCTAGCAGCGCAGGATATCTACTTTCCTCTTGCTCACGGTCTGGCGTCCTCTGACTCTGGGTCCTTATTTTCCTTGCGGATTTCCTATCTCGCGGTCAATCGGCACATCGGCCCTGTCAGGTGCGCTAACGGGGTCGATTCCGTTCTAGCACTTCTCTGGTCACCTCTCGGTCAAACCTCACGACCACTCGTAAGGCAGCATATCACTGGCGTCGGCCTCTGGCTTTCTGAAAGCACGTCACACATCTGATCCTGGGTGCAAACATCATTGCAGCAATGTCCTGGAAGGAATCCTGCTCAAGGTCTCTTCCGATCATGCCTATGCCGATCTGTACAGAGGCTGGCTCTCCTGCACAACCTCTTCTCGCTCAAAAGACACCTGTGTCCTCAGCACAATATTTCTCGGAATCTGGTTGTATCCCAACATCTCTGTAAGCATATCTGGTCTCTAGTCTCGACGGGAAGTAATGACAGCTCGTCAGCGTCTCGCCCGAACCTCTTGTTCCACCTGTCTCTATCGTTGTCCATTTTGACGTCACGCCATGCTATCTACGCACTGCACTGTTCTCAGCCACGGCCAATCTGAAGTCTCTCGCACGAACTCGAAATCGCGTACTCTGTAGCTTCATCATTCTGTAGAAGATGTCAGGCCGAATAGGTCCTCGGGAACACGTCCCTACCATCGGAGGAATACTGAATACTCGTCCGTCCTTGATCAATTCGCAATGCATCTGGGTAAGTTCCTTTATCCGAACCTGGTCAACTACCCTGTCGACAATGCCGAACTCTGGCCTGCTGGGTATGCGCAATATGACCACTCCTAGGTCTAGGTCTTCTCGTATCGTTTTCCCGAAAGGTCCTGTTGAGGTCTCCCTTTCTCAAATCTCATTCCTGCCGAATTGTCCGGAAGTCATCGTCCAATGCTGAAGCTAATTCTTATTACGGAATGGCTGCATACTCATCGCGCTTCTGTCTGGAAGATATATCCATATACCACGCCTCTGGGTGCGTATAACATCTCTGATATCAGCGGAGTGGGACGTCATCTTGTCGAAATATCTTGCGAACTCTTTTCTTCACTCTGCATCAATGTCGACTGATCCGGATTCGTCTCATCACGGCTGCATGGACAGTGCTCCAACGGCTATCCTCGTATCTGGAGTATCCCAAGCAGTGCATCCCATCTCATGATGTCCGAATGATGTCGAATCATCCGATCGACTAGTCAGAACCTCATAATCCCCCAAGTGATCACATCATGGGTATAGTTTAATAGTATCGAGTACATGCCACAGCATCGGTGGTCCAGCCGTAGAAGGGCAAACCCAAGCCTCACTAATGGCGCCGCGGAACTGCCGCAAACCCTAAGGTTCAAAGGCTTTCACACGGTCATTAAGTCGAGTAGGGTTTCATTCTTCTAGAGGGTCTATAGAATCACCTGCATGTCTTTCCGTATACTTTAAACTTGGAAAATGGGCTCCTGACATTCGATCGTCTCTACCGACTCTCAACGAACCTGCGTGAAGTCGTCTCTCGCTGGAAACAATCTATCTGATGACCTCGCATCGGTAAACGAACGAACCACATGTCCTAGTCATTCATCCTCAGGTGACTAGCGACTCGCTATCATCTCTCTAAGTATATGCTCACGCTGCAGTAGCTCCAACCATCTGGGCGGTATCTCATCATTTGCCGCAGCAACTGGCTTATTAGCCTGTACGCCGAACAGCGCCTCAATCCTCCAGGAAAGGCAATACATAGGCGGCCATCTCTGAGTCGGTCTGCTCTATATCTGAGTAAGACTCTCCTCAGTGGAAATCTTCAACTTATCTGGGTCCGCTCCGGCGCAAAATCGGACGAATCACCTTCGTCTCTCAAATCGGGTAGACTAGCTATCATCGATCTCATATCTGCCTGAAAGCTCCGGCAATCTCAGCTCGTAAGCTTCGGAAGCGACATCCTGTCAATCTCAGCAACAGCTGGTCCATCTGTCTGCATGGTAGGCGACATCACAATCTCTGAGGTATGCCGTACATCAACAGTTCTCTCTCAACTGGCAGCTCTAACAATAGCCCGATCATCCGGTGTAAAACCAAGCACTCGCCTCACTAGAGGTCACAATCAACAATCCTAACTCGAGACGTCCCCATGCCACCAGGAAACACAATGGTCGGCCCTCGTACCAGACGAGCTCACACCGGCCGTAACCCTAGCAGCAGCCCAAACTGCGCTTAACATGGTGACAGGAACCTCAATCGAGTATCAAAGAGAGCACACCAATGGTATGGAAGAGAACAACAGATCCAAGGGGGATACATGATCATAAGAAGGAACAGCATCAATAAAGGTACGATCATGAAACTAATAGAATCGGGGATCTCAAATGGATGTATAATCCTGGATATAAAGAGAATCACTGATCTCGAAAATATGTACATCCTCAGGTTCCTTAAGCGGAGTGGCGTGTCGTAAGTATGCCTCGGAACATACCAACGGTACGTCACTCTACTTTAGTCACCTATTCCATCAACCAAGGGTCATCCTAATATGACGAAAGTTCGGGTCTAATACCCCCTCGACCAAGTCTAAGTTCCGTAAGGTCAAGCCTAAGTTCCGTATATATATAAACGCCCTAGGCTCCACATAGTCAAACTTAGACTCGAACCAAGGTCAACCTAGCGCTCTGATACCAACTTTGTCACGACCCGAAAGAGCACGTGACTGGCCCTTGAACCATATGAAGTCTATAGGACTCCATCTGATCCAAGTAAGCCAAAAGCCCAGAAATCGAAAACCATTTTTAAGAATAAGTAAAGAAACTGGTTTAAAGAGGTGAAGAAAAACATGTTTGAAATCAGGGTTTTTAAATAACTAAGCCGAATATGCATTTTAAAAACAGTACAATCTTTTCTAAAAATTTCGGCAGAGTTTCTTTTGTAAAACTGGCCCCGAATGGGGTACAACAAGGATAACAATATATGCAATAATAAAGGCATCCCCAAGCGGGAGCTAGCTCTTCGTCAATTGACGGTCACAACCACACAACGATATAATATACAACGCCAAGTGGCGAGGATCAAATCCAAAAGAAAGCTCAAAAGCAACAAGAAAACCGCAATACTACTAAGCGCGACTCTAAGGTCGAATAATACCTCACTAAAGTCTGAGTCTGAACAAAATACAAGTTTTGGTTGATGGAAATTCTAGATACAATGAATAAAATAAATACAATGGTGGTTCTTGATGCGAAAGAATCCACCTACCAAAAGCAATTCACCCGCAAGAAAGTAGTGTGCCAGAAATGCCGCAATGGAACCTGTACGGCAGAACCTGCAAGAACTGTGGCACAACGGGGGGGGGTGAGTTGCCAACTCGTGAATAGAGAATATCTACAAGCAGAAACCGAAAGCAAGACATAGTCCTAGGTCAATACGATCAGTATATAAAATCCTCAATATAACAAGCAGCCTATAATAAGGCTAGGGTAAATATCTAACCCGAGTGTAATCTCAAATGCCTGTGTCAGTGCCTCAGGTAGCAATATATCATATGAATGAGATATGAATGCATGAAAACAGAATACATGTACATGAAGAAACTGTTTTCATAAATTAATGAGATTTCCTTTGTATTTTTAAAATGGGGTATTATAATAAAATCAGCATAAAACTGTGCCTAACATCGGCACAAAACGTAATCCCAATATCTCGATATCTCAAGTCTCAACCACAAAATCTAGGACACCGTCAGTCCAGACCGGCCCCTACCATCCATCTCAAGACCACGACGGTATCCTCCGGATATCCGACACGTCGGGTAAAATCACCGGTAGGTAGTGCTCCCCTGTCAGGCTCAACGTCATCACCACATTCCTCTTGCCCCGGGGTACCGCACCGGGTCCACCATGTACCCGAAACGGTTCATCCGTCTCCTCGAATCGGGTTTCCAAATCCATCAGCAAACTCATGGTGGACGACTCATACATCATGGGAAAACCGCACTTTTTATTTTAAAAGAGAATATGTTTATTTGTGTTTTTGCGGTTTTCCTCCAAATCCAGAAAATCTCACGGAAATCCAAATCCAAAACCTCAAAAACGCGTAAAATAGTGAATATATGCATGAGAATCCATGAATGCGGCATAACAATGAATAACAGTATGCATGAAATAGCAGGTAATAACTACAATGTCTAAACTATTAGTTAATAGGTGATGACAAGCAATAGTATTTTCTAAGGTGTACGTGACATGGCAATTACCGATGAAGATGTGTGTGAGCCGGCAAGTAAGTGTACGTGGTACATACGCAACATCGGTAATGGTGCTGGTGTCCTAACAGCAGGATATCAATAATGGGGTATGAAACATAATATAAGAATGCAATGCAAAGCGAACCACAAAAGAGTGGGAGCTGAATACTAGACGCAATTATAACTAATCTGCATTAATCTAATATAAGTCCTACAAATGGTGCCTTTTGAAATATCACGAATCATGGGGTTTTGAAAATAGGGCTACGGTGTTTTTATGAAAAGATACGCCTTTTGAAATATCCGTAGATCCCTTAACCTGTCTTTTAAAAATACCCACGACCCGCTAGTTTTGAAATAGGTATGAGTCTAATCTAATCTAGCAACTACACTAAACTATACAGCTGAACTAACAAGCTGAGCTACAGTTAGGAAACCGCCTAACATCTGAGTCGATATATAAATATATATAAGTCGGTGATCCCGCCTCAATAGTATCGCGTACGATACAGTATATCATCTGACATCCTCAAGTCATGAGTGCGGATCTATCATCAATATAGGCTCGTACGGTAAATCGTCGTACGGCATCCCAATAGCTGGGTACGGGTCAATATCACACTATCTCATCACACTTCAGGTATCACTATCATCATATCATATCATATAAACTGGGGTACTGATCTAAGTCTAGTACAACTGATGCCATCTACAAAGTATGAATGCGGGGGTAAACACACATCCCAAGCCAGCAAGAAACACGTTTCGTATCCCAAATACGAATCATATCACATCACCGATCTCGCGGCACAAAGCCCAATAACATCGACTCACCTCCAAAGTCATCCAATATCATCATTAACACCGTGTAAGTATAGGTAATATGCAAGGGTGTGCGTGTAGGTGTAAATCTATCCTAGAGCTCGCAACTAGAAACTACGCTAGTTATTCCTATCTCTAACTAACCATAACACACTACAACTATCACAATATTTAAACTACATAGTATACTATCTACGGACTGCGGGGGTGCTATACGCCATCCACCCGACTTCCCCCTGTAGATATAATCTACTCACCTTAGGTCTTCATTTGTCGACGTCGCTACGCGCTTTCTTGTCGTCCCGAAGTCTTCATGGGGTACCTACACAGCAAGTATCGTATATACGCAATTAACACCAAAGCCAAGCTAAAACGGCATATCAAATCCAAAACGATACGATAAGAGGCCTATAGGTGAGAACCTATGGCACGCCTTCAAAACCATCAATAAACCCTCTATATCGTCGTATAACGCCAAATAGTCGAGGTAAAACGAAACACACCAATGCAGAAATGAAAATACGGAATACGGAAACACGAATCCAAAATAGCAACTTAGGATATATGTGCCAGATTTCACCTTTGGTCAATTTATACAAATCTATATATACCAGGGGCCTAACATAAACATGTAGGAGCTACAGAACCAACACGACCCAAAATGGTGGGACCCAGGCCGCAATTTGCGGCCAAAAGAGGAAAATTGGCGGTCGGGAAAGAGAATTGGGGGCTAGGGTCTTGGGGTTAGCTTCCTGGGTGCCTGCACATATCTCTATCCACTCAATTTTATTTTCAGAGTCTCGGGGTAAAAGCAGATTCAATATACCCTGCACAGATTTCACAAATTCCCCGATATCAGTTTCTAAAATCCGTATTCTGGTTCTAGCTTCAGGTTTTGGGTTCCAATTCATACACTAGGGTGATGGTATAACCTCTACTGACCTCAATTTCATATTACAACCCATAATTCACCACAACCCTAACTAGGTTTTCATCAAGTCCATAATATCACACAATATCGATATAATCTTAACTTGGGGTTAAAGGAAATGCTACAATTTAGCTAATGGTCCTGAAATTACCTCAATTGGCAACTCAAGAACTTTCTTGAGTTGCCCTCTAGTGGCCAAAATCCATGCTTCTTTAGCTCCATGTGTAGATCTAGGGATTGTGCACAATTTTAATGAAATGGAGATTGGGTTTTGGTGTAGTTTTAGAGGTGTTTTGGAGCTTGAAGAGGGGAGGGAAATGGAGTGCAGGAGCAGTAGCAGTAGGAGGAAGAAGAGGGAGGAAAAATGATAGGAGAAATGGCTAAGGGTTTTAGTCAATGATGCCCCATACCTCTCTTCTCACCAACCCTCCATTCTTTAATCTTTTCTCTTTTATTTCCTTTTCCTTTCTCTCAAAACCTTCTCACACCAATAGTAAACCCAAAGTAACATGGTAGAAAATGCACAAGTGTGATAAAAATGATATGTGCAAGTTTTGCACAAAAATGCTAAAAAAAAAACCGATTAGCGATTTTTAATCGCGATTAGCACTAATTTAGTGTCAAACTAATCACAAAAACTTTAAAATGTCATAATTCTCTAATTTACCCTATTTTAGAATTTTTCATAATTTTTTCTCAAATTTTTCCTATTTATTTGCATTTAATTATAGATTTAATATTAAAATAATCAATAATATAATATTAAATTATAAAATTCCCAAAATTAATATTTTATTCTTTTGAAAATGTTACAAGTAGTATCTCAGGGTTTTCTTGTTAGTGTATATGCCCTAGAGGCCATTACTGTATCATACAAGTTTGTATATTACTTAATGGAAGCTTGGGATATTCACCTTGTATATACAATCTTGCTCAAAATAGTAGTATGCTACTTGATTTGTTTCTACTTCAATGTGTACATGTGTTTATTTTTGTATATTGCCTATACACATTAGTGGAGCCCTTAGGATCTTTGCTTGATTACCAGCGATGTGATGGCCGTCACACTAGTGGGGCTGGGGAATCTATAAGCACATCCTTATGCAGGTCCCTGGTCACAGGACTATCGAGACAGGGCATCGATACTCCGGAGTAGACTAGCACATGCGCTTCTCATCCCAGTGTGGGAGACGGTCTGTCCCACAGCTGTCAGTACGTCGTACTTGAGATAGTATGCGGGTGCTCGTTAGGTTACGGGTACACTGGACAGGGCTCGTCGGGAACTGACTAGTTGGTATTATGCCTATCGTCAGTTATTAGTTCCCAGGTGACATGAGTACAGCTTAGTCCGCTGACTTGACACTGTCACTTCGCCTCGAGTGTGTTCCCACTGTACTTTGATCACTACCCTACCACGGCTCAAAGGAGTCGTGCAAACAGGTAGTGGTTGGGTGCAGTCCCGAAGCACTTGGAGGCAGTGACGGTTAGACAGGATTCGTCTTTCCCGGTATTGGGGGTTGACATCGCGCTGTGTCTAGGAGAGCCATTACACGAGTAGTCCCTGGCCAGGGCAAACGAGATATACTGGTAGGCTTCCAGTGTTATCTCAGGGTGTTTTGGGCTTCGCTCCGGCACGACTTGTACCGCTATTGGGGGACTGACGTTTACCGCCCCCTAGGCCCGCCATGCGATGTATCAGACGAACATACCGGACTGTACGGAGAATGTCACATTCAGGCTTAGTAGAAGTTCAGATTGGTTTCACCTCGTCAGTCTTCTTGTCGGCACTACCTGGGGACCGTTATGCACAGCTAGTGCCGTTTGCGGTCTGTGGTTAAACCCACTGCCAGCGCAGTGTCGAGTTTTTAGAGTCCCAAACAGAAAGCTTTTCGCCTTTAGGCAAAAGAGTAGAGGTCGCATGGTTTTGCGACAGGTCGCATGGTTTTGCGACAGGGTTCGGTCACATCCGTGCACTTGTGAACGTACAGTGTCCGGACAGTTTTACACTAGCGGGCTTTGGTTTAAGCCAGATCCTAGTGTACCTTTTGGGATTGGATTTATCCAGTATGCATTCGTGTTCCTCGGAACGCAGATGCGGGTGTGTATGCACAGTTGACGGGGAGACAGAGGCAGCGGATTCTCATTAGGGTTGTTGACAGTCGACCGTTGACTATTGACTTTTTGCTCAACCCTAATGAGAATATGATATGTGATTAACAATTATTTTAATTCAGTATTATGGTGGCATGGTTGTTGAGGGATTGACTTTGTTGACTTGTTGACTTTTGTTGACTTGTTGACTTTTTGTTGACTTGTTGACTTTTGTTGACTTTGTTGACCGGTTGACTAGGCTTGACTAGTTGACCATCATGATAACCATAGCTATGATTTCATGGCAAAGACTTTTGCTTTCTTGCTCCTTTGTGCAAAATGAGTGCATGAAATGATATGGTTATGGTTGCTTCAACCATGACATAACACTTGATTGGTATGATGAATTATCATTGTTTTGGATTATGAGAGGGTGAAAGACAAAAGAGAGGCTCATTCTTACTTTCTCATTCTCTCTCTTTGTTTTTGTGCTCTCTTGCTTTTGCTCTCACCCTCTTCCTCTTGCTCCCTCTCTTGACTCTATGGTTCACTTGTCTCATGAGTTGAGAACCAAGAACTATAGATAAAATCCCATACAAACTCTTCTTTACTCACTCCAGTTCACAAGGTTTAGCAAACCGAGTGAACTAGTTTCTTCAAAGTTCGAAGAAGGAGCCAAAGGTTGGAGCTTTCAGGTGGATCTTTCTTCGGCGTAAGGAGACGACGGGAAGAAGCCGATCCGGACAACCATCGGAGTTTGAAGACGAAGGAGTTCAAGACAAGCAAAGTATAAACCCCCTAACCGAGTAGTTAACGACTCTTAGTTAGGTTGTTAGTTAGATGTTTAACAAAGATCCGGGTTATAAGTCCATGTTACCACCTCTAAGAAAATCGTTTTTTATCAAATTCCGCATGCCCGAAAGTACCGGGAGAGGTAGCATGGACTTACAGTGGTATCAGAGCCTAGTTAAACTCTATCTAACATGTTAGCAAAGTAGCTAGAAGATCGATCAAAGAAAAGTCCCGAAATGAACCCCAAAATTCGAACTTTCTGTCGATTTTAAAAGTGCTGGAAAACTTTTTTGAAATACACCAAAAATCGGCTCAGGCTTTTTTGTGATCACCCACCAAATTTGGTCCAACGATCGAGTCAAAGCGCCGCGGAAACGCGGCAGGAGCACGCTCCCGCCGCGGATCCGCGGCCGAGTTGACTCGGCCGAGGTCCAAGTTTGGTGCAGTGTTATTCTGGGGTTGTTTTGGGATTTTTGGAATATATATTTTCTGCCCAGATTTTCCAGAACGAAAATTTTATTTTTAGGGTCCTGAAAATCCGTATTTTTGATCGAACTTCTAAAAGACTTTAGCTGATGGGTTTTTCTGTAATGTGATAATTGTATTGAACGTCTACTAATCGCTATATGTCGATTAGTGGGGGTTATACAAATCTTTGATCTGTAATGTTGCTGGAATGTGTATATGAATATGTTGGATTTTCGCGGGTGAATAGCCGGGGGTTGTGAGACGAGAGTTTTTCTTTTCTTTCAATTCATGTAAATTTGTAAATTGATGTAATAATTATTTGTATGGCCGCACAACCGGGTCGGGGTTGTAGCCGTCATTGTATAATTTCTTTTTACTGTTTTTGCTCCTAGGATAGACCCATGGAGGGGGTGCACAAACTACCGGGTATGCCGAAGTGCCGAGTGGCCTACTCATGGAGATGAGGGAGGTTGCTTCGCTTCGGGTACTTGGCGGGTAGTTTGCCGCACCCGTAGGGGTCTTGGGTGGGGTATTGGCTATTCACCACGACCGTGTAATCTGTTTTTTGTTACAGGCTCGTACGAATTACAGATTCCTAGTATATCCAATGTATTCATCTGTGATCTGAAATGGCTATCATTGCAATATATCTATATATGATATTATTTAGGCGTTGCTTATGTTTTACAGCCGCGCTAGCCCAGCCCCAGCTCTGTCGTTAGTTAAGTAACCTAACGGGTAATGACGGGGCCCAGTGGCGAATGTGAATGGCATAAGCGTACGTCATATTTTGGTTGTTTTCTGCAATGGTAGGATTAAATGATGGGACGCATTAAAAGAACTAATGCAAGAATATCACGCATTAAAAGAACTAATGCAAGATAATAAACCAAGATTTAGGTCGTTGGAACACTTTCGAAAAACCACTCGGTTCTTTTCAAAAACAACTTTTAAATACGGAGCTTGAGCCATTCCTTTTAAAAGCTATCTCGTTCCATCGACTATATCAAGTTCACTACGTTCACGGTTTTGCCAAAACCATCCGTAGCCCTCCATCATTTCAGTTAAATATTCGGTAGTATTCAAGCTATGTATTTTGACCTCACGCCAAGGCATAGTGATTGGTAGCTGCCAGATATTTATCTGTTGCATAGATAGAATGCGTTGGTTTGAGACAGTCGTACTGCCATTTTGGCCTACGTCAAGGGTATGTACGGGTGGGTTCAAATTAACCTGGATAATGATGGGATGAACTTGACATGTGACTTATGACATTTTGACCTCACGCCAAGGTCATAAGAGCATATGGTAAAAATCCACATCGGGAGTTTCATAAGTACTAACTTGCTAGCATTGCATACCATTTGGAGTGTGATGATTCTGGTAGGATTCCTTCAGTTTCGTCACGCGATGATATTTGGATCCCGATCCTTCTGTGAGTATATGCCACTCCTCGGGAAATTTCTCACTAAACGATCAATGCTATAAACCTAGTAGGTGCCTAGAAAGGTGTTAGCGGGGCTACGCCCCCAGGGAAAAGAGGTTCTTTAATTAAGGAACTTCGCGAAAGCGTTCGAAAACCTCCCTCGAAGTACCGACACTGGCCTGGCGGAACGGTTAAGCAAGTATTGTGCGGTGGGATTGATCCCGACTAATTCTTCCTTTATGGTTTCAGGAGGGATTCGAGAAACAGTGGGAGCCATCCTGTTTAGACAAACTAAAAACCACTCTAAACTTGCAAGAGCATCATGCCGAGTGTTTCTTCTTCTGTCTCCTAATTGCAGCGACCAATCGACATGACTGGACTTAAGTTACTTCTAGATAAAAATATACTGACAGGGCCAAACTATAAAGATTGGCTCAGGAATGTCAAAATGGCAATCACTTACGACAAGCTGGGGTATCTTCTTACCACCAAAGCTCCCCCTGTCCCTGGTCCCACTTCCAGCGTCGCGGATAAGGAAATCCATAAGACTTGGGAGATTGATAGCGCGAAGGCCAAGTGCCTCGTACTTGCCTCGATGGACAACGAACATCAGAGGAGGCACGAGAATATGGACCTTGAATCCATATTTCTCCATACAAAAGAACTGTATGGAGAGCAATCTCGTATCGCAAGATACGAAGTGTCGAAAAAGTTATTTTCGGCAAGGATGGCCGTCGGATCATCAGTAGCAGAGCACGTGCTTAAGATGATCGGCTACATTGAAGAGCTCACGGACCTAGGAACCACATTAGAGAGTGAGCTCTATACGGACTTAGTTCTCCAGTCCCTTCCTTCCACTTACGCCCAGTTTATACTGAACTTCAACTTACAAGAAAAAGAAGTTGAACTTTCAGAGCTCCTCAACATGCTGAGGAGCGCAGAGGGCACCCTACAGAAAAGTAGGGAAACATCCACTTTGTTTGTAGGAGGATCATCTTCTTCTAGGTCCAAGGCGAAAGCCAAGGGAAAGAAGAAGAAAGCCCCCGCCAAACCAAGGGGCGGTGTTAGTAAAGTGGATACGAAGGGAAAAGCTAAAGCAACAAAGAAAGCGGGGAAGCTTGTGGATAAGGAAGAATGCTTCTATTGTTATAAGAAAGGTCACTGGAAGAATGATTGCAGGGCTTGGAAAGCCAAGACACAGGAATTGAAGCAGGTTGCAGCTACAGCATCAGGTGTGTATGTTATTGAAAACTGTCTTTCAATAAACTCTACTTCCTGGGTATTGATACCGGATCAGGATCTCATATCTGTAATTCTTTGCAGGCGTTGAGAAACCGTAGGGTTTTGAAGGCAGGTGACATGACCCTTAGAGTTGCGAACGGAGCTAGCATGGATGCTAAAGCCGTGGGGGACTATCACCTGGGAATGTCAGATGGACATGTTTTGGTTTTGCGTAATTACTTTTTTGTACCCAACGCAACTTGTAATATCATTTCTGTATCTTTAGTTTCTAAAGAAGGTTATGAATTTGCGTTTGTAAGCAATGTTGTAAACATTCACCGTAATCAAGTTTTGATTGGGTCAGGTACATTGAGTAATGGTATATACGTATTAAACCAACCACAGATTTTCAATGTCCAGAATACACACAAAAGAATGTCTCCAGAAATCAATCATGCTTTCTTATGGCATTGTAGACTGGGTCACATCAATGAGAGAAGGTTGACGAAGTTACATACAGAAGGATATTTGAATGCCTTCGAATATCAATCGTATGCCACTTGTCAATCCTGTCTCAAAGGAAAGATGACAAAGACTCCGTTTACTGGACATGGAGTAAGAGCGAGCGAGCTCTTGGGACTCGTACACAGTGACGTGTGCGGTCCAATGTCTACACATGCGCGAAACGGTTATTCTTACTTCATTACTTTTACGGATGACTTCTCAAGGTACGGTTATGTCTTCTTAATGAAACATAAGTCCGAAGCCTTTGGAAAATTCCAGGAGTATAAGAATGAAGTAGAAAAACAAACCGACAAAAGTATTAAGATTCTAATATCGGATCGAGGTGGAGAATACTTAAGTGCCGAGTTCCTGGACTATTTAAAAGAGAATGGAATTCTCTCTCAGCTTACTCCTCCATACACTCCGCAACATAACGGTGTATCGGAGAGACGGAACCGCACCCTATTGGATATGGTGCTGTCCATGATGAGTAACGCAGAGTTACCGCGATCATTCTGGGGATATGCGCTGGAATCAGCCGCATACCTTTTGAACCGAGTTCCTACTAAGACTGTGCCTACCACACCATATGAGTTATGGAGTGGGAAGAAACCCTATCTTCAATATCTGAAGATAGGGGGATGTCCAGCTTTTGTCAAAAAGAAGCATGCGGACAAACTCGAGGCACGCTCAGTACTGTGCAAGTTTGTGGGATACCCAAAGAACACCAGGGGGTATCTTTTCTACTACACAGAGGAACAAAAAGTCCTTGTTTCTCGTAATGCCCACTTTCTATAACATGATTTCTTGGAAAAGGAAATAAGTGGGAGCGCAGTAGAACTGGAAGAAATTCCAGAACCACGGACTATTGCTGAAAGTTTAGTGGAACCAGAAGGTTCGGAAGAACAGGACATTCCTACGCCGCTCCGCAGGAGTAGTAGGCAGACTCATCCGCCCGAGAGATACTACGGTTTTCTCATAGACGGGGATAGAGAGGATTGCATCATAGATTATGATGAGCCTACTAGCTTCCAGCAGGCCGTTCAGAGCGTTGACTCAGTGAAATGGCTAGATGCAATGCGGACCGAAATGGAGTCCATGTACACCAACAAAGTATGGATGTTGGACATTGCTCCAGACGGGGTAAAACCCGTAGGATGCAAGTGGATCTTCAAAAGGAAGATTGGTGTAGATGGACATGTTGAGACCTATAAAGCTAGACTGGTTGCAAAGGGTTTTCGTCAAAGACCTGGTTTGGACTATGACGAGACCTTTTCTCCGGTAGCTATGCTGAAATCCATTCGGATCCTTCTTGCCATTACTGCCTTCCACGATTATGAGATTTGGCAAATGGACGTAAAGACAGCTTTTCTGAATGGAAATTTAGAGGAGTGTGTCTATATGGACCAGCCAAAGGGTTTCATTCAGAGTGGGAGCAGCGGAAAGGTGTGCAAGTTGCTTAAGTCCATCTATGGACTAAAGCAGGCATTGCGGAGTTGGAACATCTGCTTTGATGAGACGGTCAAAGAATTTGGCTTTATCAAAAATCCAGATGAGCCATGCATCTATAGTAGATTTGTAGCGAGACCTGTAGTATTCCTCGTTTTATACGTGGATGGCATTCTCTTAATAGGAAATGACATTCCTATGCTATAATCTGTCAAGGGGTTCTTGTCACACAGGTTCTCTATGAAAGACCTGGGTGATGCCTCATACATCCTGGGGATCCGGATCCATCGTGATAGATCCAAGAGGATATTAGGATTTTCACAGTCCAGGTACATCGACACCATTCTGAAAAGATTCAGTATGGAAGATTCCAAGCGCGGTAACCTACCGGCTTGTCACGGGATCACCCTCTCTAAAGAGATGTCTCCCAAGACTAATTTGGAGAGGGATCGCATGTCTGTTATACCCTACGCTTCTGAGGTAGGCTCTATAATATATACGATGTTGTGTACCAGACCGGATGTATCTTATGCACTGAGTGTGGTAAGCCGGTATCAGTCAAACCCTGGGGAGAAACACTGGATAGCGGTAAAGAACATTCTCAAGTACCTGAGAAGGACTAAGGAGATGTTCTTGGTGTATGGCGGAAAAGACCTCCAGATCGAGGCCTTTGCTGACTCCAGCTTCTAGAGTGACAAGGATGATTCCAAGTCCATGTCGGGTTTTGTCTTTACCCTCAATGGAGGGGCGGTGTGTTGGAAGTGTTCCAAACAAGAAACCGTTGCAGACTCGACGATGGAAGCGGAATACATCGCTGCATCTGATGCCGCAAAAGAAGCCGTCTGGATGAGGAAGTTCTTGAAAGAACATCAGGTGGTTCCGTCCATTGTTGATCCAATACCTCTGTATTGTGACAACAACGGGGCTATAGCTTTAGCGAAGGAACCCAAGTCCCATCAGAAATCCAGACACATCTTAAGGCGGTATCACCTGATCAAGGAGATCGTAGATCGCCAGGAGATCGAGGTTCGGAGAGTCGCTTCAGAAGATAACACTGCAGATCCATTCACCAAGGCCCTGTCCCAAACTCAGTTCGAGCGGCTGATCGAGATGATAGGTCTTCGATACGCCAGTACATGGCCTTAGTGCAAGTGGGAGATTGTTAGTGTATATGCCCTAGAGGCCATTACTGTATCATACTAGTTTGTATATTACTTAATGGAAGCTTGGGATATTCACCTTGTATATACAATCTTGCTCAAAATAGTAGTATGCTACTTGGTTTGTTTCTACTTCAATGTGTACATGTGTTTATTTTTGTATATCGCCTATACACATTAGTGGAGCCCTTAGGATCTTTGCTTGATTACCAGCGATGTGATGGCCGTCACACTAGTGGGGCAGGGTAATCTATAAGCACATCCTTATGCAGGTCCCTGGTCGCAGGACTATCGAGACAGGGCATCGATACTCCGGAGTAGACTAGCGCATGCGCTTCTCATCCCAGTGTGGGAGACGGTCTGTCCCACAGCCGTCAGTACGTCGTACTTGAGATAGTATGTGGGTGCTCGTTAGGTTACGGGTACACTGGACAGGACTCGTCGGGAACTGACTAGTTAGTATTATGCCTATCGTCAGTTATCAGTTCCCAGGTGACATGAGTACAGCTTAGTCCGCTGACTTGACACTGTCACTTCGCCTCGAGTGTGTTCCCACTGTACTTTGATCACTACCCTACCACGGCTCAAAGGAGTCGTGCAAACAGGTAGTGGTTGGGTGCAGTCCCGAAGCACTTGGAGGCAGTGACGGTTAGACATGATTAGTCTCTCCCGGTATTGGGGGTTGACATCGCGCTGTGTCTAGGAGAGCCATTACACGAGTAGTCCCTGGCCAGGGCAAACGAGATATACTGGTAGGCTTCCAGTGTTATCTCAGGGTGTTTTGGGCTTCGCTCCGGCACGACTTGTACCGCTATTGGGGGACTGACGTTTACCGCCCCCTAGGCCCGCCATGCGATGTATCAGACGAACAGACCGGACTGTACGGAGAATGTCACATTCAGGCTCAATAGGAGTTCAGATGGGTTTCACCTCGTCAGTCTTCTTGTCGGTACTACCTGGGGACCGTTATGCACAGCTAATGTCGCTTGCGGTATGTGGTTAAACCCACTGCCAGCGTAGTGTCGATTCTTTAGAGTCCCACACAGAAAGCTTTTCGCCTTTAGGCAAAAGAGTAGAGGTCGCATGGTTTTGCGACAGGGTTCAGTCACATCCGTGCACTTGTGCACGTACAGTGTCCGGACAGTTTTACACTAGCGGGCTTTGGTTTAACCCAGATCCTAGTGTACCTTTTGGGATTGGATTTATCCAGTATGCATTCATGTTCCTCGGAACGCGGATGCGGGTGTGTATGCACAGTTGACGGGGAGACAGAGGCAGCGGATTCTCATTAGGGTTGTTGACAGTCGACCGTTGACTATTGACTTTTTGCTCAACCCTAATGAGAATATGATATGTGATTAAAAATTATATTAATTAAGTATTATGGTGACATGGTTGTTGAGGGATTGACTTTGTTGACTCGTTGACTTTTGCTGACATTGTTGACTTGTTGACTTTTTGTTGACTTGTTGACTTTTGTTGACTTGTTGACTTTGTTGACCGGTTGACTAGGCTTGACTAGTTGACCATCATGATAACCATAGCTATCATTTCATGGCAAAGACTTTTGCTTGCTTGCTCCTTTGTGCAAAATGAGTGCATGAAATGATATGGTTATGGTTGCTTCAACCATCACATAACACTTGATTGGTATGATGAGTTATCATTGTTTTGGATTATGAGAGGGTGAAAGACAAAAGAGAGGCTCATTCTTACTTTCTCATTCTCTCTCTTTGTTTTTGAGCTCTCTTGCTTTTGCTCTCACCCTCTTCCTCTTGCTCCCTCTCTTGACTCTATGGTTCACTTGTCTCATTAGTTGAGAACAAAGAACCATAGATAAAATCCCATACAAACTCTTCTCTACTCACTCTAGTTCATAAGGTTTAGCAAACCGAGCGAACTAGTTTCTTCAAAGTTCGAAGAAGGAGCCAAAGGTTGGAGCTTTCAGGTGGATCTATCTTCGGCGTAAGGAGACGACGGGAAGAAGCCGATCCGGACAACCATCGGAGTTTGAAGACGAAGGAGTTCAAGACAAGCAAGGTATAAACCCCCTAACCGAGTAGTTAACGACTCCTAGTTAGGTTGTTAGTTAGATGTTTAACAAAGATCCGGGTTATAAGTCCATGTTACCACCTCTAAGAAAATCGTTTTTTATCAAATTCCGCTTGCCCGAAAGTACCGGGAGAGGTAGCATGGACTTACAGTTCTGAGCTACACTCCGACACGACTTGTACCGCTTTTGGGGGTCTGACTTTTACCAACCCCCTAGGCCCGCCATGCGATGCTCATAGAAGAACGGACCAGACTGTACGGATATTGTCACTGACAGGCTCAGTAGGGTGTCAGGATGAGTTCGCTCATCGACGTCCCTTTTCGTCAATAGCTGGTGGCCCGTCACGTATGGCTAATACCTCTGACGTGCTAGTGGTTAAATACACAGCCATAGTATTGACGAGTCTTTAGAGTCCACCACACATACAGTTACTCAAGTTTCGGGCGAAACGCTGTAGAGGCCGTATGGAGATATGGCAGCGTCCGATCAGATACGTGCGGTATTGCACGGATCAGGATCGGACGGTTTGTACTAGAGGCCGTATGGATATATGGCAGGGTTCGATCAGATACGTGCGGTATTGCAAGGATCAGGATCGAACGGATAATACTAGCCGACTTTGGTATAAGCCGGATCCTAGTATAGTACACTGTAGATTTTGTCTCATTGCATTTGTATTCGGTCGGAATACAATTGCGGGTGTGTATACACAGTATTGGGGTTTTCCTGTAATTTATTACGAGATCATTTTTCTGGAGTTTCCAGTTTGCTTTTCGTTTCGGATGTATTTCTTTGTATCCTTCATTGGCCGAAGATTGGTGGAGGAGGGCTTATTTGCAATTGTGCAAATAAGTATTTTGGAGGGTTGTCTTTGCACATTGTGGTGTCATGATGGTTGAACCATGACCTTGACTTCTTGACTTCTTCATGATGGCTTGAATTTTTGAAGTCATCATGCTTGATGATGGTGGCTTGACCTTTTGGAATGATTGGTTGGTTGAGTGTTGGTTATTCCTTGTGATAATTTCTTCTCATCATCTCTTTTCTCTCTCTTGGATTATGAGAGACCCTTTATTGCTTTGATACACTCTCTCCCTCATTCTCTCCATTCCATAGAGCTTGGCCGGCCAAGCTTAAATGGGGCTGTCCAAATTTGTAGGAGTGGGATTTCATCTCTTTTGGCTTTGGAAAAATCATATAGCTCCACAAAAATTCCATGTATCATCCCTCCACCAAAAGGAAACCTCCATGAACCCCAAAACGTGACATGGTTCTACACACATTCTACAGCAAACCTTGGGCACGTCGGCTCGCCAACTTCGTGCCCGAGTTGCCTCGGTATAGAGGCGAGAGCCCATAAAAGAAGCAGGCGACGTGGTGCCCTTCCGGTGATGAGATGGAGACCGGAGCTTCCGCGGGAGATCGGGACAACGACGAGAAGACCGGAGGACACGGATCACTCGGTATATCTCTCTTCCCATCTTGTAGTTAGCTAGGACTAGTTTAATGGCACGATCCGGGTTTTAGTGCACGGTGGTGCCGGTTTGAAAAATTAAAGTTAACCATCGCTTTCGCATTTGGACTCGGGATGGAGTCCGGGGTGCCGCCGTACACTTACAGTGGTATCAGAGACTCGCCATTAACATAGTCTAGCTTGGTCTAATGTGTTTTACATTTCCGATCGAACAAAATTCCAAAACCGCATTTTCAAAAAGCATCAGATTCTGTCGAAATTTTTTGAAGTCCAAAAATTTTTCAGGTTGTTTCAGAATGATGTGTAGGACATTCTAAGAGTTCGGGGAAAATTTGGTCTCGTGAACAGTCTAAACGACCGCGGAACCGCGGCCAAAACCATGCTTGGGCCGCGATTCCGCCGCGACTTGAACTGTTCAGTGTACCAAAATTTTGCAGAAAGCTCCTGACTTGGAAATAGGGGTTTTGGAATATTATTTTTGGGCCCAGAATTTCTTGATGTGCTACAGTAGTACTTGGGGGCCTACTTGGTAAAATTTGATCGATCGGATATTTTAAATACATAAGTTCACAGTATTTACATTATATCTGCGACCGTGAATGTCACTTGATCGGTAAATCCAGTCTAACCGCTATAGCCCGGTTAGACGGATTTGCGAACGTGATTTTCACGTTGATGTTCTGTGTTATGCTGTGATGTTGTGGATCGGTCGTAGGGGATAGCCTGGTTGCAGTGGTAGTACAGTTTTGTTGTATTATGTACATTTGATATTGCGGGGCGAGCGTCCGACATGTGGACTGCCGTCACTGCCTGTTTGTATGTATATTTTGGAATATTATTTTGGGGCATGACCAGGTTGCGGTCGATGTACCCGTTGTATGTATATTTTACTTTCTGTACTAGGATAACCCCGTGGAGGGGTGCACGGATAGCCGGGTTCTAGAGGGAAACGGGCCCGCATCTCATGGCATTGAGACGGAGGGGGCTTCACTCTAGAATTGGCGGGCTATTCGCCGTACTCGTAGGGGTACAGGTTGACCCAGGAGGGGTGCTCAAGTTACCGGATTCGGTGAAGTGCTGGGTGGTCCATTCACGGTACTGAAGGGGGCTGCCTCGCTTCAGGTTTTGGCGGGTGACTTGCCGCGCCCGTATGGGTCTAGGATTTCATTGCACAGGCTATCCACACTGTAAGTCCACATTGCCCACCCCGGTATTTACGGGGAGGCGGAAAACGGAATAAAAATCGAATTTTTTATCAACTTAGGCAACATGGACTAGACAAAGAAGGATCTTTGCTAAACAAAAACAAGCTAAAGCTAACTAGAAACTAGCAAGGTGTTAGAAAGGTTATACCTAGGGATTTATGTCCTTCTCTCCTTGCTCCTTGGAGTAGTAGAAGGAGGTCACCTTTGTCGTCTTCTCACGTCGAAGAAAGATCCACCCGAAAGCCTCGACCTTTGGCTTCAACTCCAAGCTAGAAGTAACTAGAGTGCAAGAAGTGCTAATCCTTGAACCCTAGATGAGAGTAGAGATTATCAAGAAGAGGTTTTTCTCAAGCTCAAGTGTTTCTCAACACATGAGAGGGGAGAGCTTGAGGGAGAGGAAGAACAAGAGAGAGAAAGTGAATAATAGAATGAGAGAATAATATGAAGTATTCTCTCATATATGTGTGAATTATTGTAATTAGATAATTAGTGAGATAATTGTCATGGCATAATCAAGACATGACCATTATCATTTCATTTTTAATGCAAATTGCAAGGATCAAAGAGCATCTTCCAAATGAAATGATGATGGTCAAAGTGTCAACCAAGGTCAACAAGTCAAGAAGGTCAAATGGTCAACAACCATAACCATGCACAATTATTAAACTAATATCAATTAACCATAATACACACATAAGCATTATGGTTAATAAAATGACAATAGTCATTAACCCTAATCAAAGTCCTCTCCCTCTGTCTCAAGCAACTGTGCATACGCACCCGTATTCGTGATCCGAGGAATACAAATACAATGAGAAAAACCAATCCCAAATCATATACTAGGATCCGGCTTAAACCAAAGCCCCCTAGTATAAGCTGTCCGGACAGCAAACGTACACAAGTGCGCGGATGTGAACGAACCCTGTTGCAAAACCATGCGACCTCTACTCATTTTGCCTAAAGGAGAATAGCTCTCTGTGTGGGACTCTAAAGACTCGACACTACGCTGGCAGTGGGTTTAACCACAGATCGCAAGCGGCACTAGCTGTATGTAACGGTCCCCAGGTAGATGTCGATAAGAAAACTAACGAGGTGAACCCCATCTGAACTCCAACTATGCCTGTATGTGACAGTCTCCGTACAGTCCGGTCTGTTCGTCTGATACATCGCATGGCGGGCCTAGGGGGCGGTGAACGTCAGTCCCCTAATAGCGGTACAAGTCGTGTCGGAGTGTAGCCCAGAACTGTAAGCCCGCGGCGGCGCCCCGGCCGTCGATCCGACGCCAGAAATGCGGAAACGAAAACTTTGCAAAACTTGCAACCGGCACCACCGCACACTTTTCACCCGGATCGGGCCATTAACCTAACAACTAGCAAAGTAAAATACGGGTAGAGAAGTATACCAAGCGATCCGTGTCTTTCAGTCTTCGTCTCCACTCCGATCTCCCGCGGATACTTCGTCCGTCACTTCCTCGTCGAAAGGGCACCACATAGCCGGAATCGTTTACGGGCTCCCACCTCTTCAACGAGACAACTCGGGCGCGAAGTTGGCTAGCCGATGCGTCCAAGGGATGCTGTAGAATAGTGTAGTAGCCATGTCTCTTTGGGGTTTAAGAGGTTGCCATTTATGGAGGAATTTGTACACAAGAATTTTCATGGATGCTTGATGAAAAATGGAGCATCCAATGAAATGAGCTCGGCCAACCATTTTTGTGCTCACTGGAAACCTTTTTGGGTGAAGTGTATATCTTAAAAACCAAGCTTAAAAGAAAAATATTCCCTCACAAAGCAACAGCACACTCTCACAAAGGGGGGGGGACCCACGAAATTCATGAAGGAAATTTTCCCACCCAAAAATTAAACCTCTCTCTCTCCACTCAATAACAGTGGCTGGCCCCCTTCACAAAAAATGGGTGGGGTAAATGAATAATCCATTTAAAATAAGAAATGTGTGTGAAGATAATGATCAAAAGAATAGTCACCACATTTCTAATCCAAAGCCAAATCAATAACTTTCTCATTAATGCAAGAAAGACCAAAATAGAATCTAATCATGATGAAGCTATTTTACAAGAAAGCCCTCCACAAATAAGTTAATTGCAAACTTGCAATTAACCCCCTCCAATGAAAAGTCCGGCCGTGAAGGAACAAAGAAAAACCGGCCGGAACGGAATGCAAACTGGCAACCTCAGAAAACTGATCCCGTAATAAATTACAGGAAAACCCCGCTACTGCAAATACATGCCCGCATTTGTATTCCCACTGAACACAAATGCAAAGAGACAAAATCTACACTATCTAATACTAGGATCCGGCTTAAGCCAAAGCCGGCTAGTAAAAACCGTCCGATCACGATCCGTGCAATACCGCACGTATCTGATCGAACCCTGCCATATCTCCATACGGCCTCTACAGCGTTTCGCCCGAAACCTGAGTAACTGAGTGTGTGGTGGACTCTAAAGACTTGTCAATACTATGGCTGTGGATTTAACCACTAGCACGTCAGAGGTATAAGCCAATACGTGACGGGCCACCAGCTATTGACTAAAAGGGACGTCGATGAGCGAACTCATCCTGACACCTTACTGAGCCTGTCAGTGACAATATCCGTACAGTCCGGTCCGTTCGTCTATGAGCATCGCATGGCGGGCCTAGGGGGTTGGTAAAAGTCAGACCCCCAAAAGCGGTACAAGTCATGTCGGAGTGTAGCCCAGAACACCCTGAGATACTACTGGAATACCTACCAGCAAATCTCCTGCCTTGGCCAAGGACTTTTCATGTTCTGGCTCTCCTAGACACAGCGCGACCTCACCCCCAATACCGGGAGAGACGAACCCCTGCAGATCCGCTCACTGCCTCCATGTGGCTCGGGACTGTACCCAACTAAAACCTGTTTGCACGACTCCTTTGAGCCGTGGTAGGGTAATAATCAAAGAACAGTGGGAACTCACACGAGACAAATGACGATCTCAGGTCGATGAACGAACCTGTATACATGTCACCAGGGAACTGCTATCTGACGTCTGGTATAAACCCAACTAGCAGGTTCCCCGCGAGTCCTGTCCGGTGTACTCATAACCCAATGAGCACCTGTATACATCTTAGGTGAACCAACTGACACCAGTGGCTTGTGAGACCGTCCACCGCCCCTCGTCGGGGTCTCGACTGTATACACTAGTCTACTCCGGAGTATCGATGCCCTGTCTCGAAACTCCTACGACTAGGAACCTTTTAAGGATGTGCTTATAGACTCCAGCTCTCACGTATATGATCGCCCTCATACTGCTGGTAGTCAAGCAAGAATCCTAGGGGCTCTATCAACGTGTAATACCGACTCGTAAGGTCACCTAAAGCAGTACACGATGTTAAAGATAAACCAGATAGCATACTATCATCTTGAGTAAGACTGTCCTACCGGGATAGGTCCTCCCTCAATCATCGCAATCACGTGCCTGTGATCCAATAATTGACTCTGAGGGCACTATCTCCAACAAGAACACCATGAGATAACACTGGAAACCTACCAGTATATCTCAGTTGCCCTGGCCAGGGACTACTTGTGTAATGGCTCTCCTAAACACAGCGCGATGTCAACCCCCAATACCGGGAGAGACGAATCCTGTCTAACCGTCACTGCCTCCAAGTGCTTCGGGACTGCACCCAAAAACTACCTGTTTGCACGACTCCTTTGAGCCGTGGTAGGGTAGTAATCAAAGTGCAGTGGGAACACACTCGAGGCGAAGTGACAGTGTCAAGTCAGCGGACTAAGCTGTATTCGTGTCACCTGGGAACTGATAACTGACAATAGGTATAATACCAACCAACAGTCCCCGACGAGTCCTATCCAGTGTACTCATAACCTAACGAGCACCTGCATACTATCTCAAGCACGACGTACTGACGGCTGTGGGACAGACCGTCTCCCACACTGGGATGAAAAGCGCATACGCTAGTCTACTCCGGAGTATCGATTCCCTGTCTCGATAGTCCAACGACTAGGGACCTGTATAAGGATGTGCTTATGGATTACCAAGCTCCCACGAGTGTGAGCGCCATCACAACGCTGGTAATTAAGCAATAATCCTAAGGGCTCTACTAATATGTATATCAGCAATATGCTAAAAGAAACACATGCACATATTGAGACAAACCAAGTAGCATACTACCATTTCGAGCAAGATTGTATATACAACTGTGAATATCCCAAGTTTCCATCAAGTAATATACAAACTAGTATGATACAGTAATGGCCTCTAGGGCATATACACTAACAATCTCCCACTTGCACTAAGGCCATGTACTGGCGTATCGAAGACCTATCATCTCGATCAGCCGCTCGAACTTAGTCTAGGGCAAGGACTTGGTGAATGGATCTACTGTGTTATCTTCTGAAGCAACCCTCCGAACCTTGATCTCCTGGCGATCCACGATCTCCCTGATTAGGTGATACCGCCTTAAGATGTGTCTGGATTTCTGATGGGACCTGGGTTCCTTCGCTAAAGCTATAGCCCCGTTGTTGTCGCAATACAGAGGTATTGGGTCAACAATGGATTGAACCACCTGAATTTCTTTCAAGAACTTCCTCATCCATACAACTTCTTTTGCGGCATCAGATGCAGCGATGTACTCCGCTTCCATAGTTCAGTCAGCAACGGTCTCCTGCTTGGAACTCTTCCAGCAAACCGCCCCTCCATTGAGGGTAAAGATATAACCCGACATGGACTTGGAGTCATCCTTGTCACTCTGGAAGCTGGAGTCAGCAAAGGCCTCAAGCTGGAGGTCTTTTCCGCCAAACACCAAGAACATCTCCTTAGTCCTTTTCAGGTACATGAGAATGTTCTTTACCGCTATCCAGTGTTTCTCCCCTGGGTTCGACTGTTACCGGCTTACAACGCTCAATGCGTATGCTACATCTGGTCTGGTACACAACATCGCATACATTATAGAGCCTACCGCAGAAGCGTAGGGTATAATAGACATGAGATCCCTCTCCAAATCAGTCTTGGGAGACATCTCTTTGGAGAGGGTGATCCCGTGACAAGCCGGCAGATTACCACGCTTGGAAACTTCCATACTGAATCTTTTCAGTATGGTGTCGATGTACCTTGACTGTGAAAGTCCCAACATCTTCTTAGATCTATCATGATAGATCTGGATCCCCAGAATGTAGTTGGCATCGCCCAGGTCCTTCATGGAGAACCTCTGCGACAAGAATCCTTTGACTGACTGTAGCATAGGAATATCATTTCCTATTAGGAGAATGTCATCCACGTACAAGACAAGGAATACTACAGTTCTCCCTATAATCTTACTGTAAATACATGGTTCATCTGGGTTTTTGATAAAGTTGAATTCTTTGACAGTATCATCAAAGCAGATGTTCCAACTCCGCGATGCCTGCTTAAGTCCATAGATGGACTTTAGCAACTTGCACACTCTACCGCTGCTCCCACTCTTAATGAATCCCTCCGGCTGATCCATATAGACGCACTCTTCCAAATTTCCATTTAGGAAAGCCGTCTTTACGTCCATCTGCCAGATTTCATAATCGTGGAAGGCAGCAATGGCAAGAAGGATTCGAATGGATTTCAGCATAGCCACTGGAGAAAAGGTCTCGTCATAGTCCAAACCAGGTCTTTGACGAAAACCCTTTACAACAAGTCTAGCTTTATAGGTCTCAACCTGCCCATCTACACCAATCTTCTTTCTGAAGATCCATATGCAGCCTACGGGTTTTACCCCTTCTGGAGCAAAGTCCAAAGTCCAAACTTTGTTGGTGTACATGGACTCCATCTCGGCCCGCATTGCATCCTGCCATTTTACCGAGTCGCCGCTCTGGATGGCTTGCTGGAAGCTAGTAGGCACACCATAATCCATGGTGCAATCCTCAATATCCCCGTCTATGAGAAAACCGTACCATCTCTCGGGCGGATGAGACTGCCTACTACTCCTGCGGAGTGGCGCTGGGATGTCCGGTTCTCTTGAAACTTCTGGTTCTTCCAAGCTTTCAGTAATAGATTGTGGCTCTGGAATTTCTTCCAGTTCTTTTGCGCTCCCACTTATTTGATTTTCTAAAAATTCAGTTTCCAAGAAGTGGGCATGCTGAGAAACAAAAACCTTTTGTTCCTCTGCGGAATAGAAAAGATACCCCCTGGAGTTCTTTGGGTATCCCACAAACTTACACAGTACTGAGCATGCCTCGAGCTTGTCCGCATGCTGCTTTTTTACAAAAGCTGGACATCCCCATGTCTTAAGATACTTGAGACAGGGTTTCTTCCCACTCTACATCTGATATGGGGTGGTAGGCACAGTCTTGGTTGGAGCCTTGTTCAAGAGATATGCAGCTGTTTCTAGCGCATAACCCCAGAAGGATCGCGGCAACTCAGCCTTACTCATCATGGAACGAACCATATCCAATAGGGTTCGATTCCGCCTTTCCGATACACCGTTGTGTTGTGGTGTGTATGGAGGAGTAAGCTGAGAGAGAATTCCATTCTCTTTTAAGTAGCCCAGAAACTCGGCACTCAAGTATTCACCACCTCGATCAGATCTCAGTGTCTTGATACTTTTGCCTGTTTGTTTTTCAACTTCATTCTTGTATTCTTGAAATTTCTCAAAGGCCTCGGATTTGTGCTTCATCAAGAAGACATGCCCATACCTAGAGAAATCATCTGTGAAAGTAATGAAGTATGAATAACCACTTCGCGCATGTGTAGACATTGGACCACACACGTCACTGTGTATGAGTCCTAAGAGCTCGCTTGCTCTTTCTCCGTGTCCAGTGAACGGAGTCTTTGTCATCTTTCCCATGAGACAAGATTCACAAGTGGCATAAGACTAATACTCAAACGGATTTAAGTATCCCTCTTTATGTAACTTTGTTAATCTTGTCTCATTAATGTGACCAAGTCTACAATGCCATAAGAAAGCCTGATTTGTTTCCAGAGACTTTCTTTTAAGTGTATTCTGGACACTGAAGATCTGAGCTTGATTCAATATGTATATACCATTTTGTAATGTACCTGACCCAATCAGAACTTGATTTAGGTGGATGTTAACTACATCGCTTACAAAAGTAAAATCATATCCTTCCTTAGAAATTAAGGATACAGATATGATATTACAAGTCGCACCTGGTACATAAATACAGTTACGCAGAATCAATATCTGCCCAGTTGTCAGTCCTAGATGATATTCTCCTACGGATTCAGCATACATGCTTATTCCGTTAGCAACCCTGAGAGTCATATCACCTTTCCTGATAACCCTACGGTTTCTCAGAGCCTGTAACGAGTTACAGATATGAGATCCTGATCCGGTATCCAATACCCAGGAAGTAGGGTTAACTGACATACAGTTCTTTATTACAAACACACCCGAAGCCGAAGCCACAACATGCTTTGAATTCTGGCTACTGGCTTTGCAAGCCCTGCAATCCTTCTGCCCATGTTCATTCCCGTAACAATAGGAACATCCCTCTTTTACTGCATCCATTCCTGAAACTTCTGCCTTTCTCTTTCTTTCTACTTCCCTGGTTTCCTTCAGGGCAGTAGGTAGAGACTGTTGAACCAAGTCAGCATCTGACCCGTTCTTCAACGTGGTCTTCAGGTCTGAAAGCTCAAAAGAGCTGGTCACTGTAAGGACGTTGCCCCTTACAGATGACCTGATAGCCAACCTCGCTGGAAGCAATTCGTTCGAGGTCTCATATCTTGCGATACGAGATTGCTCTCCATATAAAACTTTGTTATGGAGGAAGATAGAAGCTGAGTCCATCTTCTCGTGCTGCCTCTGGTATATACCATCAACTGAGGCTAACACGAGGCACTTGGCTTTCACACAGTCTTCTTCCGATGCCCTACGGATATCAATATCCATGACAGGGGAAACTGGACCTGAGACGGCAGGGGTTGGATCAGTCAAGAGGTGTCCCAGCTTGTCCTGGGCAATGGACATCTGGACAGACCTTTGCCAGTCATAACAGTCAGATTCAGTCATTTTATTATCTAGATGTAACCTAGGTGCGGTCATTTGGTCGCTGCAATTAAGAGAGAGAGAAGAAAACACTTAGCATGACGCTCTTTCAAGTTTAGAGTGGTTTTTAATTTGTCTAAACTGGATGGCTCCCACTGTCTCTCGAATCCCTCCTCAAACCACAAAGGAAGAATTAGTCGGGATCTTTCTCACTGTACAATACTTGCTTAACCATTCAGCCAGGCCAGTGTCGGTACTTCGAGGGAGGTTTTCCAACGCTTTCGCGAAGTTCCTTTATTTAAGAACCTCTTTTCCCTGGGGGCGTAGCCCCTCTAACACCTTTCTAGACACCTACTAGGTTTATAGCATTGATCGTTAAGTGAGAGTTTTCCCGAGGAGTAGCATATACTCACAGTAGGATCGAGATCCAAATATCATCGCGTGATAAAATCGAAGGAATCCTACCAGAATCATCACACTTCAAATGGTATGCAGTGCTAGCAAGTTTCAGTACTTATGAAACTCCCGATGTGGATTTTTGCCCCATTCTCTTATGACCTTGACGAAGGTCAACAAATCATAAGTCACATGTCAAGTTCTACCCATCATTATCCAGGTTAATTTGAACCCACCCGTACATACCCTTGACGAAGGTCAACAAGGTAGTACGACTGTCCCAAACCAACGCATCTATCTATGCTACATATGAACACCCAACAGCTACCAATCACTATGCCTTGACGAAGGTCAACAAACATAGCTTGAATACTATTAAATATCCATACGAAATGACGGAGGGCTACGAATGGTTTTGGCGAAACCGTGAACGTAGTGAATTTGATATAATCGATGGAACGAGATAGCTTTTAAAAGGAGCGGTTCAAACTCCACGTTTAAAAGTTTAGTTTTGAAAAGAACCGAGTGGTTTTCAAAGTTTTCCCATCGACTTTTACTTGATTTATTTTCTGGCATTAGTTCTTTTAATGCGTCCCATCATTTAATCCTACCATTGCAGAAAACAACCAAAATATGACGTACGCTTATGCCATTCGCATTCGCCACGGGGCCCTGTCATCACCCGTTAGGTTACTTAACTAACGACAGAGCGGGGGCTGGGCTAGCGCGGCTATAAAATATAAGCAATGCCTAAATAGTTATCATATATAAGTATATAGCAATGATAGACATTACAGATCACAGATGAATACATTGGATATACTAGGAATCCGCAATCCGTTCGAGCCTGCAACGAAAAGCGGATTACACGGTCGCGGTGAATAGCCAATACCCCACCCAAGACCCTTACGGGTGCGGCAAACTACCCGCCAAGTACCCGAAGCGAAGCAACCCCCCTCAACACCGTGAGTAGGCCACTTGGCACTTCGAGATACCCGGTAGTTTGTGCACCCCCTCCACGGGTCTATCCTAGGAGCAAAAACAGTAAAAAGAATTATACAATGACGGCTACAACCCCGACCCGGTTGTGCGGTCAAACAAATAATAATTACATCAATTTACATATTACAATGAATGAAAAAAAAGCAATACTCATCTCACATCCACCCCGGCTATTCACCCGCGACAATCCAACCCAATCATATACACATACCATCATCAATCACAGATCACAGATATGTATAACCCCGACTAATCGACATATAGCGATTAGCCGACGTTCAATACATATAAACATCACAGATATAACCTTTTAGTCAAAGTGTATTGAAGTTTGAAAAAAATACGGATTTATAGGCCCCCAAAAACAAATTTCTATTCTGGAAAACCTGGGCACATATAAACCGTCTTAAAAATTCTAAAACCAAGCCAGAAATACACTGCACCAAACTCGACCCAGAGACGAGCCAAGACGGCCGCGGTTGCGCGGCAATAGCTTGCTATTTCCGCGGAACCACGGCTCTTTGGTCGAATCACTGGATCGTTTTTGGTGGCTTTCTTCACAAAACCTTGAGATGATTTTTGGAGTATGATTTATTTTGTTTTGAACAGAAAAAATTTTAACAGAAACTTAAGGTTTTGAAAACTCGGTTTTTTGATTTTTCCGATTCGAACTTCGATACACTTTACTACCTAGCTAGTTTATATTTAGTTAGGCTCTGATACCACTGTAAGTCCACGTTGCCCACCCCGGTACTTACAGGGAGACGGAAAACGGAATAAAAATCAAATTTTTTATCAACTTAGGCAACATGGACTAGACAAAGAAGGATCTTTGCTAAACAAAAACAAGCTAAAGCTAACTAGAAACTAGCAAGGTGTTAGAAAGGTTATACCTAGTGCTTTATGTCCTTCTCTCCTTGCTCCTTGGAGTAGTGGAAGGAGGTCGCCTTTGTCGTCTTCTCACGTCGAAGAAAGATCCACCCGAAAGCCTTGACCTTTAGCTTCAACTCCAAGCTAGAAGTAACTAGAGTGTAAGAAGTGCTAATCCTTGAACCCTAGATGAGAGTAGAGATTATCAAGAAGAGGTTTTTCTCAAGCTCAAGTGTTTCTCAACACATGAGAGGGGAGAGCTTGAGGGAGAGGAAGAACAAGGGAGAGAAAGTGAATAATAGAATGAGAGAATAATATGAAGCATTCTCTCATATATGTGTGAATTATTGTAATTAGATAATTAGTGAGATAATTGTCATGGCTTAATCAAGACATGACCATTATCATTTCATTTTTAATGCAAATTGCAAGGGTCAAAGAGCATCTTCCAAATGAAATGATGATGGTCAAAGAGTCAACCAAGGTCAACAAGTCAAGAAGGTCAAATGGTCAACAACCATAACCATGCACAATTATTAAACTAATATCAATTAACCATAATATACACATAAGCATTAGGGTTAATCAAATGACAATAGTCATTAACCCTAATCAAAGTCCTCTCCCTCTGTCTCAAGCAACTGTGCATATGCACCCGTATTCGTGATCCGAGGAACAAGAATACAATGAGAAAAACCAATCCCAAATCATATACTCGGATCCGGCTTAAACCAAAGCCCGCTATTATAAGCTGTCCGGACAGCAAACGTGCACAAGTGCGCGGATGTGAACGAACCCTGTAGCAAAACCATGCGACCTCTACTCATTTTGCCTAAAGGCGAATAGCTCTCTATGTGGGACTCTAAAGACTCGACACTGCGCTGGCAGTGGGTTTAACCACAGACCGCAAGCGGCACTAGCTGGACGTAACGGTCCCCAGGTAGATGTCAATAAGAAGACTGACGAGGTGAACCCCATCTGAACTCCTACTGAGCCTGTATGTGACAGTCTCCGTACAGTCCGGTCTGTTCGTCTGATACATCGCATGGCGGGCCTAGGTGGGTGGTGAACGTCAGTCCCTAATAGCGGTACAAGTCGTGTCGGAGTGTAGACCAGAACACCCTGAGATACCACTGGAAACCTACCAGTATATCTCGCTTGCCCTGGCCAGGGACTACTTATGTAATGGCTCTCCTAGACACAGCGCGATGTCAACCCCCAATACCGGGAGAGACGAATCCTGTCTAACCGTCACTGCCTCCAAGTGCTTCGGGACTGCACCCAAAAACTACCGGTTTGCACGACTCCTTTGAGCCGTGGTAGGGTAGTAATCAAAGTGCAGTGGGAACACACTCGAGGCGAAGTGACAGTGTCAAGTCAGCGGACTAAGCTGTACTCATGTCACCTGGGAACTGATAACTGACGATAGGTATAATACCAACCAACAGTCCCCGACGAGTCCTGTGCAGTGTACTCGTAACCTAACGAGCACCCGCATACTATCTCAAGCACGACGTACTGACGGCTGTGGGACAGACCGTCTCCCACACTGGGATGAGAAGCGCATACGCTAGTCTACTCCGGAGTATCGATGCCCTGTCTCGATAGTCCAACGACTAGGGACCTGTATAAGGATATGCTTATGGATTACCCAGCTCCCACGAGTGTGAGCGCCATCACAACGCTGGTAATCAAGCAATAATCCTAAGGGCTCTACTAATATGTATATCAGCAATATGCTAAAAGAAACATATGCACATATTAAAGCAGAGACAAACTAAATAGCATACTACCATTTCGAGCAAGATTGTATATACAACTGTGAATACCCCAAGCTTCCATCAAGTAATATACAAACTAGTATGATACAGTAATGGCCTCTAGGGCATATACACTAACACACACGACCAGAGGAACGTCGGGTTTCAGTAGTGGCTCTGTGAAACCCGGGGATCCCAGATATCTGTATTGTTCTGTGATGCTGTACTTTTCTGTGATGTTGCATTTTTCCACGCCTTGAGCGAAATATAATATATTGGTATATATATTAGTAGATGTTGTATATGTTTTGCATCCGCGCTAGTCCAGTCCCCGCTCTGTCGTTAGTTAGCTAACCTAACGGGTAATGACGGGACCCAGTTGCGAATGCGGATGGCATATACGTACATCAGTATATTTTCGTTCTTTGTGGTGTGATCAATTGATGGGACTGCATTGATTCGGATCAATGCAAGTTAAAAACAAACCTAATCTGATGTTGTTGGAACACTTTTCAAAAAGCTGTTATTGCAAGGACGTTCATTTTTGTTTTGCATCGTGGTATTCAGTTGGAATATCCTGCTCCTCAGTCGACGAGGCAAGGGCTGAGATCCTTTCACCGGGAGTGATCCCTTGGACAAAAAGTTTGCTTCAGGGCAATAACTTCACTATAGCCGATTACTTTTGCTTTGCACCGTGGTATTCAGTTGGAATATCCTACACCTCATTCTACGGGGAAAGAGCCGAGATCCCTTCACCGGGAGTGACCTCTTTAGCAATGGTTTTCGTCACTATATTTTTTAAAAGCTATCCGTTCCATCAACGATATCAAGTTCATTACGTTAAAGGTTTTTGCCAGAAACCATTCGTAGCCCTCCGTCGTTTTATATGGGTAGTCAATAGTATTCAAGCTGTGTATGCTGGCCAAAGTCAAGGCACAGTGATTGGTAGCAATTGGGGTATTCATATGCAGCATAGATAGATGTGTTGGTTTGGGGCAGTCGTACTACTATTTTGGCCAAAGTCAAGGGTATGTACGGGTGGGCTCAAATTAACCTGGAGAACGACGGGTAGAACTTGACATGTGACTTATGATATGTTGTCCAAAGTCAAGGTCATAAGAGCATGGGGCAGAAATCACATCGGGAGTTTCTAAAGAAACTGAAACTTGCCAGATATGCGCATACCTTCTGGAGTGTGACACCGTGAGCGGATTCCTTCACGTTATCATGCGATGATAGTTGGATCCCGATTCCCACTGATGAGTTGGTTTACTCATCGGGTGATCCCGACTAATTCTTCTTTCAGGTTTGGAGGAGAATTTGACGGTACAGTGGGAGGTTTCCTGATTAGATAAATTGGTAACCATTCTGATCTAGGTTAGAGTGCACGCTGAGTGTTTCTTTTCTCTCTCTCTTCGGCAGCGACCATTGACCCGACCCTAAGACCATGACTCAGAGACCAAAATTAACCGAACCTTCTTAAATACTGGCTTTTTGGATTGTCAGAGTTGCAAACCTCTTAGCCACTCCTACTTTTACCCTTTTCTCCAGGACACCCCGTATTACTACGAACGTCCACTTCCATTGGACAAAACCATCGTATGGTTATATACGAACTCGAAGGAATTTATTCGAGGATGGTTTCAGGTTCTGGAGGAAACGGATAGGACTATCCAGTTGTCTTTTCCTTTTACCTTCTCTCAGGTTGCGAGTACTCCTTGGTTTAGGAGATAGTACACCTATTACGCAAATTGGATAGTCTTCTTCCAAACCATAGGCAGGTGCCAACCGGTAGGGAATGAAGAAAACCAATTAGCATAACGATGGTGTGCAGAAGGTATTAAGTTAAGACAAAGGCAAGGGATTAGTAAGAGGGCAAAGTAAAATTGCAACTGATATTCACGACCAAACCAGGTATTTCATTACCACTCCCACTTCACCATTGTATTTCTCCAGGACACTCCGTATCACTACGAAGATCCACAGTTTATTGGATACTCCAGCATATGGTTATATACGAACTCGAAAGGAACTTGTTCCAGTTCGGGGATGGATTCTGGTTCAGGAGAAATAGGAATAAGGTTTATTCGGTTGTTTTTTATCTTCACCTTCTCTCTCATTGCGAGTGCTCCTAGGATTAGGACAGTACACCCATTATGCTAATTGGATAGTCTTCTTCCAAACCATAGGCTGGTGCCAAACGGTAGGGAAGGAAGAAAACCATTTGGCCTAAAGGGGTGTACAGAAGGTAATGACTAAAGACATAGAAAGGGATTTAGAAAGATGGCAAAGAATTACACGGTTACAGTTGTGAATCTGGATAATGGAAGAGGCATTACTAGGAATACCGGGATACCCCATCGAAACATTTCAATGTTTCAGTTTCACTGTGTACTATTAAAAGAAAACTGATTTCCCAATTAGACACTTGCTCCAGGGTATGTATTTACCAGGTTTGATTCTCACATCTGTATGGTTTTACAGATGATGAGTGGGAGTATGCTATTGGGAATTAGGTGATCATCATCATTATATCGGGATTCGTTGTAATCGGTGATATTTGAGGAAGTCACCTAGACTGTTTGCCGGTCGGCAAATATTTGGTTTTGAATATCCGCTGTTATGCACCAATTTCAAATTGATATATCTGCACGTCTATTTTTATAGAGTGAGAGATATCTTTTTGAAATTATGTCTGTGACATCTACCTGTATCAGTGGATGGTTAGGTAAGGAGCATTAAACAGCGGTGTAATTCTTCTTAACCATAAGTACAGTTTTCAACCTACGACACACAGTGAATGAGTTATCAGACTCAAGGGACTTCTACAGAGTATTGTATGTTGTCCAGGGTCCATCAAGACAGAGGGGTTGGTCCTCGTACTATATTCGGTTTACTTATGACTTCTCTAGTTTTTAGACAGGTGTTTCGTGGAAACACAGGGTCCGAATTTTGAGAAGTTATAGGTATTTGAATAAAGTAGAGAACCAGGTACTGCAAGTATCGGGATTCTTCAAGGTGATCGAAGATGTAGATACATGTGTATGGTATTCAGTTGATAGTAATGGTTAAGAGAACTTGCTTCTCTTTCAGGTTACTCATAATTGGAAGCATTCCTAAGTTGAGTAACGCTGATCGGCCTCCTTCCATTTAGTAGACATGTACTGGAGACAGCTGCATTATTTGAATTTGGTTCAATTAAATCAGTGCCTCTGGTTCTATATTGGATATAGAACAGTTCATATCTTAACGATGTTAAGATACGGGGAGTTGTCTGGCTTATGATTAAAACCAGACTCTGGATAACTCAAGGCACGTTTCTGTAATGGCTGTTTGTGGGTTGACCCAGGCTATGACGAGGGTTGACTTTCTACCATCTGGCAGATCAATAGAAATATTGTTCTAGACTCGCCAAAGTTTTAATAAAAATGGATTTTTTCAGAAAACAGTTGTGGGAGTATGGTAGAACTGGAAGTGATTCCAGAACCACAAACGATTACTGAAGATTTGATAGGAACCTAAAGATTCAATCTGGATTGACATTCCATTGGCCACTCCGCAGATAAGGTGGGTAACCTCAGGCACCCGAGGGGTACTCCGGTAGCCTCAAGGACGGTAACAGGGAGGTTCTTGTTTACCCACACTTACCATTGCTGTTGTTCCAGACTGTGAGACCAGGCAGGAGGATGAGTATAGCGTCGTTCTAAACTAGTTTTAGAAGTGTACGTCTATATGACCCTGCCAGAGGGTTGTCGTAGTCAGTGGGAGCAGCGGAAGCATTGGTGGACATGTGGCTTATGTCTATTTATAGACTAAAGCAAATATAGCGGAGATAGATCATCAATTTCTGATGTGACAGTCATAGGTTTGACTTCATCAGAATAGGGGATGGATCTGTTAAGAAGGTAGTAGGGTGTGATGTCATGGTATTTTGATGACATACACAAAATAGAAAAAGAAACTCCTATACTACGATCGGTTATACTTTGGTCGTCACACAGTAGTTTCTCCACATGGGACTTAGACATTATATCAGACATACTGGTTACTAGATCTATGGTTTTAGATCTAGATTTGGGTGGTTTCCTAATCTGGGTACTCCGACAGCATTCTAAGAGTATTTAGAATGGACGACTCCTGGCACGGTAGTGTACCTGCAGGTGATGGAGTCACCCTCTCTAAAGGTGTCTTACAGACTAAAGGGCAGAGGGATGTGCATGATTGGCAGATCACTTGCTCAGGCAATTGAGTCAATCATGATATGTCAAGTACCACACCAGATGTTGTTCTTGCACTAGATGCAATAAGTTGACATTGATCCAAACCTGGAGAAACAGTCGGAAGCAGTTTTAGAACATAAGTGGATGTTCTAGGGATATGATAACGACATCCTCATTCGGGAGACAGTTATCATTCCAGGCTTCCAAGGTGACCTGGACGACAAGGAAGTTGTCAGAGTTATAGTTTTCCTTCTGACGAGGGGCAGTATTTTGGACAGGTGGTCCAAGGAAATACCGAGGGAGGCATGGCGCAGGATACTGATTAAGTTCAGTTGACGATACGGTCTAAGAAGTTTGGATTTGGAGTTCATTTATAAGCTAGGTCCCATCAGACATCCAGACACATTATAAGACAGGTGTTGCTCATTTCGGGAGATGGATTTCTCCGCGAATATGAGATATAGAGAGACATAGAAAGAAACATCAAAGCGGATCCACTCACTGAGGCTATTCCTCGAACGCAATAGTTTCGCAAACGGGATTTGTGAGACTGACTAGTAGAGGAGTTGGGTGTTCGGTATCACACGGGCTGTGAGTATGCGACATCGCAATAATTAGCCTTGAGTGCAAGTGGGAGATTGTTGGAGATAGTGCCCTCAGAGTCAATTATTGGATCACAGGCACGTGATTGCAATGATTGAGGGAGGACCTGTCCCAGTAGTACAGTCTTACTCGAGATGATAGTATGCTATCTGGTTTATCTTTATCATCGTGTACTGCTTTAGGTGACCTGACATGTCGCTATTACACGTTGATAGAGCCCCTAGGATTCTTGCTTGACCACCAGCAGTATGAGGGCGATCATATAAGTGGGAGCTGGGGTCTATAAGCACATCCTTAAAAGGTCCCTAGTCGTGGGAGTTTCGAGACAGGGCATCGATACTCCAGAGCAGACTAGTGTATACAGTCGAGACCCCGACGAGGGGCGGTGGCTGGTCTCACAAGCCACTGGTGTCAGTTGGTTCACCTAAGATGTATACAGGTGCTCATTGGGTTATGAGTACACCGGACAGGACTTGCCGGGAACATGCTAGTTGGTCTTATACCAGACGTCAGATAGCAGTTCCCTGGTGACATGTGTACAGGTTAGTTCATCGACCTGGGGATCGTCATTTGTCTCGTGTGAGTTCCCACTGTACTTTGATTACTACCTTACCACGCTCAAAGGAGACGTGCAAACAGGTTTTAGTTGGGTACAGTCCCGAGCCACCTGGAGGCAGTGAGCGGATCATCAGGGATTCGTCTCTCCCGGTATTGGGGGCGAGGTCGCGCTGTGTCTAGGAGAGCCATTACACGAAGCCCTCGGCCGAGGCAGGAGATTTACTGGTAGGTATTCCAGTAGTATCTCAGGGTGTTCTGAGCTACACTCCGACACGACTTGTACCGCTTTTGGGGGTCTGACTTTTACCAACCCCCTAGGCCCGTCATGCGATGCTCATAGACGAACGGACCGAACTGTACGGATATTGTCACAGACAGGCTCAGTAGGGTGTTAGGATGAGTTCGCTCATCGACGTCCCTTTTTGTCAATAACTGGTGGCCCGTCACGTATGGCTAATACCTCTGACGTCCTAGTGGTTAAATCCACATCCATAGTATTGACGAGTCTTTAGAGTCCACCACACATACAGTTACTCAAGTTTCGGGAGAAACTCTGTAGAGGCCGTATGGAGATATGGCAGCGTCCGATCAGATACGTGCGGTATTGCACGGATCAGGATCGGAAGGTTTGTACTTGAGGCCGTATGGATATATGGCAGGGTTCGATCAGATACGTGCGTAATTGCAAAGATCAGGATTGAACGGATAATACTAGCCGGCTTTGGTATAAGCCGGATCCTAGTATAGTACAGTGTAGATTTTGTCTCATTGCATTTGTATTCGGTCGGAATACAAATGCGGGTGTGTATACACTGTATTGGGGTTTTCCTGTAATTTATTACGGGATCAGTTTTTTGGAGTTGCCAGTTTGCTTTTGGTTTCGGATATATTTCTTTGTATCCTTCATTGGCCGAAGATTGGTGGAGGAGGGCTTATTTGCAATTGTGCAAATAAGCATTTTGTAGGGTTGTCTTTGCACATTGTGGTGTCATGATGGTTGAACCATGACCTTGACTTCTTGACTTCTTCATGATGGCTTGACTTTTTGAAGTCATCATGCTTGATGATGATGGCTTGACCTTTTGGAATGATTGGTTGGTTGAGTGTTGGTTATTCCTTGTGATGATTTCTTCTCATCATCTCTTTTCTCTCTCTTGAATTATGAGAGACCCTTTATTGCTTTGATACACTCTCTCCCTCATTCTCTCCATTCCATAGAGCATGGCCGGACAAGATCAAATGGGGCTGTCCAAATTTGTAGGAGTGGGATTTCATCTATTTTGGCTTTGGAAAAATCATATAGCTCCACAAAAATTCCATGTATCATCCCTCCACCAAAAGGCAACCTCCATGAACCCCAAAATGAGACATGGTTCTATACACATTCTACAGCAAACCTTGGGCACGTCGGCTCGCCAACTTCGTGCCCGAGTTGCCTCGGTATAGAGGCGGGAGCCCGTAAAAGAAGCAGGCGACGTGGTGCCCTTCCGGCGACGAGGTGGAGACCGGAGCTTCCGCGGGAGATCGGGACGACGACGAGAAGACCGGAGGACACGGATCACTCGGTATATCTCTCTTCCCATCGTATAGTTAGCTAGGACTAGTTTAATGGCACGATCCGGGTTTTAGTGCGCGGTGGTGCCGGTTTGAAAAATTAAAGTTAACCATCGCTTCCGCATTTGGCCTCGGGATGGAGGCCGGGGCGCCGCCGTGCACTTACAGTGGTATCAAAGACTCACCATTAATATAGTCTAGCATTCTCTAATGTGTTTTACATTTCCGATCGAACAAAATTCCAAAACCGCATTTTCAAAAAGCATCAGATTCTGTCGAAATTTTTTGAAGTCCAAAAATTTTTCAGGTTGTTTCAGAATGATGTGTAGGACATTCTAAGAGTTCTGGGAAAATTTGGTCTCGACTGTATACACTCTCCCAGGAGTAACTCTTACTCGCAGCGGGTATCGGGATCCAACTATCTCATAGAAGGTATGCAATCTCATTGCAAATTTCAACACTTGAAATCCCCGATAATATTTTGCCCCAAATGATCTATGACCTTAACAAGGTTAACAAACCATAGACCGTAAGTCAAGTTCAACCCGTCATTTCTTGATTGAATCAAACCCACCCGCACGAACCTTGACAATGTCAACAAGGCCGTACGACTACCCTAACCCAATCTGCATCATATGCATAAGCAGATAAATACTGGTTAGCTACCGTACACTGCACCTTGACAAGGTCAACAAACGCAGCACGAATACTAAGCAGGACTTATCTGAAATGACGGAGGGCTACGACAGGTTTTTCTGAAAACCTATTGAGTAATGAACTTGATATCGTTGTAGGATCGAATGAATTTTGAAATGGAGTGTTCTTGAGGCTTTTCTAGTTTTGCTAAAGGGGTCACTCCCGGTGAAGGGATCGTCGGCCCTTTCCTCAACGAATAAGGTGCAGGATATATCATATATACCGCTGTGCAAAGCAAAAACTATAGAAGCAATCAAAAGTCAAACCGAGGGTTGTAGCATCTGCCAGTTATTGCTAAAGGGGTCACTCCCGGTGAAGGGATCTCGGCCCTTTCCTTATCGAATAAGGTGCAGGATGTTCTACAAGGAACACCGCGATGCAAAGCAAGAACTGTAGCTACCTGTTTTTTTGAAAATTCGATTCCACAACATCTTTTAGGTTTCTTTTCTTTCATTAATCATATTAATGAATTCCCATCATTTAAGTCCACCTAAACATCAAAGATAAATACGACGTACACATATGCCATCCGCATTCGCCTCGATGTCCCTTCGTGCACCGTTAGGTTAAGTAACTAACGACAGAGCGGGGCAGGGCTAGTGCGAGTGCAAAACATAAGTAACGTCTATAATATATCATATATACTATATACAGTATCCATCACAGCATATCAAATGATCACATCACAGATATCGCAGCAGAAGAAACATATGGAACATTGGATATACTAGGACGTCCGTGTTTTCAATAGAGCCAGTATAAAACACGGATTCCACGGTCGCGATGAATATCCAAACCCACACCCCTAGACCCCTACGAGAGCGGCAAGCAACCCTACCAATTCTAGAGTTAGGAGACCCGGACTCGACTCCTCGAGTTGGTCTCCCACTGGACTCTAGAACCCGGTTACTTGTGCCCTCCTCCTTGGGTCTATCCTAGTGCGGAAAAGTAAATAATATAAAAACGGTGACATCTTCCGCAACCTGGAAGTGCCCCAATAAAAGAATATTACATACAAGTTTTTACATGAATGAAAATGAAAAACACTCATCTCACATAAAAAAAACCCCGGCTATTCAAACACGACGATCCAACATAACATATCCAGCAACACATAACATCACATGTCATCAACGTAAATAAATGTGTGCATCCCAATTGTCGTTGACATATAGCAACGAAACCGGCGATATCACATATTACACTTACGGTCGCAGAAAAGAAAGTGTAAAACTACAACAGTTGGAATCCGCAAACTCTTTAGACATCACATGCCTAATCAAATGAATTCCTTAGACATCGCATGCCTAACATTTATAAACCCCGCATTTTAGTCTCATTATCGAAAACACTTTTCAATATCAAGTCGGGCAATTCAACGAGATTCCCGACATCCTGATCGAATGCTCATTGCAAACTTTAGTAGGTGGCCGCACCTCCGATACCGTCGACGAAGTGCACTAAGGCGGAACACCGCTGCCGCGAGCACCCGAACGGATGCTTTCGGCGACGGGGTTCTCCTACAGTCACTTAGTCGGGGCTATGGGGCGTGGCTATCTATTAATTTTTACCGGCGAGTATCCGCGTACGCTACGTGATTGGGACGGACTTTTGATCACATCAAAATTCCGTGGCAACCGATTAAGTGAGACTAAACTGCTATGTTTATAACATCCAAATCAGTTATCTCATAACTACTTGTGGATTCCAAGTATTGTATCCCATTCCAGATAAATAGAAAATGTTAAACTTTCCGATCGAACATTCAAACACCCAAGTTTTCCCGAAACAGCTCAACACATGAAATAAGTTTAAAAACATTCACTTCATGCCTCAATACCAACGGTCCAGCCATAGAAGGGTCAAGCCAACGCCTCACATGTGGCACGCCGTACTGCCCCAAACCCTAAGGTTCAAAGGGCAGTTCAAGACGGTCACATAATCGAGTTAAGGTTTGTTGTCTTCTAGAGGGACCATCGCGTTACTTGCACTACTTAGAACGTCATTAAACCACAGAAAAATACAATAATTGGAAATTTCCCGGCAGGGGCAAAAGTGGGTATTTATATCCGGTCGAACTTTTCAACATATTCTAAAATTACCTGGAAAAACACATAGACAAAGTTTGACAATCCGATCGAATCTTCGAACTCCCAATACAACCCAGAATACTCAACTCTTGAGTAGAATTTAAAAATTCCCAGAAAATACAGCACTAACAGATAGGAATTACTGTGCAATTTTCAAAAGCTGATGTGACTACTTGGCCGTGGAACCGCCGCACGAGGCATGCTCGTGCCGCGGTTCCGCCGCGCTTTAGTCGAATCATGAGCACGTGTTGCACAGTAATCCCTAAAAAACCCTGCTGATTTTTCTGCATATTTTTTATTCGCAAAAATCCCAGTTTTGAAAAATTGTACATAGAAGGGTTTCGGATTAGGGTTTCGGGTTCGATCGGACTTCTAACATCGTCTACGCATCGCCTAAGGCTCTAGCTAGGCTCTGATACCACTGTAGGGTTCCTAGGCACACTCAAGAGGTTCCACAAGGCATCAACCATGCCAAATTCAAAAATTTATGGTGCCGAGAAACCCTAAACTAGATCGTTAACTAGAAATTAGGTGAAAACTAAACAAGTTAACAACTTAACTATAAAGTGAATGGGGTTACAACCTTTGTAGATCCAGTCCTCCACTTCCTTGGCTCCGTGATGACATCCCTCCGCTGCGACCATTGGAATCCTGGACTCTCGCGGTGGTTTCATTGGAGAAAAGATCGGGCTAGGTTGTTGACTTCGATGCCGAAGATGATCTACGTCGAGGCAACTCAAGATCAAGCTCCAACTTCACCAAGTCATGAAACGTGTGAAGAAAACACCCTATACTACATGGCAAGTTGTAGAGGATGAAGAAATAGGAAGTGGGTTCACTTTGGATTTGGATTTCTCACTTGAAATCATCACTTGGAAATTTTCAAGAGAACTTTCTTCTCTTCATAAAGAGGAAGAAGAAGAAGAAAAGAAAAGGAATCATTAAAAAATAAAATCCAAGTGATTCTTATCATTTTTGCAACCTTGGTTAAGTGTAGAGAATAAACTAGGGTTTAGTTAGATGGTTAGGGTTAAGGCAAAAGACAAAATGGCCAGACTTTTCAAAGCTTCAAGAAGCTTCAAGTATCAAACAAAGAAAGTCACCATGTTATATTTTGCCAAAAATGAATAAATAAATAAATAAATAAATCAAACCCTAACCATTAACTTAATCATAGTTTAAATTAAACACACACCCAAGTTTGCATGTATCATCAAACATGATACAAACTAGTGCACAAACATATATCATATATACAATGTGCACATTCAAGTGAGATAATCAATCTTAAGTGAACCAATACTAGTTAATGTAAAGTAATATATCAAATATATAATTATACATTAAATCATTAAATCAACACTTGATTTAACGATCCGGTCATATCGCATATGACCGACTAATATACAATGTACCGACTTATCGAATCAATCATCGATTCGATAACTAGGTTATATCGCATACAACCAATCGATACATTCATCGCGAGAATAGAATACGGTATCACATACACGCATTATTCTCGGTCCCGCACATATCTCATATGCGCTCCTATTTCGTTTCGCTTGAGCCAGGAAACTTCTGTATAGGACTCTAAAGACTCGTCAATACGCCGGCAGCAGGTGATGATCATATCAAACACCCACAAGCCGCAAGCGGTCTGCTAAACGTAACGGCCACCCGGGTATTGAGCGATCAGAAGATCGACGAGCAAGCACGCTCACACTCCTGTGAATCCAACCAGTAACACTTACCGTACAGTCCGGTCTGTTCGTATGATATGTCGCATATCTTGCTTAGGGGTGGTAAACGTCAGACCCAGTAGCTCGATAAGTCGTGTCGATATGAGGTCTATAACAGTTCGAGAAACTACTGGTAACACTTACCAGTAAATCTCAGCAACCCTGGCCAGGGATTTCCGGTTATAGCCAATCGAACACAGCACAACATCAACTCCCTATATCGGGAGAGACGAATCCCCTCTTTCTTCTGTGAATACACTGTTCTACTAGGGCCCAGTAATGGCCTCTAGGGCATACATATAACTAACACCACTTTCTTCTGTGAATACACTGTTCTACAAGTATCACACTGATATTGTTTGGTTTTTTTTATTTGAGATCCAGAGTGTTAGCAGGTATGAAATCCAGAGAGAAAAAATGAGTTAGCAAAGTTAATTTTTGTTTTGGTTTTGGTTTTTTGAGATTTTGAAAAATAGTGTTAGAAGTATAATTGAGATGTACAATGATTAACCCAAAATAACAAAAACTAAAAACATTATCGTCTCCCCGGCAACGGTGTCATTTGATTGAAAGAGTTTTAGTTGTAACCGCAATCAAGACGGTGTCGCTTTGCAGCTAGCCGGTTGAGCACGGGTCGATCCATAGGGAGACGGAGCATTTTATGTTCTTGTCGTTACGAGTTAATGCGCATGGGTGGAATTGTTCTTTATCTAACCTATGTGTTATATGCAAGTATAAAGTTGTTAGGAAATGATACGATGGTGTAAGCTAAGGAAATCCGCACTCAAAACCTTTGAGCCGAACTTAACGATTGAAGCTAGAACAATCGGCAACAACGTGGATTAGGGTACTTAAGCACGGTATTCGTGGAATCCGGCTTATTGACCCTTGTCCGTCCGTTCTTGTCTCTTGCTTTCGCCTCCGGCCCAACCGAACGCAACCGGTCGTGGTTAGGAATCACTGTTACCTTGGTAGGGTAGGGTGCCTAACGGAGCGCTTGCGTAACGATTGGACGGAGTTCAATGGAAAATACGGGAAAAGGAAATGGGCAAAGAAACTTTAACTTACAATATTGTATTTATTCCTAACAACACCATATTAACAACCATTCACAAAACAAACCAAAAAGAGGGAACAAAAGAACAAAGAAAAGAAAAGATTACAAGTAAGTAAGTGCATGGAATTTAAAGTGCATGAAAGTAAAGCAAGGTAATAAATTGCATGAATGTAAAAGAGCAAGAAAGAAAATACTAAGAACCATGGAACCCAAAACAAGACATGGGTTCAATAACCAAATCTTAAACTTGCAAGCTCAATGAAGAGGTTGCAAGATCAAGGAGAGGCAAAGAACTCATGGTCAATGAAGGCAAAAAAAAGAGAAGAGCTTTATTGATTCCATATGAAGATACAACCCTTGAGATCAATAACCAACCCTTAAACCTTTAAGCTCAGTGAAGAGGTTGAAAGATCAAGAGAAGGCAATGATCTCAAGGGGAAGCTAAGCAAAAGAATGATACAATGTATGGCAAAATTGGACTCCTTCTTACTTACCAAATGGTTTCCTTTTATAGGCAAAACAAGACCTTTCCTTTAATTTGAATTTGAATGCACCCTAAGTTTGGAGGGAAGTTTGAATCTTTGAATTTTTGAATCACATCAACACTTTATGCATTGAATGCACCATACCCACTCGTGCTTTGTGCTTGTTCCTCTCGTGCTTTGTGCTTGTCTCATGTTTTGTTCTTGTCCCTCTCGTGCTTTGTGCTTGTCCGAGACATGAATGACCACTGTCATATGTCTTGTCTCTCGAGCTGGTATGCGGCACTGGACGGATACGGATGACTGGAACCCGGCTTTTATCTGTCTGTGACAGATGTTCTGGATATTGGCACAACTGTAGAGATTTTGTCTGATTTGTATTATTTTAGACTGGGAACCTGTAACCTGTAAATATGTAGCAAACACTGATTAAAAGCACCTACCTATAAACAGATGAGCATAAAAATGGGCGGTATTAATTGTAATATTCTAGTGTGAACATTCACTGAGGACCCCAGATCAATCAATATGCGATTAATCCGATCCCCGTCGCTGTACCCAGTCACGTAAAGCGGCCGATTATGCTCAGCCGTTCCCAGTAGCAAGTCTTCATTCTTAAACGTGACTGCGGCTGCTTGCAAAGTGTACTGAGCTTCTTTAATATTAATTTCCGCAAAGCGAGCCTGATACCGCTCAGGGTTTTGTAGAGCATGAATGATGACATCTCTAAGCTCCTTAGATAGGACAAAGGCATCGTAGATGCTCAGGAGAGACGGAAGCTTCCGGAGATGAGCCAAGACATTATAGTCTACCGAGGAAGGACTTGAGTTTTCATCAGCCGACTCTTTGCCATCTTCCTTATTAGCCACCTGTTTTTTCTTCCCTTTTGGGGCATTTCCCTGATTTGGCGGTAGAGCCCTGCCGCTTCTGAGCTGGATTTGATTGGCCTTTATGGAAAGCTCCTCGTCCTCTTCGGGAAAACAGAGCTCCCCCTCAGAGTCGCTGCCCAGATGGATGGCGTAGCAGGTCACTATAGGGATCTCTTCATTGGAGTCTTCCTCTAACTCCTCCAGAATTTTAGCCGCTCGTACAGGGAGGAACTCCTTCAATTGAATCAGAGTTCTTTCCTTCTGTTCATATTTTTCGAGGGAATCGATATATTTTTGAATGGTCGATCTCCATGCAGACTCCTTTTCACGCCGAGCTGCACTTTTCTTCTTCTTGAGCTTCTTGGATTTTGAGCCTGATGGAGCCGCATTGGCAGCTGGACTGGTAGGCTTCTTCTGCCCTTCCCATTCCGTCCTGGGCTCTTTCCGAAGTAGCTTTATCATCTTCTTCGTCTTATTAGATATGTGCGTACTCCACGAAGGCCGCGATGAGTCCGTTTCATTTCTCAGGGCAGCGGGTTCGGCTGTCTGCTCCAAGAAGGCTTCAACTTCTGTCTGTATAAAGTTGGTGGTTGCAACTTGATTGTTCACCAACACACTTTTGGACAGCTCGATCTCTCCAGCCTTGTACTGCTTCTCGACCCAGTCCTTGAAGATATAGAAATCCTCGATCGCATGGCTCACTGCTCGGTGGTACGGGCAATACAGGGGATTGTCGGTCATTTTTGCTTCTTGGGGTCTTTTCGACTCCGACAATTATAGGCCGTTGTTCAAGGCATCTTTAAATATCTTACAGACCTTGTCCCTTATGAAAGAGTAAACCTTGTTCTTTTTCTCCTCTAGGGAAGGCCCATCTCCTCCCAGCAATGGCTTTCGAGACCGGTCGGTTTTGGATTCGCCCGCCCTTGGCTTTTCTTCATTGTCGGACGCACTAAAGACATTGGTACTGCTGGAACTCCCGCTTCTACGGTTGTCGTCCCGCTTTCTTTTCCAAGTTTTGTCTCTCTGAGAGTCCGGAGGGACTCTTGCTTCGAGCGTTCCAGCATTTGGACTTTTTTGGTTAGCTCCTGAAATGTCTTGAGGCCCGCTGTACACAAGAATGGGACCATCCAATTGCTGAGGTTCCCAATGAGAAGGCTGACGGACTGGTCCTGCTCCAGCGGTGGTTCGCACTTGACTGTGAGATTACGCCATCGAGCGATAAAGTCGGTGTTACTTTCATTCTTCCCCAGCTTGGTCCTCACAAGGTCAGCAATGGAGATTTTATCACTGACGCTCATGAACCTTTGCCGGAACAGAGACTCCATTTGGGCAAAGGTAATGAGGGACCCGTCTGGTATACTCGCATACCAGTCGAAGGCGACACCGGTCAGGCTGTTGACAAACTGACGAAGAAGGAGCGCGTCATTGCCCCTTGTATTTCCGCACGATGCCTTGAAATGGTCGACGTGCTGATTTTCGTTTCCCGTCCTGTCAAATCTTCCGAACTTAGGAATGACGTAGCCGCTCGGAAACTCGATCAGATCATACTGTGTGGGGTATGGCCGCCCACTACTGCCAATCTCTTTCTGAGCTTCAGCTTCAGCCACCAATGTTTTAACTTTGCTCGTGACCAAATCCATTATCCGATCTTGTGTTAGCGGGATAGTGCTATCTGGGGCCAAGGCATCCCCAGAAGCGGAATGTGGCCGGCTTTCGTGCGGCTCGACCAGTCTTGGACCCAAAGGAACAGGCATTGGCTGCTTCGGATTGTCATCACCCGGCTGATTAGTAGCGACTTGTGCTTGATTGGGAGGCGCTCGAGCAATTTGAGCTGTAAGCTGCATCACAAGATTTGTTAGGTCGTCAATTTTCGAATAGAGCTTGGCCATCTCTTTATCCTTGCTCCTGAGCTATTTTCAAAGCTCTTGAAGCAGCTCTTGCTCCGCGGTCCTGGGGCGGAAAGTCGGCTCTTCTTCGCTGTCCGAGCTCGACTCTGCATGGACCGAGGGGTCTTTCTGCCTATCTTCCACCTCGAGAGGATTTTCATCATCCAGCGGAGGCAGCTATTCTTGGGCGGCGGCAACCACATTCAAGCCAGATTGGGCTTGGGATGTGGTGGCCCGATCCTTGCTTTTGCTGCGAAGGTTGTCGTTGGGGCGCTCTCCCGCCATATAGACCGTATGGATAATATATCCAACCCTCTATCTATTGTCGGCAGTTGATTTCACAGATCACTGTCTTGACCCCCCTGTTTCAGTAGTGGGCAGTCAATTGAAGGTGGATGGCCTGGCCGGATTCTTGAATGGTGCTGGCGCTTCTTTTCTGGATTTGCCCCGCTGCTTTCGTGCGGCACAGAGCGCCTGATAGACTCTTGAAGAGACAGTGCCATACTTTTTCTGCTGGGGCCGGGACACGTCTCTTTGTAGCATTGTTCAGACCGCTGTCTTCTTGATTCTGGCGATCATGACATTTTTCTGAACCCACTTCAGAGGCTCGAAGGAATTGCTGATTCTTACGTCTGACTCAGCCGTCGTCGCGTGGCGACCATGCACTTGGAACTTCACAAGATTCCATTTGGCCGAAGCCCTGGCCCTCTTGTTGGCTCGATACCTGAGCCGCTTCTGCCTTAACTTTTCTGTTCTATGCACCTGGCAGACTTCAGCTGTTTGGGAAGACGCCGTAGACTGGACGATGGAGGATTTTGGAGATATGCTCGATTGTGCATTTGTTGGAGTCATCGCCTGAGCGCGTCCGCAACATTTGATGTCGCACTTTGTATCGGAAGTCTTGCCCCCAGCTGGAGCACCAGAGAGTCGTTCAGACACCGACTTAAGTTTCGGTTGTGGTGCCTTAGCGATCACAACGTTCGGCCTCTTGCCCCTTGAGACCGGCTTGGCCACCTGTTTTGCCGGGATTTCTGCCAGATGAGCGCTTCCGGCAGAGTAGATGATGACGGAGCCAAACTGGTGGGGCAGTTCCTCCCACCGTCGACTAAGGCTTGCGGGGAGAACCACACGGGCATTGACCTAAACAACATATGGGATCGAGGTCGCGTTGGAAGCTGAATTCGTCTTGGGAGACATTGCCGTCGAAAGTTGATTGCTGCACAGAAAAAAAAAAATCATTTCAGTATAGACAATCGATATGTATATTGATTGAGTTCGCATGAGCGTTTAACCCGAAATTTGGGAGGAGAGAAAGGTCCACCGGGCGTGCCAGAATCTGTAGGATGTTTTTCGTCACCCCATTGAGATGGGAATACGCGCGTGCTTGTCAGGCATACTACAGATTCCCTCTGCCTAGGGTAGGCCGGGGTTTATTGATTGTGGGGATCCGAATCGTCGGCAGTCGCGGACTAAGAAGCCGTTAATTGCCCCTCGCCTTTGGGGCGAGGGAACCTCCGATTAACGGGTTAAACTGGTCATGCGAACTCAATGTGCGGTGTACGTGTGTTTTGTTTTGGAGGGGGGATTTGGATATATCGGGAGCCACGCAGAGTTTTTACGGGGGTCCCGCTACCCGGATAGCGGGCTGGGGGTCAAGGGGGCTAGCAGCCCCCTTACGGGGTGCGGGGCAGTGTTGTGGAGTGTGTGTGTATCTGTACATATATATACATGTATACATATATAAAAAGGGAAAAAGCGCCCAAAGGACGCGTGGGGTCGGCGCTGTGCACTTAGGCGCTGTGCGCTTAGGTGCTGTGTGCTTAGGCTCTAGCGCGCCACGTGTCGGCATGTGGGCGCTTTGCGCTTGAGCGCTGGGCACTAGAGCTCAAGCACGCCACGTGTCGGCACATGGGCGCTTTTGCGCTGGAGCGCAGGCGCGCCACGTGTCCGCACGTGGGCGCTTTGCGCTTGAGCGCAGGGCGCTGGAGCGCTAGCGCGCCACGTGACGGCACGTGGGCGCTTTGCGCTCGAGCGCCAGGCGCTCGAGCGCTAGCGCACCACGTGTCGGTGTTAGTCATATGTATGACCAAGAGTCCATTACTGTACATACGATGTATATTGTAATGGATGCTTGGATATATATAGGGAAGACTTTCTTGCTCGACATGATAGTATGCTATCTGGTTGTACTTTATCTTAACATGTACTCTGATTGTATCTATATTACATGTTGATGAAGCCCTTAGGATATTTACTCGACTACTGGGACTATGATGAGATCATAATAGTGGGGCCACGGTAGTCGACGAGTACATCCTATAACAGTTCCTAGTCGAGGGTGTATCGAGACAGGGCATCGATACACCAGAGTAGACTAGCGTATACGCATCTTGACCCATATGATGGGCGATGGATTATCCTATATCCATCGGTATTTGACATCAAGGATGGTGTACGGGTGCTCAGTAGAGACTGGGTACACTAGACGGACTCGCCGAGAACTCCCAGATGGTATTATACCTCACGTCAGATGGCAGTTTTCCGGTGACACTGGTACAGAGTAGTCTGTTGACCCGAGATCGTCATAGAGTCTTGTGTGATTCCCAATGTGCTTTGATTTCCATCATACCACATCCAAGAGGGCGTGCAAAAAGGTGGCTTTTGGGTATAGTCCCGAATCACATGGAGGCAATAAGCGATAGGAGGGGATTCGTCTCTTCCGGTATAGGGAGTTGATGTAGTGCTGTGTTCGATTGGCTATAACCGGAAATCCCTGGCCAGGGTTGCTGAGATTTACTGTTAAGTGTTATCAGTAGTTTCTTGAACTGTTATAGACCTCATATCGACACGACTTATCAAGCTACTGGGGTTAAACGTTTACCACCCCTAGGCGAGATATATATGCAACATATCAGACGACAAGACCGGACTGTACGGGAGTATTACTGTTTGGATTCACAGGAGAATGTACAGGCTTGCTTGTTGATCTTCTGAGTGCTCAATACCTGGGTGGCTGTTACATTTAGCTGACCGCTTGCAGCTTGTGGGTGTTTGATATGATCATCACCTACTGCCGGCGTATTGACGATTCTTTAGAGTCCTACACAGAGGTTTCTTGGCTCAGGAAAAACGGAGTAGGAGCACATATGTGATGTGTGCGGGACCGAGGATAATATGATACGAGATACCGTATTCTATTCTCGCGATATATGATATCAGCCGGGTCATCGGATCTAGTGTTGATTCGATGAATCGGTACGGATAAATATTAGTCGGTTATATGCGATATAGCCGGATTGTCGGATCAAGTGTTGATTCGATAATTTAATGTATAATAATATATATGATATATTAAATTACATTAACTAATATTAGCTCACTAAAAGATTCTTTTTCTCACTCGGGTAATACATTGATATATATGCGATATATGTTAATTGTATTATTTTATTTGGTTACAATAAATGTTATATATGTGATATATAATATTGTAACATGATATGATAACTAATTCAACATGTTTAGTAAAGATTAATCAAGATTAGGGTTTGATTTGGGTTAATGACTTCTAGTAGATTCTAGAAGGTTTTCTTTTTTGTTTTGGAAAAGATATTTTCAAGTGACTCATTCTTAACTTAACCCAAACCCTAGCCTTGGTTAATTCTCTACAAAGGTTTAGTCAACCATGGTTGCATTATTCTTCATTATCTCCTTTGCATTATTCATCACAAAAGGATACTTATCTTATTGTTCATCTTCTTCCTTCTTCTTCCTTTGAGCAAAAGCTTTCTAACCTTTTGCTTTGTGATGAAAATGAGTGAGAATATGAAAACAAATGAGAGCAAAAATCCTACTTCATCATACTCATCTATCCTTACCATTTATATGAGGGTGTTCACTTCATATTATGAGTGTTAGCTTGTGTTAACGAAACTTCAAGGTAGATCATCTTTGTATCGAAGATCGGAAGCAAGACTGCATCTTTCTCTTCGTGGAACCTCTCGAGAGTCCGGAGCACGATGATCGCAGCGAAGGGAATTCAACACGGAGCTTAAGAAGTGAAGGACCGGATCTACAAAGGTTGTAATCCCTCTCACTTAGTGTTAAACTGTTTAACATGTTTTTTTTCGCCTAAACTCTAGTTTAAAGATCCGGCTTCGGGTTGTTCGGCACGTCTAATTTTTTAATCGGGCATGGTTGATGCCTCGTAGAACCTTGTGAGCGTGCCTAGCAACCCTACAGTGGTATCAGAGCCAATCTAGAGCTTTAGGCGAAGTCTATACGAAGTTTATAGTCCGATCGAACCCGAATACCCCGACACGAACCCTTCTCTGTACATTTTTCAAATATGTGTTTTTTTCTGAATGAAAAATGCTCAGAAAAACAAGCAGGAAAAACTAAGAAATACTGTGAAGTACGGTCAACTAACTCAATATTTTGACCGCGGAACCGCGGCCAAACCATGGTTTTAGCGGTGGTACCGCGGCCAAAATTTGGACTTAGTCCCTGGAATTTCACTTATTTATTCTTAGGTCCTTTCTTGGCAATTTTTTCTGGGAATTTTTTAATTCCACTCAAGTGTTGAGTTTTCTAGGGTTGTATTGGGGACTCATTGATTCGATCGGATAATTTAACTTTGTTTAGTTTGTCCGGATAATTTTTAGAAACTGTTAAAAAGTTCGAACGGATATCAATAACTTACATTTTCCCCTGTCGGAAATTTTTTCAAAAGTTGGATTTTTTCTCGTGTTTAAGAACGTTCTAAGTCGTGCAAGTAACGCGGTGGACCCTCTAGAAGACAACAAACCTTAACTCGATTATGTGACCGTCTTGAACTGCCTCTAAACCTTAGGGTTTGGGGCAGTACGGCGTGCCACATGTGAGGCGTTGGCTTGACCCTTCTACGGCTGGACCATTGGTACTGTGGCATGTGATGGATGTTTTTAAACTGATTTCAAGTGTTGAGATATATTGGGGAAATCTTGGGTGTTTGATTATTCGATCGGAAAGTTTAACTTTGTCTATTTATCTGGAATGTGATACAATATTTGGAATCCACAAGTAGTTATGAGATAACTAATTTGAATGTTATAAATCTAGCAGTTCAGTCTCAGATGATCGGTTGCCACAGAATTTTGATGTGATCAAAAGTCCGTCGCAATCACATAGCGTACGCGGATACTCGCCGGGTAAACTTAATAGACAACGACGCCCCATAGCCCCGACCAAGTGACTGTAGGAGAACACCGTCGCCAAAAGCATCCGTTCGGGTGCTCGCGGCAGCGGTGTTCCGCCTTAGTGCACTTCGTCAACGGCATCTGGGGGTGCGGCCGTCTAGTAAAGTTTGCGACGGGCATTCGATCAGGATGTCGGGACTCTTGTTGAATTGCCGACATGATATTGAAAAAAGTTTTCGAAAAATGAGACTAAAATGCGGGGTTTATAATTGTTAGGCATGCGATGTCTAAGGAATTCATTTGGTTAGGCATGCGATGTCTAAAGAGGTTGCGGATTCCAACTGTTGTAGTTTTACACTTTCTTTTCTGTGACCGTAAGCGTAGTATGTGGTGTATCGCCGGCTTCGTTGCTATACATCAACGACAATCGGGATACGCATACTTGCTTACGTTGATGATATGAGATATTATGTGTTGTTGTGATATGTTATATTGGATCGTCGCGTTTTGAATAGCCGGGGGTTTTATGTGAGATGAGAATTTTTTCTTTTTCATTCATGTAAAATTCATTTGTATGTAATATTCTTTTATTGGGGCACTTCCGGGCTGAGGATGATGTCACCGTTGTATATTATTTACTTTTCCTCATTAGGTAGACCCAAGGCGGGGAGCACAAGTAACCGGGTTCCAGGGTCCAGTGGGAGACCATCTCGAGGAGTCGAGACCGGGTCCCTAACCCTAGAATTGGCAGTGTTGCTTGCCTCTCTCGTAGGGGGTCTAGGGATGTGGGTTTGGCTATTCATCGCGACCGTGGAATCCGTGTTTTATACAGGCTCGTACTAAAACACGGACGTCCTAGTATATCCAATATTTCATATACGTTCTTCTGCTGCAATATTCTGTGATGAGATCATATTACTGCCTGTGACGAATGTTTATATTATATATATATGAGATATATGTTATATTGCAGATTTCGTTTCAAAAGAGATGCTTGTGAAGCATAATAAAATGGGACTTCATTAATGAGATTAATGAAATAAGAGAAACCTAAAATGTTGTAGAAACTTGTTTAAAAACTGGTAGCTCTAGTTCTTGCTTTGCATAGCGGTGTTCCTTGTAGAACATCCAGCACCTTATTCGATAAAGAAAGAGCCGAGATCCCTTCACCGGGAGTGACCTCTTTAGTGAAACTAGCAGATGCTACAAACTCGGTTTGTCTTTGGATTGCTTCTATAGTTTTTTCTTTGCATAGTGATATTTGTGAAATATCCTGCACCTTATTCGATGAGAAAAGGGCCGACGATCCCTTCACCGGGAGTGACCCCTTTAGCAAAACTAGAAAAGCCTCAAAAACACTCCACTTAAAATCACTCTATTCTACAACGATATCAAGTTCATTATGTTAGTTGTATGTATGCCCTAGAGGCCAGTATTGTACAGATGATGTATATTATATTGGATGCTTGGACATATATAGAGATGACTTTCTTGCTCGATATGATAGTATGCTATCTGGTTACTCTTTGTCTTAACATGTACACTTGTCTCTTTAAACTGTCTTATAGTTACATGTTGGTAAAGCCCTTAGTATGTGTACTTGACTACCTGGACTATGATGCAGATCATACTAGTGGGGACATGGTAGTCCATAAGTACATCCTTCAAGGTCCCTAGTCGTAGGTGTATCGAGACGGGGCATCGATATACCAGAGTAGACTAGCGTATACGCTTCTCGACCCATGAGATGGGCGATGGATGATCCCATATCCATTGGTGTTTGACATCAGAGATGGTATACGGGTGCTCAGTGGAGATAGGGTACACTGGACGGACTCGCCGAGAACTCCCAGATGGTATTATACCTCACGTCAGATGGCAATTCTCAGGTGACACTTATGCAGGTTAGTCTGTAGACCCGAGATCGTCATAGAGTCTTGTGTGATTCCCACTGTGCTTTGATCTCCACCTTACCACGTCCATGAGGGTGTGCAAAATGGTGGTCTTTGGGTACAGTCCCGAGTCACATGGAGGCAATGAGCGATAAGAGGGGTTTCGTCTCTCCCGGTATTGGGGGTTGATGTTGCGCTGTGCTCGATTGGCCATAACAGGGAAGTCCCTGGCCAGGGCTGATCAGAGATTTGCTGGTAAGTGTTACCAGTAGTTTCTCGACCCGTTATGAGCCTCACATTGGCATGACTTATCGAGTATTGGGGTCTGACGTTTACCACCCCTAGACTTGATATGCGACGTATCAGACGAACAAACCGGACTGTACGGTAAGTGTTACTGGTTGGATTCACAGGAGTGTGAGCGGGCTAGCTCGTCGATCTTCTGATCGCTCAATACCCGGATGGCCGTTACGTTTAGCAGACCGCTTGCGGCTTGTGGGTGCTTGATATGATCATCATCTGCTACCGGCGTATTGACGAGTCTTTAGAGTCCTACACAGAGGTTTTCTGGTTCAAGCGAAACGAAATAGGAGCGCATATGAGATATGTGCGGGACCGAGAATAATGCGTGTATGTGATACCGCATTTCATTCTCGCGATAAATGTTTCGATTGGTTATATTCGATATGACCTAGTTATCGAATCATTGATTCGATAAATCGATACATTGAATACTAGTCGGTTGTGTGCGACATGACCGGATCATTGAATCAAATGTTGATTTAATGATTTAATGTATAATTATATATATTTGATATATTACTTTGCATTAACTAGTATTGGTTCACTTTATATGGATTTTCTCACTTGATGTACACATTGTATATGTGATATACTTTTGTACACTAGTTTGTATCATATTTGATGATACTAGCTCATTAGGTTAAGTATGAAGAATTAAACCATGGTTAAGAGATTATTAGGGTTTTGCCTTTTTATTTATTTATTTGTTTATTTATTTAGAAAAGGTTTAGATGAGAATGGTGGCTTTCTTTGTCTCTTGTTGAAGTTTCTTGAAGCTTTGACAAAGTCCACCATCCTTATCTCATTCTTAACCCTAACCATTCCTTCTAACCTTAGTTTAATCTCTACACTTGACCATGGTCAAGATATGATAAGTATTCATATTAGTTTCTTTTTCAAATAAGAAACTAATCATATTCTTTTCTTTTTGATCATCTTCTTCTTCAAAAAAGCTTAAGGTTCATCAATGGCATCTTGAGTTCCAAAGTGAGAAATCCAATTCTAAAGTGAACCCACCTCCTATTTCTTCACCCTCTTCCTCTTGCCAAGTTGTTTTGGGTGTTTTCTTCACAAGTTTCACAACTTTGTGAAGTCGGAGCTTGAACTTGCGAAGCCTCGACGTAGATCGTCTTTGACACGAAGCCGACGACCTATTCCGCTCGTTTTCCCGATGAAGCCGATGAACGAGTCTAGGATTCGAAAAGGACAGTGAGAGGATGCCTACGTGGAGCCAAGGAAGAGGATAACCGGATCTACAAAGGTTGTAGCATCTAACCTTTAGTTAATATTATAACTAGTTTAGTTTTTCGCCTAGAATTCTAGTCTAAGATCCGTGTTAGGGTTTCTCGGCACCATAATTTTTGTAAAATGGCATGTTCGATGCCTTGTGAGACCTCTATAGGGTGCCTAGGAACCTTTCACATTACGCAAAGGTTTTCTTTAAAACCTGTTGTAGCCCTCCATCATTTCAGATAAGTCCTACTTAGTATTCGTGCTACGTTTGTTGACCTCCGTCAAGGCGTAGTGTGCGGTAGCTGACTAGTATTTATCTGCTTATGCATATGATGCGATTGGATTAGGGTAGTCGTGCGGACTTGTTGACCTCCGTCAAGGGTCGTGCCGGTGGGTTTAATTCAATCAGGAAATGACGGGTTGAACTTGACTAGTGGCCTATGGTTTGTTGACCTCCGTCAAGATCATAGGACACTAGGGGTAAAATATTATTGAGAATTTCAAGTGTTGAAATTTGCAATGAGATTACATACCTTCTATGAGATAGTTGGATCCCGATACCCGCTGCGAGTAAGAGTTACTCCTGGGAGAGTTTTACACATTACAATTAGCCGATCAAGTAGGTGTCTAGAAAGGTGTTAACGGGGTTACGCCCCTGGGAAAACGAGGTTTACTTTAATTAGGTTCGTGCGAAAGCACGGGGGACCTCCCTCAAAATACCGACACCGGCCTGGCTGAAAGATTGGTGAACTTGTAGCGTATAATTAATCCCGGCTAGTCTTTCCTTTTAGGGTTTGAAGGAAGATTTGACTAAAACAGTGGGAGACATCCTGATTAGATATATTAGATAACCAATCTAATCTTGCAAGAGCATACGCTGAGTGTTTTCTTCTCTCTCTCTCTAGGTAGAGACCATATCACGCCTTAATCAAGATAATAATACGGATGTATTGACCGAACCCGCTTGTTATACTGAGCTGGGGAACGTTGGTCCCGCTCCAACTTATAATTGTTATAAAACAGAGCAGGAAATTAGGCAATACCAGATTTCCCGTGCCGCCCAAACGAAGAAAGTGCATGCTGATGCATCTTCTTCGGGTGTGTTCATTACATAGAACTGTTTCTCAGTATCCTTTACGTCCTGGGTATGAGATACCGCATCAGGATCCCGCATATGTAATATGTTACATGGGCTACAGAAAGGTAGAGAACTGAGAACGGGTGATAAGTTTCATGAGACAGAAAATGGTGCAAGTGTTGCAGCCAAGTCTGTTGGTCACTATCACCCTGTATTACAAGAATACATTGATTCTGAACAAATGTTATTAGATACCGAACCTGATATACAACATCATATCAGTCTCTTTATTAGTAAAGAAGGATATCATTTTGTATTGTTGGATAATGTTTTGAACATTTCCTATATCAAGAGTTGATCGGTTCAGGCACGTTATCTAAAAGCATTGACGTTCTAAATCAAACTACAGTTCTTAGTATGCAGAATACACACAAGAGGAAGAGTTCAGAAATGAACGAATCCTTCTTGAGGCATTGTAGACTAGGTCATATCAATGCCACCCGACTAGCTAAGTTACATATAGATGCACATTTAAATCTGTTTGAATTTACATCTTGTGAAACTTGCCGGTCATGTCACAAAGATAAGAATGACCATAGCTCTGTTTATTGGAAACAGAGAAAGAGTTATTGAACTCTTGGGATAGATACATACTGATGTATGAAGGTCCCCTGTCTACACATGCCAAGACCGGTTCTTTGTACTTCATTACATTCTCTGATAATCTCTCAAGATTCAGACATATGTTCCTGTTTGAACACAAGTCCGAACCTTTTGAAATATTCACAGAATATTAGTTAGAAGTAGAGAACCAAAATATGGGTAAAAGTATTATGTCCTTTGATGTGATCAAGGAGGAGAATACTTGAGCACGGAATTCCTGGACTATTCTAAAGGAGAATGAGATTCTTTCTCAGCATTACTCCTCCTTATACACCACAGCACGTCGGTGTATTGGGGCAGAGCAATAGCACCATATGTGATATGGTGTGCTCTATGATGAGTACTACCGAGTTTCCTATTTCCTTTTGGGAGTTATGCACTTGAGTAGCTGCATACCTATTGAATAGGGTTCAAATCAAATCAATAGCCTACCACTTCATATGTGATATGGAAAGGGAAGAGCCCATATCTTAAGTTTGTTAAGATTTGGATTTGTCCGGCCTATGTCTAAAAGCAAAATCCGGACAAGCTCGAGGCAAGGTCTGTTATCTAGAACTGGAAAGGTTCCAGCTATACAAACTGCAGCTGATGATTTGGTAGAACCAAAGGATTCAGTAGTTTCCAACGAACCTTAGCCTCTCCGCCGATCTAGTAGGGTTCCTCACCCACCTGAGAGATACTTCGGTTTCTCTATGACAGTGGGAGCGAGGATTGCATCATGAGATGATGACCCAACTAGTTTCGAGCTGGCCATCAGGAGTGGGACTCTGTAAGAATGGCTGGATGCTTATCGATCTGAGATGGAATCCTTATACACCAACAAAGTATGGACTTTGGTTGCTTTATCTGAAGGGTTAAATCCCCATCAGGAGCAAGTATACCTTGAGAAGATTACTTGGTGTACATGGAAAAGTTGAGACTTTCAAAGCTATGCTTAAGTTCATCCAGATCCTACTTGCCACTGCTACATACCATGACTACGATATCTGGTGGTTGGGTGTCATGACTGCTTTTTTAGATTATGTTTTAGAAGAGAACGTCTATAAGTACATAGCCAGAGGGCTTCGTAAACAGTGGGAGCAGCGGAAACGTGTGCAAGATACTTTATATGATAAAACAGGCATCGCGGAGTTGGAACGTCTGTTTTGATGTGGTAGTCAAAGAGTTTGACTTCATCAAAATGGTAGATGAACCTTGTATATACAAAAAGGTAGTAGAGAGTATGGTGGTGATCCTCGTAGAGTACATGGATACATGCTCTTAATAGGGAAGGAGTTTCCTATGCTACGCTCGGTCAATCTCCGCTTATCACAAGGATTCTCCATATAGGATAAAATTGATACCTCCTTAAATCCTGGGTTTTGGATCTATGAGATAGATCTAATTGGATATTAGGATTCTCACTAGTTGTAGTGAGATGATATCAATCGATCCTGGGGAGAATCACTGGAAAGGTTACAGGGTGATAAGGACGACTGAATGTCAGTCGCAGGCATTGTCTCTACCTTCAGTGGAGGGACGGTATGTTGGAAGAGTTCCAAGCTAGATACTGTGACATACTAGACGATATAAAGGCAAGATACATCGTTACCAAGAATGCTACTAAAGAGGCAGTCTGGATATATATAAGTTTATGAAATGAACTTCGTTCCTACCATTGTGTGACAATGGAGTTGTGGCTTATGCCAAGGAACTACCGTCACATCAGAAATCCAGATATAATTCTTAGGCAGTATCACCTGATCATGGAGATGGTTGATCTCCAGGGAGATCGAGGTTAGGTGAGTAGACACAGAGGACGACAACGCGGATCCACTCATAAAGGCCTTTTTTCCCAGTAGAGACTTTTATGGGATGGTTGAGTATGAGATGCTTTAGCCACAGCTAATTGTTGGGTATGTGATACCACAACAGATGGCCCTAGTGCAAGTGGGAGATTGTTAGTCATATGTATGCCCTAGAGGCCATTACTGTACATACGATGTATATTGTAATGGATGCTTGGACATATATAGGGAGGACTTTCTTGCTCGACATGATAGTATGCTATCTGGTTGTACTTTATCTTAACATGTACTCTGATTGTCTCTATATTACATGTTGATAAAGCCCTTAGGATATTTACTCGACTACTGGGACTATGATGAGATCATACTAGCGGGGCCACGGTAGTCGACGAGTACACCCTATAACAGTTCCTAGTCGAGGGTGTATCGAAACAGGGCATCGATACACCAGAGTTGACTAGCGTGTACGCATCTTGACCCATATGATGGGCGATGGATGATCCCATATCCATCGGTGTTTGATATCAAGGATGGTGTTCGGGTGCTCAGTCGAGACTGGGTACACTGGACGGATTCGCCGAGAACTCCCAGATGGTATTATACCTCACGTCAGATGGCAGTTCTCCGGTGACACTGGTACAGAGTAGTCTGTTGACCCAAGATCGTCATAGAGTCATGTGTGATTCCCACTGTGATTTGATTTCCATCATACCACATCCAAGAGGGCGTGCAAAAAGGTGGCTTTTGGGTACAGTCCCGAATCACATGGAGGCAATAAGCGATAGGAGGGGATTCGTCTCTCCCGGTATAGGGAGTTGATGTAGTGCTGTGTTCGATTGGCTATAACCGGAAATCCCTGGCCAGGGTTGCTGAGATTTACTGGTAAGTGTTATCAGTAGTTTCTTGAACTGTTATAGACCTCATATCGACACGACTTATCAAGCTACTGGGGTTTAACGTTTACCACCCCTAGGCGAGATATATATGCAACATATCAGACGACAAGACCGGACTGTACGGGAGTATTACTGTTTGGATTCACAGGAGAATGTACAGGCTTGCTTGTTGATCTTCTGAGCGCTCAATACCTGGGTGGCTGTTACGTTTAGCTGACCGCTTGCAGCTTGTGGGTGTTTGATATGATCATCACCTACTGCCGGCGTATTGACGATTCTTTAGAGTCCTACACAGAGCTTTCTTGGCTCAAGCAAAACGGAGTAGGAGCACATATGTGATGTGTGCGGGTCCGAGGATAATACGATATGAGATACCGTATTCTATTCTCGCGATATATGATATCAGCCGGGTCATCGGATCAAGTGTTGATTCGATGAATCGGTACGGATAAATATTAGTCGGTTATATGCGATATAGCTGGATTGTCGGATCAAGTGTTGATTCGATAATTTAATGTATAATAATATATATGATATATTAAATTACATTAACTAATATTAGCTCACTAAAAGATTCTTTTTCTCACTCGGGTAATACATTGATATATATGCGATATATGTTAATTATATTATTTTATTTGGTTACAATAAATATTATATATGTGATATATAATATTGTAACATGATATGATAACTAATGCAACATGTTTAGTAAAGATTAATTAAGATTAGGGTTAGATTTTGGTTAATGACTTCTAGTAGATTCTAGAATGGTTTCTTTTTTGTTTTGGAAAAGATATTTTCAAGTGACTCATTCTTAACCTAACCCAAACCCTAGCCTTGGTTAATTCTCTACAAAGGTTTAGTCAACCATGGTTGCATTATTCATCATTATCTCCTTTGCATTATTCATCACAAAAGGATACTTATCATATTGTTCATCTTCTTCCTTCTTCTTCCTTTGAGCAAAAGCTTTCTAGCATTTTGCTTTGTGATGAAAATGAGTGAGAATATGAAAACAAATGAGAGCAAAAATCCTACTTCATCCTCCTCATCTATCCTTGCCATTTAGATGAGGGTGTTCACTTCATATTATGAGTGTTAGCTTGTGTTAACGAAACTTCAAGGTAGATCATCTTTGTATCGATGATCGGAAGCAAGACTACATCTTTCTCTTCGTGGAACCTCTCGAGAGTCTGGAACACGATGATCGCAACGAAGGGACTTCAACACGGAGCTTAAGAAGTGAAGGACCGGATCTACAAAGGTTGTAATCCCTCTCACTTAGTGTTAAACTGTTTAACATGTTTGTTTTCGCCTAAACTCTAGTTTAAAGATCCGGCTTCGGGTTGTTCGGCACGGCTAATTTTTTAATCGGGCATGGTTGATGCCTCGTAGAACCTTGTGAGCGTGCCTAGAACCTACAGTCGGCACGTGGGTGCTTTTGCTCTTGAGCGCAGGGTGCTGGAGCACAGGGCGCTGGAGCGCAGGCGCGCCATGTGTCGGCACGTGGGTGCTTTGCGCTTGAGCGTAGGCGCGCCACGTGTTGGCACATGGGCGCTTTGCGCTGGAGCGCAGGGCGCTGGAGCGCTAGCGCGCCACTTGTCGGCATGTGGGCTCTTTGCGCTTGAGCGCCAGGCGCTCGAGCGCTAGCGCGCCACGTTGGCGCTTGGCGCTTGAGAGCTCGAGCACGCCACGTGTCGGCACGTGGGCGCCTGGCGTTGGGGCGCCGGGCGCCTGCGAGAAAAAGAGTCTTTTAGCCCCAGAAGTTCTCGAAAGAGAAATCAGAGTGGAGTTAAACTCCTAAGATGTTTTGGGGTTGATGAAATGGGTTTTTCTTCTTTCTCTTCTGGTTGCTGGATCTTGAAGATCAAGAGATATGAGATTTTAAAAATCTCTTCTTTTTGAGATCTAAGGAAGATCTGAGTTCCCATTTATGGGTTTTGTGGTGAAAAACTATTTAGTTTTATAAAATGAAGAGTAAAACTCTTGATTTAATTCAAAAGAAAGAAGAAGGTTTTGGAACCTCGAGGAAGGAGAAAAGATCTCAGATCTAAATTTTTTTTGGAGAGAGAAAAAAAGTTATGAGATATTTTCATTATCCTTGCCTTTATAGGCTATACACTTTACACATAGCCCCTTGGGCTTCACAAAATGGCATTTTGCCTATCCCATGGCTCATGTGCCATTTCTTTTTGCACATAAGCCATGGGCTTTACAAAAATTTGGCTTTATGCCTATTTTTCTTATATTTATCCATAAAATAAAATAAAAGAAATACAACAAAATTATTTATTACAAAAATTTTATCTTGCATGGGAGGAGGCCGGCCGCTTCATGTTCGGGCTCGACCCGGGCATGGGCCCACTTGGGTTGGGGTTGACTTTGATTTTGACTTGGTCAACTGGGGTGTAAATTTTTACCCCAACAAAAACGTCAATGGAAAGAAGGTGGGTGGTGTTGTGGGGTGCACGGATTTCTTAGCGACAAGTTGCAAGTTTTTGTAAAAATTTCCCCTTTTTTTTCCTCTTTTTTATGTGGAGCTTTTTGCAAAAACGATTTTCGATAAAAGGCTTAGACACACTTTCAATCAACCACAAATGCACAATCAGGCCTAGATCTAGGGTCACCTAGGTCAGCTAGACAGGTCCTAACTGATCCAAAGGGCAAGAAGTAGGACCTCAAACCGCCTCTTCACCGCCAATTGTGGCCAAGTAAGTGCCAGGTAAGTGGGAGGCTCTCCACCACGTAAGTAGTGGACCTAATTAAGTAACCACTTGCCTTAGACACACTTGCCTAGACACCACAAAGTCAGGTTAGGATCAACGGTTGATGCTTACAACTAGTCCTCTGTCCTATTGAGCGCGAAGTCCTTAGGACCGAGTCTAATATTTTTTAATTAAAAGATGGTCAATGCAATATGCCTTATGTGATTTCTGGGGTCCTGGAAAGGGTGATGAAATCCCCACCTAATCTGGATTGGTTTCAAGCCCCTTAAAGTCCGATTAAAAATATGCAAAGCAGTAACAATCACTTGCAATCAATTTTTTTTATTTTTTTAAGCGCGGCGCAAAGAATCCTGCTCAAGATCAACTATTGGAAGGGGAGAGATTTTTTAAGCGCAAAGAATCCTGCAGGCAAATTTACAGAGGAGATATCAGGGGTTCAGAGGAGGAGAGAGAAAGCTCACAGTGGTTTTTCCTCGTGCTGACGTCACCAGGAGGTGACGGTTCCGTGGCGGGAGCGAGGGTGCGGCGGCGGAAGCGCGGTCGTTAGGTAGGTTCGGGTCCCCAAATTTCTTCTGCTCCTCTGGTTTGACTTTTCTCTGTTTTTCAGATCTGGGGTTCTCTGTTTTGCTCTCTGGATTTTTTCCAGATTTGAACTCGTTCGTCTATCCTGCAAAATTCACACGAAAATACCTTTCACAAGATTATAAATGTTTATATTTTTCAAATTTTCAGTTTTTATGATTTTTTAATTTTATATTAACCCGAAATTGCAAAATGAAAATACTACGCCATCCCCGTCAACGGCGCCATTTGATTGAAAGCTATTTCGCGTGCTTGCGCTTTTTTTTAAAAGATGAATCAAAAATATTTATAAACGCAATCAAGAACGACGTCGCTTGGTAGCTTGCCGGTGAGTATGGGTCGGTCCATAGGGATGTTGTGTATTTCCTAATCTGGTCTAACGAGTTAATTCCAAACGGTGTAGATGGATTATCACTAAAAACTAAACTGATTTAATCTAGGACTAGAATTTTGCTAGGGTTAGGTTTAGGTTATGTTTGGAAATGCAATATTTCCTCACCGCTTTCAATGCCCTAATTTTGATCTCTTTAGGAGTTATGGTAACAATTAATAAAGGGGATTAGTACCATCGGGGAGAAACGATGTTTCTTTCTCTAGGTTCTAGTCCTTCCTTTCTTAATTCTTACCATAACCTCCATGGAAAACATACGCAACCGGTCGTTTATACTACGGTATCACCGTTACCTCGTGGGGTAGGGTGCCGTACGGAACGGTGTGTGTATGTATGCATGGAGTCCTATTAATTATATGTGATGGGCAAGAAAGGGGTGAGAGATTTTCGTCTCTCAAGCCTTCCCCAAATCTAACCCTAACAAGCGAGGAGACTACTCGCTCATTAGGGAATTGAAAAACATATCTATCTATCTAACTAGGGCAGATAAGAAAATTATACTACGGCAGGATAAAAATTAACTAAGGCAATTAAATAAAACTACTTACTTTATTGATGGCTCTCTCCAAACATTTACACATGAATTTACAGATCCGAATAGATGAATAAAAAGAGGCATCGTTTAAAACAGATTTTAGGATTTCTATTTATAGAACATAGAAACCCTAGGTTTACAATCGCGTCATATCTGCAATTACACCTTTACCCCCTAAGAAAAAGACCTAGTCAACGCACCTCCAGCCGCCACGAGATTTTGCGCCGACACGTGTCCTTCATGGCCGCGGTTCCGCGGCCGTATAAGGTCCTTAATGGCTCAATTTTTCAGGGAATCTTCTGTTGCATTTTTTCTTCTATTTTCTTTAGTTTGTTCTTCAGAATGTCTTCTGGTTCTCTTCCAGATCTCCACAGTGAATAAAGTCGTGGCCTTTTACCGCTTGCTTCGTGACGAAGTTTTGAACCTTGCGCTGCCTTTTTTCTTTGTGAAATTGTCCATTGATCTTCGTTTAGTCTTCAAATTGTAGGCATGATGGAGATCTTTCCATTTGTTGGTCGTAGTCTCACTTTTGTATCGTGTTTTCATCATTTTCACTATTTTTGTTCCGAGAACCTATAACCTGCAACTATGTAGCAGACATGGATCAAAAGCACCTATTTATTTGTAAAATGAATAAGAATGGGGTTTATAAGAATGCAAAATTATGGTATGAACAGCTACCGGCCAGGGATAGCCGAGCAGGGTAGCCGCTCGGCTGCCTCTTGGTAAGGGCTTGGATCCCTGGCGTTGCGTGGTAGGGGAGCTACCGGCCAGGGATAGCCGAGCGGGGTAGCCGCTCGGCTGCCTCTTAGCAAGGGCTTCGATCCCTGGCATGGCGGGGTAGGGGAGCTACCGGCCAGGGATAGCCGAGCGGGGTAGCCGCTCGGCTGCCTCTTGGCGAGGGCTTCGATCCCTGGCATTGCGGGGTAGGGGAGCTACCGGCCAGGGATAGTCGAGCGGGTTAGCCGCTCGGCTGCCTCTTGGCGAGGGCTTCGATCCCTGGCGTTGTAGGGTAGGTGAGCTACCGGCCAGGGATAGCCAAGCTGGGTAGCCGCTCGGATTCCTCTTGGTGAGGGCTTTGATCCCTGGCATTGCGGGGTAGGTGAGCCACCAGCCAGGGATAGTCGAGCGGGGTAGCCGCTCAGCTGCCTCTTGCGAGGGCTTCGATCCCTGGCGTTGCGTGGTAGGGGAGATACCGGCTAGGGATATCCGAGCGGGGTAGCCGCTCGACTGCTCTTGGCGAGGTCTTTGATCCCTGGCGTTGCGGGGTAGGGGAGCTACCGGCCAAGGATAGCTGAGCGGGGTAGCCGCTCGGCTGTCTCTTGGCGAGGGCTTTGATCCCTGGCGTTGCGGGGTAGGGGAGCTACCGGCCAGGGATAGCCGAGCGGGTTAGCCTCTCGGCCGCCTCTTGGTGAGGGCTTTGATCCCTGGCGTTGTGGGGTAGGGGAACTACCGACCAGGGATAGCCGAGCAGGGTAGCTGCTCGCCTGCCTCTTGGTGAGGTTCTGTCCATCCTCCCTGGTGTGAGGACTGGGAAGAGGGACGATAGCTGTCGACACGTGTCATGATCGCATGGGGAACACAAAGCGCCAGAGTGTCGTTTTGATTTCGCATCGAGCGGCACGATATCTGCCGCATGACGACACAGTTGCGGGTGAAACGGGCGACCGTTAAACTCCGGGGGCGTTGTGGGCTATAAAACGGAGGGGTTTTTGATTAATCTCTTCCTCACACCCGAAACACAAGAATGGAGGACTTCCCTTTCACCATCCAAGATATCATAAACTTTGAGGACATGTACCTCTACGATCATTGCTGTACCGAGGACACGGTGCAGTTGGTGATAGGCTGCATCGAGGATCATTTTGGCCGGTTGCTCCCCCGGCGCTCCCCCTTACTTCAGCTGTTGATGTACTCCATCTGGAGGGCGTCGCCGGGGCTCTACAACCCCTTGTCCGAACATCTGAAAGACGAGGCCTTCGGCAAGCTAAGGTCCCTGAGGCACTTCGGCTTGATCTCTGCGAGTCGGCTAAATTGCTCGGTGGAGCTCTCCTTTGAGTGTTACCAATTGAGGCACGATGTCGACGTTTACGGGGGGCATAGAGGGCAGAGCTTAGATGCCGTGAGGGCTCGGCTGACAGAAATATCCTCAGAGTACCAAAAGCAGTGCTCTCTGCACCCCCTTCCCCAGCTATTGTAAATTTTTTCCCTCGATGTATGGCTGAGGAGCCTACAGTACCTTTTGAATGAATAAGATTCTTTTTCTTTTCGAAATGTTTTATTGACCTCTTCTTATTACATAAACAATAAGATCTCAAGAAAGGTGTACACTGCTTTAAAAAGGAAATACATGCTAGTAGATTGTCACGACCCGAAATTTGGCACGTGATGGCCCTTAAACTACACAACGTCTACAGGTGTAATGCAATTTAAGTAAGCTGAAAACCCAGTAATCTAAACCATCAAAAGTAGTAAGTAATAAGAACATTGTTAAAACTTTTGAAAATCTCGAGTAAAAATTCTTTAAATTCCAAATTTAGTTTCTTAAAAATTTTGGCAGCACCTCCTTTATAAAAACTAACCCCAAAAATGGATACAATATAAATATAAGTAAAGCATCCCCAACGGGAGCAAAATCCACGCCCAAAGGCGGAAACAACCACCACTACAGATATATGACGCTGTAGCGAAGAAATAAAAGACGATATAAATAAAACTGCGTAAAAGACCTCCAAGTCACCAAAAATATACAATATCGTCCTCACATCAAGTCTCTAAGTCAATACATGAAAGTGGTAGATGGAGAGTACAAGGTACAAAGATATACAATGAGCATCATCGGATAACCGCAAAACTCACCTATAGCAAAATTGCACGCAGTCAGCCGAAGCGGTATCCGCTGCAAAACATAATATGATAGGTAGAAGCCCTGCCTCGACTACTCTGAAGAACAACCTGCAAACCCTGTGGCACAATGGGGGTGAGTTGCCAACTTGTGAATAGTAAATAACATATGCAGATAATCGCAAGTATGCACGCACAACGCGAATCTAATGCATGCAAACTAATAGTAATAAATGGCAATATGTATGCAACAGTATGAAAGGTACTCTATCAGGTACTACTAATACATGAAGCAATAAATGGCAATATGTATATGCAACAGTCATGAATGGTACTCTATCAGGTACTACTAATACATGAAGCAAAACATATAAAATAAATGCGTAGTATGGGATAAAACATGTCATCCTCACGGAATCCTGACCTCGTGGCAGGACCAAAGTCCATCAAGACAATCTAAATCCCAAATTTCCTCAAATCAGCCCCCAAATTGGCTTTCATATCCTGTATGATCATATATATAACCAGTATCCAACCTCAAGTAAGTCTCATATAAATAGTATTCAACCTCAAGTAAGTCTCATATAACCAGTATCTAATATCGAGTATGTATCATGTAACCTGAGTGTCCAACATCAACACCCAAAAACATCATGAAAACAAGTGTCTAGCATTGACACATAAATACTCATCTCTGATGCGCCGTCACCTGGGACTGGCCCTCCTACGACATGTACGTACATCCTATGAACATGGGTAAGCACCACCCGAAATCTGCAAGGCATGTGCGTACATAACCTCGATTGATATCCCCCAGATATCCGTCGAGTACAAATACTATCACCGGATGGCAAACGCTCCCAGCCGGGCTCAACGGCATGGACCTTCGATCTTCTTGCCCCGGGGAACCAACCGGGCTCCACCATGTACCCGCACACGGCCCATGACAACTCCTCGCATGGGGTATATATAAGCTTAGAACCGAGAAATCTCATGGTGGAAGCTGAAATATCATATCAAGAGTAACCGGGTTTTTCAAATAATGCATAATTTCATGAAACAACCACGGTCCTCAAATCCAGAAAATATCAAGTAATGAATAAGTATAACTGCATGAATCAATACATATATATTAGCGTCCAATTCCACTAATATATATATATATATATATATATATATATATATATATATAACAACGTCCCATTCCACTGTTATATATATTTAGGAGTAAAAATATCAGAGAACATCATATGAAATCCATGAATGTAATATATGCAACATGAAACAGTAATATAAGCATATAAAGGAAAACCGCTATTTAACTGCAACAAGTTAATATATATATCATGCGGTTACTAGTTTCTCCAAGTCCATACAACATCAAATAAAGGTGAACATGTAGCTATAGCCAGGTATGCCTAACCATGTTGACATAGCAATATAAGTGTATCTACCAATCAATAATGATACCCCCCAGGTATATGTATAAGTATGTATGCAAGATGTACATGTACCTATGCTTCATATGTGTATATACCAATCACTAATGGTACAATACCATATAGGTATATGGGTAACTAGCATGTAAGCATATCAAGGCATATGTGTAAGCATGTAGGTATACAGGTATACTATAAGTCATATGCCCAATGAAAATGAGGATCATGTCTCAAGTCCCTAGTCAATACAATATCCTGTATGTATAGGTGTTGTGCGTGTCATGAAAATTATTGACGGTGTGAGTGGCATACAATCAGTGCTCGTGCAACATGAACCGTCAATAATAGTGTTGTGTCTAATTAATACTAAGTCCATGCACAATAGAAAATGAGATATGCAACAAAGGTACACATGCATAATCAATATCCGTATACATCTAACTAATAGTCATATCATTTAATCTAGCCCAGACGCATAACGCCATGCAGGCGATTCCCCTGTAGATGTTAAATCTACTCACAACAATCCTGCTTAAGTAAAGCCAACCACTCGCTTTTCCTTATTCGCAGCTCCCGAAGTCCCCGCCTGCGATCCTGAAAGCATATAACAATATAATAAGTATATATTAGCAATCGACCAATAACACGTACTGATTACGTTTGACCGACGCACCAACTCCAAACATACTCTCAAGTATTCTTCCAGTGGCTAACGCGCGTAGTGACACTACGAACCCAATTCAAGAGCAAAAGCTACACAAAGACACGAACGACATCGGCACAACCCTAGTTAGGAAGGCTAAACGACACAACCATCAAGCCTAGACCCTGATCGTACCGATCGTGCATTCACAACACAATAATAAACATGGAGTCTAATATAAATAACGTCGCAACGTCAAAAGAAACCCACGCCAAAACTTACTGAAATCTAGTAAGCAACATATATCATTTTAATACTAAACTACAAGTTTTTACCAAAACTAGAATTTACAAACATCACAATATAGCATGATTAAACCACAAATATCTAGATATTTTGGAAGAGAAGTTTCTAGCTTAATCTAGTGATTAACTTAGCAAAGATTCCATTATCAATAATTAACCCAAGAAAAAAATGTAATTACCACTAATTAAGTGCATATTTAACAACTTAAAATAATATTTTAATTAAGGAAAATTATTAAAATGAAAAAAAACAAGTGGCTTACAAAAACCCGCAAACTAGCAAAATCCTAGCTAAACTAGGTGCAGTGCATTCTATACTGCAAAAAGATCGCTTCTAGGTTTTTACGGAAGAAAAACAATTTATTTTACCTAAAATTGGAAAATCGCCTAAACGATTTCCAAAACGTTACAATCTTCTCCCCTTAAAGAAATTCGGTCCCCGAATTAAAAATTCATCTACGCGTACCTTCAAAGAGATGAGGGAAAGTCTTCCGCATCTTGCTCGCAGCCACTCAAGTGATCACCCCACTAGACGGCTACGCCAAAGAACCCTCACAGATAGCAAGACCCTTGACCGAAGTCCCTCCACCTGCCGATCCACTAAAACTATCGGCTGCTGGTGAACGAAAGATCGCGTCCAAGCTAAATGGTCTGATGCTGAATCATGTGAGAAAGGTCATGAAAGTATTTGCGAAGTATCGACACAGGGAATACGGGGTGAATACTCAATAATCTGGGCGGAAGTGCCAAGTTATAGGCAATGAAACTAACTCGCTTCAAAGATCTCAAAAGGACCTATAATTTTGGGATTAAGCATCCCAAAACTCAACACGCCATTCATCGGAAAATCCGTAGGAATACATGATCTCCCACTGAGAACTCAAGTTTGCGACCACCACGGTCGGCATAAGACTCCTGTCTACACTGGGCTACACTCATCCTGACCTGAATCAACTGGATCATTTCCGTAGTCTCATAACTAGCTGGGGTCCAAAAATCCTACTCTCGCAGAGTCAGAAAAAAAACAGACTGGCGATCGACACGTTCTACCAAACAAAACCTAAAAGTTGCCAGTTGGAACGTCTCCTGATAACAGCTATCGAAGGAGAACTCTAACAATGGCAAGTGACGATCCCAACTTCCAACAAACACCTAGTACGTATGCACAAGCATATCCTCCAGAGTCTGTATAGTCCGCTCTAACTGACCATCGGCCTACAGATGGAAAAGCGGAGCTAATGCGGAGCTAAAGCTAAAGCTCCAGAGTCTGTATAGTCCGTTCCTGAAGCTTCTGCCAACGACGGCTAGCGAACGGGGTGTCTCTACCGGATACAATGCATGAAGGAACTCTGTGCAAACACCCAAACATAACAAAGAAAGCATAACCGGACAACAAACACCCAAATGGAGTCACACCCTATCTAAACCTGGGTAGACACCACAACGAAATTCATGGAGATCTGCTCCCATTCTCACTCCGGAACGGTTAAAGATTGCAACTCTCCAGCCGGTCTCAGATGCTCAACCTTAGCTCGCAACAAGTCAGACACCTCGAAACGAAATCCGAAACTTCACTCTTCATCCCTTCCCACACGTAACTAACTCTCAAGTCACGTTACATTTTGGTGGCACTTGGGGTGAACACAGAAAGCTGACTGATATGCCTGCTCTGGGACCTCGCGTCTCTACCTATCAGTATCAGGTACACACCAATGAGTCCGGAACGTAGCACACCCTAGTCATAAATCAAGAACTCCGAATCTTTACCAGCCGAACATGCTCAGAATCTCAGACAAATGAGCATCGACGGGCTGTGCCTCACGAAACGATTAAGTAAAAATGGACGGGCATGGACATGAGCAAGCTATCGCCCCTTAGAGGAGGCGAACCTAGCTGTACTCCACGATCGCACAAGAACTGTAAATCTGCAGAAGACTGTCTCAACAATCAAAACCCGCTGCAGGAAGATGTACACTAAGCTCTGGCGGTCTGTGAAAATCTGACACGACTCTCCGTACAAGTAGTGTCTCCAAATCTTCAACGCAAAACCACTACGGTCATCTCCAGATCATGAGTGGGATATCCTGCCCGTACTTCCTCCAACTGTCGGGAAGCATGAGCGATAACTTAATAGCGCCACATCAGATCACAATTGAGCCCCACTCGCGAAACATTACAGTGAACAACAAAGTCTCCCGTAACCATAAGACCTTAGTAAGTCAACACAATCAAGCCTGAAGGAACACTCCGAGAATTTAGCAAATCGCCCGGGCTCTCCCAATGTCTGCAAAGCAAATACTCAAGTGCTGCTCAAGTTCCTCTCGACACATTGGAATAGACCAGAATGTCATCAATAACACAACAATCAACTGGTCGAGGAATGGCCTGAAGAAATCTGGTTCATCACATCCTTGAATGTGTAGGGTTGCTAGGCACGCGCATAAGGGTCTACGAGGCATCAACCATGCCCGATTAAAAATTTAGCCGTGCCGAACAACCCGAATACGGATCTTTAAACTAGAGATTAGGCGAAAACTAACATGCTAAACACTTTAACACTAAGTGAGAGGGATTACAACCTTTGTAGATCCGGTCCTTCACTTCATATGCTCCGTGTTGTGGTCCCTTCGCTGCGATCATCGGGTTCCGGACTCTCGAAAGGTTCCACGAAGAGAAAGATGCAACCTTTGCTTCCGATCTTCGATACTAAGATGATCTACCTTGAAGTTCCGTTAACACAAGCTAACACTCATGAAATGATGTGAACACCCTCATCTAAAAGGCAAGGGAAGATGAGGATGATGATGTAGGATTTTTGCTCTCTTTATTTATCTTTTTCTCATATTTATTCATCACATTAAAAAAAATTAGCAAGCTTTTTCATGAAAAGAATGAAGGAAGAAGATGAACAACCATTTGTGATCAATAATAAAATGTTATCATAATCATTTATGCAACCATGGTTGTAGTAACCATTGTAGAAAGTTTACTAGGGTTAGGGTTTGGGTTGGGTTACAGTGTGAGTCACAAAAGATATCTATCATAATATCTTAACAAATGACAAAAGAAAACCTTCTAGAATCAACTAGAAGGTTTAAGCCTAATCCAAACCCTAATCATGTTTAAACTCCTCTAAACATATTGCATTCATAATTATAATATGTTACAATATTATATATCACATATACAATATTTATTGTAACAAAATAAAATAATACATTTAACATATATCGCATATATATCAATGTATTACTTTAGTGAGAAAAAGAATCTTTTAGTGAGCTAATATTAGTTAATGTCATTTAATATATCATATATATTATTTTACATTAAATTATCGAATCAACACATGATCCGAAAATCCGGCTATATCGCATATAACCGACTAATATTTATCCGTACCGATTCATCGAATCAACACTTGATCCGATGACCCGGCTGATATCATATATCGCGAGAATAGAATACGGTATCTCATATCGCATTATCCTCGGTCCCGCACATATCACATATGTGCTCCTACTCCGTTCTGCCTGAGCCAAGAAACCTCTGTGTAGGACTCTAAAGAATCGTCAATACGCCAGCAGTAGGTGATGATCATATCAAACACCCACAAGCTGCAAGCGGTCAGCTAAACGTAACAGCTACCCAGGTATTGAGCACACAAAAGATCAACAAGCAAGCCTGTAACTTCTCCTGTGAATCCAAACAGTAACACTCCCGTACAGTCCGGTCTCGTCGTCTGATATGTCGCATATCTCGCCTAGGTGTGGTAAACGTCAGACCCCAGTAGCTCGATAAGTCGTGTCGATATGAGGTCTATAACAGTTCGAGAAACTACTGATAACACTTACCTGTATAATCTCAGCAACCCTGGCCAGGGATTTCTGGTTATAGCCAATCGAACACAGCACAACATCAACTCCCTATACCGGGAGAGACGAATCCCCTCCTATCGCTCATTGCCTCCATGTGATTCGGGACTGTACCCAAAAGCCACCTTTTTGCATGCCCTCTTGGACGTGGTATGATGGAAATCAAAGCACAGTGGGAATCACACAAGACTCTATGACGATCTCGGGTCGACAGACTACTCTGTACCAGTGTCACCGGAGAACTGCCATCTGACGTATGGTATAATACCATCTGGGAGTTCTCGGCGAGTCCGTCCAGTGTACCCAGTCTCCACTGAGCACCCGTACACCATCCTTGATGTCAAACACCGATGGATATGGGATCATCCATCGCCCATCATATGGGTCAAGATGCGTATACGCTAGTCTACTCTGGTGCATCGATGCCCCTGTCTCGATACACCCACGACTAGGAACAATTATAGGATGTACTCGTCGACTACCGTGGCCCCACTAGTATGATCTCATCATAGTCCCGGTAGTCGAGTACATATCCTAAGGGCTTTATCAACATGTAATATAGAGACAATCAGAGTACATGTTAAGATAAAGTACAACCAGATAGCATACTATCATGTCGAGCAAGAAAGTCCTCCCTATATATGTCCTAGCATCCCCTACAATATACATCGTATGTACAGTAATGGCCTCTAGGGCATACATATAACTAACAATCTCCCACTTGCACTAGGTCCATCTGTTATGGTATCGCATACCCAACAATTAGCTGCGGTTGAAGTATCTCATACTCAACCATCCCATAAAAGTCTCTGCTGGGAAAAAGGCCTTTGTGAATGGATCCGCGCTGCCGTCCTCTGTGTCTGCTCTCCTAACCTCGATCTCCCTGGAGATCAACCATCTCCATGATCAGGTGATACTGCTTAATAATTATATCTAGATTTCTGATGGGATGGTAGTTCCTTGGCCAAAGCCACAACTCCATTGTCACACAATGGTAGGAACGAAGTTCATCTCATGAACTTATATATATCCAGACTGCCTCTTTGGTAGCATCGATGGTAACGATGTATCTTGCCTTTAATCTTCTAGTAAGTCACGGTATCTAGCTGGGAACTCTTCCAACATACCGTCCCTCCACTGAGGGTAAAGAAAATGCCTGCGACTGACATTCAGTCGTTCTTATCATCCTGGAACCTTTCCAGTGATTCTCTCCAGGATCGATTGATACTATCTCACTACAACTAGTGAGTATCCTAACATCCAATTAGATCTATCTCATAGATCCAAAACCCAGGATTTAGGAGGTATCACTTTGATCCTATATGGAGAATCCTTGTGATAAGCGGAGATTGACCGAGCATAGCATAGGAAACTCCTTCCCTATCAAGAGTATGTCATCCACGTACTCTACGAGGATCACCACCATACTCCCTACTACCTTTTTGTATATACAAGGTTCATCTACCATTTTGATGAAGTCAAACTCTTTGACTACCACATCAAAACAGATGTTCCAACTCCGCGATGCGTGTTTTATCATATAAAACATCTTGCACGCGTTTTCGCTGCTCCCACTATCTACGAAGCCCTCTGGCTGTGTACTTATAGATGCTCTTTTCTAAAACATCATTTAGAAAAGCAGTCATGACACCCAACCACCAGATATCGTAGTCATGGTATGTAGCCGTGGCAAGTAGGATCTGGATGGACTTAAGCATAGATCCTTAGAAAAGGTTTCAACATAATCCATACCTGGTTTATGATGCAAACCTTTAACATGTCTAGCTTTGAAAGTCTCAACCTTTCCATGTACACCAAGTAATCTTCTCAAGATATACTTGCTCCTGATGGGGATTTAACCCTTCAGATAAAGCCACCAAAGTCCATACTTTATTGGTGTATAAGGATTCCATCTCAGATCGATAAGCACCGAGCCATTCTTACAGAGTCCCACTCCTGATGGCCAGCTCGAAACTAGTTGGGTCATCATCTCATGATGCAATCCTCGCTCCCACTGTCATAGAGAAACCGAAGTATCTCTCAGGTGGGTGAGAAACCCTACTAGATCGGCGGAGAGGCTGAGGTTCGTTGGAAACTATTGAATCCTTTGGTTCTACAAAATCATCAGCTGCATTTTGTATAGATGGAACATTTCCAGTTCTACATAACAGACCTTGCCTCGAGCTTGTTCGGATTTTGCTTTTTGGCATAGGCCGGACAACCCCAAATCTTAACAAGCTTAAGATATGGGCTCTTCCCTTTCCATATCACATATGAAGTGGTAGACAACTGATTTGATTTGAACCTTATTCAATAGGTATGCAGCTTCTCAAGTGCATAACTCCCAAAAGGAAATAGGCAACTCAGTAGTACTCATCATAGAGCACACCATATCACATAGGGTGCTATTGCTCCGCCCCGATATACCATCGTGCTATGGTGTATACGGAGGAGTAATGCTGAGAGAGAATCTCATTCTCCTTTAGAATAGTCCAGGAATTCCGTGCTCTAGTATTCTCCTCCTTGATCTCATCAAAGGACATAATACTTATACCCGTATTTTGGTTCTCTACTTCTAACTTATATTCTGTGAATATCTCAAAAGGTTCAGACTTGTGTTTCAGCAGGAACATATGTCTGAATCTTGAGAGATCATCAGAGAATGTAATGAAGTACAAAGAACCAGTCTTTGCATGTGTTGACAGGAGATTTTCATACATCAGCATGTATCAATTCCCAAGAGTTCACTAACTCCTTCTCTGTTTCCAATAAACAGAGCTGTGGTCATTTTATCTTTGTGACATGACTGGCAAGTTTCACAAGATGTAAATTCAAACTAATTTAAATATGCATCTACATATAACTTAGCTAATCGGGTCGCATTGATATGACCTAGTCTACAATACCTCAAGAAGGATTCGTTCATTTCTGAACTCTTCCTCTTGTGTGTGTTCCGTATACTAAGAACTGTAGTTTGATTTAGAATGTCAATGATTTTAGATAACGTGTCTAAACCGATCAACTTTTGATATAGGAAATGTTCAAAACCTTATCCCACAATACAAAATTATATTCTTTCTTTACTAATAAAGAGACTGATATGATTTTGTATATCAGGTTCTAATCTAATAACATTTGTTCAGAATCAATGTATTCTGGTAATACAGGGTGACAGTGACCAACAGACTTGGCTGCAGCACTTGCACCGTTTTCTGTCTCATGAAACTTATCACCCGTTCTCAGTTCTCTACCTTTCTGTAGCCCATGTAACAGATTACATATATGGGATCCTGATCCGGTATCACATACCCAGGACGTAAAGGACACTGAGAAACAGTTCTGTGTAATGAACACACCCGAAGATGATGCATGCACTTTCTTCGTTTAGGCGGCACGGGAATTCTGGTAATCCCCAATTTCCTGCTCTGTCTTATAACAATTATAAGTTGGAGTGGGACCAACGTTCCCCGGCTCAGTATAACAAGCGGGTTCGGTCAATATATCCGTATTATTATCTTGATTAAGGCGTGATATAGTCGCTACCTGGAGAGAGAGAGAAGAAAACACTCAGCGTATGCTCTTGCAAGATTAGATTGGTTATCAAATATATCTAATCAGGATGTCTCCCACTGTTTTAATCAAATCTTCCTTCAAACCCTAAAAGGAAAGACTAGGCGGGATTAATTACACGCTACAAGTTCGCCAATCTTTCAGCCAGGCCAGTGTCGGTACTTTGAGGGAGGTCCCCCGTGCTTTCGCACGAACCTAATTAAAGTAAGCCTCGTTTTCCCAGAGGCGTAACCCCGTTAACACCTTTCTAGACACCTACTTGATCGGCTAATTGTAATGTGTAAAACTCTTCCAGGAGTAACTCTTACTCGCAGCGGGTATCGGGATCCAACTATCTCATAGAAGGTATGCAATCTCATTGCAAATTTCAACACTTGAAATTCCCAATAGTATTTTACCCCTAGCGTGCTATGACCTTGACGCATGCCAAACAACCCATAGTCCGCTAGTCAAGTTCAACCCGTACATTTCTTGATTGAATTTAACCCACCCGCACGACCCTTGACGCATGCCAAACAACGACGTATGAATACCCTAATCCAATCGCATCGTATGCTAGCAGATAAGCACTAGTTAGCTACCGTACACTACGCCTTGACGCATGCCAAACTACCGCAGCACGAATACTAATTAGTACTTATCTGAAATGACGGTGGGCTACGACAGGATTTTAAGAAAACCCTTTGCGTAATGAACTTGATATCGTTGTAGAATCGAGTGATTTTAAATGGAATGTTTTTGAGGCTTTTCTAGTTTTGCTAAAGGGGTCACTCCCGGTGAAGGGATCGTCGGCCCTTTCCTTATCGAATAAGGTGCAGGATATATCATATATACCGCTGTGCAAAGCAAGAACTATAGAAGCAATCAAAAGACAGACCGAGTTTGTAGCATCTGCCAGTTATTGCTAAAGGAGTCACTCCCGGTGAAGGGATCTCGGTCCTTTCCTTATCGAATAAGGTGCTGGATGTTCTACAAGGAACACCGCTATGCAAAGCAACAACTAGAGCTACCAGTTTTTATAAACAAGTTTCTACAACATCTTAGGTTTCTTTTATTTCATTAATCTCATTAATGAAGTCCCATTTTATTATGCTTCACAAGCATCTCTTTTGAAACGAAATCTGCAAATATAACATATATCTCATATATATAATATAAACATTCGTCTCAGGCAGTAATATGATCTCATCACAGAACATTGCAGCAGAAGAACATATATGAAATATTGGATATACTAGGACGTCCGTGTTTTCAATACGAGCCAGTATAAAACACGGATTCCACGGTCGCGATGAATAGCCAAACCCACATCCCTAGACCCCTACGAGAGCGGCAAGTAACAGTGCCAATTCTAGGGTTAGGAGACCCGATCTCGACTCCTCTAGATGGTCTCCCACTGGACCCTAGAACCCGGTTACTTGTGCTCCCCGCCTTGGGTATACCTAATGCGGAAAAGTAAATAATATACAACGGTGACATCTTCCGCTACCTGGAAGTGCCCCAATAAAAGAATATTGTAAGTCCATGCTACCTCTCCCGGTACTTTCGGGAATGCGGAATTTAGTAAATAACAATTTTTACGGAGGTGGTAACATGGACCTATAACCCGGATCTTGGTTAAACTTCTATCTAACATCCTAACTAAGAGTTTCTAGCTACTCGGTTAGGGGGTTATACCTAGCTTGTCTTGAACTCCTTCGTCTTCAAGCTCCAGTGGTGGTCCGATGGATCCTTCTCGTCATCTCCGTACGCCGAAGATAGATCCACTTGAAAGCTCCAACCTTTAGCTCCTTCTTCGTTCTTTGAAGAAACTAGTTCACTTGGTTTGCTAAACCTAGTGAACTAGAATGAGTAGAGAAGATTTAGAATGGGATTTTATCTATGGTTCTTGATTCTCAACACATGAGAGATATGAACCATAGAGTCAAGAGAGGGAGCAAGAGGATGAGAGTGAGAGCAAAGTGGAGAGCTCAAGAACAAGAGAGAGAATGAGCAAGAAAGAATGAGGCTCTCTTTTGTCTCTCACCCTCTCATAATCCAAAGTAATCATAACTCATCATATCAAAAAAGTCTTATGTGATGGTTGAAGCAACCATAACCATATCATATCATGCACTCATTTTACACAAGTGAGCAAGCAAGTAAAAGTCTTTGGCATGAAATGATAGCCATGGTTATCATGATGGTCAACTAGTCAAGCCTAGTCAACCGGTCAACAAAATCAACAAGTCAACAAAAGTCAACAAGTCAACAAAGTCAACAAAAGTCAACAACAAAGTCACCATAATACTTAATTAATATAATAGTTAATCACATATGGTTGAGCAAAAAGTCAAATAGTCAACGGTCAACTGTCAACAACCCTAATGAGAATCCGCTGCCTCTGCCTCCCTGTCAACTGTGCATACACACCCGCATCCGCGTTCCGAGGAACACGAATGCAAACTGGATAAATCCAATCCCATAAGGTACACTAGGATCTGGCTTAAACCAAAGCCCGCTAGTGTAAACTGTCCGGACACTGTACGTGCACAAGTGCACGGATGTGACCGAACCCTGTCGCAAAACCATGCGACCTGTCGCAATACCATGCGACCTCTACTCTTTTGCCTAAAGGCGAAAAGCTTTCTGTGTGGGACTCTAAAGACTCGACACTACGCTGGCAGTGGGTTTAACCACAGACCGCAAGCGGCACTAGCTGTGCGTAACGGTCCCTAGGTAATGCCGACAGGAAGACCGACGAGGCGAAACCCATCTGAACTCCTACTGAGCCTGAGTGTGACATTCTCCGTACAGTCCGGTCTGTTCGTCTGATACATCGCATGGCGGGCCTAGGGGGCGGTAAACGTCAGTCCCCCAATAGCGGTACAAGTCGTGTCGGAGTGAAGCCCAAAACACCCTGAGATAACACTGGAAGCCTACCAGTATATCTCGTTTGCCCTGGCCAGGGACTACTCGTGTAATGGCTCTCCTAGACACAGCGCGATGTCAACCCCCAATACCGGGAGAGACGAATCCTGTCTAACTGTCACTGCCTCCAAGTGCTTCGGGACTGCACCCAACCACTACCTGTTTGCACGACTCCTTTGAGCCGTGGTAGGGTAGTGATCAAAGTACAGTGGGAACACACTCGAGGCGAAGTGACAGTGTCAAGTCAGCGGACTAAGCTGTACTCATGTCACCTGGGAACTGATAACTGACGATAGGCATAATACCAACTAGTCAGTTCCCGACGAGTCCTGTACAGTGTACCCGTAACCTAACGAGCACTCGCATACTATCTCAAGTACGACGTACTGACGGCTGTGGGACAGACCGTCTCCCACACTGGGATGAGAAGCGCATGCGCTGGTCTACTCCGGAGTATCGATGCCCTGTCTCGATAGTCCTGCGACCAGGGACCTGCATAAGGATGTGCTTATAGATTACCCAGCCCCATTAGTGTGACGGCCATCACATCGCTGGTAATCAAGCAAAGATCCTAAGGTCTCTACTAATGTGTATAGACGATATACAAAAATAAACACATGTACACATTGAAGTAGAAACAAACCAAGTAGCATACTACTATTTTGAGCAAGATTGTATATACAAGGTGAATATCCCAAGCATCCATTAAGTAATATACAAACTAGTATGATACAGTAATGGCTTCTAGGGAATATACACTAACAATCTCCCACTTGCACTAAGGCCATGTACTGGCGTATCGAAGACCTATCATCTCTATCAGACGCTCGAACTGAGTCTGGGGCAAGGCCTTGGTGAATGGATCTGCAGTGTTGTCTTCTGAAGCGATTCTCCGAACCTCGATCTCCTGGCGATCCACGATCTCCCTGATCAGGTGATACCGCCTCAAGATGTGCCTGGATCTCTGATGGGACCTGGGTTCCTTCGCTAAAGCTATAGCCCCGTTGTTGTCGCAATACAGAGGTATTAGATCAACAATGGACGGAACCACCTGAAGTTCTTTCAAGAACTTCCTCATCCAGACAGCTTCTTTTGCGGCATCAGATGCAGCGATGTATTCCGCTTCCATCGTCGAGTCTGCAACGGTTTCCTGTTTGGAACTCTTCCAACACACCGCCCCTCCATTGAGGGTAAAGACAAAACCCGACATGGACTTGGAATCATCCTTGTCACTCTGGAAGCTGGAGTCAGCAAAGGCCTCGATCTGGAGGTCTTTTCCGCCATACACCAAGAACATCTCCTTAGTCCTTCTCAGATACTTGAGAATGTTCTTTACCGCTATCCAGTGTTTCTCCCCAGGGTTTGACTGATACCGGCTTACCACACTCAGTGCATAAGCTACATCCGGTCTGGTACACAACATCGCATACATTATAGAGCCTACCGCAGAAGCGTAGGGTATAATAGACATGCGATCCCTCTCCAAATCAGTCTTGGGAGACATCTCTTTAGAGAGGGTGATCCCGTGACAAGCCGGTAGGTTACCGCGCTTGGAATCTTCCATACTGAATCTCTTTAGTATGGTGTCGATGTACCTGGACTGTGAAAGTCCTAATATCCTCTTGGATCTGTCACGGTAGATCCGGATACCCAGAATGTACGAGGCATCACCCAGGTCTTTCATGGAGAACCTGTGTGACAAGAACCCCTTGACAGATTGTAGCATAGGAATGTCATTTCCTATTAAGAGAATGTCATCCACGTATAAAACGAGGAATACTACAGTTCTCGCTACAAATCTACTATAGATGCATGGTTCATCTGGATTTTTGATAAAGCCAAATTCTTTGACCGTCTCATCAAAGCAGATGTTCCAACTCCGCGATGCCTGCTTTAGTCCATAGATGGACTTAAGCAACTTGCACACCTTTTCGCTGCTCCCACTCTGAATGAAACCCTCTGGCTGGTCCATATAGACACACTCCTCTAAATTTCCATTTAGAAAAGCTGTCTTTACGTCCATTTGCCAAATCTCATAATCGTGGAAGGCAGCAATGGCAATAAGGATCCGAATGGATTTCAGCATGGCTACTGGAGAGAAGGTTTCGTCATAGTCCAAGCCAGGTCTTTGACGAAAACCCTTTGCTACCAGCCTAGCTTTATAGGTCTCAACCTGTCCATCTACACCAATCTTCCTTTTGAAGATCCACTTGCATCCTACGGGTTTTACCCCGTCTGGAGCAATGTCCAACGTCCATACCTTGTTGGTGTACATGGACTCCATTTCGGTCCGCATTGCATCCGGCCATTTCACTGAGTCAACGCTCTGAACGGCCTGCTGGAAGCTAGTAGGCTCATCATAATCTATGATGCAATCCTCTCTATCCCCGTCTATGAGAAAACCGTAGTATCTCTCGGGCGGATGAGTCTGCCTACTACTCCTGCGGAGCGGCGTAGGAATGTCCTGTTCTTCCGAACCCTCTGGTTCCACTAAACTTTCAGTAATAGTCCGTGGTTCTGGAATTTCTTCCAGTTCTACTGCGCTCCCACTTATTTCCTTTTCTATGAACTGGTGTTCTAGAAAGTGGGCATGACGAGAAACAAGAACTTTTTGTTCCTCTTCACAGTAGAAGAAATATCCCTTGGAATTCTTTGGATATCCCACAAACTTGCACAGTACTGAGCGTGCCTCGAGCTTGTCCGCATGCTGCTTTTTGACAAAAGCTGGACTTCCCCATGTCTTAATGTGATTAAGATGGGGTCTCTTCCCACACCACATCTCAAATGGCGTAGTAGGCACAGTCTTAGTGGGAACTCGGTTCAAAAGGTATGCGGCTGATTCTAGCGCATATCCCCAGAATGATCGCGGCAACTCAGCGTTACTCATCATGGACCGCACCATATCCAATAGGGTGCGGTTCCGTCTCTCCGATACACCGTTATGTTGCGGGGTGTATGGAGGAGTAAGCTGAGAGAGAATTCCGTTCTCTTTTAAATAGTCCAGGAACTCGACACTTAAGTATTCGCCACCTCGATCCGATCTTAGAATCTTAATACTTTTGCCGGTCTGTTTCTCTACTTCATTCTTATACTCCTGGAATTTTCCAAAGGCCTCGGACTTATGTTTCATTAAGAAGACATAACCGTACCTTGAGAAGTCATCCGTAAAAGTAATGAAGTAAGAATGTCCGCTTCGGGCATGTGTAGACATTGGACCGCACACGTCACTGTGTACGAGTCCCAAGAGCTCGCTCGCTCTTACTCCATGTCCAGTAAACGGAGTCTTTGTCATCTTTCCTTTGAGACAGGATTGACAAGTGGCATACGACTGATATTCGAACGCATTCAAATACCCTTCTGTATGTAACTTCGTCAACCTTCTCTCATTGATGTGACCCAATCTACAATGCCATAAGAAAGTCTGATTTATTTCCGGAGACTTTCTTTTGTGTGTATTCTGGACATTAAAAATCTGTGGTTGGTTTAATACGTATATACCATTACTCAAAGTACCTGACCCAATCAGAACTTGATTAAGGTGAATGTTTACAACATTACTTACAAACGCAAATTCATAACCTTCTTTAGAAACTAAAGATACAGAAATGATATTACAAGTTGCGTTGGGTACAAAAAAACAATTACGCAAAACCAAAACATGTCCATCTGACATTCCCAGGTGATAGTCCCCCACGGCTTTAGCATCCATGCTAGCTCCGTTCGCAACTCTGAGGGTCATGTCACATGCTTTCAAAACACTACGGTTTCTCAACGCCTGCAAAGAATTACAGATATGAGATCCTGATCCGGTATCCAATACCCAGGAAGTAGAGTTTATTGAAAGACAGTTTTCAATAACATACACACCTGAAGCTGAAGCTGCAACCTGCTTCAATTCCTGTGTTCTGGCCTTCCAGGCCCTGCAATCATTCTTCCAGTGTCCTTTCTTATGATAATAGAAGCATTCTTCCTTATCCACAAGCTTTCCCGCCAACTTTGTTGCTTTTGCTTTTCCCTTCATATCCACTTTACTAACACCGCCCCTTGGTTTGGCGGGGGCTTTCTTCTTCTTTCCCTTGGCTTTCGCCTTGGACCTAGAAGAAGATGATCCTCCTACAAACAAAGTGGATGTTTCCCTACCTTTCTGTAGGGTTCCCTCTGCGCTCCTCAGCATGTTGAGGAGCTCTGAAAGTTCAACCTCTTTTTCTTGTAAGTTGAAGTTCAGTATAAACTGGGCGTAAGTGGAAGGAAGGGACTGGAGAACTATATCCGTATAGAGTTCAGCCTCCAATGTGGTCCCTAGGTCCGCGAGCTCCTCAATGTAGCCGATCATCTTTAGCACGTGCTCGGCTACCGATGATCCGACGGCCATCTTTGCCGAAAACAACTTTTTCGACGCTTCGTATCTTGCGATACGTGATTGCTCTCCATACAGTTCTTTTGTATGGAGAAATATGGATTCAAGGTCCATATTCTCGTGCCTCCTCTGATGTTCGTTGTCCATCGAGGCAAGTACGAGGCACTTGGCCTTCGCGCTATCAATCTCCCAAGTCTTGCGGATTTCCTTATCCGCGACGCTGGAAGTTGGACCAGGGACAGGGGGAGCTTTGGTGGTAAGAAGATACCCCAGCTTGTCGTAAGTGATTGCTATCTTGACATTCCTGAGCCAATCTTTGTAGTTTGGCCCTGTCAGTTTGTTTTTATCTAGGAGTAACTTAAGTCCAGTCATGTTGATTGGTCGCTGCAATTAGGAGAGAGAAGAAGAAACACTCAGCATGATGCTCTTGCAAGTTTAGAGTGGTTTTTAGTTTGTCTAAACAGGATGGCTCCCACTGTTTCTCGAATCCCTCCTCAAACCATAAAGGAAGAATTAGTCAGGATCAATCCCACCGTACAATACTTGCTTAACCGTTCAGCCAGGCCGGTGTCGGTACTTCGAGGGAGGTTTTCCAACGCTTTCGCGAAGTTCCTTAATTATAGAACCTCTTTTCCCTGGGGGCGTAGCCCCGCTAACACCTTTCTAGGCACCTACTAGGTTTATAGCATTGATCGTTAAGTGAGAAATTTCCCGAGGAGTAGCATATACTCACAGTAGGATCGGGATCCAAATATCATCGCGTGACGAAACTGAAGGAATCCTACCAGAATCATCACACTCCAAATGGTATGCAAATCTAGCAAGTTTCAGTACTTATGAAACTCCCGATGTGGATTTTTGCCCCATGCTCTTATGACCTTGACTTTGGCTAAAATATCATAAGTCACATGTCAAGTTCTACCCGTCATTATCCAGGTTAATTTGGATCCATCCGTACCTACCCTTGACTTTGGCCAAAATGGCAGTACGACTGTCCCAAACCAACGCATCTATCTATGCTACACATGAACACCCAATAGCTACCAATCACTGTGCCTTGACTTTGGCCAACATACACAGCTTGAATACTATTGACTATTCATGTGAAACGACGGAGGGCTACGAATGGTTTTGGAAAAATCGTGAACGTAGTGAACTTGATTTGGTCGATGGAACGAGATAGCTTTTAAAAGGAGTGGCTCAAACTCCGTATTTTAAAAGTTTGTTTTGAAAAGAACCGAGTGGTTTTTCGAAAGTGTTCCAACGACTTTAACTTGGTTTATTATCTTGCATTAGTTCTTTTAATGCGTGATATTCTTGCATTAGTTCTTTTAATGCGTCCCATCATTTAATCCTACCATTGCAGAAAACAACCAAAATATGACGTACGCTTATGCCATTCGCATTCGCCACTGGGCCCCGTCATTACCCGTTAGGTTACTTAACTAACGACAGAGCGGGGGCTGGGCTAGCGCGTCTGTAAAACATAAGCAACGCCTAAATAATATCATATATAGATATACTGCAATGATAAACATTTCAGATCACAGATAAATACATTGGATATACTAGGAATCTGTAATTTGTACGAGCCTATAACAAAAAACAGATAACACGGTCGCGGTGAATAGCCAATACCCCACCCAAGACCCCTACGGGTGCGGCAAACTACCCGCCAAGTACCCGAAGCGTAGCAACCTCCCTCATCTCCATGAGTAGGCTACTCGACACTTCGGCATACCCGGTAGTTTGTGCACCCCTCCATGGGTCTATCCTAGGAGCAAAAACAGTAAAAAGAAATTATACAATGACGGCTACAACCCCGACCCGGTTGTGCGGCCATACAAATAATTATTACATCAATTTACAAATTTACATGAATTGCAAGAAGAGAAAACTCTCGTCTCACAACCCCCGGCTATTCACCCGCGACAATCCAACATATTTATATACACATTCCAGCACATTACAGATCACAGATTTGTATAACCCCCACTAATCGACATATAGCGATTAGTAGACGTTCAATACAAATATCACATTACAGAAAAACCCGTTAGCTTAAGTCTTTTAGAAGTTCGATCAAAAATACGGATTTTCGGGACCCCAAAAAGGAAATTTTCGTTCAGGAAAATCTGGGCAGAAAATATATGTTCCAAAAATCCCCAAATACCCCCAGAATAACACTGCACCAAAGATTGACCACGGCCGAGTCAACTCGGCCGCGGATCCGCGCCGTAGCGTGCTCCCGCCGCGCTTCCGCGGCGCTTTGACTTGGTCGTGGGTCCATCTTTGGTGGTTATTCACAGAAAAGCCTGAGCCGATTTTAGGTGTTAAAATAATCAACTTTTGAACAGTAAAAAATTCGACAGAAACTTGAAATTCTTGGGGTTCGTTTCGGGGCTTTTTCGTTGATCGATCTTCTAGTTACTTGCTAACATGCTAGATAGAGTTTAACTAGGCTCTGATACCACTGTAAGTCCATGCTACCTCTCCCGGTACTTTCGGGAATGCGGAATTTAGTAAATAACAATTTTTACGGAGGTGGTAACATGGACCTATAACCCGGATCTTGGTTAAACTTCTATCTAACATCCTAACTAAGAGTTTCTAGCTACTCGGTTAGGGGGTTATACCTAGCTTGTCTTGAACTCCTTCGTCTTCAAGCTCCGGTGGTGGTCCGATGGCTCCTTCTCGTCGTCTCCGTACGCCGAAGATAGATCCACTTGAAAGCTCCAACCTTTAGCTCCTTCTTCGTTCTTTGAAGAAACTAGTTCACTTGGTTTGCTAAACCTAGTGAACTAGAATGAGTAGAGAAGATTTAGAATGGGATTTTATCTATGGTTCTTGATTCTCAACACATGAGAGATATGAACCATAGAGTCAAGAGAGGGAGCAAGAGGATGAGAGTGAGAGCAAAGTGGAGAGCTCAAGAACAAGAGAGAGAATGAGCAAGAAAGAATGAGGCTCTCTTTTGTCTCTCACCCTCTCATAATCCAAAGTAATCATAACTCATCATATCAAAAAAGTCTTATGTGATGGTTGAAGCAACCATAACCATATCATATCATGCACTCATTTTACACAAGTGAGCAAGCAAGTAAAAGTCTTTGGCATGAAATGATAGCCATGGTTATCATGATGGTCAACTAGTCAAGCCTAGTCAACCGGTCTACAAAGTCAACAAGTCAACAAAAGTCAACAAGTCAACAAAGTCAACAAAAGTCAACAACCAAGTCACCATAATACTTAATTAATATAATAGTTAATCACATATCATATTCTCATTAGGGTTGAGCAAAAAGTCAAATAGTCAACGGTCAACTGTCAACAAACCTAATGAGAATCCGCTGCCTCTGCCTCCCTGTCAACTGTGCATACACACCCGCATCCGCGTTCCGAGGATCACGAATGCAAACTGGATAAATCCAATCCCATAAGGTACTCTAGGATCTGGCTTAAACCAAAGCCCGCTAGTGTAAACTGTCCGGACACTGTACGTGCACAAGTGCACGGATGTAACCGAACCCTGTCGCAAAACCATGCGACCTGTCGCAATACCATGCGACCTCTACTCTTTTGCCTAAAGGCGAAAAGCTTTCTATGTGGGACTCTAAAGACTCGACACTACGCTGGCAGTGGGTTTAACCACAGACCGCAAGCGGCACTAGCTGTGCGTAACGGTCCCCAGGTAATGCCGACAGGAAGACCGACGAGGCGAAACCCATCTGAACTCCTACTGAGCCTGAGTGTGACATTCTCTGTACAGTCCGGTCTGTTCGTCTGATACATCGCATGGCGGGCCTAGGGGGCGGTAAACATCAGTCCCCCAATAGCGGTACAAGTCGTGCCGGAGTGAAGCCCAAAACACCCTGAGATAACACTGGAAGCCTACCAGTATATCTCGTTTGCCCTGGCCAGGGACTACTCATGTAATGGCTCTCCTAGACACAGCGCGATGTCAACCCCCAATACCGGGAGAGACGAATCCTGTCTAACCGTCACTGCCTCCAAGTGCTTCGGGATTGCACCCAACCACTACCTGTTTGCACGACTCCTTTGAGCCGTGGTAGGGTAGTGATCAAAGTATAGTGGGAACACACTCGAGGCGAAGTGACAGTGTCAAGTCAGCGGACTAAGCTGTACTCATGTCACCTGGGAACTGATAACTGACGATAGGCATAATACCAACTAGTCAGTTCCCGACGAGTCCTGTCCAGTGTACCCGTAAACTAACGAGCACCCGCATACTATCTCAAGTACGACGTACTGACGGCTGTGGGACAGACCGTCTCCCACACTGGGATGAGAAGCGCATGCGCTGGTCTACTCCGGAGTATCGATGCCCTGTCTCGATAGTCCTGCGACCAGGGACCTGCATAAGGATGTGCTTATAGATTACCCAGCCCTATTAGTGTGACGTCCATCACATCGCTGGTAATCAAGCAAAGATCCTAAGGGCTCTACTAATGTGTATAGGCGATATACAAAAATAAACACATGTACATATTGAAGTAGAAACAAACCAAGTAGCATACTACTATTTTGAGCAAGATTGTATATACAAGGTGAATATCCCAAGCATCCATTAAGTAATATACAAACTAGTATGATACAGTAATGGCCTCTAGGGCATATACACTAACAAATATTACATACAAATGAATTTTACATCAATAAAAAAGAAAAACTCTCATCTCACATAAAACCCCCGGCTATTCAAAACGCGACGATCCAATATAACATATCACAGCAACACATAATATCTCATATCATCAACATAAGCAAGCATGCGTATCCCGATTGTCGTTGATGTATAGCAACGAAGCCGGCGATACACCACATACTACGCTTACGGTCACAGAAAAGAAAGTGTAAAACTACAACAGTTGGAATCCGCAACCTCCTTAGACATCACATGCCTAACCAAATGAATTCCTTAGATATCACATGCCTAACAATTATAAACCCCGCATTTTAATCTCATTATCGAAATTTTTTTTCAATATCAAGTCGGGCAATTCAACAAGATTCCCGACGTCCTGATCGAATGCTCGTCGCAAACTTTAGTAGACGGCCGCACCCCAAGATGCCGTCGACGAAGTGCACTAAGGCGGAACACCGCTGCCGCGAGCACCCGAACGGATGCTTTCGGCGACGGGGTTCTCCTACAGTCACTTGGTCGGGGCTATGGGGCATGGCTGTCTATTAAGTTTACCCGGCGAGTATCCGCGTACGCTACGTGATTGCGACGGACTTTTGATCAGATCAAAATTCCGTGGAAACCGATCATCTGAGACTAAACTGCTATGTTTATAATATTCAAATTAGTTATCTCATAATAACCTATGGATTCCAAATATTGTATCACATTCCAGATAAATAGATAAAGTTAAACTTTCCGATCGAATAATTAAACACCCAAGATTTCCCCAATATATCTCAACACTTGAAATTAGTTTAAAAACATCCATCACATGCCATAGTACCAATGGTCCAGCCGTAGAAGGGTCAAGCCAACGCCTCACATGTGGCACGCCGTACTGCCCCAAACCCTAAGGTTCAAAAGGCAGTTCAAGACGGTCACATAATCGAGTTAAGGTTTGTTGTCTTCTAGAGGGTCCACCGAGTTACTTGCACGATTTAGAACGTTCTTAAACACGAGAAAAAATCCAACTTTTGAAAAATTTTTGGACAGGGGAAAAAGTGAGTTATTGATATCCGCCCGAACTTTTTAACAGTTTCTAAAAGTTATCCGGAAAACCCATAGACAAAATTAGACATCCCGATCGAAACATCGAATCCCCAAAACAACCCCAGAAAATTCAACTCTTGAATAATATTTAAAAATACCCAGAAAATCCAGCATAATAAAATAGGAGTTTCTGTGCAAACAGGGGATGATGATGTCATCTTTTGGCCGCTGAATCGCCGCATAAGCCATGCTTATGCCGCGGTTCCGCCGCCCTTTTAATAGATCATGGGAAAAATTTTGCACCGTAATTCTTAGAATTCCCTGCTTAATCTTTTAAGCATTTTTAATCTGGAAAAAACCCAGTTTTTAGAAAAAGTCCAGAGAGCACTTTGATGTTAGGGTTTCGGGTCGATCGGGTTTCAAACTTCGTGTAGACTTCGCCTAAAGCTCTAGCTTGGCTCTGATACCACTTTAGGGTTGCTAGGCACGCGCACAAGGGTCTACGAGGCATCAACCATGCCCGATTAAAAATTTAGCCGTGCCGAACAACCCGAATACGGATCTTTAAACTAGAGATTAGGCGAAAACTAACATGGTAAACACTTTAACACTATGTGAGAGGGATTACAACCTTTGTAGATCCGGTCCTTCACTTCATATGCTCCGTGTTGTGGTCTCTTCGCTGCGATCATCGGGTTCCGGACTCTCGAAAGGTTCCACGAAGAGAAAGATGCAACCTTTGCTTCCGATCCTCGATACTAAGATGATCTACCTTGAAGTTCCGTTAACACAAGCTAATACTCATGAAATGATGTGAACACCCTCATCTAAATGGCAAGGGAAGATGAGGATGATGAAGTAGGATTTTTGCTCTCTTTATTTATCTTTTTCTCATATTTATTCATCACATTAAAAAAAACTAGCAAGCATTTTCATGAAGAGAATGAAGGAAGAAGATGAACAACCATTTGTGATCAATAATAAAATGTTATCATAATCATTTATGCAACCATGGTTGTAGTAACCATTGTAGAGAGTTTACTAGGGTTAGTGTTTGGGTTGGGTTAAAGGGTGAGTCACAAAAGATATCTATCATAATATCTTAACAAATGACAAAAGAAAACCTTCTAGAATCAATTAGAAGGTTTAACCCTAATCCAAACCCTAATCATGTTTGAACTCCTCTAAACATGTTGCATTAATAATTATAATATGTTACAATATTATAAATCACATATACAATATTTATTGTAAAAAAATAAAATAATACATTTAACATATATCGCATATATATCAATGTATTACTTTAGTGAGAAAAAGAATCTTTTAGTGAGCTAATATTAGTTAATGTCATTTAATATATAATATATATTATTTTACATTAAATTATCGAATCAACACTTGATCCGACAATCCGGCTATATCGTATATAACCGACTAATATTTATCCATACCGATTCATCGAATCAACACTTGATCCGATGACCCGGCTGATATCATATATCACGAGAATAGAATGCGGTATCTCATATCTCATTATCCTCGGTCCCACACATATCACATATGTGCTCCTACTCCGTTTCGCCTGAGCCAAGAAACCTCTGTGTAGGACTCTAAAGAATCGTCAATACGCCGGCAGTAGGTGATGATCATATCAAACACCCACAAGCTGCAAGCGGTCAGCTAAACGTAACAGGTACCCAGGTATTGAGCGCTCAGAAGATCAACAAGCAAGCCTGTAACTTCTCCTGTGAATCCAAACAGTAACACTCCCGTACAGTCATGTCTCTTCGTCTGATATGTCGCATATCTCGCCTAGGGGTGGTAAACGTCAGACCCCAGTAGCTCGATAAGTCGTGTCGATATGAGGTCTATAACAGTTCGAGAAACTATTGATAACATTTACCAGTAAATCTCAGCAACCCTGGCCAGGGATTTCCGGTTATAGCCAATCGAACACAGCACAACATCAACTCCCTATACCGGGAGAGACGAATCCCCTCCTATCGCTCATTGCCTCCATGTGATTCGGGACTGTACCCAAAAGCCACCTTTTTGCACGCCCTCTTGGATGTGGTATGATGGAAATCAAAGCACAGTGGGAATCACACAAGACTCTATGATGATCTCGGGTCGACAGACTACTCTGTACCAGTGTCACCGGAGAACTGCCATCTGACGTATGGTATAATACCATCTGGGAGTTCTCGGCGAGTCCGTCCAGTGTACCGAGTCTCCACTGAGCACCCATACACCATCCTTGATGTCAAACACCGATGGATATGGGATCATCCATCACCCATCATATGGGTCAAGATGCGTATACGCTAGTCTACTCTGGTGCATCGATGCCCCTGTCTCGATACACCCACGACTAGGAACAATTATAGGATGTACTCGTCGACTATCGTGGCCCCACTAGTATGATCTCATCATAGTCCCAGTAGTCGAGTACATATCCTAAGGGCTTTATCAACATGTCATATAGAGACAAGCAGAGTACATGTTAAGATAAAGTACAACCAGATAGCATACTATCATGTCGAGCAAGAAATTCCTCCCTATATATGTCCTAGCATCCCCTACAATATACATCGTATGTACAGTAATGGCCTCTAGGGCATACATATAACTAACAGAATGCTGCTAGGGCATTGGTGAGTCCAACGACACAACCAAGAACTCATGCCGCCCGTAGCTCACACAAAGCAGTCTTCAGAATGTCATCACTCCAATCCCGCAACCAATGATGACTCGATCTCAAAGAAAACAAGAAAATTTCTCGCACTCTGGAGCAAGTCGAACAATTCGTCAATGCGAGGTAAAAGATACCTATCCGCACCGTAACTCAGTTCAATTGACGATCAATCAACACACAACCTCAAACTGCCGTCCTTCTCTTGACGAACAGAATAGGAGCTCCCCAAAGCGAAACACTTGGACGTACAATTCCCCCAATCTAGCAACTCTGCAGCTGATCCTTAAGCTCCCTAAGCTCCGCCGGCTCATCTGGAACAAAGTCGGAAACTCCCGCACAATAGGAACCCGGTCCAACAAACCCACTGTGGCTCTGGTATCACAAATGAAAGCCAAGAATCCTCGACATCCTCTCCTCTAAAGCCGACTAGCGAAAAAGGCTGAATTCAAGCTGTGAGGGCGGCACCACTGTCCCCCTGCACAACAAGAACTGACTCTCCGGGAAAGCAAATCCTGACTGTTTTCTCGTGGTAGTCTACAGACGCCTAACACGTAGCTAACCAGTCCGTGCCTAGGAGAACGTCAAATCCAACATCTCTAGAAGGATCAAAACGACGGACGAATCTCTATCTCCTATCCGATTGGCACACGACCGAAACACGTGTCGCGCAACAAAAGAATCGCTGATAGAAATTAACACAACCAAAGGCTGATCTAGCTAACACGACTCTCCTCGTCCCAAGCCTCTGCTACTCCCGCAATGTGCACGAAACCTGTCACGGCGACTGAACCTCTGTCTCGGGGCCGACACACCTGCACAAGCCCTCCTCTGTCCTCGAACTTCCAAAGTCTTGGAAAGACACGCCTCGTCAAGTAGGGCTGTATCTACTGATGCTATATATGTAACACTATGCTGTGTGCTGATCGCAAGGAAAAACTGGGTAACAGGGATGGCAACCTCCTGTCGCTGCGCTCGACTGGCCTCAACCAAAGACCTCATCGTCTGGCGCAAGTCCTGCATCTCTGCCTCAAGCCTAGCGATACGATCTATCAAAGGCGGATCGATCTGCTCCTGTACAACGAGCGTGCCATCCTGGTCAGTCCTCGTCCCACACGAGTCAACTCTAACCACGACTCTCGATGCATCACTCTGAGTCCTCATGGTCATCGGCGACAAAGGCTATAAATGGAAATAGGATTCGATATGAACACGGAAATCGAATCACAAGGATATGTATCATCAAGGAATGAATTTCAAGAAATTAGTACTTAGGTCATTGTAGGCGGAGTACCTTGATGGTGAGTATGCCGCGGACATACACACACTACGTTACTCTGTTTAAGCCAGCTACTCCATCATACCAAGGTCATCCTACACTTCGAAAGGTAAAACCTAGCGCTCTGATACCAACTTTGTTACGACCCGAAATTTGGCACGTGACGGCTGTAACACTTTGAATCTTAGTTAGAATGTTTTTCGTGTTAAATTAGAAATTGTGAGTGTTTTTGTATGTGTAACTTTAGGGTTTACTAATTATATTTAGTCGTGTTAACTAATTGGAAAATTTTCCTTTGTAGTGTACACTTGCACACTTAGCCATGTTGTGACTTAGGTTAAAGTGTTAACCATTTCTTTCATTCTTGCATGGTTTATTGTTTTATCCCCACCACTTAATCATGTCAAATCCCTTTTAAAGTTCCAAATAAACAATTGAGAGATGGTGTTAGGTAAAGAGGATTGACTTTTGACCCCATTCCCTCTCTTCTCTCTCTCTCTCTTCACCTCACTTCAGAATTCTGCAGAATTCCAGCAGAAAAACCCCATCTTTCTCCATCTTTTCTTCTCCTTTTTCATTTCCCTTTGATCCCTACACAAAAACCTACACAAATCAACACATTTTCATCACAAAACCTTGGAAAAGTGAGCTTTTTGAGGTGTTTGGAGGCAAATCTGCACACTTGATGTTAGAGCTGGGATTTTTGGTGTTTCATAAGGTCTTTTGAAGGTTTTAACTCATGTTAGCACTCCTTTTCCATAAACTTGTAGTATTCTTTAGCAAAAATCTCATTTTGTGCATTTTTAGTGATATTAAAGGATATTTGTGATACATATATTAGATTAGGGTTTTGTTGGCTTTGTTAACTCTATTTCATGCTATTAGAGCCATTTAGACCAGGTTTTATTTCAGTTTGCACAGAAATACCAAAAAGTTTCATTTTAGTGCAAAAGTAGGGTTTTTAACTTGAAATAAGGTTCTGTAGGATCTGCTACTATCCGAGATGTTTCAGAGTGAAATTGGAATTACTGTAGCATACAAGGGGGGTATAGAGTGCACACATAAAACCTGGGAGTCCCTCTCCCTACCCAGGCCCCCGAAATAAGCATTCTGGCCACTGGAGTCTGCTTCTATTTGTAGTATTTTGGTATATATATATTTGTAATATCTGTTTTGTATCAAAATCTGGAGTAGAATACCCTATTTCCCGTATTTTCAATCTTACGCGACACGCGTGATACGTGTGTGTGGGTTTGGGGTTTCTGCGTATCGCGACGCGTCGGAGCGACTTCAGGCGTGTAATCACACGTCTTAGCGTATCGCGCACACGCGCGTTTTGTTCGCAACATGGGTTTCTAGTTTGACGTTAACATTGCGTTTTTATGTATTTGTGCTTATGTGTGATATATTGTGTAATTCTAGGTTCGCAAGCGAGTACGGCGGAGGCCGCACAGAAGGGGAAACAAGTCGTCGGCTATACCTAGAGACAGACTACGGTGAGTAGATTTAACATCTACGGGGATATCACCCGCATGGCGTTCTACGTCAGGGATGATAGGACCTCATAGCTACATTTACATACATTGACTGTTCATGGCTACTAATTAGTGCAAACTGCATTCCCTGCTATAGGTATATAAACTAGAATTCATAGAACACCGCACCATTACTAACGGTTCATGTTGCACGAGCACTATCCAGCATGTTATATACACACACCGTTAGTAATTGCCATGATCATTATGTTGTAGCTCATCTTTTATGTGATTTGACATGATATTCATACTTGATGCACATATCACATCATATTGACTTGCATATTGGTTTGGATTACATGTGATTTCTGGATTTGGGAACCGTGACTATTTCAAATATGTAATCATTTAAAAACCCGGTTCCCTTGATATGATATTTCAGTGCGTCCACCATGGGTTTTCTCGGTGCTAGAGTGATAGATGTGAACCCGAATCGAGGAGCTGGATGTGGCCGATTACGGGTACATGGTGGACCCGGTATGGTACCCCGGGGCGAGAACGGTTTCGCTGTGTAGTAGACGGTGAGCCTGGCAGAGGGACTACTATCTACCGGTGATTGGTTGGACCTGGCAGTTATCTGGAGGATACTGATCAGAGTCGATAGATGGATGTGGGATGATCCGTATTGCCGGGGCCGAGGGCCGATACCGCAGACGGAGCCCGTGGGCAGACCCGGACTGACGGGGCCCGATAGATGAGGATTTACGTGTCGATGCTGGACACGAGTATTTATGATATTTGGGTGCCGATGTTGGGAACTCGTGATTCCCAGAGATGTACAGGATTGGAGGGCCGATGAGAGTGCCGGCGCTTGAGCTATTTGGGGGATCTGGGTGCATTGTTGGACACCGATTATATATTCCACGTTGACATTCCGTGTAGATGTTATATTTCCCATGCTCAACATTTATCATTGTACCTCATCCTGTAGTTATATTACCTGATAGAGCACTTGCATGATTATTGCACATACTGCTTATCACGCATTGATATCATCTGTTGGCATATGATAGTGTAGCGCAGTACGTGCATGCTCACGATTACCTTTATATATTATCTCTATTCACGAGTTGGCAACTCACCCCCGTTGTGCCACAGTGTTTGCAGGTTGCCCTTCGGAATAGCCGCGGCAGGCTGTGTTTTGCATCTTTTGATACAGATACCCCCATAGTTGGTGTACTGGCTCTTTTGCTGATAGGTGGGTTTTGTGCGGTATCTGTTTATCTTTCATTTATATATATTGTTGTATCTAGTATTCTCCATCTACCATGTATGTATGTATTTGACTTAGAGATAGTATGAGGACGATGATGTATATTATTTGTTTTCTGGTGTCATGCTTGTTGTGAGCCGACTGTACCTTGCAGTTTATTCTATCTGTGATGTTCCCACTAGTGGATCTTGATCGTCGCTACGGCGTCGTATATTGCTATCTTGGTGATTATTTACTTATGAATTCTTGTCACTTTAATAATTACTTCCATTTAAAACTTAAAACACTCTATACTTTTACTGGTTTGGTTTCTGGGTTTTCGGTTCACTTAGTTGCGTTACGCCTGTAGACGTTACGTGGTTAAGTGCCGGTCACGGGCCAAACTTTGGGTCGTGACAAAGTTGGTATCAGAGCGTAGGTTTTACCTTTCGGAGTGTTCCTAGGATGACCCTAGTATGATGGAGTAGGTAGCTGAAGCAGAGTGGCATAGCATGTGTGTGTTCCGCGGCATACTCACGACACGGTACTCCGCCAAGGCGACCTTAGGACTTGTTGATTTAAATTCTTTCTTGAGTATATATATTCTTGTGATTCGATTTCCGTATCCTTATCGAAACCTGTTGTTCCTTTCATCCATTATGCCGCCAAAGACTAGGAGGGCACAGAGAGCGGCCGCGAGGGCCGAGATTCGAGTCGACTCGTCCGAGACGAGGACTGATCCAGGTAGTACACCGGTTGTGCCCGAGAAGGCTGTTCCTGCTGTGACAGATCAGATTGCCATGTTAGGGGCTGGTGTGCAGGAGATGCGCCAGACGATGGGATCCAGTATAAAGGAGATGTGCCAGATGATAGGATCTTTAGTTTAGAAACTTCGAGCGCAGCGACCAGAGGTAGTTCCACCCGTTGCAGAGACCGCGGTGGTACCCACAGTACAGGTAGTTGCACCTGCAGCTACAGAGGTTATCACAGTATCGTTGTTAGAGTTTATGAGGCTGAAGCCTCCGGTCTTCACAGGCACCGATGCGGCTGAGGACCCACAGTCTTTCATTGATAGGATGGCGCGGATATGTCGTTCACTTAGATGCGCAGATGCGAGATGGGTTGATTTCGCAAGCTTTCTCCTGGAAGGTCTCGTGCAGAAATGGTGCGAATCAGTCGAGAAGGGTAGAGCAGCAGGTCTTCCTCCTATGACCTCGACAGAGTTCGTGGCATTATTCCTTGCCCGTTTTCTTCCACTGAGCGTCCGAGATGCTAGAGCACGCAGGTTCGAGTCCTTACGTCAGACTTCGGAGATGTCAGTGGCAGAGTATGATGTCCTGTTCACCGAGCTATCAGTTTATGCTCCGTACCTAGTGGCTACCGAAGAGATGCGAGTTAAGAGATTTGTCCGAGGCTTGCCCACACCACTGTTCCTTGCGATCAGCGCGTAGCATTACGAGACACACGCAGCGGCAGTAGATGCAGCATTATTGGTTGAGGAGCGCCTTGCTGAGACTTCGGTAGTTCCAGAGCCGAAAAGAGTTCGTGCAGATACGTCAGTGTAGAGACGGCCTTTTCGGCGTCGTGACAGGCACCTTGCAGGTGGCAGAGATTCGGGGCGAGGCAGGTTATTCAGCTCCTATCCCTAGGAGGGTCAGCGACCATCATCGGGATGTTACCGTTGCGGGAGTTCTTATCATCGTGTGCGAGATTGCCCTGAGATACCACGGAGGGAGGCGGCAGCACCGGATGTCATATTACCACCTTCACCATCCTAGAGGGTGTTTCCTATTGTACCTACTGTTACTCAGCGTCAGACTCATGCACCGAGAGGTCGTGTATGCGGAGGATTTGTTCATAGAGGACGAGGCGATCGAAGCAGAAGACAGCCAGCTGCCAGCAGGGGACAGTCAGTCGCAGGTGGAAGACAGGCGCGGGTTTTTGCTTTGACGCATCAGGACGCGCAGGCGTCCAATGCGGTGGTCTCAGGTATCCTTCCAGTATGTTCGGTTGATGCACATGTGTTATTCGATCCCGGATCCACGCACTCGTACGTATCCACACACTTTGTGCCGAGTTTGGGTAGAGAGTCCGGTTTGCTTGATCATCCGCTTGTTGTGACTACTCCTGTGGGAGAGTCATTTGTCGCTAGTCACGTGTTCTGATCCTGTACCGTCCATTTTGGTGAGACAGAGTTGCCGGTCGATTTGATCCTTCTTGAGATGTTGTACTTCGACGTTCTTTTGGGCATGGATTGGTTAGCCACGTGCTATGCTTCTGTTGACTTCCGCGAGAAGACAGTTAGATTTTGTTTTCTCGACGAGTCGGTTTTTGTTGTGTTGGGGGACTGTGGTGCCACCGCTCATAGTGTGATTTCTTCTTTTCGCGCTGGACAGCTTTTGAGGAAGGGATGTCAGGGATTTCTCGCCTATGATTGCGATACTAGGGCTACAAAGGTTCCGATGGATTAGGTTCCGGTTGTTAGCGAGTTCCCTGATGTGTTCCCTGACGAGATTCCTGGGCTACCGCTCGAGCGTGATATTTTTTTCTGTATTGATTTGGTTCCTGGCACGGGGCCTATTTCTGTACCGCCTTATCGGATGGCCCCGGCGGAACTTAGAGAATTGAAGGGTCAGTTGCAAGATTTGGTGGATAAGGGACTTATTCGACCCAGTGTTTCTCCTTGGGGTGCTCCAGTCCTGTTTGTCAAGAAGAAGGACGGCGGTATGCGTTTGTGTATCGACTACCGCCAGCTGAACAGGGTTACAGTGCGGAACATGTATCCTTTGCCACGCATCGACGATTTGTTCGACCAGCTTCAGAGGGCAGGATACTTTTCAAGGATCAATTTGCGATCAGGCTACCATCAGCTGCGGGTTCGACAGGAGGACATTCCTAGGACAGCTTTTCGCACGCGCTACGGCCATTATGAGTTTTTGGTGATGTCGTTTGGACTCACCAACGCGCCAGCAGCATTCATGGACTTGATGAACCGTATTTTCCGGCCGTATCTCGATATGTTCATCATAGTATTCATTGACGATATCTAGGTGTATTCTCGGAGTAGAGAAGAGCACGAGCAGCACCTGCGGATTACACTGCAGACCTTGAGGGAGCATCAGCTTTTCGCCAAATTCTCAAAGTGTGCTTTCTGGCTAAACAGCGTAGACTTCTTGGGGCACGTGATTACACAAGATGGTATATGTGTAGACCCGAGGAAGATTGAGGCCGTTCGGAGTTGGCCTAGACCCACATCAGTGACGGAGGTTCGCAGCTTTCTAGGGCTGGCAGGCTATTACAGGCGATTCGTGCAGGACTTCTCTCGCATTGCTACACCAATGACCGGGTTGACCCGGATGGGAGTTCGCTTCGATTGGACAGAGGAGTGTGAGCACAGTTTCCAGCAGCTACGGGCTCAACTGACTATGACACCAGTACTATCATTGCCTTCAGGATCAGGCGGATCTGTGGTCTACTGTGACGCTTCACGAGTAGGGCTAGGGTGCGTTTTGATGCAGCATGACACGGTGATCGCGTATGCTTCGCGGCAATTAAAGAAACATGAACAGAATTACCCCACTCATGATTTGGAGATGGCTGCAGTGGTCTTTGCACTTAAGATCTGGCGACATTACCTGTATGGAGAGTCGTGCCAGATATTCACTGATCACAAGAGCTTAAAGTATATATTCCAGTAGTGAGACCTGAACCTTAGACAGCGCCGATGGATGGAGTTAGTGAAGGACTACGATTGTGAGATCTTGTATCACCCGGGCAGGGCGAATGTAGTGGCGGATGCTTTGAGCAGGAGGCCCGGTGGTAGTCTATCTTGTTTGAGCGTAGTACAGAGGCAGTCGTCGGCAGATTGGAAGATTTTATGCGACAGCCGGGTACAGTTCGAGTTCACGCCGATCGGAGGACAGATTGCACATGTTCGTGCACGCCCACAGTTGTTTGACCGTATACATGAGGCACAACACAGTGATGACCGATGTTTAGAGATCAGGAAACAGATGGAACAGGGAAGATTTTCCGAGTTCATGATCGATGATCAGGGGATACTACGATTTGGGGATAGACTGTGCGTACCAGATGCTGAGGGATTGCGGAGCGAGATTCTTGAAGAGGCACATCGATCGGTATATAGTGTTCATCCCGGTTCCACCAAGATGTACCATGACTTGAGAGGTGTTTACTGGTAGGACGGAATGAAGAGAGACATCGCAGATTTTGTATCGAGATGCCTGACTTGTCAGCAAGTCAAGGCTGAGCACCAGAGGCCCGCGGGAGAGCTACAACCGTTACCCATTCCGGAGTGGAAATGGGAGCAGATTTCTATGGACTTCATTGTGGGTCTACCCAGGACTAGTCGAGGGTATGACTCCATCTGGGTGATCATGGATCGTTTGACGAAAGTGGCTCACTTCCTACCGGTGAAGACGACTTTCGGATTTGCTCAGTATGCCCAGATTTACATTGACGAGATTGTACGACTGCACGGAGTTCCGACATGTACCGTGTCCGACAGAGGCACCCAGTTTACCAGCCGACTATGGCAGAGGTTTCAGGAGGCTTTGGGCACTCGCTTGAGTTTCAGCACAGTATTTCATCCGCAGACCGACGGACAGTCAGAGCGGACTATTCAGACTCTCGAGGATATGCTCAGAGCGTGTTTCTTAGACTTTGGAGGTAGCTAGGATCATCATTTACCCCTAGTAGAGTTCTCCTATAACAACAGCTACCAGGAGACCATTCAGATGGCACCGTTTGAGGCTCTTTATGGGAGGAGATGCAGATCGCCCGCCTGTTGGAGAGAGCTCAGTGAGAGCAGTATCTTAGGGCCGCAGATTGTGGAGGAGACGACCGCGAAGATCCAGTTGATTCGCGATAGGATGAGAGCAGCCCAGAGTAGGCAGAGATCTTATGCGGACCGTCGTCGGCGCAGACTTGAGTTTTCGGTTGGTGATCACGTTTTCTTGAGGGTCTCCCCAATGAAAGGTGTGATGAGATTTGGGAAGAAAGGGAAGCTTAGTCCCAGATTTGTGGGCCCCTTCAAGATCCTCGAACGTGTTGGTGCAGTTGCGTATCGGTTAGCCCTTCCGCCCAGTTTTCCAGACGTGCACCCCGTATTTCACGTTTCGATGCTCCATAGATATCTTCATGATCCTTCGCATGCGATTCAGCACCCGACGATCCAGCTTGAGCGCGACCTTTCCTATGCAGAGCAGCCGGTGATGATCTTGGATCGGCAAGTGAAGAAATTGAGATTGAAGGACATACCGTCAGTCAAGGTACTTTGGCATGGCCAGAGCGGCGAGGAGGTCACTTGGGAGACCGAGAGCGAGATGAAGAAGAGGTATCCCCATCTTTTTGAAGGTACGTGTAGTTAGATTTTTTTTTTAAATTCGGGGACCGAATTTCTTTAAGGAGGGTAGATTGTAACACTTTGAATCTTAGTTAGAATGTTTTTCGTGTTAAATTAGAAATTGTGAGTGTTTTTGTATGTGTAACTTTAGGGTTTACTAATTATATTTAGTCGTGTTAACTAATTGGAAAATTTTCCTTTGTAGTGTACACTTGCACACTTAGCCATGTTGTGACCTAGGTTAAAGTGTTAACCATTTCTTTTATTCTTGCATGGTTTATTGTTTTATCCCCACCACTTAATCATGTCAAATCCCTTTTAAAATTCCAAAATTTCAAATAAACAATTGAGAGCATGGTGTTAGGTAAAGAGGATTGACTTTTGACCTCATTCCCTCTCTTCTCTCTCTCTCTTCTCCTCACTTCAGAATTCTGCAGAATTCCAACAGAAAACCCCCATCTTTCTCCATCTTTTCTTCTCCTTTTTCATTTCCCTTTGATCCCTACACAAAAACTACTCAAATCAACACATTTTCATCACAAAACCATGGAAAAGTGAGCTTTTTGAGGTGTTTGGAGGCAAATCTGTACACTTGATGTTAGAGCTGGGATTTTTGGTGTTTCATAGGGTCTTTTGAAGGTATTAACTCATGTTAGCACTCCTTTTCCATAAACTTGTATTATTCTTTAGCAAAAATCTCATTTTTATGCATTTTTAGTGATATTAAAGGATATTTGTGATACATATGTTAGATTAGGGTTTTGTTGGCTTGGTTAACTCTATTTCGTGCTATTAGAGCCATTTAGGCCAGGTTTTGTTTCAGTTTGCACAGAAATACCATAATTTTCATTTTAGTGCAAAAGTGGGGTTTTTAACTAGAAATAAGGCTCTGTAGGATCTGCTACTACCCGAGATGTTTCAGAGTGAAATTGGAATTACTGTAGCATACAAGGGGGTATAGAGTGCACACACAAAACCTGGGAGTCCCTCTCCCTACCCAGGCCGCCGAAATAAGCATTCTGGCCGCAATTTGCGGCTAGATGGGGGTGTTTTGGGTTAAGGTTTGGGCCACTGGAGTCTGCTGCTATTTGTAGTATTTTGGTATATATATATTTGTAATATCTGTTCTGTATCAAAATCTGGAGTAGAATACCCTATTTCCCGTATTTTTAATCTTTCGCGACACGCGTGATACGTGTGTGTGGGCTTGGGGTTTCTGCATATCGCGACGCGTCGGAGCGACTTCAGGCGCGTAATCACACGTCTTAGCGTATCACGCACACGCGCGTTTGGTTCGCAACACGGGTTTCTAGTTTTACGTTAACATTGCGTTTTTATGGATTTGAGCTTATATGTGATATATTGTGTAATTCTAGGTTCTCAGGAGAGTGCGACGGAGGCCGCGCAGAAGGGGAGACAAGTCGTCGGCTATACCTAGCGAGAGACTACGGTGAGTAGGTTTAACATCTACGGGGATATCGCTAGCATGGCGTTCCACGTCAGGGCTGATAGGACCTCATAGCTACATTTACATACATTGACTGTTCATGGCTACTAATTAGTGCATACTGCATTCCCTGCTATAGGTATATAAACTAGAATTGATAGAACACCGCACCATTACTAACGGTTCATGTTGCACGAGCACTATCCTGCATGTTATACACACACACCGTTAGTAATTGCCATGATCATTATGCTGTAGCTCATCTTTTATGTGACTTGACATGATATTCATACTTGATGCACATATCACATCACATTGACTTGCATATTGGTTTGGATTACATGTGATTTCTGGATTTGGGAACCGTGACTATTTCAAATATGTAATCATTTAAAAACCCGGTTCCCTTGATATGATATTTCGGTGCGTCCACCATGTGTTTTCTCGGTGCTAGAGTGATATATGTGAACCCGAATTGAGGAGCTGGATGAGGCCGATTACGGGTACATGGTGGACCCGGTATGGTACCCCGGGGCGAGAACGGTTTCGCTGTGTAATAGATGTTGAGCCTGGCAGAGGGACTACTACCTACCGGTGATTGGTTGGACCTGGCAGTTATCCGGAGGATACTGATCAGAGTCGATAGATGGATGCGGGATGGTCCGTACTGCCGGGGCCGAGGGCCGATTCTGCAGACGGAGCCCGTGGGCTGACCCGGACTGACGGGACCCGATGGATGAGGATTTGCGTGTCGATACTGGACACAAGTATTTGTGATATTTGGGTGCCGATGTTGGGCACTCGTGATTCCCAGAGATGTACAGGATTGAAGGGCCGATGAGAGTGCCGGCGCCTGAGCTATCTGGGGGATCTGGGTGCATTGATGGACACCGATTATATATTCCACGTTGACATTCCGTGTAGATGTTATATTGCCCATGCTCAGCATTTATTATTGTACCTCATCCTGTAGTTATATTAGCTGATAGAGCATTTGCATGATTATTGCACATACTGCTTATCACGCATTGATATCATCTGTTGGCATATGATAGTGTAGCGCAGTACGTGCATGCTCGCAATTACCTTTATATGTTATCTCTATTCACGAGTTGGCAACTCACCCCCGTTGTGCCACAGTGTTTGCAGGTTGCCCTTCGGAGTAGCCGCGGCAGGCTGCGTTTTGCATCTTTTGACACAGATACCCCCATAGTTGGTGTACTAGCTCTTTTGCTGATAGGTGGGTTTTGTGCGGTATCTGTTTATCTTTTAGTTATGTATATTGTTGTATCTAGTATTCTCCATCTACCATGTATGTATTTGACTTAGAGACAGTGTGAGTACGATGATGTATATTATTTTTTTTCTGGTGTCGTGCTTGTTGTGAGCCGACTGTACCTTGCAGTTTATTCTATCTGTGATGTTCCCACTAGTGGATCTTGATCGTCGCTACGGCGTCGTATATTGTTATCTTGGTGATTATTTACTTATGAATTCTTGTCACTTTAATAATTACTTCCATTTAAAACTTAAAACACTCTATACTTTTACTGGTTTGGTTTCTGGGTTTTCAGTTCACTTAGTTGCGTTACGCCTGTAGACGTTACGTGGTTAAGTGCCGGTCATGGGCCAAACTTCGGGTCGTGGCGTAACGCAATTTAAGTAAGTAGAAAATCCAGCAATCTAAACCATCAAAAGTAGTAAGTAATAAGAACATTGTTAAAACTTTTGAAAATCTCGAGTACAATTCTTTAAAGCCCAAATTTAGTTTCTTAAAAATTTTGGTAGCACCTCCTTTGTAAAAACTAACCCCAAAAATGGGTAGAACATAAAAGTAAAGCATCCCCAACGGGAGCAAAATGCACGCCCAAAGGCGGAAATAACCACCACAACAGATATACGACACCGTAGCGAAGAAATAAAAGATGATATAAATAAAACTGCATAAAAGACCTCCAAGTCACTAAAAATATACAATATCGTCCTCACATCAAGTCTCTAAGTCAATACATGAAAATGGTAGATGGAGAGTACAAGGTACAAAGATATACAAAGAGCATCATCGGATAACCGCAAAACCCACCTATAGAAAAACTGCACGCAGTCAGCCGAAGCGGTATCCGCTGCAAAAGATAATATGATAGCTAGAAGCCCTGCCTCGACTACTCTGAAGAACAACCTGCAAACCCTGTGGCACAACGGGGGTGAGTTTCCAACTCGTCAATAGTAAATAACATATGCAGGTAATCGCAAGTATGCACGTACAGCGCGAATCTAATGCATGCAAGCTGATAGCAATAAATGGCAATATGTATGCAACAGTATGAAAAGTACTCTATCAGGTACTACTAATACATGAAGCAATAAATAGCAATATGTATATGCAACGGTCATGATAGGTACTCTATCAGGTACTACTAATACATGAAGCAAGGCATATAAAATAAATGCGTAGTATGGGATAAAACATGTCATCCTCATGGAATCCTGACCTCGTGGCAGGACCAAAGTCCATCAAGACAATCTAAATCCCAAATTTCCTCAAATCGGCTCCCAAATTGGCTCCCATATCTTGTAAGATCATATATATAACCAGTATCCAACCTCAAGTATATCTCATATAACCAGTATCTAAGATCGAGTATGTATCATATAACCTGAGTGTCCAACATCGACACCCAAAAACATTATGAAAACAAGTGTCTAGCATCGACACATAAATACTCATCTCTGAGGCGTCTTCACCTGGGACTGGCCTTCCTACGTCATGTACGGACATCCTATGAACCTGGGTAAGCACCACCCGAAATTTGCAAGGCATGTGCGTGCATAACCTCGATCGATATCCCCCAGATATCCGTCAAGTACAAATACTATCACCGGATGGCAAACGCCCCCAGCCGGGCTCAACGGCATGGACCTTCGTTCTTCTTGCCCCGGGGAACCAACCGGGCTCCACCATGTACCCGCAGCTGGCCCATGACACCTCCTCGCATGGGGTATATATAAGCTCAGAACCGAGAAATCTCATGGTGGAAACTGAAATATCATATCAAGAGAAATCGGGTTTTTCAAATAATGCATAATTTCATGAAACAACCACGGTCCTCAAATCCAGAAAATATCAAGTAATGATTAAGTATAACTGCATGAATCAATACATATATATTAGCGTCCCATTCCACTAATATATATATATATATATATATATATATATATATATATATATATTTGCATATATAACAACGTCCCATTCCACTATTAAATATACTTAGGAGTAAAAATATCAGAGAACATCATATGAAATCCATGAATGTAATATATGCAACATGAAACAGTAATATGAACATATAAAAGAAAACCGCTATTTAAATGCAATAAATTAATATATATATCATGCGGTTCCTAATTTCTCCAAGTCTATACAACATCAAATTAAGGTGAACATGTAGCTATAGCTAGGTATGCGTAACCATGTTGGTATAGCAAGATATGTGTATCTACCTATTAATAATGATGTAATACCCCCCAGGTATATGCATAAGTATGTATGCAAGATGTACATGTAGCTATGCCTCATATGTGTATATACCTATCACTAATGGTACAATACCATATAGGTATATGGGTAACTAGCATGTAAGCATGTCAAGGCATATGTGTAAGCATGTAGGTATGCAGATATGCTATAAGTCATATGCACAATGAAAATGAGGATCATGTCTCAAGTCCCTAGTCAATACAATATCCTGTATGTATAGGTGTTGTGCGTGTCATGGCAATTATTGACGGTGTGACTGGCATACAATCAGTGCTTGTGCAACATGAACCGTCAATAATAGTGTTGTGTTTCATTAATACTAAGTCCAAGCACAATAGGAAATGAGATATGCAACAAAGGTATACATGCACAATCAATATCGGTATACATCTAACTAATAGTCATATCATTTAATCTAGCCCAGACGCATGACGCCATGCAGGCGATTCCCCTGTAGATGTTAAATCTACTCACAACAATCCTTGCTAAGTAAAGACAACCACTCGCTTTTCCTTCTTCGTAACGCCCGAAGTCCCCGCCTGCGATCCTGAAAACATATAACAATATAATAAGTATATATTAGCAATCGACCAATAACACGTACCAACTACGTTTGACCGACACACCAACTCCAAACATACTCTCAAGTGTTCGTCCAGTAGCTAACGCGCGTAGCGACACTACGAAACCAACTCAAAAGCAAAAGCAACACAAAGACACGAACGACACAACCCTAGCTAGGAACGCTAAACGACACAACCATCAAGCCTAGACCCTGATCGTACCGATCGCGCATTCACAACACAATAATAAACGTGGAATCTAATATAAATAACGTCGCAACGTCAAAAGAAACCCACGCGAAAACTTACCTAAATCTAGTAAGCAACATATATCATTTTAACACAAAACTATAAGTTTTTACCAAAACTAGAATTTACAAACATCACAATATAGCAAGATTAAACCACAAATATTTAGATATTTTGGAAGCGAAGTTTCTAGCTTAATCTAGTGATTAACTTAGCAAAGATTCCATTAGCAATAATTAACCCAAGCAAAAAAATGTAATTACCACTAATTAAGTGCATATTTAACAACTTAAAATAATATTTTAATTAAGGAAAATTATTAAAATGCACAAAAATTACAAGTGGCTTACAAAAACCCGCAAACTAGCAAAATCCTAGCTAAACTAGGTGCAGTGCATTATATACTGCAAAAAGATCGCTTCTAGGTTTTTACGGAAAAAAACAATTTATTTTACCTAAAAACGGTAAATCGCCTAAACGATTTCCACAAACGTTACATAGATGCTCTTATTCGTGCAGCTCGAGCCCCTCTGATGCCTTTTGGCCTCTGTGCCCGGCATAGGGTACCGAGCTTCGTGGGTACCAGACGTATTCTCCGCTGACACGACCATGATTTGGCCGATGGTCAGCTCGGCGGAGGGGGACACTGCTCTTGCTCGTGGTCAGCCTGCCGCTTGTCCCTCAAGTACGCTGCGAGGTTCCCCGAACTGATGAGCTCCTCAATGTAGTCACGGAGCTGCTTGCAGCTCTCCGTGGAGTGGCCTAGTGTCCTGTGGAAACCGCAGTAAGGGCCCCGGGTTCGTTTTGAGGCCATTCGCGAGATCGGGGAAAGTTTGAAGAATCCTTCACCTTTGGCCTCCTCTAGTAGCACTGTCTGGGAGACGTTGAGCGGGGTGTATTCCTGAAACTTCGGGAGATAGAGCTTTGCCCGCTCTGGTCCCCTTCTCTCTTCCCTTGCCCTTTTCTTCTGGTCGGGTTGCTCTGCCCGGGGGAGATATGCATTCACTTCAGATTCGAGCTGGACCTCGCGCTTGGTCCAGGCTTTTACCTCGGCCATGGTCTTAGGTTGCGCTAATGCAAAGGAGCATAACCATTCCTTGTTCCTAAGACCTGACCTAAGCGTTGTGATGACGGTCTCGTCCCGGTGCTCTGGGACCTCAAGAAGGACATTGTAGAAGCGGATGACGTGTGCTTTGAACGTCTCCTTATCCTCGCTCTTGATCGTGAAGAGATGGTCGACTGTGTGTTTTTTCCGCCTGTTCCCAACAATGTGGACGAGGAATTGGGTGGCCAGCTCATCGAAAGTTGAGATCAAGCGAGGTTCGAGTTCTCGGAACCAGTCTCGTCCGGAGCGGATGAGAGTGGTTGGGAAGGCTCGGCACTGGGCGGCGTTAGAGTTATCTTGGAAGCTCATTCCCACGGTGAACGCATCCAAATGGTCCTTCGTGTCAGATTTACCATCGAAGAGAGAGACCTTTAGGGGCTTGTTGCGGGAGGAGACGTGGATGGCGAGCAGCTCCTCGGTAAATGGCTTGGTGAGCGAGTTGGCGGCGTATTTATCCCCATCGCTCGAGCGGTGACCTTCCCGATGCATACCCTCGATCTTCTTCTCGAGGGCGTCGAGTCGGCCGTGGTATCCCCACGATTCAGCACATTCTGATCCCCGACCTCTGCTATTGGGAACCTGCGTCTGGGAGCGGCCCCGGTTCCTCTCAATGAGGTTCCTCAGATCCCCCAGCGAGGTGGTCTTCGAGCCGCCATGGCGAGTCCCGTCCGCACGACCCCGTCGAAGGAGGGGGTGTTGGTCATACCTGGGAACAGGCGAGCTGACCGACATCTCCTTGGGAGGGAAGGGGTCGCGAAGAGGCTCCGGGCGAGGTGCTCTGGTGACGGACCTCGGTGTTGAACTGTGGGGCACCCAGCGAGTCGTAGAAGGTATTGTCCCTGGAGATCTGCGGCCATAGGAGGTTGTGAGGCGATGGTCGGCAGTGCCGACGTGTGCAGAGTCTTCTCTCCCCTGTAGGGGTCCCGGTCTTGAGGCGGGGGAGCGGCGACCTGGGGAACTTGCCCTGTCGTTTGTATACGGACGACAAACGTGAGTCGGTCTATCCGGCCGGCAAGGACGTTGATGGCATTCGGCGGAGGAGGTTCTTCCACGCCTCCGTTGAGGGGGAGGCGGCGGCTCGTGCTTGGATTGTCGTGATGATCGCTCGCCATTAGATTAAGATCGGAAGATGAACTTTTGTTTCTGTGGAATCAAGGTTTCCCACAGACGGTGCCAGCTAACGCGTGCGGGATCCGCGCCAAGATGTTACCTTCAGTTGATCTAACGATGGTGGCGGCTGACGACTAAGATTTGATCTGGAGGCTGGCTCCTGAAGCGTGTGGATCTCAATGGGTTTGAGGTTGTTTGCACCGATCTACCTGCAAGGAAGTCCCGGGGCGGTTGTCCCACCGAGGACCCTCCGACGATCAAGTTAGAGAGGTAATCCAAGCAGAGTAACGGCTTAGTAGAGTAAAAAATGGCTTACTTGAACCGTCTGCAGAAGGGGTTTAAATAGCGGTGGCAGCAGGCAAGGCAGGCGTGAGAATCACGCCGGTTATTACGCTCTCGACGTTACACCCGGGCATTGGCGGGATCTCCCATTAATGGCGAGATAGGCTCGTTAATAGGGGATCGTGATGGCGTGGAACGTGGGATGTGGCCGGAGGATATCTCGTGGATGGAGAGATTCGCGGGATGGCGGTTGCGCCTGTGAGCGGTGCCGTTGGTCGGTCGATGAGACCGAGGAAGATGACCTCGGCGGGAGAGCTCGCGGACGAGCGGGAGAGCTGAGGTATCTTGGTTCCAAGGTAGCCTAGAGACGAGCCGGGAGGCCAAGGAGGCCAATTGTGCAGTGGGCTCGGAGGTGAGCCAGCGTTTATTTATAGGAAAAGCATGGGCGTGGTCTGGTCGGCCACTGTAGGTCCTTTCTCATGAGCTTTAGGACACGTCATCTTCCACGTGTCATGATCTGGGAGATCACCGATATCAAGCATCATCAGTCACAGAAACTCGGCTGGTTTATTTTGGTAAATCTAGTTCTTGGTTATTTGACTATATCCGCCCAAGTGATTGGACGGGTTGGGTCGAATCCGAATATAAATCCAAACCGAACCCAAATAGGGTTTACGCCTTATAAATAGTGTATGCATGCCTAGGGTTTGCTATAAAGAAAAAGCTTGTGTTTTTACCTCCAATAAGAAAAACTCCGTCTTTTCTTTTTCTTATTCCGCTTGATAGTTAGCTTACAGGGTAAATACATGAGGATTTCTTGCCATCATGGTGTGGTCATCCACAAACCGTTGAACAAAGAAAATCGTTCCAAGAAGATCATGACTGTTCATATCATTACATTTTATAACACTCATTCTTTATCACTTTTTATATAAATAAACGCTTTTAACCCCGCTACTAATCTTAGACAGATCACATATACAAAAGATCAAAAGTGGTGTTTAGGAGCTAAAACTGGAAAATTCTGAGTCGATATGAACATGCTCTCTGTCCAAGATTCTCAAATTGCTCAAAAAAATATTTCATAGAACAGAAACGGGACCCATAGGAAAATACAAGACATTGGTTTCAAGTCGATGCCATAAATCCAAAGTCTAACCATGGATCTACAGTGAAATGAACTGAGGAGACCGCAAATTGCGGTTCGACTTGCGCTTCAGGCTTTCGAATTTTGGCCTATGGTTCGTTATTGCAACAACGGCCTAAGAAACTATCCAGAATCGACTATTGAGCCCTATAAATAGATGCGAACAGGGAAAAATTGAGCTTTCATTTTATTAGGAATTAGAATAGATTAGGATATTCTCTCATCTTCTTGCTTGCTTGCTTCACCATAGCTCTCAATCTTAAAGATAAAGCTTAGATGTCACGACCCAAAAAGTACGGAACATGACCGACACTTAAACTACGAAACGTCTCGAGGCGTACGTAATCTAAGTAAGCCAAAACCCAGAAATCCAAACCAAGTAAAGCAGTGGAGTGAAAGAAAAACGAATTTTTTTGCAAGAAGTTTAACAACACAAGCCGAAGTATGCATTTTTAAAATCTCAAGTTTTTTCTGAAAATTTCGGCAGAGTTTCTTTATAAAAACTGACCCCAAACGGGTACAAACCTGATAAAGCATATATAATGAATAAAGGCATCCCCAAATGGAAGCTAGCTCTTCGCCAACCGGCGGACAAAATGTCACGACTCGAAAGTACGGAACGTGACCGGCACTTAAACTACGAACGTCTCGAGACGTAAGTAATCTAAGTAAACCGAAAACCCAGAAATCCAAACCAAGAAAAGTAGTAGAGTGCAGGAAAAACCAACTTAAGCAAGTAATTTCAATAGCATAAGCCGAATTATGCGGTTTTTAAAACATCAAAATTTTACTGAAAATTTCGGCAGAGTCTCCTTTGTAAATACTGGCCCCCAAACGGGATACAACATGAATAGTATACGAAATCAAGAAAAAAGGCATCCCCAAGCGGGAGCTAGCTCTTCGTCAAACGACGGTCACAACCACACAAGCAATATAATATACAACACCAACGGCGAGGATCAAAAACTCAAAGGGAACTCAAACCACCAGAAATATAACGAGCGACTCTAAGGTCGAAAGAATAACAACACTAGTCTCTATCTCAATAGATACGTGTTTGGTTGATGGAACTTCTAGATACAACAGAATAATGATATACAAGATATATAATGGGGGTATGATACAAGTAAACCCACCTACTAGCAAATCACCCGAATGAAACTGAGCCCGCAAGCCGTTAAGAAACCTGTACGGCAAATCTGCAAGAAACTGGGGCACAACGGGGGTGAGTTGCCAACTCGTGAATAGAAAAACATCTACGCACAGAAATCGCATAAATAACGCAATCCTAGGTCAATGATCATAATATATCCTCAAAAGTAAGTATATAACATGCAGCCTATAACAAGGCTAGGGTAAATATCTAACCCGAGTGTAATCTCATGTGCCCGTGTCAGTGCCTCAGGTAGCAATATATCATATGAATGAGGTATGAATGCATGAAACAGAATACATGTAAATGAAGAAACCGTTTCCATAAATTAGTGAGATTTCCTTCGTATTTTTAAAACTGAGGTATCAACAGTGTCTAGCATCGACACAAAACATAAATCTCACTGTCTCGAAATATCAATGTCTCAATCTCAATATCTAGGGCGCCGTCAGTCCAGACCGGCCCCTACCATAAATCTCAAGACCACGACGGTATCCTCCGGATATCCGACACGTCAGGTAAAATCACCGGTCGGTAGTGCTCCCCTGCCAGGCTCAACGTCATCACCACATTCATCTTGCCCCGGGGTACCGCACCGGGTCCACCATGTACCCGAAACGGTTCATCCATCTCCTCGAATCGGGTTTCCAAATCCATCAGCAAACTCATGGTGGACGACTCATACATCATGGGAAAACCGCACTTTTTATTTTAAAAGAGAGAATATGTTTATTTGTGTTTTTGCGGTTTTCCTCCAAATCCAGAAAATCTCATAGAAATCCAAATCCAAACCACAATAGCATGCAAAATAGTGAATATATGCATGAGAATCCATGAATGCGGCATAACAATGAATAACAGTATGCATGAAATAGCAGGTAATAACTACAATGTCCAAACTATTCGCTAATAGGCTATGTCAAGCAATAATATATTTTCTAAGGTGTACGTGACATGGCAATTACCGATGAAGATGTGTGTGAGCCGGCAAGTAAGTGTACGTGGTACATACGCATCATCGGTAATGGTGCTGGTGTCCTATCAGCATGATATTAAAATGGAGTATGAAACATAATATAAGAATGCGATGCAAAGCGAACCACAAAAAAAAAGTGGGAGCTGAAACTAGACGTAACCAAAACTAATCTGCATTAATCTAATATAAGTCCTACGAATGGTGCCTTTTGAAATAACACGAATCATGGGGTTTTGAAAATAGGGCTACGGTGTTTTTATGAAAAGATACGTCGTTTTTGAAATGTCCGTAGATTCCCTTGAGCTGTCTTTAAAAATGCCCACGATTCGTTAGTTTTTGAAATAGGTAAGAAGTCTAATCTACTCTAACAACTACACTAAACTATACGGCCGAACTAACAAGCTGAGCTACAGGTAAGGAAACCGCCTAACATCTGAGTCGATATATATAAATATAAGTCGGTGATCCCGCCTCAATAGTATCGCGTACGATACAGTATATCATCTGACATCCTCGAGTCATGAGCGCGGATCTATCATCAATATAGGCTCGTACGGTAAATCGTCGTACGGCATCCCAAAAGCTGGGTACGGTTCAATATCACACTATCTCATCACATTTCAGATATCACTTATCATATCATATAATCTGGGGTACTGATCTAAGTCTAGTACAACTGATATCATCTACAAAGTATGAATGCGGGGGTAAACACACATCCCGAACCCGCAAGAATCACATTTCGTATCCCAAATACGAATCATATCAAATCACCGATCTCGCGGCACAAAGCCCACATCATCGACTCAACTCCAAAGTCATCCCATATCATCAAACACCGTGCAAGTATAAGAAACACACAAGTGTATGCGTGTGGGTGCAAATCTATCCTATGGTTCGCAACTAGGAACTACGCTAGTTATTTCTACCCCTAACTAACCATAACACACTAACTATCACACATACAAATATACTACATAGTTCTAATTACGGACTGCGGGGGTGCTATACGCCATCCACCCGACTTCTCCCCGTAGATATAAATCTACTCACCTGGTCCTCGCTAGCCGATGCCGACGTTGCCACGCGCTTGCTTGTCGTCTCGAAGTCCATATGGGGGTACCTACATATCATAACGCACCATATCCCATTAAAATCCGACTCATGATCAAAACGACGCACGAATCCCACATAGGTCAAAACATATGGTTGCTTTCACAAATCGACCCAAAAACCCTCAACGTCGGCGTACAAACGCCAGACCATCGAGAAAAACCCAAATACACTCATTTGCACATTCACGAACACTAATTTTAATATAAAATAGGTTAAAAATCACGAAAACTCCAAATTCACTCTAAAAGCCGTTTTTCCGAAAAACTAGCAAGCAAAATTACCCGTTTTAGTATAAAACTCGATGTTTAAATGAATGTAGCGGCCAATATATTTATTAAATATCTTAAATAAGTCAATAAAACCATTTCCATAATTTAATCACATAAATTTGCATAATTTCCAAAATCCTAGTTTGCAAAAATATCAATTTTAACACTTTTTAATGTAAAATTCATAATTTTACAATTAAACTTGGTTTTGCATATTTTAAATGGTTAACCACTCAATATAATTTGTAAGATATGATGAAATCCTAACCATATTTTAATTCTCGATTTAACACAATATTTACAAAAACTAGTTTGCAAATTTAACCAATTTCGACCATTTTATAGCAAAATGCACATACAACAAACTAGTTTGGATTTGCATGATTTAAAGCATTAAACTAAATTTTATAATGTTAATAAAGCCATCCAAACCTTAATCACATTTTTAATCCCAATTATACAACCAATTTCAAAAGCCTAGTTAGCAAATTAGCATAATTAACACAATTTCCTTAAACTAACCATTAACAACTAACTACTAATCTTGTTCTACAATTTTAGTGGCCACAATATTCACCAAATAACTTAATTAGGTCACAAAAATATTAAGTAGATTTTTCACTCAAATATATTCAAAATTCCTAAAAACCTAGTTTGCACAATCATGCAATTTTAACAATTTTTCATGTAACAATTTGCAATCTAACTACTAGTTTACATTCTTCAAATCCTAAGATGGTAAGCTACCCATTACAACCATAATCTATAGATCAAAATGCTAACATTAAATCAAAACCTTTCTTGATTTCCAAGCTTGCAATCAAAACTTAATTAAACACTTAATTAAAAACTTAGACTAAAACAAGTATCATTTGGAAAAGGGGTTATACCTTAAACTAGTTTGAAATGAGATCCACACTTGCCAAAACATAGCCTCCAAAATGCCATCTTACTCCAAGGATTCAAGCTAGCATGGGCAAAGAAATAATGGGTCAAGGTTGGATTTGAGATTAGTGATGTTTTTATGTGGATTTTGAAGAAATTTTGTGGATTTTAGAGGTGAAGAATGTGAGGATTTGGAGAGGGGAGGGCTGTGCAATTTCTGGCCGAAATTTGAGGAGGGTGAGGTGAGTGGGAGAGTGAGAGAGAGAGAGTGTTGGTTTCAAAGTCAAAGAAAAGTCAAAAGCCCATTCTTATACATTCTTTCCCTTTTCTTTTCTTTGTTTGTTTTGACCTTTAAGTGGGGGGGGGGATGAGTGGGGGGGCTGCTGAATTCAGCAAGGGGTAGAGGAAATGGGTGTGTGTGGGTGTGGGTACGGGTGTGGGGTGATGAAAAATGATAAATACAGTACCCCAAACATCCATTTACGCTAAAAAAAGCCTTTTTTCTTCAATAATTTCTAAACCGTTTTGGCAAATGATTTCGTTCCAAAAACCACATGATAAATTTTTATTTAATGTTTTATGATGCACAAAATTTGTTTCAACTCATTCCAATTTGTAATTTTCCCTAATTAAATGTATTAGTGACGGCTTAAAATAATAATAAAATAATATTTTTTTTCAGAAAATTTGAAATTTCACCAGCGGCTCAATAAACACCAAATAATAGCAATTACATAGCTAGAATATGTATATTTAATTTTTATAATAAGATATTTGTATTTTGACTTTTTACAGAAAACCCCCTTATTTTACCGTTTTTTCGAAATTCCACCGAAACGATTTTCAAAACGTTACAATCTTCCCCCCTTAAAGAAATTCGGTCCCCGAATTTAAATTCAAACTCCCCCAAATACTAAAACATCTAAGAAAACCCATCAAGTCGTCGGGGCTCCGAAATTGTAAATACATAAAACAGTTCGTAGCGCAGTGCATGCGCTTGAAAAATGAGTATATAACTCAAATCAAAACTCCTACAAGCATCCCGCGATCATCGGAGTCGTGGAGAAGACATCAATGCCAAATCCAAATCAAAACCAATATGATATAACTCGAAACTATAAATGTAAATATCGAATCTATATCTGTAAGCATCTGAAGGAAATGCATGCCAAATCTCTTTAAGTCGCTGTGCAACGCGTATAACACTGCAGAGTGGCGGACGTCTACCATAAAAAAATAACTATATACATATATACTTTTGTTTGAAATGTACGTTCCGCCGTTTTGGAAACAATTTAGAAGGGTCTCCTTGTTTTAAACATTTCGTGTCATATCAGACACGTAGGTAAATACTGAGGCTATAGCTCGCTTTTTGGAAATCCCTTCAATAACTATCAATGCATGCAAAATGTATTCAGGTACTGTCCTCTGACTAGTCCTGCCCAGTACGACAACACAGAGCAATATCATAAAAACGTACTGCTCTATAAGAAATCCATCCCAAAATATGCACATGAATACTACGTGCGTCTGGTGCGCACGGAAATCAAAATCCATGAATGTGCCATACATGCGCACAGAAACAACATCTAAGTGCATCGGGTGTGCACGAAACATCTGTCGTAGGTAACGGGTGTGCCTGACAGCAAAATCAGGTGCATCTGACATGCACGAAAAATCTCGATTTAGTGCATCTGGTGTGCACCAAAATCGCATCTCAAGACATGCGCTCAACATGCGCGAAAATCTAAATCAGGTGCATCCATCGTGCACGAAATCATGAAATCCAATATCAAGCGCCGAACGTGCGCAAACTCACTCAGGTGCACAAGGTGCACAAAACAAATATCGAGTATCACAATCGAAATCAAAGTCCAGTGCATCTAAATGCACCAAAAGACGTATCACTGCACTGCAAGCATATATAAACTATACAGAGTGCAGGAACCAAATCGTGTGCGTGCATATGCACAAAATCAACTCAAATGTCTAAAACCGTAAAATCACAAACATGTGAAACTAAAGAACGAAAACGATATCAAGTGCAACACTATGCAAAGATCGTAAATCCTCAATCATCAAAATCAAATCATACGAATAAATCACCCAAAACATCGGAATCAATAATGGCGGAATAGTACCGCTCAAGTGCATCCTCTAAGAATCTCGGGCCAACTGTCGCGGTCACTAGTGGGGCGTCTCGTCGATGATCATGAACTCTGTCCTGCTGGCGTACGTAACCATGACCACTCCTGGGTCAAAGTCTTCACTGTGGATTACCAATCTTTCGGTCCATCGGCTCATCGGCCCGGTCAGGTGTGCTAACGGGGATGATCTCATTCTGGCACTTCTCTGGTCATTTCTCGGTCAATCATTGCGACCACTCATAAGACAGCATATCACTGGCATCGGCCTCTGGCTCTCTGAATATACGTGACATATCTGATCCTGGGTGCAAGTATCATTGCAGCAGTGTCCTGAAAGGAATCCTGCTCACGGTCTCTTCCATGTCTCGTCTCTGCCAACTATCCGGAAGTCATTGTCTTTTCCTATATCTGCATCTTGCTCTGGAATGACTGCATACTCATCGCGACTCCTTCTGGAAGGTATATCCAGTACTCTGCCTCGGCATGCGCATCGTATCTCTGATGTCGGCGGAGGGGAACGTCTTCATATCTGGATCTTATACGAACCTCTTACTCCATTTTCTCTAATGTCGACCGCTTCGGACTCGTCTCGTCGTGGCTGCATGGACTGAGCTCCAACGGCTATCCTCGTATCTGGAGTCTCCCAAGAAATGCATCTTACCACCTAGCATCCGAATTAAGTCGAGCCATCCGATCGAGTCGTCAAAACCTCATAATCCCCCAAGAGCTCAACATCTTGGGCATAGTTTAATAGTATCGAGTACATACCACAGCATCGGTGGTCCAACCGTAGAAGGGCAAACCCAAACCTCACAAATGGCGCCGTAGAACTGCCGCAAACCCGAAGGTTCAAAGGCTTTCACACAGTCATTAAGTCGAGTTAGGGTTTCATTCTTCTAGAGGGACCATAGAATTGCCTGCATGTCTTTTCGACTACTTAAAACTTGGAATAATAGGTTGCTGACATTCGATCGTCTCTGTCGACTCTCAACGTCTCCGCGTGAAATCGTCTCCAGCTGGAATCAATCTATCTGATGACCTCGCATCAGGGTAGGCGAACGATCCACAAGTCCTAGTCATTCATCCTCGATGACTAGCGACCTTCTATCATCTCTTAGTACAACTCGTTCTGCACTAACGACATCATCTGGGGCAATATCTCGTCGTTCGCAGCAATAACTAGCTCGCTCATCTGCACGCTGAACAGTGCCTCGACCATCATGAATAAGCAACACACCAACGGTCATCAAAATCTGGCTGGCCTCTGTCAGTGGCTCAATCCTCTAGTGTCGATCAGCACCTCCGAGTAACCTCATAAAGGCGATCCGCCAAACGCTCGTGGCGCGGAAACACAGTAAAATGACACATCTCTGCAATCGTGTGTCGCCGGAATTTCGCCCTGGTCAGTCCTCGTTCGTGATGAGCTTGTGCTGACCGCAGCTCTAGCCGTAGCTCTCCCTGCCGGTAACCGTAGCAGCAAAACCAAACTGGTACCGACGAGGCTAGATCAGGAAGGAATATAATACTGAACAAGGAAATGTACATCCTAAGGCTTCATAAGTGGAGTGGCGTGTCGTAAATATGCCGCGGAACATACCAACGGTACGTCACTCTACTTTAGTCACCTATTCCATCAACCAAGGGTCATCCTACGCTCCGAAGGTAAAACCTAACGCTCTGATACCAACTTTGTCACGACCCGAAAGTACGGAACGTGACCGGCACTTAAACTACGAACGTCTCGAGACGTAAGTAATCTAAGTAAACCGAAAACCCAGAAATCCAAACCAAGAAAAGTAGTAGAGTGCAGGAAAAACCAACTTAAGCAAGTAATTTCAATAGCATAAGCCGAATTATGCGGTTTTTAAAACATCAAAATTTTACTGAAAATTTCGGCAGAGTCTCCTTTGTAAATACTGGCCCCCAAACGGGATACAACATGAATAGTATACGAAATCAAGAAAAAAGGCATCCCCAAGCGGGAGCTAGCTCTTCGTCAAACGACGGTCACAACCACACAAGCAATATAATATACAACGCCAACGGCGAGGATCAAAAACTCAAAGGGAACTCAAACCACCAGAAATATAACGAGCGACTCTAAGGTCGAAAGAATAACAACACTAGTCTCTATCTCAATAGATACGTGTTTGGTTGATGGAACTTCTAGATACAACAGAATAATGATATACAAGATATATAATGGGGGTATGATACAAGTAAACCCACCTACTAGCAAATCACCCGAATGAAACTGAGCCCGCAAGCCGTAAAGAAACCTGTACGGCAAATCTGCAAGAAACTGGGGCACAACGGGGGTGAGTTGCCAACTCGTGAATAGAAAAACATCTACGCACAGAAATCGCATAAATAACGCAATCCTAGGTCAATGATCATAATATATCCTCAAAAGTAAGTATATAACATGCAGCCTATAACAAGGCTAGGGTAAATATCTAACCCGAGTGTAATCTCATGTGCCCATGTCAGTGCCTCAGGTAGCAATATATCATATGAATGAGGTATGAATGCATGAAACAGAATACATGTAAATGAAGAAACTGTTTCCATAAATTAGTGAGATTTCCTTCGTATTTTTAAAACTGAGGTATCAACAGTGTCTAGCATCGACACAAAACATAAATCTCACTGTCTCGAAATATCAATGTCTCAATCTCAATATCTAGGGCGCCGTCAGTCCAGACCGGCCCCTACCATAAATCTCAAGACCATGACGGTATCCTCCGGATATCCGACACGTCAGGTAAAATCACCGGTCGGTAGTGCTCCCCTGCCAGGCTCAACGTCATCACCACATTCATCTTGCCCTGGGGTACCGCACCGGGTCCACCATGTACCCGAAACGGTTCATCCATCTCCTCGAATCGGGTTTCCAAATCCATCAGCAAACTCATGGTGGACGACTCATACATCATGGGAAAACCGCACTTTTTATTTTAAAAGAGAGAATATGTTTATTTGTGTTTTTGCGGTTTTCCTCCAAATCCAGAAAATCTCATAGAAATCCAAATCCAAACCACAATAGCATGCAAAATAGTGAATATATGCATGAGAATCCATGAATGCGGCATAACAATGAATAACAGTATGCATGAAATAGCAGGTAATAACTACAATGTCCAAACTATTCGCTAATAGGCTATGTCAAGCAATAATATATTTTCTAAGGTGTACGTGACATGGCAATTACCGATGAAGATGTGTGTGAGCCGGCAAGTAAGTGTACGTGGTACATACGCATCATCGGTAATGGTGCTGGTGTCCTATCAGCATGATATTAAAATGGAGTATGAAACATAATATAAGAATGCGATGCAAAGCGAACCACAAAAAAAAAGTGGGAGCTGAAACTAGACGTAACCAAAACTAATCTGCATTAATCTAATATAAGTCCTACGAATGGTGCCTTTTGAAATAACACGAATCATGGGGTTTTGAAAATAGGGCTACGGTGTTTTTATGAAAAGATACGTCGTTTTTGAAATGTCCGTAGATTCCCTTGAGCTGTCTTTAAAAATGCCCACGATTCGTTAGTTTTTGAAATAGGTAAGAAGTCTAATCTACTCTAACAACTACACTAAACTATACGGCCGAACTAACAAGCTGAGCTACAGGTAAGGAAACCGCCTAACATCTGAGTCGATATATATAAATATAAGTCGGTGATCCCGCCTCAATAGTATCGCGTACGATACAGTATATCATCTGACATCCTCGAGTCATGAGCGCGGATCTATCATCAATATAGGCTCGTACGGTAGATCGTCGTACGGCATCCCAAAAGCTGGGTACGGTTCAATATCACACTATCTCATCACATTTCAGATATCACTTATCATATCATATAATCTGGGGTACTGATCTAAGTCTAGTACAACTGATATCATCTACAAAGTATGAATGCGGGGGTAAACACACATCCCGAACCCGCAAGAATCACATTTCGTATCCCAAATACGAATCATATCAAATTACCGATCTCGTAGCACAAAGCCCACATCATCGACTCAACTCCAAATTCATCCCATATCATCAAACACCGTGCAAGTATAAGAAACACACAAGTGTATGCGTGTGGGTGCAAATCTATCCTATGGTTCGCAACTAGGAACTACGCTAGTTATTTCTACCCCTAACTAACCATAACACACTAACTATCACACATACAAATATACTACATAGTACTAATTACGGACTGCGGGGGTGCTATACTCCATCCACCCGACTTCTCCCCGTAGATATAAATCTACTCACCTGGTCCTCGCTAGCCGGTGCCGACGTTGCCACGCGCTTGCTTGTCGTCTCGAAGTCCATATGGGGGTACCTACATATCATAACGCACCATATCCCATTAAAATCCGACTCATGATCAAAACGACGCACGAATCCCACATAGGTCAAAACCTATGGTTGCTTTCACAAATCGACCCAAAAACCCTCAACGTCGGCGTACAAACGCCAGACCATCGAGAAAAACCCAAATACACTCATTTGCACATTCACGAACACTAATTTTAATATAAAATAGGTTAAAAATCACGAAAACCCCAAATTCACTCTAAAAGCCGTTTTTCCGAAAAACTAGCAAGCAAAATTACCCGTTTTAGTATAAAACTCGATGTTTAAATGAATGTAGCGGCCAATATATTTATTAAATATCTTAAATAAGTCAATAAAACCATTTCCATAATTTAATCACATAAATTTGCATAATTTCCAAAATCCTAGTTTGCAAAAATATCAATTTTAACACTTTTTAATGTAAAATTCATAATTTTACAATTAAACTTGGTTTTGCATATTTTAAATGGTTAACCACTCAATATAATTTGTAAGATATGATGAAATCCTAACCATATTTTAATTCTCGATTTAACACAATATTTACAAAAACTAGTTTGCAAATTTAACCAATTTCGACCATTTTATAGCAAAATGCACATACAACAAACTAGTTTGGATTTGCATGATTTAAAGCATTAAACTAAATTTTATAATGTTAATAAAGCCATCCAAACCTTAATCACATTTTTAATCCCAATTATACAACCAATTTCAAAAGCCTAGTTAGCAAATTAGCATAATTAACACAATTTCCTTAAACTAACCATTAACAACTAACTACTAATCTTGTTCTACAATTTTAGTGGCCACAATATTCACCAAATAACTTAATTAGGTCACAAAAATATTAAGTAGATTTTTCACTCAAATATATTCAAAATTCCTAAAAACCTAGTTTGCACAATCATGCAATTTTAACAATTTTTCATGTAACAATTTGCAATCTAACTACTAGTTTACATTCTTCAAATCCTAAGATGGTAAGCTACCCATTACAACCATAATCTATAGATCAAAATGCTAACATTAAATCAAAACCTTTCTTGATTTCCAAGCTTGCAATCAAAACTTAATTAAACACTTAATTAAAAACTTAGACTAAAACAAGTATCATTTGGAAAAGGGGTTATACCTTAAACTAGTTTGAAATGAGATCCACACTTGCCAAAACATAGCCCCCAAAATGCCATCTTACTCCAAGGATTCAAGCTAGCATGGGCAAAGAAATAATGGGTCAAGGTTGGATTTGAGATTAGTGATGTTTTTATGTGGATTTTGAAGAAATTTTGTGGATTTTAGAGGTGAAGAATGTGAGGATTTGGAGAGGGGAGGGCTGTGCAATTTCTGGCCGAAATTTGAGGAGGGTGAGGTGAGTGGGAGAGTGAGAGAGAGAGAGTGTTGGTTTCAAAGTCAAAGAAAAGTCAAAAGCCCATTCTTATACATTCTTTCCCTTTTCTTTTCTTTGATTGTTTTGACCTTTAAGTGGGGGGGGGGGAATGAGTGGGGGGGCTGCTGAATTGAGCAAGGGGTAGAGGAAATGGGTGTGTGTGGGTGTGGGTACGGGTGTGGGGTGATGAAAAATGATAAATACAGTACCCCAAACATCCATTTACGCTAAAAAAAGCCTTTTTTCTTCAATAATTTCTAAACCGTTTTGGCAAATGATTTCGTTCCAAAAACCACATGATAAATTTTTATTTAATGTTTTATGATGCACAAAATTTGTTTCAACTCATTCCAATTTGTAATTTTCCCTAATTAAATGTATTAGTGACGGCTTAAAATAATAATAAAATAATATTTTTTTTCAGAAAATTTGAAATTTCACCAGCGGCTCAATAAACACCAAATAATAGCAATTACATAGCTAGAATATGTATATTTAATTTTTATAATAAGATATTTGTATTTTGACTTTTTACAGAAAACCCCCTTATTTTACCGTTTTTTCGAAATTCCACCGAAACGATTTTCAAAACGTTACACAAAATCACACAATGCATTATAATATACAACGCCAAAAGGCGAGGATCAAACTCAAGATAAAAATCCAACATCATCAAGAAAACTAAAGGAAAACCATAATAATATAGCGCGCGACTCTAAGGTCGAAAGAATATACACTGGTCATCTATCTCTATCAAATATACAAGTCTGGTTGATGGAGTTTAACTAGATACAACTGAAATAACAAATATACAATGGTGGTCCTGATGCAAAAGAACCTACCTACCAAAGCAATCATCCGGAAGGAACAGTGTGCCAGCAAAACCGCAACGAAACCTGTACGGCAAAACCTGCAAGAAACTATGGCACAACGGGGGTGAGTTGCCAACTCGTGAGTAGAAAACATCTACGAGTAGAAATCACATGCATGATGCTATCCTAGGTCATATCAAGTAATATCCTCAAATAAATATCCCGGTCCATCTATGTATAAGTGTAATACTACATGCTCGTGTCAGTACCTTAGATAGCAACATATCAGATATATGATGCATGAATGCATTACAAATGAAACAGAATACATAGTGAATGAGACAACTGTTTTCTTTATTTAATGAGATTTTTGTATGTATATAAATCGCGTTTCATCAATGAAATCGACAGATAAAACAGTGTAGGGTTGCTAGGCACGCGCACAAGAGTTTACGAGGCATCAACCATGCCCGATTAAAAATTTAGCCGTGCCGAACAACCCAAAGCCGGATCTTTAAACTAGGGTTTAGGCGAAAACTTGCATGTTAAACACTTTAACACTAAGTGAGAGAGATTACAACCTTTGTAGATCCGGTCCATCACTTCTTAAGCTCCGTGTTGAGGTCCCTTCGCTGCGATCATCGTGTTCCGGACTCTCGAGAGGCTTCACGAAGAGAAAGATGTAGTCTTGCTTTCGATCTTCGATACAAAGATGATCTACCTTGAAGTTTCGTTAACACAAGATTACACTTACTAAATGAAGTGAACACCCTCATCTAAATGGCAAGGATAGATGAGGATGATGAAGTAGGATTTTTGCTCTCATTTTTTTTCTAATTCACACTCATTTTTCATCACTAAATCAAAGCAAGAAAGCTTTGCAAAAGGGGAAAAAGAAGAAGAATAGTGATCCAAAACCTTTTGTGATGAATAATGCAAGGATTAATATGATGAATAATGAAACCATGGTTGACTAAACCATTGTAGAGAATTAACCAAGGGCTAGGGTTTGGGTTGGGTTAAGTATGAGTCATAGATAAATATCAAGACAAATATCTTTATCATGACAAAAAGAAACCTTCTAGAATCTACTAGAAGTCTTAACCCTAATCCAAACCCTAATCATATTTAAACTCCACAAAACATGTTGCATTAGTTATCATATCATGTTACAATATTATATATCACATATATAATATTTATCGTAACAAAATAAAATAATACAATTAACATATATCGCATATATATCAATGTATTACCCGAGTGAGAAAAAGAATCTTTTAGTGAGCTAATATTAGTTAATGTAATTTAATATATCATATATATTATTATACATTAAATTATCGAATCAACACTTGATCCGACAATCCGGCTATATCGCATATAACCGACTAATATTTATCCGTACCGATTCATCGAATCAACACTTGATCCGATGACCCGGCTGATATCAAATATCGCGAGAATAAAATACGATATATCATATCACATTATCCTCGGTCCCGCACATATCACATATGTGCTCCTACTCCATTTTTCCTGAGCCAAGAAACCACTGTGTAGGACTCTAAAGAATCGTCAATACGCCGGCAGTAGGTGGTGATCATATCAAACACCCACAAGCTGCAAGCGGTCAGCTAAACGTAACAGCCACCCAGGTATTGAGCGCTCAGAAGATCAACAAACAAGCCTGTACATTCTCCTGTGAATCCAAAGATTAACACTCCCGTACAGTCCGGTCTCGTCGTCTGATATGTTGCATATCTCTCTTAGGGGTGGTAAACGTCAGACCACAGTAGCTTGATAAGTTGTGTCGATTTGAGGTCTATAACAGTTCGAGAAACTAATGATAACACTTACCAGTAAATCTCAGCAATCCTGGCCAGGGATTTCTGGTTATAGCCAATCGAACACAGCGCAACATCAACTCCCTATACCGGGAGAGACGAATCCTCTCCTATCGCTCATTGCCTCCATGTGATTCGGGACTGTACCCAAAAGCCACCTTTTTGCATGCCCTCTTGGATGTGGTATGATAGAAATCAAAGCACAGTGGGAATCACACAGGACTCTCTGACGATCTCGGGTCAACAGACTACTCTGTACCAGTGTCACCGGAGAACTGCCTTCTGACGTAAGGTATAATACCATCTGGGAGTTCTCGGCGAGTCCGTCCAGTGTACCCAGTCTCCACTAAGCACCCATACACCATCCTTGATGTCAAACACCGATGGATATGGGATCATCCATCGCCCATCATATGGGTCAAGATGCGTATACGGTAGTCTACTCTGGTGCATCGATGCCTTGTCTCGATACACCCTCGACTAGGAACAGTTATAGGATGTACTCGTCGACTACCGTAGCCCCACTAGTATGATCTCACCATAGTCCCAATAGTCGAGTACATATCCTAAGGGCTTTATCAACATGTAACATAGAGACAATCAGAGTACATGTTAAGATAAAGTACAACCAGATAGTATACTGTCATGTCGAGCAAGAAAGTCCTCCTTATATATGTCCAAGCATCCATTACAATATACATCGTATGTACAGTAATGGCCTCTAGGGCATACATATAACTAACAATCTCCCACTTGCACTAGAGCCATCTGTTGTGGTATCACATACCCAACAATTAGCCGCGGTTGAAGTATCTCATACTCAACCATCCCATAAAAGTCTCTACTGGGAAAAAGGCCTTTGTGAGTGGATCCGCGCTGTTGTCCTCTGTGTCTACTCTCCTAACCTCGATCTCCCTGGAGATCAACCATCTCCATGATCAGGTGATACTGCCTGAGAATTATATCTGGATTTCTGATGGGACGGTAGTTCCTTGGCTAAAGCCACAACTCCATTGTCACACAATGGTAGGAACGAAGTTCATCTCATGAACATATAGATATTCAGACTGCCTCTTTAGTAGCATCCTTGGTAACGATGTATCTTGCCTTTAATCGTCTAGTATGTCATGGTATCTAGCTTGGAACTCTTCCAACATACCGTCCCTCCACTGAGGGTAAAGACAATGCCTGCGACTGACATTCAGTCGTCCTTATCACCCTGGAACACTTCCATTGATTCTCCCCAGGATTGATTGATACCATCTCACTACAACTAGTGAGTGTCCTAACATCCAGTTAGATCTATCTCATAGATCCTAAACCCAGGATTTAGGAGGTATCATTTTGATCCTATATGGAGAATCCTTGTGATAAGCGGAGATTGACCGAGCGTAGCATAGGAAACTCCTTCCCTATCAAGAGTATGTCATCCATGTACTCTACGAGGATCACCACCATACTCTCTACTACCTTTTTGTATATACAAGGTTCATCTACCATTTTAATGAAGTCAAACTCTGTGACTACCACATCAAACCAGATGTTCCAACTCCGCGATGCCTGCTTTATCATATAAAACATCTTGCACACGTTTCCGCTGCTCCCACTGTCTACGAAGCTCTCTGGCTGTGTACTTATAGACGCTCTCTTCTAAAACATCATTTAGAAAGGCAGTCATGACACCCAACCACCAGATATCGTAGTCATGGTATGTAGCAGTGGCAAGTAGGATCTGGATGGACTTAAGTTTAGCTTTGAAAGTCTCAACTTTTCCATGTACATCAAGTAATCTTCTCAAGATATACTCACTCCTTATGGGGATTTAACCCTTCAGTTAAAGCAACCAAAGTCCATACTTTGTTGGTGTATAAGGATTCCATCTCAGATCGATAAGCATCCAGCCATTCTTACATAGTCCCACTCCTGATGGCCTGCTCGAAACTAGTTGGGTCATCATCTCATGATGCAATCCTCGCTCCCACTGTCATAGAGAAACCGAAGTATCTCTCTGGTGGGTGAAGAACCCTACTAGATCGGCGGAGAGGCTGAGGTTCATTTGTTACTATTGAATCCTTTGGTTCTACCAAATCATCAGCTGCAGTTTGTATAGCTGGAACCTTTCCAGTTCTACGTAACAGACCTTGCCTCGAGCTTGTCCGGATTTTGCTTTTAGACATAGTCCGGACAACCCCAAATGTTAACAAACTTAAGATTTGGTCTCTTCCCTTTCCATATCATATGTGAAGTGGTAGGCAACTGATTTGATTTGAACCCTGTTCAATAGGTATGCAGCTTCTCAAGTGCATAACTCCCAAAAGGAAATAGGAAACTCAGTAGTACTCATCATAGAGCACACCATATCACATAGGGTGCTATTGCTCCGCCCCGAAACACCGACGTGCTGTGGTGTATACGGAGGAGTAATGCTGAGAGAGGATCTCATTCTCCTTTAGAATAGTCCAGGAATTCCGTGCTCAAGTATTCTCCTCCTTGATCTCATCAAAGGACATAATACTTACACCCGTATTTTGGTTCTCTACTTCAAACTTATATTCTGTGAATATCTCAAAAGCTTCGGACTTGTGTTTCAACAGGAACATATGTCTGAATCTTGAGAGATTATCAGAGAATGTAATGAAGTACAAAGAACCAGTCTTGGCATCTGTAGACGGGAGACTTTCATACATCAACATGTATCAATCCCAAGAGTTCACTAACTCTTTCTCTGTTTCCAATAAACAGAGCTATGGTTATCTTATCTTTGTGACATGACCGGCAAGTTTCACAAGATGTAAATTCAAACAGATTTAAATATGCATCTAAATGTAACTTAGCTAGTCGGGTCGCATTGATATGACCTAGTCTACAATGCCTCAAGAAGGATTCGTTCATTTCTGAACTCTTCCTCTTGTGTGTGTTCTGTATACTAAGAACTGTAGTTTGATTTAGAACATCAATGCTTTTAGATAACATGCCTGAACCGATCAACTCTTGATATAGGAAATGTTCAAAACATTATCCAACAATAAAAAATTATATCCTTCTTTACTAATAAAGAGACTGATATGATTTTGTATATCAGGTTCGGTATCTAATAACATTCATTCAGAATCAATGTATTCTGATAATACAGGATGATAGTGACCAACAGACTTGGCTGCAACACTTGCACCGTTTTCTGTCTCATAAAACTTATCACCCGTTCTCAGTTCTCTACCTTTCTGTAGCCCATGTAACAGATTACATATGCGGGATCCTGATCCGGTATCACATACCCAGGACGTAAAGGATACTGAGAAACAGTTCTCTGTAATGAACACACCCGAAGATGATGCATCAGCATGCACTTTCTTCGTTTGGGCGGCACGGGAAATCTGGTATTCCCCAATTTCCTGCTCTGTCTTATAACAATTATAAGTTGGAGCGGGACCAACATTCCCCAGCTCAGTATTACAAGCGGGTTCGGTTAATTCATCCGTTTTATTATCTTGATTAAGGCGTGATATGGTCGCTATCTGGAGAGACAGAGAAGAAAAATGATGCAACACAACAAATGCAATACACAAAACCCTAATTCTAGGGGTCACCTAGGTCAAACTCTAGACCGCTCCTAACTGCCAAAAGACATGTCACAGGATAAATCCTCTACTGCCTCTTTGTCCCCCTGTGGCCAGGTAAGTGCCAGGTAAGTGGGAAGGTACTCCACTACGTAAGTAGTGGGCCTAATTAATAACCACTAGCCTTCGATACACTTGCCTTAGACACCACAAGAAAACGCGGATAAGCAATGAATTACCCACGGCCTTCTCTTTTCCTAAGTGAGCGCGACGGTCTTTAGAGTCATCTCTAGATATTTTTTAGTTAATTGGGGTCAATGCGGATGCAAGTTTATGATTTTCGGGGCTTAGGAAGGGTAATGAACTCCCCACCTAATCTGGATTTGGTATTTGCCCTTTAATTTCCGTATTAATATGCAAACAACCACAAAAATCAAAAACACACACAATTTATTTTGCTTTTTGCGCGGCGTTCCGATTATTTACAAAGAAACCTGCACAAAATGTTAATTGGAGTAGATGAAGTAAGAGATAAGAAAGACAGAGACTCACAGAGCAAATTTGGTACACTGAAGCACCAAGTCCGCCGCGGAACCGCCGCAATTGGTGTGTATATGCCGTAGAATCGTGGTCACCTAGGCAGTTCTCTGCACAAAAATTCTTCAGCAAGCTCCTGTACACTTTCTCAGCACTCTGGAATATTCACAAAAATTTTATCCAAGCTCCAGTGATTCCAGATTTCCTCGCAATCAAATCACAACACACGTATTAGTGTTTGCACGAATTTTGATCACAGAATTTAGATGGAATAAAATTTTCAACTCAAATTTTAAAATACGAACAATTAGCGCACTATCCCCGGCAACGGCGCCATTTGATTGATCATAAAATTCAAGACTGTGTAAATCACATCAAATGATCCCCGGCAACGACGCCATTTGATTGAATGTTTCTTTGTGTGTCGGTTTAAGTAAATTTATAGAATCACAATCAAAGAATTATTTGACCGCAATCAACTACGGTGTCGGATGTAGATTGTAAGTGAGTGCGGATCGTCTACAGGGACAGTGTAATAGTTCGTCTTTTGAATTAGATGAGTCGAAACATTAAAGAAAAGAAAAGAAAACAATTCATGATTTATATTTGAAGTTCAAGAATTAGAAAAAAATCTAGATCTAAAAGAAGTAAAAGATAGAATCAAGAATTGAGAGTTTGTTGATTTTTCCAAACCAAATATCAAGAATCTAAATGAGGCTCGTAGGAATCGATCGGATTTATAGATGTGATGTAATCTCAAGATGCCGTATTCTCATCCTTCGATGGATTGATACTAGATCGATGATGATCGACGAGAATTAGGGATTTCTTATGAAACTAGGGTTTCATCTTATCCCTTGTTCCTTCGTCGATATCATTCACATTCTAGCCTCTAGTAAATTCAAGAAACGATCGTAGATCCCTAATTTCGAGCGATAACAATCAAGAAAGCATCGCAACGAAACTAGGTCATCGATTCTTGAACTTGCTAGGGTTTACAAAACTCGTAGGACTCAAGAATCGTTTAAAGATCTGTTACATCATCATTCTATTGATCGTCTCAACTCCTTAACGAGCGGAGTTTTACTCAAACATCATCACAAGAACTACAATCATAAATTGAGATCGAATCATGATGCAAGAATTAAAAGAAAGCAAGATTAAAGAATTTCACCTTTTATTTATATCAACAATTTCATTACAATCGCTCATGAACTACAAGAGGAAGAACTCAATTGTCGATTTGACTTCGCTCGTCTCCGTGAGTCGCGGATCGGCTTGGATCACTTGCCCGATTGAAGATGGCTCGGCTCATAAAAGGTTGAAGGCTTCTCACTTGATTTGGTACTCGGGATCTTGAATTTAGAGTGGAATTAGGGTTAGGGTTTCGCACAAGTCTTGTCACTAGACATGTGGAAGAAGATGAAGAATTGAAGAAGACTAAAGATTAACAAAGTTTAGCTAACTAATGATTAACCCTTAACCCTAGTTCTAGGCTTCTATTTATAGACTTTCCCAAACCCTAGATCTAGGATTAGAATTTGAATTTCCCTCCAAAAGTTAGTTAGAGGAGATTTGAATTTCCCTCCAAAAGTTTGTTGAGGAGAAGCTTCTAGATGTGATTAGTTAGGAGCTTAATCAAGATTAGCTTAATTAATCATCCTTGCTGATCTGGCAGAAGACTCTGGAGAATGCTGGAATTTGACGTGTCAAATTGAGGTGTAACCACTGAGATAGGAATTATGCCCTGAAAATGGAATGATGATCTGACCAAACCGCCGCGGAACCGCGGCGCAAGCCGGCTCCCGCCGCGGTTCCGCGGTGCTTTTGAGGCCTTATGGCTTGTAACTTCTTCGGGTGCTTTGGGATGACAATTGGGCCTTGTTTTGATATGTTGAATTGTGTAGTTCCTCCTGGATTGCTACCAGATCTCAGGTCTTTGAGTTGGCGTAATGTTTGATTAGCAAAATGACAATTTTGGCTTTTCTTCCGGATTATCCTGCACAAATCTCGAAACAAGTGTTGCGCAATATAGGGATGATGCGATGCCATAAAATACAGTCAATTTCCCTTAAAGTGCCGGTTTTAAAGTCTAACACATGCAATCTGATATTTTACGACTGATTTGCTAATATGTGAAATATGAATACCGAACACTTCTAAATGAGTGCAAAAGATGGGGAAATTGCCGTGTTAAAAATACATTATTTTCGACTGATCAAATTCCCCCAAACTTATTTTCGATCGTCTCGAGCGAACTTTTTATTAAAAAGAGAAGGAGAAAATAAAGAAAGAGAAAAACTAACTAGCACACTTTTGTAGGCAACACGATTGCACTGAGCACGTGCAACAAGCCTTAAACCTCTAGGTGTCCCTAGTAGCAGGAGTGTTGTCTCCTGAGGGTTTTCAGCGGATTGCACCCACAAAATCCAATAATAAAAGGAAGATCGTGAATATTACATTTAAAGAAAAGAATTGTAAAAGAAAAGCCTTGAAAATTAGGGTTTCCAACTAAGCTAGCTTTTCGGTTGTCATGAGCCCTATCTTAATAGTCATGAAAAGATGTTAGAAATCACGTCCTCCTTCGATAAAACATTGTCTTATTCTTCATTCCTATCTGTTTTTCAAACATCGATCATATAACCCTGAGTGTGTGTAAAGGACATCCCTACACCCGGAGAATTCAATTCAAGCTATCATACTCTTGCCCATCAGCCTCAGTACTTTTTAATTAATGAATATTTAAATGAATTTGCTCACACACTTTCATGCGACCGTTAATACTTCTTGAGGTACTAACCGACCGATTACTCATGTGCTTGCTTATTTGGTGTATTTTCCTCGTCTTGCACCACCTCAGGCATAGCAGTGACTCGCAGACCAGTTGGCCTTAGGGCACTAGGTGAAGAGGCACCCTCGATGTAAATTTTTTATTGCTGCCTTGGCGATAACAAAACCAGTGTCTATTTTTCTTACCATTTTATATTTTCTTCATTTTATTTTTTTTTATTTCCTTCATACTTTTGGCTTTAAGACAAGAGCATTTCAAGGTATCCTCTACTATCCCAGGCTTTAAGACGTGTGTAAGTGCGAATAACAGGGTATCAACGTTCAAAATGTTTGGCTTTCAGAATAGAAACTATTTTTCAGACTTATTTTTATCCTCAGATTAGCGACTTCTTTCATCTTACTAACCCTTGGGACAACGGCTCATAACTACTTATTACTAGTTCGTATAAGAAAACTTCTAATTTCTTGGTTTTCTTAAATTTTTCTAATCTCATAGATGTAATTTTTCACTATCTTAACTTTTATTATCTTATTTATGTACAAAAAATGTTTTTATAGTTTTGAAAATTTTTAAATTTTTATAGGTTTTGAAAAAAATGTTTTGTGCTTATGCAAATGATATGCAAATGATGCGAAAATAAGCACAAACCTCCCCCAAACTTGTTTTCAACAGTGTCCTAACTGTTGCCATCTGCTAAATCTCGAAAAACCTGTAAGCTTGGGAGGAATTATTAGTAGGGGCAACATATATAAGTGAAGAACTTCCCCCAAACTTATTCTTGGCTCATCATTATATGTAAAAATTTTCTTTTCAAGAGCCAGAAAAAATGCCCCCCCAAACTTGAATTAAGCAATGTTAATCTTTTAAAATCATATGAGGGGGTCAAAAAATCATTGGTCGATGCCAAGCTTTGCAAAGACCGAAAGTTAACACCAACCATTCAAAAATTTTATCAATGCAATGCTCTGGTTGGTGGAAGAAGAAGTGTGGAAAGGGTAAGTGGTGGAATAGAATGTGTGTGTTGTAGGGTTCCTAGGCACACACAAGAGGTATCACAAGGCATCAACCATGCCAATTTCCAATTTTACGGTGCCGAGAACCCTAAACGAGATCGTTAACTAGAATTTTAGGCGAAAACGAAAACTAGTTCACTACTTAACTGAAAAGTGAACGGAAATACAACCTTTGTAGATCCGGTGCTCCACCTCCATAGCTCCGTGATGATGTCTCCTCACTGTGATCATCGGATCCCGGGCTCTAGCGTCGGCTTCATCGGAGAAAAGGCGGGCTAGGTCATCGACAACGATGCCGAAGATGATCTACATCGAGACATCACAAGATCAAGCTCCCACTTCACCAAGCCATGAAACTTGTGAAGAAAACACCCTATACTACTTGGCAAGAGGTAGAGGATGAAGAAATATGAGGTGGGTTCACTTTAGAATTGGATTTCTCACTCTTTTCATCAAATCACCATTGATGGAAGCAAGGTTTTCTTCTTGAAGAAGAAGAAGAAGATGATGATGATAATATGATTTGTATTTTAAAATAGAAAAGAAAAATGAATACTTATCATAATATGAACCATGGTTAGGTGTAGAGAATTGACTAAGGTTAGATGAATGGTTAGGGTTAAGCATGAAGACAAAATGGTCACTTTAGTCAAACCTTCATGAAGCTTCATCAAGCTTCATCTTTGAAAGCAACCATTTTCTCTTTTTCTTTTGTCAAAACAAAATAAATAAATGCATAAATAAATCAAATGAAACCCTAACCATTAACTAACCATGGTTTAATCATACACTTAACCATGTTTGCATGTATCATCAAACATGATACAATCAAGTGCACAAAAGTATATCACATATACAACTTGTGCAAAGCAAGTGAGAAAATCCATTTTAAGTGAACCAATACTAGTTAATGCAAAGTAATATATCAAATATATAATTATACATTAAATCATTAAATCAACACTTGATTTAACGATCCGGTCACATCGCATATAACCGACTAATATCCAATGTATCGGCTTATCGAATCAATCCTTGATTCGATAACTAGGTTATATCGCATACAACCAATTGATACATTCATCGCGAGAATGAAATACGGTATCACATACACGCATTATTCTCGGTCCCGCACATATCTCATATGCGCTCCTATTTCGTTTCGCTTGAGCCAGAAAACCTCTGTGTAGGACTCTAAAGACTCGTCAATACGCCGGCAGCAGATGATGATCATATCAAACACCCACAAGCCGCAAGCGGTCTGCTAAACGTAATGGCCACCCGGGTATTGAGCGATCAGAAGATCGACGAGCAAGCCCGCTCACACTCCTGTGAATCCAACCAGTAACACTTACCGTACAGTCCGGTCTCGTCGTCTGATATGTCGCATATCTCGCCTAGGGGTGGTAAACGTCAGACCCCAATAGCTCGATAAGTCGTGTCGATATAAGGTCTATAACAGTTCGATAAACTACTGGTAACACTTACCAGTAAATCTCAGCAACCCTGGCCAGGGATTTCCGGTTATAGCCAATCGAACATAGCGCAACATCAACTCCCGATACCAGGAGAGACGAATCCCCTCCTATCACTCATTGCCTCCATGTGATTCGGGACTGTACCCAAAAGCCACCATTTTGCACGCCATCTTGGACATGGTAAGGTGGAAATCAAAGCACAGTGGGAACCACACAAGACTCTATGACGATCTCGGGTCAACAGACTACTCTGTACCAGTGTCACCAGAGAACTGCCATCTGACGTAAGGTATAATACCATCTGGGAGTTCTTGGCGAGTCCGTCCAGTATACCCAGTCTCCACTGAGCACCCGTATATCATCTCTGATGTCAAACACCAATGGATATGGGATCATCCATCTCCCATATGTATGGGTCGAGAAGGTATACGCTAGTCTACTCTGGTATATCGATGCCCCGTCTCGATACACCCACGACTAGGGACCATGAAGGATGTACTTATAGACTACCATGTCCCCACTAGTATGATCCGCATCATAGTCCAGGTAGTCAAGTACACATCCTAAGGGCTTTACCAACATGTAACAGAGAGGCAATCAGTATACACGTTAAGGTAAAGTGTAACCAGATAGCATACTATCATGTCGAGCAAGAAAGTCCTCCCTATATATATCCCAGCATCCACTACAATATACATCCTATGTACAGTAATGGCCTCTAGAGCATACATATAACTAACAATCTCCCACTTGCACTAGGGCCATCTGTAGCAGTGGTTGCAGTATCTCATACTCAACCATCCCATAATAGTCTCTCTCTGGGAATAGGCTTTCGTGAGTGGATTCGCCGTGTTATCCGCTGAGTCTGCTCTCCTAGCCTCGATCACCCTGGAGATCAACTATCTCCATGATCAGGTGATGCTGCCTCAGAATACATCTGGGTCACTGATGGGACCGGGGTTCCTGGGCCAAAGCCACATGTCCATTGTCTCACAATGGTAGGAACCAAGTTCATCTCATGAACAAACATACACCCAAACTGCCTCTTTGGTAGCATCTTAAGTAGCGATGTATCCAGCCTTTATCGTCTAGTATGCCATGGTATCTACCTTGGAACTCTTCCAACATACCATCCCTTTACTGAGGGTAAAGACAATGCCTGTGACTGACATTCAGTTGTCTTTATCACCCTGGAACCCTTCCAGTGATTCTCCCCAGGATCAATTGATACCATCTCACTACAGCTAGTGAGTATACTAACACCCAAATAACATCTATCTCATAGATGAAAACTCAGGATCGAGGAGGTATCACTTTGATCCTATATGGAGAATCCTTGTGATAAGCGGAGATTGACCGAGCGTAGCATAGGAAACTCCTTCCCTATCAAGAGTATGTCATCCACGTACTCTACGAGGATCACTACCATACTCCCTACAACCTTTTTGTATATACAAGGTTCATCTACCATTTTGATGATGTCAAACTGTTTGACTAACTCATCAAAACAGATGTTCCAACTCCGCGATGCTTGCTTTATCACATAAAACATCTTGCACACGTTTCCGCTGCTCCCACTGTCTACGAGGCCCTCTGGCTGTGTACTTATAGACGCACTCTTCTAAAACATCATTTAGAAAAGCAGTCATGGCACCCAACCACCAGATATCGTAGTCATGGTATGTAGCCGTGGCAAGTAGGATCTGGATGCACTTAAGCATAGCTACTAAAAAAAGGTTTCATCATAATCCACGCCTGGTAAATGATGCAAACTTTTAACAAGTCTAGCTTTGAAAGTCTCAACTTTTCCATCTACACCAAGTAATCTTCTCAAGATATACTTGCTCCTGATGGGGATTTAACCCTTCAGATATAGCAGCCAAAGTCCATACTTTGCTGGTGTATAAGGATTCCATCTTAGATCGATAAGCATCCAGCCATTCTTACAGAGTCCCACTCTTGATGGCCAGCTCGAAACTAGTTGGGTCATCATCTCATGATGCATTCCTCGCTCCCACTGTCATAGAGAAACCGAAGTATCTCTCAGGTGGGTGAGGAACCCTACTAGATCGGCGGAGAGGCTGAGGTTCGTTGGAAACTATTGAATCCTTTGTATCTATCAAATCATCAGCTGCAGTTTGTATAGATGGAACATTTCCAGTTCTACATAACATACCTTGCCTCGAGCTTGTCCGGATTTTGCTTTTAGACAAAGGCCGGACAATCCCAAATCTTAACTGACTTAAGATATGGGCTCTTCCCTTTCCATATCACATATGAAGCGGTAGGCAACTGATTTGATTGGAAGCCTATTCGATAGGTATGCTACTTCATAAGTGTATCACTCCCAAAAAGGAAATAGGTAACTCAGTAGTACTCATCATAGAGCACACCTTATCATATAGGGTGTGATTGCTCCGCCCCGATATACCATCGTGCTATGGTGTATACGGAGGAGTAAAGCTGAGAGAGAATCTCATTCTCCTTTAGAATACTCCAGGAATTCCATGCACAAGTATTCTCCTCCCTGATCTCATCATAGGACATAATACTTATACCCGTATTTTGGTTCTCTACTTCTAGCTTATATTCTGTGAATATCTCAAAAGGTTCGGACTTGTGTTTCAATAGGAACATATGTCTGAATCTTGAGAGATTATCAGAGAATTTAACGAAGTACAAAGAACCGGTCTTGGCATGTGTAGACTGGGTGTTAGTTATATGTATTCCCTAGAGGCCATTACTGTACATTGGATGTATATTGTAGTGGATGCTGGGACATATGTAGGTAGGAATTTCTTGCTCGACATGATAGTACGCTATCTGGTTGCTCTTTATCTTAACGTGTATACTTTCCGTCTCTCTGTTACATGTTGATAAAGCCCTTAGGATGTGTACTCGACTTCCAGGACTATGATGCAGATCATACTAGTGGGGCCTGGGTAGTCAATGAGTACATCCTTCATTGTTCCTAGTCGTGGGAATATCGAGACGGGGCATCGATATTCCAGAGTAGACTAGCGTATATCTTCTCGACCCATGCGATGGGCGATGGATGATCCCATATCCATTGGTGTTTGACATCGGAGATGGTATGCGGGTACTCAGTGGAGACTGGGTACACTGAACGGACTCGCCGAGAACTCCCAGATGGTATTATACCTCACGTCAGATGGCAGTTCTCTGGTGACACTGGTACAGCTTAGTCTGTTGACCCGAGATCGTCATAGAGTCTTGTGTGTCTCCCACCGTGATTTGATTTCCACCCTACCATGGCTCTACTAAGTTGTGCAAACAGGTGGTTATTGGGTACAGTCCCGATTCACATGGAGGCAATGAGCGATAGGAGGGGATTCGTCTCTCCCGGTATTGGGGGTTGATGCTGCGCTATGCTCGACTGGCCATAACAGGAAATCCCTGGCCAGGGTTGCAGTGATATACTGGTAAGAGTTATCAGTAGTTTCACGAATGTTATGGACCTCACGTCGGCATGACTTATCAAGCTACTGGGGTCTGACGTTTACCACCCCTAGGCGAGATATGCGACATATCAGACGAACAGACCGGACTATACGGTAAGAGTTACTGGTTGGATTCACAGGAGTATGAGCGAGCTTTCTCGTCGATCTTCTGATCGCTCAATACCCGGGTGGCCGTTACGTTTAGCAGACCGCTTGCGGCTTGTGGGTGCTTGATATGATCATCATCTGCTACCGGCGTATTGACGAGTCTTTAGAGTCCTACACAGAGGTTTCCTGGCTCAAGCGAAACGAAATAGGAGCGCATATGAGATATGTGCGGAACCGAGAATAATGCGTGTATGTGATACCGTATTTCATTCTCGCGATGAATGTGTCGAATGGTTGTATGCGATATAACCTAGTTATCGAATCAAGGATTGATTCGATAAGCCGATACATTGGATACTAGCCGGTTATATGCGATATGACCGGATCATTGAATCAAGTGTTGATTTAATGATTTAATGTATAATTATATATTTGATATATTACTTTGCATTAACTAGTATTGGTTCACTTTAAATGGATTTACTCACTTGGTTTGTGCACATTGTATATGTGATATATTTTGTGCACAAGATTGTATCATGTTTGATGATACATGCAAGCTAGGGTTAGTGTAAAGAATTAGACCATGGTAAAGTTTATGATTAGGGTTTTCTTTTTAATTACTTATTCATTTATTTATTCTTTTTGTTTATTTTGGAAAAAGGAAATGATAATGAAAATGGAATGGTGGCTTGATTTGTTTGTAGTTGAAGTTTCTTGAAACTTTGACTAAGTCACCATTCTTGTCTCATCCTTAACCCTAACCATTCAAGTTAACCATGGTCCATTCTCTACAACTAACCAAGGGTTAGTAAATGATAAGTATTGATTTATTTATCATTTACATAACACTTAATATAATTCTTTATCATCTTCTTCTTCATCTTCAACTTGAAGAAAGCTTGCACCTTCAATGGCAACTAGCCTAAATGAGTGAGAAATCCAAATCTAAAGTCTACCCACTTCCTATTTCTTCATCCTCTACCTCTTGCCAAGTTGTATAGGGTGTTTCCGTCACAAGTTTTCAAGGCTTGGTGATGTTGGAGCTTGTTCTTGTGATGCCTCGACGTAGATCATCTTCGGCATCGAACCGACGATCAAGCCCGCCCATTCTTCGATGATGCCAATGCTAGAGTCAAGGGATTGATTTGGACAGCGGAGGGAGATCATCGCGGAGCTTAATAAGTGGTGGACCGGATCTACAAAGGTTGTAGTCACTTTCCCTTAGCATTTAATTCGATTACATGCTTGCTTCGCCTATATATCTAGTTAACGATCCGTATTAGGGTTTGTAGGCACAAGGAATTTTTGATTTGTGCATGTTTGATCACTTGTGAGACTCCATTAGAGTGCCTATGAACCCTTCAGTGGTATCAGAGCCTAGCTAGAGCCTTAGGCGATGTCTAGACGGAGTTTGAAAGCCGGACGAACCGAAAACCTAACCCCAAAATAGCTCTCTAGACATTTTCTAAAATCGTGGTTTTTTCCACATTAAAAATATGCAGAAAAATTAGCAGGATAATCTAAGAGTTACTGTGAATTTCGATGGACTAATTCCATCAAAGAGCCGCGGATCCGCCGCACGAGCAAGGCTCGTGCGGCGGATCCGCGGCGGTTTTGTCGTTTTGTGTATTTAAATTTTCACAGTAATTCTCAGTTTTCTGTGCTGGTTTTCCTGGGAATTTTTAATATTTATTCAAAAGTTGAATTTTCTGGGGTTGTTTTGGGGATTCGGTGTTTCGATCGGAGTATCAGATTTTGTCTATGTGGCTTTCCGGATAAATTTTAGAATATGTTAAAAAATTCGACCGGATATAAATACCCACTTTTTCCCCTGTCGGGAAATTTCCAGGTGTTGGATTTTTCCGTGGTTTAAAGACGTTCTAAGTAGTGCAAGTAACGCGATGGACCCTCTAGAAGACAACAAACCTTAACTCGATTATGTGACCATCTTGAACTGCCCTTTGAACCTTCGGGTTTGGGGCAGTACGGCGTGCCACATGTGAGGCGTTGGCTTGACCCTTCTACGGCTGGACCGTTGGTACTGAGGCACGAACTGAATGTTGTTAGACTTATTTCATGTGTTGAGCTGTATCGGGAAAACTTGGGTGTTCGAATGTTCGATCGAAAAGTTTAGCATTTTTATTTATCCGGAATGTGATACAATACTTGGAATTCGCAAAGAGTTATGAGATGACTTGATGAATGTTATAAACATAGCAGTTTAGTCTCACTTGATCGGTTGCCACGGAATTTTGATGCGATCAAAAGTCTGTTGCAATCACGTAGCGTACGCGGATACTCGCCGGGTAAACTTAATAGACAGCTACACCCCATAGCCCCGACCAAGTGACTGTAGGAGAACCCCGTCGCCGAAAGCATCCGTTCGGGTGCTCGCGGCAGCGGTGTTCCGCCTTGGTGCACTTCGTCGATGGTATCGGGGGTGCGGCCGCCTACTAAAGTTTGCGACGAGCATTCGATCAGGATGTCGGGAATCTTATTGAATTGCCCAACTTGATATTGAAAAGAGTTTTCGATTTTGAGACTAAAATGCGGGGTTTATAATTGTTAGGCATGCGATGTCTAAGTAATTTCATTTGGTCAGGCATGCGATGTCTGAGGTGGTTGCGGATTCCAACTGTTGTAGTTTTACACTTTCTTTTCTGTGACCGTAAGTGTAATATGTGATATCGCCGGTTTCGTTGCTATATGTCAACGACAATTGGGATATGCATGTTTACTTACGTTGATGATATGTGATGTTATGTGTTGCTGGATATGTTATATTGGATCGTCGTGTTTGAATAGCCGGGTTTTTTTAAGTGAGATGAGTGTTTTTCCATTTTCATTCATGTAAAAACTTGTATGTAATATTCTTTTATTGGGGCACTTCCAGGTTGCGGATGTTGTCACCATTTGTATATTATTTACTTTTCTGCACTAGGATAGACCCAAGGAGGGGAGCACAAGTAACCGGGTTCTGGGGTCCAGTGGGAGACTAACTCGAGGAGTCGAGTCCGGGTCTCCTAACCCTAGAATTGGTAGAGTTGCTTGCCGCTCTCGTAGGGGTCTAGGGGTGTGGGATTGGCTATTCATCACGACCGTGGAATCCGTGTTTTATACTGGCTCGTATTGAAAACACGGACGTCCTAGAATATCCAATATTTCATATGATTCTTTCTGCTGCGTTATCTGTGATGTGATCATGCGATGTTCTGTGCTCTGTTCAGATAGATGTAATATATAGTATATATGATATATTATATAGACGTTACTTATGTTTTACACCCGCGCTAGCCCTGCCCCGCTCTGCCGTTAGTTACCTAACCTAACGGTGCACGAGGGGACATCGAGGCGAATGCGGATGGCATAAGTGTACGTCATATTTATCTGTGATGTTTACGTAATTTAAATGATGGGATATTCATTAATGAGATTAATGAAAGAAAATAAACCTAATAGATGTTGTGGAATCGAATTTCAAAAATAAAACAGGTAGCTACAGTTCTTGCTTTGCATCGCGGTGTTCCTTGTAGAACATCCTGCACCTTATTCGATAGGGAAAGGACCGAGATCCCTTCACCGGGAGTGACTCCTTTAGCAATAACTGGCAGATGCTACATCACTCGGTTTGTCTTTTGATAGCTTCTATAGTTTCTACTTTGCACAGTGATATATATGATATATCCCGCACCTTATTCGACGAGGAAAGGGCCGACGATCCCTTCACCGGGAGTGACCCCTTTAGCAAAACTAGAAAAGCCTCAAAAACATTCCATTTAAAAACCATTTGATTCCGCAACGAGATCAAGTTCAAAGCGTTAAAGGTTTTCAAAAAAATCATTCGCAACCCTCCATCATTTTAGGAAGTAGAGTACTTAGTATTCGTGCTTTGTTTGTTGACTTTAGTTAAGGCACAGTGTACGGTAGCTAAGTGATGTCTTCCTACACCGCATATGATGCGATTAGTTAGGACAGTCGCGTGACTTTGTTGACCTTAGTTAAGGGTCATGTGGGTGGGTCTAATTAATCATGAAATGACGGGTAGAACTTGACTAGTACTTATGATTTGTTGACCATAGTTAAGGTCATAGGTGCTAGGGGTAAAAACCTTTATCGGGAGTTTCAAGTGTTGAAATTTGCAATGAGATTGCATACCTTCTATATGATAGTTGGATCCCGATACCCACTGCGAGTAATTGTTACTCCTGGGAGAGTTTTTCATTTTGCAATTAGCCGATCAAGTAGGTGTCTAGAAAGGTGTCAACAGGGTTACGCCTCTGGGAAAACGAGGTTTACAGTAATTAGGTCCGTGCGAAAGCACGGGGAACCTCCCTCAAAGTACCGACACTGGCCTGGATGAAAGATTAGCGAACTTGTAGAGTGTAATTAATCCCGGCTACTCTTTCCTTTTAAGGTTTGAAGGAAGATTTGATAAAAACAGTGGGAGCCATCCTGATTAGATAAAATATATAACCAATCTGATCTTGCAAGAGCGCACGCAGAGTGTTTTCTTCTCTCTCTCTCCAGGTAGCGACCATATCACGCCTTAATCAAGATAATAATATGGATGTATTGACCGAACCCGCTTGTTATACTGAGCTAGAGAAAGTTGGTCCCGCTCCAACTTATAATTGTTATAAGACAGAGCAGGAAATAGGGGAATACCAGATTTCCTATGCCGCCCAAACGAAGAAAGTGCATATGATGCATCTCCTTCGGGTATGTTCATTACAAAGAACTGATTCTCAGTATCCTCTGAATCCTGGGTATATGATACCGGATCAGGATCCCAGATATGTAAGCTGTTACATAGGGCTACAAAAAGGTAGAAAAACTGAGAACGGGTGATAAGTTTCATGAGACAGAAACCGGGGCAAGTGTTGCAGCCAAGTCTGTTGGTCACTGTCACCCTGTACTACCAGTACATTGATTCTGAACAAATGCTATTAGATACCAAACCTGATATACAAAATCATATCAGTCTCTTTATTAGTAAAGAAAGGATATAATTTTGTATTGATGGAAAATGTTTTGAACATTTCCTATATCAAAAGTTGATCGGTTCAGGCACGTTATCTAAAAGCATTGGCGTTCTAAATCAAACTGCAGTTCCTAGTATATTGAACACACACAAGAGGAAGAGTTCAGAAATGAACGAATCCTTCTTGAGGCATTGTAGACTAGGTCACATCAATGCGACCCGACTGGCTGAAGTTACATTTTAGATGCATATTTAAATCAGTTTGAATTTACATCTTATGAAACTTGCCAGTCATGTCATAAACATTAGATGACCATAGCTCTGTTTATTAGAAACAGAGAAAGGGTTAGTAAACTCTTGGGACTGATACATGATGATGTATGTAAGGTCTCCTGTCTACACATGCTAGGACTGGTTCTTTATACTTCATTATATTCTCTGATAATCTCTCAAGATTCAGTCATATGTTCCTGTTGAAACATAAGTCCGAACCTTTTGAGATATTCACAGAATGTAAGTTAGAAGTAGAGAACCAAAATACGGGTATAAGTATTATGTCCTATGATAAGATCAGGGAGGAGAATACTTGTGCATAGAATTCCTGGACTATTCTAAAGGAGAATGGGATTCTCTCTCAGCATTACTCCTCCGTATACACCATAGCACGATGGTATATCGGGGCGGGGCAATCACACCCTATATGATAAGGTGTGCTCTATGATGAGTACTACTGAGTTGCCTGTTTCCTTTTGGGAGTTATGCACTTGAGAAGCTGCATACCTATTAAATTAGGTTTGAATCAAATCTGTGCCTACCACTCCATATGAGATATGGTATGGGAAAAACCCATCTCTTAACCTAGTTAAGATTTGGGGTTGTCCGGCCTATGTTTAAAGCAAAATCCGGACAAGATCGAGGCAGGATCAGTTCTGTAGAACTGGAAAGGTTCCAGCTATACAAAACTGCAGTTGATGATTTGACAGAACCAAAGGATTCTATAGTCCCCGACGAACCTCAGCCTCTCCGCCGATCTAGTAGGGTTCCTCATCCGCCTGAGAGATACCTCGGTTTCTCGATGACGGTGGAGCAAGGATTACATCATGAGATGATGACCCAACTAGTTTCGAACAGGCCATCGAGAGTAGGGACTCTGTAAGAATGGCTGGATGCTTAGCGATCTGAGATGGAATCCTTATACACCAACAAAGTATGGACTTTGGTTGCTATATCTGAAGGGTTAAATCCCCATCAGGAGCAAGTATATCTTGAGAAGATTACTTGGTGTAGATGGAAAAGTTGAGACTTTCAAAGCTAGGCTTATTAAAGGTTTCAGTCATCAACCAGGCATGGATAATGATGAAACCTTTTCCAAGTGACTATGCTTAAGTCCATCCAAATCCTACTTGCCACGGCTACATACCATGACTACGATATCTGTTGGTTGGATGCCATGACAACTTTTCCAAATAATGATTTAGAAGAGAACGTCTATAAGAACATAGCCAGAGGTCTTCGTAAACAGTGGGAGCAGCGGAAACGTATGCATGGTGCTTTACATATTGAAGCAGGCATCGCGGAGTTGGAACGTCTGTTTTGATATGATAATCAAAGTGTTTGACTTCATCAAAATGGTAGACGAACCTTGTATATACAAAAGGGTAGTAGAGAGTAAGGTGGTCATCTTCGTATTGTACGGAGACAACATACTCTTGATAGGAAAAGAGTGTCCTATACTACGATCGGTCATTCTCCTATTATCACTAGGATTCTCCAAATAGGATCAAAGTGATACCTCCTAAATCCTGAGTTTTCATCTATGAGATAGATATAATTGGATTCTAGGATTCTCACTAGATGTAGTGAGATGGTATCAATCGATCCTGAGGAGAATCACTGGAAGAGTTCCAGGGTGATAAAGACGACTGAATGTCAGTCACGGGCATTGTCTTTACCCTCAGTAGAGGGATGGTATGTTGGAAGAGTTCCAAGCTAGATACCGTGGCAAACTAGACGATAAAGGCTCGTAACATCGCTATTGATGATACTACCAAAGAGGAAGTTTGGGTGTATATTGGTTCATAAGATGAACTAGGTTCCTGCCATTGTATGACAATGGAAGTGTGGCTTCGGCCGTGGAACCCTGGTCCCATCAGTGACCCAGACAAATTCTGAGGAAGCATCACCTGATCATGGAGATAGTTGATCTCCGGGGTGATCGAGGTTAGGAGAGTAGACTCAGAGGACAACACGGCGGATCCACTCACGAAGGCCTTTTCCCAAAGAGAGACTTTTAGGGGATGGTTGAGTATGTGATACTGCAACCACTGCTACAGATGGCCCTAGTGCAAGTGGGAGATTGTTAGTTATGTGTATGCCCTAGAGGCCATTACTGTACATTGGATGTATATTGTAGTGGATGCTGGGACATATGTAGGTAGGACTTTCTTGCTCGACATGATAGTACGCTATCTGGTTGCTCTTTATCTTAACGTGTATACTTTCCGTCTCTCTGTTACATGTTGATAAAGCCCTTAGGATGTGTACTCGACTTCCAGGACTATGATGCAGATCATACTAGTAGGGCCTGGGTAGTCAATGAGTACATCCTTCATTGTTCCTAGTCGTGGGAATATCGAGACGGGGCATCGATGTTCCAGAGTAGACTAGCGTATATCTTCTCGACTCATGCGATGGGCGATGGATGATCCCATATCCATTGGTGTTTGACATCGGAGATGGTATGCGGGTTCTCAGTGGAGACTGGGTACACTGAACGGACTCGCCGAGAACTCCCAGATGGTATTATACCTCACGTCAGATGGCAGTTCTCTGGTGACACTGGTACAGCTTAGTCTGTTGACCCGAGATCGTCATAGAGTCTTGTGTGTCTTCCACCATGCTTTGATTTCCACCCTACCACGGCTCTACTGAGTTGTGCAAACAGGTGGTTATTGGGTACAGTCCCGATTCATATGGAGGCAATGAGCGATAGGAGGGGATTCGTCTCTCCCGGTATTGGGGGGTGATGCTGCGCTATGCTCGACTGGCCATAACAGGAAATCCCTGGCCAGGGTTGCAGTGATATACTGGTAAGAGTTATCAGTAGTTTCACGAATGTTATGGACCTCACGTCGGCATGACTTATCAAGCTACTGGGGTCTGACGTTTACCACCCCTAGGCGAGATATGCGACATATCAGACGAATAGACCGGACTATACGGTAAGTGTTACTGGTTGGATTCACAGGAGTATGAGCGGGCTTGCTTGTCGATCTTCTGATCGCTCAATACCGGGGTGGCCGTTACGTTTAGCAGACCGCTTGCGGCTTGTGGGTGCTTGATATGATCATCATCTGCTACCGGCGTATTGACGAGTCTTTAGAGTCCTACACAGAGGTTTCCTGGCTCAAGCGAAACGAAATAGGAGCGTATATGAGATATGTGCGGGACCGAGAATAATGCGTGTATATGATACCGTATTTCATTCTCGCGATGAATGTGTCGAATGGTTGTATGCGATATAACCTAGTTATCGAATCAAGGATTGATTCGATAAGCCGATACATTGGATACTAGCCGGTTATATGCGATATGACCGGATCATTGAATCAAGTGTTGATTTAATGATTTAATGTATAATTATATATTTGATATATTACTTTGCATTAACTAGTATTGGTTCACTTTAAATGGATTTACTCACTTGGTTTGTGCACATTGTATATGTGATATATTTTGTGCACAAGATTGTATCATGTTTGATGATACATGCAAGCTAGGGTTAGTGTAAAGAATTAGACCATGGTAAAGTTTATGATTAGGGTTTTCTTTTTAATTACTTATTCATTTATTTATTCTTTTTGTTTATTTTGGAAAAAGGAAATGATAATGAAAATGGAATGGTGGCTTGATTTGTTTGTAGTTGAAGTTTCTTGAAACTTTGACTAAGTCACCATTCTTGTCTCATCCTTAACCCTTGTTGGAGATAGTGCCCTCATAGTCAATTATTGGATCGCAGGTACGTGATTGCAATGATTGCGGAGGACCTATCCCGGTAGGACAGTCTTACTCGAAATGATAGTATGCTATCTGGCTTGCCTTTATCAGTCGTGTACATGTTCAGGTGACTGATTGCATGTTACACTTTGATAGAGCCCTTAGGATCTTGCTTTACTACCAACTGTATGATGGTGATCATATACGTGAGAGTTGGGTAGTTTATATGCATATCCTTAATTGTGGTCCCTAGTCGTGGGAGTTTCGAGACAGGGCATCGATACTCCGGAGTAGACTAGTGTGTACAGTCGAGACCCCGACGAGGGGCGGTGGCCGGTCTCACAATCCACTGGTATCAGTTGGTTCACCTAAGATGTATACAGGTGCTCATTGGGTTATGAGTACACCGGACAGGACTCGCCGGGAATCTGCTAGTTAGTACTATACCTATCGTCAGATAGCAGTTCCCTGGTGACATGTGTACAGGTTAGTTCATCGACCTGAGGTCGTCATTTGTCTCGTGTGAGTTCCCACTGTGCTTTGATTTCTACCCTACCACGGCTCAAAGGAGTCGTGCAAACAGGTAGCTTTTGGGTACAGTCCCGAGCCATATGGAGGCACGTGAGCGGATCGGCAGGGGATTCGTCTCTCCCGGTATTGGGGGCGAGATCGTGCTGTGTCTAGGAGAGCCATTACGCAAAGCCCTCGGCCGAGGCAGGAGATTTACTGGTAGGTATTCCAGTAGTATCTCAGGGCGTTCTGGGCTACACTCCGACACGACTTATACTGCTAATGGGGGTCTGACGTTACTAGCCCCCTAGGCGGATATGCGATACTCATTGACGAACGGACCGGACTGTATATACATTGTCACTGTTAGGCTCAGTGGGGTTTTCGGAGGTGTTCGCTCATCGGTCTCCCTTGAGTTCGCTCCTTGGCCATCCTTGAGGTCAGTCCATGGGCAGCCGTTACGCATAGCTAGTGCCGCTGACGGTTTATGGTTAAACCCACTGCCAGGGTGCTGACGAGTCATTAGAGTCCCCCACAGACAGTTTCCCAAGTTCGGGCGAAACGTTGTAGAGGCCGTATGGTTTTATGGCAGGGTTCGGAAAATGCACGTGCGTTTACGCACGTGTCGATTTTCGGACAGATGATACTGGTCGGCTTTGGTTTAAGCCGGATCCGAGTATTATATTGAGTAGGTATAATATCTTTGTCTCAGTTGCATTTGTATTCGGTCGTAATACAAATGCGGGTATATTTATACAGTTTCGGGGTTGTCCTGAAATTCGTTTCAGGATCACTTTTGGAAGTTGCCAGTTTCCAGTTTTCTATCAGCCGTCTTTTAACATTCGGTTAAAGACGGATTTATCTTTTCTTCAGTTGAGGTGAGTCATCATTCTAGAAGCTTCTAGAAGTGATGATGAGGCTAGTGACTCATTAGTGCCATTAATGATTCATTAAATGCAAGAGAGTGTTGTTTTATGTTCATTGGTTTGCATTAATCACTCTTTGTGACTCATGCTTTGTAATCAACCATTTCTTGTTATGCTTAAGATCTTTTTGCAAGATATTTAGTTTATGTTCATATTATGATAAGGATGTTTGGTTATGGTTACCTCCTTATCTTCTCCTACACTCACCCTCCTCCTTTATATATATATAGCCTCCTCTCTCTCTCTCATTCCTACACTTGATTCATTTGGAAAAGGTTATGATAGATATTTATCGGTGTATGGAATTTCACAGTCCATTTCATTCCATCACCCGATTTCCACGGCAACTTCATTAACCGATCGTCCACGGATTTGGACGAAGTGAGACAAAGTCATCTACTCATTCTCTACATCAATCTTGGTCGTCTCTTTTAGCAAACTTGACGATCGAGTTGCCTCGAGTCAGAGGCGGGAGCCCGTTTAAAGAACCGATCATGTGGTGCCACTTCGACGAGGACATCGGAGATCGACGAGATTGGAGCAGCCGCAACCGAGCGTGGGATGATGGTTGAAGAACGAAGGACTCAGATCGTTCGGTATAACATTCCTACACTCTTTACAGTTTGTTAGTTTAGCAATAATGGCAGATCCGGGTTAAAGTATACGATAGCGCCAGTTTAAAAGTTTTTGTTCCGCATTTGGCGTCTGTAGATTGTCGGGGCGCTAACGTAGACTTACAACCCTAACCATTCAAGTTAACCATGGTCCATTCTCTACAACTAACCAAGGGTTAGTAAATGATAAGTATTGATTTACTTATCATTTACATAACACTTAATATAATTCTTTATCATCTTCAACTTGAAAAAAGCTTGCACCTTCAATGGCAACTAGCCTAAATGAGTGAGAAATCCAAATCTAAAGTCTACCCACTTCCTATTTCTTCATCCTCTACCTCTTGCCAAGTTGTATAGGGTGTTTCCTTCACAAGTTTTCAAGGCTTGGTGAAGTTGGAGCTTGTTCTTATGATGCCTCGACGTAGATCATCTTCGGCATCGAACCGACGATCAAGCCCGCCCATTCTTCGATGATGCCAATGCTAGATTCAAGGGATTGATTTGGACAGCGGAGGGAGATCATCGCGGAGCTTAAGAAGTGGTGGACCGGATCTACAAAGGTTGTAGTCACTTTCCCTTAGCATTTAATTCGATTACATGCTTGCTTCGCCTATATATCTAGTTAACGATCCGTATTAGGGTTTGTAGGCACAAGGAATTTTTGATTTGTGCATGTTTGATCACTTGTGAGACTCCATTAGAGTGCCTAGGAACCCTTCACTGGGGACCTACATACATCAACATGTATCATCCCAAGAGTTCACTAACTCTTTCTCTGTTTCCAGTAAACGGAGCTATGGTCATCTTATCTCTGTGACATGACTGGCAAGTTTCACAAGATGTAAATTCAAACTAATTTAAATATGCATCTAAATGTAACTTCAGCCAGTCGGGTCGCATTGATATGACCTAGTCTACAATGCCTCAAGAAGGATTCGTTCATTTCTGAACTCTTCCTCTTGTGTGTGTTTTGTATACTAAAGAACTGTAGTTTGATTTAGAACATCAATGCTTTTAGATAACGTGCCTGAACCGATCAACTTTTGATATAGGAAATGTTCAAAACATTATCCAACAATACAAAATTATATCCTTTCTTTACTTATAAAGAGACTGATATGATTTTGTATATCAGGTTCGATATCTAATAACATTCGTTCAGAATCAATGTATTGGTAATACTGGGTGACAGTGACCAACAGACTTGGCTGCAACCCTTGCCCCGTTTTCTGCCTCATGAAACTTATCACCCGTTCTCAGTTCTTTACCTTTCTGTAGCCCATGTAACATATTACATATACGGGATCCTGATCCGGTATCACATACCCAGGACGTAAAGGACACAGAGAAATAGTTCTTTGTAATGAACACACCCGAAGGAGATGCATCAACATGCATTTTCTTCGTTTGGGCGGCACGGGAATTCTGCTAATCCTCTATTTCCTGCTCTGTCTTATAACATTTATAAGTTGGAGCGGTACCAACGTTCCTCAGCTCAGTATAACAAGTGGGTTTGGTCAATATATCCGTTTTATTATCTTGATTAAGACATGGTCGCTACCAGGAGAGAGAGAGAAGAAAACACTCAGCGTGCGCTCTTGCAAGATCAGATTGGTTATTATTTTATCTAATCATGATGGCTCCCACTGTTTTTATCAAATCTTCCTTCAAACCCTAAAAGGAAAGACTAGCCGGGATTAATTACACGCTACAAGTTCGCCAATCTTTCAGCCAGGCCAGTGTCGGTACTTTGAGGGAGGTCCCCCGTGCTTTCGCACGAACCTAATTAATGTAAACTTCATTTTCCCAGAGGCGTAACCTCGTTAACACCTTTCTAGACACCTACTTGATCGGCTAATTGTAATGTGTAAAACTCTCCCAGGAGTAACAATTACTCGCAGTGGGTATCGGGATCCAACTATCACATAGAAGGTATGCAATCTCATTGCAAATTTCAACACTTGAAATTCCCGATAATATTTTGCCCCTAGCGTGCTATGATCTTGACGGAGGCCAAACAACCCATAGTCCGCTAGTCAAGTTCAACCCGTCATTTCCTGATTGAATTAAACCTACCCGCACGACCCTTAACGGAGGCCAAACAACGCCGTACGAATAACCTAATCCAATCGCATCATATGCTAACAGATAAGCACTAGTTAGCTACCGTACACTACGCCTTGACAGAGGCCAAACAACCGCAACACGAATACTAACTAGTACTTAGTCGGTTCACTCGAATGAAATGTCTTTCATTCAGTATGATGAGGTTTAAAATGCGTTGTTCTATCCCGTTTCAAAGTTCAGCTCACCGGGCTCGCCGAGCTCACCGGGCCCACTGGACAGAGTTGGATTCGATGGCAGGTTTGATTCCCCTTGGGCTTATCCAGTGCCTGAAATGATGGAGGGCTACGACAGGTTTTTCTGAAAACCTATTGCGTAATGAACTTGATATCGTTGTAGAATCAAATAATTTTAAAATGGAGTGTTTTTTAGGCTTTTCTAGTTTTGCTAAAGGGGTCACTCCCGGTGAAGGGATCGTCGGCCCTTTCCTCGTCGAATGAGGTGCGGGATATATCATATATATCACTGTGCAAAGAAAAAACACTTAAAAGCAATCAAAAGACAAACCGAGTGTGTAGCATCTGCCAGTTATTGCTAAAGGAGTCACTCCCGGTGAATGGATCTCGGTCCTTTCCTTATCGAATAAGGTGCAGGATATATCATATATATATACCACTGTGCAAAGCAAGAACTGTAGCTACCTTTTTTATTTTGAAATTCGATTCCACAACATCTTAGGTTTCTTTTCTTTCATTAATCACATTAATGAAGTCCCATCATTTAAGTACCTAAACATCACAGATAAATACGACGTACACTTATGCCATCCGCATTCGCCTCGATGTCCTCTCATACACCGTTAGGTTAGGTAACTAACGGCAGAGCGGGGCAGGGCTAGCGCGGGTGTAAAACATAAGTAACGTCTATATAATATATCATATATACAGTATTTATCACAGAACATCAAATGATCACATCACAGATATCGCAGCAGAAGAATCATATGAAATATTGGATATACTAGGACGTCCGTGTTTTTAATACGAGCCAGTATAAAACACGGATTCCACGGTCGTGATGAATAGCCAAACCTACACCCCAAGACCCCTACGAGAGTGGCAAGTAACCCTACCAATTCTAGAGTTAGGAGACCCGGACTCGACTCCTCGAGATGGTCTCCCGCTGGACCCCAGAACCCGGTTACTTGTGCTCCCCTCCTTGGGTCTATCCTAATGCGGAAAAGTAAATAATATACATCAACGGTGACAACTTCCGCAACCTGGAAGTGCCCTAATAAAAGAATATTACATTCAAGTTTTTACATGAATGAAAAATGAAAAACACTCATCTCACATAAAATCCCCCGGGCTATTCAAACACGACGATCCAACATAACATATCCAGCAACACATAACATCACATGTCATCAACGTAAGTAATATGCGCATCCCAATTGTTGTTGACATATAGCAACGAAACCGGCGATATCGCATATTACACTTACGGTCACAGAAAAGAAAGTGTAAAACTACAACAGTTGGAATCCGCAAACTCTTTAGACATCGCATGCCCAATCAAATGAATTACTTAGACATCGCATGCCTAACAATTATAAACCCCGTATTTTAGTCTCAAAATCGAAAACACTTTTCAATACATAATCGGGCAATTCAACAAGATTCCCGATATCCTGATCGAATGCTCATCGCAAACTTTAGTAGACGGCCGCACCCCCGATACCGTCGACGAAGTGCACTAAGGCGGAACACCGCTACCGCGAGCACCCAAACGGATGCTTTCGGCGACGGGGTTCTCCTACAGTCACTTGGTCGGGGCTATGGGGTGTAGCTGTCTATTAAGTTTATCCGGCGAGTATCCGCGTACGCTACGTGATTGCGACAGACTTTTGATCACATCAAAATTCCGTGGCAACCGATCAAGTGAGACTAAACCGCTAGATTTATAACATTCATTCAGTTATCTCATAACTGCTTGTGAATTCCAATTATTGTATCACATTCCGGATAAATAGAAAATGTTAAACTTTCCGATCGAACAGTCAAACACCCAAGTTTTCCCGAAACAGATCAACACATGAAACAAGTTTAAAAACATTCAGTTCATGCCTCAGTACCAACGGTCCAGCAGTAGAAGGGTCAAGCCAACGCCTCACATGTGGCACGCCGTACTGCCCCAAACCCGAAGGTTCAAAGGGCAGTTCAAGACGGTCACATAATCGAGTTAAGGTTTGTTGTCTTCTAGAGGGTCCATCGCGTTACTTGCACTACTTAGAACGTTATTAAACCACGAAAAAATCCAACACTTGGAAATTTCCCGACAGGTGAAAAATTGGGTATTTATATCCGGTCGAACTTTTTAACATATTCAAAAATTATCCGGAAACACATATAGAAAAAATCTGATAATCCGATCGAATCATCGAATCCCCAAAACAACCCCAGAAATTTCAACTCTTGAATAAATATTAAAAATTCCCATAAAACTCAGCACTGTGAAAGAGGAATTACTGTGCAAATGTGGAGGGCTGACGTCATCTGAGGGCCGCTGAACCGCGGCAGAAGCTAGGCTTCTGCCGCGGTTCCGCCGCAGGTTTGAGGTATCATTGGTCAAATTTTGCACCGTAATTCTTATAATTCCCTGCTGAATTTTTTAAGCATTTTTAATCTGGAAAAAACCCTCTTTTTGAAAAAAGTCCAGAGAGCAATTTGGTTTAGGGTTTCGATGTTCATTCGGGTTTCAAACGTCGTCTAGACTTCGCCTAAAGCTCTAGCTAGGCTTTGATACAACTGTAGGGTTCCTAGGCACACACTAGAGGTATCACAACGCATCAACCATGCCAATTTCCAATTTTACGGTGCCGAGAAACCCTAAACGAGATCGTTAACTAGAATTTTAGGCGAAAACGAAAACTAGTTAACTACTTAACTGAAAAGTGAACGGAAATACAACCTTTGTAGATCCGGTGCTCCACCTCCATAGCTCCGTAATGATGTCTCCTCGCTGCGATCATCGGATCCCGGGCTCTAGCGTCGGCTTCATCGGAGAAAAGGCGGGCTAGGTCATCGACTACGATGCCGAAGATGATCTACGTCGAGGTATCACAAGATCAAGCTCCCACTTCACCAAGCCATGAAACTTGTGAGGAAAACACCCTATACTACTTGGCAAGAGGTAGAGGATGAAGAAATATGAGGTGGGTTCACTTTAGAATTGGATTTCTCACTCTTTTCATCAAATCACCATTGATGGAAGCAAGGTTTTCTTCTTGAAGAAGAAGAAGAAGATGATGATGATAATATGATAAGTATTTTAAAATAGAAAAGAAAAATGAATACTTATCATAATATGAACCATGGTTAGGGGTAGAGAATTGACTAAGGTTAGATGAATGGTTAGGGTTAAGCATAAAGACAAAATGGTCACTTTAGTCAAACCTTCATGAAGCTTCATCAAGCTTCATCTTTGAAAGCAACCATTTTCTCTTTTTCTTTTGTCAAAACAAAATAAATAAATGCATAAATAAATCAAATGAAACCCTAACCATTAACTAACCATGGTTTAATCATACACTTAACCATGTTTGCATGTATCATCAAACATGATACAATCAAGTGCACAAAAGTATATCACATATACAACTTGTGCAAAGCAAGTGAGAAAATCCATTTAAAGTGAACCAATACTAGTTAATGCAAAGTAATATATCAAATATATAATTATACATTAAATCATTAAATCAACACTTGATTTAACGATCCGGTCATATCGCATATAACCGACTAATATCGAATGTATCGGCTTATCGAATCAATCCTTGATTCGATAACTAGGTTATATCGCATACAACCAATTGATACATTCATCGCGAGAATGAAATACGGTATCACATACACGCATTATTCTCGGTCCCGCACATATCTCATATGCGCTCCTATTTCGTTTCGCTTGAGCCAGGAAACCTCTGTGTAGGACTCTAAAGACTCGTCAATACGCCGGCAGCAGATGATGATCATATCAAACGCCCACAAGCCGCAAGCGGTCTGCTAAACGTAACGGCCATCCGGGTATTGAGCGATCAGAAGATCGACGAGCAAGCCCGCTCACACTCCTGTGAATCCAACCAGTAACACTTACCGTACAGTCCGGTCTCGTCGTCTGATATGTCGCATATCTCGCCTAGGGGTGGTAAACGTCAGACCCCAATAGCTCGATAAGTCGTGTCGATATGAGGTCTATAACAGTTTGAGAAACTACTGGTAACACTTACCAGTAAATCTCAGCAACCCTGGACAGGGATTTCCGGTTATAGCCATTCGAACACAGCGCAACATCAACTCCCTATACCGGGAGAGACGAATCTCCTCCTATCGCTCATTGCCTCCATGTGATTCGGGACTGTGCCCAAAAGCCACCGTTTTGCACGCCCTCTTGGACGTGGTAAGGTGGAAATCAAAGCACAGTGGGAACCACACAAGACTCTATGACGATCTCGGGTCAACAGACTACTCTGTACCAGTGTCACCAGAGAACTGCCATCTGACGTAAGGTATAATACCATCTGGGAGTTCTCGGCGAGTCCGTCCAGTGTACCCAGTCTCCACTGAGCACCCGTATATCATCTCTGATGTCAAACACCAATGGATATGGGATCATCCATCGCCCATTTGTATGGGTCGAGAAGGTATACGCTAGTCTACTCTGGTATATCGATGCCCCGTCTCGATACACCCACGACTAGGGACCATGAAGGATGTACTTATAGACTACCATGTCCCCACTAGTATGATCCGCATCATAGTCCAGGTAGTCAAGTACACATCCTAAGGGCTTTACCAACATGTAACAGAGAGGCAATCAGTATACACGTTAAGGTAAAGTGTAACCAGATAGCATATTATCATGTCGAGCAAGAAAGTCCTCCCTATATATGTCCCAGCATCCACTAAAATATACATCCTATGTACAGTAATGGCCTCTAGGGCATACATATAACTAACATGTGCGTCTCATTTTGGAGAGACGATGCAGTGAATGTGATGGATTACTTGCATTCTTTTTACAGTTCAGAAGAAGGGGTGGAGGTTCAATTTCATTGAGTGGGATATGATTCATCTCAACACCCGTGTCATTCAAAAATGCGAGTTCATCAGCGAAGATCTCCTCAAAAGTTCCATCTATACCCCGATGAATAATGTCATCACAAAGTGCGGGGTGATCTTCAGACTCTAAAAACAGTTCATAATCAGTGTTAATTGTTGACCCGGACATCTCGGTGGAAGAGTCCGTATGTGTATGATACATAGTTGGGTCAAACAACAACATATGAAACGAGTCAAGATCAGTATCAAGAGGATCATCAAATTCGCTGCCGTCGACATCCATTAAGTCGACAGAACAGACCTGAGCAGTAGGTTCGGAGGGTACACTTCTCAACTTGTAAATGTTCAGCTCTATTTACCTATTCCCGAAAGATAGGGTCATAGAACCGTTACGACAGTTGATAATAGCATTGGATGTGGCCAAAAAGGGGCGACCTAAAATCACCGGAATTTGATTCCGTGGGTTCGCTACAGGCTGTGTATCAATTACAATAAAGTCCACAGGGAATATGAATTCCCCGATTTTTGTTAACACATCCTCCAGCTCACCCCTAGGTTTGGTGATTGATCGGTCAGCCATCTAGAGAGTGCAATGGGTTGGCTTCAACTCTCCGATCCCTAACTGCTCATAGACTGAGAAAGGAAGCAAGTTAACACTAGCGCCAAGGTCTAGTAGAGCACGGTTAATGTGTTTTCCCCAATAGAAATGGAAATAGTAGGATATCCAGGGTCCTTACGTTTCCTTGGTAATTGCTGGGGAAAGGCTGTGTCTACTGTTTTTGCCATGAATATCTTCTTGGGCACTTGAGTCTTCCTCTTCCTAGTGCACAAGGTCTTAAGAGTTTTCACATAGGACGGAACTTGTTGGATAGCATCTAGGAGAGGGATGTTGATGTTAACTTGCTTAAAAATGTTCATAATCTTCTCCATATGTGGACTTGGTGTGTTAGCCCTTAACCGATTAGGATAAGGTGCATTAGCAATAAGCGCTGGGTCCATCATAGGAGAAGGAAGTGTGTGTGGACCCGATCCCAAAATAGAAGTGGGGATCGTCCGTGGAGGGGTAAAAGAGGTGGGCTGAAGTGGCGAGCCTTTTGGGAAACGAAGAATAGGCTCGGAAGAAGGTGGTGGGGGTAGAAGAACATTGATCAGAACTAGAAGTGTGTGTGTGAGGAAAGGTCTCAGCCGGGGTGTTATTGATTGATTTATCTGTGTCATCAAACTCTTCCCCAGTGTGATTGTCAAGCACTCTTCTAGATCTCAACGTGATTGCATCTACATGATGTGAATAGCCAGGATTGGTTAAGGGTTGAGCTGGAAGTTTCCCTTTCTCTCTTGCACTCATTTCGGCTTTAAGTTGTGCAATTTGTTCTTCCATCGATTTGATGTTCTCATTTTGAGAGATAATGATCTTCATCACATTCTCGACGGAAGATTGCAAACTTGCCGTCCCTTGGATGGATTGTTTCATGAAAGTATCCAAGGTTTGTGCTAGTGCAGAGGTATTATCTGTACCGGTCAATTTCAAAGAGTTTTCATATGGTGCAAAAGTGTTGGCCGGATTTTGGAAGTTTTGTGATTGGAAGGGGTGCTAACTCAATTGAAGTTGTGGGTGCTGTTGTGGTGAAGGGACCCTTTGGAAATTGTTTTGGGTTGGAACCGTGTTTTGAGATTGTGATTGGTTCCAAGCAAAGTTAGGGTGATTCCTCCAACCCTGATTATATGTGGAAGAAGATGGATCATTCCTAGGTCTTTGAAATATGGCATTGGTATGCTCATGACCTTGAAACGGACATTCTTTCATCAAGTGAGAAGGATCAGAACAACATCGACATACAGTTTTGGAGAGTGATATTTGACTTAGGGCGGCTAAGAATTTGTTTTCCATAGTCTCAAGTTTCTTTTGCATAGCTGAAATGTCAGCTCTAACTCCTATGGAAATATCATTGCCATCCCTAGACGATTGACTCACACCCTCCCACTGTAAAGATTTTTTAGCGAAATCTTCTAGAAATTTCCAGGCTTCCCCATCATCTTTAGTCATGAAGTTGCCTTGACACATGGATTCAAGGGACTGTCTTGTGTTAGGATTAATGCCCTCATAAATGATTCGGCACAGTTCCCATCTCGGGATGCCATGGTGAGGACATTGGACTAACAGATCCTTGAAACGTTCAAAACATTTTGAAAATGTTTCGTTTGGAAGCTGGGTGAATTGATAGATTTCGCTACGGACTCGAGCTGTCTTTTGGTATGGGTAGAATTTCTTAAGGAATGCTTTGACGAATTTGTCCCAATTTGAAATGGAATGTGCGGTAGTGTTATATAGCCACTTCTCGGCTAAATCGCACAAGGTGAATGGGAGAAGACGAAGATGGAAAGCATCCACAGAAAGCTGTGAAGTACCCATCATTGCGCATACATTTTCAAATTTGGTGATAAATGCGTATGCGTCTTCAGACTCGAGACCGTGAAATTTTGGTAGAAGGTTGATGTATTGGGGTTTTATTTGAAAATTTTCCCCGTTGGCTAGTGGAATGGAAAGACAAGTGGAAAGTGGACCTCGTGTAGGATAGCACCTCTCTTGGAGAGAGATGCGAGGTGGATTTTGCGCACCAACAGACGGCGGCAGGGTAGTGGAAAATAAATTCGATGGAGGTGGATCCATCGATGTGGGTGTGGTGGTGGCTAAAAGAAAGGGTAAATGTAGAAATACCGACTTTTGGGTCGATGAGGGAAACACGGACTTAACGGGCACTAGAATCCCGTGTCCTGCCTATCTTGCACTAAAAAGGGTTAGTACAAGTGGCAGCGTGGCTTATAATTAGGGGAAATGATATGAATGCGGTGTTTGTTTTGAAAAGTGATACGGAATTTTGAAAAAATGATGCAACACAACAAATCCAACACACAAAACCCTAATTCTAGGGGTCACCTAGGTCAAACTCTAGACCGCTCCTAACTGCCAAAAGACAAGTCGCAGGATAAATCCTCCACTGCCTCTTTGTCCCCCTGTGGCCAGGTAAGTGCCAGGTAAGTGGGAAGGTACTCCACTACATAAGTAGTGGGCCTAATTAATAACCACTAGCCTTCGACACACTTGCCTTAGACACCACAAGAAAACGCGGATAAGCAATGAATTACCCATGGCTTTCTCTTATCCTAAGTGAGCGCGACGGTCTTTAGAGTCATCTCTAGATATTTTTTAGTTAATTGGGGTCAATGCGGATGCAAGTTTGTGATTTTCGGGGCTTAGGAAGGGTAATGAACTCCCCACCTAATCTGGATTTGGTCTTTGCCCCTTAATTTCCGTATTAATATGCAAACAACCACAAAAATCAAAAACACGCACAATTTATTTTGCTTTTTGCGCGGCGTTGAGATTATTTGCAAAGAAACCTGCACAAAATGTTAATTGGAGTAGATGAGGTAAGAGAAAAGAAAGATAGAGACTCACAGAGCAAATTTGGTACACTGAAGCACCAAGTCCGCCGCGGAACCGCCGCAATTGGTGGGTATATGCCGCGGAATCGCGGTCACCTAGGCAGTTCTCTGCACAAAAATTCTTCAGCAAGCTCCTGTACACTTTCTCAGCTCTCTGGAATATTCACAAAAATTTTATCCAAGCTCCAGTGATTCCAGATTTCCTCGCAATCAAATCAAAACACACGTATTAGTGTTTGCACGAATTTTGATCACAAAATTTAGATGGAATAAAATTTTCAACTCAAATTTTAAAATACGAACAATTAGCGCACTATCCCCGGCAACGGCGCCATTTGATTGATCATAAAATTCAAGACTGTGTAAATCACATCAAATGATCCCCGGCAACGGCGCCATTTGATTGAATGTTTCTTTGTGTGTCGGTTTAAGAAAATGTATAGAATCACAATCAAAGAATTATTTGACCGCAATCAACTACGGTGTCGGATGTAGATTGTAAGTGAGTGCGGATCGTCCACAGGGACAGTGTAATAGTTCGTCTTTTGAATTAGATGAGTCGAAACTTTAAAGAAAAGAAAAGAAAACAATTCATGATTTATATTTGAAGTTCAAGAATTAGAAAAAAATCTAGATCTAAAAGAAGTAAAAGATAGAATCAAGAATTGAGAGTTTGTTGGTTTTTCCAAACCAAATATCAAGAATCTAAATGAGGCTCGTAGGAATCGATCAGATCTATAGATGTGATGTAATCTCAAGATGTCGTATTCTCATCCTTCGATGGATTGATACTAGATCGATGATGATCGACGAGAATTAGGGATTTCTTGTAAAACTAGGGTTTCATCTTATCCCTTGTTCCTTCGTCGATATCATTCACATTCTAGCCTCTAGTAAATTCAAGAAACGATCGTAGATCCCTAATTTCGAGCGATAACAATCAAGAAAGCATCGCAACGAAACTAGGTCATCGATTCTTGAACTTGCTAGGGTTTACAAAACTCGTAGGACTCAAGGATCGTTTAAAGATCTGTTACATCATCATTCTATTGATCGTCTCAACTCCTTAACGAGCGGAGTTTTACTCAAACATCATCACAAGAACTACAATCATAAATTGAGATCGAATCATGATGCAAGAATTAAAAGAAAGCAAGATTAAAGAATTTCACCTTTTATTTATATAAACAATTTCATTACAATCGCTCAAGAACTACAAGAGGAAGAACTCGATTGTCGATTTGTCTTCGCTCGTCTCCGTGAGTCGCGGATCGGCTTGGATCACTTGCCCGATTGAAGATGGCTCGGCTCATAAAAGGTTGAAGGCTTCTCACTTGATTTGGTACTTGGGATCTTGAATTTGGAGTGGAATTAGGGTTAGGGTTTCGCACAGGTCTTGTTACTAGACTTGTAGAAGAAGATGAAGAATTGAAGAAGACTAAAGATTAACAAAGTTTAGCTAACTAAAGATTAACCCTTAACCCTAGGTCTAGGCTTCTATTTATTGACTTTCCCAAACCCTAGATCTAGGATTAGAATTTGAATTTCCCTCCAAAAGTTAGTTAGAGGAGATTTGAATTTCCCTCCAAAAGTTTGTTGAGGAGAAGCTTCTAGATGTGATTAGTTTGGAGCTTAATCAAGATTAGCTTAATTAATCATCCTTGCTGATCTGGCAGAAGACTCTGGAGAATTCTGGAATTTGACGTGTCAAATTGAGGTGTACCCACTGAGATAGGAATTATGCCCTGAAAATGGAATGATGATCTGACCAAACCGCCGCGGAACCGCGGCGTAAGCCGGCTCCCGCCGCGGTTCCGCGGAGCTTTTGAGGCCTTATGGCTTGTAACTTCTTCTGGTGCTTTGGGATGATAATTGGGACTTGTTTTGATATGTTGAATTGTGTAATTCCTCCTGGATTGCTACCAGATCTCAGGTCTTTGAGTTGGCGTAATGTTTGATCAGCAAAATGACAATTTTGGCTTTTCTTCCAGATTATCCTGCACAAATCTCGAAACAAGTGTTGCGCAATATAGGGATGATGCGATACCATAAAATACAGTCAATTTCCCTTAAAGTGCCGTTTTTAAAGTCTAACACATGCAATCTGATATTTTACGACTGATTTGCTAATATGTGAAATATGAATACCGAACATTTCTAAATGAGTGCAAAAGATGGGGAAATTGCCGTGTTAAAAATACATTATTTTCGACTGATCAAGCACCCTCTTTTTAGTAATTTCTATAATTTTCCAAATTTTCCCCAAATTTATCGGTATATAATTTTTTACCGCCTTATTAAATTATTCAATATAATATTATTAAATTATAAAAATTCCTAAAAATAATATTTTATTTTTTCTGAAATGTTACAATCTTCCCCCATTAAAGAAATTCGGTCCCCGAATTTAAATTTAAACCCTCAAATACTAAAACATTTCAGTAAAAAGTCCAAGTCGTCGGGGCTTCGAAATCATCAATACATAAGACGCATCGTAGCGCAATGCATGCGCATGAACAATGAGCAGATAACTCAAAATCAAAACTCCGTCAAGCATTCCGCAATCATCGGAGTTATGGCTAAGACACCAACGGCAAAGCCCAAAACAAAACCAACATAATATAAGTCAACAATGCAAGTAAACATCATAACTATACATGTAAATATCTGAAGGAAATGCATGCCAAACCCTTTTAAGTCTCTTTGCAATGTGCGTATCACTGCACAATGGCGGACGTCTATTGTAAGAAAATAATTATATATACATATATCCTTTGTTTAACATACACGTTCCGCCGTTGTGTAAACAATGTTAGAAGGGTTTCCTTTATAAAATATTTCGTGTCATCTTGGACACGTAGGTAAATACCGAGAATATAGCTCCTTTTTTGGGAATCCCTTCGATAACTATTGATGCATGCAAAATATACTCAGGTATTGTCCTCTGACTAGTCCTGCCCAGCTACTATACCAAATAGTAAATATCATAAAAACGTACTGCTCTAAAAATCAATCCCAAAATGTGCATAAGAATGCCGGGTGCGTCTGGTGCGCACGGAAATCGAAATTTATAAATGTGCCATACATATGCACAGAAACAACATCTACGTGCAACGGGTGTGCACGAGAACACCTGTCAAGGGCAATGGTGTGTGCCTGACAGCAATACCAGGTGCATCTGATATGCACGAAAATATCGATTTAGTGCATCTGGCGTGCACCAAAATCGCATCAAGCGCCCAAGTATACGCAAGAATCCAATTCCAGTGCACAAGGTGCACGAAAACAATATCAAATATCATAGTCGAAATCGATGGTATATAATAAACCTCGATCCAATCAGGTATACCACAGTATAAAATCTCACAACCATGTGCATCAGCGTGCACAAAATCGAATCAAAATACTAAAAGTGTATGAAAACTATGCCGAAAACATAAGTTAAATCACAGGCATACCATAGGCATGAAATCAAAATCAACATCTCGAATGATATCTAATCAAAGTCAAGTGCTACTGTGGTGCATAAAATCTCAATCCAGTGCAACTAACATGCACGAATGGAAATCCCAATCGAGTGCCTCCGGTGTGCACAACACCATATCTCATATCATGCGCTCAACATGCGCGAAAATCCAAATCAAGTACATCCGTCATGCACGAATAAAGGCTAAATTAAGGGCATCGAACATGCATGAATAAAATCTAACTCAAGTGCATCCAACATGCACGAATAAAATCTAAATCAAGTGCATCGAATATGCACAAATAAATCTAAATCAAGTGCATCCAACATGCACGAATAAAATATAAATCAAGTGCATCCAACATGCACGAATAAAATCTAAATCAAGTGCATCCGATGTGCACAAAATCTAATATTAAGCGCCTAATATGTGCAAAAATCCAACTCAAGCGCGTCAGTCCGTGAAAAGTATCTAGTGCAGTAACATGCATGAAAATGAAAATCAAGTGCAGACGCACACGAAACACAAATCTGGTAACACAAATGCTCAAAGACATAAATCGGGTGCAACCAAGGTACAGAGTATAATTCCGGTGCAACCAATGCACAAAATACCTAGCTGGTGCAACAAATGCTCGAAATATGAATCTGGTGCATCCAATGTACGAAACACCGAATACAGTGTATCCAGTGCACGAAATACTAAATACAATGCATCCAGTACACGAAATACCAAATACAGTGCATCCAGCGCACGAAATACCAAATACAGTGTATCAAGTACACGAAATACCAAATACAGTGCATCTAGTGCACGAAATGCCGAATACAGTGCATCTAGTGTACAAAATACCAAATACAGTGCATCCAGTGCACGAAATATCAAATACAGTGCATCCAGTGCACGAAATGCCGAATACAGTGCATCCAGTGCACGAAATACAATATGGTGCAACAATACACAGCGTAACAACCTAGTGCAACAACCGCACAAAATACAATTCCGGTGCAACAAGTGCACGGAAATGCATCAATAACTCAAATACGTATAAAAAGCAACACCGAGTGTGCCAAGGTATATAAAATCATAAACGCATGCAACTGCGTGCACAAAACACGTATCCATGCACTGCAAGCACATGTAAGCTATACCGAGTGCAAAAACCAAATCGAGTGTATACACCTGCACAAAAATCAATCAGCTGTATGCAATCTATGAAATCATAAACATGTGCAGCCAAAGCACAAAACTGAATCAAGTGCAATAAATCTGCACAAATCATAAATCAACACAACAGTGTATAACATATATCTCAAGTGCAATAACTATGCACAAAACGTAAATACTCAGTAGGTGCAGCCATGGTGCATGAAAACAATACCATAAAGCCTAATCATCAAAACTTAAATCTAAGTGATATAAGCGTGATATTCAGATCACAACGCAAATCGCAACAAAAGAAATTGAGGTACGCCTCCTAAAATGTCAAAAGGTGTCGGTGCGCCCAAAACTGGTGGAGCAATAACATCCGCTGCCTCCTGATCACGGTCTGGCGTCTTTTGTCTCTGGATCTTCATTTCTCTGTGGATTACCAATATTGCAATCCATTGGCTCATTGGCCTGGTTCGGTGTACTAACGGAAACGATCCGCTCTAGCATATCCTCTAAAGATCTTTGGCCAAATATCATGGTCACTCATAACATGTCTCGTCGACGATGCCGAACTCTTGCCTGCTGGGTGTGCACAATATGACCTCTCCTGGGTCTAAGTCTTTTCGTATAGTATTCCATAAAGGTTCCGTCGAAGCCACTCTAAATCTCGTTTCTGCCGAACTGCCCGGAGGTTATCACCCTTTTCTATATCAATTTCTGGTTCCGGAACGGCTGCATACTCATCGTGACTACTTCTGGAAGATATATCCATATATAATGCCTCTGTATGCGTGTCACATCTCTGATGTCGGTGGAGTGGAACGTCCTCTCGTCACGATAACCTCTTACTCCACTTTCCTCCAATATCGACTGATTTGGACTCGTCTCCTTGTAGCTGCATGGATTGCGCTCCAACGGCTATACTCATATCTGGAGTCTCCCAAGCAATGTATCCCATCACATGATATCCGAATTATGTCGAACTTTTCGATCGATTTGTCAAGGTTCCGTGATCCCCCTAGAGCTCAACTTCTTTGGTACAGTTTAATAGTATCGAATATATGCCATAACACCTATGGACCAACCGTAGAAGGGCAAACCCAAGCCTCACTAATGGCACCGCTGAACTGCCGCAAACTCTAAGGTTCACCGGCGTTCCATGGTCATTATGTCGAGTTAGGGTTTCATTCTTCTAGAAGGTCCGTAGAATTACTTGCATTATTTTCCGAATACTTTAAACTTGGAAAATGGATTCCTGACATTCGATCGTCTATATTGACTCTCAACATGTCAGCGTGAAGTCATCTCTAGCTGGAATCAATCAATCTGATGACCTCGCATCGGGGTAAGCAATGAATCACATGTCCTAGTCTTTCATTTCTGATGACTAGCGATCTTCTATCATACCTTGAAGTATAACTCATGCGGCATTAGCTCCAAACATCTAGGACGATATCTCCTCATTCGCAGCAACAACTGGCCCATTCGTCCGCACGCTGAACAGTGCCATCAATCATCATGAATAGTCGGTGCATCGACAGTCATCACATTTTGGCTGGCCTCTATCAGTGGCCCAATTCTATGGTGCTGATCTACACGTCTGAGTAATCTTGTAAAAGCAATCCATCAAACGCTCATGGTGCGAAAACACAACTAAACGACGCATCTATGCAAATCGTATGTCCCTTGAATCATGCCCTGGTCAGTCCTCGTTGTTCACACCATAATATTGTATTATTATATTCCCTATTCTTATTCGTTTTATAAATAAACAGGTGCTTTTGACGCATGTCTGCTACATATTACATGTTACAGGTTCTTGGACAGAAAACAGTGAAAACGATGAAAAGACGATGCAAAAGTGGACTTTGACCAACAAACAGAAGACTCTTGATCAAGCCTACATCAAAGACAAAATTCACAAAGTACAAGGCAATGCAAGGTCCAAGATTACAAAGCGAACGGTTAAAAGTCCACCGCAATTATTCACTGGAGATCTGGAAGAAACATAGAAGCTATTTTAATAAAAGAACCAAATAATAAGGAAGCCCAAAGACAGAAGAGCCCACAAAGGAAATTTCAAGGCCCAATACTTCCTTTTAATAAAAGACAGAGATATAAATTTTACCAAAGCTTGGAGTCTACTTTGACCAGGTCTTCCTAAGGATATTTTGGTAAATGTAGACGTGCGAATCAATTGTAACCTAGGGTGTCCTATCCTCTATAAATAGGAACTCTAAATCATTGTAAAGGCTATGCCTCCCTATGCCTCCCTTCATTAATAAATTTTAGAATTCTTTTGGAGAGCATCGGTGCCTCTTTTCAATTCATGAATTCAGATCTGACAACCCTGTGTTAATGTTTGGAGAGAGCCATCTGTAAGTAGTTTTATTTAATTGCTCTAGTTTAGATTTTAATTCCTTGCCTTAGATGTTAGCTTTGGGGAAGGATTTTGAGAGATGAGATCTCTCATCCCTTTTGTACCTATCACATACAATCAATAGGACTCCATGCATACACGCACACACCGCGCCCTACGGCACCCTATTCCTCGAGGTAGCAGTGATACCGTAGAATAAAGGCCCGGTTGCGCGCGTTTTCCATGGAGGTTAGGGTAAGGATTTCTAAAGGAAGGACAAGAACCTAGAGGAAGGAACACCTTCCCGAATGGATCTAATCCCCTTTATTGATAATTACCATAACTCCTCTTAGATCCTAATTTGGGTATAGAAAGCGTTGAGATTTATTTACATTTCCTAACCATTCCTAAACCTAACCCTAGCAAGATTTAGATCTAGATAATTTTAGTATAGATATATTTAGTTTTTTAGATTTAATAATCAATCCGAACACCCTTCGGAATTAACTCATAAGCGCGATTAGGAGATTCACAACATCCCTGTGGACCGACCCGTACTCACCGGCTAGCTGCAAAGCGAGGCCGTTCTTGATTGCGGTAATAGATAGTTTTTGACATCAATCACTCGTCCGTGACGAGCTCGTGCTGACCGTAACTCTAGCCGCAGCTCTCTCTGCCCATACAATCGTGGTAACAAAACAATAACTGGTACTGATGAGGATAGATCATGGGAATGAATATAATACGGTGCAAGGAAATGTACATCCTAAGGTTCCTTAAGCGGAGTATCGTATCGTAAGTATGCCGCGGAACATACACACGGTACGTCACTCTACTTGAGTCATCTACTCCATCAACCAAGGGCCATCCTACACTCCGAAGGTAAAACCTAACGCTCTGATACCAACTTTGTCATGACCCGAAAAGTACGGAACATGACCGGCACTTAAACTATGAAACGTCTCGAGGTGTACATAATCTAAGTAAGCCAAAACCCAGAAATCCAAACCAAGTAAAGCAGTAGAGTGAAAGAAAAACGAATTTTTTTACAAGAAGATTAACAACACAAGCCGAAGTATGCATTTTTAAAATCTCAAGTCTTTTCTGAAAATTTCGGCAGAGTTTCCTTTGAAAAACTGAACCCAAACGGGTACAAACCTGATAAAGCATATATAATGAATAAAGGCATCCCCAAGCAGGAGCTACCTCTTTGCCAACCGGCGGACAAAACCATACAATACAATATAATATACAACGCCGAAAGTCGAGGATCAAACTCAGGATAAAAATCCAACATCATCAAGAAAACCAGAGGAAAACCATAATAATACAGCGCGCGACTCTATGGTTGAAAGAATATACACTGGTCATCTATCTCTATCAAATATACAAATCTGGTTGATGGAGTTTAACTAGATACAACTGAAATAAAAAATATACAATGGTGGTCCTGATGCAAAAGAACCCACCTACCAAAGCAATCATCCGGAAGGAACAGTGTGCCAGCAAAACTGCAACGAAACCTGTACGGCAAAACCTGCAAGAAACTGTGGCACAACGGGGGTGAGTTGCCAACTCGTGAGTAGAAAACATCTACGAGTAGAAATCGCATGCATGACGCTATCCTAGGTCATATCGAGTAATATCCTAAAATAAATATCCTGGTCCATCTATGTATAAGTGTAATATTACATGCTTGTATCAGTACCTTAGATAGCATCATATCAGATGTATGATGCATGAATGCATTACAAATGAAACAGAATACATCGTGAATGAGACAACTGTTTTCTTTATTTAATGAGATTTTTGTATGTTTATAAATCGCGTATCATCAATGAAATCGACAGATAAAACAGTGTCCAGCATCGACACAAAACATAAATCTCAGTATCTCAATACCTCAGGCTCCGGCTATCCGGACTGGCCTGTATCATCATATCTCAATATCTCAGTGTCTCAAGTCTCAATATCTCAATACCTCGGACTCCGTCAGTCCGGATCGGCCCATATGATCAATCACACTACCACGAACGGTATCCTCCGGATATCCGCCGCGCCAGGTAAAATCACCGGTAGGCATTCTGCCCCTGCCGGGCTCATCATCTACAACTCGAACTTCTTTCCCCGGGTACCTTTTCGGGCCCACCATGTACTCGAGACGGTTCATCCAACTCCTCGAATCGGGTCTCAAAAACATCTCAGAACCGAGAAAACACCATGGTGGACAATACTCAACATATCAAGGAAAACCGCATTTTTTCTCTTTAAAATAATTCATCAGTTTACAAAACTTTCGCATGCGGTTTCCAAATCCAGAAAATATCAAGAAGAATCCAAAGTCATCAATTCACCATGTCAATAACAATAAAAACCGGCATAAATCTCCATAATACTGCATAACCAATGAATATATGGATGCATCTGATATCATGCAATAATTAAACTAGCATATGAAAGCTATAACATGTAGCAACTATCAACTAGCAAGCTATGTCAATGAATAGTATTTTCTAAAGTGTACGTGACATGACAATTACCGATGATGATGTGTGTGAGCCGGCAAGCAGGTGTACATGGAACATATGCATCATCTGTAATGGTGCTAGTGTCCTGACAGCAGGGTTTCATGATAATTACAGAGAACATATGTACAAGCATGCAATACGATGAAACATCATGAATATACAGAAAGTGATGTAGTAACAGCAACACTGAAAAATATACCTATCAAATATACGATTCATACAGTTGGTATTTAAAATACTCACGATTCTCCACTTTTGAAAATGAGTATGACTCGAGCCTAGTCAAAATGGTAAGGGAATCCACCTAAGTCTGAGTCGATCTATATATATATCTAGTAGTCGGTGATCTCGCCTCAACAGTTTCACATACGAAATAATAAATAATATGACATTCTCGAGTCAAGAGTGCGGATCTATCCTCATAACTATATCTCGTATGGTAAATCTATCGTACGGCATCCCAAATCTGGGTACGGATCAAATATCACATTTATCTCATTATTCATCTGGTATTTACGTCATCGCATGTCGTGAGAAGGGGTACTGATCTAAGTCTAGTATACTACTAATATCATCAACAATATCATGATCTGGCTACTGATCTAAAGTCTCCTACCATCCGATGTCATCCATACATATTATCATATAGAAGTATACATCGCCCAAGCGATCCATTATAAATATCATAACCTATCTCATCTTATATCTCGATCATATGTCAACTATCGTATATATATCATCATCCACATGGTATCGTCGTCCAACGACCCGCTATTACATCATCACATATCTCGGTCACATATTAAATACCCTACGGCATCATGCCCGATCATATCGATTTATTCCTAAGTATCATATAACATCCTCATAATCCAAGCATATGAATACCAATATATATATATATATATATATATATATATATATATATATATATATATATATATATGTCCCCAATACACATAAGGAAGTAAATGTATGCGAGTATGTGTATGTGCGTGTATACAAATCTTTATTCTAGGGTTTCGTGACTAAGAAATCCACTAAAATCCTTTCTTCAATTCTCGCTAACACTAGAACCATGATCTCTTAAAGCTCCTCTTGCTAAGTGTTCATACCTCTCAACAACATATAAAAGTATATCTATATTACATCACATCAATTCTCACAACTTTGTACGCCATCCACCCGACTTCCCCCGTAGATATAAATCTACTCACCTTGATCTTCGCTTGCCGATGTCGATGACGCCACGTGCTTGCTTGTCGTCTCGGAGTCCTCGTGAGGGTACCTACACATCATAACATATCGTATCGCATTAAAAACCAAATCAAGGCCAAAACGACACGTTAAAAGCCTATAGGTTCGAACCTACGGACTACGCCTTCAAAACTACCAAACAACTCTCGATATCGTCGTACAAACGTCAAACCATCGTGTTAAAACCAAATTCCAAAAATACGGAATTCAAAATACGCAAAACAAAACCCCAAATCAAAACAACAACTTTTGAAAATGATCACAGATTTTACCCTAAGTCAAATTAACCAATTTTGCATATATGGAGGGTCTAGTTTACCGGAGATAAAGTCACAGAACAAACACGAAACCAAATGACCCTACCCTGGCCGCAATTTGCGGCCAGATTGATTAAATCTGCGGCCTGGCAAGGGAATTGGGGTCCTGGGTTTTGGGTATAGGTTCTAGGTTGCCTGCTTGTGTCTCAGTGTTTGCTAAATATTTTTCAGAGGCTCCGGGTGTTAGCAGATTTCATTATACTCTCACAGAATCCACAATTTTTCTGATATCGGGTTTCTATGTTCGTATTCCTGGGTTAAGTCTCAGGTTTTAGTCCAATATGATATCACTAACAGGGGTTTAGGGTCACTACTAACCTCAATTACACTTCACCATCCAAAATTTCTCAAAACCCTCATCTAGAAATTTCTAGGTTCACAAAACCACTCGATATCGATACTAAACATATATGGATGCCTAAGGAATTTAAATACTATTCTAAGGGTGCAGAAATCACCTCAATTGGCAACTCAATAATTTTCTTGAGTTTCCCAAAGTCTTCAAAATTTGATTTTTCTTGGTCCAATGTGCTTCCCTTGAGCTTGTGCATGCTTTTTGTGAAATGGAGATGGGGTTTTGGGTTTGTTTTGGGGTTGTTTTGAGGGTTGAAGAGACGGGGGAAGAAGAGGGCAGCCATGGGAGTTTAGGGAGAGAGAATGAAAGAGAGAAAATGAGAGAGGAATGAGACCTAGACCAAGGTTGACCCCCTCACATCTCTCTCTCTCATGCCCATACCTCTTTACTTTTCTTTTCTTTTCTTTTTCTTTTCTTTTTCCATTTCATTTTTAAAACCAACACATAAATCCCAAATGAAACCATGGTTATTAAAATGTAACACAAGTGTAAAATACGACACGGTGCATGTTTTGCACAGAACAAGCTTAATTCGCGATTATCGATATTTAATCGCGATTAGCACTAAAATGGTGTATAATAAATCATAAAACTTCATAATTTGCATAAATCACACAAAGCGCCCTCTTTTTAGTAATTTCTATAATTTTCCAAATTTTCCCCAAATTTATCGGTATTTAATTTTTTACCGCCTTATTAAAATATTCAATATAATATTATTAAATTGTAAAAATTCCTAAAAATAATATTTTATTTTTTCTGAAATGTTACATTAGATAGGTTAGATTAGCTTCTTCTCACAATTAGATTGTAGATCCATTCAGTAGTTGAATTCTTAATTATAAATAGAATTTGTTACTTTCTTCTTTAACTGTGATTTGAATTGGGAATTTGATTGTAATTGTTTGCGAGACTTGTTTGTAATAGATTAGATGATATTTTCATTGATCCTCTTTTTTGCCAATGTTGTGTGAGTAGTTCTTTACATGCATAGGATGATAGGATTGTAGTGAGGATGGTTCTTATTTCTCTACTACTCTCTTTGATTTGATTTTTATTAATGATGAACTCTAATTTTAGCTACTCAAAATCACTTGATTTGAGGATTATTCCTTTATAGTCTGAACCGAGAGTGGCGAGGCTAGTATGTTTCGTGACCTAAAGGAGTAGAATTTGTGCTAAGCTAAAATTTCAAGGTTGGCTACAAACATAAGAAATTGAAGGACAATGGAACCTAGGCTATGGATGTTGCATATGGTAGGCTTTGCCTCCTCTAGCAAGTTATTCCGTCTAGACCATAATCCACATCTCTTTTCGTTAAAATTGGCATCATCATGATCCCCTAATTCAATTGCCAAGATTGGTGATTTTGTTAAGACGGATTGACAATCCGATATTAACTTTCCACTAGCAATTGGTTATGATCAATAACCTAGCAAGAAGCAATGTTAGGATTGTGATGCTGAGTGTGCACTTTCAACTCCCGTTAAGATGAACGATTAATGTTCTTCTTACTTTGCAACTACATGTTGATTGCTAGGCTAAGATCAAAGAAGAGGAACTGAGGGGTAGATCCATTCTCATTACTTGACCCATGTCCCTAGCAAGCTTGTTTTCCCTCTAGTTCAATCTCTTAGGTATAACTTCACTCTCTTCACTTCTTGGGAGTAATTCGCCTAAAAGCAAACAAAAAATCTGTCGCCTAGTGAATGACCCTTTACCCACCACCTTGTTCTGCAAGGTTATTCGTTGCGGTACTTTTAAAACCACACGATCCATTTCTATTTCCAAAAACTCCATTTCTAACCTTATAGAATGGTATCCTTAGTAAATCCCGAACAGATTTTGATGCCGTTGCCGCGGAGGCAGCTAGATTGGTTATTTGCTTATCCGCGTAACTCTTTTTTTCTTCTCTTTTGTGAATATATAAAACCCAAAAACCCATAAGAATAATAAAAACCCACTTTGTTATCATTTTATGAGTCTTGTGCAAGTGTGTAGGAATCTGTGAGTGCTAGGGTAGTAGAAAATTATTCAGAAGAGATGGAACTAGAAACTTAGGTGGTAGAAGTACAGTGCCAAAGCCTTGACCGGATTGGTCAATTTCCAACTGCTAATCGCGGCTAGCCTAGCTCATTCCACCATGGATTCACGGCTCAACAGAGAGTTCTGATCCTCAAAATTTTTGTGAGCGCTCTCTCTCTCGACTCCAACCTACTCTTAGCGCTCCAATAAACTGCATTTCATGCAGGTTTCTTTGCAAAGCTTGCTGCGCCTAAAAATAGCAAAGTTGTGTGATCTTTGGGTGTGTTTTGGATTTTGAAGTGTGTTGCATATCATTCTTTAATACAGATTAGTTAAGGGGCTTGAATCCAAATCAAGATTACGTGGAGATTCATCATCCTCCCTAAGTCCCAAAAATCACAAACGAGCATTATCATTCACATTTGAATTAACTAAAAAATATCTAGAATCGAGCCTTTAAGGACCTGTCGCGCTCAATAAGTACAAGAGAGGTCTGCGGGTAATCTTTTGTTCATCCGAATTATTCTTAGATGTCTAGGAAAGTGTTTTGAGTATGAAAGTCTCACAAAGGGTCTATAATTAAGGAACTTGGTGAAAACATTGTAAAACTTCCCTTCCTCGCTTTCACTTACTTGGCCGAGAGGGCAATAAAGAGAATTTTAGAGGATCTATCCTTCAAATTGTCTCTTAGAATTCTAGGAGCGGGTCTACTGACTTGGACTTAGGTGACCTAGTCCTAGGTGATTGCATGTTTCTTGTGTGGTTGTCTTTTGATCCGTTCTTTTAGCATCACTTTGAGTCTATATACTATACACTCTATTCTTCATTGTCATGTCCTTACGCTCACATTCTTACACCCACCTTTTCATTACCCTACACTTTATTCTAATTCTTGACGTTATTTTCTCCGTATTTACCCTTACACTAGACTCACTAGTGTATTTCCGTTTTGGGTTGCAATCCGACGGCCGTTTGATCCGTATTCCTATTGATATTTCACCCCGGTTCGACTTCAAAGTTGAATCTACCTTTTCATCCACCTTTTTACTTTCTACCTTTTCACCAATTATTGAGATGGCCGATTTATGCCTCTCGGTATTCCTTGACAACAACCATCCGCAACTACACACATCGCTTTTCAAGACCGAAACTATTCCACATGTACCCCTTTCCAAATTGTCTTTCTTTACCCCTTCCTAATGGCAATAATTTTGAAATATGCCCTCAATACATTCTTATATTGCGAAAGTTTCATGGTCTTGAATTCGAGGATGACTATCTCTTTGTTGGAGTTCCTAGTGCCCTTGCTGCTGCTATCACGACCAATGCGGAATCGAAAAACAAAAATTTTATGGGGAACACTAGAAACTAATCCTTAGTGATCGTTCCAAATACTAAACTAGAATACAAGCAAGAAAGGTTTAAGGATTACAATTTTTGTTGCGTGTCTACCCAATCGTGGAAGACCTCTTCAAGTTTCTTGTAGGCCGTCGGGAACAAGCTTGAGAGGCGGCCGTCTTTACCGAAAATGATCCACTCGAGGGAACTGGTCCAATCTCCAGCTACACCTAGTGAAGCAACCAACACTCCAACCTTGCTAAGAATGGAGAGTGAGGATGTAGAAACTTTCCACTATCATTTTATCTCTAAACCTAATGCTCAAAAGAGTAAATGAAGAACATGGAGGATGAAGATGAAGAGTTTGCCACAATACAAATTAGTCAAGTGTTGAATGAGGGAGTAAAAGATTAGAATAGCTTCATAATTTTTAACCATGCAAAAAATATCACAACCCTTTTCAATAAACAATAAAGCCCATCCCTCTCTTCCATACTCACAACCATACCCAAAGCCACCTCACCCTTCACCTCATTTCCAAATGATTTTCTAAAAAAGAAAATCAATAATGAGATGTCCTCATTCTAGAAATATTCCGTATAAATATGGAATACAACCCGGTATACGTATCAAAATACATATACGTGAATCCGTATAAAAATACAAATAATCAAGAGAGAGAAAATGAATAGTGAACAATAATACTAGAATATATATATATATTATTAAATCGAAACCTGATTTAATAATCCGGCTTAATCCTAAGCCGCTAGTATTATCAACCGTTCGATTAATATCTGTGTAGCCTGTACACGTATTTAATTAGACCCCTGTATGTACCAACATACATCATCTACATCATATCATCTGAACCTGGAAAATCCTCTTTGTGAGACTCTAAAGACTCGACAATACGCTGGCAGTGATTACTGGATAAATCCATAATCACACGCACGTCAGCGGCACTAGCTGTACATAACGGTTACCTTGGTATATGCCGAAAGGGAGGTCGACAATCAAGTCCGTCCATACCCTACTGAGCCTGCATGTGACAATATCCATACAGTAGGGTCTTTTCGTCTAAGATTATCGCATACCGGGTCTAGGGGGTGGATAACGTCAGACCCTTAATAATTTGAAAAGTCGTGTCGGAGGCAAGCTCATCACCAACTGAGAAACTACTGAACTCATATCAGTAAATCTCATCCACCGTGGTTACGGATTTAGTGTGATAGCCAACCGAATATAGTGCGACATCGACTCCTAATACCATGAGAGACGAATCCTTGACAATTGCTTACTGCCTCCATATGGCTTGGGATTGTACCCAACTAAAACCTGTTTACACAACTCCTTTGAGCCGTGGTAAGGTAGTAATCTAAGTACAGTAGGAACTCATACGAGACAAATGACGATGTTAGGTCAAAAGACTAACATGTACTCATGTCACTAGAGAACTGCTATCTCACGATAGATATAATACTATCTTGAAGATCTCGACGAGTCCGTCTAGTGTACTCACCTCCAGTGATCATCTGCATACCATCTTAACTGACACAACATTAATGGTTTGTGATACAGGCCACCGCCCCTTATAGGGGTCTAGAAACATATACACTAGTCTACTCCAGAATATCGATGCCCAGTCTCGATACTCCCTCAACTATGGACATTTAAGGATGTGCTAATGGACTATCTAGCTCTCACGTAAATGATGGCTATTATAATTCTGGTAGTCAAGTAAGAATCCTACGGGCTTCATCATTATGTATTAGTGACATATAATAACTAGTAAAATTATACATATTAATGAGAAAGACAAACCAGACAGAATACTATCATTTCGAGTAAGCCTGTTCCATCTGTATAGGTCCACCCTCAATTATCATAATCGCCTACTTGCAATTACAATAATTGCGTTGAGGGTACTATATCCAACAATCTCCCACTGTCACTTAAGGCTAATTATCGCGGTATCGCATACCCACATCTCGTGTGCTGCCGAATACATAATTTCTTTACTAATCAGTTTCACAAACCGTGTTTGTGAAACATCCGTGTTCGAGAAATAGGCTTAGTGAGTGGATCCGCTACAATGTTCTAACTTTCTCTCTCTCTGTCTCAACTTCACGGAGATCAACAATTTCCCGAACTGAGCGATACTCCGCCTCAAGAATTTGTCTGGATACTTGATGGGCTAAGTTCATAAATGAACAACTTTATCCAACAAACTTCTTGGGCTGCATTCTCCATTGAGTCATAACCAGCATCCTGCACCATGCCAACCTCACTATCCCTATTGGAACCCAATCCAATATACTGTTCCTCAGAAGTGGGTAAATTCAAAACTCTGACAACATCTCTATCATCCAGGTCACCTTGGAATCCTGAACCGATAATCGCCTCCTGGAGGAGGCCGCCGTTGCCATATACCAAGAACATCCTCTTATGTTCTTAATTGCATCCCTTTGTTTCTCTAGGATTGGATTAATATGTTAGTGTATATGCCCTAGAGGCCATTATTGTATCTTACTAGATTGTATATTACTTAATGGAAGCTTGGGATATTCATAGTTGTATTGACAGTCTTGCTCGATATAGTAGTATGCTACTTGGTTTGGATCTATCTTAATATGTGTGTATGTTTCTTTTAACATATCGCTAATGCATATTGATAGATCCCTTAGGATTTTTGCTTGACTACCAGCGTTGTGATGGCAGTCACAGTTGTAGGTGCTGGGTAGTCTACAAGCACATCCTTAGACATGTCCCAAGTCGTAGGATTATCGAGACAGGGTATCGATAGTCCGGAGTAGACTAGTGTATACGCTTCTCATCCCAGCAGGGGAGATGGTCTATCCCATAACCATTAGTACGTCGTACTGGAGATAGTATGCAGGTGCTCGTTAGGTTACGAGTATACTGGACAGGACTCGTAGGGAACTGTTGGTTAGTATTATACCTATCGTCAGTTAGCAGTTCCCAGGTGACATGAGTACAGCTTAGTCCGTTGACTTGACACTACTACTTTGCCTCAAATGTGTTCCCACTGTTCTTAGATTGCTACCCTACCACGGCTCAAAGGAGTCGTGCAAACAAGTAGTAGTTGGGTGCAGTCCCGAAGCACTTGGAAGCAGTGGCGGTTAGATAGGATTCGTCTCTCCTGGTATTAGGGGTTGATGTGTTTGGAGAGCTATTACACAAAGTCCCTGGCCAGGGCAAGTGAGATTTACTGGTAGGTGTTCCAGTAGTTTCTCAGGATGTTCTGGGCTACACTTCGACACTACTTATACCGCTATTAGGGGTCTGAAGTTTACCGCCCCTAGGCCCGATATGCGATACTCATAGAAAAACTGACCAGACTGTACGAAGATTGTCACAGATAGACTCAGTAGGAGTTTGAATGAGCTTGCTCATCGGCTTTCTTATCGACATCTACCTGGGGACCGTTACGTACAGCTAGTACTGCGGCCTGTGGTTAAACCCACTGCCAGCGTAGTGTCGACTCTTTAGAGTCCCACATAAAGGGTTCCCCATCTTCGGGCGAAACGAGTAGAGGTCGTATGGTTTTACGACAGGGTTCGATCACATACGTGTACTTGTGCACGTGTGATGTTCGAACGGACAATACTAGTGTGCTTTGGTTTAAGCCAGATCCTAGTATTTGATTATTGGATTAGCTTCGTCTCATAGTATTCGCGTTTCTCAGAACACGGATGCGGGTATGTATATACGGATGAGAGGGGGTATAGAAGGAGACATCTCATTTGGGTTTTGACCATTGTAACATTTCAGAAAATAAAATAATATTTTTGGGAATTTATATAATTAAATAATAAATATTATGAATATTTTAAAGTGTGGACATTAGTTTTAATGATGTGGTATAATTATACACCAATAGATTGGATAAATATTGAAAAATTACCTTGAATGTTGATTTTTAATGAAATTGTGAGATTTAGACATTTTATGAATTATTATATAATTTATTATATACAAGTTTATTTCTAAACTTGATTAATTTTCGCTAATCTTGCATTAAGCATTGACTTGTTTTGTGCACATGACATGCACCATGTCATATTACACATTTGTTACATTTTCCTACCATGGTCTTTTCTTTTTATCTTGGATGGCTTTGTTTAAAGGAAAAGAAAAGACAAAGTGAAGAAAAGAAAAGAAAAAGATTAAACAATTGGGTATGGGCAAGAGAGAGAAGAGAGGGTGATGGGTCAACCTTAGACATGGCTCATCTTCATTCATTCCCTCTTCATCTTTTTCCCTCCTCTCCCCTCACCATGGCTGCCCTCTTCTCTCCCCTTATCTACCTCCTCACTTCACCATCAAAAACCAATCAAAACACCAAAATTCCTTCATTAAAAATGTGTACAAGCTCACTACAAGCATTTTGGACCAAGAAAGTTTGGATTTTGGAGACTTGGGGCAACTAAAGAAAATTTTTGAGTTGCCAAATGAGATAATTCTTTAACCATCAGTATTGTATTTCATTCACTTTAGCTTCCATGCTAGTTTAGAAGTGATTAAATGAGGATTAGTGAACTTTGAAAATTCCAAGAAGAGCTTAGGAGATTTTATGAGTTGTGAAGTGTAAATTATGGTTTAGTAGTGATCTTAAACCCGTTTAGTGTTAGAATTCTGGACAAAACCAGAGGATTAAGCCCCAAGACACGAACTTAGAAACCCCGATATCGGGAATTTGTGGAAATTTGAAGTGTTATTGGAGATCTGCTAACATCCGGGGACCCTAGAAATTATTTAGCAAATACAGTGATACAAGCAGGCATCCTAAAAGCATTACCCAAAACATAAGACCCCTAGTACAATTCCTGGCTGCAAATATATTCTCCATGGCCACAATTTGAGGCCTGGGTACTTCTGAATTGATCTGTGTTTGGTCCATGGCTTTATCTTCTGTAAATTAGACCTCCACATATGCAAAATTGGCTAATTTCACCTGAACTAAAATCTGGAAGTGTTTTCTTGTGTTGCTGCCTTGGTTTTGCGACTAGTTATGACTTATGGTTTGATGTTTGTATATCGACATCGAGGATTGGTTTGGTTATTCTTGCATGCGTAGACCATAGGTTTTAACCTATGTGTGATTCGTACGCAGTTTTGGCGTATGCGATTCTGTTTACGATGCAATGTGTGTATGTATGTAGGTACCCCCATGTGGACTTGAAGGAACAAGGATGGGCGTGGTGTTATCGACTTCGGCAAGTAAGGATCAAGGTGAGTAGATATATATCTACGGGGAAGTCGGGTGGATGGCGTATAGCACCACCGCAGTTTCGTAGTATAGAACGCGAATGCGTTATGATATGTGTGTGTGTGTGTGTGTGTGTGTGTGTGTGTGTTGAGATGTGTATACTTAGTAAGAAATTCTTAGGTGACCTTGGGATAGTTTTAGCGTACTTGTAGGAAAATGCTTTTAGTTAGTTTCTTAGTTGCGAAACCCTAGAGTAATATTTTGCACACACGCACACACACACGTATACATTTTATTTTCTTGTGCGTATATGGGGATATATATATATATATATATATATATACATATATGTATGTGAGTATGTATGTGTGTGTGTGTGTGTATGTATGTATGTATACATATACATGGATAATGAGGATAGTACTTGGTACTTGGAGATGAGTCGATGTGATTAGGCATGATGCCACGAGATCGGTGATGTGATTTGGGTCGTGTGTTGAGACACGACATGATATTATAGCGGATACATACATACATACATACATATATATATATATATATATATATATATATGTTCATGGTATCAGAATGTACTAGACTTTAGATCAGTACCCCATTTCAAGATATGATAATAATGATACCAGATAAATAATGAGATAAATGTGATATTTGACCCGTACCCCGATTTGGGATGCCGTACAGTGGATTTACCGTACGAGATATAATTATAATGATAGATCCACACTCTTGACACGAGGATGTCAATTTATATATTGTATCATGCGTGATACTATTGAGGCGGGATCACCGACTACTAGATATAAATATCGACTCAGACTTAGGTGGTTTTCCTTACCCTTCGATTAGTCTGTTAGTTTAGTCCTATAGTTTACTTAGTAGATGTTAGATCTGGGCTCGACTTATACTTATTTCCAAAACAAACGAATCGTGAGTATTTTAAAGACAGGCCAAGGGATACTACGGATATTTTGAAGGACGTACATTTTCTTAAAAATAACGTAGCCCCTATTTTCTAAACACCACGATTCGTGCGATTTTAGATACTAAAAACTGTATGACTCGTATATAGGAACGCTTATTCCCTTATCGTTGCATTTACTATTCATTTGCCATTTATTCTTGCTGTTCGTATCACATTGCATGTTTATGTATTTTCGTTAGATTATTATGAAACCCGTTGTCAGGACATCAGCACCATTACCGATGATGTGTATGCTCCACGTATACTTGCTTGCCGGCTCACACACATCATCATCGGTAATTGCCATGCCATGTACACTTTAGAAAATATTATTTCATTGACTTAGCTTGCTAGCTGATAGTTCCAATATGTTATTGCTTTATTATGCTAGTTTAATTATTGAATTCATTTCTTGATATCAGATGCATTCATATATCCATTTGTCATGCAATATAATGGAGTTTTATGCCGGTAATTTTACTGTTATTTACTCTTGAGATTGGGATTTTGGATTTCCATGAGATTTATGGATTTGGAGAAACCACAAGGATTTTATAAACTGATCATCATTTTAAAGACAGAAATTGCGGTTTCCTCCTGATATGATTTGAGATATGTCCACCATGAGTTTTCTCGGCTCTTGAGCGATATCATACACCCGACTCGAGGAGGAGGAGGAACCGTCTGTAGGTGAATAGTGGACCCGGTGTGGTACCCCGGGACAAGATGGTCGTAGTATATGGCGTTGAGCCCGGCAGGGAAGCACTACCGACCGGTTTTTGTGACGCGGCGGATATCCAGAGGATACCGACATGGTCTTGAGATTTGATGATACAGGCCAGCCCGGATAGCCGGAGCCTGAGATATTGAGATTTGATGATATAGGCCGGTCCGGATGGCCAGAGCCTGAGATTTTGAGATATTGATTTTGTGTCGATACTTGACACCGATTCTCCGTTGATTTCATTGATGATACTCGATTTTTATACAGAAATCTCACTGAGATAAGAAAGTTTTCTCATTTAGATGTATTCGTTTTTCATTCATTCATACATCGTATATATGATATGTTATTACCTAAGGCATTGACACGAGCACTTAATATTACACTTATGTATAAATGTTTACCCTTGCCATTACTATATGCTTCAGGCTATATCATTTTGAGGATATTACTATCGTATGACCTAGGATTGAGTCATACATGCGATTTCTGATCGGTGATGTTTTCTACTCACGAGTTGGAAACTCACCCCCATTGTGCCACAGTTTCTTGCAGGTTTGCCGTACAGGTTCCTTGGCGGCTTTGCTGGCACACTGTTTCCTTCCAGGTGATTGCTTTGGTAGGTGGGTTCACTTGCATCGTGACCACCATTGTACCTTATTTATATTCAGTTGTATCTAGTAATACTCCATCAACCAGATTTGTATATTTTATAGACTTAGAAGACCAGTTGTATATTTTTTCGACCTTAGAGTGACGTTGTAATATTATGGTTTTCTCGATGCTGTTGGATTTCATTCTGAGTTTTGATCCTCGCCCTTCGGCGTTGTATATTATATTGCTTGCGTGGTTGATCCGCCATTTGGCGAAGAGCTAGCTCCCGCTTGGGGATGCCTTTATTTATTGTATATTATTTATGTTTGTACCTGCTTAGGGCCAGTATCTACAAAGGAGACTCTGCAGATATTTTCGGAAAAGACTTGATGTTTTAAAATTGTTTACTACGACTTTCAAAGTGATTTATATACAAACTTTTAAACAAGTTTTCCTTCACTTTCTTCTTATACATAGTTTAGATTTCTGGGATTTTGGCTTACTTGAATTAGATGAGGTCCTATAGACTTCATATGATTCAAGTGCCAGTCACGTGCCATTTCGGGTCATGGAAAAGTCGGTATCAAAGCGCTAGGTTTAACCTTGGTTCGAGTCTATGTTTTACTATGCGGAGTCTAGGGAGTTTATATATATTCGGAACCTAGTCTTGACCTTACGGAACTTAGACTTAGTTGAGAGGGTATTAGACCCAAAATTTCGTCGCGTAGGTTGACTTTGGTTGATGGAGTGGGTGACTTAAGAAGAGTGACGTACCGTGTGTATGTTCCGAGGCATACTTACGATACGCTACTCCGCTTAAGAAGCCTTAGGATTTACATTTCCTTGCACAGTATTATATTCATTCCTATAATCTATCCTCATCAATATCAGTTTATGGTTTTGTTACCACGGTTGCACGGGCATGGAGAGCTACGGCTAGAGTTGTAGTTAGCAAGAGCTCGTCATGGACGAGGACTGACCAGGGCATAATTCCGGCGACACACGATTGCATAGATGTGTCGTTTTATTGTGTTTTTCGCGCCATGAGCATGTGATGGAATGCTTTTACAAAAATTTCTCGAACGTACAGATCAGCACTAGAGGATCAGGCTACCACTGGAGGCCAGCCAGAATGTGATAACCGTCGATGCACTATTATTCTTGATGATTTGGGGCACTGTTTAGTGTGCGGACGAATGAGCCAGTTGTTGCGGCGACTGACAAGATATTGCTACAGATGTTTGAAGCTATTGCAACACGAGTTGCAATTAGAGATATGATAGAAGATCGCTAGTCACCCATGGAAGAACGACTAGGACATGTGGTTAGTTGCATACCCCGATGCGAGGTCATCAGATTGATAGATTCCAGCTAGAGAAGACTTCATGCAGGTACGATGATGAGTCGATAGAAAACGAACGAATGTGAGAAACTTATTTTTTTTCCAAGTTTAAAGTATTCGGAAAAACATGCAAGTAATTCTGTGGACCCTCTAGAAGAATGAAACCCTAACTCGATATAATGACCATGGGAACACTTTTGAACCTTAGGGTTGGCGGCAGTTCCGCGGTGCCATTAATGAGGCTTGGGTTGCCCTTCTATGGCTGGTCCATAGGTACTGTGGTATGTACTGGATATTATTAAACTGTGCACGAGTGTTGAGCTCTCGGGAAATTATGGGACTTTGATGAATCGATCAAAAAATTCGACGTCATCCAGAATCATATGATGGGATACTTCACGAGAAGACTTGGACCCAGGATCGGACGTATTACGCATACCTAGTAAGACAGAGTTCGACATCATTGATGAGATATGTTATGAGCGACCATGATAGTTGGCTGTTCATATCAGAATTTTGCATTATTATAATCCTCATTCTTAATCATATTGCAAATAAATATGTGCTTTTGATCCATTTCTTCTAAATAGTTGCAGGTTACAGGTTCTCAGAACAATACAGTGAAAATGGTGAAAAGAAGGTATAAATGTGAGACTACGACCAATAAATAGATGAATCTGTATGATGACGCCTACCAGTTTAAGGAACAAATGAAGATCAAGGAACAGTTCGATTGCACAATGTATGAGGGCAGCACAAGATTCAAGACTTCAACACGAAGCTAACGGTAAAAGTCCACAACATTCTGCACTGTGGAAATCTGGAAGAAAATAGAAGATATTCTGAGAAACCAAGTGAAGAAACCAGATGGAAAAAGCAACTTGAAGCTATATAGAAGAAATCAGACCAAGACCCTACCATATGGCAGCGGATCCGCGGCCAAACATGGCTTATGGCCACGGTTCCGCGGCCGTGCTGTGCACGTGTCGGTGCAGCTTGTCGGTGGGTGTCGGTGCATTGACCAGGCTTCTCAGGGTAGTCTTGTAATTTTAGATGTGGATCAGATGTAAACCCTAGGATTTCTCCTATCTATAAATAGGAAAGCCTATAGCCTCTTTTGGGTGCCTCTTTTGAGATACCTCTTTTTATTTCTCTAGTTTAAATTTCCATTCGATTGTAATTTTCAAAGCGTGCATCAATAAAAAAGTAATTTTTTTTATCTTGAATTTGTTATTGGCAATTTTTATTTCTCTACAATTTTTTATCTGCCGTAGTTATTTTCCGCACGTTATTTAGATTAAATAAAAACCATAAAAATGAATTCCTTTATTAATTCCCTAATGAGTGAGTAGTTCCTCACTTGTTAGGGTTAGGTTTGGGGAAGGTTTGAGATATGAACACCTCTCACCCCTTTCTTGCCTGTTCAATATTTTAAAATAGGAATCTATGCAAACCAACACACACCACTCACTACGGCACCCTATCCCACGAGGTAGCGGTGATTCCATAGTTAAAGACCGGTTGTGATTGTTTTCCATAGAGTTTAGGGATAAGAGTTAAGAAAGGACGGACAAGGACCAAAGGGAAGAAACCTAGTTTCTTCCCGGACGTGCTAATCCCCTTTGTTAACTATTACCTTAACATCTAAAAGTTCTTAATTAGGGCAAAGAAAGCGGTGAGAATAATTGATTTTCCAAACTAACCTAATCCTAACCCTAGCAAGGTTTTAATCCTAATGAAACTCAACCTAAATTTTTACTGAGAATCAAAACCTACCACAAATAGGAATTGACTCGTTAGAACAACTAGAAAATACACGTTTTTCCTGTGGACCGACCCGTATTCAACCGGCTAGCTACCAAGAGACGCCGTCTTGATTGCGGTTAATTCTTTGATTTCAAAACGTATAAGCACAAAATCTATACCAATCAAATGGTGCCGTTGCCGGGGAGACGGTAGTCTCTTTCTTTGTGTAATTTCGGGTTAATAATAAAAAATAAAAATATTATTTTTAAATTTTTTTTTAAAAATTGAATTTTTTTAAAAACAATAAATAAATAAATAAAATAAAAACAAAAATCATCTTGTTCTTTTTGAGAGGTATTGTGTGAATTGCGCAGGAAAAGAAGATGGACAGATTTAGATCTGGAAAATCCCAGTGAACAAATTAAGAAACAGAAGATCTGAACAGACAGGGGAGAATCATAACAACAAACAGAAAATTTTTGAGGATCTGAACCAACTTACCCACCGCGGAACGGCGGCACTAACAAGCAATTGGCAGCGGAATCGCGGCGGTTTGCTGACGTCAGCGCTTCAAAAAGTCTCTGTAAGTATTTTTATCTTCATTGTAACCCCGTGATCTCCACTGAAAAATTTTCCTGCAGGGTTCTTTGCGCAAAATTCTTCTCCCTCTCCAATAAATTGTTTTTGTGCAGGATTTTTTGCGCTGCCAAATAAAAAAAATTTTGCAAGTGTTTTAGATTTTTATGTGTTAATTGTTTTGCATATTTAAAACGGACTTTTAAGGGGCTCTAACACCAATCAAGATTAGGTGGGGATTTCATCACCCTTCCTAAGACCCCAAAAATCACAAAAAACATATGCATCACCCTTGAGTTAATTAAAAAATATCTAGACTCAGCCAACTCAGGACTGTCGCGCTCAATAGGACAAAGGACGGTTGTGGGCAATCGGTTGTTTATCTAAACCTGATTTTGTAGTACCTAGACTAGACAAGTAGGAAAGGTAATTTTAAAAGGCCCATCTCACGGTGATTCGTGAGCGGATCCCTCCTTTCTTTACTTGTGCTTACCTGGACATAATTGGCGGTGAAGAGACGATTTGAGGGATATCTCACAATTTGTCACTTTGGAACAGTTAGGAGCAGTCTAGTTGACTTAGGAGACCCTAACTCTAGGTTTGATTGTGCATGTATAAATTGTGATTGTTTGAAATTATGCCGTAGTTCCGTACAAATTTTTGCAAAACACTTTCTAAAGAAAAAAACACTTTCAAAAATTTCAAAAACAATTTCTTTTAAAAAAATAAATTAAAAAATTAAAAAATTAAATAATTAAAAAAATTTAAAAAATCATCACATTCTTTTTCTTCTCCTTTCTCACATCATGGGTACCCCACCTCGCAAAACTCTTGCCGAACTTTGGTACCCTCAACCAGACATTACTTCCTACACTCATCGTTTCGGTCGAATTACGGACGACCCCTCTATGCCCAAAATTTCTTTGAATGATCGAATAGACGCGTCTAGGAGAAACGGTTGGACTCCGCAATCCACTTTGTATCAATCGTTTCAACCTTCACTAAGTTCTTACGTTGATACCCCTTTTGAGAGTCTGGAGGTAACTCCGAAACCCATGTCTATTGCTGAACATATTGAACAATCTCGTAGCCGATCTTTCACTCCTTTCAACACTTCCAGTTCTTGGGATCAACAATTTCATTCACCTTTTTATCCAAATGTTGATCCTAATCCTGTCCAACCATTCAATTTCTACCAGTCCTGCCCGACTTTTGCACCTTCCCTAGACATTGCTTCAACACAACCATTTGGGAGTTTCACGTATCCAAACAACTTTGAATCTTTTACTGAAACCCCTTCACAACCCATGTCTAGTTTGGAACAGTCGTTGGAAGATTTTTTGGTAGCGTCAAGACAACAGATTAAGGATTTGAATGCATCCATGGCCGCCCTTATACAACCTAGTGACCAGGTAGCTAGTTTCCAACTAGCTTCAAATTTTCCAATGTATGATAAGGCGGTTGGACAGATTGAGAATTTGAGTGGAGAGAGTGAGCTGTGCACCCTTCCAAATCAACCTACCCATCCCCAATTGAATCCCACAATTCCGGTTTTGAATGTCTATCAAGTGTTCCAAATGATTCACCAGTTGAAGATAAAACGTTTAATGAGTTGTGCGACTTTGTAATGTTTGATTTACCGGATTGTGAAGGGTCCCTTTCGAGTGAAACCATCACTAATCCTTTTGACCTCTACACCTCCACTCTAGAACCTGAATTGATAAATATCCATGCTTTTGATGAGGTGTCTGAAAAAATCGATTTTCACTTGATTGAGGATATCGACGCTGGGAATATTTTTGATGATGAACCTGCAGATTTAACTGAATTTTTCTCTCCTATTCATCATCCCGAGTCATTAAATGTTTCTCCCGAACTTCATATGTGTCTTGATTTTGATGAGAATTGCATGGATAAGCTAAATTTTGAGGAGAGTAATGAGGAAATTATTGAGGATGAAGCAGCTTTATTTGAGAAGTCGGATTTTCCAATTCATTCTATCCATTCCATTGATTGCGCACTCCCTCCTGAATGTTTAACCGATACCCTTCTTCAATCACTTCACTCCGTTCTTGTTCCGACTTTGCAAGAAACCGTTACACTTTCATTTTCAATGTCTGGTTTACCAAGTTCAACGTACCCATGTTTTCCTACGAATCTTGAGGGATTTGACCTCATTTCTCAGTGGGTTGATAGATTAGCACAATCGCTTTTTACACTTCGGTCATTACAAATTGTGCTAGTTTATACACTCCATCTCCACCCTCAAGTTCGTATTCCACTTCTTTCTCCCACTTTCTTTTGTTCTTCTTCTAAACATCCTTTAATGATACCGAGTGTTAATGAATCACAATCCAATATTTTGAGTTCGATAATTCTAGAAAAACAACTTGATTTAGACTCTTTCGAGAATAAGGTAGATGAGCCTTACGAGTCTCCTACCTCCATAATTTTTGAAAAATCAAGTGTGTTGAATTCTGGCATGACACTTATTGACATTGAAACATTCAATCGGACCTTCGATGAAAGTTTCGAAGATATTTTCGCTGACGAACTCGCATTCTTAAACGACACGGATTTTGTGATTAATCAACCTCCACCTGAAGAAGTCGAACAACTACCACCATTTCTTTTTCCCTTCCGCCATTCTTCTCCTCCACCAAGACCGTATACTACTTCTATCCCCACACGGTCTCGTGTGTTTCTCATTTCTTTTCTCTACACTCCATTCTTTGACCAAGCACACCATTGTAACGATAAATTTTTTGAATGGTTGGTGCTAACCTTTGGCCTGTGTAAGGCCTGGTATAGGTTGATACTGTGTTTTTCTCCTCCCTAACTCTGAACTTTAATACTTCAACAGTGAAAACACTATTTCACTTAAGTTTGGGGGGGGGACCTTTTTGTGTATATATATTTTGTTTTCTTTTTCTGTTAACAATAATAATAAAAAATAATAATAAACAGGGGAGTGCCGACAATTTTGACCTTCTTGGTATAGCCTGACAGTGAGGACACTGTCAAGTTTAAGTTTGAGGATGTGTTCGGTAAGCCTTCTTCCTTCGTATTCATGTGTATATTTTTTGCATTTGCATACTTATTTTAAAATCCATAAAAATCAAAAATTTTAAAAAGTTATAAAAATTGAAAAGTTCAATTTTGGCCATATTTGACTTAAGTTTAACATGACGGTTGAATAGTAGAAAAAAACTAGATCCTAAACTTAGTAAATTAAAAACCCTAAAAATAACCTTTCATAAAATTTAACGGTAGAAAATATATGTTCTTGTAGTTTACTTAGAAATAGGCAAATTTTGAGTTCACTTCTTGGGCTAAGTTAAATTAAGGGAAGCGTATTGAAATTTTTATTGAAGTGTAAGTCTGAAAAATAATTCCGAACCTTAAGTCTGAATTCTAAAAATATATACCCTACAACTTTCACAAACACGAACCTTGAAACTTGGAATAGTAGAGGATACCTTGAAACGCTCTTCTCTAAAATCCTTAGTATGAAGGAAAATAAAATTATAAGTGTGAATAAAGAGATATAAAAAAATGAACGCTGGTTTTGTAATTACTTAAGGCTACGTAAAATAAAAAAATATATAGCGATGGTGCTTTATCACCCAGTGCCTTAGACCAACTGGTTTGGGAGTCACTGCTAAAGCCTTAGGTATTGCAAGATGATGAATTACGCCTTAATGCGCAAACACATTTTGTAATCGGTCGTTAGTATCTCAAGAGGTACTAACGCTCGCATGAAGGATGTTTGAGCAATTTCATCTAAAAATTCACCAACTAAAAGTACTTTGGACGATGGACAAGAGTATAAGAGCTTGAATTGAATTTCCAAGTGTAGGGGTGATACATACACACACGTAGGGGTATATGATTGGGGTTTGGATGAGAGATAGAAATGAAAAATAGGACTTATATCTTTAGTAGAGATAATAAAAATTCCTAAGTTGAGATAGAACCTTAGAAGGAAAACTCAAAAGATGCTGAAAGCTAAGTAAATTTACAGAACATATACAATCTTAAGTTAAATGATAAGTGAGTGAAAAATACGGGTTGATAATTTCTGAGTTGAAGATAATAGAATTTCTTGCTAGAACACTGAATTGAAGAATGAAAGTCAATAGGCCAAATTGATAGGATTTTATGGGTAGTATCCACTGAAAACCTTCAGGAGACAACACTCCTCCTACTAGGGACACCTAGAGGTTTAACGGCTTGTTGCACGAGCTCAGTGCAATCGCGATTCCCTGCGAAAGTGTGGTTAGGATTTTTTCGAGAATAAATTGGTTTTGCTCGGGACGAGCAAAAATAAGTTTGGGGGCATTTGTTCATATCAGAATTTTGCATTATTATATTCCTCATTCTTAATCATATTGCAAATAAATAGGTGCTTTTGATCCATGTCTGCTAAATAGTTGCAGGTTACAGGTTCTCAGAACAATACAGTGAAAATGGTGAAAAGACGATATAAATGTGAGACTACGACCAATAAATAGATGAATCTGTATGATGCCGCCTACCAGTTTAAGGAACAAATGAAGATCAAGGAACAGTTCGATTGCACAACGTATGAGGGCAGCACAAGATTCAAGACATCAACACGAAGCTAATGGTAAAAGTCCACAACATTCTGCACTGTGAAAATCTGGAAGAAAATAGAAGATATTCTGAGAAACCAAGTGAAGAAACCAGATGGAAAAAGCAACTTGATGCTACACAGAAGAAATCAGACCAAGACTCCACCATATGGCCGCGGATCCGCGACCGAACATGGCTTATGGCCGCGGTTCCGCGGCCGTGCTGTGCACGTGTCGGTGCAGCTTGTTGGTGGGTGTCAGTGCGTTGACCAGGCTTCTCACGGTAGTCTTGTAATTTTAGATATGAATCAGATGTAAACCCTAGGGTTTCTCCTATCTATAAATAGGAAAGCCTATAGCCTCTTTTGAGGTCTGCCTCTTTTGGGTTCCTCTTTTGAGATGCCTCTTTTTATTTCTCTAGTTTAAGTTTCCATTCGATTGTAATTGTCAAAGAGTGTATCAATAAAAAAGTAAGTATTTTTTATCTTGAATTTGTTATTCGCAATTTTTATTTCTCTGCAATTTTTTATCTGCCGTAGTTATTTTCCGCACGTTAATTAGATTAAAGAAAAACCATAAAAATGAATTCCTTTATTAATTCCCTAATGAGTGAGTAGTTCCTCACTTGTTAGGGTTAGGTTTGGGGAAGGTTTGAGAGATGAAAATCTCTCACCCCTTTCTTGCTTGTTCAATATTTTAAAATAGGAATCTATGCAAACCAACACACACCGCTCACTACGGCACCCTATCCCACGATGTAGCTGTGATTCCATAGTTAAAGACCGGTTGGGATTGTTTTCCATAGATTTTAGGGATAAGTGTTAAGAAAGGACGGACAAGGACCAAAGGGAAGAAACCTAGTTTCTTCCCGGACGTGCTAATCCCCTGTGTTAACTATTACCTTAACACCTAAAAGTTCTTAATTAGGGCAAAGAAAGCGGTGAGAATAATTGACTTTCCAAACTAACCTAATCCTAACCCTAGCTAGGTTTTAATCCTAATCAAACTCAACTTCAGTTTTTATTGAAAATCAAAACCTACCACAAATAGGAATTGACTCATTAGAACAACTAAAAAATACACGTTTTCTCTGTGGACCGACCCGTATTCAACCGGTTAGCTACAAAGCGACACCGTCTTGATTGCGGTTAATTCTTTGATTTCAAAACGCATAACCACAAAATCTATACCAATCATTGGACAGAGATCTTTAGAGGATGTGCCAGAGTAGAACTGTTTCCGTCATCGTTGCTGGAGATAGTGCCCTCAGAGTCAATTATTGGATCACAGGCACATGATTGCAATGATTGAGGGAGGACCTGTCCCAGTAGGACAGTCTTACTCAGGATGATAGTATGCTATCTGGTTTATCTTTATCATCGTGTACTGCTTTAGGTGACCTTACGAGTCGCTATTACACGTTGACAAAGCCCCTAGGATTCTTGCTTGACTACCAGCAGTTTGAGGGCGATCATATAAGTGAGAGCTGGAGTCTATAAGCACATCCTTAAAAGGTCCCTAGTCGAGGGAGTTTCGAGACAGGGCATCAATTCTCCAGAGTAGACTAGTGTATACAGTCGAGACCCCGACGAGGGGCGATGGCCGGTCTCATAAGCCACTGGTGTCAGTTGGTTCACCTAAGATGTATACAGGTGCTCATTGGGTTATGAGTACACCGGACAGGACTCGCCGGGAACCTGCTAGTTGGTATTATACCTGACATCAGATAGCAGTTCCCTGGTGACATGTGTACAGGTTAGTTCATCGACCTGAGATCGTCATTTGTCTCGTGTGAGTTCCCACTGTACTTTGATTACTACCATACCACGGCTCAAAGGAGTCGTGCAAACAGGTTTTAGTTGGGTACAGTCCCGAGCCACATGGAGGCAGTGACCGGATCTGCAGGGGTTCATCTCACCCGGTATTGGGGGTGAGGTCCTGCTGTGTCTAGGAGAGCCAGAACATGAAAAGTCCTTGGCCAAGGCAGGAGATTTACTGGTAGGTATTCCAGTAGTATCTCAGGGTGTTCTGGGCTACACTCCGACACGACTTGTACCGCTTTTGGGGGTCTGACTTTTACCAACCCCCTAGGCCCGCTATGCGATGCTCATAGACGAACGGACCGAACTGTATGGATATTGTCACTGACAGGCTCAGTTGGGTGTCAGGATGAGTTCGCTCATCGACGTCCCTTTTAGTCAATAGCTGGTAGCCCGTCACGTATGGCTAATACCTCTGACGTGCTAGTGGTTAAATCCACAGCCATAGTATCGACGAGTCTTTAGAGTCCACCACACTCAGTTTCTCAGGTTTCGGGCGAAACGCTGTAGAGGCCGTATGGAGATATGGCAGGGTTCGATCAGATACGTGCTGTATTGCACGGATCGTGATCGGACGGTTTTTACTAGCCGGCTTTGGCTTAAGGCGGATCCTAGTATTTGATAGTGTAGATTTTGTCTCTTTGCATTTGTATTCAGTGGGAATACAAATGCGGGCATGTATATGCAGTAGTGGGGTTTTCCTGTAATTCATTACGGGATCAGTTTTCTGATGTTGCCAGTTTGCATTCCGTTCCGGCCGGTTTTCCTTTGTTCCTTCGCGGCCGGACTTTATCGATGGAGGGGGTTATTTGCAAGTTTGCAAATAACATTTGTGGAGGGGGTTTATTGCATTTGTGGTTCAACCATCATGAGATTCCTTTTTAGTCTCTTCCATTGCTTTTCTTATGATGGGATATTGAAAGGATGTGAGGTTGATCTTGTGATGATTTATATATTTCTTTTTATCACATATTTTCCCACTTGGTTTTTTCTTGTGATTTCCTCCACCATCTCATGAGGGGCCGGCCACTACTTGAGAGGAGAGGGAAAGAGTTCTTTTTGGTGTGGGAAATATATATCTCTCATTTTCATGCTTGCAAAATACACACCATCCTTCTCCAAAAGTTCTTTGATTCCTCCATCTTGGCTACTTCACTTAAACCCCAAAGAGACAATGGCTACTACACTATTCTACAGCAAATCTTGGACGCGTTGGCTAGCCAACTTCGCGCCCGAGTGGCCTCGGTCAAGAGGTGGGAGCCCGTAAAAGATTCTGTCTACTTGGTGCCCTTTCCGATGAGGAGTTGACGGACGGAGATTCTGCGGGAGTTCGGAGTGGAGACGAAGACCGAAGGACACGGATCGCTTGGTATAGCTTCTCTACTCTTTTCTAGTTTGCTAGTAGCTAGGTTAATGGCCCGATCCGGGTGAAAAGTGCGCGGTGGTGCCGGTTTGCTAGTTTGCAAATTTTTTGTTTCCGCGTTTCCGGTGTCGGATCGACGGCCGGGACGCCGCCGTGGACTTACATTGGTATCAGAGCCACGCCATTAACCTAGTCTAGCTTTCTAACGTGTTTAAAACCCGTTCGAACAAAAATCCCCAAAAACCGTATTTTCCAATGCACAAGTTTCTGTCGAACATTTTTTGTCTCGAAAAATTTTTCAGGTTGTTTCAGAAACATATGTAGACAATTCTAAGAATTCTGGTAAAATTTGATGCAGTGATCGCTTAGTACGACCGCGGAAACGCGGCCAAACACCTGGTTTGGCGCGGTTCCGCGGTGGGAAGGTGTCCTCATTGCACCAAAATTTCCCAATAGGCTTTAGACTTGTAAATAGGGGTTTTGGGATATTATTTTTGGGCCCAGATTTTCTGTAAGTGCTACAGTAGTGTTTGGGGGCCACTTTGGTAATTTTTGATCGATCGGATATTTTAAACATGCTACTTCACAGTATTTACATTATATCTGCGACCGTGAATGTCACTCGATCGGTAAATCCAGTCTAACTGCTATAGCCCGGTTAGAAGGATTTGCGAACGTGACATTCACGTTGATGTTCTGTGTTGTGCTGTGATGTTGCGGATCGGTCGTGGGGGATAGCCTGGTTGCAGTGGTAGTACAGTTTTGTTTTATATATACATTTGATAATGCGGGGCGAGCGTCCGACATGTAGACTGCCGTCACTGCCTGTTTGTATTATTCTTTTGGGGCACGACCGGGTCGAGGTCGATGTACCCGTTGTATGTATATTTTACTTTCTGTACTAGGATTACCCCGCGGAGGGGTGCACGGATAGCCGGGTTCTAGAAGGAAACAAGCCCGCATCTCATGGCGTTGAGACGGAGGGGGCTTCACTCTAGAATTGGCGGGTTATTCGCCGCACTCGTAGGGGGTATAGGTTGACCCAGGAAGGGTGCCCAAGTTACCGGATTCCGTGAAGTGCTGGGTGGTCCATTCACGTTGCTGAAGGGGGCTGCCTCGCTTCAGGTTTTGGCGGGTGACTTGCCGCGCCCGTAGGGGTCTAGGATTTCATTGCACAGGCTATCCACACGACCAGGGGAACGTCGGGTTTCAGCAGCGGCTCTGTGAAACCCGGTGATCCCAAATATCTGTATTAATCTGTGATGTTGTACATTTCTAAGATGTTGCATTTTATCACGCCTTGAGCGAAAATTATATATTATATATATACTAGTAGATGTTGTATATGTTTTGCATCCGCGCTAGTCCAGTCCCCGCTCTGTCGTTAGTTAAGTAACCTAACGGGTGATGACGGGACCCGGTGGCGAATGCGGATGGCATATACGTACATCATTATTTTCGTTCTTTTGTGGTGTGATCAATTGATGGGACTGCGTTGATTCAGATCAATGCAAGATAAACAAACCTATTCTGATGTTGTTGGAACACTTTTTCAAAAAGCTGTTATTGCAAGGACGTTCACTTTTGTTTTGCACAGTGGTATTCAGTTGGAATATCCTGCTCCTTGGTCGACGAGGCAAGGGTCGAGATCCCTTCACCGGGAGTGACCCCTTAGACAAAAGTTTGCGTCAGGGCAGTAACTTCACTATAGCTGATTACTTTTGCTTTGCATCATGGTATTCAGTTAGAATATCCTGCACCTCATTCTACGGGGAAAGAGCCGAGATCCCTTCACCGGGAGTGACCTCTTTAGCAAAAGTTTTCGTCACTATATTTTTAAAAAGCTATCAGTTCCTTCAACTATATCAAGTTCATTACGTTAAAGGTTTTCGCCAGAAACCATTCGTAGCCCTCCGTCGTTTCATATGGATAGTCAATAGTATTCAAGCTGTGTATGTTGGCCAAAGTCAAGGCACGGTGTTTGGTAGCTGTTGGGTATTCATATGCAGCATAGATAGATACGTTGGTTTGGGACAGTCGTATAGCCTTGTTGGCCAAAGTCAAGGGCTTGTACGGGTGGGTTCAAATTAACCTGGATAATGACGGGTAGAACTTGACATGTGACTTATGATATGTTGGCCAAAGTCAAGGTCATAAGAGCATGGGGCAAAAATCCACATCGGGAGTTTCAAAAGAACTGAAACTTGCCAGATATGCGCATACGTTCTGGAGTGTGATAGCGTGAGCGGATTCCGTCACGTTATCATGCGATGATAGTTGGATCCCGATTCCCACTGATGAGTTGTTTACTCCTTGGGTGATCCCGGCTAATTCTTCTTTCTGGTTTGGGGAAGAATTTGACGTTACAGTGGGAGGTTTCCTGATTAGATAAAGTGGTAACCATTCTGATCTAGGTTAGAGTGCATGCTGTGTGTTTCTTTTTCTCTCTCTCTTTGGAAGCGACCATTGACCCGACCCTAGACTATGACTCAGTGACCAAGTTGACCGAACCTTCTTAACACTGGCTTTTGGATTGTCAGAGTTGCAAACCTCATTGCCACTCCTACTTTTACCCTTTTCTCCGGGACACCCCGTATTACTACGAACGTCCACTTCCATTAGACAAAACCATCGTATGGTTATATACGAACTCGAAGGAATTCGAGGATGGTTTCTTGTTCTGGAGAAAACGAACAGGACTATTCAGTTGTCTTTTCCTTTTACCTTCACTCAGGTTGCGAGTACTCCTTGGTTTAGGAGATAGTACGCCTGTTACGCAAATTGGATAGTCTTCTTCCAAACCTTAGGCTGGTGCCGAATGGTGGGGAATGAAGAAAACCAATTAGCTTAAACGGTGTACAGAAGGTATTAAGTTAAGACAAATAAAGGGATTAGTAAGAGGGCAAAGTAAATTGCGACTGCTATTCACAACCAAACCAAGTATTTCTTCGCCAATCCTAAATCACCTTTGTATTTCTCCAGGACACTCCGTATCACTACGAAGATCCCAAGTTTATTTGATAATCCATCGTATGGTTATATACGAACTCGAAAGGAACTTGTTCCAGTTCGGGGATGGATCATGGTTCAGGAGAAATAGGAATAAGGTTCATTCGGTTTTCTTTTATCTTCACCTTCTCTCGCATCGCGAGTGCTCCTAGGATTAGGACAGTACACCCATTATTCTTATTGGATAGTCTTCTTCCAAACCATAGGCTGGTGCCGAACGGTAGGGAAGGAAGAAAACCATTTGGCCTAAAGGGGTGTAAAGAAGGTAATGACTAAAGACATATAAAGGGATTTGGAGAGATGGCAAAGAATTATACGGTTATAGTTGTGAATCTGGATAATGGAAGAGGCATTACGAGGAATACCAGGATACCCCATCGAAACATTTCAATGTTTCAGTTACACTGTGTACTGTTAAAAGAAAACTGATTTCCCAATTAGACACTTGCTCCAGGGTGTGTATTTACCAGGTATGATTCTCACATCTGTATGGTTTTACAGATAATGAGTGGGAGTAAGTTATTGGGAATTAGGTGATCATCCTCATTATATCGGGATTCGTTGTAATTGGTGATATTTGAGGAAGTCACCTGGGTTGTTTGCCGGTCGGCAAATATATGGTTTTGAATATCCGTTGTTATGCTCCAATTTCAAATTGATATATCTGTACATCTATTTTTATAGAGTAAGACATACCTTTTTGAAATTATGTCTATGACATTTACCTATACCAGTGGATGGTTAGGTAAGGAGCATTGAACAGCGGTGTAATTCTTCTTAACCAAAAGTATAGTTTTCAACCTACGACACACAGTGAATGAGTCATTTTACTCAAGGGACTTGTACAGAGTATTGTATATTTTCCAGTGTCCATTAGGACAGAGGGGTTGGTCCTCGTACTATATTCTGTTTACTTATGACTTCCCTAGTTCTTAGACATGTGTTTCGTAGAAACACATGGTCTAAGTTTTGAGGAGTTATAGGTATAAGAATAAAGTAGAGAACCAGGTATTACAAGCATCGGGATTCTTCAAAGTGATCGAAGATGTAGATACTTGTATAGGTATTCAGTTGATAGTAATGGTTAAGGGAACTTGCTTCTCTTTCAGGTTACTCATAATTAGAAGTACTCCTAAGTTGAGTAACGCTGATCGGCCTCCTTCTATTTAGTTGACATGCACTGGTGACAGCTGCATGATTTGAATCTGGTTCAATTAAATCAGTGCCTATATTTCTATATTGGATATAGAACAGTTCATATCTTGACATTGTTAAGATACGGGGAGTTGTCCGGCTTATGCTTAAAACCAGACTCTGGATAACTCAAGGCACGTTTCTATAATGGCTGTTTGTGGGTTGACCCGGGCTATGACGAGGGTTGACTTTCTACCATCTTGAAGATCAATAGTGATATTGTTCTTGACTCGCCACAGTTTTAATTAAAAATGGATTTTTTCAGAAAACAGTAGTGGGAGTATGGTAGAACTGGAAGTGATTCCAGAACCGCAAACGATTACTGAAGATTTGATAAAAACCTAAAGATTCAATCTGGTTTGACATTCCATTGGCCACTCCGCAGATAAAGTGGGTAACCTCAGCCGCTCGAGTGGTACTTCGGTATGCTCAAGGACGGTGGCAGGGAGGTTCTTGTTTACCCAGAATTTCCATTGCTGTTGTTCCAGACTGTGAGACCCGGCAGGAGGATGAGTATAGCGTCGTTCTAAACTAGCTTTAGAAGTGCACGTGTATATGACTCTGCCAGAGGGTTGTCGTAGTCAGTGGGAGCGGCGGAAACATGGTGGACAAGTGGCTTATGTCTATTTATAGACTAAAGCAGATACAACGGAGATAGATCATCTATTTCTGATGTGACAGTCATAGGTTTGACTTCATCAGAATAAGGGATGGATCTGTTAAGAAGGTAGTAGGGCATGATGTCCTGGTATTTGATGACATACACAAAGTAGGAAGTGATATTCCTATACTACGATCGGTTATACTTTGGTCGTCACACAGTGGTTTCTCCACACATGACTTGGATATTATATCAGACATTCTGGTTACTAGATCTATGGTTTTAGATCTAGATTTGGGTAGTTTCCCAATCTGGGTACTTTGACCGCATTCTAAGAGTATTTAGAATGGACGACTCCTGGCATGGTGGTGTACCTGCAGGTAATGGAGTCACCCTCTCTAAAGGTGTCTTACAGACTAAAGGGGAGAGGGATGTGCATGATTGGCAGATCACTTGCTTAGGCAATTGAGTCAATCATAAGATGTCAAGTACCGCACCAGATGTTGTTCTTGCAGTAGGTGCAATATGTTGATATTGATCCAATCCTGGAGAAACAGTCGGAAGCAGTTTTAGAACATAAGTTGATGTTCTAGGGATATGATAGCAGAATTCTCCTTCGGGAGACAGTTATCATTCCAGGCTTCCAAGGTGACCTGGATGGCAGAGTGGCTGTCAGAGTTATAGTTTTCCCTCTGACGAGGGGCAATATTTTGGACAGGTGGTCCAGGTGGATACTGAGGGAAGGCATGGCGCAGGATACTGATTAAGTTCAGTTGACGATACAGTCTAAGAAGTTTGGATTTGGAGTTCACTTGTGAGCTAGGTCCCATCAGATATCCAGACATATTCTAAGACAGGTATTGCTCATTTCGGGAGATGGCTTTCTCCGCGAACTTGAGATAGAGAGAGACATAGAAAGAAACACCAGAGCGGATCCACTCACTAAGGCTATTCCTCGAACGCAATAGTTTCGCAAACGAGCTTTGTGAGACTGACTAGTAGAGGAGTTGGGTGTTCGGTATCACACGGGCTGTGAGTATGCGACATCGCAATAATTAGCCTTGAGTGCAAATGGGAGATTGTTGGAGATAGTGCCCTCAGAGTCAATTATTGGATCACAGGCACGTGATTGCAATGATTGAGGAAGGACCTGTCCCAGTAGGACAGTCTTACTCAGGATGATAGTATGCTATCTGGTTTATCTTTATCATCGTGTACTGCTTTAGGTGACCTTACGAGTCGCTATTACACGTTGACAAAGCCCCTAGGATTCTTGCTTGACTACCAGCAGTATGAGGGCGATCATATAAGTGAGAGCTGGAGTCTATAAGCACATCCTTAAAAGGTCCCTAGTCGAGGGAGTTTCGAGACAGGGCATCAATTCTCCAGAGTAGACTAGTGTATACAGTCGAGACCCCGACGAGGGGCGGTGGCCGGTCTCACAAGCCACTGGTGTCAGTTGGTTCACCTAAGATGTGTACAGGTGCTCATTGGGTTATGAGTACACCGAACAGGACTCGCCGGGAACCTGCTAGTTGGTATTAAACCTGACGTCAGATAGCAGTTCCCTGGTGACATGTTTATAGGTTAGTTCATCGACCTGAGATCGTCATTTTTCTCGTTTGAGTTCCCACTGTGCTTTGATTACTACCCTACCACGGCTCAAAGGAGTCGTGCAAACAGGTTTTAGTTGGGTACAGTCCCGAGCCACATGGAGGCAGTGAGCGGATCTGCAGGGGTTCGTCTCTCCCGGTATTGGGGGTGAGGTCGCGCTGTGTCTAGGAGAGCCGGAACATGAAAAGTCCTTAGCCAAGGCAGGAGATTTACTGGTAGGTATTCCAGTAGTATCTCAGGGTGTTCTGGGCTACACTCCGACACGACTTGTACCGCTTTTGGGGGTCTGACTTTTACCAACCCCCTAGGCCCGCCATGCGATGCTTATAGACGAACGGACCGGACTGTACGGATATTGTCACTGACAAGCTCAGTAGGGTGTCAGGATGAGTTCGCTCATCGACGTCCCTTTTAGTCAATAGTTGGTAGCCCGTCACGTATGGCTAATACCTCTGACGTGCTAGTGGTTAAATCCACAGCCATAGAATCGACGAGTCTTTAGAGCCCACCCACTCAGTTACTCAGGTTTCGGGCGAAACGCTGTAGAGGCCGTATGGAGATATGGCAGGGTTCGATCAGATACGTGCGGTATTGCACAGATCATGATCAGACGGTTTTTACTAGCCGGCTTTGGCTTAAGCCGGATCCTAGTATTTGATAGTGTAGATTTTGTCTCTTTGCATTTGTATTCAGTGGGAATACAAATGCGGGCATGTATATGGAGTAGTGGGGTTTTCTTGTAATTCATTACGGGATCAGTTTTCTGATGTTGCCAGTTTGCATTCCGTTCCGGCCGGTTTTCCTTTGTTCCTTCGCGACCGGACTTTATCGATGGAGGGGGTTATTTGCAAGTTTGCAAATAACATTTGTGGAGGGGGTTTATTGCATTTGTGGTTCAACTATCATGAGATTCCTTTTTAGTCTCTTCCCTTGCTTTTCTTATGATGGGTTATTGAAAGAATGTGAGGTTGATCTTGTGATGATTTATATATTTCTTTTTATCACATAGTTTCCCACTTGGTTTTTTCTTGTGATTTCCTCCACCATCTCATGAAGGGCCGGCCACTACTTGAGAGGAGAGGGAAAGAGTTCTTTTTTGGTGTGGGAAATATATATCTATCATTTTGATGCTTGCAAAATACACACCATCCTTCTCCAAAAGTTCTTTGATTCCTCCATCTTGGCTACTTCACTTAAACCCCAAAGAGACAATGGCTACTACACTATTCTACAGCAAATCTTGGACTCGTCGGCTAGCCAACTTCGCGCCCGAGTTGCCTCGGTCAAGAGGTGGGAGCCTGTAAAAGATTCCGGCTACGTGGTGCCCTTTCCGACGAGGAGTTGACGGACGGAGATTCCGCGGGAGATCGGAGTGGAGACGAAGACCAAAGGACACGGATCGCTTGGTATAACTTCTCTACTCTTTTCTAGTTTGCTAGTAGCTAGGTTAATGGCCCGATCCGGGTGAAAAGTGCGCGGTGTTGCCAGTTTGCTAGTTTGCAAATTTTTCGTTTCCGCGTTTCCTGCGTCGGATCGACGGCCGGGGCGCCGCCGCGGACTTACAATCGTTTCAATATTGAGCCGTTGAACCGAAGAGTTATGTAACTGGCAATTCACAGTGAGAGACGACAGCCTAAGGGCACCAGGCGCCAGATCATGAACAGGAGGCAAGGAGATATCCTGCTCTGCTAGCTTTGGATGCACCGACACCTTCTCGACTTTGAAGGAATGACATATCGAAGACAATGTTTACGATTTGCGATTTTTTGATTCGAATATCATGTGTCTGTTATTTAGGATTTCGGTAATTTGGGTGATTTATTTGCATGATTGATATTTTGTGCACCACAGTTGCATTTGTCTTCGATTTGATGTCATTTAAGAGGTTGATTTGGATTTCATGCCTATGGTATGCATGTGATTTGACTTGTGCTTTCTGCATAGTTTTCATGCACTTTTAGTATTTTGATTCGATTTTTTGCACGCTGATGCACATGGTTGTGAGATTATATACCACGGTATACCTGATTTGGATTGAGGTTTGTCGTATACCGTCGATTTCGATTGTGATATTCGATATTATTTTTGTGCACCTTATACACTTGATTTGGATTCTTGCGCATACTTGACGTGCTTGATGCGATTTTGGGTGCACGCCAGATGCACTAAATCGGGATTCTTCGTGCATATCAGATGCACCTGATATTGCTGTCGGGCACACCCGTTGCCCTTGACAGGTGATTTTGTGCACACCCATTGCACTTATATTTTGTTTCTGTTCACATGTATGGCACATTCATTGATTTCGATTTCCGTGCGCACCAGACGCACGTGGAATTCTTATACACATGTTGGGATTGATTTTTTTTGGAGCAGTGTTTTATGATATTTACTGTTTAGTATAGTAGCTGAGAAGGACTAGTCCGAGGACAGTACCTGAATATATTTTTGCATGCATTGATAGTTATCGAGAGGATTTCCAAAAGGGAGCTATAGTCTCAGTATTTACCTACATGTCCAAGATGACACGAAACATTTTACAAAGGAAACCCTTCTAGATTATTTTCAAAACGGCGGGACGTGTATATTAAACAAAGGGTGTGTGTGTGTGTGTGTGTGTGTGTGTGTATGGTTATTTTCTTACAATAGACGTCCGCCACATGTGCCGTGATACACGCATTGCATAGTGATTGGAAAAGAGTTTAGCATGCATTTCTTTCAGATGTTTTAACGATGCGTACATGTATAGTTTGATGTATATCATGTTGGTTTTCGTATTGGGTTTTGACATTGGTGTCTACACCATAACTCCGATGATTACGGGATGTTTGACGGAGTTTTGATTTTTGTTTATACACTCGTTTTTCATGCGCATGCACGACGCTACGATATGTTTTATGTATTTATGATTTCGGAGCCCCGACGACTTGATCATTTTACCGAAATGTTTAGTATTTGAGGGGTTTAAATTTAAATTCTGGGACTGAATTTATTTAAGAGGGGAAGACTGTAACATTTCAGAAAAATAAAATAATATTTTTGGGAATTTATATAATTAAATAATAAATATTATGAATATTTTAATGTGTGGAAATTAGTTTTAATGATGTGGTATAATTATATACCAATAGATTGGATAAATATTGGAAAATTACCTTGAATGTTGATTTTTAATGAAATTGTGAGATTTAGACATTTTATGAATTATTATATAATTTATTATATACAAGTTTATTTCTAAACTTGATTATTTTCGCTAATCTTGCATTAAACATTGATTTGTTTTATGCACATGACATGCGCCATGTCATATTACACATTTGTTACATTTTCCTACCGTGGTCTTTTCTTTTTATCATGCATGGCTTTGTTTAAAGGAAAAGAAAAGATAAAGTGAAGAAAAGAAAAGGAAAAGATTAAACAATTGGGTATGGGCAAGAGAGAGAAGAGAGGGTGAGGGGTCAATCTTGGGCATGGCTCATCTTCATTCATTCCCTCTTCATCTTTTTCCCTCCTCTCCCTTCACCATGGCTGCCCTCTTCTCTCCCATCATCTACCTCCTCACTTCACCATCAAAAACCCATCAAAATACCAAAATTCCTTCATTAAAAATGTGCACAAGCTCACTACAAGCATTTTAGACCAAGAAAGTTTGGATTTTGGAGACTTGGGGCAACTCAAGAAAATTTTTGAGTTCCCAAATAAGGTAATTCTTTAACCATTAGTATAGTATTTCATTCACTTTAGCTTCCATGTTAGTTTATAAGTGATTAAATGAGGATTAGTGAACTTTGAAAATTCCAAGAAGAGCTTAGGAGATTTTATGAGTTGCGAAGTGTAAATTAAGGTTTAGTAGTGATCTTAAACCCGTTTAGTGTTAGAATTCTAGAAAAAACCAAAGGATTAAGCCCCATGACATGAACTTAGAAACCCCGATATCGGCAATCTGCGGAAATTTGAAATGTTATTGGAGATCTGCTAACACCCGGGGACCCTAGAAATTATTTAGCAAATACAATGATACAAGCATGCATCCTAAAAGCATTCCCCAAAACATAAGACCCCCATTACAATTCCTGGCCACAAATATATTCACCATGGCCGCAATTTGCGGCCTGGGTACTTCTGAATTGATCCGTGGTTTTATCTTCTGTAAATTAGACACTCCACAAATGCAAAATTGGCTAATTTCAACTGAACTAAAATCAGTATGTGTTTTCTTATGTTGCTGCCTTGGTTTTGCGACTAGTTATGACTTCGATTTTAGTGTTTGGGTTTTGACTCGATGGTTTGATGTTTGTACATCGACATCGAGGATCGGTTTGGTTATTGTTGCATGCGTAGACCATAGGTTTTAACCTATGCGTGATTCGTACGCCGTTTCGGTTTTCGTATGCGATTCTGTTTACGATGCAATATGTGTATATATGTAGGTACCCCCATGTGGACTTGGAGCAACAAGGATGAGCGTGGCGTTATCGACTTCGGCAAGCAAGGATCAAGGTGAGTAGATATATATCTATGGGGGAATTCGGGTGGATGGCGTATAACGCCCCCGCAGTTTCGTAGTATAGAACGCGAATGCGTTATGATATATATATATATATATATATATATATATATATACTTATGTGTTATAAGATGTGTATACTTTGTAAGAAATGCATAGGTGACCTTAGGATAGTTTTAGCGTACTTGTAGAAAAATGCTTTTTGTTAGTTTCTTAGTTGCGAAACCCTAGAGTAATGTTTTGCACACACAAACACACACACATGTATACATTTTATTTTCTTGTGCGTATATGGGGATATATATATACACACACACATATATGTATGTGAGTATATATATATATATACATGGATAATGAGGATAATACTTAGTACTTGGAGATGAGTCGATGTGATTAGCATGATGCCACGAGATCGGTGATGTGATTTGGGTCGTGTGTTGAGACACGACATGATATTATAGCGGATATATATATATATATATATATATATATATATGTTGATGGTATCAGAATGTACTAGACTTTAGATCAGTACCCCAATTCTGGATACGATAATAATAATACTAGATAAATAATGAGATAAATGTGATATTTGATCCGTACCTCGATTTGGGATGCTGTACGATGGATTTGCCGTATGAGATATAATTATGATGATAGCTCCGCACTCTTGACTCAAGAATGTCATATTATATATTGTATCATGCATGATACTATTGAGGCAGGATCACCGACTACTAGATATAAATATTGACTCAGACTTCGGTGGTTTTCCTTACCCTTCGATTAGTCTGTCAGTTTAGTCATGTAGTTTACTTAGTAGATGTTAGATCTGTTAGTTATATGTATGTCAGAGAGGCCATTACTGTACATACGATGTATATTGTAGTGGATGCTAGGACATATATAGGGAGGACTTTCTTGCTCGACATGATAGTATGCTATCTGGTTGTACTTTATCTTAACATGTACTCTTATTGTCTCTATGTTACATGTTGATAAAGCCCTTAGGATATGTACTCGACTACTTGGACTATGATAAGATCATACTAGTGGGGCCACGGTAGTCGACGAGTACATCATATAACTGTTCCTAGTCGAGGGTGTATCGAGACAGGGCATCGATACACCAGAGTAGACTAGCGTATACGCATCCTGACCCATATGATGGGCGATGGATGATCCCATATCCATCGGTGTTTGACATCAAGGATGGTGTACGGGTGCTCAGTGGAGACTTGGTACACTGGACGGACTCGCCGAGAACTCCCAGATGGTATTATACCTTACGTCAGATGGCAGTTCTCTGGTGACACTGGTACAGAGTGGTCTGTTGACCCGAGATCGTCATAGAGTCTTGTGTGATTCCTACTGTGCTTTGATTTCCATCATACCACGTCCAAGAGGGCGTGAAAAATGGTGGCTTTTTGGTACAGTCCCGAATCACATGGAGGCAATGAGCGATAGGAGAGGATTCGTCTCTCCCGGTATAGGGAGTTGATGTTGTGCTGTGTTTGATTGGCTATAACCGGAAATCCCTGGCCAGGGATGCTGAGATTAACTGGTAAGTGTTATCAGTAGTTTCTCGAACTGTTATAGACCTCATATCGACACGACTTATCGAGCTACTGGGGTCTGACGTTTACCACCCCTAGGCGAGATATGCGACATATCAGATGACGAGACCGGACTGTACGGGAGTGTTACTGATTGGATTCACAGGAGAATATACAGGTTTACTTGTTGATCTTCTGATCGCTCAATACCCGGGTGGCCGTTACGTTTAGCAGACCGCTTGCGGCTTGTGGGTGTTTGATATGATCATCACCTACTGCCGGCGTATTGACGAGTCTTTAGAGTCCTACACAGGGGTTTCCTGGCTCTAGCGAAACGGAGTAGGAGCACATATGTGATATGTGCGGGACCGAGATTGATACGATATGAGATACCGTATTCTATTCTCGCGATTTGTAACATTGATCGGTTGTATGCGATATAACCGGGTTATCGGATAAAGTGTTGATTCGATAAGTTGTTACACAAAATATTAGTCGGTTATAGCCGGGTTATTAAATCAAGAGTTGATTTAATAATTTAATGTATAATTATATATTTGATATATTACATTACATTAACTAGTATTAGCTCACTTAAGATTTATTTTCTCACTTGATTGTGCATAAGTGTATATGTGATATATATTTGTGTACATATGATTGTGTCATGCTTGATGATACATCAAAGATGGGTGTATGAGACTTATACCAAGATTAGGGTAAAGATTAGGGTTTTGTTTATATCTTAAGAATAACAAAAGAGAAAGACTTTGTCAAAGTTCTTAAGCTTTCATGAAGCTTGTGGAAACATTGATAAAGTCAACTCTTTTGTCATTCTTAAGGATATTTAGTTAACCCAACCCTTCACCTCATGCTTTGGTTAATTCTCTACATGAGTTAAGCATGATAGCTTAACTCACCCATGGTTACATTATTGAGAGGATAATAATTCATATGATGATATTATTCTTTCTTCTTCATCATCAAGCTCCATGAAAAGCTTACTAGCTCCAATGGTACCATGAGAAAAGGTGTGAGAAAATCAATTCTAAAGTGAGCCCACTTCTACTTCTTCATCCTCTACCACTTGCCATGTAGTTGAGTGTGTTTTCTTCACAAAGTTCATGACCTAGTGAAGGAATAGCTTAAGTTAGTGTCTCCCCGACGTAGATCATCTTCGGCCTTGAAGTCATCGAAGCAATCACGTTCGTTCTTCTTGTGAAGCTTCTTTAGAGTCCGGAGTTCACGATCGCAGCGATGAGGACATCTACACGGAGCTAATGAAGTGAAGGACCGGATCTACAAAGGTTGTAATCCCTTTCACTTAGTGTTAAATTGTTTAACATGTTAGTTTTCGCCTAAACCCTAGTTTAAAGATCCGGCTTTGGGTTGTTCGGCACGGCTAATTTTTAATCGGGCATGGTTGATGCCTCGTAGAACCTTGTGAGCATGCCTAGAAACCTTACAGTAGTATCAGAGCCAAGCTAGAGCTTTAGGCAAAGTCTGAGCGAAGTTTAAAGTCCGATCGAACCCGGAAACCCCGACACGAACCCTTCTCTGGACATTTTCCAAAAATGTGATTTTTTATGAATTAAAAATGCTCAGAAAAATAAGCAGGAAAAACTAAGTATTACTGTGAAGTACGGACCACTAATTCGCTCAGATGACCGCGGAACCGCGGCCAAACCAAGGGTTCCGCGGCGGTTCCGCGGCTAAAATTGTGAATTAGTCCCTGGAATTTCATATATTTATTCTTAGGTCCTTTATTGGCAATTTTTTCTGGGAATTTTTTAATTCCACTCAAGTGTTGAGTTTTCTAGGGTTGTATTGGGGACCCGTTGATTCGATCGGATAATTTAACTTTGTTTAGTTTGTCCGGGTAATTTTTAGAAACTGTTAAAAAGTTCGACCGGATATCAATAACTCACTTTTTCCCCAGTCGGAAATTTTTTCAAAAGTTGGATTTTTTCTCGAGTTTAAGAACGTTCCAAGTCGTACAAGTAACGCGGTGGACCCTCTAGAAGACAACAAACCTTAACTCGATTATGTGACCATCTTGAACTGCCTCTGAACCTTAGGGTTTGTGGCAGTACGGCGTGCCACATGTGAGGCGTTGGCTTGACCCTTCTACGGCTGGACCATTGGTACTGTGGCATGTGATGGATGTTTTTAAACTGATTTCAAGTGTTGAGATATATTGGGGAATTCTTGGGTGTTTGATTATTCGATCGGAAAGTTTAACATTGTCTATTTATTTGGAATGTGATACAATATTTGAAATCCAGTGGTAGTTATGAGATAACTAATTTGAATGTTATAAATCTAGCAGTTCAGTCTCAGATGATCGGTTGCCACGGAATTTTGATGTGATCAAAAGTCCGTCGCAATCACATACCGTACGCGGATACTCGCCGGGTAAACTTAACAGACAGCCACACCCCATAGCCCCGACCAAGTGACAGTAGGAGAACCTCGTCGCCAAAAGCATCCGTTCGGGTGCTCGCGGAAGCGGTGTTCTGCCTTAGTGCACTTCGTCGACGGCATCCGAGGGTGCGGCCGTCTACTAAAGTTTGCGACGAGCATTCGATCAGTATGTCGGGAATCTTGTTCAATTGCTCGACTTGATATTGAAAAGAGTTTTCGATAATGAGACTAAAATGCGGGATTTATAATTGTTAGGCATGCGATGTCTAAGGAATTCATTTGGTTAGGCATGCGATGTCTAAGGAGGTTGCGGATTCCAACTGTTGTAGTTTTACACTTTCTTTTCTGTGACCGTAAGCGTAGTATGTGGTGTATCGCTGGCTTCGTTGCTACACATCAACGACAATCAGGATACGCATAATTGCTTACGTTGATGATATGAGATATTATGTGTTGCTGTGATATGTTATATTGGATCATCGTGTTCTGAATAGCCGGGGGTTTTATGTGAGATGGGATTTTTTCTTTTTCATTCATGTAAAATTCATTTGTATGTAATATTCTTTTATTGGGGCACTTCCGGGCTGAGGATGATGTCACCATTGTATATTATTTACTTTTCCGCATTAGGTAGACCTAAGGCGGGGAGCACAAGTAACCGGGTTCTAGGGTCCAGTAGGAGACCATCTCGAGGAGTCGAGACCGGGTCTCCTAACCCTAGAATTGGCAGTGTTGCTTGCCGCTCTCGTAGGGGTCTAGGGATGTGGGTTTGGCTATTCATCACGACCGTGGAATCCGTGTTTTATACAGGCTCGTATTGAAAACACGGACGTCCTAGTATGTACAATATTTCATATATGTTCTTCTGCTGCAATGTTCTGTGATGAGATCATATTACTGCCTGAGACGAATGTTTATATTATATATATGAGATATATAGTATATATTGTTTATTTCGTTTCATATCTATTGCTTGTGAAGCATATTAAAATAGGACTTCATTAATGAGATTAATGAAATAAAAGAAACCTAAGATGTTGTGGAAACTTGTTTAAAAACTGGTAGCTCTAGTTCTTGCTTTGCATAGCGGTGTTCCTTGTAGAACATCCAGCACCTTATTCGATAAGGAAAGAGCCGAGATCCCTTCACCGGGAGTGACCTCTTTAGTGAAACTAGCAGATGCTACAAACTCGGTTTGTCTTTTGATTGCTTCTATAGTTCTTGCTTTGCATAGTGGTATATATGATATATCCTGCACCTTATTCGATGAGGAAAGGGCCGACGATCCCTTCACCGGGAGTGACCCCTTTAGCAAAACTAGAAAAGCCTAAAAAACACTCCATTTAAAAATCACTCGATTCTACAACGATATCAAGTTCATTACGCAATAGGTTTTCAGAAAAACCTATCGTAGCCCTCCGTCATTTCAGATAAGTGGTAGTTAGTACTCGTGCTACGTTTGTTGACCTCCGTCAAGGCGTATTGTGCGGTAGCTGACTAGTATTTATCTGCTTATGCATATGATGCAGATTGGATTAGGGTAGTCGTGCGACCTTGTTGACCTCCGTCAAGGGTCGTGCGGGTGGGTTTAATTCAATCAGGAAATGACGGGTTGAACTTGACTAGTAGCCTATGGTTTGTTGACCTCCGTCAAGGTTATAGGACGCTAGGGGTAAAATATTATCGGGAACTTCAAGTGTTGAAATTTGCAATGAGATTGCATACCTTCTATGAGATAGTTGGATCCCGATACCCGCTGCGAGTAAGAGTTACTCCTGGGAGAGTTTTACACATTACAATTAGCCAATCAAGTAGGTGTCTAGAAAGGTGTTAACATGGTTACGCCTCTGGGAAAACGAGGTTTACTTTAATTAGGTCCGTGCGAAAGCACGGGGAACCTCCCTCAAAGTACCGACACTGGCCTGGCTGAAAGATTGGCGAACTTATAGCGTATATTTAATCCCGGCTAGTCTTTCCTTTTAGGGTTTGAAGGAAGATTTGGTTAAAACAGTGAGAGACATCCTGATTAGATATATTAGAAAACCAATCTAATCTTGCAAGAGCATACGCTGAGTGTTTTCTTCTCTCTCTCTCCAGGTAGCGACCATATCACGCCTTAATCAAGATAATAAAATGGATATATTGACCGAACCCGCTTGTTATACTGAGATAGGGAACGTTGGTCCCGCTCCAACTTATAATTGTTATAAGACAGAGCAGGAAATTAGGGAATACCAGATTTCCCGTGCCGCCCAAACGAAGAAAGTGCATGCTAATGCATCTTCTTCGGGTGTGTTCATTATAGAGAACTAAGAACAGGTGATAAGTTTCATGAGACAGAAAATGGTGCAAGTGTTGCAGCCAAGTTTGTTAGTCACTATCACCCTGTATTACCAGAATACATTGATTCTGAACAAATGTTATTAGATACCGAACCTGATATACAACATCATATCAGTCTTTTTATTAGTAAAGAAAGGATATAATTTTGTATTGTTGGATAATGTTTTGAACATTTCCTATATCAAGAGTTGATCGGTTCAGGCACGTTATCTAAAAGCATTGACGTTCTAAATCAAACTACTGTTCTTAGTATACAGAACACACACGAGAGGAAGAGTTCAGAAATGAATGAATCCTTCTTGAGGCATTGTAGACTAGGTCATATCAATGCGATCCGACTGGCTGAAGTTACATATAGATGCATATTTAAATTAGTTTGAATTTACATCTTGTGAAACTTGCCGGTCATGTCATAAAGATAAGATGACCAAAGCTCTGTTTATTGGAAACAGAGAAAGAGTTAGTGAACTCTTGGGATTGATACATGCTGATGTATGAAAGTCTCCTGTCTACACATGCCAAGACCGGTTCTTTGTACTTCATTACATTCTCTGATGATCTCTCAAGATTCAGACATATGTTCCTGTTGAAACACAAGTCCGGACCATTTGAGATATTCACAGAATGTAAGTTAGAAGTAGAGAACCAAAATACGGGTTAAAGTTTTATGTCCTTTGAAGTGATCAAGGAAGAGAATACTTGAGCACGGAATTCCTGGACTATTCTAAAGGAGAATGAGATTCTCTCTCAGCATTACTCCTCCGAATACACCATAGCACGATGGTATATCGGGGCCGAGCAATAGCACCCTATGTGATATGGTGTGCTCTATGATGAGTACTACTGAGTTTCTTATTTCCTTTTGGGAGTTATGCACTTGAGAAGTTGCATACCTATTGAATAGGGTTCGAATCAAATCAGTTGCCTACCACTTCATATGTGATATGGAAAGGGAAGAGCCCATATCTTAAATTTGTTAAGATTTGGGGCTGTCCGGCCTATGTCTAAAAGCAAAATCCGGAAAAGCTCGAGACAAGGTCTGTTATGTAGAACTGGAAAGGTTTCAGCTATACAATCTACAACAGATGATTTGGTAGAACCGAAGGATTCAATAGTAACCAACGAATCTCAGCCTCTCCGCCGATCTAGTAGGGTTCCTCACCCACCTGAGAGATAATTTGGTTTCTCTATGACAGTGGGAGCAAGGATTGCATCATGAGATGATGACCCAACTAGTTTCGAGCTGGCCATCAGGACTGGGACTTTGTAAGAATGGCTGGATGCTTAGCGATCTGAGATGGAATCCTTATACACCAACAAAGTATGGACTTTGGTTGCTTTATCTGAAGGGTTAAATCCCCATCAGGAGCAAGTATATCTTGAGAAGATTACTTGGTGTACATGGAAAAGTTGAGACTTTCAAAGCTATGCTTAAGTCCATCCAGATCCTACTTGCCACGGCTACATACCATGACTACGATATCTGGTGGTTGGGTGTCATGACTGCTTTTCTAAATGATGTTTTAGAAGAAAGCTTTTATAAGTACACAGCCAGAGGGCTTCGTAGACAGTGGGAGCAGCGGAAACGTGTGCAAGATGTTTTATATGATAAAGCTAGCATCGCGGAGTTGGAACATCTGTTTTGATGTGGTAGTCAAAGAGTTTGACTTCATCAAAATGGTAAATGAACCTTGTATATACAAAAAGGTAGTTGGGAGTATGGTGGTGATCCTCGTAGAGTACGTGGATGACATACTCTTGATAGGGAAGGAATTTCCTATGCTATGCTCGGTCAATCTCCACTTATCACAAGGATTCTCCATATAGGATCATAGTGATACCTCCTGAATCCTGGATTTTGGATCTATGAGATAGATCTAATTGGATGTTAGGATACTCACTAGTTGTAGTGAGATGGTATCAATCGATCCTGGGGAGAATCACTGGAAAGGTTCCAGGGTGATAAGGATGACTGAATGTCAGTCGCAGGCATTGTCTATACCCTCAGTGGAGGGACGGTATGTTGGAAGAGTTCCAAGCTAGATACCGTGACTTACTAGACGATTAAAGGCAAGATGCATCGTTACCAAGGATGCTACCAAAGAGGCAGTCTGGATATATATAAGTTCATGAGATGAACTTCGTTCCTACCATTGTGTAACAATGGAGTTGTGGCTTATGCCAAGGAACTACCATCCCATCAGAAATCCAGATATAATTCTTAGGCAGTATCACCTGATCATGGAGATGGTTGATCTCCAGGGAGATCGAGGTTAGGAGAGTAGACACAGAGGACAACAGCGCGGATCCACTCACAAAGGCCTTTTTCCCAGTAGAGACTTTTATGGGATAGTTGAGTATGAGATACTTCAACCGCAGCTAATTGTTGGGTATGTGATACCACAACAGATGGCCCTAGTGCAAGTGGAAGATTGTTAGTTATATGTATGCCCTAGAGGCCATTACTGTACATACGATGTATATTGTAGTGGATGCTAGGACATATATAGGGAGGACTTTCTTGCTCGACATGATAGTATGCTATCTGGTTGTACTTTATCTTAACATGTACTCTGATTGTCTCTATGTTACATTTTGATAAAGCCCTCAGGATATGTACTCGACTACTGGGACTATGATGAGATCATACTAGTTGGGCCACGGTAGTCGACGAGTACATCGTATAACTGTTCCTAGTCGAAGGTGTATCGAGACAGGGCATCGATACACCAGAGTAGACTAGCGTATACGCATCTTGACCCATATGATGGGCGATGGATGATCCCATATCCATCGTTGTTTGACATCAAGGATGGTGTACGGGTGCTCAGTGGAGACTGGGTACACTGGACGGACTCGCCGAGAACTTCCAGATGGTATTATACCTTACGTCAGATGGCAGTTCTCCGGTGACACTGGTACAGAGTAGTCTGTTGACCCGAGATCCTTATAGAGTCTTGTGTGATTCCCACTGTGCTTTGATTTCCATCATACCACGTCTAAGAGGGCGTGAAAAAAGGTGGCTTTTGGGTACAGTCCCGAATCATATGGAGGCAATGAGCGATAGGAGGGAATTCGTCTCTCCCGGTATAGGGAGTTGATGTTGTGCTGTGTTCGATTGGCTATAACCGGAAATCCCTGGCCAGGGTTGCTGAGATTTACTGGTAAGTGTTATCAGTAGTTTCTCGAACTGTTATAGACCTCATATCGACACGACTTATCGAGCTACTGGGGTCTGACGTTTACCACCCCTAGGCGAGATATGCGACATATCAGACGACGAGACCGGAATGTACGGGTGTGTTACTGATTGGATTCACAGGAGAATGTACAGGCTTTCTTGTTGATCTTCTGATCGCTCAATACCGGGGTGGCCGTTACGTTTGGAAGACCGCTTGTGGCTTGTGGGTGTTTGATATGATCATCACCTACTGTCGGCATATTGACGAGTCTTTAGAGTCCTACACAGGGGTTTCTTGGCTCAAGCAAAACGGAGTAGGAGCACATATGTGATATGTGCGGGACCGAGATTGATATGATATGAGATACCGTATTCTATTCCCCTGATTTGTAACATTGATCGGTTGTATGCGATATAACCGGGTTATCGGATCAAGTGTTGATTCGATAAGTTGTTACACAAAATATTAGTCGGTTATAGCCGGGTTATTAAATAAAGAGTTGATTTAATAATTTAATGTATAATTATATATTTGATATATTACATTACATTAACTAGTATTAGCTCACTTAAGATTTATTTTCTCACTTGATTGTGTATAAGTGTATATGTGATATATATTTGTGTACATATGATTATGTCATGCTTGATGATACATCAAAGATGGATGTATGAGACTTATACCAAGATTAGGGTAAAGATTAGGTTTTTGTTTATATCTTAAGAATAAAAAAAGAGAATGACTTTGTCAAAGTTCTCAAGCTTTCATGAAGCTTGTGGAAATATTGACAAAGTCAACTCTTTTGTCATTCTTCAGGATTTTTAGTTAACCCAACCCTTAACCTCATGCTTTGGTTAATTCTCTGCATGAGCTAAGCATGATAGCTTAACTCACCCATGGTTACATTATTGAGAGGATAATAATTCATATGATGATATTATTCTTTCTTCTTCTTCTTCTTCATCAAGCTCCATGAAAAGCTAACTAGCTCTAATGGTGCCATGAGAAAAAGTGTGAGAAAATCAATTTTAAAGTGAGCCCACTTACTACTTCTTCATCATCTACCACTTTCCATGTAGTAGAGTGTGTTCTCTTCACAAAGTTCATGACCTAGTGAAGGAATAGCTTGAGTAAGTGTCTCCCCGACGTAGATCATCTTCGGCCTCGAAGTCATCGAAGCAAGCACGTTCGTTCTTCTTGTGAAGCTTCTCTAGAGTCCGGAGTTCACGATCGCAGCGATGGGGACATCTACACAGAGCTAATGAAGTGAAGGACCGGATCTACAAAGGTTGTAATCCTTTTCACTTAGTGTTAAAATTTTTAACATGTTAGTTTTCTCCTAAACCCTAGTTTAAAGATCCGGCTTTGGGTTGTTCGGCACGGCTAATTTTTAATCAGGCATGGTTGATGCCTCGTAGAACCTTGCGAGCGTGCCTAGCCACCCTACAAGATCTGGGCTCGAGCCATACTTATTTCCAAAACTAACGAATCTTGAGTATTTTAAAGACAGGACAAGGGATACAACAGATATTTCAAAGGTCGTACATTTTCTCAAAAACACCGTAGCCCATATTTTCTAAACACCACGATTCATGCGATTTTAGATACCAAAAACTGTATGACTCATATATAGGAACGTTTATTCCCTTATCGTTGCATTTACTATTCATTTGCCATTTATTCTTGCTGTTCGCATCGCATTGCATGTTTATGTATTTTCGTTACATTATTATGAAACCTGTTGTCAGGACACCAGCACCATTACCGATGATGCGTATACTCCACGTACACTTGCTTGCCGGCTTACCCACATCATCATCGATAATTGCCATGTCACGTACACTTTAGAAAATATTATTTCATTGACATAGCTTGCTAGCTGATAGTTCCAATATGTTATTGCTTTATTATGCTAGTTTAATTATTGCATTCCATGCTTGATATCAGATGCATTCATATATTCGTTTGTCATGCAATGTTATGGAGTTTTATGCCAGTAATTTTACTGTTATTTACTCTTGAGATTGGGATTTCGGATTTCCATGAGATTTCTGGATTTAGAGAAACCGCAAAGATTTTATAAACTGATTATCATTTTAAATATAGAAATTTTGGTTTCCTCCTGATATGATTTGAGATATGTCAACCATGAGTTTTCTGGGCTCTTGAGCGATATCATACACCCGATTCAAGAAGGAGGAGGAACCGTCTGTGGGTGCATGGTGGACCCGGTGCAGTACCCCGGGACAAGATGATCCCAGTAGATGGCGTTGAGGCCGGCAGGGGAGCACTACCGACCGGTTATTATGACGCGCCGGATATCCGGAAGATACTGACGTGGTTTTGAGATTTGATGATACAGGCCAGTTCGGATAGCCGGAGCCTGAGATATTGAGATTGGATGATATAGTCCAGTCCGGATAGCCGGAGCCTGAGATATTGAGATATATATTTTGTGTCGATGCTTGACACTGATTCTCTGTTGATTTCATTGATGATACTCGATTTTTATACAGAAATCTCATTGAGATAAGAAGACAGTTTTGTCATTTAGATGCATTCGTTTTTCATGCATTCATACATCATATATGATATGTTGTTACCTGAGGCATTGACACGAGCACTTGATATTACACTTATGTACAGATGTTTACCCTTGCCATTATTATATGCTTCAGGCTATATCATTTTGAGGATATTACTATCGTATGACCTAGGATTGAGTCATACATGCGATTTCTGCTCGGTGATGTTTTCTACTCATGAGTTGGCAACTCACCCCCGTTGTGCCATAATTTCTTGCAGGTTTGCCGCACAGGTTTCCTTGGCGGCTGCTTTCTTCCGGGTGATTGCTTTGGTAGGTGGGTTCACTTGCATCGTGACCACCATTGTACCTTATTTATATTCAGTTGTATCTAGTAAAACTCCATCAACCGGACTTGTATATTTTATAGACTTAGAAGACAAGTTGTATATTCTTTCGACCTTAGAGTCACGTTGTATTATTATGGTTTTCTCGATGATGTTGGATTTCATTCTGAGTTTTGATCCTCGCCCTTCGGCATTGTAGATTATATTGCTTGAGTGGTTGATCCGCCATTTGGTGAAGAGCTAGCTCCCGCTTGGAGATGCCTTTATCTATTGTATATTATTCATGTTTGTACCCTCTTGGGGCCAGTATTTACAAAGAAGACTCTGCCGAAATTTTCGGAAAAGACTTGATGTTTTAAAATTGTTTACTACGACATTCAAAGTGATTTATATGCAAACTTTTAAACAAGTTTTCCTTCACTTTATTCTTATAAATGGTTTAGATTTCTGAGATTTTGGCTTACTTGAATTAGATGGGGTCCTATAGACTTCATATAATTCAAGTGTCAATCACGTGCCATTTCGGGTCGTGACACCATTGACTTGGTCAAAACAAATATGAAAAAAGGAAAAGTATTTGTTTTTTTTTTTGATAAATGATTTTTGTGGCATGGCTACTTATGTTGACTACTTGACTTGGATTGATTTGTTGACCATAGATATTTTGTGAGATATTTTTGACCTTAGATATTTTGTGAGATATTTTGGTGAGATATTTTCCATGCCATATGGTCATATATAAATTAGCCATTCTATTTTTTAATGATTATCAAAAATACATTCTCTCCCCTAAAGCTTGCTCTCTTCTTCTTCCTGTCAAAACCCTAGTGTCTGATGAGTTGAGAATCAAGGGTTAGTGAGACTAAGCCACTCTAAATCATACTCTACTCATTCTAGGTTACTTAGTTTAGAATACCAAGTGATCTAGTTTCCTCAACTTGGAGGTTTAGCTCAAGGTCGGAACTCTCGGGTGGATCTTCTACTACTTTGAGAAGCCGATGAGGAGGTGCTTTCCATTTCTACTCCAAGGAGCTTGCGAGGTGAAAGGGGACAGCAGAATGAAGAGAAGGACTTGGAACTTTAGGTATAATCTTCTAACACAGTAGATAGAACCTCTAGTTAGTTTGTTAGATATGGTTTATCAAAGATCTTGTGTTAAAGTCGATGTTACCTTGTTTGTAAAAATCGTTTTTTACCCGTTCTGCCTCCCTGCAAATTAGTGGTGTGTGTAACGTTGACTTACAGTGGTATCAGAGCTGACTAAACCATAGCTAATAGTTTAAACGACAAGTAAAACTACGAAACCGAAATAACCCGAAAACATCGATGCTTAGGTCCAAGTTTCTGTCGATTTTTAATGAGACTCTAAAAATTATTTTAGCAACTGCAGAGTAATCTTTGAACTGTAAAATGAACACAGAACAAAAACGAGACAATTCCCTCCAAACTGGGCCGGCCACATTGCTCCAAAATCCGGCGAGCTCGGTCCAACTTTAGGGGATTGCTTTGTATTTTGGTGTGTGGCTTTCTGACTTGGATCTAGTGCTTCAGGAGTTGTTTGATTTTACCAATTTTGATTTTACTGTAAATTCTTTACTGTGGCAAATACCGGGTGTTTTGAAGACGCAGTTTAATGTCGTTTAATGTTTCAAGTTCTGTTAAATGTGTTTGTAAACTTCCGCTAATTACTATATGTCGGTTAGTTGGGGGTTGCACATTTCTATGATGATTATATTGGTTTGTGGATATGAACTTGTTGTATTGTCATGATGAATAGCCGGGGATATGAGATGAGGGTTTTCATTCTTTCATTCGATGTAAAATTTATAAAGTGATGTAATATTATTTTTGCGGGGTACATCCGGGTTGAGGTTGTAGCTACCATTGTATTATTTCTTTTACTGTTTTTGCTCCTAGGATAGACCCAAGGCGGGGTCCACAAACTATCGGGTACTTTGAAGTGTCGAGTGGCCTACTCACTTTTTTGAGGGAGGTTGCTTCACTTCGGGTATTTGGCGGGTACTTTGCCGCACCCGTAGGGGTCTAGGGTAGGGTTTTGGCTATTCATCACGATCGTGGAATCCGTCTTTTGTTACAGGCTCAAACGAAACGCGGATTCCTAGTATATCCAATGTGTTCATCTGTGATCTGAAATGCCTATCATTGCATTTGACGAATGTATATATCTATATATGATATCTAGTAGATGTTGCTTATGTTTTGCATCCGCGCTAGTCTAGCCCCTAATCTGTCGTTAGTTAAGTAACCTAACGGGTGATGACGGGGCCCAGTGACAAATACATATGGCATTGTTGGGGTAAAAATTTACACCCCAGTTGACCAAGTCAAAATCAAAGTCAACGCCAAGCCAAGTGGGCCCATGTCCGGGTCGAGCCCGAATATGAAGCGGCCAGCCTCCCCCCATGCCAAGATAAAAATTTTGTAATAAATAATTTTGTTGTATTTCTTTTATTTTTTTTTATAGATAAATGTATGAAAAATAGGCATAAAGCCAAATTTTTTTAAAGCCCATGGCTTATGTGCAAAAAGAAATGGCACATGAGCCATGGGATAGGCAAAATGCCATTTTGTGAAGCCTAAGGGGCTCTGTGTAAAGTGTATAGCCTATAAAGGCAAATATAATGAAATATCTCAACAACTTTTTTTCTCTCTCAAAAAAATTTTAGATCTGAGATCTTTTCTCCTTCTTCAAGTTTCCAAAACCTTCTTCTTTCTTTTGAATTAAATCAAGAGTTTTATTCTTCATTCTATAAAACTAAATAGTTTTTCACCACAAAACCCATAAAGGGGAACTCAGATCTTCCATTAGATCTCAAAAAGAAGAGATTTTTAAAATCTCATATCTCTTGATCTTCAAGATCCAGCAACCAGAGGAGAAAGAAGAAGAACCCCTTTTATCAACCCCAAAACATCTTAGGAGTTTAACTCCACCCTGATTTCTCTTTCGAGAATTTCTGGGGGTAAAAGCCTCTTTTCCTCGCCGGCGCCCAAGCGCTCAAGCGCCAAGCGCCCACGTGCCGACACGTGGTGCGCTGGCGCCTAAGCGCACAGCACCTAAGCGCACAACGCTCAAGGCGCTGACCCCACGCGTCCTTTGGACGCTTTTTCCCCTTTTTTTTATATATGTATACATGTATATATATATACAGATACACACACACTCCACAACACTGTTCCCCCCAAAAAAATTTTGGGCTGGGGCGCTGCCCCGCACCCCGCAAGGGGGCTGCTAGCCCCCTTGACCCCCAGCCCGCTATCCGGGTAGCGGGACCCCCGTAAAAACTCTGCGTGGCTCCCGATATATCCAAACCCCCCTCCAAAAAAACACACACGTACACTGCACATTGAGTTCGCATGACCAGTTTAACCCGTTAATCGGAGTTTCCCTCGCCCCAAAGGCGAGCGGTAATTAACGGCAGCTTAGTTTGCTGCTGCCGGAGATTCGGATCCCCACAATCAATAAACCCCCACCTACCCTGGGCAGGGGGAATCTGTAGTACGCCTGAAAAGCGCGCGCGTATTCCCATCTCAATGGGGTGACGAAAAACACCCTACAGATTCTGGCACGCCCGGTGGGACCAATCTCTCCTCCCATATTTCGGGTCAAACGTTCATGCGAACTCAATCAATATACATATCGATTGCCTATACTGAAATGATGTTTTCTTCCCGTGCAACAATCATCTTTCGATGATAGTGTCTCCTAAGACGAATTCAGCTTCCAACATGAACCCGATCCCTTATGTGGTCAAGGTCAATGCTCGTGTGGTTCTCCCCGCAAGCTTCAGTCGACAGTGGGAGGAACTGCCCCGCCAGTTTGGCCCCGTCATCATCTACCTTGCCGGAAGCACTCATCAGGCAGAAATCCCAACAAAACAGGTGGCCAAGTCGATCTCAAGGGGCAAGAGGCCGAATGTCATGATCGCCAAGGCACCACAACCGAAACTTAAGACGGTGTCTGAACGACTCTCTGGTGCTCCAGCTGGGGGCAAGACTTCTGGTACAAAGGGCAACATCAAATGTTGCGGACGCGCTCAGGCGATGACTCCAGCAAATGCATAATCGAGCGTATCTCCAAAATCCTCCATTACCCGGTCTATGACGTCTTCCCGAAGAGCCAAAGTCTGCCAAGTGCTTAAAGCAGAAAAGTTAAGGCAGAAGCGGCTCAGGTATCGAGCCAACAAGAGGGCCAGGACTCCGGCCAGGTGGAGTCGTGTGAGATTCCAAGAGCAGAGTCATCCTGTGACTTCGACTGAATCGGCCGTAAAAATCAGCAATTCTTTCGAGCCTCTGAAGTGGGTTCAGAAAAATTCCATGACCGCCAGAATCAAGATGACAGCGGTCCGAACAATGCTACAAAGAGATGTGTCCTGGCCCCAACAAAAAAAGTATGACACTGTCTCTTCGAGAGTCTATCAGGCGCTCTGTGCCGCATGAAAGCAGCAGGGTAAACCCAGAAAGGAAGCGCCGGCACCATTCAAGAATTCAGCCAGGCCAGCCGCCTTCAGTCAACTACCCGTTACGAAAACAGGAGGGTCAAGACAGCGATCCGAGAAATCAGTCGTTGATAAGAAAAAGACGGCTGGATATGTTATCCATACGGTCTATATGGCAGGCGGGCGCCCCAGCGACAACCTCCGCAGCAAGAGCAAGGATGGGGACACCACATCTCAAGTCCAATCTGGCTTGAATGTGGTTGCCGCTGCCCAAGAACAGCCGCCTCCGCTGGATGATGAAAATCCTCTCGAGGAAGAAGATAGGCAGAAAGACCCCTCGGTCCATGCAGAGTCGAGCTCGGACAGCGAGGAAGAGCCGACTTTCCGTCCCAGGACCGCGGAGCAAGAGCTGCTTTAGGAGCTTCGAAAACAGCTCAGGAGCAAAGATAAATAAATGGCAAAGCTCTATTCGAATATTGACGACTTAACGAACGTCGTGATGCAGCTTACGACTCAAATTGCTCGAGCGCCTCCCAATCAAGCACAAGTAGCTACTAATTAGCCGGGTGATGACAATCCGAAGCAGCCAATGCCTGTTCCTTTGGGTCCAAAGCTGGTCGAGCCGCACGAAAGCCGGCCACTTTCCGTTTCTGGAGACGCCTTGGCCCCAGATAGCACTATCCCACTAACACAAGTTCGGATAATGGATTTGGTCACCAGCAAAGTTAAAAAATTGGTGGCTGAAGCTCAAGCTCAGAAAGAAATTGGCAGTAGTGGGCGGCCATGTCCCGCACAGTACGATCTGATCGAGTTCCCGAGCAGCTACGTCATTCCTAAGTTCGGAAGATTTGATGGAACGGGGAATGCAAATCAGCACGTCGCCCACTTCAAAGCCTCATGCGGAAATACAGGGGGCAATGACGCGCTCCTTCTTCGTCAGTTTGTCAATAGCCTGACTGGTGTCGCCTTCGACTGGTCCGCGAGCATACCAGACGGGTCTGTCATTACCTTTGCCCAAATGGAGTTTCTGTTTCGGCAAAGGTTCATGAGTGTCAGTGATAAAATCTCCATTGCCGACCTTGTGAGGACCAAGCCGGGAAAGAATGAAAGCAACACCGACTTTATCGCCCAATGGCGTAATCTCACGGTCAAGTGCGAACCGCCGCTGGAGCAGGACCAGTCCGTCAGCCTTCTCTTTGGGAACCTCAGCAATTGGATGGTCCCATTCTTGTGTACAGCGGGCCTCAAGACATTTCAGGAGCTAACCAAGAAAGTCCAAATGCTGGAACGCTCGAAACAAGAGTCCCCGCCGGACTCTCAGAGAGACAAGACTTGGAAAAGCAAGCAGGGCGACAACCGTAGAAGCGGGAGTTCCAGCAGTACCAATGTCTTCAATGCGTCCGACAATGAAGAAAAACGAAGGGCGGGCGAATCCAAAACCAACCGGTCTCGAAAGCCATTGCTGGGAGGAGATGGGCCTTCCCCAGAGGAGAAAAAGAACAAGGTTTACTCTTTCAGAAGGGACAAGGTCCGCAAGATATTTAAAGATGCCTTGAACAACGACCTACAATTGCCGGAGTCGAAAAGACCCCAAGAAGCAAAAATGACTGACAATCCCCTGTATTGCCCGTACCACCGAGTAGTGAGCCATGCGATCGAGGATTGCTATATCTTCAAGGACTGGGTCGAGAAACAGTACAAGGCTGGAGAGATCGAGCTGTCCTAAAGTGTGTTGGTGAACAAGAACCGAAGCCTTCTGGGAGCAGACAGCCGAACCTGAAGCCTTCTGGGAGCAGACAGCCGAACTTGCTACCCTGAGAGATGAAACGGACCCACCGCAGCCTCCATGGAGTACGCACATATCTAATAAGACGAAGAAGATGATGAAGCTACTTCGGAAAAAGCCCAGGACGGAATGGAAAGGGCAGAAGAAGCCTACCATTCCAGCTGCCAATGCGGCTCCATCAGGCTCAAAATCCAAAAAGCTCAAGAAGAAGAAAAGTGCAGCTCGTCATGAAAAGGAGTCTGCAGGGAGATCGACCATTCAAAAATATATCGATTCCCTCGAAGAATATAAACAGAAGGAAAGAACTTTGATTCGATTGAAGGAGTTCCTCCCTGTACGAGCGGCTGAAATTCTGGAGGAGTTAGAAGAAGACTCTAATGAAGAGATCCCGGTAGTGACCTACTACGCCATACATCTTGGCAGCGACTCTGAGGAGGAGCTCTGTTTTCCTGAAGAGGATGAGGAGCTCGCCACAAAGGCCAACCAAATCCAGCTCAGAAGCGGCAGGGCTCTACCGCCAAATCAGGGTAACGCCCCAAAAGGGAAGGAAAAACAAGTCGCTAATGAAGAAGATGGCAGAGAACTTGCTCATGAAGATTCGAGTCCTTCCCCAGTAGACTATAATGTCTTGGCTCACCTCCGAAATCTTCCGTCTCTCCTTAGCATCTATGATGCCTTGGTTCTATCTCAAGAGCTTAGAGATGTTCTCATTCACGCTCTACAAAACCCCAAGCGGTTTCAGGCTTTCTTTGCGGAAATTAATATGAAAGAAGCTCAGTACACTTTGCAAGCCGCTGCAGTCACGTTTAAGGATGAAGACTTGCTACTGGGAACGGCTGAGCATAATCGGCCGCTTTACGTGACCTGGTATAGCGACGGAGATCGGATTAATCGCATATTGACTGTTCCGGGGTCTTCAGTGAATATCATGAACTTGCGAACGCTGAAGAGTTTGTCAATGGACGTCCGACACCTGTCAAGGGAAATGATTGTCATTCAAGGCTTCAACCAAAATTGCCAGCAAGTTCTAGGGTCCATAGCTCTGCCAATCAAATTTGGGGATCTACAAATTGAAGCTAAGATATACGTGATCGACGCCGACACGTCTTATAAGATTCTCTTGGGACGGCCATGGCTCCACGATTACGGCATCGTCCCGTCAAATCTCCATCAATGCATGAAGTATACTAAAAATAGTGAAGAAAGACGCATTGACGGAGACATCCAGCCGTTTGGTGTGCATGAAGTTTGATATGAATATTCTCAGTACTTTATGAACCACCAAAATGCTAAGCCACAACTGACCGAGGATAGAGCGGCCCCAAGACTCAAAAGCAAATCTGAGCCGGCCGTCACTTTCAAAAGCAAAAATGCCCCAGCGTTTCAGTAGCGACACTGATGAGTCCGACGCTGGAAGTCCGTCCTTCCGTAAAACTCTCCCTCGTTTTGGTAGCGATAAGGATGAATCCGATACTGAAGCCCTATCTAGAAACAAAGTACACCCTCATCTTGGCAGCGATACTGAAGAGTCAGAGGAAGAGGACCTGCCGTGCAACAGCGGTGCAGATTGGACCCCCATGCAACAAGCAAAACTACGAGAGACCTTCGAAATTGCAGAAGGGTCCCTAGCCGTCACAAGGGTACCGGAGCAGATGTGCAAAGAGCTCGATGCGTTGTCAGTCTCCACCCTGGACCAGCTGAAAACTTTTTACATCCACGGAAGGAAAAGTGGACAGAAAGGCATCCTGTTTTATGGGTCAAACCCCGTTGTGCACCCGGACGATTTGTCTGTCGCGTGCCTTCCATATGAGAGAGGCATAAGAGTCGTCCTCAATCCCAGATACCATGCGCCCGAGATGCTGGAATATTTCAAAAAGTGCGGATGCCGGTTATATCAAACGGATTCCGAAGCAAAGTTTTATGAAGGGCTATGGCATCCGCCTCAGGTTCGAGCGTTCATCGATGGACGAATTCAGGATTGACGGGACATAGGCTTCATTCAACCTGATTCCAAAGCATGCTACATGATCCATGTTGGTGAAGCCAGCGAAAGATCAAATGATGATGATGAGATAGCCGAGCCAGAAGAAGCTCCTCAAGAGCTCGAAGATGGCGGACAAGGAACCTTTGACGAGCTAACCGAGATTGACTTAGGAACGCCCGATAATCCAAGGCCGACCTACATCAGCTCACTCTTGTCAGAGGAAATGAAAGCGCGGATAATCGCCCTGCTGCACGAGTTCGTCGACTGCTTCGCGTGGACGTACAAAGAGATGCCTGGCCTTTCCCCTGAAGTTGTCGTGCATAAGTTGGCTATATCTCCTGATGCTAAGCCAATCAAACAAGCTCCTTGAAGAATGAGAAGGGAACTAGAAGAAAAGGTCATCGAGGAAACCAAGAAGCTCATCGATGCCGGCTTCATCAGGGAAGAAAAATATGCGGACAGGATCGCTTGTATAGTCCCAGTGAAGAAGAAAAATGGGCAGATCCGAGTTTGTGTTGATTTCAGGGACCTCAACAAGGCATGTCCTAAAGACAACTTCCCGCTACCGGTCATGGAAATGATGGTCGATGACACCTCAAATTACGAACTGTTCACCTTTATGGATGGCTCATCTAGGTATAATCAGATCAAAATGTCACCTGAGGATGAGAAGCACACAGCATTCCGAACTACGATCGGAATATACTGCTACAAGGTGATGCCGTTCGGACTGAAGAACGCTGGTACTACGTATCAAAGGGCAATGACCAATATCTTTGATGACCTAATCCATAAGGTCGTCGAATATTACGTTGATGATCTGGTCGTCAAGACTAAAGCCAAGGCCGATCATATCCAAGATCTTAGGACCATTCTCACCATACTGAGGGAATACGATCTGAAGATGAATCCTCTGAAGTGCGCTTTTAGCGTGTCATCGGGAAAATTCCTGGGTTTTATAGTCCGGCATAGAGGGATCGAAGTTGACCCATCAAAGATAAAGGCCATCATGGAGATGCCCCCTCCAAAGAGTCTGACGCAGCTGAGATCATTTCAAGGAAAGCTCGCTTATATACGGAGGTTTATCTCAAATTTATCGAGAAGATGTAGGCCCTTCTCAAAGCTCATGAAGAAAGGAGCTCCTTTTGTTTAGGATGCCGAATGTCAAGAGGCGTTCGAAAGCATCAAACGGTACTTGTTGTACCCTCCAGTGCTGGCCGCTCCCATTCCAAATAAACCGCTGATTCTCTATACTGCCGCGCTAGATGAGTCACTCGGTGCGCTCCTTGCCCAGAATAACGAGGAGGGAAAGGAAAATGCCCTCTACTACCTCAGTCGAACTCTAGTCGTGGCGGAACACGACTATTCCCCAATCGAAAAGCAATGCCTGGCTCTGATATTTGCTGTGATGAAGCTGAGGCACTATCTGCTCATTCATCGGGTTATGCTAATCTCCAAGGTCGACCCGCTCAAACACTTGATGACCAGAGCAAGCCTAGCCGGCAGAATGGCAAGATGGGCTGTCATGCTACTTGAGTTTGACATAGTTTATACTCCTCAGAAAGCAGTGAAAGGGAAAGCACTTGTAGACTTCCTTGCCGCTCATCCTATACCAGAAGGGTCGCCGCTAAATTGTGAGTTACCCGACGAACAAGTACTGCACCTCGAGGAAGATGGGCCATGTTGGGAGCTCTACTTCGATGGAGCCTCATCAATAAGGACCTCCAGTAAATTAAGCGTCCTGGAGATAAAAGTAGGGATAGGATTGGTGTTCATCACACCATCAATAGGAACCCTACGGCATTCTTTCGCTCTCACCGAGCCTCGAACGAACAACGAAGCTTAGTATGAAGCCCTGATAACTGGTTTGGAACTCGCCATAGAAATGGAAATCCTTCGGCTACGGGTTTACGGTGACTCCCAGCTTGTCGTCAACCAATTAAGCGGCGACTATAAGATATACAAACTCGAGTTAGCTCGGTACAGAGGCTGAGTGGTGGAACTCATGAAATGGTTCACTTACATTAAACTAATGAGAGTCCCTAGAGCGTTGAATGGAAAGGTTGACGTACTCGCTCGCTTAGCCAAGGAGCTGGCTGATCCTGAAATGGACGAAATTCTGATCATAGTCAGGAGACGACAAATTCTACCCCCAGTCTCTCTGCAAGAAGAGGAAAGCGTGGAACAGAAGAGCAGCCCTGCCGAAGACGCTTCGATCATCCAAGACGAGCCCGATTGGAGAGAACCCTTCATAGAGTACCTCCGATACGACAAGCTGCCCGAAGAAAAATCTGCGAGGATTCAGCTAAAGAAAAGAGCTCTCCGATACGTGTTTGTAAATGACACGTTATACCGCAGGTCATATGACCAACTCTGGCTCAGGTGTCTTTCATTGGCCGAAGCCCAAAAGGTCATGAAAGATGTTCACTCGGGCGTTTGCGGTGCTCACCAATCTGGCCCCAAGATGTGACTTCAAATCAAATGACTTGGGTATTACTGGCCCACCATGATTGTCACGACCCGAAAGATCACATGACTGGCCCTTGAACCATATGAAGCCTATATGACCCCATCTGATCCAAGTAAGCCAAAAGCCCAGAAATCTAAAACCATTTTAAGGAGTAAATAAAGAAAACCAGTTTTAAGAAGTAAAGAGAACATGTTTTGAAAATCAAAGATTTTAAATAACTAAACCGAATATGCATTTCTTTTTAAATGTGCAATCTTTCCTAAAAATTTCGGCAGAGTTTCCTTTGTAAATACTGGCCCCGAATGGGGTATAATAAGAATAACATATATATATATGTGCAAGGAAAAAGGCATCCCCAAGCGTAAGGTAGCTCTTCGTCAATCGACGGTCACTACCATGCAAGCAATATAATATACAAGGCCAAAGGGCGAGGATCAAAACACAAAAAGAAACTCAAAACAGCCAGAAAATCGTAATACTACAAGCGCGACTCTAAGGTCGAAATAGTACATCACTGTTTTACTAAGTATGAAACAATATATAAGTTTTGGTTGATGGAATTTCTAGATACAATGAATAATAAATGTACAATGGTGGTTCTGATACAAAAGAACCCACCTACCCAAGCAAGTCACCCATATAGAAGCAGTGTGTCAGAAAAGTCGCTATGGAATCTGTACGGCAAAACCTGCAAGAACTATGGCACAACGGGGGTGAGTTGCCAACTCGTGAATAGAAAATATCTACAAGCAGAGATCGAATGTATGACCCATCCTAAGTCAATACGATCAGATATATAAACCTCAATATGAATAAATCTGAAGCATGCTAAACTGGCAACGAAACCTCAATACATAAGTGTAGTGCCAAGTGCTCATGCCAGTGCCTCAGGTAATAGCATATCATGAATATGAGGTAAGATCAATGTAATCAAATCTGCATGTACGTGGATCCCGTCCACTCGTCACCCGATGACAATAAGCATTATGCATGCAAATATCATAAAGCATATGCATGGAAAAATATGAGGATATAAACCATCTGTGTCCCTCGCGACACGTCAAGGTCATGGAACCGGAGTGCCCAGCATCGATACTCCAAAACATCATGAAAGTTGTGCACAGCATCGGCACGTAAATCCTCATATATCGGGCTCCGTCAGTCCGGATCAGCCCACGGACTCCGTCTGCGGAATCGGTCCTCGGCCCCAGCAGTATGCCCATATCCATCTATCGACTCTGGTCGGAATCCTCCGGATAACCGCCAGGCCCAACCAATCACCGGTAGGTACTCGCCCACCTCCAGGCTCAATCGGCAAAGTCCATCGATCATCTTGCCGAGGGGAACCATACCGGGCCCACCATGTACCCGCAATCGGCCTCGTCCACTCCTCGAATCGGGTTTCACATGTCGCTCTAAGCACCGAGAAAACACATGGTGGACACACTGAAATATCATATCAAGGGTAACCGGGTTTTTAAAACAATTACATATTCTCTTTTGAAATACCCACGGTTCCCAAATCCAGAAATATCATGGAAACAACATATCTCAATGCGTATAATCAGAAAGCATGATGTATGCGACATGTAAAAGAAATGTATGTTAGTTATGTATATGCCCTAGAGGCCATTGTTGTACATATGATGTATATTATAATGGATGCTTGGTTATATATAGAGATGACTTTCTTGCTCGTCATGATAGTATGCTATTTGGTTTTACTTTATCTTAACATGTTGACTTGTATTGGTTTACTGTTTTACTCTCACATGTTGATAAAGCCCTTAGGACTTGTACTCGACTACTGGGACTATGATGAGATCATACTAGTGGGGCCGCGGTAGTCGATGAGTACATCTTATAACTGTTCCTAGTCGAGGGTATATCGAGACAGGGCATCGATACACCAGAGTAGACTAGCGTATACGCATCTTGACCCATATGATGGGCGATGGATGATCCCATATCCATCGGTGTTTGACATCAGAGATGGTGTACGGGTGCTCAGTGGAGACTGGGTACACTGGACGGACTCGCCAAGAACCCCCAGATGGTGATATACCACACGTCAGATGGCAGTTCTTTGGTGACACTGGTACAGGATAGTCTGTAGACCCGAGATCGTCATAGAGTCTTGTGTGATTCCCACTGTGCTTTGATTTCCACCTTACCACGTCCAAGTGGGCGTGCAAAACGGTGGCTTTTAGGTACAGTCCCGAATCACATGGAGGCAATGAGCGATAGGAGGGGATTCGTCTCTTCCGGTATAGGGAGTTGATGTTGTGCTGTGTTCGATTGGCTATAACTGGAAGTCCCTGGCCAGGGCTGATATAGAGATTTACTGGTAAGTGTTACTAGTAGTTTCTCGACCCGTTATGAGCCACAAATCGACACGACATATCGGTTACTGTGGTCTGACGTATACCACCCCTAGACTTGATATGCGACATATCAGACGAACAGACCGGACTGTACGGGAGTGTTACTGATCGGATTCACAGGAGAACGCACAGGCTAGCTTGTTGATCTTCTGATCGCTCAATACCTGGGTGGCTGTTACGTTTAGCTGACCGCTTGCAGCTTGTGGGTGTTTGATATGATCATCACCTGCTACCGGCGTATTGACGATTCTTTAGAGTCCTACACAGAGGTTTCTTGGCTCAGGTGAAACGGAGTAGAGGCACATATGTGATATGTGCAGGACCGAGAATAATGCGATATGGGATACCGTATTATATTCTCGTGATATTTAGATATGAACCGGGTCATCGGATCAAGTGTTGATTCGATGAATCGGTACATGATATATTAGTCGGTAATATTCGATATAGCCGGATCGTCGGATCAAGTGTTGATTCGATGATTTAATATATAATAATATATATGATATATTATTATATTAACTAATATTGGCTTGCTTTATTATTTCATTTTCTCAGTGGATGATACATTGATATATATGCGATATATGTTAATTGTATTATTTTCTTTTGTTGCAAATATATAATATATATGTGATATATATTATTGTGACATGATACGATTAATTGTTAAACATGTTTGAGGATGATTAATTGAGGTTAGGGTTTGATTAGGGTTAGATGCTTCAAGTTCCTTCTAGAAGCTTTTTTTTTCTTTTGTCATTTGTAAAGATATTTTGGATGACACATTTTTAACTTAACCAAACCCTAACTCTAGTTGTTTCTCTACTCATTCTTAGCCATTCATCCTTGACCATGGTTATATATCAATCATATGTTTTATTTCTATTCATCACAAAAGAAAAGAATTATCATTATCTTTTCATTATCATCTTCTTCCTTCTTCAAGAAAGCTTGCTAGTTTTTCTTAAGTGATGAAATAAAATGAGAAAATGATATTAAAAGAAAGAAAAATTACTACTCTCTCATCCTCATCTCATCTAGCCCATGGGATTAGTGTGTTCTTCCCTTTTGAGTGAGAAAGCTTGAGTCGTAGCAACTTCAAGGTAGATCATCGGAGATTTGGAATACGACAAGCTAGAATGGATCGTTCGAGTCGTGGAGCCTCTCATGAGTCCGGGAGATCGTGGATCGCGGCAAAGGGACTTCTACTCGGAGCTTGTGAAGTGAAGGAGCGGACTACAAAGGTTGTAATCCCTCACACTTAGATAAAAAGTTATCATCTTGCATGTTAAACCCTAATAATCTTGCAAAGATCCCGGCTTTGGGTTGTTCGGCACGTCTAAATTTTTATCCGGGCATGTTTGATGCCTTTTGAACCTTCACAAGAGTGCCTAGGAACCCTACAATGTAAGCATATCATTATGTCATGCAAGAATCATATACTGAATGCAACAGTACTACAGTGTAGTGACATGGTAATTATCGATGATGAAGTGTGTGAGCCGGCAAACAAGTGTACGTGCAACATACGCATCATCGATAATGGTGCTGGTGTCCTAGCAGCATGACTGTAATATATCAACAACACAAGCGATGCAATGCAAATAGCATGAATATACGGAATCAAATAATCAACGCAACAGCAAAGAGAATCTACCTCAATAAATATATCATGCAGCCTTGACATTTGAAATAAGACGAATCGGGGTTTTTAATAAAATAAGGGCTACAGTGTTTTAAGAAAAGATGCTTCGTTTGAAAATACCCGTAGAATCCCTTTTGCCTATCTTTAAAATATCCACGATTCGTTAGTTTTGAAATAGGTATGACTCGGGTCTAGTCTAATGTCTACTAAGTAATCTAAACAGGAGGGGTATGAAACCACCTACATCTGAGTCGATATATATATAAATATAATAGTCAGTAATCCCGCCTCAATAGTATCACAAACGATATAACATCCTCGAGTCATGAGCGTGGATCTATCATCAATATAGGATCGTACGGTAAATCATCGTACGGCATCCCAATAGCTGGGTACGGGTCAATATCACATTATCTCATCACATATCAGGTATCACTACCATCATATCACATAATCTAGGGTACAGATCTAAGTCTAGTACAATCGATACCATCTACATAAATGCGTGTGTAAACACACGTCCCAAAGCCTGCCAAAGCATTCCGTCGTATCTCCCATACGAATCCTGTCATATCGCCGATCTCACGGCCTCAAATCGAATCTCATTGACTCAACCCACATCCCAAGTACTATCCTCAAAATCCAGTATATGTACACATAGTCCCATACACTTGTGAACACATACAAAAAATATATTCCCATATACACATGCGAGAGAAAGTATGTATGTAAGTGTGTGCGTGCGTGTATGTATGGGTGCAACCCCTACTCTAGGGTTTCGCACTACACTAAACCTATCCATCTTATCATTAATAATCTCAAAGAACATATAATAAATATATGTGTATACATATTCGTATACATCACCACGGACTGCGGGGGTGCTATACTCCATCCACCCGACTTCCCCCGTAGATATAATCTACTCACCTTGCGTCTTTATCTGTTGCCGTCACCACGCTTTTGCTTGTCGTCCCGAAGTTATCATGGGGTACCTACACATTAACATATCACAAATGCGTATCAAAACCAATTCAACTAAAACGGCATACGAAACCCAAAACGATATGCTATGATTTATAGGTTAGAACCTATGGACAACGCCTTCCAAAACCATCAACAACCCTCGATATCGTCGTATAAACGCCAAGTAGTCGAGGTAAAACACCATACGCAAATTCCGGATTACAAATATGGAATACGGAAACACGAATCCAAAAAAGCAACTAAGGAAATAGGCTCCAGATTTCACCCTAGGTCAAATTAGACAAATCTACACATGCCAGGGGTCTAGTCTACACATGTAGGAGCTACAGAACAAAAACGAGGCAAAATGGTGGGGTCCAGGCCGCAATTTGCGGCCAAACAGGATAAATCTGCGGCCTGCAATTGGAATTAGGAGCTAGGGTTTTGTGTGGTGGTTCTAGGGTGCCTGCACATCTCACTGTACAATCAATTTTATTTTAGGATGTCTCGGGTGATAGAAGATTCCCAAATACACTCCCAGATTTACAGTTTTCCCCGATATCGATTCCATAAATCCGTATTCTGGTTTCTAGTTCAGGTTTGGGTCCAAAATAACATCACACCAGGAGTTCTAAGGTCATCACAAGCCTCAATTCCACTTTTGATTTCAGATCCACCCAAAAGCCAAACTAGGTTTTCCTTAAGTCCACCAAAACACATAATATCGGTTCTAAACTAAACATAGGTGATAAGTATTGCATAAACTAAGCTAATGATCCAGAATTTACCTCATTTGGCAACTCAAGAAAATTCTTGAGTTGCCCCTAGTAGCCAAAATCCTTGCTTCCTTGGTCCAATGTGTAGATCTTGAGCTCGTGCACACTTTTAATGAAATGAGAGTGGTGTTTTGGTGTTTTTTTCATGGTGATTTGAGGCTTGAAGAGGGGAGGGAGAAGAGGGAGCAGGAGCAGCAGCAGCAATGAAGGAGAGGGAGAGAGAAATGTGATGAAGAAATGAGAGGAAAAAGGCTAAGTCAACACCCTCACCTACCCTCTCTCTCACCATACCTATTTTCTTTTCTTTTTCTTATTTCTTTTCTTCACTAAATCCCTTCTCACTTGAATAGTAAACACAAAAGAAAAGTCATGGTAGAAATGCACAAGTGTAGAGAAAAGATATGTGCATGTTTTGCACAAAATTGCTAAAAACCGATTAGCGATTTTTAATCGCGATTAGCACTAAATTAGCATATAAATGATCACAAAAACTTAAAAATGGCATAACTCCAAAAAATACCCCATTTTAGAATTTTCCATAATTTTTCCCATTTATCGTTATTTAATTATCCCGAAATATTAAATTATTCAATAAAATAATATTAAATTATAAAAATTCCCAAAAATAATATTTTATTATTTTGAAATGTTACAATCTACCCCCTTAAAGAAATTCAGTCCCCGAATTTAAATTTAAACCCCAAAATACTAAAACATTTTAATACAAAGTCCAAGTTGTCGGGGCTCCGAAATCATCAATACATAACACATCATAGCGCAATGCATACGCATGAGTAATGAGAAGATAACTCAAAATCAAAACTCCGTAAAGCATCCCGCAATCATCGGAGTTATGGTAAAGACACATTATCAAATCCAATACAAAACCAATACGATATAAATCAAAACTATACATGTAGACATCCAATCTATATATGAGAATAGCTGAAGTAAATGCATGCCAAATCTTTTTAATTCGTTGTGCGATGTGCATAGCACTGTACAGTGGCGGACGTCTTTCATGTTAGTTATATGTATGCCCTAGAGGCCATTACTGTACATTGGATGTACATTGTAGTGGATGCTGGGACATATATAGGGAGGACTTTCTTGCTCGACATGATAGTATGCAATCTGGTTACTCTTTACCTTAACGTGTATACTGATTGTCTCTCTGTTACATGTTGGTAAAGCCCTTAGGATGTGTACTTGACTACCTGGACAATGATGCGGATCATACTAGTGGGGACATGGTAGTCCATAAGTACATCCTTCAAAGTCCCTAGTCGTGGGTGTATCGAGACGGGGCATCGATATACCAGAGTAGACTAGCGTGTACCTTCTCGACCCATACAGATGGGCGATGGATGATCCCATATCCATTGGTGTTTGACATCAGAGATGATATACGGGTGCTCAGTAGAGACTGGGTACACTGGACGGACTCGCCGAGAACTCCCAGATGGTATTATACCTTACGTCAGATGGCAGTTCTCTGGTGACACTGGTACAGAGTAGTCTGTTGACCCGAGATCGTCATAGTGTCTTATGTGGTTCGCACCGTGCTTTGATTTCCATCTTACCACGTCCAAGAGGGCGTGCAAAACGGTGGTTTTTGGGTACAGTCCCGAGTCATGGAGGCAATGAGCGATAGGAGGGGATTCGTCTCTCCCGGTATAGGGAGTTGATGTTGCACTGTGTTCGATTGGCTATAACAGGAAGTCCCTGGCCAGGGCTGATCAGAGAATTGCTGGTAAGTGTTACCAGTAGTTTCTCGACCCATTATAAGCCTCATATCGACACGACTTATCGAGCTATTGGGGTCTGACGTTTACCACCCCTAGGCAAGATATGCGAGATATCAGACGATCAGACCGGACTGTACGGTAGTGTTACTGGTTGGATTCACTGGAGTGTGAGCGGGCTTGCTCGTCGATCTTCAGATCGCTCAATACCCGGGTGGCCGTTACGTTTAGCAGACCGCTTGCGGCTTGTGGGTGTGTGATATGATCATCATCTGCTGCCGGCGTATTGACGAGTCTTTAGAGTCCTACACAGAGGTTTCCTGGCTCAAGCGAAACGAAATAGGAGCGCATATGAGATATGTGCGGGACCGAGAATGATACCAGTATGTGATACCGTATTCTATTCTCGTGAAGAATGTATCAAATGGTTGTATGCGATATAACCTAGTTATCGAATCAAGGATTGATTCGATAAGCCGATACATTTGATACTAGTCGGTTATATGCGATATGACCGGATCGTTAAATCAAGTGTTGATTTAATGATTTAATGTATAATTATATATTTGATATATTAATTTGCATTAACTAGTATTGGTTCACTTTAAATGGATTTTCTCACTTGAAGTTCACAAGTTGTATATGTGATATACTTTTGTGCACTTGATTGTATCATGTTTGATGATACATGCTTTTTGGTTAAGTGTAAAGAATTAAACCAAGGATAAGTTGTTGATTAGGGTTTTACTTATTCATTTATCTTATTTATTTATTCATTTTGAATAAATTAAAAGATAAATGAATGGTGGCTTCATTTGTTTTTTGTTGAAGCTTCATGAAGCTTTGACTTGATGACCTTTTTGTTCTCATCCTTAACCCTAACCATTCAACCCAACCTTAGTCAATTCTCTACACTTAACTAAGGTTAAGATTATGATAAGTATTCTATTATTTTCTATTTCTAATAACTTATCATAATATTATCATCTTCTTCTTCTTCATCTTCAAAGAAGAAACCTTGGCTTCATCAATGGTGGATTGATGAAACAAGTGAGAAATCCAATTCTAAAGTCTACCCACTTCCTATTTCTTCATCCTCTACCTCTTGCCAAGTAGTAGAGTGTGTTCTCTTCACTAGTTTCATGACTTGGTGAAGTGAGAGCTTGATCTTGCGATGCCTCGACGTAGATCATCTTCGGCACGTCGTCGATGACCGAGCCCTTCCATTCTCCGATGAAGCCGACGCTAGAGCCCGGGAATTCATTTGGACAGCGAGGGGACTTCGTTGCGGAGCTATGGAGGTGGAGCACCGGATCTACAAAGGTTGTATTTCCGTTTCTTAATAGTTAAAGTTGTTAAGTAGTTATCTTTTCGCCTAGATTTCTAGCCAACGATCCGTACACTAGGGTTTCGCGGCACCATAATTTTTGAAATTGGCATGGTTCGATGCCTTGTGAGACCTCACTAGAGTGCCTAGGAACCCTACAGTGGTATCAGAGCCTAGCTAGAGCCTTAGGCGAAGTCTAGACGGAGTTTGAAGTCCGAACGAACCCGAAACCCTATCACAAACTTGCTCTCTGTACTTTTTCTAAAATCGTGTATTTTTCCAAATTAAAAATATGCAGAAAACTCAGCAGGGAATTCTAAGAATTACGGCGGAAATTTTTTTTCAAGAACAGTGATTTTGGCGGCGGAACCGCGGCATAAGCCTAGCTTATGCGGCGGTTTCGCGGCGGATGTAAGACGTCAGCCCTAACATGTTACACAGTAATTCATTGTTTCAGCTTCTGAGTTCTCTGGGTATTTTTAAAATTTATTCAAGAGTTGAATTTTCTGGAGTTGTTATGGGGATTCGGTGTTTCGATCGGAGTATCAAATTTTGTCTGTGTGGCTTTCCGGATAAATTTTAGAATATGTTAAAAAGTTCGACCGGATATAAATACCCAATTTTTCCCCTGTCGGGAAATTTCCAAGTGTTGGATCTTTCCGTAGTTTAACGACGTTCTAAGTAGTGCAAGTAACGCAATGGACCCTCTAGAAGACAACAAACCTTAACTCGATTATGTGACCGTCTTGAACTGCCCTTTGAACCTTCGGGTTTGGGGCAGTACGGCGTGACACATGTGAGGCGTTGGCTTGACCCTTCTACGGCTGGACCGTTGGTACTGAGGCACGAACTGAATGTTGTTAGACTTATTTCATGTATTGAGCTGTATCGGGAAAACTTGGGTGTTCGATTGTTCGATCGGAAAGTTTAACATTTTCTATTTATCCGGAATGTGATACAATAATTGGAATTCACAAATAGTTATGTGATAACTGAATGAATGTTATAAACATACCACTTTAGTCTCACTTGATCGGTTGCCACGGAATTTTGATGTGATCAAAAGTCCGTCGCAATCACATAGCGTACGCGGATACTCGTCGGGTAAACTTAATAGACAGCCTCACTCCATAGCCCCGACCAAGTGACTGTAGGAGAACCCCGTCGCCGAAAGCATCCGTCCGGGTGCTCGCGGCAGCGGTGTTCCACCTTGGTGCACTTCTTCGACGATATCAGGGGTGCGGCCGTCTACTGAAGTTTGCGACGAGCATTCGATCAGGATGTCGGGAATCCTGTTGAATTGCCCGACTTGGTATTGAAAAGTGTTTTCGATTTTGAGACTAAAATGCGGGGTTTATAATTGTTAGGCATGCGATGTCTAAAGAATTCATTTGGTCAGGCATGCGATGTCTGAGGAGGTTGCGGATTCCAACTGTTGTAGTTTTACACTTTCTTTTCTGTGACCGTAAGTGTAATATATGATATCGCCGATTTCGTTGCTATATGTCAACGACAATTGGGATGGACATATTTACTTATGTTGATGACATGTGATGTTATGTGTTGCTGGATATGTTATATTGGATCGTCGTGTTTGAATAGCCGGGGGTTTTTATGTGAGATGGGTGTTTTTCATTTTCATTCATGTAAAAACTTGTATGTAATATTCTTTTATTGGGGCACTTCCAGGTTGCGGAAGTTGTCACCCTTTGTATATTATTTACTTTTCCGCACTAGGATAGACCCAAGGAGGAGGGCACAAGTAACCGGGTTCTGGAGTTCAGTAGGAGACCAACTCGAGGAGTCGAGTCCGGGTCTCCTAACTCCAGAATTGGTAGGGTTGCTTGCCGCTCTCGTAGGGGTCTAAGGGTGTGGGTTTGGCTATTCATCACGACCGTGGAATCCGTGTTTTATACTGGCTCGTATTGAAAACACGGACGCCCTAGTATATCCAATATTTCATATGATTCTTCTGCTGCGATATCTGTGATGTGATCATGTGATGTTCTGTGATAGATACAGTATATAGTATATATGATATATTATATAGACGTTACTTATATTTTACACCCGCGCTAGACCTGCCCCGCTCTGCCGTTAGTTACCTAACCTAACGGTGCACGAGGGAACATCGAGGCGAATGCGGATGGCATAAGTGTACGTCGTATTTATCTGTGATGTTTAGGTATTTAAATGATGGGACTTCATTAATATGATTAATGAAATAAAAGAAACCTAAGATGTTGTAGAATCGAATTTCAAAATAAAACAGGTAGCTACAGTTCTTGCTTTGCACAGCGGTATATATGATATATCCTGCACCTTATTCGTTGAGGAAAGGACCGAGATCCCTTCACCGGGAGTGACTCCTTTAGCAATAACTGGCAGATGCTACACACTCGGCTTGTCTTTTGATTACTTTTAAAAGTTTTTGCTTTGCACAGTGATATATATGATATATCCCGCACCTCATTCGACGAGGAAAGGACCGACGATCCCTTCACCGGGAGTGACTCCTTTAGCAAAACTAGAAAAGCCTAAAAAACACTCCATTTCAAAATTCATTCGATCCTACAACGATATCAAGTTCATTACGCAATAGGTTTTCAGAAAAACCTATCGTAGCCCTCCGTCATTTCAGATAAGTGGTAGTTAGTATTCGTGCTACGTTTGTTGGCTTGCGTCAAGGCGTAGTGTGCGGTAGCTAACGAGTATTTATCTGCTTATGCATATGATGCAGATTGGATTAGGGTAGTCGTGCGACTTTGTTAGCCTGCGTCAAGGGTCGTGCGGGTGGGTTTAATTCAATTAGGAAATGACGGGTTGAACTTGACTAGCGGACTATGGTTTGTTGGCCTGCGTCAAGGTCATAGAACGCTAGGGGCAAAATATTATCGGGAATTTCAAGTGTTGAAATTTGCAATGAGATTGCATACCTTCTATGAGATAGTTGGATCCCGATACCCGCTGCGAGTAATTGTTACTCCTGGAAGAGTTTTATACATTACAATTAGCCGATCAAGTAGGTGTCTAGAAAGGTGTCAATGGGGTTACGCCTCTGGGAAAACGAGGTTTACATTAATTAGGTTCGTGCGAAAGCACGGGGGACCTCCCTCAAAGTACCGACACTAGCATGGCTGAAAAATTGGTGAACTTGTAGTGTGTAATTAATCCCGGCTAGTCTTTCCTTTTAGGGTTTGAAGGAAGATTTGATAAAAAGCAGTGGGAGCCATCCTGATTAGATAAAATAAAAACCAATCTATTCTTGCTAGAGCGCACGCTGAGTGTTTTCTTCTCTCTCTCTCCAGGTAGCGACCATATCACGCCTTAATCAAGATAATAAAATGGATTATTGACCAAACCCGCTTGTTATACTGAGCTGGGGAACGTTGGTCCCGCTCCAACTTATAATTGTTATAAGATAGAGCAGGAAATTGGGGAATACCAGATTTCCCATGCCGCCCAAACGAAGAGAGTGCATGCTGATGCATCATCTTCGGGTGTGTTCATTATACAGAACTGTTTCTCAGTATCCTCCGCATCCTTGGTATATGATACCGGATCAGGATCCCAGATATGTAATCTGTTACATAGGGGTACAAAAGGGTAGAAAAACTAAGAACGGGTGATAAGTTTCATGAGGCAAAAAACGGGGCAAGTGTTGCAGCCAAGTCTGTTGGTCACTGTCACCCTGTATTGTAATACATTGATTCTGAATGAATGCTATTAGATACCGAACCTGATATACAAAATCATATCAGTCTCTTTATTAGTAAAGAAATGATAAAATTTTGTATTGTTGGATAATGTTTTGAACATTTCCTATATCAAAAGTTGATCGGTTCAGGCACGTTATCTAAAAGCATTGATGTTCTAAATCAAACTATAGTTCTTAGTATATGGAACACACACAAGAGGAAGAGTTCAGAAATGAACGAATCCTTCTTGAGGCATTATAGACTAGGTCATATCAATGTGACCCGACTAGCTGAAGTTACATGTAGATGCATATTTAAATCAGTTTGAATTTACATCTTGTGAAACTTGCCAGTCATGTCACAGAGATAAGATGACCGTAGCTCCGTTTACTGGAAACAGAGAAAGAGTTAATGAACTCTTGGGACTGATACATGATGATGTATGTAAGGTCTCCAGTCTACACATGCCAGGACTGATTCTTTGTACTTCATTACATTCTCTGATAATCTCTCAAGATTCAGACATATGTTCCTGTTGAAACACAAGTCCGAACCTTTTGAGATATTCACATAATATAAGTTAGAAGTAGAGAACCAATACGGGTATAAGTATTATGTCCTATGATGAGATCAAGGAGGAGAATACTTGAGCATAGAATTTCTGGACTATTCTAAAGGAGAATAAGATTCTCTCTCAGCATTACTCCTCCGTATACACCATTGCACGATGGTATGTCGGGGCGGAGCAATTGCACCCTATTCGATATGGTGTGCTCTATGATGAGTACTACTGAGTTACCTATTTCCTTTTGGGAGTTATGCACTTATGAAGCTGCATACCTATTGAATTACGGTTCAAATCAAATCAAAGCCTACCATTTCATATGTGATATGGAAAAGGAAGAGCCCATATCTTAAGTTACTTAAGATTTGGGGTTGTCCGGCCTATGTCTAAAAGCAAAATCCGGACAAGCTCGAGGCAACGTCTGTTATGTAGAACTGGAAACGTTCCAGCTATACAAACTGGAGTTGATGATTTGGTAGAACCGAAAGATTCAGTAGATTCCAACGAACCTCAGCCTCTCCGCCGATCAAGTAGGGTTCCTCACCCACCTGAGAGATACTTCGGTTTCTCTATGACAGTGGGAGCGAGGAATGCATCATGAGATGATGACCCAACTAGCTTCGAGCTGGCCATCAGGAGTAAGACTCTGTAAGAATGGCTAGATGCTTAGTGATCTGAGATGGAATCCTTATACACCAACAAAGTATGGACTTTGGTTGCTATATCTGAAGGGTTAAATCCCCATCAGGAGCAAGTATATCTTGAGAAGATTACTTGGTGTACTTGGAAAGGTTGAGACTTTCAAAGCTAGACTTGTTAAAGGTTTTCGTCATCAACCAGGCGTGGATAATGATGAAACCTTTTCCAGTATCTATGCTTAAGTCCATCCAGATCCTACTTGCCACGGCTACATACCATGACTACGATATCTGGCGGTTGGGTGCCATGACATCTTTTCTAAATGATGTTTTAGAAGAGAACGTCTGTAAGTACACAGCCAGAGGGCTTCGTAAACAGTGGGAGCAGCGGAAACGTGTGCAAGATGTTTTATCTGATAAAGCAGGCATCGCGGAGTTGGAACGTCTGTTTTGATGTGTTAGTCAAAGAGTTTGACATCATCAAAATGGTAGATGAACCTTGTATAAACAAAAAGGTAGTAGGGAGTATGGTGGTGATCCTCGTAGAGTACGTGGACATACTCTTGATAAGAAAGGAGTTTCCTATGCTACGCTCGGTCAATCTCCGCTTATCACAATGATTCTCCATATAGGATCACTGGAAGTGTTCCAGAGTGATAAAGACGACTGAATGTCAGTCGCAGGCATTATCTTTACCCTCACTAAAGGGACGGTATGTTGGAAGAGTTCCAAGCTGTAAGTCCATGCTACCTCTCCCGGTACTTTCGGGAATGCGGAATTTGGTAAAAAACGATTTTCTTAAAGATGGTAACATGGACCTAAAACCCGGATCTTGGTTAAACATCTATCTAACAACCTAACTATGAGTTTCTAGCTACTCGGTTAGGGGGTTATACCTTGCTTGTCTTGAACTCCTTCGTCTTCAAGCTCCGATGGTGGTCTGATGGCTTCTTCTCGTCGTCTCCGTACGCCGAAGATAGATCCACCTGAAAGCTCCAACCTTTAGCTCCTTCTTCATTCTTTGAAGAAACTAGTTCACTTGGTTTGCTAAACCTAGTGAACTAGAATAAGTAGAGAAGAATTAGAATGGGATTTTATCTATGGTTCTTGATTCTCAACTCATGAGACAAGAGAACCATAGATTAAAGAGAGGGAAAAAGAGCAAGAGGGTGAGAGCAAAATGGAGAGCTCAAGAACAAGAGAGAGAATGAGCAAGAAAGAATGAGGCTCTCTTTTGTCTTTCACCCTCTCATAACCAAAAGTAATGATAACTCATCATATCAAAAAAGTCTTATGTGATGGTTGAAGCAACCATAACCATATCATATCATGCACTCATTTTACACAAATGAGCAAGCAAGTAAAAGTCTTTGCCATGAAATGATGGCTATGGTTATCATGATGGTCAACTAGTCAAGCCTAGTCAACGGGTCAACAAAGTCAACAAGTCAACAAGTCAACAAAAGTCAACAAAGTCAACAAAAGTCAACAACCATGTCACCATAATACTTAATTAATATAATAGTTAATCATATATCATATTCTCATTAGGGTTGAGCAAAAAGTCAAATAGTCAACGGTCAACTGTCAACAACCCTAATGAGAATCCGCTGCCTCTGCCTCCCTGTCAACTGTGCATACACACCCGCATCCGCGTTCCGAGGAACACGAATGCAAACTGGATAAATCCAATCCCATAAGGTACACTAGGATCTGGCTTAAACCAAAGCCCGCTAGTGTAAACTGTCCGGACACTGTACGTGCACAAGTGCACGGATGTGACCGAACCCTATCGCAAAACCATGCAACCTGTCGCAATACCATGCGACCTCTACTCTTTTGCCTAAAGGCGAAAAGCTTTCTGTGTGGGACTCTAAAGACTCGACACTACGCTGGCAGTGGGTTTAACCACAGACCGCAAGCGGCACTAGCTGTGCGTAACGGTCCCCAGGTAATGCCGATAAGAAGACCGACGAGGCGAAACCCATCTGAACTCCTACTGAGCCTGAGTGTGACATTCTCCGTACAGTCCGGTCTGTTCGTCTGATACATCGCATGGCGGGCCTAGGGGGCGGTAAACGTCAGTCCCCCAATAGCGGTACAAGTCGTGCCGGAGCGAAGCCCAAAACACCCTGAGATAACACTGGAAGCCTACCAGTATATCTCGTTTGCCCTGGCCAGGGACTACTCGTGTAATGGCTCTCCTAGACACAGCGCGATGTCAACCCCCAATACCGGGAGAGACGAATCCTGTCTAACCGTCACTGCCTCCAAGTGCTTCGGGACTACACCCAACCACTACCTGTTTGCACGACTCCTTTGAGCCGTGGTAGGGTAGTGATCAAAGTACAGTGGGAACACACTCGAGGCAAAGTGACAGTGTCAAGTCAGCGGACTAAGCTGTACTCATGTCACCTGGGAACTGACAACTGACGATAGGCATAATACCAACTAGTCAGTTCCCGACGAGTCCTGTCCAGTGTACCCGTAACCTAACGAGCACCCGCATACTATCTCAAGTACGACGTACTGACGGCTGTGGGACAGACCGTCTCCCACACTGGGATGAGAAGCGCATGCGCTGGTCTACTCCGGAGTATCGATGCCCTGTCTCGATAGTCCTGCGACCAGGGACCTGCATAAGGATATGCTTATAGATTACCCAGCCCCACTAGTGTGACGGCCATCACATCGCTGGTAATCAAGCAAAGATCCTAAGGGCTCCACTAATGTGTATAGGCGATATACAAAAATAAACACATGTACACATTGAAGTAGAAACAAACCAAGTAGCATACTACTATTTTGAGCAAGATTGTATATACAAGGTGAATATCCCAGGCTTCCATTAAGTAATATACAAACTAGTATGATACAGTAATAGCCTCTAGTGCATATACACTAACACAAGCTAGATACCATGACATACTAGACGATAAAGGCAGGATACATCGCTACTTAAGATGCTACCAAAGAGGCTGTTTGGATGTATAATGGTTCATGAGATGAACTACGTTCCTACCATTGTGAGACAATGGAGTTGTGGCTTATGCCAAGGAACACCGGTCCCATCAGTGATCCAGATTTATTCTAAGGAAGTATCACCTGATCATGGAGATGGTTGATCTCCAGGTTGATCGAGGCAAGGAGAGCAGACTTAGAGGATAACGCAGCGGATCCACTCACGAAGGCCTATTCCCAGAGAGAGACTTTTATGGGATGGTTGAGTATGAGTTACTACAACCACTGCTACAGATGGCCCTAGTGCAAGTGGGAGATTGTTAGTTATATGTATGCCCTAGAGGCCATTACGGTACATTGGATGTACATTGTAGTGGATGCTGGGACATATATAAGGAGGACTTTCTTGCTCGACATGATAGTATGCTATCTGGTTACTCTTTACCTTAACGTGTATACTGATTGTCTCTCTGTTACATGTTGGTAAAGCCCTTAGGATGTGTACTTGACTACCTGGACTATGATGCGGATCATACTAGTGGGGACATGGTAGTCCATAAGTACATCCTTCAAAGTCCCTAGTCGTGGGTGTATCGAGACGGGGCATCGATATACCAGAGTAGACTAGCGTGTACCTTCTCGACCCATACAGATGGGCGATGGATGATCCCATATCCATTGGTGTTTGACATCAGAGATGATATACGGGTGCTCAGTAGAGACTGGGTACACTGGACGGACTCGCCGAGAACTCCCAGATGGTATTATACCTTACGTCAGATGGCAGTTCTCTGGTGACACTGGTACAGAGTAGTCTGTTGACCCGAGATCATCATAGAGTCTTGTGTGGTTCCCACTGTGCTTTGATTTCCATCTTACCACGTCCAAAAGGGCGTGCAAAACGGTGGTTTTTGGGTACAGTCCCGAGTCACATGAAGGCAATGAGCGATAGGAGGGGATTCGTCTCTCCCGGTATAGGGAGTTGATGTTGCACTGTGTTCGATTGGCTATAACAGGAAGTCCCTGGCCAGGGCTGATCAGAGAATTGCTGGTAAGTGTTACCAGTAGTTTCTCGACCCGTTATGAGCCTCATATCGACACGACTTATCGAGCTATTGGGGTCTAACGTTTACCACCCCTAGGCAAGATATGCGACATATCAGACGATCAGACCGGACTGTACGGTAGTGTTACTGGTTGGATTCACTGGAGTGTGAGCGGGCTTGCTCGTCGATCTTCAGATCACTCAATACCCGGGTGGCCGTTACGTTTAGCAGACCGCTTGCGGCTTGTGGGTGTGTGATATGATCATCATCTGCTGCCGGCGTATTGACGAGTCTTTAGAGTCCTACACAGAGGTTTCCTGGCTCAAGCGAAACGAAATAGGAGCGCATATGAGATATGTGCGGGACCGAGAATGATACCAGTATGTGATACCGTATTCTATTCTTGCGAAGAATGTATCGAATGGTTGTATGCGATATAACCTAGTTATCGAATCAAGGATTGATTCGATAAGCCGATACATTTGATACTAGTCGGTTATATGCGATATGACCGGATCGTTAAATCAAGTGTTGATTTAATGATTTAATGTATAATTATATATTTGATATATTACTTTGCATTAACTAGTATTGGTTCACTTTAAATGGATTTTCTCACTTGAAGTTCACAAGTTGTATATGTGATATACTTTTGTGCACTTGATTGTATCATGTTTGATGATACATGCTTTTTGGTTAAGTGTAAAGAATTAAACCAAGGTTAAGTTGTTGATTAGGGTTTTACTTATTCATTTATCTTATTTATTTATTCATTTTGAATAAATTAAAAGATAAATGAATGGTGGCTTCATTTGTTTTTAGTTGAAGCTTCATGAAGCTTTGACTTGATGACCTTTTTGTTCTCATCCTTAACCCTAACCATTCAACGCAACCTTAGTCAATTCTCTACACTTAACTAAGGTTAAGATTATGATAAGTATTCTATTATTTTCTATTTTCTAATAACTTATCATAATATTATCATCTTCTTCTTCTTCATCTTCAAAGAAGAAACCTTGGCTTCATCAATGGTGGATTGATGAAACAAGTGAGAAATCCAATTCTAAAGTCTACCAACTTCCTATTTCTTCATCCTCTATCTCTTGCCAAGTAGTAGAGTGTGTTCTCTTCACTAGTTTCTTGACTTGGTGAAGTGGGAGCTTGATCTTGCGATGCCTCGACGTAGATCATCTTCGGCACGTCGTCGATGACCTAGCCCGTCCATTCTCCGATGAAGCCGACGCTAGAGCCCGGGAATTCATTTGGACAGCGAGGGGACTTCGTTGCGGAGCTATGGAGGTGGAGCACCGGATCTACAAAGGTTGTATTTCCGTTTCTTAATAGTTAAAGTTGTTAACTAGTTATCTTTTCGTCTAGATTTCTAGCCAACGATCCGTACACTAGGGTTTCGCGGCACCATAATTTTTTGAAATTGGCATGGTTCGATGCCTTGTAAGACCTCACTAGAGTGCCTAGGAACCCTACATTTCATTAAAAAAAAACTATATACGTATATATCTTTATTTAATAGGTGCGTTCCGCCGTTTCGAAAACAATTTAGAAGGGTTTCCTTGTTTTTAAAACGTTTCGTGTCATATCGGACACGTAGGTATATACTTAGACTATAGTTCGCTTTTTGGAAATCCTTCGATAACTATCGATGCATGCAAAATATATCTAGGTACTGTCCTCTGACTAGTCCTGCTCAGTACGAAAACACATTGCAAATATCATAAAAACGTACTGCTCCATAAGAATCAATTCCAAAAGGTATATAGGAATACCCTATGCGTCTGGTGCGCACAGAAATCAAAATCCATATATGTTCCATACATGTGCACAGAAAAAACATCCAGGTGCAACGGGTGTGCACGAAGCATCTGTCATAGGCAACGTGTGTGCCTGACAGCCAAATCAGGTGCATCTGACATGCACGAAGAATCCCGATTTAGTGCATCTGGTGTGCACCAAAATCTTATCTCAAAACACGCGCCCAACATGCACGAAAGTCTAAATCGGTGCATCCATCATGCATGAATAAAAGTTAAATCCTGTGCCCTCAACATGCATGAAATCACGAAATCCAATAGAAAACGCCGAACATGTGTAAGTCCAATCAAAAGCACGGAGCGTAAGAATCAATCATCAATATCAGGGTCAAAATAGATGATATACAATGCGCTCAATCAAAATCAGGTGTACCGTGATGGAAAATCTCACAACCGCGTGCATCAACATGCACAAAACAGATCGAAACACTAAAAGTGCATGAAAACTATGCTGGAAACGTAAATCAAATCACAGGCATAAAATAGGCATGAAATCACAATCAATACTTCAAGTGTAATAACTATGCACAAAATACGAATACCTAGTAGGTGCAACCATAGTGCAAGAAAACAAATACCATGAAACTCAGTCATCAAAACTAAATCATGTGAATAGATCGCCCAAAATACCGAAATCTAAAGTGACGGATACGTGATAATCGAATCACAAAATCACAAATCATAAATACTGTCGTCGGTATATCCTCTTTCAAAGTCGAGAAGGTGCCGGTACATCCAATGCTAGCAGCGCAAAATATCTACTTGCATCTCGCTCATGGTCTGGCATCCTTATCTTCTCTGTGGATTACCCAATCCATCGGCTCAACGGCCCTGTCAGGTGTGCTGACGGAAACGATTCCGTTCTGGCACTGCTCTGGTCATCTCTCGGTCAATCCTCACGACCGCTCGTAAAGCCGTACGTCACTGGCGCCGACCTCTGGTCCTCTGAATACACATCATACATCCGATCCAGGGTGCAATTCTTATTGCAGCAGTGTCCTGGAAGGAATCCTGCTCAAGGTCTCTTCCAATCTCGCCTACGCCGAACTGTACGGAGGCTGGCACTCTTACACAATCTTTTCTCGCTCTCTGGACATTCGCGTCCTCAGCATAGCATCTCCTCGGAAGCTGGTCGTGTCCCAACGCTTCTGTAGACATATCCGACCTTTAATCTTAACGGGGAGTAGTAACAGCTCGTCTGCATCACGCACGAACTTCTTGTTCCGCTTGTCTGTATCATCGTCCATTTCGACGTCGCGTCACTAACTGCGCACTGTAATGTCCTCGGCTACGGCCCATCCGAATTCTTTCACACGGACTCGAAATCACAAACTCGGTATCTTCTGATATGATATGTATTTTAAAATAGATAATAAAAATGGATGGTTATCATAATCTTAACCTTAGTTAAGTGTAGAGAATTGACTAAGGTTAGGTTGAATGGTTAGGGTTAAGGATGAGAACAAAAAGGTCATTTAGTCAAATCTTCATGAAGCTTCAACTAAAACCAAATGAAGCCACCATTCATTTATCTTTCAATTTATTCAAAATGAATAAATAAATAAGATAAATGAATAAGTAAAACCCTAATCAACAACTTAACCATGGTTTAATTCTTTACACTTAACCAAATAAGCATGTTTCATCAAACATGATACAATCAAGTGCCCATTACTGTACATTGGATGTATATTGTAGTGGATGCTGGGACATATATAGGCAGGACTTTCTTGCTCGACATGATAGTATGCTATCTGGTTGCTCTTTATCTTAACATGTATACTCTCTGTCTCTCTGATTACATGTTGATAAAGCTCTTAGGATGTGTACTCGACTTCCAGGACTATGATGAAGATCATACTAGTGGGGCCTGGGTAGTCAATGAGTACATCCTTCATTATTCCTAGTCGTGGGAATATCGAGACGGGGCATCGATATTCCAGAGTAGACTAGCGTATATCTTATCGACCCATGTGATGGGCGATTGATGATCCCATATCCATTGGTGTTTGACATCGGAGATGGTATGCGGGTGCTCAGTGGAGACTGGATACACTGAACGGACTCACCGAGAACTCCCAGATGGTATTATACCTCACGTCAGATGGCAGTTCTCTGGTAACACTGGTACAGCTTAGTCTGTTGACCCGAGATCGTCATAGAGTCTTGTGTGTCTCCCACTGTGCTTTGATTTCCACCCTACCACGGCTCTACTGAGTCGTGCAAACAGGTGGTTTTTGGGTACAGTCCCGATTCACATGGAGGCAATGAGCGATGGGAGGGGATTCGTCTCTCCCGGTATTGGGGGTTGATGTTGCGCATTGCACGACTGGCCATAACAGGAAATCCCTGGCCAGGGTTGCTGTGATATACTGGTAAGAGTTATCAGTAGTTTCACGAAAGTTATGGACCCTACGTCGGCATGACTTATCAAGCTATAGGGGTCTGACGTTTACCACCCCTAGGCGAGATATGCGACATATCAGACGAACAGACCGGACTATACGGTAAGTGTTACTGGTTGGATTCACAGGAGTGTGAGCGGGCTTGCTCATCGATCTTCTGATCGCTCAATACCCGGGTGGCCGTTACGTTTAGCAGACCGCTTGCGGCTTGTGGGTGTTTGATATGATCATCATCTGCTGCCGGCGTATTGACGAGTCTTTAGAGTCCTACACAGAGGTTTTCTGGCTCAAGCGAAACGAAATAGGAGCGCATATGAGATATGTGCAGGACCGAGAATAATGCGTGTATGTGATATCGTATTTCATTCTCGCGATGGATGTATCGATTGGTTATATGTGATATAACCTAGTTATCGAATCAAGGATTCATTCGATAAGCCGATACATAGGATACTGGTCGGTTATATGCGATATGACCGGATCGTTAAATCAAGTGTTGATTTAATGATTTAATGTATAATTATATATTTGATATATTACTTTGCATTAACTAGTATTGGTTCACTTTAAGTAGATTTTCTCACTTGATTTGTGCAAGTTGTATATGCGATATACTTTTGTGCACTTGATTGTATTATGTTTGATGATACATGCTTATTTGGTTAAGTGTAAAGAATTAAACCATGGTTAAGTTGTTGATTAGGGTTTTACTTATTCATTTATCTTATTTATTTATTCATTTTGAATAAATTGAAAGATAAATGAATGGTGGCTTCATTTGTTTTTAGTTGAAGCTTCATGAAGATTTGACTAAATGACCTTTTTGTTCTCATCCTTAACCCTAACCATTCAACCTAACCTTAGTCAATTCTCTACACTTAACTAAGGTTAAGATTATGATAAGTATTCATTTTTATTATCTATTTTAAAATAACATATCATATCATCTTCTTCTTCTTCATCTTCTTCTTCCATGAAGAAAAGCTTGCTACATCAATGGAAAGTGATGAAAACAAGTGAGAAATCCAATTCTAAAGTGAACCCACTTCCTATTTCTTCATCCTCTACCTCTTGCCAAGTAGTATAGGGTGTTTTCTTCACAAGTTTCATGACTTGGTAAAGTCGGAGTTTGATCTTGTGATGCCTCGACGTAGATCATCTTCGGCATCAAAGCCGACGATCAAGCCCGCCCATTTTTTCGATGAAGCCGATGCTAGAGTTCAGGATCCGACTTGGACAGCGGAGGGATATCGTCGCGGAGCCTAGGACGTGGAGGACCGGATCTACAAAGGTTGTAGCTTCTTTCCTTTAGTTAAAAGTCGTTTACATGCTCGCATAGCCTATATATCTAATTAACAATCCGTATTAGGGTTTCTCGGCACTTATAAAATTTAAATTGGCCGTATTTGATCACTTGCAAGACTTCATTAGTGTGCCTAGGAATCCTACATCTTCATCACTTCGTATAAGATATCTAGCCGAACACGTCCTCAGCGTGCATATCGCGTCTCTGATGTCAGCGGAGTGGAACGTCATCACATCGAAATCCCGTGCGAACTCTTTACTCTACCTTGTTCCAATGTCGACTGATTCGGACTCGTCTCATTGCAGCCATATAGATTGTGCTCCAACGGCTATACTCGTATCTGGAGTCTCCTAAGCAGTGTGTCCCATCACATGATATCCGAATGATGCCGAACCATCCGATCGACATCGTCAGAACCTCATAATCCCCTAAGAGCTCAACATCTTGGGTACATTTTAATAGTATCGAGTACATACCACAGCATCGGTGGTCCAGCCGTAGAAGGGCAAACCCAAGCCTCACTAATGGCGCCGCGGAACTGCGGCAAACCCTAAGGTTCAAAGGCTTTCACACGGTCATTAAGTCAAGTTAGGGTTTCATTCTTCTAGAGGGTCCATAGAATCGCTTGCATGTCTTTCCGAATACTTTAAACTTGGAAAAATGGGTTCCTGACACTCGATCGTCTCTATCGACTCACAACGAATCTGCATGAAGTCGCCTCTAGCTGGAATCAACCTATCTGATGACCTTGCATCGGGGTAAGCGAACGAACCACATGTCCTAGTCATCCTCGGTGACTAGCGACTCACCATCATATCTCTAAGTATATGCTCATGCTGCAGTAGCTCCAGTCATCTGGGCAATATCTCGTCATTTGCAGCAGCAACTAGCTCATTCGTCCGTACACTGAACAACGCCTCAATCATCATGAATAAGCGGTATATCAATGGTCATCACATCCATGGCTGGCCTCTATCAGTGGCTCAATCCTCTGGTACCGACCGGTACATCCGAGAAATCTCGCAACAGCGATCTGTCAAACACTCATAGTGCGGAAACACAAAAATATGAAGCCTCTATGCAACCGTATGCCTCTGGAAACACGCCCAAGTCAGTCCTCTTCCACGACGAGCTCATGATGACGCAACTCGAGCCGTAGCTCACTCTGCCCGTGCAATCGTAGCAGCAAAATCATAACCAGTATCGATGAGGATAGATCATAGGAATGAATATAATACTGTGCAAGGAAATGTACATCCTAAGGTTTCTTAAGCGGAGTGGTGTGTCGTAAGTATGCCGTGGAACATACGTATGGTACGTCCCTCTACTCAAGCTACCTACTCCATCAACCAAGGGTCATCCTATGCGACGAAAGTTCGGGTATAATACCCCCTTGACTAAGTCTAAGTTCCGTAAGGTCAAGCCTAAGTTCCGTATATATATAAACGCCCTAGGCTCTACATAGTCAAACTTAGACTCGAACCAAGGTTAACCTAGCGCTCTGATACCAACTTTATCACGACTCGAAAGAGCACGTGACTGGCCCTTGAACCATATGAAGCCTATAGGACCCCATCTGATCCAAGTAAGCCAAAAGCCCAGAAATCTAAAACCATTTTAAGGAGTAAATAAAGAAAACTGGTTTTAAGAAGTAAAGAGAACATGTTTTGAAAATCAATGTTTTTAAATAACTAAGCCGAATATGCATTTCTTTTTAAATGTGTAATCTTTCCTGAAAATTTAGGCAGAGTTTCCTTTGTAAATACTGGCCCCGAACGTGGTACAACAAGAATAACATATATATATGCAAGGAAAAAGGCATCCCCAAGCGGGAGCTAGCTCCTCGTCAATCGACGGTCATAACCACGCAAGCAATATAATATACAACGCCAAAGCGTGAGGATCAAAACTCAAAAATAAACTCAAAACAGCCAGAAAACCGTAATACTACAAGCGTGACTCTAAGGTCGAAATAGTACATCACTGTTTTACTAAGTCTGAAACAATATACAAGTTTTGGTTGATGGAATTTCTAGATACAATGAATAATAAATGTACAGTGGTGGTTCTGATACAAAAGAACCCACCAACCCAAGCAAGTCACCCATATAGAAGCAGTGTGTCAGAAAAACCGCTATGGAATCTGTACGGCAAAACCTGCAAGAACTGTGGCACAACGGGGGTGAGTTGCCAACTCGTGAATAGAAAATATCTACAAGCCGAGATCGAATGTATGACCCATCCTCGGTCAATACGATCAGATATATAAACCTCAATATAATTAAATCTGAAGCATGCTAAACTGGTAATGTAACCTCAATACATAAGTGTAGTGCCAAGTGCTCGTGCCAGTGCCTCAGGTAATAGCATATCATGAATATGAAGTAAGATCAATGTAATCAAATCTGCATGTACGTGGATACCGTCCACTCGTCAGCCAATGACAATAAGCATCATGCATGCAAATATCATAAAGCATATGCATGGAAAAATATGAGGATATAAACCATCTGTGTCCCTCGCGACACGTCAAGGTCATGGAACAGGAGTGCCCAGCATCGACATTCCAAAACATCATGAAAGTTGTGCCCAGCATCGGCACGTAAATCCTCATATATCGGGCTCCGTTAGTCCGGATCAGCCCACGGGCTCCGTCTGCGGAATCGACCCTCGGCCCCAGCAGTATGCCCATATCCATCTATCGACTCTGGTCGGTATCCTCCGGATAACCGCCAGGTCCGACCAATCACCAGTAGGTACTCACCCACCTCCAGGCTCAATCGACAAAGTCCATCGATCATCTTGCCGAGGGGAACCATACCAGGCCCACCATGTACCCGCAATCGGCCTTGTCCACTCTTCGAATCGGGTTTCACTTGTCGCTCTCAGCACCGAGAAAACACATGGTGCACGCACTGAAATATCATATCAAGGGTAACCGGGTTTTTAAAACAATTACATATTCTCTTTTGAAATACCCACTGTTCCTAAATCCAGAAATATCATGGAAACAACATATTTCAATGCGTATAATCAGAAAGCATGATGTATGCGACATGTAAAAGAAATGTAAGCATATCATTATGTCATGCAAGAATCATATACTGAATGCAACAGTACTACAGTGTAGTGACATGACAATTATCGATGATGAAGTGTGTGAGCCGGCAAACAAGTGTACGTGCAACATACGCATCATCGATAATGGTGCTGGTGTCCTAGCAGCATGACTGTGATATACCAACAACACAAGCGATGCAATGCAAATAGCATGAATATGCGGAATCAAATAATCAACGCAACAGCAAAGAATCTACCTCAATAAATATATCATGCAGCCTTGACATTTGAAATAAGACGAATCGGGGTTTTTAATAAAATAAGTGCTACGGTGTTTTAAGAAAAGATGCTTCGTTTGAAAATACCCGTAGAATCCCTTTTGCCTATCTTTAAAATATCCACGATTCGTTAGTTTTGAAATAGGTATGACTCGGGTCTAGTCTAATGTCTACTAAGTAATCTAAACAGGAGGGGTATGAAACCACCTACATCTGAGTCGATATATATATAAATATAATAGTCAGTAATCCCGCCTCAATAGTATCACAAACGATATAACATCCTCGAGTCATGAGCGTGGATCTATCATCAATATAGGATCGTACGGTAAATCATCGTACGGCATCCCAATAGCTGGGTACGGGTCAATATCACATTATCTCATCACATATCAGGTATCACTACCATCATATCACATAATCTAGGGTACAGATCTAAGTCTAGTACAATCGATACCATCTACATAAATGCGTGTGTAAACACACGTCCCAAAGCCTGCCAAAGCATTCCGTCGTATCTCCCATACGAATCCTGTCATATCGCCGATCTCACGGCCTCAAATCGAATCTCATTGACTCAACCCACATCCCAAGTACTATCCTCAAAATCCAGTATATGTACACATAGTCCCATACCCTTGTGAACACATACAAAAAATATATTCCCATATACACATGCGAGAGAAAGTATGTATGTAAGTGTGTGCGTGCGTGTATGTATGGGTGCAACCCCTACTCTAGGGTTTCGCACTACACTAAACCTATCCATCTTATCATCAATAATCTCAAAGAACATATAATAAATATATGTGTGTATACGTATTTGTATATATCACCACGGACTGCGGGGGTGCTATACTCCATCCACCCGACTTCCCCCGTAGATATAATCTACTCACCTTGCGTCTTTATCTGTTGCCGTCACCACGCTTTTTCTTGTCGTCCCGAAGTTTTCATGGGGTACCTACACATTAACGTATCACAAATGCATATCAAAACCAATTCAACTAAAATGGCATACGAAACCCAAAACGATACGCTATGATCTATAGGTTAGAACCTATGGACAACGCCTTCCAAAACCATCAACAACCCTCGATATCGTCGTATAAACGCCAAGTAGTCGAGGTAAAACACCATACGCAAATTCAGAATTACAAATACGGAATACGGAAACACGAATCCAAAACAGCAACTAAGGAAATAGGTTCCAGATTTCACCCTAGGTCAAATTAGACAAATCTACACATGCTAGGAGCTATAGAACAAAAAACGAGGCAAAATGGTGGGGTCCAGGCCGCAATTTGCGGCCAAACAGGATAAATCTGCGGCCTGCAATTGGAATTAGGAGCTAGGGTTTTGTATGGTGGTTCTAGGGTGCCTATACATCTCACTGTACAATCAATTTTATTTTAGGATGTCTCGGGTGATAGAAGATTCCCAAATACACTCCCAGATTTACAGTTTTCCCCGATATCGATTCCATAAATCCATATTCTGGTTTCTAGTTCAAGTTTGGGTCCAAAATAACATCACACCAGGAGTTCTAAGGTCATCACAAGCCTCAATTCAACTTTTGATTTCAGATCCACCCTAAACCTTAACTAGGTTTTCCTTAAGTCCACCAAAACACATAATATCCGTTCTAAACTAAACATGGGGTATAAGTAATGCATAAACTATGCTAATGATCCAGAATTTACCTCATTTGGCATCTCAAGAAAATTCTTGAGTTGCCCCTAGTGGCCAAAATCATTGCTTCCTTGGTCCAATGTGTAGACCTTAAACTCGTGCACACTTTTAATGAAATGAGAGTGGTGTTTTGGTGTTGTTTTCATGGTGATTTGAGGCTTGAAGAGGGGAGGGAGAAGAGGGAGCAGGAGCAGCAGCAGCAATGAAGGAGAGGGAGAGAGAAATGTGATGAAGAAATGAGAGGAAAAAGGCTAAGTCAACACCCTCACCTACCCTCTCTCTCACCATACCTATTTTCTTTTCTTTTTCTTATTTCTTTTATTCACTAAATCCCTTCTCACTTGAATAGTAAACCCAAAAGAAAAGTCAAGGTAGAAATGCACAAGTGTAGAGAAAAGATATGCCCATATTTTGCACAAAATTGCTAAAAACCGATTAGCAATTTTTAATCGCGATTAGCACTAAATTAGCATATAAATGATCACAAAAACTTTAAAATGGCATAATTCCAATAAATACCCCATTTTAGAATTTTCCATAATTTTTTCCATTTATCGTTATTTAATTATCCCGAAATATTAAAATATTCAATAAAATAATATTAAATTATAAAAATTCCCAAAAGTAATATTTTATTATTTTGAAATGTTACAATGATACGGGATTGCGGAGTGCATGCAAAGAAATGTCAGATCTGCCAAATCCATGGTGATTTCATTCACAAGCATCCCAATCCGTTGCATCCTACGGTGGCATCGTAGCCCTTCGAAGTCTGGGGCACCGACAGTGTTGGCCTAATTGATCCTCCGTCATCCAACGGCCACCGGTTCATACTGGCCGCGACAGACTACTTCTTTAGATGGGCTGAAGCTGTCCCGCTAAAAGAAGTCAAGACAAAAGATATTCTGACATTCTTCCAGCATAATATTCTATACCGCTTCGGTACACCAAGAAGAATCATTTCTGACAACGGGCCTTCTTTCAAGAGCTTCAATGTCTCAAGGTTCGCTACTCAGCACAAGATAGACTGGTGATATTCCTCCATATATAATCCAAGAGCCAATGGGCTAGCCGAAGCCTTCAATAAGACTCTATGCAAGCTCTTGAGGAAAAATACTTCAGCCAACAAGAGAGACTGAAATCTCAAACTTCACGAGGCGTTGTGGGCATATCGTACCACGCACCGTACTCCAACTCAGTCCAATCCATACTCATTGCTCTTTGGAGTGGAGGCGGTCCTCCCCTTCGAAGTCGAAGTGCCAAGCTTAAGAATGGTCGTTCAGCACGAGTTGACGGAGGAGGAAAATGTGCTCCTTCGACTTGAAGAGCTCGATGCCCTCGAAGAAAAGAGGCTCGCGGTGCAGCAAAATCTGGAGCTATACTGAGCCCAAATGTCACGGGCCTATGACAAGATAACCCGTCTCCGCGCTTTCTGTCACGACCCGAAAGTACGGAACATGACCGGCACTTAGACTACGAACGTCTCAAGGAGTACGTATGCTAAGTAAGCCGAAACCCAGAAATCCAAACCAAGAGAAGTAGTAGAGAATAGGAAGAACCATGTCAAATCAAACTGTATGCAACATAATATACAACGCCTAAAGGCGAGGATCACAACAGAAATGGAACTCAACCAGCAAGAAACTCAAGAAATAAAACATGCTACTCTATGGTCGAAAGAATAACATTACTGGTCTCTATCTCAAAAAAATACAAGTTTGGTTGATGGAACTTCTAGATACAACTGAAATATAATATACAAGGTATAATGATGGGTAAGATACAATAAACCCACCTACTAGCAAGTCACCCGAAAAGAAACCGAGCCCGCAAAGCTGTAATGAAATCCGTACGGCAACACCTGCAAGAAACTGGGGCACAATGGGGGTGAGTTGCCAACTCGTGAGTAGAAAAAGATCTACGAACAGAAAATCGCATGAATAACGCAACCTAGGTCAATGATCATAATATATCCTCAAATATATGAATAACATGCAGCCTATAACAATGGCTAGGGTAATATCTAACCCGAGTGTGATCTCATGTGCCCGTTTCAGTGCCTCAGGTAGCAATATATCATATGAATGAGGTATGAATGCATGAAAACAGAATACATGTAAATGAAGAAACTATTTTCATAAATTAGTGAGATTTTCTTTGTATTTTTAAAATGAGGTATCATAAATGAAATCAGCATCAACAGTGTCTAGCATCGACACAAAACATAAATCTCAATGTCTCAAAACCTCAGGCACCGGCCATCCGGACTGGCCTGTATCATCAAATCTCAGTACCTCAATATCTCGAAATCTCAATGTCTCAATCTCAATATCTAGGGCGCCGTCAGTCCAGACCGGCCCCTACCATCCATCCCAAGACCACGACGGTATCCTCCGGATATCCGACGCGTCGGGTAAAATCACCGGTAGGTAGTCTCCCCTTGCCAGGCTCATCGTCATCACCACGAGCTTCTTGCCCCGGGGTACCTTACCGGGTCCACCATGTACCCAAAACGGTTCATCCAACTCCTCGAATCGGGTCTCCAAATCTATCAGCAAACTCATGGTGGACGACTCATACATCAAGGGAAAAACCGCGCTTTTTATTTAAAAAGAGAAAGAAGAAGTTTGTATATGTTTTGCGGTTTTCCCTAAATCCAGAAAATCTCATGGAAATCCAAATCCAAAACCTCAATAGCACGTAAAAAGTGAATATAAGCATGAGAATCCATGAATGCGGCATAACAATGAATAACAGTATGCATGAGGTAGCAGGTAATAACTATAATGTCTAAACTAACATATAAGGCAGTACACTAATATCATGTCTAAACTATTAGCTAACAGGCTATGTCAAGCAATAATATTTTCTAAGGTGTACGTGACATGGCAATTACCGATGAAGATGTGTGTGAGCCGGCAAGTAAGTGTACGTGGTACATACGCATCATCGGTAATGGTGCTGGTGTCCTAACCACAAGATATCAACAGTAGAATATGAAGCATAACATAAGCATGTGATGCGGAGCAAACAACAATAATGAGCGGGAGCTGAATACTAGACGCAACGATAATTAATCTATTTTAACGTAATATAAGTCCTACAATGGTGCCTTTTGAAATAACACGAATCGTGGGGTTTTGAAAATAGGGGTTACGGTGTTTTTAAGAAAAGTTACGTTTTTTGAAATATCCGTAGGATCCCTTAGGCTGTCTTTAAAAATACGCACGATTCGTAAGCTTTGAAATAGGTAGAAACCGAATCTAATCTAACAACTAACTAAACTAAAGGGCTACGCTATAAGCTAGACTACAGGTAAGGAAACCGCCTAACATCTGAGTCGATACATATACATACCTGTATATATATTAGTCGGTGATCCCGCCTCAATAATATCATATCCGATACCATATCTATAATCAGACATCCCAAGTCAAGAGTGCGGATCAATCATCAAGATATAGCTCGTACGTAAATCCGTCGTACGACATCCCCAAATCTGGGTACGGGTCAATATCATATTCCTCACACTATTCCTCTGGTATCCTCTTTATCCAAGATCATAGTCTAGGGTACTGACCTATGTCTAGTACAATACTAATATCCTTAATATACTCATGATCTGACTACTGATCGACAATCTCGTACAAACCGATATCGTCAGCACATATCATCATCAAGGGGTATACATCGCCCGATACGGCCAAATATCAATATCCTAGCATATTATGCCTCATAGCACGATCACATGTCGACCATTTATTTATAACACTATTCACCCGTATCGCCGCCGCAAGATCCGCTATAACACCAGGACGTACCTTAAGTACGAATCCTGCCATATCACCGAGATCACAACCACAAACAAATCTCATCGACTCAGCTCAATCCCAAGTATCCTCCTCAAATCCGTATGTGAACACATAGTCCCATACCCATGTGAACATATAAATATATTCCCATACACGCACATATGAAATAAGGAATGTATGCAAGTATGTATATGTGTGTATGTGTAAGTGTAGTGCACCCACTACCTAAGGTTTCGTAACCATGCACCAATCCAACACCAATATCCATTTAAAATCATCAATAATAAATCCTAACAACATATCATAAATTGTTGGTGTGTATACGCATCCGTATACATCACCGCGTACTGCGGGGGTGCTATACGCCATCCACCCGACTTCTCCCCGTAGATATAAATCTACTCACCTGGTCCTCGCTAGCCGGTACCGACGTCGCCACGCGCTTGCTTGTCGTCTCGAAGTCCACATGGGGGTACCTACATATCATAACGCACCATATCGCATTAAAACTAAATTCGAAATCGAAACGGCATACGAAAATCAAATCGGCACGCGTATCACGCATAGGTCCAAACCTATCGCCTACGCATGCAAGAATAGTCAAACCAATCCTCGATGTCGATGTACAAACGTCAAACCATCGAGAAAAATCCAATCACACTCATTTGCACATTCACGAACACTAATTTTAATATAAACTAGGTTAAAACTCACAAAAAAACTCAATTTTGCTTAAAAAGTCATTTTTCCGAAAATCTAGCAAGCACAATTCGCCGTTTTTGTACAAAACAGGATGTTTAAATGAATGTAGCGGCCAATATATTTATTAAATATCTTAAATAAGTCGTATAAAAAAATTTCCGGAATTTAATCTCATTAAATTCCAAAAATCCTAATATTCTAGTTTACAAAATACCCTTTTTAACAATTTCATAGCAAAAATGCACAAACTACAATTTAGGTTGGATTTCCATGAACTAAAGTGTTAAACTACACTTAATAAAGTTAATAATATGATAAAAACCCTAACCATATTTTTAATCTCATATTTCGAATTAAATCAAAAAAACTAGTTTGCAACAAAAAGCTTAATTTGGACATTTTTCAAGTAACAACTTGTAATTAACAACTAGATTAGTTTTCTACAAAACTAAATATATTAATCCACCTCACTAAACCATACACAATCAAACACAACTCATTTCCACAACAAACCCTAACTTAGTAATCAAAACCCTTTCTTTAAATTTCAAAACTTGAAATTTAAAACCCTAATTTAATACCTAATAGCTAGATTCAAGTAATTTAACAACAAATTAAGCATAAGGTTATGATTATACCTCACAAGCTTGAGATCAAACTTGCAAAAATCTTAGCCTCCAACAATGATTTCATGCTCCAAGATCCATGCTTGAATAGCTAAAGAATAATGGGTAAAGCTTGGATTTAGAATTAGCTTTGAATTTTTGAGAAAAGGGTGGATTTTTGATAGAAGATTTGGGGATTTTGATGGAAAAATGAGATGAAGTATTTGGGGCTGTTTTGGTTCAGGTTTTGGCCAGAAATCTTGGGGGATTGGGTGAGGGAGGAGAGAGAGTGAGGTGGGGAAAGTTAGTTCAAGTCAAAGTCAACTCAAATTATACCATTTTCTACTCTTTTTTCTTTTCTTTTCTTTCTTTTGCAAACCAAGTGGGGACAAGAGAGGGGGCTGCTGAATTCAGCCAAGGGGAGAAGTGAATGGGGATGTGTGGGTGTGGGTACGGGTGTGGGGTGATGAAAAATGATAAATACAATACCCCAAATATCTATTTACGCTAAAAAAAAACCTTTTTTTTTCTTCAATAATTTCTAAACCATTTTGGCAAATGATTTCGTTCCAAAAACCACATGATAAATTTTTATTTAATGTTTTATGATGCACAAAATTTTTTTCAACTCATTCCAATTTGTAATTTTCCCTAATTAAATGTATTAGTGACGGCTTAAAATAATAATAAAATAATATTTTTTTCAGAAAATTTGAAATTTCACCAGCAGCTCAATAAACACCAAATAATAGCAATTACATAGCTATAATATGTATATTTAATTTTTATAATAAGATATTTGTATTTTGACTTTTTACAGAAAACCCCTTCATTTTACCGATTTTTCGAAATTTCACCGAAACGATTTTCAAAACGCTACAATCTTCCCCCCTTAAAGAAATTCGGTCCCCGAATTTAAATTCAAACTCCCCCAATTACTAAAACATCTAAGAAAAACCATCAAGTCGTCGGGGCTCCGAAATTGTAAATATATAAAACAAATCGTAGCGCAGCGCATGCGCTTGAAAAATGAGTATATAACTCAAATCAAAACTCCGTCAAGCATCCCGCGATCATCGGAGTCGTGGAGAAGACATCAATGCCAAATCCAAATCAAAACCAATATGATATAACTCGAAACTATAAATGTAAATATCGAATCTATATCTATAAGTATTTGAAGGAAATGCATGCCAAATCTCTTTAAGTCGCCGTGCAACGCGTATAACACTGCACAGTGGCGGACGTCTACCATAAGAAAATAATTATATACATATATACCTATGTTTGAAATGTACGTTCCGCCGTTTTGGAAACAATTTAGAAGGGTCTCCTTGTTTTAAACATTTCGTGTCATATCAGACACGTAGGTAAATACTGAGGCTATAGCTCGCTTTTTGGAAATCCCTTCAATAACTATCAATGCATGCAAAATGTATTCAGGTACTGTCCTCTGACTAGTCCTGCTCAGTACGGAAACACATAGCAATATCATAAAAACGTACTGATCTATAAGAAATCAATCCCAAAATATGCACATGAATACTACGTGCGTCTGGTGCGCACGAAAATCAAAATCCATGAATGTGCCATACATGCGCACAGAAACAACATCTAAGTGCATCAGGTGTGCACGAAACATCTGTCGTAGGCAACATGTGTGCGTGACAGCAAAATCAGGTGCATCTGACATGCACGAAAAATCTCGAATTAGTGCATCTGGTGTGCACCAAATCGCATCTCGTATCAGGCGCCCAACAGGCGCTAAAAATCCAATCCGGTGCATAAAATGCACAAAACAAATGTCAAGCATCACCCTCGAAATCGAAATCCAGTGTATCCAAGTGCACAAAATACATGTCACTGCACTGCCAGCATATATAAACTATACAGAGTGCAGGAACCAAATCGCGTGCGTGCATACGCACAAAATCAACTCAACTGTTTAAAACCGTAAAATCACAAACATGTGAAACTAAAGCACGAAAATGATATCAAGTGCAACACTGTGCAAAGATCGTAAATCCTCAATCATCAAAATCAAATCATACGAATAAATCACCTAAAACATCGAAATCAATAATGGCGGAACAGTACCGCTCATGCATCCTCTAAGAATCTCGGGCCAACTGTCGCGGTCACTAGTGGGACGTCTCGTCGATGATCATGAACTCTGTCCTGCTGGTGTGCGTAACATGACCACTCCTGGGTCCAAGTCTTCTCCGTGGATTACCAATCTCACAATCCATCGGCTCATCGGCCCTGTCAAGGCAGCATATCACTGGCGTCGGCCTCTGGCTCTCTGAATGCACGTGACACATCTGATCCTGGGTGCAAGTATCATCGCAGCAGTATCCTGGAAGGAATCCTGCTCACGGTCTCTTCCATGTCTCGTCTCTGCCAACTGTCCGGAAGTCATTGTCCTTTCCTATATCTGCATCTTGCTCTGGAACGACTGCATACTCATCGCGACTCCTTCTGGAAGGTAAGCCCAAGTACCATGCCTCGGCATGCGCATCGCCTCTCTGATGTCGGCGGAGTGGAACGTCATCTCATCTAGATCTGGTGCGAACCTCTTATTCCACTTTTCTCTAATATCGTCTTCTTTGGACTCGTCTCGTCGCGGCTGCATGGACTGAGCTCCAACGGCTATCCTCGTATCTGGAGTCTCCCAAGAATGCATCTCACCACCTAGCATCCGAATTAAGTCGAGCAATCCAATCGATTCGTCAAAACCTCATAATCCCCCAAGAGCTAAACATCTTGGGTACAGTTTAATAGTATCGAGTACATACCACAGCATCGGTGGTCCAGCCGTAGAAGGGCAAACCCAAGCCTCACTAATGGCGCCGCAGAACTGCCGCAAACCCTAAGGTTCAAAGGCTTTCACACGGTCATTAAGTCGAGTTAGGGTTTCATTCTTCTAGAGGGACCATAGAATTGCCTGCATGTCTTTCCGACTATCTTAAACTTGGAATAATAGGTTTCTGACATTCGATCGTCTCTGTCGACTCCCAACGTCTCCACGTGAAGTCGTCTCTAGCTGGAATCCATCTATCTGATGACCTCGCATCGGGTTAGGCGAACGATCCACATGTCCTAGTCATTCATCCACGATGACTAGCGACCTTCTATCATCTCTTAGTACAACTCGTTCTGCACTAACTCCAGCATCTGGGGCAATACCTCGTCGTTCGCAGCAATAACTGGCTCGCTCGTCTGCACGCCGAACAGTGCCTCGATCATCATGAATAAGTAACACACCAACGGTCATCAAGATCTGGCTGGCCTCTATCATTAGCTCAATCCTCTAATGTCGATCAGCACATCCGAGTAACCTCATAAAGGCGATCCGCCAAACGCTCGTGGCGCGGAAACACAGTAAGAAGACACATCTCTGCAATCGTGTGTCGCCGGAATTTCGCCCTGGTCAGTCCTCGTTCGTGACGAGCGTGTGCTGACCGCAACTCTAGCCGTAGCTCTCCCTGCCCATAACCGTAGCAGCAAAACCAAACTGGTACCGATGAGGCTAGATCAGGAAGGAATATAATACTGAACAAGGAAATATACATCCTAAGGCTTCATAAGTGGAGTGGCGTGTCGTAAATATGCCGCGGAACATATCAACGGTACGTCACTCTACTTTAGTCACCTATTCCATCAACCAAGGGTCATCCTACGCTCCGAAGGTAAAACCTAACGCTTTGATACCAACTTTCTCACGACCCGAAAGTACGGAACATGACCGGCACTTAGACTACGAAAGTCTCAAGGAGTACGTATGTTAAGTAAGCCGAAACCCAGAAATCCAAACCAAGAGAAGTAGTAGAGAATAGGAAGAACCATATCAAATCAACCTGTATGCAACATAATATACAACGCCTAAAGGCGAGGATCACAACAGAAATGGAACTCAACCAGCAAGAAACTCAAGAAATAAAACATGCTACTCTATGGTCGAAAGAATAACATTACTGGTCTCTATCTCAAAAAAATACAAGTTTGGTTGATGGAACTTCTAGATACAACTGAAATATAATATACAAGGTATAATGATGGGTAAGATACAATAAACCCACCTACTAGCAAGTCACCCAAAAAGAAACCGAGCCCGCAAAGCCGTAATGAAATCCGTACGGCAACACCTGCAAGAAACTGGGGCACAACGGGGGTAAGTTGCCAACTCGTGAGTAGAAAAAGATCTACGAACAGAAAATCGCATGAATAACGCAACCTAGGTCAATGATCATAATATATCCTCAAATATATGAATAACATGCAGCCTATAACAAGGGCTAGGGTAATATCTAACCCGAGTGTGATCTCATGTGCCCGTGTCAGTGCCTCAGGTAGCAATATATCATATGAATGAGGTATGAATGCATGAAAACAGAATACATGTAAATGAAGAAACTGTTTTCATAAATTAGTGAGATTTCCTTTTTATTTTTAAAATGAGGTATCATAAATGAAATCAGCATCAACAGTGTCTAGCATCGACACAAAACATAAATCTCAATGTCTCAAAACCTCAGGCTCCGGCCATCCGGACAGGCCTGTATCATCAAATCTCAGTACCTCAATATCTCGAAATCTCAATGTCTCAATCTCAATATCTAGGGCGCCGTCAGTCCAGACCGGCCCCTACCATCCATCTCAAGACCACGACGGTATCCTCCGGATATCCGACGCGTCGGGTAAAATCACCGGTAGGTAGTCTCCCCCTGCCAGGCTCATCGTCATCACCACGAGCCCCGGGGTACCTTACCGGGTCCACCATGTATCCGAAACGGTTCATCCAACTCCTCGAATTGGGTCTCCAAATCTATCAGCAAACTCATGGTGGACGACTCATACATCATGGGAAAAACCGCGCTTTTTATTTAAAAAGAGAAAGAAGAAGTTTGTATATGTTTTGCGGTTTTCCCTAAATCCAGAAAATCTCATGGAAATCCAAATCCAAAACCTCAATAGCACGTAAAAAGTGAATATATGCATGAGAATCCATGAATGCGGCATAACAATGAATAACAGTATGCATGAGGTAGCAGGTAATAACTATAATGTCTAAACTAACATATAAGGCAGTACACTAATATCATGTCTAAACTATTAGCTAACAGGCTATGTCAAGCAATAATATTTTCTAAGGTGTACTTGACATGGCAATTACCGATGAAGATGTGTGTGAGCCGGCAAGTAAGTGTACGTGGTACATACGCATCATCGGTAATGGTGCTGGTGTCCTAACCACAAGATATCAACAGTAGAATATGAAGCATAATATAAGCATGTGATGCGGAGCAAACAACAATAATGAGCGGGAGCTGAATACTAGACGGAACGATAATTAATCTATTTTAACTTAATATAAGTCCTACAATTGTGCCTTTTGAAATAACACGAATCGTGGGGTTTTGAAAATAGGGGCTACGGTGTTTTTAAGAAAAGATATGTTTTTTGAAATATCCGTAGGATCCCTTAGGCTGTCTTTAAAAATACGCACGATTCGTAAGCTTTGAAATAGGTAGAAACCGAATCTAATCTAACAACTAACTAAACTAAAGGGCTACGCTATAAGCTAGACTACAGGTAAGGAAACCGCCTAACATCTGAGTCGATACATATACATACCTGTATATATATTAGTCGGTGATCCCGCCTCAATAATATCATATCCGATACCATATCTATAATCAGACATCCCAAGTCAAGAGTGCGGATCAATCATCAAGATATAGCTCGTACGTAAATCCGTCGTACGACATCCCCAAATCTGGGTACGGGTCAATATCATATTCCTCACACTATTCCTCTGGTATCCTCTTTATCCAAGATCATAGTCTAGGGTACTGACCTATGTCTAGTACAATACTAATATCCTCAATATACTCATGATCTGACTACTGATCGACAATCTCGTACAAACCGATATCGTCAGCACATATCATCATCAAGGGGTATACATCGCCCGATACGGCCTAATATCAATATCCTAGCATATTATGCCTCATAGCACGATCACATGTCGACCATTTATTTATAACACTATTCACCCGTATCGCCGCCGCAAGATCCGCTATAACACCAGGACGTACCTTAAGTACGAATCCTGCCATATCACCGAGATCACAACCACAAACAAATCTCATCGACTCAGCTCAATCCCAAGTATCCTCCTCAAATCCGTATGTGAACACATAGTCCCATACCCATGTGAACATATAAATATATTCCCATACACGCACATATGAAATAAGGAATGTATGCAAGTATGTATATGTGTGTATGTGTAAGTGTAGTGCACCCGCTACCTAAGGTTTCGTAACCATGCACCAATCCAACACCAATATCCATCTAAAATCATCAATAATAAATCCTAACAACATATCATAAATTGTTGGTGTGTATACGCATCCGTATACATCACCACGGACTGCGGGGGTGCTATACGCCATCCACCCGACTTCTCCCCGTAGCTATAAATCTACTCACCTGGTCCTCGCTAGCCGGTACCGACGTCGCCACGCGCTTGCTTGTCATCTCGAAGTCCACATGGGGGTACCTACATATCATAACGCACCATATCGCATTAAAACTAAATTCGAAATCGAAACGGCATACGAAAATCAAATCGGCACGCGTATCACGCATAGGTCCAAACCTATCGCCTACGCATGCAAGAATAATCAAACCAACCCTCAATGTCGATGTACAAACGTCAAACCATCGAGAAAAATCCAATCACACTCATTTGCACATTCACGAACACTAATTTTAATATAAACTAGGTTAAAACTCACAAAAACCTCAATTTTGCTTAAAAAGTCATTTTTCCGAAAATCTAGCAAGCACAATTCGCCGTTTTTGTACAAAACAGGATGTTTAAATGAATGTAGCGGCCAATATATTTACTAAATATCTTAAATAAATCGTATAAAAAAATTTCCGGAATTTAATCTCATTAAATTCCAAAAATCCTAATATTCTAGTTTACAAAATACCATTTTTAACAATTTCATAGCAAAAATGCACAAACTACAATTTAGGTTGGATTTCCATGAACTAAAGTGTTAAACTACACTTAATAAAGTTAATAATATGATAAAAACCCTAACCATATTTTTAATCTCATATTTCGAATTAAATCAAAAAAACTAGTTTGCAACAAAAAGCTTAATTTGGACATTTTTCAAGTAACAACTTGTAATTAACAACTAGATTAGTTTTCTACAATACTAAATATATTAATCCACCTCACTAAACCATACACAATCAAACACAACTCATTTCCACAACAAACCCTAACTTAGTAATCAAAACCCTTTCTTTAAATTTCAAAACTTGAAATTTAAAACCCTAATTTAACACCTAATAGCTAGATTCAAGTAATTTAACAACAAATTAAGCATAAGGTTATGATTATACCTCACAAGCTTGAGATCAAACTTGCAAAAATCTTAGCCTCCAACAATGATTTCATGCTCCAAGATCCATGCTTGAATAGCTAAAGAATAATGGGTAAAGCTTGGATTTAGAATTAGCTTTGAATTTTTGAGAAAAGGGTGGATTTTTGATAGAAATTTTGGGGATTTTGATGGAAAAATGAGATGAAGTATTTGGGCCTGTTTTGGTTCAGGTTTTGGCCAGAAATCTTGGGGGATTGGGTGAGGGAGGAGAGAGAGTGAGGTGGGGAAAGTTAGTTCAAGTCAAAGTCAACTCAAATTATACCATTTTCTACTCTTTTTTCTTTTCTTTTCTTTCTTTTGCAAACCAAGTGGGGACAAGAGAGGGGGCTGCTGAATTCAGCCAAGGGGAGAAGTGAATGGGGTTGTGTGGGTGTGGGTACGGGTATGGGGTGAAGAAAAATGATAAATACAATATCCCAAATATCCATTTACGCTAAAAAAAAGCCTTTTTTTTTCTTCAATAATTTCTAAACCATTTTGGCAAATGATTTCGTTCCAAAAACCACATGATATATTTTTATTTAATGTTTTATGATGCACAAAATTTGTTTCAACTCATTCCAATTTGTAATTTTCCCTAATTAAATGTATTAGTGACGGCTTAAAATAATAATAAAATAATGTTTTTTTCAGAAAATTTGAAATTTCACCATCAGCTCAATAAACACCAAATAATAGCAATTATATACCTAGAATATGTATATTTAATTTTTATAATAAGATATTTGTATTTTGACTTTTTACAGAAAACCCCCTCATTTTACCGATTTTCCGAAATTTCACCGAAACGATTTTCAAAACGCTACACTTTCAAGAAAGGTGAATTGGTGTTGGTCCTCAAAAGAGATAACCCGTCTCCGCGCTTTCAAGAAAGGTGAATTGGTGTTGGTCCTCAAAAGACCGATCATCCCCAATCGACATGCCAAGGGAAAATTCGAGCCGAACTGGGAAGGACCATACGTCATCGAGAAAGTGTTCGACGGAGGATCATACCAACTAATAAGTGCCGAGGGAGAAAGGCCCATGCCACCCATCAATGGCTGATATCTCAAGAAATACTACACGTGAATGCTCCAAGTCGCAGGCGAATTGAGCACATCAGCCCTACGGTCTGGATCATACATCCTGCAAAACCGTATACAATCCACTGGCGTAAATGACCCCAACCTCTCCCAAATCCTGCCGGTGAGACTACTTTTAAAGTCCCACCAGCGGCAAAAAAAAAGAAAAGAAAAAAGAAAAAAAGGTATGTCCACAAGCAAAACGGGCACGGATGAAAACCCGAAAGGGCTCCTTGAGTAAAAACAGTAGGACTACCGGCGAGTTTGTGAAAACCCGAAAGGGCGCAAACTCGTGAAAAGAGATGAAATACACTCGCAAAGTCCTCTCGACATTGTGAGGAGAAAACCCCTACGTGAGATCCTTACGACTCACAAAGGAGCAACACACTTAGAGATCCTCACGATTCCTAAGGAGAACATACACCTGCGAGATCCTCTCGACACGTAGGGAGAAAATTCTTTTATGAGACCCTCACGACTCATAAAATTGAAAAGTCTTAGGTGATAGGGACCCAAACCTGTCTCCTAAGCCATCGTTCCTCAACGGGCAACGACAAATGATGAGTCGCTCCTGGCATTTCGCTTCAGTGTTAGCGGTGCTGATGCCGACCAAAAACCTAAATCCCAAGTCCTCCCAAGGAAAATGATGAGTTGCTCCTGGCATTATTCCAGTGCAGCAATGCTGATGCCAAACAAGATACAAATTCCATGTCCCAAAACGGCGAATGATGAGTCGCTCCTGGTACCATATTCCAGTGTAGCGATGCAGACGCCAACCAAAATCCAATTTCTCAAAATTCTCCAGCCCTACGACCAGTCCCCAAATTGACTGCCGTATACAATCCACGGGCTCAAATAATTCTCGTCATACCCATTCCCACCACAATCACCCGTTACACGGCTGGTCTCCGCCTTTGGAATTATGATCCATTGAGAAGACCAACTCATGTGTCCTCACGATACATGAAGAGAACAAACCTTTGTGGGATACTCACGACTCATAAAGGAAAAACACACTTAGGAGTCCTCACGACTCCTAAGGAGAAAATACACCTGCGGGATCCTTATGACTCGTAGGGAGAAAATGCTTTTATGGGACCCTCACGACCCATAAAATTGAAAAGCCTTAGGTGAGAGGGACCTAAACCTGTCTCCTAAGCCATCGCTCCCCCAACAGGAATAGGCAAATGATGAATTGCTCTTGGCACGTGTGCTTCAGTGTTAGCAACGCTGATGCCTACCCTAACCCCAAAATCCCAAACTCCAATCCAATAGACCCCTAAGTCGTTAAACTGGGAACAGATGACCCCTAAGTCGTTAAACTGGGAACAGATGACCCCTAAATCGTTAAACTGGGAACGAGGGAATCTCCTCATGGCAGATTATGATTCGCTCCTGGTACCATATTCCAGTGCAGTGATGCTGATGCCAAACCAACACCAAAATCCCCAAATCCTGTCATGACAAATGATGATTCACTCCTGGTACCATATTCCAGTGTAACGATGCTGATGTCAACCCAAATCACATCAAGTCAGCAAAACAACAATGACCTCCCGGGCAGAATCAAATTCCACCTCGGAAACAAGTCAACTTCATCCCTGACGCCGCAAGAAGCGGAACAAGTCAAATCCAGAATCGACCGTCCATGTTGCTAAAATGGCAGCATCGACCGTCCATGTCGCTAAAATGGCAGCACCGACCGTCCAAGTCGCAAAAAGGGCAAAACCGACCGTCCAAGTCGCAAAAAGGGCAGCATCGACCGTCCAAGTCGTTAAAATGGCAGCACCGACCGTCCACGTCGCTAAAATGGGAGCATCGACCGTCCAAGTCGCAAAAAGGGCAGCATCGACCGTCGACGTCGCTAAAACGGCAGCACCGACCGTCCACGTCGCTAAAAGGGCAGCAACGACCGTCCAAGTCGCAAAAAGGGCAGATTTGACCGCCCACGTCACTAAAATGGCAGCACCGACGGTCCAAGTCGCAAAAAGGGCAGCAGCAACCGTCCAAGTCACAAAAAGGGCAGCACCGACCGTCCAAGTCGTAAAAAGGGCAGCATCGACCGTCCAAGTCGCAAAAAGGGCAGCATCGACCGTCCACGTCGCTAAAAAGGCAGCACCGACCGTCCATGTCACTAAAAGGGCAGCACCGACCGTCCAAGTCGCATAAAGGGAAGCATCGACCGTCCAAGTCGCTAAAAGGGCAGCATCGACCTTCCAAGTCGGAAAAAGGGCAGCATTGACTGTCCATGTCGTAAAAAGGGCAGCGCGGGATTCCTACAAAGTGGGAACCAGATCACTCCGGGGCAGGGAAACATCTATCATGGATACTCCGTCTCGGAGACATGTCAAGCAACGACCGTCCATGTCATAAAAAGGGCAGTGCGAGCTTCCCAAAAAGCGGGAACCAAATCAGGTTGCCTCCAAGTAAAAGAAGATCCATCAATTTCATGCACACGACCCATATTTGTGGTGTGCATTTATTGATGGGGGGCAATTTTTTGGGGTAAAAATTTACACCCCGGTTGACCAAATCAAAATCAAAGTCAACCCCAAGCCAAGTGAGCCCAAGCCCAGATCCAGTGGTCCCATGCCCGGGTCGAGCCCGAACACGAAGCGGCCAGCCTCCCACCATGCCAAGATAAAAATTTTGTAATATAATTTTGTTGTATTTATTTTATTTTATTTTATGGATAAATGTAATAAAAATAGGCATAAAACCAAATTTTTGTAAAGCCCATGGCTTATGTGCAAAAAGAAATGGCACATGAGCCATGGGATAGGCAAAATGCTATTTTGTGAAGCCCAAGGGGCTATGTGTAAAGTGTGCCTATAAAGGCAAAGATAATGAAATATCTCAACAATTTTTTTCTCTCTCCAAAAATTTTTAGATTTGAGATCTTTTCTCCTTCTTCAAGGTTCCAAAACCTTCTTCTTTCTTTTGAATTAAATCAAGAGTTTTACTCTTCATTTTATAAAACAAAATAGTTTTTCACCACAAAACCCATTAAGGGGAACTCAGATCTTCCATTAGATCTCAAAAAGAAGAGATTTTTAAAATCTCATATCTCTTGATCTTCAAGATCCAGCAACCAGGGAGAAAGAAGAAGAACCCCTTTTATCAACCCCAAAACATCTTAGGAGTTTAACTCCACCCTGATTTCTCTATCGAGAATTTCTGGGGCTAAAAGCCTATTTTCCTCGCCGGTGCCCAAGCGCTCGAGCGCCAAGCGCCCACGTGTCGACACGTGGCGCGCTGGCACTCGAGCGCAAAGCGCCCACGTGCCGACACGTACCGTGCTGGCGCTCCAGCGTCCTGCGCTCCAGCGCAAAGCGCCCACGTACCGACACGTGGCGCGCTTGCGCTCAAGCGCCTAATGCTCAAGCGCAAAGCACCCACATGCCGACACGTGGCGCGCTTGCGCTCCAGCATCCTGCGCTCAAGCGCAAAGCGCCCACGTGCCGACACGTGGCGTGCTTGCGCTCAAGCGCAAAGCGCCCACATGCCGACATGTGGCGTGCTTGCGCTCTAGCGCCCTGCACTTAAGTGCAAAGCTCCCACATGCCGACACGTGGCGCGCTTGCGCTCCAGCGCCCTGCGCTCAAACGCAAAGCGCCCACGTGCCGACACGTGGCGTGCTTGCGCTCCAGCGCCCTGCGCTCAAGCGCCCAGCGCTCCAGCGCAAAGCGCCCACATGCCGACACGTGGCGCGTAAGCGCCTAAGCACACAACATCTAAGCGCACAACGCTCAAGGCGCTGACCTCACGCGTCCTTTGGGCGCTTTTCCCTTTTTTATATATGTATACATGTATATATATATGTATACACATACACTCCACAACACTGTTCCCCTCCAAAAAACTCTGCGTGGCTCCCGATATATCTAAACCCCCTCTAAAACAACATACACATACATTGCACATTGAGTTCGCATGACCACTTTAACCTGTTAATCGGAGGTTCCCTCGCCCTAAAGGCGAGGGGTAATTAACGGCAGCTTAGTCCGCGGCTGCCGGAGATTCGGATCCCACAATCAATAAACCCCCGCCTACCCTGGGCAGGGGGAATCTGTAGTACGCCTGACAAGCGCGCGCGTATTCCCAGCTCAATGGGGTGACGAAAAATGCCCTACAGGCATAAGCCTACGTTATATTTTCGTTGTTTTCTGTAATGGTTGGATTAATTGATGGGACGCATTATATTAATGTAAAGAAAACAAACCAAAGCTGAATCGTTGGAACAATTTCAAAACCACTCGGTTTTTCAAAACAGCAAAACTTTTAAAATGCGGAGCTTAAACCACTCCTTTTAAAAGCTATCAGGTTCCTTCGATTATATCAAGTTCACTACGTTCACGGTTTCGCCAAAACCATTCGTAGCCCTCCGTCATTTCATATGAATATTCAATAGTATTCAAGCTATGTTTGTTGACCTTCGTCAAGGTATAGTGATTGGTAGCTGCTGCGTATTCAAATATAGCATAGATAGATGCGTTGGTTTGGGACAGTCGTATTACCTTGTAGACCTTCGTCAAGGGTATATACGGGTGGGTTCAAATTAACCTGGACAATGATGGGTAGAACTTGACATGTGATTTATGATTTTTTGACCTTCGTCAAGGTCATAAGAGTATGGGGCAAAAATCCACATCGGGAGTTTCTAAAGAAACTGAAATTTTCTAGTGTTGCATAGCATTTGGAGTTTGATAATTTTGGTAGGATTCCTTCAGCATTATCACACAATGATATTTGGATCCCGATCCTACTGTGAGTATCCGCTACTCCTCGGGAGATTTTTTCACTCAACGATCAATGCTATAAACCAAGTAGGTGTCTAGAACGGTGTTAGCGGGGCTACGACTCCAGGGAAAAGAGGTTATTTAATTAAGAAACTTTGCGAAAACTCCGTAAAACCTCCCTCGAAGTACCGACACTAGCCTTGCCAAACGGTTAAGCAAGAATTGTACGGTGAGATCAATCCTGACTAATTCTTCTTTTATGGTTTGAGGAAGGATTCGAGAAATAGTGGGAGCCATCCTGTTTAGATAAATTAAAAACCAATCTAAACTTGCAAGAGCATCATGCTAAAGTGTTTTCTTCTCTCTCTCCTGCAGCGACCCCATGACCAGACATAGGTTACATCTAGATAATAAAATGACCGAATCTGACTATATTGACCGGCAAAGGTCTGTCCAGATGTCTATTACCTATGACAAGCTGGGACACCTATTTACTACTCAAGCCCCCCGTCTCAGGTGCAGTTTCCACTGTCGCGGATATTAATATCCGTAATACTTCAGAAAAGAACAGTGCGAATGCTAAGTGCCTTGTGCTCGCCTTAGTTGATGGTGTAAACCAGAGGCAGCACGAGAAGATGGACTTTGCTTCCATATTCCTCCATAACAAAGATTTATATGGAGAGCAATCTCGTATCGCAAGATATGAGACCTCGAAAGAATTGCTTCAAGCGAGGTTGGCTGTCGGGTCATTTGTAGGGGACAACGTCCTTACGATGACTAGCTATATTGATGAGCTCACGGACCTGGAGACCACGTTGGAGAACGAGTTACATGCTGGCTTGTTAATACAGTCCCTACCATCTACTTTTGCCCAGGGGAAGAAAGTTATACTTCCAGTTGAGGGCATCCTGAAGGAAACCAGGGTGACACCCACTTAGCTTATTGGGGAATCTTCCTCATCTGCATCCAAGGAGAAAGCAAAGGGTGAGAAGAAGAAGACCTCCACAAAGCCGATATATAGTGTTAGTAAGGTAGAAGGACAGGGAAGGGCAAAAGTTTTTGGGCCAACAGTAGTGAAGGAGGGACGTTCCTATTGATACAGGAAAAGACATTGGCAGAGGGATTGTAGGGCTTGGAAAAACAGTAGCCAGGATTCGAAGCATGTTGTGGCTTCGGCTTCGGGTGTGATTGTAATAGAAAACAGTATGTCAATTAACTCTACTTCCTGGGTACTAGATACCGGATCAGGATCTCATATCTATCATTCATTACAGGCTTTGAGAAATCGTAGAGTTATCGGGGTAGGTGATATGACTCTCAGAGTTGCGAACGGAATGAGCGTGGATGATTTTTATGATTTTCGTGGATGTGTTTATCGAATCAAATAGTAAAGAAATCATAACCAAAAATATTTGACCGCAATCAAACAACGGTGTCAGTTGAAGTTAATGAATGAGTGCGGATCGTCCTCAGGGATCTCGAGATTCGTTTGTACTTTTATTTGTTTGAAATGAAATGTTAAGCAACAATAAGAGAAAACACGATTCAATTGATTGATTTGTATTCGTGTGTCACTAATCTTTTCTAAAGAATCAAGAACTATAAACAATAAGAATCGGTTTCAAGGGTATTTTCCAAACGACAATCAAGACTGATAAAGAGGCTCATAGGAATCGATAGGATCTTTAGATGTGTTGTAGTCTACAATATTTCATATTCTTGTCCTTCGAAGAATTGATGCTAGATCAATGGTTATCGACGAGAATTAGGGTTTTCTTGATGAAATTAAAGTTTCATCTCTTAACCCTTGCTCTTTCGAGGATACCATTTATATTCTAGCCTCTAGCAATTTCAAGAATCGATCGATCACCCCAATCTCGAGCGATGTTGATCAAGAAAGCATCGCAACGAATTGGGTTGTCGATTCTTGAACTTGCTAGGGTTTACAATCTCGTGGGATTCAAGAATTGATTACAAATTTGCTACATCATCATACTAAAGATCTTCTCGACTCCTTAACGAGCGGAGTTTTACTCGCGCATCACCACATAGACAATATTCAAGAACAGTAAAGATAACATGATGCAGAATTTTAAAGAAAACAAGAATGGAGAAAATATCACCTTTTATTTAATCAACAATTGTCAATACATTCTTTCAAGATCTACAAGAAGAAAGAAAAATCGATCGTTGACTCGGCTTCGCTCGACTCCGTGGATCGTGGATCTACTTTTGATCTCTTGCCCGATGGAAGATCGGCTCGGCTCATAAAAGGGTTGAAGGAATCTTGCTTGGCTTGCACTCAAGATCTTGAATTGTGGATGGATTTAGGGATTAGGGTTTCCTACAAGATTTCTCACTAATCTTGAGGAAGAAGAAGATGGAGAAAGAGAGAATGGCTAAAATCTAAGATGTTGAATCTTTTTCTCTCTAGGGTTTCATATATTGTAAGATTTTCCAAGATGAGAAATGAGAGAGCCTAGGGTCCTATTTATAGAACTAGGTTTAGGTTTGAATTATACTTTCCCTCCCAAAGTTTGTTGACAAGTTTGTTGGGGTTTAGCTTAGGGTTTAAGCAAGGGTTTAGGAAAGTTCTAGAAGTTCTAGGCTAGTTTAGGAGCTTGATGATCTGGTGGAAGTGTATGGACTCTTCTGGACTTTTGTATGCATTTTTTCGCTGCAGATACTAACACAGGAGTTGTCGTGAAGTTTGAGGAGCTCAGTCCCTGAAACCGCCGCGCATCCGCAGCGTGAGGTGCCTTTAGGCCGCGCTTCCGCCCCGCCTTGGTGGCCTCGGGATCAGTGTCTTCTGCAGTTGCTTTGTACTTCTATTTGGGTTATTCTTTGATGTTCAGAATTGCAATTGACCTTCTGTGTTGATACCAGATTTGCTTTCAATGAGTTTACGAGCAATTGTAATGGTCGAGCAATGAATTGATCGAGCAAGTATCTCTTTTCCTGCATCGACTTCAAAATAGGGGTTGCAAGATATAGAAAATATGCTATGTAATGCAATGCCGTTAATTTCCCTAGAATTTCCGGTTTTAAGGTCGAATACATGTAATTTGATATATTGCGACCAATTAGCTAATATGTGAATTATGAATACCGTACTCTCCTATATGTATGCAGATGACAAGGTAATTGCCGGTTAAAATATGCAGTATTTTCGACTGATCAAATACCCCCAAACTTAATTTCGATCGTCTCGAGAGAATGTTTTATTAAAAAGAGAAGGAGAAAATAAAGAAAGAGAAAAACTAACTAGCACACTTTCGTAGGCAACACGATTGCACTGAGCACGTGCAACAAGCCTTTAAACCTCTAGGTGTCCCTAGTAGGAGGAGTGTTGTCTCCTGAGGGTTTTCAGCGGATTGCACCCACAAAATCCAATAATAAAAGAAAGATCATGAATATTACATTTAAAGAAAAGAATTGTAAAAGAAAAGCCTTGAAAATTAGGGTTTCCAACTAAGCTAGCTTTTCGGTTGTCATGAGCCCTATCTTAATGGTCATGAAAAGATGTTAGAAATCACGTCCTCCCTCAATAAAACATCGTCTTATTCTTCATTCCTATCTTTATTCCAAACATCGATCATATCACCCTGCGTGTGTGTAAAGACATCCCTACACCCGGAGAATTCAATTCAAGCTATCATACCCTTGCCCATCAGCCTCAGTACTTCTTGGCAAACGAGATTGCTTACACACTTTCATGCGACCGTTAATACTTCTTGAGGTACTAACCGACCGATTACTAATGTGCATGCTAACTTGGTGTATTTTCCTAATCTTGCACCACCTCAGGCATAGCAGTGACTCCCAGACCAGTTGACCTTGGGGCACTAGGTGAAGAAGCACCCTTTTGCTATATATTTTTCTTGCCCTTGGTGATAACAAAACCAGTGTCCATTTTTCTCACCACTTTAAAACACACTTTTCTTTTTCATACTTTTGGCCTTAAGACAAGAGCATTTCAAGGTATCCTCTACTATCCCAGGCTTCAAGACGTATGTAAGTGCGACTAGCAGGGTAGCAACGTTCAAAATGTTTGGCTTCCAGAATAGAAACTATTTTTCAGACTTATTTTTATCCTCAGATTAGTGATGTCCTTCATCTTACTAACCCTTGGGACAACGGCTCATAACTACTTATTACTAGTTCGTATAAGAAAACTTCTAATTTTCTTGGTTTTCTAAAATTTTTCCAATCTCATGGATGTAATTGTTCACTGTCTAAACTTTCATTATCTTATTTATATACAAAAAGTGTAAATATTAAAATTATTTTTATATTTGAAAATTTTTAAATTTTTATGGGTTTTGAAAATTTTTCAATTTTTATAGATTTTTAAAAAGAAATGTTTTGTGCTTATGCAGATGATATGCAAATGATGCGAAAATAAGCACAAACCTTCCCCAAACTTGTTTTCAACAGTGTCCTCACTGTTGCCGACAGTTATACCTACAAAAATCTGTAAATCTGGGAGGAATTATTAGTGGGGGCAAATATATAAGTGAAGAACTTCCCCCAAACTTTTTTTATTTACTCACCTTCATTCAAAATAATGATGCAATGATATACTGGACATGAAAGTGAGACGGAGGAATTTTAATCAAGATAAACTGGCTTTTGTAAGAACAAGAGCTCCTCCGTGGGGTCAGTGGAAAAATACGGCTTTAATCTATGTCCATTTACTTTGAAAACAGTGCCGTTTTTAACATTTTCAATATCTACTGCCCCGTGAGGGTATACAGACCGCACAACAAAAGGTCCCTTCCAACGAGATCGGAGCTTACCCGCATGAAGGTGTAATCGTGAATCATAAAGAAGGACTTGTTGACCAGGTAAAAATGTTTTCCTTACAATGTTTTTATCGTGAAAAACCTTAGTCCTATTCTTTGTGATTACAGCATTATCATAAGCTTCATCGCGGAGTTCGCTTAGCTCGTTTAGTTGCAGCTTCCGAAAGTTGCAAGCAAGGTTTAGATCAAAATTAATTTCCTTTATAGCCCATAATGCTTTATGTTCTATCTCAACAGGTAGATGACATGCTTTTCCAAAAACTATCCTATATGGAGACATTCCTAGGTCGGTCTTATATGCAGTCCTGAATGCCCAAAGAGCATCCGTCAATTTGGTCGACCAGTCTTTTCTATTTTTAGCAACAGTTTTCTCCAGGATAAGTTTGATTTGTCTGTTTGAGATCTCAGCCTGCCCGCTTGTTTGGGGGTGATATGGTGTAGAAAGACGGTGGTTGATTGAATATTTCCGCATCAGAGTCTCGAAAGATCTGTTGCAGAAGTGTGTCCCATTATCGCTAATAATAGCGCGTGGGTGTCCAAATCGCGAGAAGATATTCTCTTTCAAGAACTTAATGACAACTTTCTTGTCATTAGTGCGACTTGGAATGGCTTCTACCCACTTGGAAACATAATCAACCACCAACAATATGTACAGATTCCCAAAGGAGTTGGGAAAAGGACCCATAAAATCTATGCCCCAAACATCAAACATTTCAACAACCAGAATGGGTTGCTGAGGCATTTCATTCCTTTGGGATATTCTACCCGTATACTGACATTGTGTACAGGTTTTGCAATGTTCAAATGCGTCCTTGAATAAGGTCGGCCAATAAAATCCACATTGCAAAACCTTTTCCGCTGTTTTTCTTGGACCAAAGTGACCCCCACAGGCCTGATCATGACAAAATGAAAGAATACTCTTGAACTCTTCATTCGGGACGCACCGGCGAATGATCTGATCAGGACAGTATTTAAACAAATAAGGCTCGTCCCAGTAATAGTGTTTTACTTGGGAAAGAAAGCGGTATTTGTCCTGTTTAGACCAATCGCTCGGTATCAATCCCGTGGCATGATAGTTCACAATATCCCTGAACCATGGTTCAGAGGATACGCTCAAGAGTTGTTCGTCAGGGAATGAGTCATTGATCGGCAGGGTCACAGGGGAAGAAACGATGCGTGAAAGGTGGTCAGCTACTACGTTTTCACATCCTTTCTTATCTTTGATAACAAGATCGAATTCTTGTAAAAGAAGGATCCAACGTATTAGTCGACCTTTGGCATCTTTCTTCGCCAACAGATGTTTCAAAGCGGAGTGGTCAGTATATACAACAATAGGTGAGCCGATTAAGTAAGGCCTGAATTTCTCCAATGCGAATACAACCGCTAATAGTTCTTTCTCTGTGGTTGTATAATTGATTTGCGCATCATTCAGGGTCTTACTAGCATAGTAAATCACGTGTGGCATCTTTTCGATGTGCTGTCCAAGGACAGCACCTACTGCAAAATCAGATGCGTCACACATCAGCTCAAAGGGGTAGTCCCAATTTGGTGATGATAAAACGGGGGCTGAAGTGAGTGAGTGTTTAAGTGAGTCGAAAGCTGTCTCGCAATCCGAGTCAAAGTGGAAGGTCGTATCCTTGGCCAGGAGTAGTGTTAAAGGTCTAGCAATTTTGCTAAAGTCCTTTATGAATCTCCTATAAAAGCCAGCATGGCCAAAGAAAGAGCGAATATCTTTGACGCTTTTGGGATGAGGGAGGTTTCGAATGACATCTACTTTAGCTCTGTCAACCTCAATGCCCTTCTGTGAAATGACATGTCCAAGGACTATTCCTTCTTGGACCATAAAGTGGCATTTTTCCCAGTTTAAAGTCAAGTTCTTCTCTTTGCATCGAGTAAGAACAGCGTCCAGATTCGCTAGGCATTCAGAAAAAGAGTCTCCAAAAATCGAAAAGTCGTCCATAAAGATCTCCAGGAAATTCTCTACCATATCAGAGAATATCCCCATCATACACCGCTGAAAGGTAGCGGGAGCATTGCATAGCCCGAAGGGCATGCGACTGTAAGCAAAGGTACCAAAGGGACAAGTAAAAGTGGTTTTATCTTGATCCTTTTTGGCGATGGGGACCTGATTATAGCCTGAGTAACCGTCCATGAAACAATAGTATTGTCGTCCCGCTAAGCGTTCCAGCATTTGATCAATAAATGGTAGAGGAAAATGATCTTTCCTCGTAGCAGTGTTGAGTTTTCTATAATCGATGCATACACGCCACCCAGTTTGGGCGCGTGTTTGAATCAACTCATTCGCTTCATTTGTGATCACAGTGATGCCGGATTTCTTAGGAACGACGTGTATAGGACTTACCCACTGGCTATCGGAGATCGGGTATATAATACCACTATCTAAGCATTTGACGATCTCTTTCATGACAGCTTCCTTCATGACGGGATTTAACCGTCTCTGTGGTTCTCGGGTCGGTCTGGCATTATCCATCACATGTATATGATGTTCAACAATCAAGGGACTGATCCCATTGATGTCCGCCATACTCCAACCAAACGCCTCTTTATTAGATCTTAATACCGATAAGAGTGCATTCTCTTGTTCTGATGCAAGAGAAGTGGAAATTATAACCGGTAAAGTCTCGTTCTCACCAAGATATGCATATTTTAGGTGAGAAGGTAAGACCTTGAGATCTAATTCAGGCGGAGAAATGATTGAAGGAAGGATCATAGAATGATTTTTGGATTTACAAAGAAGCTCAGAGCCTGTGAAAGATACAGACTCGGGTGGAGAAAAGTCAGAAGTGCAGGACTCAAGTGTAAGTGTAGTGTCCTCACTAAGATCAAGTGTAAGATCAAGCAGAGATGTGCTAATGTCATCGAGATCATTAAAGCAAAGTTCCTCGGCTCCACAACTATCGGGAGCGATCTCATGGACAGAACACACATCTAAAATATGAGCACTAGGTTCTGATGGCTGACTCCCAACTCTGTAGATATTTAGTTCAATGGTCATATTTCCAAATGATAAATTCATTGAACCATTTCTACAGTTTATAACAGCGTTGGAAGTGGCAAGGAAAGGACGACCTAAAATCACCGGAATTTGGCCCCGGGGGTTTGCTACAGGATGTGTGTCAAGCACAATGAAGTCTACAGGGAAAACAAATTCCCCGACCTTTATCAGCACATCCTCTAATTCACCCCTTGGTTTGGTGATAGATCGGTCTGCCATCTGGAGAGTACAATGAGCAGGTTTCAGCTCTCCAATTCCTAGTTGCTCATAGACAGAATAAGGTAACAGGTTAACACTCGCGCCAAGGTCTAAAAGAGCACGATTTATGTTTTTACCCCCAATCGAAATCGATATTGTAGGACATCCTGGGTCCTTTCGTTTCTTTGGTAGCCGGGGAATAAAAGCAGTGCTGATATTATTAGCCATAAAGACCTTCTTTGGCACCTGAGTCTTCCTCTTCCTAGTGCACAAGTCCTTTAGAATTTTCGCATAAGCGGGGACTTGTTGAATTGCATTTAGGAGAGGGATATTGATGTTAACTTGTTTGAACATTTCTAAAATTTTCTTCATATGAGGACTCGTTCTGTTAGCCCTTAGCCGGTTCGGGTAAGGTGCTTTCGCAATAAGCGCGGGGTCCATCATAGGAGAAGGAAAGGGGGGTAGACGAGATCCCAAAAGAGGTGTGGGGACCGACTGTGGAGAACTATAAGGGTTGGGTGAAGGTGTTGAGCCTAAAGGGAACTGGAGAATAGGCTCGTGCGAAGGTGGTTTGGTAGAAGAAGAAGGATCAGAAGGAGAAATGTGTGTATGTGGAAAGGTCTCAGCCGGGGTTTTGACATGATTTTCAGTATTATCAATATCTTCCCCGACATTATTATTCAGCACTCTTCCCGATCTCAACGTGGTAATGGCATTTACATTGTAATGCCCAGGATTCTGTAGGGGTTGAGAGGGAAGTTTCCCTTTTTCTCTCACACTCATTTCAGCTTTGAGGCGTGCGATTTCAGCTTCCATCGTTCTAATACTCTCAGCTTGTGATGCTGAGTTTTTCTTTATTTCGCTGACGGAAGATCTAACCTCAGTTGAAACCTCCATGAAATTGGATAAAAGTGATTTCATGGTTTGAGTAAATTGAGAGAAATCGTCAGAACAGGACTGCATAGGATTAGACTGTGCATGAGTGTTGCCCTGATTTTGGAAATTTTGTGACTGGTAGGGGTGCTGAGTGAGTTGGAGGGGTTGCTGTTGTGGTGGAGGAAGAGCCCTTTGAAAGTTATTTGTGTTTGGAACCGTGTTTTGAGATTGATTTTGGTTCCAAGCAAAATTCGGGTGGTTCCTCCAACCCTGATTGTACGTGGAAGAATATGGATCGTTTCGAGGTCGTTGAAATGCGGCATTAGAATGCTCGTGACCTTGAAACGCCGAGTTTAAAGGACATTCTTCCGTTAAATGTGACGGATCAGAACAGCACCCACAAATAGTTTTGGGGAGTGATACCGGGTTTAGGGAGGCTGCTGCAAATTTGTGTTCCATAGCGTCGAGCTTCTTTTGCATTGCTGCCATTTCTGCTCGAACACCTATGGACACATCTACTTGGTGTACGCCACCCCTATTCAATGGTTGGGTTCCACTCTCCCAAATTAGTGATTTTTTAGCGAATTCTTCTAAGTATCGCCAGGCTTCCACATCGTCTTTAGTCATAAATGTACCCTGACACATATTTTCAAGGCTTTGTTTCGTGCTAGGGTTACTGCCCTCATAGATGATTCGGCAAAGCTCCCATCTCGGGATGCCGTGATGAGGACATTGAACCATTAAATCCTTGAAACGTTCAAAGTACTTTGAAAATGGTTCGGTAGGGAGCTGGGCAAATTGGTTCAATTCACTACGAATTCGAGCCGTTCTTTGGACTGGGTAAAATTTCTTTAGGAATGCTGCGACGAATTCTTCCCAATTTGTGATGGAGTGTGCGGTGGTGTTATATAGCCACTTCTCGGCTATATCGCACAAGGTAAAAGGAAGAAGTCGTAGACGCATCGCATCCACAGAAAGTTGAGACGTACCCATCATAGCGCATACGTTTTCAAATTTGGTAATGAAAACGTAAGCGTCCTCGGTCTCGAGTCCGTGATACTTAGGTAGAAGGTTGATATACTGGGGCTTTATTTCAAAGTTATCCCCGTTTGCTGGTGGTGTGGATAAGCAGGTCGAAAGAGGACCTCTAAGTGGATAACATCTTTCCTGAAGAGAAATGTGTGGAGGATTCTGCGCACCAACGGACGGTGGCAGATTGGGGTTAAAGAAGTTTGATGGATTCGGATCCATCGGTGTGGGTGTGGTAGTAGGTAAAGAAAAGGTAAATGAAGAATTATCGACTTCGGAGTCGATAAAAGGTACGCGGACTAAACGGGCACTAGAATCCCGTGTCCAGCCTATCTTGTACTAAAAAGGGTTAGTACAAGTGGCAGCGTTGGCTTATAATTAGGGGTAAAATGAATGCGGTGTTTGCTTTTGAAAAGGGACGGAATTTGAAAAAATGATGCGACAACCAAATGCAGCAACACAAACCCTAGAATCTAATGGTCACCTAGGTCCGGCTCTAGACCGCTCCTAACTGCCAAAAGACAAGTCGCGGGATCAATCCTTCACTGCCTCTTTGTCCCCCTGTGGCCGGATGAGTGCCAGGTAAGTGGGAAGGAACCACCACTACAGTGGACCTAATTAATAACCACTAGCCTTAGACACACTCGCCTTAGGCACCACAGAAAAAACGCGGATAAGCAATGAATTACCCACGGCCCTCTCTTGTCCTAAATGAGCGCGACAGTCCTTAGAGTCATCTCTAGATTTCTTTTAGTTAATGGGGGTAAATGCGGATGCAAGTTTGGTGGTTTTCGGGGCCTAGGAAGGGTAATGAAATCCCCACCTAATTTGGATTTGGCCGTGCCCCTTAATTTTCCGTATTAGCAATGCAAAACAACCAAGAAAAGCAAAATCACGCACAATTTTAATTTGCTTTTGCGGCGCAGCTATTGTTTGCAAAGAATCCTGCAGAAAGGATTAGTTGGAGCTAAAAAGGGAGAGTGGAGAGAGAGAGAAATCACCTGCTGGAAAATTTTTCAGAGAACCCTCAAGACTGCGGCGCTTCCGCCGCAATTACCATGCAAATGCCGCCCTTCCGCGGTCGGTTGTGGGATTCAATGTACCAATTTTCTTCAGCTGCTTCCTTTTGCTATCTCCAGCTCTTTGGTATATCCCAAATAATTTTTCCACAGCACAGAATGCTCCAGATCACCTTGCAATCAAATCACAACACACTTGTAAGAGTTTGTACGAATTTTGATTTCAAGAAATGAAACGTAATAATTCTTTCACTTCAAACTATAAAATGTAAACGAATTAGCGCGCGATCCCCGGCAACGGCGCCATTTTGATTTTTATGATTTTCGTGGATGTGTTTATCGAATCAAATAGTAAAGAAATCACAACCAAAAATATTTGACCGCAATCAAACAACGGTGTCAGTTGAAGTTAATGAATGAGTGTGGATCGTCCTCAGGGATCTCGAGATTCGTTTGTACTTTTATTTGTTTGAAATGAAATGTTAAGCAACAATAAGAGAAAACACGATTCAATTGATTGATTTGTATTCGTGTGTCACTAATCTTTTCTAAAGAATCAAGAACTATAAACAACAAGAATCGGTTTCAAGGGTATTTTCCAAACGACAATCAAGACTGATAAAGAGGCTCGTAGGAATCGATAGGATCTTTAGATGTGTTGTAGTCTACAATATTTCATATTCTTGTCCTTCGAAGAATTGATGCTAGATCAATGGTTATCGACGAGAATTAGGGTTTTCTTGATGAAATTAAAGTTTCATCTCTTAACCCTTGCTCTTTCGAGGATACCATTTATATTCTAGCCTCTAGCAATTTCAAGAATCGATCGATCACCCCAATCTCGAGCGATGTTGATCAAGAAAGCATCGCATCGAATTGGGTTGTCGATTCTTGAACTTGCTAGGGTTTACAATCTCGTGGGATTCAAGAATTGATTACAAATTTGCTACATCATCATACTAAAGATCTTCTCGACTCCTTAACGAGCGGAGTTTTACTCGCGCATCACCACATAGACAATATTCAAGAACAGTAAAAATAACATGATGCGGAATTTTAAAGAAAACAAGAATGGAGAAAATATCACCTTTTATTTAATCAACAATTGTCAATACATTCTTTCAAGATCTACAAGAAGAAAGAAAAATCGATCGTTGACTCGGCTTCGCTCGACTCCGTGGATCGTGGATCTACTTTTGATCTCTTGCCCGATGGAAGATCGGCTCGGCTCATAAAAGGGTTGAAGGAATCTTGCTTGGCTTGCACTCAAGATCTTGAATTGTGGATGGATTTAGGGATTAGGGTTTCCTACAAGATTTCTCACTAATCTTGAGGAAGAAGAAGATGGAGAAAGAGAGAATGGCTAAAATCTAAGATGTTGAATCTTTTTCTCTCTAGGGTTTCATATATTGTAAGATTTTCCAAGATGAGAAATGAGAGAGCCTAGGGTCCTATTTATAGAACTAGGTTTAGGTTTGAATTATACTTTCCCTCCCAAAGTTTGTTGACAAGTTTGTTGGGGTTTAGCTTAGGGTTTAAGCAAGGGTTTAGGAAAGTTCTAGAAGTTCTAGGCTAGTTTAGGAGCTTGATGATCTGGTGGAAGTGTCTGGACTCTTCTGGACTTTTGTATGCATTTTTGAGCTGCAGATACTAACACAGGAGTTGTGGTGAAGTTTGAGGAGCTCAGTCCCTGAAACCGCCGCGCATCCGCAGCGTGAGGTGCCTTTAGGCCGCGCTTCCGCCGCGCCTTGGTGGCCTCGGGATCAGTGTCTTCTGCAGTTGCTTTGTACTTCTATTTGGGTTATTCTTTGATGTTCAGAATTGCAATTGACCTTCTGTGTTGATACCAGATTTACTTTCAATGAGTTTACGAGCAATTGTAATGGTCGAGCAATGAATTGATCGAGCAAGTATCTCTTTTCCTGCATCGACTTCAAAATAGGGGTTGCAAGATATAGAAAATATGCTATGTAATGCAATGCCGTTAATTTCCCTAGAATTTCCGGTTTTAAGGTCGAATACATGTAATTTGATATATTGCGACCAATTAGCTAATATGTGAATTATGAATACCGTACTCTCCTATATGTATGCAGATGACAAGGTAATTGCCGGTTAAAATATGCAGTATTTTCGACTGATCAGTGGACGCTGAATCCGTAAGGGAATATCATCTAGGATTGACAAGTGGGCAGATATTGATTCTACATAACTGTTTGTATGTACCTAGTCTAACTTGTAATATCATATCTATATCCTTACTTTCTAAGGAAAGATATGATTTTATATTTGTAAGCGATGTGGTCCGCATCCACCTAAATCAAGTTCTGATTGGGTCAGGTACATTAGAAAACAGAATATACGTATTAAATCAAGCTCAGGTTTTCAGTGTCCAGAACACACTTAAAAGAAAGTCTGCGGAAACAAATCAGGCTTTCTTATGGCATTGTAGACTGGGTCACATCAATGAAACATGGTTGACGAAGTTACATAGAGAGGGATATTTAAATCCATTCGAATATCAGTCTTATGCTACTTGTGAATCTTGTCTCATGGGAAAGATGACAAAGACTTCGTTCACTAGACACAGAGTAAGAGCGAGCGAGCTCTTGGGACTCATACAAAGCGATGCATGTGGTCCAATGTCTACACATGCGTGAGGTGGTTATTCCTATTTCATTACTTTTATGGATGATTTCTCTAGGTATAGACATATCTTCTTGATGAAGCATAAATCCGAAGCTTTTGAGAAATTCCAGGAATACAAGAATGAAGTGGAAAAACAAACAAGAAAAAGTATCAAGACACTGAGATTTGATTGAGGTGGTGAATACTTAAGTGCCGAGTTCCCGGGCTACTTAAAAGAGAATGGAATTCCATCTCAACTTACCCCTCCATACACACCACAACACAACGGTGTATCGGAAAGGCAGAATCGAACCCTATTGGATATGGTTCGTTCCATGATGAGTAAGGCTGAGTTACCACGATCCTTCTAGAGTTATACACTAGAAAAGGCTGTGTTACTATGATCCTTCTTGGGTTATACACTAGAAACAATTGCATATTTTTTGAACAAGGTTCCAACCAAGACTGTTCCTACCACACCATATCAGATGTAGAGTGAGAAGAAACCCTGTCTTAAGTACCTTAAGACATGGGGATGTCCAGCTTTTGTAAAAAAGCAGCATGCGGAAAAGCTCAAGGCATGCTCAGTACTATGTAAGTTTGTGGGATACCCTAAGAACTCCAGGGGTATCTTTTCTATTACGTAGAAGAACAAAAGGTTTTTGTTTCTCAACATTCCCACTTCTTGGAAGCTGAATTTCTAGACAATCATAAAAGTGGGAGCGCAATAAAACTGGAAGAAATTCCAGAACCAAAAGCTATTACTGAAAGCTTGGTAGAACCAGAGGTTTCAGAAGGACCAGACATCCCAGCACCACTCCACAGGAGTAGTAGGCAGTCTTATCCGCTCGAGAGATACTACGGTTTTCTCATAGACGGGGATTGAGAGGATTGCATCATTGAAAATGATGAGCTTACTGGCTTCCAGCAAGCCATTCAGAGTGGCGAATCGGTAAAATGGCTGGATGTAATGCGGACCGAAATGGAATCCATGTACACCAACAAATTTTGGATTTTGGACATTGCTCCAGAAGGGGTAAAACTCGTAGGCTACAAATGGATCTTCAGAAAGAAGATTGGTGTAGATGGACAGGTTGAAACCTATATGGCTAGACTTGTTGCAAAGGGTTTTCGTCAAAGACCTGGTTTGGACTATGACGAAACCTTTTCTCCAATGGCTATGCTCAAATCCATTCAGATCCTTCTTACCATTACTGCCTTCCACGATCATGAGATCTGGCAGATAGACGTAAAGACGACTTTTCTAAATGGAAATTTGGAAGAGTGTGTCTATATGGATCAGCCAGAAGGTTTCATTCAGAATGGGAGCAGCAGGAAAGTGTGCAAGTTGCTTAAGTCCATTTATGGACTAAAGCAGGCATCACGGAGTTGGAACATCTGTTTTGATGATACAGTCAAAGATTTTGACTTTATCAAAAATCCAGATGAACCATGCATATATAGTATGATTGTAGGGAGAACTTGGTATTCCTCTTCTTGTACGTGGATGACATTCTCTTGATAGGAAATGACATTCCTACCCTACAGTCAGTCAAAGGATTCTTGTCACAGAGGTTCTCCATAAAAGACCTGGGTGATGCCAACTACATTCTGGGGATCCAGATCTATCGTGATATATCTAAGAGGATGTTGGGACTTTCGCAGTCCAGGTACATCGACATCATACTGAAAAGATTCAGTATGGATGATTCAAAGTGCGGTAACCTACCGGCTTGTCACGGAATCACCCTCTCTAAAGAGATGTCTCCCAAGACTGATTTGGAAAGGGCTCGCATGTCATCTATACCCTACGCATCTGCGGTAGGCTCTATAATGTATGTGATGTTATATACCAGACCAGATATAGCATACGCATTGAGCGTTGTAAGCCGGTATCAGTCAAACCCAGGGGAGAAGCACTGGATAGCAGTAAAGAACATTCTCGAGTACCTGAGAAGGACTAAGGAGATGTTCTTGGTGTATGGCGGAAAAGACCTCCAGATCGAGGCCTTTGCTGACTCCAGCTTCCAGAGTGACAATGATGACTCCAAGTCCATGTCGGGTTATGTCTTTACCCTCAATGGAAGGGCAGTCTATTGGAAGAGCTCCAAGTAGGACACCGTTGCTGACTCGACGATGGAAGCGGAGTACATAGCTGCTTGCGATGCCGCAAAAGAAGCAGTCTAGATGAAGAAGTTCCTCACAGAGCTTCAGGTGGTTCCGACCATTGTTGATCCAATACCTCTGTATTGTGACAACAACGGAGCTATAGCTTTAGCGAAGGAACCCAGGTCCCATCAGAAGTCCAGACACATTTTGAGGCGGTACCACCTGATCAGGGAGATTGTAGATCGCCGGGATATCGTGGTGAAGAGAGTAAATACGGAGAATAACACTGCAGATCCACTCATGAATGCCATACCTCAGACACAGTTCGAGCGGCTGATCGAGATGATAGGTCTTCGATACGCCAGTACATGGCCCTAGTGCAAGAAGGAGATTGTTAGTGTATATGCCCTATATGCCATTATTGTGTCATACTAGATTGTATATTACTTAATAGAATCTTGGGATATTCACAGTTGTATTGACAGTCTTGCTCGATATAGTTGTATGCTACTTGGTTTGTATCTATCTTAATATATGTGTATGTTTCTTTTAACATATCGCTAATACATATTGATAGAGCCCTTAGGATTTTTGCTTGACTACCAGTGTTGTGATGGCAGCCACACTTGTGGGGGCTGGGTAGTCTACAAGCACATCCTTATACAGGTCCCTAGTCATAGGATTATCGAGACAGGGTATCGATTATCCAGAGTAGACTAGTGTATATGCTTCTCATCCCAGCAAGGGAGATGGTCTGTCCCACAGCTATTTGTATGTCGTATTGGAGACAGTCTGAAGGTGCTCATTGGGTTATGAGTTACATTGGACGGACTGTAGTTGGTGCAATAAGTACCCACTGTCTTCACTGGAACCAGTTGCCGGCGTACCGCATGCCCAACAGCTCGAACAGTTTCTCAAACTGGACTTGAGGGATTGCCTTGGTGAATGGATCTGCCGTGTTGTCTTTCGTGTCTACTCTCCATAACTCGATCTGGCGATCCGCTATCTTTCTGATGAGGTGATACCGCCTTAAGATATGTCTGGATTTCTGATGGGACCTTGGTCTTTCGCCAAAGCCATTGCTCCATTGTTATCGCAATACAGAGGTATTGGATTAGCAATGGATGGAACCACCTGAAGTTCATAAATGAACTTCCTCATCCAGACTGCCTCTTTTGCGACATCATTAGCAGCAATATACTCAATTTCCATCGTGGAGTCAGCGACGGTATCTTGCTTGGAACTCTTCTAACATACCGCCCCTCCATTTAGGGTAAAAAGAAACCCTGAGATGGACTTATTATCATCCTTGTCGCTCTGGAAGCTAGAGTCGGTAAATATCTCCATTTGGAGATCTCCGTTACCATACACCAAGAACATTTCTTTAGTTCTTCTCAAGTACTTCAGAATGTTCTTCACAGCAGTCCAGTGTTTCTGCCCTGGGTTGAATTGATACCTGCTTACTGTACTTAGTGCATAAGCTACATCTGGTCGAGTACACAACAGCGCATACATTATAGATCCTACCGCCGAAGTGTAAAGTATAATGCTCATGCGATCCCTCTCCTCATCAGTCTTTGGAGACATCTCTTTGGAGAGGGTGATCCCGTGACAAGCGGGTAAATTACCCCTCTTGGAATCTTCCATACTAAAGCCCTTTAGTAAGGTGTCAATATATCTCGATTGGGACAATCCCAATAATTTCTTAGATCTATCTCTATAGATATTAATCCCCAGAATGTACGAGGCATCACCCAGATCATTCATAGAGAACCTCTGCGATAAGAATAATTTGACCGATTGTAGCATATGAATATCATTTCCTATCAAGTGAATGTCGTCCACGTACAATACGAGGAATGCAACAGTACTCTATACAATCCTTTTATAAATACATGGTTCATCTACATTTTTGATAAAACCAAACTCTTTGATTGTATCATCAAAGTAGATGTTCCAACTCCGTGATGCCTGCTTTAATCCATAGATGGATTTAAGCAGCCTGCTTGCTTTTCTGCTGCTCCCACTATCAATGAAGCCTTCTGGTTGATCCATAAAAACCCATTCTTCTAAATCACCAGTTAGAAATGCCGTTTTAACATCCATCTGCCAGATCTCATAATCATAGTGAGCAGTTATAGCAAGCAGGATCCGAATGGATTTGAGCATCACGACTGGTGAAAAGGTTTCATCATGGTCCAAGCCTGGTCTTTGACGAAATCCTTTTATGACCAGCCTAGCTTTATAGGTCTCCACCTGACCATCCACACCGATCTTTGTCTTAAAGATCCATTTGCACCCTATGGGTTTTACTCCAGAAGGTGCAACCTCCAAAGTCCATACTTTGTTGGTGTGCATGGATTCCATTTCGGATCTCATGGCATCCGGCCACTTCACTGAGTCACTATTCGTGATAGCTTGCTAAAAACTAGTAGGGTCATCATTATCCATGATGCAATCTTCTCTGTCACCATCAATTAGAAAACTGTAGTATCTATCAGGTGTGCGATAAGTCCTACTAGATCTACGGAGTGGCTGAGGTTCGTCAGGTTCTATTGAAACCTCAGGTTCAACCAAATCATCGGTAATTGTTTGTTTATCTGGAATTTCTTCCAGTTCTACCGCATTGCCAACAGTATCATTTGTAAAAAATTCATTTTCTAGAAATGTTGCATACTGAGAAACAAACACCCTTTTGTAACGTTTTAAAAATAATTAAATAAATAATTAAATGAATAAAATTGTTTAAGTGAATTTTATGAATTTCAGTAAAGTAAAATGTATTTTTCGTAAAATTAAACCGTGATTGTTTTTCATTATAATTTCAAAAATACCTATTTTAATTATGTAATTACTAGTAAATGGTATTTATTTAGCCACTTATAAATTTTTAGTTTAATTAAATATTTTTCCTAAATTAATTATTTTAAATATTAACATAAGCTTTATTTTTACACTAAATTAGTGTAAATTACAAATTTGAATGATTTTAATCTGTAAAAATGAACAATGGCATATTATAATTTAGTGTGTATCATGCAAAATTTATTTTCAAATTTTTCCATTTTTCTAGAGCTTTCTTGAGTTGCTATAGTAAAGAAATAAAATAAAATAAAGAAATGCATGAAAAGACATAATGAATTGATATGTTGGTGGAGACTTCTACACAACTTTTGTCACTCTCTTCCTTCTCTCCCTCACCTCCAAAAATGGCCGGCCTCACCCCCCATTTTCCTCATTTTATTTTGCTCCAAAATTCATCAAAAATCCTTTAAAAATTCAATTAAAAATCCACAAAATCCTATTTATTTCCTACCCTTTATTCCTTGCTCATTTTTATATGGAATTTGGAGATGGGAAGCATGCATTTTGGAGGCTCATTTTCTTGTTTGGATTTCATATTTTGGAGGTATAATTTTCCTTCTTTTGATTAGATGTTTCTTTTAAGCATGTTTAGATTTAATGAATTAATTCTATGTTCAATTTTTTAAATTCAAGTTAGGGTTTGTAAATTCAAGTTATGATTTTTATTAAATAATTAGGGTTATAATAGTTAGTTTAACACTTTTATAATTGAAAAATCTTGCATCGTTGTTGAATTGTAAATTTTTCATTTAAAATTGTTTAAATTAGGAATTTTGCTAACTAGGTTTCTATAAAACATAATTTTTGGTGAAATAAAATTTCAATTAATATTTGTAACACTAGATTGTGGTCTTAATAAGGGTATTAACTTGTTGGTGGAATGGAAACTTAAATTGATTGCTAGTTTCTTTTGATAATTGATAAATTGTGATAAAAATTGCTATTTTGTAAACTAGATTTTAGAAATTCCTAAATAAATGAGATTAAAAATATAATTTATGGTTTCATTAAATTATTATCATCATGAATTGTGGTTTAATACATTAATTCATGCAAAATCACGTTTTGTGGTGGAATTGTGGTATTTTGCTTGAAAAATGTTGAAAATTGTTAAAGGTTGCAAACTAGAAATTTCAAATTAATACAAATTTGTGTAATAAAAATATAGTAATGGTTTGTATAGTCTAGTTATGCTATTTAATGAGTTTTATGACCATTGGTTTCATTTAAATGTCAAGTTTTGATGAAAAACGGTAAATTGGCATTTTCGGGTTTTACGAAATTGGACGGTTTGATGGATTTTAGGGTTTCGATGGATTTAATCATGTTTTATAATATAAGTAATGTGTTTTAAAACTAAGAGTTATTTGTTGATGTTATCTCGATCCATCGGAGTTTGTACGCCGATATCGAGCGATATTTGGTGCTTTTGTGTGGACGGGACATAGGTTTTAACCTATGCTTGTTCCTTGCGTCGTTTTGACTTTTGTATGTGATTCAGTTTACGATGTTATTTATGTGTTTGCATTTAGGTACCCCTCACGCGGACTGCGGGCGATGAAGAGGAGGATGGCGACACCGTCTTCGGCAGACATGGACCAGGTGAGTAGATGCATATCTACGGGGGGAAGTCGGGTGGATGGCGTTTAGCACCCCCGCAACGTAGAATAGGAATAGTACATATTGACATTAGGAAACCAGATGTGACCCTAGATTCTTAATGAGTAGGACCCTAGTAATGACCCCAAGCTGGACTAGACTGATTTAGGAAAACCATATCAGAGGATGAGTATCTTGGAAGAGGTTTGTAGGTTTCAGGTAGAAACACACACACGCACACACTGAAACTCGACATGGTGTATACGTGCATGTATATATACATATAGGACGAGGTATAGGTATATATATATTCAACACGTATATGGGATACATTGATGTGATATGATATCCGAGATATGATGAAACAGTGTAACTGGGCTTGATGCCGTGATTCTTGGCTATACAATCGTATTAAGTGTTAGCGGATCATTAGAGAATGAGATAATGAACATGTATACTTAAATTATAATGGGTGGTGATGATATTGAGGTACATGGGACTCTAAAATAGTACCCGGACTGTAACTTGTGACTGATCATGATATGATATATGTATGACTTGATTACGACATCATATAGGTGTGACCTGATGTTGATATCATAGAGGTGTGACTTGAGGACGATATGATACATATGACATGATATTTCTGAGGATAAACTAATGATGCATATTATGATGGCAATGATATATGATTGATGTATGCGATTACAGTTTAGCACCTTGATCATGAGATGTGTTGATGATGACATTATACGAATGATGAGACACCTAGGAGACATTTGACCCGTACCTCGATATTGGGATGACGTACGATGGATTTTACCGTACGAGGCATAGATATGATGATTTATCCGCACTCTTGATTTGAGGAAGTCGTACTATGTACGTGACGCTATTGAGGCAGGATCGCCGACTATTAGAGATATGGACTCAGGCGTTGGGTGTACTTCTATCGACCAGTTCTTAGGTTTAGTTTTCCTTAGGAGGGTTAGATGAACACTAGGTTAGGTTTGAGCCATATAGTGGTAGTGGTATTTGTATATCAAATGAGTGGATAACACACATCCGTCTTTAATTTTTCACTGTAATCATAATGTTGCATGTTCATACATATGTTGCTATAATCAGTATAAACTTTACCTGTTAGGACACCAGCACCATTACCGATGATGTGCATATTCCACGCACACTCATTTGCCGGCTCACACACATCATCATCGGTAATTGCTATGTCACGTACACTTTAGATCATATTATCTTTTATTGATAGAATCAGATAACAACTAGACCGATATAATATTGTGATTACTTTCTGATGTTAGTATAGACATGATATTTATCACTTAGACATTCATGCATTCATATTTTCATGTTATCATGCAGTATCATGGGCATATGCCGACACTTATCATATACTTACTCATGATTTTAAGATTTGGATTTGTATGAGATTTCTGGATTTTTGGGGAAAACCGCAAGAATATATAAAACTTCTCTCTCTCTCCTCTTCTCTTTTTAAAATAAGATGCAGTTTTCTCGTGATGTATGTGTCGTCCACCATGAGATTTCATGTTTTCTGTTGGATTTCGAGACCCGATTCGAGGAGTGGATGAACCGTCTCGGGTACATGGTGGGCCCGGTATGGTACCCCGGGGCAAGAAGATCGAGTTGTAGACGATGAGCCTGGCAGGGGAAGGCTACCTACCGGTGTTGTCTGGCGCGGCGGATATCCGGAGGATACCGACCGTTGTCGTGAGATTTGATGATATGGGCCGATCCGGACTGACGGAGCCTGAGGTATTGAGACTATGAGACTTGAGATTTACATGTTTGTGTCGATACTTGACACGGATTTCCATGGATTTTATTGTTGAGATTTCAGAATCCTATACACATTTTACTATAATAACAGTTAAAGATTTCTTATACAGATATATCTGGATTTCAGGATTGATTATTTTATATTCATGGTGCATGCATATCCATTCATATGGCATAGTATTATATGAGGCACTGACACGAGCACGTAGTATCTGCATTTACACGTAGTTTTACCCTGCTATTACTAGATGATTGGGATATAATAGTGTATTATTATGACCAAGGATAGCGTCGTGCATTCGGTTTCTTTTCGTAGATGTCTTCTACTCACGAGTTGGCAACTCACCCCCGTTGTGCCAAATTTTATTACAGGTTCGATGTACAGGTTTCCCTTGGCAGTTGCTGGCACATCATTTTCATTTCGGGTGATTTGCACGGTAGGTTGGTTCATTTGTATCTGAACCGCCGTTGTATTTTTATTATTTCATTTGTATCTAGAAAGCTCCATCAACCAAACTTGTATTATTTGATAGTTTATTAGGCCAGTCTTTTATTTCGATCTTAGAGTCGCGCATGTATTATTCTGACCTGGTGGTTTTGTTTTCTTTTGAGTTATGAGCCTCGCCCTTTTGTGTTGTATATTATTGTGCTTGTTGTGGTTGTTTCCACCTGTTGGCGTTGAGCTAGCTCTCATTTGGGGATGTTTTTTACTGTTTATGTATATTATACTTGTTGTACCCGTTTGGGGGCCAGTTTTTATAGAGGAGACTCTGCCGAAATTTTTGAGAAAATTTGCTGATGATTTTAAACTTGTTTCCTTCATGTTTCTTTTACTTCTTCTTCTTCTTTTATGGTTTAGATTTCTGGGCTTCGGCTTACTTAGGTTACGTTGCGCCTCTAGACGTTTCGTAATCTAAGTGCCGGTCACGTTCCGTACTTTCGGGTCATGACAAAGTTGGTATCAGTTCGCTAGGTTTAACCTTGTATAAGTCTAGGTGAGCCTTGGTTGATGGAGTAGGCGATTTAGGTAAAGTAACGTACCGTGGGTATGGTCCGCGGCATACTTACGATACGCTACTCTGCTTAAGGAGCCTTAGGATGTACAATTGTTTGCACCGTATTCCATTCGTTCTTTTGATCTATCTTCATCAATGTTGGAGGGTGGTTTCTGTTACCACGGGCACACTGGCAGAGGAAGCTGCGGCTCGAATGCGATAACCATTAGTGTATTGGTTATTCTTGAGGAGTGAAGCATGGCTTAGCGTGCGGACGAAGGGTATTCACATGCTATCCGGATGAAGTTAAAGGGTTCAAACGATTATCAGAAAACCATTTTCCCAAGTTTAAAGTATTCGGAAGAACATGCAGGTATTTCGATGGACCCTCTAGAAGAATGAAACCCTAACTCGACATAATGACCACGAGAACACCCTTGAACCTTAGGGTTTACGGCAGTTCCGCGGTGTCATTAGTGAGGCTTGGGTTTGCCCTTCTACGGCTGGATCATCGATGCTGGGGTATGTACCGGATATTTTTAAGCTGTACTTGAGTGTTGAGCTCTCGGGTAATTATGGGATTTTGATGGATCGATCGAAAAGTTTAATGTAGTCCGGATATCAGGTGAAGGGATCGACTACGTGGGAGACTCTAGATCTGAGTATTGCCGTTGGTAGCGCAGTCAACACACTTATGAAGAGACAAGTTTGAAGAAGCTGACATCAGAGGAAAGAGGCTCATATTGACGATAGTGATTTCGATGTGACTTGGTGATTTGAATTTCATATTTCTGTTATTGGATTTTGGTATTTTGAGGATTTTGTTCTACGATTGGTATTTCTTATGTGTACCTTCATTACATTCTATCTGTGTTTCATATATCAGTTGTATTGATGTTGCTTAGTATACACCCAGTACACTTGATTTGGTTTTATATATTTTGAGATTTTTGATTTGATTTTGTGCTTATGGGTTACACATGATTTTGATATATGCTTCGACCTAGTTTTCATGCATTTTTGTGCTGTGATTTCGATTTTGATATTCGATGTATGTTTTCGTGCACCATGTGCACCTGATTAGGATTCTTGCGCATACTTGGCGCATTTAATGCGATTTTGTGCACACCAGATGCACTAAATCGGGGTTTTGTGCAGATTAGATGCACCTGATGTTGAGTCGTGCACACCCATTGCACTTGACAGATGTTTTTGGTGCACACCTGTTGCACTTAGTTTTGTTGTTGTGTGTATTCGTGGTATCTGTATTTGGTTTCGATTTCAGTGCGCACCGGACGCACATGATATTTTATTGATGTGATTGGGATTGATTTCAATTTGAGCAGTATGTTTTCATAATCATTATTATTTGATCAGGCGGGACGTGTATGTTAAATAAAAGATATATATATATATATAGCTATTTTTTTTAAATTAAACGTCCGCTACTTATGCCGTGACACGTGCATTGCACGGCGATTTTCAAGAGGGGTTTTTGTATGCTTCTTTATTATGATATTTGGACGATTTTACTATGATGCGCACTATATATGAGTTATAGTTTTGATATATATTACGTTGGGTTTCGTACTCGGTTTTGGTATTTTATCATCACCATAACTCCGATGATTGCGTTATGTTTGACGGAGTTGATTTTTGTTAGGTATTGATTATTTCGGAGCCCCGACGATTTGAGTGTTTTGCTAAATGTTTTAGTATTGGGAGGGGGAGTTTTAATTTAAATTCGGGGGCCGAATTTCTCAAAGGGGGGAAGATTGTAACGTTTTAAAAATAATTAAATGAATAATTAAATGAATAAAATTGTTTAAGTGAATTTTATGAATTTCGGTAAAGTAAAATGTATTTTTCGTAAAATTAAATCGTGATTGTTTTTCATTATAATTTCAAAAATACCTATTTTAATTATGTAATTACTAGTAAATGGTATTTATTTAGCCACTTATAAATTTTTAGTTTAATTAAATATTTTTTCTAAATTAATTATTTTAAATATTAACATAAGCTTTATTTTTACACTAAATTAGTGTAAATTACAAATTTGAATGATTTTAATTTGTAAAAATAAACCATGGCATATTAGAATTTAGTGTGTATCATGCAAAATTTATTTGCAAATTTTTCCATTTTTCTAGAGCTTTCTTGAGTTGCTATAGTAAAGAAATAAAATAAAATAATGAAATGCATGAAAAGACATAATGAAGTGATATGTTGGTGGAGACTTCTACACAACTTTTGTCACTCCCTTCCTTCTCTCCCTCACCTCCAAAAATGGCCGGCCTCACCCCCCATTTTCCTCATTTTATTTTGCTCCAAAATTCATCAAAAATCCTTTAAAAATTCAATTAAAAATCCACAAAATCCTATTTATTTCCTACCCTTTATTCCTTGCTCATTTTTATATGGAATTTGGAGATGGGAAGCATGCATTTTGGAGGCTCATTTTCTTGTTTGGATTTCATATTTTGGAGGTATAATTTTCCTTCTTTTGATTAGATGTTTCTTTTAAGCATGTTTAGATTTAATGAATTAATTCTATGTTCAATTTTTTAAATTCAAGTTAGGGTTTGTAAATTCAAGTTATGATTTTTATTAAATAATTAGGGTTATAATAGTTAGTTTAGCACTTTTAGAATTGGAAAATCTTGCATGGTTGTTGAATTGTAAATTTTTCATTTAAAATTGTTTAAATTAGGAATTTTGCTAACTAGGTTTCTATAAAACATAATTTTTAGTGAAATAAAATTTCAATTAATATTTGTAACACTAGATTGTGGTCTTAATAAGGGTATTAACTTGTTGGTGGAATGGAAACTTAAATTGATTGCTAGTTTCTATTGATAATTGATAAATTGTGATAAAAATTGCTATTTTGTAAACTAGATTTTAGAAATTCCTAAATAAATGAGATTAAAAATATAATTTATGGTTTCATTAAATTATTATCATCATGAATTGTTGTTTAATACATTAATTCATGCAAAATCACGTTTTGTGGTGGAATTGTGGTATTTTGCTTGAAAAATGTTGAAAATTGTTAAAGGTTGCAAACTAGAAATTTCAAATTAATACAAATTTGTGTAATAAAAATATAGTAATGGTTTGTATAGTCTAGTTATGCTATTTAATGAGTTTTATGACCATTGGTTTCATTTAAATGTCAAGTTTTGATGAAAAACGGTAAATTGGCATTTTCGGGTTTTACGAAATTGGACGGTTTGATGGATTTTAGGGTTTCGATGGATTTAATCATGTTTTATGATATAAGTAATGTGTTTTAAAACTACGAGTTATTTGTTGATGTTATCTCGATCCATCGGAGTTTGTACGCCGATATCGAGCGATATTTGGTGCTTTTGTGTGGACGGGACATAGGTTTTAACCTATGCTTGTTCCTTGCATCGTTATGACTTTTGTATGTGATTCAGTTTACGATGTTATTTATATGTTTGCGTTTAGGTACCCCTCACGCGGACTGCGGGCGATGAAGAGGAGGATGGCGACACCGTCTTCGGCAGACATGGACCAGGTGAGTAGATGCATATCTACGGGGGGAAGTCGGGTGGATGGCGTTTAGCACCCCCGCAACGTAGAATAGGAATAGTACCTATTGACATTAGGAAACCAGATGTGACCCTAGATTTTTAATGAGTAGGACCCTAGTAATGACCCTAGGCTGAACTAGACTGATTTAGGAAAACCATATCAGAGGATGAGTACCTTGGAAGAGGTTCGTAGGTTTCATGTAGAAACACACACACGCACACACAGAAACTCGACATGGTGTATACGTGCATTTATATATACATATAGGATGAGGTATAGGTATATATATATATACACAACACGTATATGGGATACTTTGGTGTGATATGATATCCGAGATATGATGAAACAGTGTAACTGGGCTTGATGCCGTGATTCTTGGCTATACAGTCGTATTAAGTGTTAGCGGATCATTAGAGAATGAGATAATGAACATGTATACTTAAATTATAATGGGTGGTGATGATATTGAGGTACATGGGACTCTAAAATAGTATCCGGACTGTAACTTGTGACTGATCACGATATGATATATGTATGACTTGATTACGACATCATATAGGTGTCACCTGATGTCGATATCATAGAGGTGTGACTTGAGGACGATATGATACATATGACATGATATTTCTGAGGATAAACTAATGATGCATATTATGATGGCAATGATATATGATTGATGTATGCGATTACAGTTTAGCACCTTGATCATGAGATGTGTTGATGATGGCATTATACAAATGATGAGACACCTAGGAGACACTTGACCCGTACCCCGATATTGGGATGACGTACGATAGATTTTACCGTACGAGGCATAGATATGATGATTTATCCGCACTCTTGTTTTGAGGAAGTCGTACTACGTACGTGACGCTATTGAGGCAGGATCGCCGACTATTAGAGATATGGACTCAGGCGTTAGGTGTACTTCTATCGACCAGTTCTTAGGTTTAGTTTTCCTTAGGAGGGTTAGATGAACACTAGGTTAGGTTTGAGCCATATAGTGGTAGTGGTATTTGTATATCAAATGAGTGGATAACACACATCCGTCTTTACTTTTTCACTGCAATCATAATGTTGCATGTTCATACATATGTTGCTATAATCAGTATAAACTTTACCTGTTAGGACACGAGCACCATTACCGATGATGTGCATATTCCACGCACACTCATTTGCCGGTTCACACACATCATCATCGGTAATTGCTATGTCACGTACACTTTAGATCATATTATCTTTTACTGATAGAATCGGATAACAACTAGACCGATATAATATTGTGATTACTTTCTGATGTTAGTATAGACATGATATTTATCACTTAGACATTCATGCATTCATATTTTCATGTTATCATGCAGTATCATGGGCATATGCCGACAATTATCATATACTTACTCATGATTTTAAGATTTGGATTTGTATGAGATTTCTGGATTTTTGGGGAAAACCGCAAGATTATATAAAACTTCTCTCTATCTCCTCTTCTCTTTTTAAAATAAGATGCGGTTTTCTCGTGATGTATGTGTCGTCCACCATGAGATTTCATGTTTTCTGTTGGATTTCGAGACTCGATTCGAGGAGTGGATGAACCGTCTCGGGTATATGGTGGGCCCGGTATGGTACCCCGGGGCCAGAAGATCGAGTTGTAGACGATGAGCCTGGCAGGGGAAGGCTACCTACCGGTGATGTCTGGCGCGGCGGATATCCGGAGGATACCGACCGTTGTCGTGAGATTTGATGATATGGGCCGATCCGGACAGACGGAGCCTGAGGTATTGAGACTATGAGACTTGAGATTTACATGTTTGTGTCGATACTTGACACGGATTTCCATGGATTTTATTGTTGAGATTTCAGATTCCTATACACATTTTACTATAATAACAGTTAATGATTTCTTATACAGATATATCTGGATTTCAGGATTGATTATTTTATATTCATGGTGCATGCATATCCATTCATATGGCATAGTATTATATGAGGCACTGACACGAGCACGGAGTATCTGCATTTACATGTAGTTTTACCCTGCTATTACTAGATGATTGGGATATAATAGTGTATTATTATGACTTAGGATAGCGTCGTGCATTCGGTTTCTTTTCGTAGATGTCTTCTACTCACGAGTTGGCAACTCACCCCCGTTGTGCCAAATTTTTTTACAGGTTCGATGTACAGGTTTCCCTTGGCAGTTGCTGGCACATCATTTTCATTTCGGGTGATTTGCACGGTAGGTTGGTTCATTTGTATCTGAACCGCCGTTGTATTTTTATTATTTCATTTGTATCTAGAAAGCTCCATCAACCAAACTTGTATTATTTGATAGTTTATTGGGCCAGTCTTTTATTTCGACCTTAGAGTCGCGCATGTATTATTCTGACCTGGTGGTTTTGTTTTCTTTTGAGTTCTGAGCCTCGCCCTTTGGTGTTGTATATTATTGTGCTTGTTATGGTTGTTTCCGCCTGTTGGCGTTGAGTTAGCTCCCATTTGGGGATGCTTTTTACTGTTTATGTATATTATACTTGTTGTACCCGTTTGGGGGCCAGTTTTTATAGAGGAGACTCTGCCGAAATTTTTGAGAAAATTTGCTGATGATTTTAAACTTGTTTCCTTCATGTTTCTTTTACTTCTTCTTCTTCTTTTATGGTTTAGATTTCTGGGCTTCGGCTTACTTAGGTTACGTTGCGCCTCTAGACGTTTCATAATCTAAGTGCCGGTCACGTTCCGTACTTTCGGGTCGTGACACCTTTGTTCCTCCTTGTGGTAGAAAAGATATCCATACGAGTGTTTTGGATATCCCATAAATCTACACAAAACCGATTGTGTCTCGAGTTTGTCCGGATTTTGATTTTTCACATAAGCCGGACAAATCATGTATCTTAACTCTTTTTAGAGATGGTCTCTTCCCATACCATATCTCATTTGGAGTGGTAGACACGGTTTTGGTCAGAACCCTATTCAATAGATAAATCGCAGTCTCCAATGCGTACCCCCAGAATGATATTGGTAACTTAGCATCACTTATCATAGATCGTACCATATCTAATAGGGTACGATTCGTCCTTTCCGATACACCGTTGTGCTGTGGTGTGTACGGAGGAGTGAGCTGAGAGAAAATCCCATTCTCTTTTAGGAAATCTAGAAACTCTGAGCTTAGATACTCACCTCCTCAATCCGATCGAAGTTTCTTGATACTTAAGCCTGTTTGTTTTTCTACTTCAGATTTATACTCCTTGAATTTTTTGAAGGCTTCGGACTTATGTTTCAACAAGAACACGTTCCCGAATCTTGATAAATAATCAGTGAATGTTATGAAGTACGTAAAACCACATCTTGCATGTGTAGACATTGGTCCACATACATCACTATGTATTAGGCCCAAGAGTTCAGTAACTCTTTCTCCGTGTACAGTGAACGGAGTTTTGGTCATTTTACCTTTGTTACAAGACTGGCAAGTTGTAACATTTCAGAAAATATAAAATATTATTTTTGTTGGATTTAGTGCCCTCAGAGTCAATTATTGGATTGCAGGCACGTGATTGCAATGATTGAGGAAGGACCTATGCCGGTAGGAAAGTTTTACTCAAGATGGTAGTATGCTATCTGGTTTATCTTTATCATCGTGTACATGCTTTAGGCGATATTACAGATTACTATTACACGGTTATAGAGCCCTTAGGATTCTTGCTTGACAGCCAGCAGTATGATGGCGATTATATACGTGGGAGCTGGGGTCTATAAGCACATCCTTAAAAGGTCCCTAGTCGAAGGAGTTTCGAGACTGGGCATCGATACTCTATTAGTAGACTAGTGTATACAGTCGAGACCCCGACGAGGGGCGGTGGACGTCATCACAAGCCATTGGTGTCAGTTGGTTCACCTAAGATGTATACAGGTGCTCATTGGGTTATGAGTACATCGGACATGACTCGCCGGGAACATGCTAGTTGGTCTTATACCTAACGTCAGATAGCAGTTCCCTGGTGATATGTGTACAGGTTTGTTCATCGACCTGAGATCGTCATTTGTCTCGTGTGAGTTCCCACTGTGCTTTGATTACTACCCTACCACGGCTCAAAGGAGTCGTCCAAACAGGTTTTAGTTGGGTACAGTCCCGAGCCACATGGAGGCAGTGAGCGGATCGGCAGGGGTTTCGTCTCTCCCGGTATTGGGGGTGAGATCGCGCTGTGTCTAGGAGAGCCATTACACGAAGTCCTTGGCCAAGGCAGGAGATTTACTGGTAGGTATTACAGTAGTATCTCAGGGTGTTCTGGGCTACACTCCGACACGACTTGTACCGCTTTTGGGGGATTGACTTTTACCAACCCCCTAGGCCCGACATGCGATGCTCATAAACGAACGGACCGGACTGTACGGATATTGTCACTGATAGGCTCAGTAGGGCGTTAGGATGAGTTCACTCATCGACCTCCCTTTTGGTCAATACCTGGTAGCCCGTTACGTATGGCTAGTACCTCTGACATGCTAGTGGTTAAATCTACAGCCAAAGTATTGATGAGTCTTTAGAGTCCCCCACAGACAGTTTCTCAAGTTTCGGGCGAAACGTTGTAGAGGCCGTATGGATTTATGGCAGGGTTCGAACATACGTGTGCACCTGTCCACGTGTCATGGTTCGGACGGATAATTCTAGCGGGCTTTGGTTTAAGCCGGATCCTAGTATTATACTGTGTAGATTTTGTCTCATTGCATTTGTATTCGGTCGAAATAAAAATGCGGGTATGTATATACAGTTACGGAGTTATCCTGTAATTTTGTTACCGGATCTCTTTTTGAAGTTGCCAGTTTGCTTTCTTGATTTGGCCAAATTCCTCTTGTTTTGTTCTTTGGCTGAATTTTCCATTGAGGGGCTTATTTGCAAAAGTGAAGATTTATAAAGTGGGTTTTTTTGTGGTCATGGGGCTCCAGAATTTTCCTGCACTCTCTTGAGTGTTTTGATTGAGCTTGAATCATTTCTTTGCATTAATTGTGATTGGATTTGGAAAGGATATTGGTGGAATCTTCCATACTAAACCTCTTTAGAATGGTGTCTATGTACTTTGATTGGGACAGTCCCAATAACCTCTTGGATCTATCTCTATAGATCCTAATGCCCAAAATGCGCGAGGCATTACCCAGGTCCATCATGGAGAACCTTTGTGATAAGAATAGTTTGACCGATTGTAGCATAGGAACATCATTTCCTATCAGGAGAATGTGGTCTACGTACAATACGAGGAATGTGATAGTACTCCCTACAATCTTCTTATAAATACATGGATCATCTTCATTTCTGATAAAATCAAACTCTTTGATTGTATCATCAAAGCAGATGTTCCAGCTCCTTGAGGCCTGCTTTAATCCATAAATGGATTTAAGCAATCTACACGCTTTCCCGCTGCTCCCACTATCAATGAAGCCCTCTGGCTGATCCATAAAAACGCATTCTTCTAAATCACCATTTAGAAATGCAGTTTTCACGTCCATCTGCCATATTTCATAATCATAGTGAGCAGCAATAGCAAGTAGGATCCTAATGGATTTAAGCATTGCTACTGGAGAAAAAGTTTCATCATAGTCCAAGCCTGGTCTTTGACGAAAACCTTTCTCTACAAGCCTTGCTTTATAGGTCTCCACCTGTCCATCTACATCAATCTTTCTCTTAAAGATCCATTTTCACCCAACGGGTTTTATCCCAGGAGGCGCAACGTCCAAAGTCCATACTTTGTTGGTGTACATTGACTCCATTTCGGATCTCATTGCTTCCAGCCATTTCACTGAGTCACCACTCGTGATTGCTTGCTGAAAACTAGTAGGGTCATCATCATCCATGATGCAATCTTCTCCATCACCATCTATGAGAAACCCATAGTATCTCTCCGGTGGGCGAGAAGTTCTACTAGACCTCCGGAGCGGCTGAGGTTCTTGAAGTTCTACTGCAACATCAGTTTCAACCAATTCCTCCTGAGTAATTTGTGTCTCTAGAACCTCTTCTAGTTCTACCACATTGCCACTAGTATTTTCCGTAAAGATCTCATTTTCCAAAAATGTGGCATGCTGAGCAACAAACACCTTTTGTTCCTCTTTGTGGTAGAATAGATATCCATACGAATGTTTTGGATACTCCACAAATTTACACATGACCGATCGTGTCTCGAGTTTGTCTGGATTCTGCTTTTTAACAAAAGCTGGACAACCCCAAATCCTAAACCTTTTAAGAGATGGTCTCTTTCCATTCCACATCTCATATGGAGTGGTAGACACGGTCTTGGTTGGAACCCTGTTCAATAGATACATTGCTGTCTCCAATGCATGTCCCCAAAAGGAAAGCGGTAACTCAGCATCACACATCATGGATCGTACCATATCCAATATGGTACGATTGCTCCGTTCTGACACACGATTGTGCTGTGGTGTGTAAGGAGGAGTGAGCTGAGAGAGAATCCCACTCTCTTTTAAGAAGTCTAGAAACTCTGTACTTAAATATTCTCCACCTCGATCCGATCGAAGTTTCTTGCTTCTCAAGCCTGTTTGCTTCTCTACTTCAAGTTTATACTCCTTGAATTTCTCAAAGGCTTCGGATTTGTGCTTTATCAAAAACACGTGTCCGAATTTTGAGAAATCATCAGTAAAAGTGATGAAGTATGAAAAACCACCTCTTGCATGTGTAGACATTGGTCCGCATACATCACTATGTATGAGGCTTAAGAGTTCACCAGCTCTCTTTCCGTGTCCACTAAATGGGGTTTTGGTCATTTTACCTTTGATACAAGACTGGCAAGTCGCATAAGATTTATATTCAAACGGATTTAAATATCCATCTTTATGTAGCTTGTTTAGTCTCGTTTCATTAATATGACCAAGTCTACAATGCCAAAGAAAAGCTTCATTTATATCTGAAAACTTTCTTTTACTAGTATGTTGTATGTTGAAAACTGTGTGTTGGTTCAGGATGTAAATACCGTTATTTAGTGTACCATACCCAATCAACTCTTGATTCAGGTTAATGTTCATAACATTATTTTGCAATATAAAATGATATCCTTCATTGTCCAACAAAGAAACGGATATTATGTTACACAGCATACTTGGTACTAAATAACACGGGTTCAAAACCAAAATACTTCCTGAAGGCAACCCTAGATGATACTCTCCCACGGATACAACATGTATATTAGAACCATTTCCAACTCGCAGAGTATGATATCCTATCTTTAAAACTCTACTATTTCTCAATCCGTGCATACAATTGCAGATGTGAGAACCAGAACCGGTATCTAATACCCAGGATGCAGAGTTTAAAGAAAAACAGTTTTCAGTTACAAACACGCCTGAAGTGGAAGCATCAGCATGCTTCTTCTTCTTGAGATCAGCAAGATATACAGCACAGTTGCGTTTCCAATGTCCTGACTTGTGACAGTAAAAACATTCTCCTTTCCTTCTTCCCACAGCCCCGGCTTTGTCTTTCCCCTTTGCCTTTCTAACTCCACCTTTCTGTTTGATGGACTTCTTCTTTTTCTTTCCCTTAGCCTTAGCTTTTGGGAATGAACAGGAAGATGTCCCAGCAAGCAGAGCGGGAGTCCTTACCGTTTTCAACGTGTTCTCTGCACTTCTCAACATATTGAGAAGTTTAGGCAACGATTTCTCCAAATCATTCATATTGAAATTTACTATGAACGGAGCAAAGGCGGGGGGAGAGACTGTAGAACAATATCCGTATATTGCTCATTATCCATAGTCCATCCCAGTTCCTCAAGTTCTTCAATAAGACCAATCATTTTCAAAACATGGTCTCCTACTGATGCACCAGGGGCCATTCGCATCTGAAACAGCTTTCTAGATGCCTCGTATCTCAAAGTACGAGATTGCTCTTCATACAACTCCTTTGTGTGAAGAAAGATGGATTGCACATCCATATTTTCGTGTTGCTTCTGATGGACATTGTCCATAGAAGTGAGCGCGAGGCACTTGGCCGTGTTGCAGTCATTTTCCCAAGTTTTTCGGATCTCCCTATCCGAGACAGATGATTCAGGTCCTGGGACGGGTGGGGCTTCGGTATTGAGGACATATGATACCTTATCATATGAAAGTGCAATGTTTAAGTTCCTCAACCATTCTTTATAATTTGGTCCTGTCAGTTTATTTTTCTCAAGTAGTAGCTTAAGTCCTGACATCTGTAACTGCCATTCGGAGAGAGAAAAGGATACACTTAGCGAAATGCTTTTGCAAAGAATTAGATTGGTTATTATTTTATCTAATCGATGTCTCCCACTGCTTTTATCAAATTTTCTTTCAAAACCTGAAAAGAAAAATAGCCAGGAATAATTACATTCTACAGTTTCGCTAACCGGTCAGCCTATCTTGACACCCTCTGGATTAGCTAATTGTAAAGTGCAAAACTCTCCTGGAAGTAACATTTACTCACAGTGAGATCGAGATCCAACTATCATATAGATGGTATGCAATCTCATTGCAAATTTCAACTCTTGAAATTCCCGATATGGTTTTTACCCCTAGTCACTTATGACCTTGGCTATGGTCAACATATCATAAGTACTAGTTAAATTCTACCAGTCATTTCGTGATTAACTAGACCCACCCATATGACCCTTGACTATGATCAACATAATCACATGAATGTCCTAATTAATCGCATCATATGCTTTGTAGGAAGACATCACTTAGGTACCGTACACTACGCCTTGACTATAATCAACATACGCAACACGAATACTAAGTACTCTGCTTCCTAAAATGACGGAGGGTTGCGGATGGTTTTTAAAAAAACCTTTAACGCTTTGAACTTGATCTCGTTGTAGAATCAAAATAGTTAAGAAAAGGAGTGGCTTAAGCTCCGCATCCTTTTGAAACTTGCATTTTTCATAAAAAAAACCGAGTTTGTTTCAAATCTGATTTTACAACATCATTAGGTTTATTTTCTTTACATTAATCTCATTAATGTGATCCCATCATTTAAGTTCCTAAGCCATCACAGAATAGAACGTATACTTATACCTTCCGCATTCGCCACAGTGTCCCGTTATGCACCGTTAGGTTACTTAACTAACGGCATAGCAGGGCGGGACTAGCGCGGGTGTAAAATATAAGCAACGTTTATTATATATCATATATATAATAATAATCCATTCGTCTCAGATACTAAGTAATCACATTAAAGAATACCAATAGCAGAAGCACATAAAAGGATATCTAGGATGTCCGTATTTTGTATTGAGCCAACAATAGAAAATACAGATTCCACGGTCGCGATAAATAGCCAAGCCCATACCCCTAGACCCCTACGAGAACGGCAAGTGATCCTGCCAATTATAGAGTTTAGGAGACCCGGTCTCGACTCCTCGAGATGGCCTACCACTGAACCGTAGAACCCGGTCACTTGTGCTCCCCTCCTTGGGTCTATCCTAATGCGGAAAAGTAAATAATATACAATTGATTTATACATGAATGAAAATAAAACTCTCATCTTAAATAAAACCCCCCGGCTATTCAGTCACGACAATCCTACTCATCATATCTCAGCAACACATAATATCTTATATCATCAACGTAAGTAAGTATGCGTATTCCGATTGTCGTTGATGTATAGCAACAAAAACGGCGATACACCACATACTACACTTACGGTCGCAGAAAATAAAATGAAAAACTACAACATTTGGAATCCACAAACACCTTAGACATCATAAATTTGAAATATCACATACTTCGTATTTCATGCCTAACTATATGAATTTCACATATTGTATCACATTCCAGATAAAATAGACAATGTTAAACTTTTCGATCGAATAAACAAACACCCTAGATTTCCCAAACTGCACAACACTTGAGACGAGTTCAAAAATTTCTAGAACATGTCACAGCCCCTTATAGACTAACCGTAGAAGGGTCAAACCAACGCCTCACATGTGGCAACGCTAAACTACCACAAACCCTAAGGTTCAGTGACAGTTTTGACGGTCACATAATCAAGTTAAGGTTATGTTCTTCTAGAGTGTCCACAGATACGCTTGCATGTTTTTCGAAAGTTTCGAACTCGGGAAAAATCCAACACTTGGAATTTTTCCAATACGGGAAAAAATGTGTTTCTAATATTCGTTCAAACATTTTAACACACTCTAAATAATCTGAAAATCTGAACGAAGTTAAACTTTCCGATCGAATCACCAAAAACAATATATCTCCATAAACCTCAACACTTGAGTAAGTTTAAAATATCTCAGAGGCATGTACTATTACATACGGGTCTACTGTATAAAACAATGTTCCTAATTCCCCAAAACGGACGCGGAACCGCTGCAAAAAGCATGGTAAGGCCGCGGTTCCGCGGCGTTTTAGTGAGATCATTAAAAAATTTATATACAGTAATTCATAGAAAAGCCTGCTGAATTTTTTAAGAATTTTTAATTTGGAAAAATCCAATTTTCAAAAAATTTCCAGAGAGTGGTCCAAATTGGTGTTTCGTGGTTCGATCGGACTTTTAACATCGCCTACGCATCGCCTAAAGCTCTAGCCCGGCTCTGATACCACTGAAGGGTTAGCCTAGCACCTCATCAAGGGTTTGGTAGCATCGCATATGCCATAATTAAAATTTTAGAGGTGCTAAGTTAACTCGACAAAAATCGAAACTAGAAGTTTAGGGATTCATACAACTAAGCATCACATGCAAATGTAAAACTATCACTAAGAGTAGAGATTACAACCTTTGTAGATTTCCCTCGGTGACTCCTTGGCACTATGAGAGTTTGGAACGGATCGATGGAAGACTTCCTTGTCCACGATGATCCACCCGAAGTCCCTTTGCCCCAAGCTCCTTGCTTTACTTGTTTCGCAAACGAAGTAGAGCAAACACCCTACACAAATCGGCTAGATGTGTGTAGTATGATGATGTGGTTTATATTCAACAATTAAAACCCTTTCTTTTTATCAACTTCACTCTAGAGAAAAATCAAGAGAGGAAGAAGAAGATAATGGTGGCTAAACTTGAGCTTTCTATCATATCACATATGATAACTTGTTTTCTTCACACCAATTTTTTCATGCTTGCTTCATATCACATATGAAGCCTTATATAGTGATGAGAAGGAATAATCATCATTATTCCATTCCCACTATAATTATGGGTGGAAATTCTTTTCATAAAGAATTAAGCATGGGTGGAAATTCTTTTCATTAAAGTTAAATAAAGTTTATCCACTAAAGAATAAAAGAGCATGAGTGGGTTTTATTTACATTAACTTAAAATGACAAATATAAATAAAAGCTTCAATATAAGTCTTGCATTGCCACCATTCTTGTATCATCAACCATGATACTATGTATGTATGTATGTGTCCATGCACATCATCATGTGCATACATGCATGCATACAAAAGGATTTAATTAAAGAATTAATCTAAATGTAATTTGTTAAATCAACACTTGATTTAGCAAACCGGTCATATCACATATGACCCGACAAATAGAAAATGCTCAATTAATATACGTTATCACATAACCGTATTTAATCCGGTCTCGCGCATATCTCATATACACACCACATCTTTTTGCCTGAGCCAGGAAACTTCATTGTGGGACTCTAAGACTCGTCAATACGCCGACAGTAGATGATGATCATATCAAATACCTACAAGCCGCAAGAGGTCAGCTAAACATAATAGCCACCCGGGTATTGAAACGATCAGAAGAAAACCAGCGAAGCTGTAAAAACTCCCCTCGAGCCAACTGGCAACACTTACCGTACAGTCCGGTCTCTTCATCAGATATGCTGCATATCGAGTCCAGGGATGGAATCGTCGACCCCAGTAACTCAATAAGTCATGGTGGTGTATGGCTCATAACAGATTGAGAAACAACTAATAACTCTTATCAGTAAATCTCAGCAGCCCTGGCCAGGGACATCATGTTATAGCCAATCAAGCATAGCACAACATCAACTCCCAATACCGGGAGAGACGAAACCCCTGCTATCGCTCATTGCCTCCATGCGCCTCGAGACTGTACCCAAAGACTACCTGTTTGCACGACTCAGTAGAGCCATGGTAGGGTGGAGATAAAAGTGTAGGGTTGATATGCACGTGCACAAGGGTCTACGAGGCATCAACCATGCCCGATTAAAAATTTAGCCGTGCCGAACAACCCGAATACGGATCTTTAAACTAGAGATTTGGCGAAAACTAACATGTTAACATATTTAACACTAAGTGAGAGGGATTACAACCTTTGTAGATCCGGTCCTTCACTTCATATGCTCCGTGTTGTGGTCCCTTCGCTGCGATCATCGGGTTCCGGACTCTCGAGAGGTTCCACGAAGAGAAAGATGCAACCTTTGCTTCCGATCTTCGATACTAAGATGATCTACCTTGAAGTTTCGTTAACACAAGCTAACACTCATGAAATGATGTGAACACCCTCATCTAAATAGCAAGAGAAGATGAGGATGATGAAGTAGGATTTTTGCTCTCTTTATTTATCTTTTTCTCATATTTATTCATCACTTTAGAAAAACTAATAAGCTTTTTCATGAAGAGAATGAATGAAGAAGATGAACAATAATAGAATTCCTTTTGTGATGAATAATGCAAAGGAGATAATGATGAATTATGCAACCATGGTCAAGTAACCATTGTAGAGATTGAACTAGGGTTAAAGGGTGTGGTTGGGTTAAGAAATATCTTGCTAAAATATCTTTTCCGAAACAAAAAAGAAAACCTTCTAGAAACATCTAGAAAGGTTTAACCCTAATCAAACCCTAATCATGTTTAATCTCTACTAAACATGTTGCATTAGTAATCATATCATGTTACAATATTATATATCACATATATAATATTTATTGTAACCAAATAAAATAATACAATTAACATATATCGCATATATATCAATGTATTACCCGAGTGAGAAAAAGAATCTTTTAGTGAGCTAATATTAGATAATGTAATTTAATATATCATATATATTATTATACATTAAATTATCAAATCAACACTTGATCCGACAATCCGTCTATATCGCATATAACCGACTAATATTTATCCGTACCGATTCATCGAATCAACTCTTGATCCGATGACCCGGCTGATATCAAATATCGCGAGAATACAATACGATATCACATACCGCATTATCTTCGGTCCCGCACATATCACATATGTGCTCCTACTCCGTTTTGCCTAAGCCAAGAAACCTCTGTGTAGGACTCTAAAGAATCGTCAATACGCCGGCAGTAGGTGATGATTATATCAAACACTCACAAGCTGCATGCGGTCAGCTAAACGTAACAGCTACCCAGGTATTGAGCGCTCAGAAGATCAACAAGCAAGCCTGTACATTCTCCTGTGAATCTAAACAGCAACACTCCCGTACAGTCCGGTCTCGTCGTCTGATATGTTGCATATCGCCTAGGGGTGGTAAACGTCATACCCCAGTAGCTCGATAAGTCGTGTCGATATGAGGTCTATAACAGTTCGAGAAACTACTGATAACACTTACCAGTAAATCTCAACAACCCTGGCCAGGGATTTCCGGTTATAGCCAATCGAACACAGCACAACATCAACTCCCTATACCGGGAGAGACGAATCCCCTCCTATCGCTCATTGCCTCCATGTGATTCGGGACTGTACCCAAAAGCCACCTTTTTCCACGCCCTCTTGGACGTGGTATGATGGAAATCAAAGCACAGTGGGAATCACATAAGACTCTATGACGATCTCGGGTCAACAGAGTACTCTGTACCAGTGTCACCGGAGAACTTCCATCTGACGTGAGGTATAATATCATCTGGGAGTTCTCGGCAAGTCCGTCCAGTGTACCCAGTCTCCACTGAGCACCCGTACACCATCCTTGATGTCAAACACCGATGGATATGGGATCATCCATCGCCCATCATATGGGTCAAGGTGCGTATACGCTAGTCTACTCTGGTGTATCGATGCCCTGTCTCGATACACCCTCGACTAGGAACAGTTATAGGATGTACTCGTCGACTACCGTGGCCCCACTAGTATGATCTCATCATAGTCCCAGTAGTCGAGTACACATCCTAAGGGCTTTATCAACCTGTAACATAGAGACAATCTGTGTACATGTTAAGATAAAGTACAACCAGATAGCATACTATCATGTCGAGCAAGAAAGTCCTCCCTATATATGTCCAAGCATCCATTACAATATACATCGTATGTACAGTAAAGGCCTCTAGGGCATACATATAACTAACAATCTCCCACTTGCACTAGGGCCATCTGTTATGGTATCGCATACCCAACAATTAACTGCGGTTGAAGTATCTCATACTCAACCATCCCATAAAAGTCTCTACTGGGAAAAAGGACTTTGTGAATGGATCCGCGCTGTTGTCCTCTGTGTCGACTCTCCTAACCTCGATCTCCCTGGAGATCAACCATCTCCATGATTAGGTGATACTGCCTAAGAATTATATCTGGATTTCTGATGGGACGGTAGTTCCTTGGCTAAAGCCACAACTCCATTGTCACACAATGGTAGGAACGAAGTTCATCTCATGAACTTATATATATCCAGACTGCCTCTTTAGTAGCATCCTTGGTAACGATGTATCTTGCCTTTAATCGTCTAGTATGTCACGGTATCTAGCTTGGAACTCTTCCAACATACCGTCCCTCCACTGAGGGTATAGACAATGCCTGCAACTGACATTCAGTCGTCCTTATCACTCTGGAACCTTTCCAGTGATTCTCCTCAGGATTGATTGATACCATCTCACTACAACTAGTGAGTATCCTAACATCCAATTAGATCAATCTCATAGATCCAAAACCCCGGATTTAGGAGGTATCGCTTTGATCCTATATGGAGAATCCTTGTGATAAGCGGAGATTGACCGATCGTAGCATAGGAAACTCAGTATGTCATCCACGTACCCTACGAGGATCACCACCATACTCTCTACTACCTTTTTGTATATACAAGGTTCATCTACCATTTTGATGAAGTCAAACTCTTTGACTACCACATTAAAACAAATGTTCCAACTCCGCGATGCCTGTTTTATCATATAAAACATCTTGCACACGTTTCCGCTGCTCCCACTGTCTACGAAGCCCTCTGGCTGTGTACTTATAGATGCTATCTTCTAAATCATCATTTAGAAAAGCAGTCATGACACCCAACCACCAGATATCGTAGTCATGGTATGTAGCCATGGCAAGTAGGATCTGGATGGACTTAAGCATAGATCCCTAGAAAAGGTTTCAACATAATCCATACCTGGTCTATGATGCAAACCTTTAACAAGTCTAGCTTTGAAAGTCTCAACTATTCCATGTACACCAAGTAATCTTCTCAAGATATACTTGCTCCTGATGGGGATTTAACCCTTCAGATAAGGCAACCAAAGTCCATACTTTGTTGGTGTATAAGGATTCCATCTCAGATCGATAAGCATCCAGCCATTCTTACATAGTCCCACTCCTGATGGCCAGCTCGAAACTAGTTGGGTCATCATCTCATGATGCAATCCTCGCTCCCACTGTCATAGAGAAACCGAAGTATCTCTCAGGTGGGTGAGGAACCCTACTAGATCGGCAGAGAGGCTGAGGTTCGTTGGAAACTATTGAATCCTTTGGTTCTACCAAATCATCAGCTGCATTTTGTATAGCTGGAACCTTTCCAGTTCTACATAACAGACCTTGCCTCGAGCTTGTCCGTATTTTGCTTTTAGACATAGTCCGAACAACCCCAAATCTTAACAAGCTTAAGATATGGGCTCTTCCCTTTCCATATCACATATGAAGTGGTAGGCAACTGATTTGATTTGAACCCTATTCAATAGGTATGCAGCTTCTTAAGTGCATAACTTCCAAAAGGAAATAGGCAACTCAGTAGTACTCATCATAGAGCATACCATATCACATAGGGTGTTATTGCTCCGCCCCGATATACCATCGTGCTATGGTGTATACGGAGGAGTAATGCTGAGAGAGAATCTCATTCTCCTTTAGAATAGTCCAGGAATCCCGTGCTCAAGTATTCTCCTCCTTGATCTCATCAAAGGACATAATACTTATACCCGTATTTTGGTTCTCTACTTCTAACTTATATTCTGTGAATATCTCAAAAGGTTCAGACTTGTGTTTCAGCAGGAACATATGTCTGAATCTTGAGAGATCATCATAGAATGTAATGAAGTACAAAGAACCAGTCTTGGCATGTGTAGACAGGGGACCTTCATACATCAGCATGTATCAATCCCAAGAGTTCACTAACTCTTTCTCTGTTTCTAATAAACAGAGCTTTAATCATCTTATCTTTGTGACATAACCGGCAAGTTTCACAAGATGTAAATTCAAACTAATTTAAATATGCATCTAAATGTAACTTCAGCCAGTCGGGTCGCATTGATATGACCTAGTCTACAATGCCTCAAGAAGGATTCATTCATTTCTGAACTCTTCCTCTTGTGTTTGTTCTGTACACTAAGAACTGTAGTTTGATTTAGAACGTCTATGCTTTTAGATAACGTGCCTGAACCGATCAACTCTTGATATAGGAAATGTTCAAAACATTATCCAACAATACAAAATTATATCACTTCTTTACTAATAAAGAGACAGATATGATTTTGTATATCAGGTTCGGTATCTAATAACATCGTTCAGAATCAATGTATTCAGGTAATACAGGGTGATAGTGACCAACAGACTTGGCTGCAACACTTGCACCGTTTTCTGTCTCATGAAACTTATGACCCGTTCTCAGTTCTCTACCTATCTGTAGCCCATGTAACAGATTACATATGCGGGATCCTGATCCGGTATCACATACCCAGGACATAAAGGATACTGAGAAACAGTTCTATGTAACGAACACACCCGAAGATGATGCATCAGCATGCACTTTCTTCGTTTGGGCGGCACGGGAAATCTGGTATTCCCTAATTTCCTGCTCTGTCTTATAACAATTATAAGTTGGAGCGGGACCAACGTTCCCCAGCTCAGTATAACAAGCGGGTTCGGTCAATATATCCGTATTATTATCTTGAATAAGGAGTGATATGGTCGCTACCTGGAGAGAGAGAGAAGAAAACACTCAGCGTATGCTCTTGCAAGATTAGATTGGTTATATAATATATCTAATCAGGATGTCTCCCACTGTTTTTGTCAAATCTTCCTTCAAACCTTAAAAGGAAAGACTAGACGGGATTAATTACACGCTACAGGTTCGCCAATTTTTCAGCCAGGCCAGTGTCGGTACTTTGAGGGAGGTCCCCCGTGCTTTCGCACGAACCTAATTAAAGTAAACTTCGTTTTCCCAGGGGCGTAACCCCATTAACACCTTTCTAGACACCTACTTGATCGGCTAATTGTAATGTGTAAAACTCTCCCAGGAGTAACTCTTACTCGCAGCGAGTATCGGGATCCAACTATCTCATAGAAGGTATGCAATCTCATTGCAAATTTCAACACATGAAATTCCCAATAATATTTTGCCCCTAACGTGCTATGACCTTGACGAAAGCCAACAAACCATAGCCCGCTAGTCAAGTTCAACCCGTACATTTCTTGATTGAATTAAACCCACCCGCACGACCCTTGACGAAAGCCAACAAAGCCGCACGACTAGCCTAATCCAATCGCATCGTATGCTAGCAGATAAGCAGCATATAGCTACCGCACACTGCACCTTGACGAAAGCCAACAAATGCAGCACGAATACTATATACAACTTATCTGAAACGACGGAGGGCTATGAAAGGTTCCTAGGCACCTTAAAGAGGTCTCACAAGGCATCAACCATGCCAATTTATAAAAATTATGGTGCCGAGAAACCCTAATACGGATCGTCGGCTAGAATCCTAGGCGAAAAACGAATCTAGTTAACAACTTAACTAAAGTTAAGATGCTACAACCTTTGTAGATCCGGATATCCACTTCCTTAGCTCCACGTGGGCGTCCTCTCTCTGTCCATCTTGAATCTTGGATTCTCGCGACGGCTTCATCGGAGAAACGAGCGGAATAGGTCGCCGGCTTCGTGCCGAAGATGATCTACGTCGAGGTTGCACAAGTTCAAGCTCCAACTTCTCCAAGTGGTGAAACTTGTGAAGAAAACACCCAAAACAACTTGGCAAGAGGTAGAGGGTGAAGAAATAGGAGGTGGGTTCACTTTAGAATTGGATTTCTCACTTTGGAACTCAAGATGCCATTGATGGCATCAAGCTTTCTCTCTTGAAGATGAAGAAGAAGAAGTAGATAGAATATGATAAGTATTGTGAAAAAGAATAATAAAATCAAATACTTATCATGTTCTAACCTAGGTTAAGTGTAGAGAATAAACCATGGTCACTTGGATGCGTTAGGGTTAAGCATGATGACAAGAATGGTTACAAAAGTCAAAGCTTCATGAAGCTTCAACTTAAAACAAAGAAAGCCACCATTCTCATCATAATCCTTTTTAAATAAATAAATAAATAAATAAATGAAAATGCAAAACCCTAATCAACACTTAACCATGGTTTAATTCTTTATACTTAACAACAAGATCAAGTATCATCAAACATGATACAAATATGTGCACAAAAGTATATCACATATACTTCTTGCACATCAAGTGAGAAAATCCATATAAAGTGAACCAATACTAGTTAATGCAATGTAGTATATCAAATATATAATTACACATTAAATCATTAAATCAACACTTGATTTAACGATCCGGTCATGTCGCACATAACCGACTAGTATTCAATGTTTCGATTTATCGAATCAATGATTCGATAACTAGGTCATATCGAATATAACCAATCGAAACATTTATCGCGAGAATGAAATGCGGTATCACATACTCGCATTATTCTCGGTCCCGCACAAATCTCATATGCGCTCCTATTTCGTTTCGCTTGAGCCAGGAAACCTCTGTGTAGGACTCTAAAGACTCGTCAATACGCCGGTAGCAGATGATGATCATATCAAGCACCCACAAGCCGCAAGCGGTCTGCTAAACGTAACGGCCATCCGGGTATTGAGCGATCAGAAGATCGACGAGCTAGCCCGCTCACACTCCTCTGAATCCAACCAGTAACACTTACCGTACAGTCCGGTCTGTTCGTCTGATACGTCGCATATCAAGTCTAGGGGTGGTAAACGTCAGACCCCAATACTCGATAAGTTGTGCCGATGTGAAGCTCATAACGGGTCGAGAAACTACTGGTAACACTTACCAGCAAATCTCTGATCAGCCCTGGACAGGGACTTCCCTGTTACGGCCAATCAAGCACAGCGCAACATCAACCCCCAATACCGGGAGAGACGAAACCCCTCCTATCGCTCATTGCCTCCATGTGACTCGGGACTGTACCCAAAGACCACCGTTTTGCACGCCCTCATGGACGTGGTAAGGTGGAGATCAAAGCACAGTGGGAATCACACAAAGCTCTATGACGATCTCGGGTCTACAGACTAACCTGCACAAGTGTCACCTGAGAACTGCCATCTGACGTGAGGTATAATACCATCTGGGAGTTCTCGGCGAGTGCGTCCAGTGTACCAAGTCTCCACTGAGCACTCGTATACCATCTCTGATGTCAAACACCAATGGATATGGGATCATCCATCGCCCATCTCATGGGTCGAGAAGCGTATACGCTAGTCTACTCTGGTATATCGATGCCCCGTCTCGATACACCCACGACTAGGGACCTTGAAGGATGTACTTATGGACTACCATGTCCCCACTAGTATGATCTGCATCATAGTCCAGGTAGTCAAGTACACATCCTAAGGGCTTTACCAACATGTAACCATAAGACAGTTTAAAGAGACTAGTGTACATGTTAAGATAAAGAGTAACCAGATAGCATACTATCATATCGAGCAAGAAAGTCATCTCTATATATGTCCAAGCATCCAATATAATATACATCATCTGTACAATACTGGCCTCTAGGGCATACATACAACTAACAATCTCCCACTTGCACTAGGGCCAGCTGCTATAGTATCGCATACCGAGCACCCCGAAGAGTCTCTCAAACTGTGTCTGGGGAATGGCCTTCGTGAGTGGATCCGCCGTGTTGTTCTTCGTGTCAACCCTCCTGACCTCGATCTCCCGGCGATCAATTATCTCCCGGATCAGGTGATACCGCCTCAGAATATGCCTGGATCGCTGATGGGACCTAGGTTCCTTGGCCAAAGCCACCGCTCCATTGTTATCGCAATACAAAGGTATTGGATGCTCAATGGATGGAACCACTCCAAGTTCAGTAATGAACTTCTTGATCCAGACAGCCTCTTTGGCAGCATCGTTGGCAGAGATGTATTCAGCCTCCATCATCGAGTCTGCCACGGTTTCCTGCTTGGAACTCTTCCAGCTAACAGCCCCTCCGTAAAGGGTAAAGACAAAGCCCGACTGCGACTTAGAGTCGTCCTTATCACTCTGGAAGCTCGAATCGGTAAAGGACTCCACTTGGAGTTCTCCGTTACCATACACCAAGAACATATCTCTAGTCCTTCGTAAGTACTTAAGAATGCTCTTCACAGCTGTCCAGTGACCCTCTCCAGGATCAGCTTGATACCTGCTCACTATACTTAGTGAGTATGCTATATCGGGTCTGGTACATAGCATCGCATACATGATAGAGCCTACTGCCGAAGCATAGGGTATCCCTTGCATGCGAGCTCTCTCCAAATCAGTCTTGGGAGACATCTCTTTGGAGAGAGTGACTCCAGAGATCGTGGGCAAGTTCCCACGCTTGGACTCTTCCATACTAAACCTCTTTAGTATGGTGTCAATGTACCTGGATTGGGACAATCCCAAAATCCATTTGGATCTATCTCTATAGATCCTAATTCCCAATATGCAGGAGGCATCACCTAGATCTTTCATTGAGAATCTTTGTGATAAGAAGAGCTTCACCGATTGCAGCATAGGAATATCATTTCCTATCAAGAGTATGTCGTCTACGTACAATACGAGGAAGACAACCTTACTCTCTGCCACCTTCTTGTAGATACAAGATTCATCTGGGTTTTTGACGAAATCAAACTCTTTGATAACGACGTCAAAGCAGATGTTCCAACTCCGCGATGCTTGCTTTAATCTATAAATGGATTTAAGCAGCTTGCACACCTTCCCGCTGCTCCCACTGTCTACGAAGCCCTCTGGCTGAGTCATGTACACGCACTCTTCTAAATCACCATTTAGAAAGGCGGTCTTAACATCCATTTGCCAGATTTCGTAATCATGATAAGCAGCGATGGCATGCATGATCCGGATGGATTTAAGCATAGCCACTGGAGAAAAGGTCTCGTCATAGTCCACACCTGGTCTTTGACGAAAACCCTTTGCTACAAGTCTAGCTTTGAAAGTCTCCACTTTCCCATCTACACCAAGTTTCTTCTTGAAGATCCACTTGCTCCCAATGGGTTTTACCCCTTCAGGAGCAACTTCCAAAGTCCATACTTTATTGGTGTACATGGATTCCATCTCGGACCGCATAGCATCCAGCCATTTCACTGAGTCCCCACTCGTGATGGCCTGCTCGAAGCTAGTTGGGTCATCATCCTCCATGATGCAATCCTCGCTCCCACCATCCATGAGAAAACCGTATTATCTCTCAGGTTGGCAAGGAACCCTACTATATCGGCGGAGAGGCTGAGGTTCGTCGGGAGCTACTGAATCCTCTGGTTCCACTAAATCTTCAGTTTGAGTTTGTGTAGCCGGAATTTCTTCCAGTTCTACCTTATCGCCACTAATTTCCTTTGCAAGAAATTCCTTTTCCAAAAAGGTAGCATGGCGAGAAACAAACACTTTTTGTTCCTCTGTATGGTAGAAAAGATATCCATGTGAATGTTTGGGATATCCCACAAACTTGCATAGAACTGACCGTGCCTCGAGTTTGTCCGGATTTTGCCTTTTGACATAGGCCGAGCAACCCCATATCATAACTCGTTTAAGACATGGTCTCTTCCCACTCCATATCTCATATGGTGTGGTAGGTACAGATTTAGATGGAACTTGATTCAATAGGTATGTTGCTGTCTCCAGCGCATAACCCCAGAAGGAAATAGGTAACTCAGCTGTGCTAATCATAGAGCGCACCATATCTAATAGGGTGCGGTTCCTCCGTTCTGATACACCGTTGTGCTGTGGTGTATATGGAGGAGTCAGCTGAGAGAGAATCCTATTCTCTTTTAGGAAGTTCAGGAATTCATTGCTTAAGTATTCTCCTCCTCGATCAGATCGTAGGATTTTAATACTTTTTCCAGTTTGGTTCTCAACTTCTTGTTTATATTCCCTAAATTTCTCAAAAGCTTCTGATTTGTGTTTCATTAGGAACACATACCCGAACCTGGAGATATCGTCAGTGAATGTAATGAAGTATGAAGAACCTTCCCTGGCATGTGTAGACATGGGACCGCATACATCACTATGAATAAGTCCCAAGAGTTCGGTAACTCTTTCTCCGTGTCCCGTAAACGGAGTTTTGGTCATCTTGCCTTTGAGACATCACTGGCAAGTGTCATGAGATGAAAATTCAAACGGATTTAAATATCCATCTTTATGCAACTTAGCTAGTCGTGTCGCATTGATGTGACCCAGTCTATAATGCCACAAGAAGGATTCGTTGAGTTCAGAACTCTTCCTCTTGTGTGTGTTTGTTATGCTCAGAACTGTTGATTGATTTAGAACATAAATGCCATTGCACAACGTGCCTGATCCAACCAACTTTTGGTTATGGAAAATGTTCATAACATTGTCCTGTAATACAAAATTATATCCCTCTTTACTTAATAAAGAAACCGATATAATGTTGCATATCAGGTTCGGCATGTAATAGCATTCGTTCAGAACCAATGTATTACCAGTTGGTAATACAAGGTGATATTCCCCGACAGTCTTAGCTGCAACAATTGCACCATTTCCAACTCTAATGTCTTTATCACCTTCTCCAAGTTCTCTACCTTTCCTTAGCCCATGTAACTGATTACATATATGGGATCCTGACCCGGTATCTAATACCCAGGACGTAGAGCAAATAGAGAAACAGTTCTCAGTAACGAACACACCCGAAGAAAATGCATCAACATGTACTTTCTTCAATCGGGTGGCATGGGAATCCTGGTATTCCCCTATATCCTGTTCATTCCTATAACTCTTATAAGAAAGAACAGAACCAACGTTCCCCAGCACAGTATAACATGCGGGTTCGGTCAATACATCCATATTATTATCTTCATTAGGGCATGAAATGGTCGCTACCTGGAGAGAGAGAGAAGAAAACACATTAGCGTATGCTCGTGCAAGATCAGATTGGTTATTATCTTATCTAATCAGGATGGCTCCCACTGGTTTTTATCAAATCTTCCTTCAAACCCTAAAAGGAAAGACTAGCCGGGATTAATTACACACTACAAGTTCGCCAATCTTTCAGCCAGGCCAGTGTCGGTACTTTGAGGGAGGTCCCCCGTGCTTTCGCACGAACTTAATTAATGTAAACCTCGTTTTCCCAGAGGCGTAACTCCGTTGACACCTTTCTAGACACCTACTTGATCGGCTAATCGTAATGTGCAAAACTCTCCCAGGAGTAACTCTTACTCGCAGTGGGTATCAGGATCCAACTATCTCATAGAAGGTATGCAATCTCATTCCAAATTTCAACACTTGAAATTCCCGATAATATTTTGCCCCTAGTGTCCTATGATCTTGACAAAGGCCAACAAATCATAGGATGCTAGTCAAGTTCAACCCGTCATTTCTTGATTGAATCAAACCCACCCGCACGACCCTTGACAAAGGCCAACAAGGTCGTACGACTACCTTGAAACAATCTGCATCACATGCATAAGCAGATAAGCACTATTCAGCTACCGCACACTACGCCTTGACAAAGGCCAACAAACGCAGCACGAATACTAAACAGTTCTAATCTGAAATGACGGAGGGCTACGACAGGTTTTTCCGAAAACCTATTGCGTAATGAACTTGATATCGTTGTAGAATCAAATGAAGTTTTAAAATGGATTGATTTTGAGGCTTTTCTAGTTTTGCTAAAGGGGTCACTCCCGGTGAAGGGATCGTCGACCCTTTCCTCGTCGAATGAGGTGCGGGATATATCATATATATCACTGTGCAAAGCAAAAACCTCTTAAAAGCAATCAAAAACCAAACCGAGTGTGTAGCATCTGCCAGTTATTGCTAAAGGAGTCACTCCCGGTGAAGGGATCTCGGTCCTTTCCTCATCGAATAAGGTGCGGGATATATCATATATATCGCTGTGCAAAGCAAGAACTGTAGCTACCCTTTTTATTTAAAATTTTGATTCCACAACATCTTAGGTTTCTTTTCTTTCATTAATCACATTAATGAAGTCCCATCATTTAAGTACCTAAACATCACAGATAGATATGACGTACACTTATGCCATCCGCATTCGCCTCGATGTCCCCTCGTGCACCGTTAGGTTAGGTAACTAACGATAGAGCAGGGCAGGGCTAGCGCGGGTGTAAAACATAAGTAACGTCTATATAATATATCATATATACTATATACTATATCCATCACAGAATCACATCACAGATATCGCAGCAGAAGAAACATATGAAATATTGGATATACTAGGACGTCCGTGTTTTCAATACGAGCCAGTATAAAACACGAATTCCACGGTCGTGATGAATAGCCAATCCCACACCCCTAGACCCCTACGAGAGCGGCAAGCAACCCTGCCAATTCTAGGGTTAGGAGACCCGGACTCGACTCCTCGGGTTGGTCTCCCACTGGACCCCAGAACCCGGTTACTTGTGCTCCCCTCCTTGGGTCTATCCTAATGCGGAAAAGTAAATAATATACAAAGGGTGACAACTTCCGCTACCTGGAAGTGCCCCAAATAAAAGAATATTACATACAAGTTTTTACATGAATGAAAATGAAAAACACTCATCTCACATAAAAACCCCCGGCTATTCGAACACGACGATCCAATATAACATATCCAGCAACACATAACATCACATGTCATCAACGTAAGCAAGTATGCATACCCCAATTGTCGTTGACGTATAGCAACGAAACCGGCGATATGAACATACTACACTTACGGTCACAGAAAAGAAAGTGTAAAACTACAACAGTTGGAATCCGTAACCTCTTTATACATCACATGCCTAATCAAATGAAATACTTAGACATCACATGCCTAACAGTTATAAACCACGCATTTTAGTCTCATTATCGAAAACTCTTTTCAATATCAGGTGAAACTAAACCGCTAGATTTATAACATTCATTCAGTTATCTCATAACTGTTTGTGAATTCCAATTATTGTATCACATTCCAGATAAACAGAAAATGTTAAACTTTCCGATCGAACAGTCGAATACCCAAGTTTTCCCGATACAGCTCAACACATGATATAAGTCTAACAACATTCAGTTCGTGCCTCAGTACCAACAGTCCAGCCGTAGAAGGGTCAAGCCAACGCCTCACATGTGGCACGCCGTACTGCCCCAAACCCGAAGGTTCAAAGGGCAGTTCAAGACGGTCACATAATCGAGTTAAGGTTTGTTGTCTTCTAGAGGGTCCATCGCGTTACTTGCACGGCTTAGAACGTCGTTAAACTACGGAAAAATCCAACACTTGGAAATTTCCCGACAGGGGAAAAGTAGGGTATTTATATTCGGTTTAACATTTTAACATATTCTAAAATTATCCGGAAATACACAAAGACGAAATTTGATAATCCGGTCGAAACACCGAGTCCCCAAAACAACCCAGAAAATTCAACTCTTGGAAAAATATTAAAAATTCCCAGGAAAATCACCACTGGAAACTAAGAGTTACTGTGCAAAAAACTTTACATACTGTGGCCGTACGGCCGCGGAACCGCCGCATGAGCCTTGCTCATGCCGCGGAACCGCGGTGATATAGTGGAATTAGGCTCACGAATTTTACAGTAAACCTTATAATTTCCTGCTGATTTTTCTGCATATTTTTAATATCGAAAAACTCCAGATTTTTGAAAAAGTCCAGAGAGCATGTTTGTGTTAGGGTTTCAGGTTCGTTCGGGTTTGAAACTTCGTCTAGACTTCGCCTAAGGCTCTAGCTAGGCTCTGATACCAGTGAAAGGTTCCGAGGCACCCTAAAAAGGTCTCACAAGGCATCAACCATGCCAATTTATAAAAATTATGGTGCCGAGAAAACCTAATACGGATCGTCGGCTAGAATCCTAGGCGAAAAACGAATCTAGTTAACAACTTAACTAAAGTTAAGATGCTACAAACTTTGTAGATCCGGATATCCACTTCCTTAGCTCCACGTGGGCGTCCTCTCGCTGTCCATCTTGAATATTGGACTCTCGCGACGGCTTCATCGGAGAAACGAGCGGAATAGGTCGTCGGCTTCGTGCCGAAGATGATCTACGTCGAGGTTGCACAAGTTCAAGCTCCAACTTCACCAAGTGGTGAAACTTGTGAAGAAAACACCCAAAACAACTTGGCAAGAGGTAGAGGGTGAAGAAATAGGAGGTGGGTTCACTTTAGAATTGGATTTCTCACTTTGGAACTCAAGATGCCATTGATGGCATCAAGCTTTCTCTCTTGAAGATGAAGAAGAAGAAGTAGATAGAATATGATAAGTATTGTGAAAAAGAATAATAAAATCAAATACTTATCATGTTCTAACCTAGGTTAAGTGTAGAGAATAAACCATGGTCACTTGGATGGGTTAGGGTTAAGCATGATGAAAAGAATGGTTACAAAAGTCAAAGCTTCATGAAGCTTCAACTTAAAACAAAGAAAACCACCATTCTCATCATAATCCTTTTTAAATAAATAAATAAATAAATAAATGAAAATGCAAAACCCTAATCAACACTTAACCATGGTTTAATTCTTTATACTTAACAACAAGATCAAGTATCATCAAACATGATACAAATATGTGCACAAAAGTATATCACATATACTTCTTGCACATCAAGTGAGAAAATCCATATAAAGTGAACCAATACTAGTTAATGCAATGTAGTATATCAAATATATAATTACACATTAAATCATTAAATCAACACTTGATTTAACGATCCGGTCATGTCGCACATAACCGACTAGTATTCAATGTTTCGATTTATCGAATCAATGATTCGATAACTAGGTCATATCGAATATAACCAATCGAAACATTTATCGCGAGAATGAAATGCGGTATCACATACTCGCATTATTCTCGGTCCCGCACATATCTCATATGCGCTCCTATTTCGTTTCGCTTGAGCCAGGAAACCTCTGTGTAGGACTCTAAAGACTCGTCAATACGCCGGTAGCAGATGATGATCATATCAAGCACCCACAAGCCGCAAGCGGTCTGCTAAACGTAACGGCCATCCGGGTATTGAGCGATCAGAAGATCGACGAGCTAGCCCGCTCACACTCCTCTGAATCCAACCAGTAACACTTACCATACAGTCCGGTCTGTTCGTCTGATACGTCGCATATCAAGTCTAGGGGTGGTAAACGTCAGACCCCAATACTCGATAAGTCGTGCCGATGTGAGGCTCATAACGGGTCGAGAAACTACTGGTAACACTTACCAGCAAATCTCTGATCAGCCCTGGCCAGGGACTTCCCTGTTACGGCCAATCGAGCACAGCGCAACATCAACCCCCAATACCGGGAGAGACGAAACCCCTCCTATCGCTCATTGCCTCCATGTGACTCGGGACTGTACCCCAAGACCACCGTTTTGCACGCCCTCATGGACGTGGTAAGGTGGAGATCAAAGCACATTGGGAATCACACAAGGCTCTATGACGATCTCGGGTCTACAGACTAACCTGCACAAGTGTCACCTGAGAACTGCCATCTGACGTGAGGTATAATACCATCTGGGAGTTCTCAGCGAGTGCGTCCAGTGTACCCAGTCTCCACTGAGCACCCGTATACCATCTCTGATGTTAAACACCAATGGATATGGGATCATCCATCGCCCATCTCATGGGTCAAGAAGCGTATATGCTAGTCTACTCTGGTATATCGATGCCCCGTCTCGATACACCCACGACTAGGGACCTTGAAGGATGTACTTATGGACTACCATGTCCCCACTAGTATGATCTGCATCATAGTCCAGGTAGTCAAGTACACATCCTAAGGGCTTTACCATCATGTAACCATAAGACAGTTTAAAGAGACTAGTGTACATGTTAAGATAAAGAGTAACCAGATAGCATACTATCATATCGAGCAAGAAAGTCATCTCTATATATGTCCAAGCATCCAATATAATATACATCATCTGTACAATACCGGCCTCTAGGGCATACATACAACTAACAGGCTACGACAGGTTTTTCTGAAAACCTATTGTGTAATGAACTTGATATCGTTGTAGGATCGAATGAATTTTGAAATGGTGTGTCTTTGAGGCTTTTCTAGTTTTGCTAAAGGAGTCACTCCCGGTGAAGTGATCGTCGGTCCTTTCCTCGTCGAATGAGGTGCGGGATATATCATATATATCACTGTGCAAAGCAAAAACTATTAAAAGCAATCAATAGACAAACCGAGTGTGTAGCATCTGCCAGTTATTGCTAAAGGAGTCACTCCCGGTGATGGGATCTCGGTCCTTTCCTCATCGAATAAGGTACAGGATATATCATATATACCGCTGTGCAAAGCAAGAACTGTAGCTACCTGTTTTATTTTGAAATTCGATTCTACAACATCTTAGGTTTCTTTTATTTCATTAATCTCATTAATGAAGTCCCATTTTAATATGCTTCACAAGCATCTCTTTTGAAACGAAATCTGCAATATAACATATATCTCATATATATAAAATATAAACATTCGTCTCTGGCAGTAATATGATCTCATCACAGAACATTGCAGCAGAAGAACATATATGAAATATTGGATATACTAGGACGTCCGTGTTTTCAATACGAGCCTGTATAAAACACGGATTCCATGGTCGCGATGAATAGCCAAACCCACATCCCTAGACCCCTACGAGAGCGGCAAGTAACACTGCCAATTCTAGGGTTAGGAGACCCTGTCTCGACTCCTCGAGATGGTCTCCCACTGGACCCTAGAACCCGGTTACTTGTGCTCCCCGCCTTGACTCTACCTAATGCGGAAAAGTAAATAATATACAATGGTGACATCTTCCGCTACTTGGAAGTGCCCCAATAAAAGAATATTACATACAAATGAATTTTACATGAATGAAAAAAGAAAAAAACTCTCATCTCATATAAAACCCCCGGCTATTCAGAACGCGACGATCCAATATAACATATCACAGCAACACATAATATCTCATATAATCAACGTAAGCAAGTATGCGTATCCCGATTGTCGTTGATGTATAGCAACGAAGCCGGCGATATACCACATACTACGCTTACGGTCACAGAAAAGAAAGTGTAAAACTACAACAGTTGGATTCCACAACTCCTTTAGACATCGCATGCCTAACCAAATGAATTCCTTAGACATCTCATGCCTAACTATTATAAACCCCGCATTTTAGTCTCATTATCGAAAACTCTTTTCAATATCAAGTCGGGCAATTCAACAAGATTCCCGACGTCCTGATCGAATGCTCGTCGCAAAATTTAGTAGACGGCCGCACCCCCAGATGCCGTCGACGAAGTGCACTAAGGCGGAACACCGCTGCCGCGAGCACCCGAACGGATGCTTTCGGCGACGGGGTTCTCCTCCAGTCACTTGGTCGGGGCTATGGGGCGTAGCTGTCTATTAAGTTTACCCGGCGAGTATCCGCGTACTCTACGTGATTGCGACGGACTTTTGATCACATCAAAATTCCGTGGCAACCGATCATCTGAGACTAAACTGCTATATCTATAATATTCAAATCAGTTATCTTATAACTACCTGTGGATTCCAAATATTGTATCACATTCCAGATAAATAGACAAAGTTAAACTTTCCGATCGAATCATCAAACACCCAAGATTTCCCCAATATATCTCAACACTTGAAATCAGTTTAAAAACATCCATCACATGCCACAGTACCAATGGTCCAGCCGTAGAAAGGTCAAGCCAACGCCTCACATGTGGCACACCGTACTGCCCTAAACCCTAAGGTTCAAAAGGCAGTTCAAGACGGTCACATAATCGAGTTAAGGTTTGTTGTCTTCTAGAGGGTCCACCGAGTTACTTGCACGACTTAGATCATTCTTAAACACGAGAAAAAATCCAACTTTTGAAAAATTTTCCGACAGGGGAAAATGTGAGTTATTGATATCCGTTCGAACTTTTTAACAGTTTCTAAAAGTTATCCGGACAAACTAAACAAAGTTATAATATCCGATCGAAACAATGAGTCCCCAATACACCCCAGAAAACTCAACACTTGAGTGAAAATAAAAATTCCCAGAAGAATCAGCAAGTACCAACTGTTATTACTGTGCAAAAACTAACACTTAATCCCTAGATATGGCCGCGGAACCGCCGCCAATACCCTAGTTTGGCCGCGGTTCCGCGGCTCTTTGAGCGATTCAGTGTGTCGTTTTTCACACGTGTCCATAGAATTCCCTGCTGATTTTTTTAAGGATTTTTAATTTGGAAAAAATCACAGTTTTGAAAAATTTCCAGAAACTAGGGTATATCGGGTTTTCCGGGTTCGATAGGACTTTAAACTTCGTCTAGACTTCACCTAAAGCTCTAGCTTGGCTCTGATACCACTGTAGGTCAGGCAGCAACCCCATCCAATGGGATCGCCGTGGCACCAACGGGTCCCTCAGCCGCTACTTTTTACGCATGCCCCCTCGCGAGGACTACAACCCACCGGAACACCTTCCGGTCTCGGGACACCCTGGGGGTAAGAGCCTATGCTTCGCCACACTGTCACATAGTGAGAACCCCCCATAGGTCGACATCCAATGCCTAGTAGCTCTGATACCACTGTAGGGTTGCTATGCACGCGCACAAGGGTCTACGAGGCATCAACCATGCCCGATTAAAAATTTAGCCGTGCCGAACAACACGAATACGGATCTTTAAACTAGAGATTAGGCGAAAACTAACATGTTAACATCATTAACACTAAGTGAGAGGGATTACAACCTTTGTAGATCCGGTCCTTCACTTCATATGCTCCGTGTTGTGGTCCCTTCGCTGCGATCATCGGGTTCCGGACTCTCGAGAGGTTCCATGAAGAGAAAGATGCAACCTTTGCTTCCAATCTTCGATACTAAGATGATCTACTTTGAAGTTTCGTTAACACAAGCTAACACTTATGAAATGATGTGAACACCCTCATCTAAATGGAAAGAGAAGATGAGAATGATGAAGTAGGATTTTTGCTCTCTTTATTTATCTTTTTCTCATATTTATTCATCACTTTAGAAAAACTAGTAAGCTTTTTCATGAAGAGAATGAATGAAGAAGATGAACAATAATAGAATTCCTTTTGTGATGAATAATGCAAAGGAGATAATGATGAAGTATGCAACCATGGTCAAGTAACCATTGTAGAGATTGAACTAGGGTTAAAGGGTGTGGTTGGGTTAAGAAATATCATGCTAAAATATCTTTTCCGAAACAAAAAAGAAAACCTTCTAGAAACATCTAGAAAGGTTTAACCCTAATCAAACCCTAACCATGTTTAATCTCTACTAAACATGTTGCATTAGTAATCATATCATGTTACAATATTATATATCACATATATAATATTTATTGTAACCAAATAAAATAATACAATTAACATATATCGCATATATATCAATGTATTACCCGAGTGAGAAAAAGAATATTTTAGTGAGATAATATTAGATAATGTAATTTAATATATCATATATATTATTATATATTAAATTATCGAATAAACACTGGATCCGACAATCCAGCTATATCGCATATAACCGACTAATATTTATCCGTACCGATTCATCGAATCAACTCTTGATCCGATGACCCGGCTGATATCAAATATCGCGAGAATACAATACGATATCACATACCGCATTATCCTCGGTCCCGCACATATCACATATGTGCTCCTACTCCGTTTTGCCTGAGCCAAGAAACCTCTGTGTAGGACTCTAAAGAATCGTCAATACGCCGACAGTAGGTGATGATCATATCAAACACTCACAAGCTGCTGGCGGTCAGCTAAACGTAACAGCTACCCAGGTAATGAGCGCTCAGAAGATCAACAAGCAAGCCTGTACATTCTCCTGTGAATCCAAACATTAACACTCCCGTACAGTCCGGTCTCGTCGTCTGATATGTTGCATATCTTGCCTACGGGTGGTAAACGTCAGACCCCAGTAGCTCGATAAGTCGTGTCGATATAAGGTCTATAACAGTTCGAGAAACTACTGATAACACTTACCAGTAAATCTCAACAACCCTGGCCAGGGATTTCCGGTTATAGCCAATCGAACACAGCACAACATCAACTCCCTATACCGGGAGAGACGAATCCCCTCCTATCGCTCATTGCCTCCATGTGATTCGGGACTGTACCCAAAAGCCACCTTTTTTGCACGCCCTCTTGGACGTGGTATGATGGAAATCAAAGCACAGTGGGAATCATACAAGACTCTATGACGATCTCGGGTCAACAGACTACTCTGTACCAGTGTCGCCGGAGAACTGCCATCTGACGTGAGGTATAATACCATCTGGGAGTTCTCGGCGAGTCCATCCAGTATACCCAGTCTCCACTGAGCACCCGTACACCATCCTTGATGTCAAACACCGATGGATATGGGATCATCCATCGTCCATCATATGGGTCAAGATGCGTATACGCTAGTCTACTCTGGTGTATCGATGCCCTGTCTCGATACACCCTCGACTAGGAACAGTTATAGGATGTACTCGTCGACTACCGTGGCCCTACTAGTATGATCTCATCATAGTCCCAGTAGTCGAGTACACATCCTAAGGGCTTTATCAACATGTAACATAGAGACAATCTTAGTACATGTTAAGATAAAGTACAACCAGATAGCATACTATCATGTCGAGCAAGAAAGTCCTCCCTATATATGTCCAAGCATCCATTACAATATACATCGTATGTATAGTAATGGCCTCTAGGGCATACATATAACTAACAAAAAGTATAGTGGGAGGACACACAAGACTCTATGACGATCTTGGGTCTACAGACTAAGCTGTACCAGTGTTCCCTGAGAACTGCTATCCGACGATAGATATAATACCACATAGGAGTTCTCGGCGAGTCCGTTCAGTGTACCCAGTCTCCACTGAGTACCCGCATACAATCTTTGGTGTCTCCTCACCAGATAGATATGGGATCATCCATCGCCCATCATATGGGACAAGAATGGTATACGCTAGTCTACTCTGGAATATCGATGCCCTGTCTCGATACACCCTCGACTAGGAACAGTTCAAGGATATGCTTATAGACTACACGTGCCCCACTAGTATGATCCGCATCATAATCATAGTAGTTAAGCAAATATCCTTTGGGCTTTATCAACATGTGTAAATGATTAAATCTACATGTCAAGATAAAGTAAACCAGATAGCGTACTATCATGTTGAGCAAGAAAATCATCTATCTCCATAGATATATGTCCAAGTTTCCATTATCCATATAATGGCCTTTAGAGCATACATATTACTAACAAAATCTACACCGTACAATATTAGGATCCGGCTTAATCCAAAGCCCGCTAGTATCATCCGTTCGATCATGATCCGTGCAATACCGCACGTACAAGATCGAACCCTGCCATATCTCCATACGGCCTCTGCAGCGTTTCGCCCAAAACTTGAGAAACTGTCTGTGGGGGACTCTAAAGACCCGTCAATACTTTGGCTGTGGATTTAACCACTAGCTCGTCAGAGGTATTAGCCATACGTAATGGACTACCAGGTATTGACCAAAAGGGACGTCGATGAGCAAACTCATCCTGACACCCTACTGAGCCTGTCAGTGACAATATCCGTACAGTCCGGTCCGTTCGTCTATGAGCATCGCATGACGGGCCTAGGGGGTTGGTAAAAGTCAGACCCCTAAAAGAGGCACAAGTCGTGTCGGAGTGTAGCCCAGAACACACTGAGATATTACTGGAATACCTACCAGTAAATCTCCTGCCTTGGCCAAGGACTTCGTGTAATGGCTTTCCTAGACACAGCGCGACTTCACCCCCAATACCGAGAGAGACGAACCCCTGCAGATCCGCTCACTGCCTCCATGTGGCTCGGGACAGCACCCAACTAAAACCTATTTGCACGACTCCTTTGAGCCGTGGTAGGATAGTAATCAAAGTACATTGGGAACTCACACGAGACAAATGACGATCTCAGGTCGATGAACTAACCTGTACACATGTCACCAGGGAACTGCTATCTGACGTCAGGTATAAGACCAACTAGCATGTTCCCGGCGAGTCCTGTCCGGTGTACTCATAACCCAATGAGCACCTGTATACATTTTAGGTGAACCAACTGACACCAGTGGCTTGTGAGACCGACCACCGCCCGTCGTCGGGGTCTCGACTGTATACACTAGTCTACTCTGGAGTATCGATGCCCTGTCTCAAAACTCCCTCGACAAGGGACCTTTTAAGGATGTGCTTATAGACCCCAGCTCCTACGTATATGATCGGCCTCATACTGCTGGCAGTCAAGAAAGAATCCTAGGGGATCTATCAACGCGCAATAGTGACCAGTAAGGTCACCTAAAACAGTACAATATGATAAAGGTAAACCAGATAGCATATTATCATCTTGAGTAAGACTGTCCTACCTGTTAGTGTATATGCCCTAGAGGCCATTACTGTATCATACTAGTTTGTATATTACTTAATGGAAGCTTGGGATATTCACCTTGTATTGACAATCTTGCTCAAAATGGTAGTATGCTACTTGGTTTTTTTCTACTTTAATATGTGCATGTGTTTCTTTTAGCATATTGCTTATACATATTAGTAGAGCCCTTAGGATCTTTGCTTGATTACCAGCGTTGTGATGGCAGTCACACTCGTGGGGGCTGGGTAATCCACAAGCACATCCTTATACAGGTCCCTAGTCGTAGGACTATCGAGACAGGGCATCGATACTCCGGAGTAGACTAGCGTATGCGCTTCTCATCCCAGCATGGGAGACGGTCTGTCCCACAGCCGTCAGTACGTCGTGCTTGAGATAGTATACGGGTGATCATTAGGTTACGAGTACACTGGACAGAACTCGTCGGGAACTGATTGGTTGGTACTATACCTATCGTCAGTTATCAGTTCCCAGATGACATGAGTACAGCTTAGTCCGCTGACTTGACACTGCCACTTTGCCTCGAGTGTGTTCCCACTGTACTTGTATTACTACCCTACCACGGCTCAAAGGAGTCGTGCAAACAAGTAGTAGTTGGGTGCAGTCCCGAAGCACTTGGAGGCAGTGACGGTTAGATAGGATTCGTCTCTCCCGGTAATGGGGGTTGACATCGCGCTGTGTCTTGGAGAGCCATTACACAAGCAGTCCCTGGCCAGGGCAAGCGAGATATACTGGTAGGTTTCCAGTGTTATCTCAAGGTATTCTGGGCTACACTCCGACACGACTTGTACCGCTATTAGGGGACTGGCGTTTACCGCCCCCTAGGCTCGCCATGCGATGTACTCAGACGAACAGACCGGACTGTACGGAGATTGTCACATTCAGGCTCAGTAGGAGTTCAGATGAGTTTCACCTCGTCCGTCTTCTTATCGGCATCTACCTGGGGGCCGTTACGCACAGCTAGTGCCACTTGCGGTCTGTGGTTAAACCCACTGCCAGCGTAGTGTCGAGTCTTTAGAGTCCCACACAGAGAGCTATTCGCCTTTAGGCAAAAGAGTAGAGGTCGCATGGTTTTGCGACATGTCGCATGGTTTTGCGACAGGGTTCGGTCACATCCGCGCACTTGTGCACGTTTAGTGACCGGGCAGTTGTTACTAGTGGGCTTTGGTTTAAGCCAGATCCTAGCATACGTTTTGGGATTGGTTTTTATCTCTTTTGTATTCGTGTTCCCCGGAACGCGGATACGGGTGTGTATGCACGGTTGACAGAGGATTCTCATTAGGGTTGTTGACTGTTGACTTTTGCTTAACCCTAATGAGAATTAGAAATATGATTAACAATAATATTAATTGAGTATTATAGTGACATGGTTAGGGTTGAAAGGTTGACCTTGTTGACTTGTTGACTTTTGTTGACCGGTTGACTAGATTGGACTTGTTGACCACCATCATGACAGTGGCCATCATTTGGTTGTATTGACTTATGCTTGCTTGTTTTGTTCACCATTTGCATTTAATGCAAGAAATGATATTGTCATTTGTCATGATATCAACCATCACATTATACTCAATTATTATTACTTGTTATCATAATTTTGGATTATGAGAGGTGAGATGAGAAGAGGTTGGCTCACTTTTCATTTGGCTTTCTCTCTCTTGAGCTATCTCATTCTCAAGCTCTCCCTCTTCCTCTTTCTCTCTCTAGCTCAAGGCAAACCCCTCTCATGAGTTGAGAACCATTGCTTTAGAGATAAAAAAAACCAAAACAATCCTCTACTCATCGTAGTTCACAAGGCCTAGCAAGCCAAGTGTTCTAGTTTCTTCAAGTTCGAAGAAGAAGCCAAAAGATAAAAGCTTTCGGGTGGATCCATCTTCGGCGCGAGAAGACGACGAGGGGAGGCCGGTCCGTACATCACAAGAGTTGAAGACGAAGGAGTTCAAGAAAGGTATAACCCCCTAACCGAGTAGGTAAAACTCCTAGTTAGGTTGTTAGGTAGTTGTTTAACAAAGATCCGTATTATGAGTCCATTTTACCACCTCTTGAAAAATCGTTTTTCACTATTTTCGCAACCCCGTAAGTACCGGGGAAGGGTAGCATGGACTTACAGTGGTATCAGAGCCAGGTTAAACACTATCTAACATGTTAGCAATGTAAGTAGAAGTTCGATCGGAGAAAATATCACGAAACATACCCGAGTAGCATAGTTTCTGCCGATTTTTTCCTCTGTTCAAAAAGTAATAAATCATACATGAAAAATTGGCTCAGGCTTTTGTTAAGACACCTAAGAAAATTGGTCCAACGAACCGGTCAAGTCGCCGCGGAAACGCGGCGGGAGCACGCTCCCACCGCGGTTCCGCGGCCGAGTTGACTCGGCCGTGGAAAAATTTTCATGCAGTGTGATTCTAGGGTTGTTTTGGGATTTTTAAAATATGTTTTTTCTGCCCAGATTTTCCAGAAAGAAAAATTTGTGTTTGGGGCCTAAAAATCTGTATTATGATCGAACTTCTAAGACTAAAGCTAACGGGTTTATATCTGTGATGTGTTATATGTATTGAACGTCTGCTAATCGCTATACGTCGATTAGTGGGGGTTATACATATTTGTGATCTGTAATGTTGATGGTATGTGTATATGAATTCATTAGATTGTCGCGGGTGAATAGCCGGGGGGTTGTGAGATGAGTATTTTCTTTTCTTTCAATTCATGTAAAATTTGTAATTGATGTAATATTATTTATTTGGCCGCACAACCGGGGTGAGGTTGTAGCCGTCATTGTATAATTTCTTTTACTGTTTTTGCTCCTAGGATAGACCCATGGAGGGGGTGCACAAACTACCGGATACCTCAAAGTGCCGAGTGGCCTATTCACGTCGTTGAGGGAGGTTGCTTTGCTTCGGGTATTTGGCGGGTAGTTTGCCGCACCCGTAGGGGGCTTGGGTGGGGTATTGGCTATTCACCGCGACCGTGTAATCCGCTTTTCATTACAGGCTCGTACAAATTGCGGATTCCTAGTATATCCAATGTGTTCATCTGTGATCTGAAATGGATATCATTGCAATATATCTATATATGACAACTATTTAGTCGTTGCTTATGTTTTGCATCCGCGCTAGTCCAGCCCCCGCTCTGTCGTTAGTTAAGTAACCTAACGGGTAATGACGGGGCCCCGTGGCGAATGCGGATGGCATAAGCGTACGTCATATTTTGGTTGTTTTCTGCAATTGTAGGATTAAATGATGGGAAGCTTTAAAAAGAATTAATGCAAGAAAATAAACCAAAGTAAAGTCGTTGGAACACTTTCAAAACCACTAGGTTCTTTTCAAAAACCAACTTTTAAATGCGGAGCTTGAGCCACTCCTTTTTAAAAGCTATCTCGTTCCATCGATTATATCAAGTTCACTACGTTCACGGTTTCGCCAAAACCATTCATAGCCCTCCGTCGTTTCACATGAATAGTCAATAGTATTCAAGCTATGTTTGTTGGCCAAAGTCAAGGCATAATGATCGGTAGCTATTAGGTATTCATGTGCAGCATAGATAGATGCGTTGGTTTGGGACAGTCATACCGCCTTGTTGGCCAAAGTCAAGGGTAGGTACGGGTGGGTTCAAATTAACCTGGAAAATGACGGGTAGAACTTGACATGTGACTTATGATTTGTTGGCCAAAGTCAAGGTCATAAGAGCATGGGGCAAAAATCCACATCGGGAGTTTCTAAAGAACCAGAAACCTGCTAGTGTTGCATACCATTTGGAGTGTGATGATTCTGGTAGGATTCCTTCAGTTTTGTCACGCGATGATATTTAGATCCCGATCCGACTGTGAGTATATGCTACTCCTCGGGAAATTTCTCACTTAACGATCAATGCTATAAACCAAGTAGGTGTCTAGAAAGGTGTTAGCGGGGCTACGCCCCCAGGGAAAAGAGGTTATTTAATTAAGGAACTTCGCGAAAGTGTTGGAAAACCTCCCTCGAAGTACCAACACTAGCCTGGCTGAACGGTTAAGCAAGTATTGTACGGTGAGATTGATTCCGACTAATTCTTCCTTTCTGGTTTGAGGAGGAATTCGAGATACAGTGGGAGCCATCCTGTTTAGACAAACTAAAAACCACTCTAAACTTGCAAGAGCATCATGCTGAGTGTTTCTTCTCTCTCTCCTAATTGCAGCGACCAATCGACATGACCGGACTTAAGTTACTTCTAGATAAAAACATACTGACAGGGCAAAACTATAAAGATTGGCTCAGGAATGTCAAAATGGCAATCACTTACGACAAGCTGGGGTATCTTCTTACCACCAAAGCTCCACCTGTCCCAGGTCCCACCTCCAGCGTCACGGATAGGGAAATCCGTAAGTCCTAGGAGATCGATTGCGCGAAGGCCAAGTGCCTCGTGCTTGCCTCTACGGACAATGAACATCAGAGGAGGCACGAGAATATGGACCTCGAATCCATATTTCTCTATACAAAAGAAATGTATGGAGAGCAATCTCATATCGCAAGATACGAAGTGTCGAAGAAGCTATTTTCGGCAAGGTTGGCCATCGGATCATCGGTAGAGGAACACGTGCTTAAGATGATTGGCTTCATTGAGGAGCTCGCGGAACTTAGGACCACGTTAGAGAACGAGCTCTATACGGACTTGATTCTCCAGTCCCTTCCTTCCACTTACGCCCAGTTCATCCTGAACTTAAACTTACAAGAAAAAGAAGTTGAACTTCCGGAGCTCCTCAACATGCTGAGGAGTGTAGAGGGCACCCTACAGAAAGGTAGGGAAACATCCACTTTGTTTGTAGGAGTATCTTCCTCTTCTAAGTCCAAGGCAAAAGCTAAGGGAAAGAAGAAGAAAACCCCGCCAAACCAAGGGGCGGTGTTAGTAAAGTGGATACGAAGGGAAAAGCAAAGGCAACAAAGATAGCGGGGCAGCTTGTGGGAAAGGAAGAATGCTTCTATTGTCATAAGAAGGGACGGTGGAAGAAAGATTGCAGGGCTTGGAAGGCCAGAAACCAGGATCCGAAGCAAGTTGCGGCTTCGGCTTCAGGTGTGTATGTTATTGAAAACTGTCTTTCAATAAACTGTACTTCCTGGGTATTGGATACCGGATCTGGATCTCATATATGTAATTCTTTATAGGCACTGAGAAAGCGTAGGGTTTTGAAGTCAGGTGATATGACCCTCAGAGTTGCAAACGGAGCTGGCATGGATGCTGAGTCCGTAGGGGACTATCACCTGGGTTTGTCAGATGGAAACGTTTTGGTTTTGCGTAATTGCTATTTTGTACCCAATTCAACTTGTAATATCATTTCTGTATCTTTATTATCTAAAGAAGGTTATGAATTTGCATTTGTAAGTAATGTTGTGAACATTCACCTTAATCAAGTTGTGATTGGGTCAGGTACATTAAGCAATGGTATATACATATTAAACCAACCACAGATTTTCAATGTCCAGAATACACACAAAAGAAAGTCTCCGGAAACTAATCAGGCTTTCTTATGGCATTGTAGACCGGGTCACATCAATGAGAGAAGATTGACTAAGTTACATACAGAAGGATATTTGGATCCATTCCAATATCAATCATATGCAACTTGTCAATCCTGTCTTAAAGGAAAGATGACAAAGACTCCATTCACTGGACACGGAGTAAGAGCGAGCGAGCTATTGGAACTCGTACAAAGCGACGTGTGCGGTCCAATGTCTACACATGCGCAAAGCGGTTTTTCTTACTTTATAACTTTTACGGATGACTTTTCAAGGTACGGATATGTCTTCTTAATGAAACATAAATCCGAAGCCATTGGAAAATTCTAGGAATATAAGAATGAAGTAGAAAAACAAACCGGCAAAAGTATCAAGACACTAAGATCTGATCGAGGTGGAGAATACTTGTGTGCCGAGTTCCTGGATTACCTAAAAGAGAATGGTATTCTCTCTCAGCTTACTCCTCCATACACTCCGCAACACAACGGTGTATTGGAGAGACGGAACAGGACCCTATTGGATATGGTTCGTTCCATGATGAGTAACGCTGAGTTACCGTGATCATTCTGGGGATATGCGATAAAATCAGCCGCATATCTTTTGAACCGAGTTCCAACTAAGACTGTGCCTACCGCACCATATCAGACGTGGTGTGGGAAGAAACCCTATCTTAAGCACATTAAGACATGGGGATATCCGGCTTTTGTCAAAAAGAAGCATGCGGAAAAACTCGAGGCATGCTCAGTACAGTTCAAGTTCGTGGGATATCCAAAGAACTCCAAGGGATATTTCTTCTATTGAGAAGAGGAACAAAAGGTTTTTGTTTCTCGTCATGCCTGCTTCTTGGAAACTGAGTTTTTGGAAAACCAGATAAGTGGGAGCGCAGTAGAACTGGAAGAAATTCCAGAACCACGAGCTATTACTAAGAGCTTAGTAGAAACAGAGGGTTCAAAAGAACAGGACATTCCTACGCCGCTCCGCAGGAGTAGTAGGCAGTCTCATCCACCCAAGAGATACTACGGTTTTCTCATAGACGGGGATAGAGAAGACTGCATCATTGATTATGATGAGCCTACTAGCTTCCAGCAGGCCGTTCAGAGCGTTGACTCGGTAAAATGGCTGGATGCAATTCGGACCGAAATGGAGTGCATGTACACCAACAAAGTATGGACGTTGGACATTACTCCAGATGGGGTAAAACCCGTAGGATGCAAGTGGATCTTCAAAAGGAAGATTGGTGTAGATGGACAGGTTGAGACCTATAAGGCTAAACTTGTTGCAAAGGGTTCTCGTCAAAGACCTGGTTTGGACTATGACGATACCTTTTCTCCAGTGGCTATGCTGAAATCCATTCGGATCCTTCTTGCCATTGTTGCCTTCCACGATTATGAGATCTGGCAAATGGACGTAAAGACCGCTTTTCTAAATGGAAATTTAGAGGAGTGTGTCTATATGGACCAGCCATAGGGTTTCATTCAGAGTTGGAGTAGCGAAAAGGTGTGAAAGTTGCTTAAGTCCATCTATGGACTAAAGCAGGCATCGCGGAGTTGGAACATCTTCTTTGATGAGACAGTCAAAGAATTTGGCTTTATCAAAAATCCAGATGATCCATGCATCTATAGTAGATTTGTAGCAAGAACTGTCGTGTTCCTCGTATTATACGTGGATGACATTCTTTTGATAGGAAATAACATTCCTATGCTACAATCTGTCAAGGGGTTCTTGTCACACAGGTTCTCCATGAAGGACCTGGGCGATGCCAACTACATTCTGTGGATCCAGATCTATCGTGATAGATCTAAAAGGATGTTGGGACTTTCACAGTCAAGGTACATCGACACCATACTGAAATGATTCAGTATGGAAGATTCCAAGCGCGGTAATCTTCCGGCTTGTCACGGAATCACCCTCTCCAAAAAGATGTCTCCCAAGACTGATTTGGAAAGGGCTCGCATGTCATCAATACCCTACGCATCTGCGGTAGGCTCTATTATGTATGCGATGTTGTGTACCAGACCAGATGTAGCATACGCATTGAGCGTTGTAAGCCGGTATCAGTCGGACCCAGGGGAGAAACACTGGATAGCGGTAAAGAACATTCTCAAGTACCTGAGAAGGACTAAGGAGATGTTCTTGGTGTATGGCGGAAAAGACCTCCAGATCGAGGCCGTTGCTGACTCCAGCTTCCAGAGTGACAAGGATGATTCCAAGTCCATGTCGGGTTTTGTCTTTACCCTCAATGGAGGGGCGATGTGTTGAAAGAGTTCTAAACAGGAAACCGTTGCTGACTCGACGATGGAAGCAGAATACATCGCTGCTGCTGATGCCGCAAAAGAAGCCATCTGGATGAGGAAGTTCTTGAAAGAACTTCAGGTGGTTCCGTCCATTGTTGATCCAATACCTCTGTATTGCGACAACAACGGGGCTATAGCTTTAGCGAAGGAACCCAGGTCCCATCAGAAATCCAGACACATCTTGAGGCGGTATCACCTGATCAGGGAGATCGTGGATCGCCAGGAGATCGAGGTTCGGGGGGTTGCTTCAGTAGATAACATTGCAGATCCATTCACCAAGGCCTTGCCCCAGACTCAGTTCAAGCGGCTGATCGAGATGATAGGTCTTCGATACGCCAGTACATGGACTTATTGCAAGTAGGAGATTATTAGTGTATATGCCTTAGAGGCCGTTACTGTATCATACTAGTTTGTATATTACTTAATGGAAGCTTGGGATATTCACCTTGTATTGACAATCTTGCTCAAAATGGTAGTATGCTACTTGGTTTGTTTCTACTTTAATATGTGCATGTGTTTCTTTTAGCATATTGCTTATACAAATTAGTAGAGCCCTTAGGATCTTTGCTTGATTACTACCGTTGTGATGGCAGTCACACTCGTGGGGGCTGGGTAATCCACAAGCACATCCTTATACAGGTCCCTAGTCGTAGGACTATCGAGACAGGGCATCGATACTCCAGAGTAGACTAGCGTATGCGCTTCTCATCCAAGCAGGGGAGACGGTCTGTCCCACAGCCGTCAGTAACTCGTGCTTGAGATAGTATGCGGGTGCTCGTTAGGTTACGAGTACACTGGATAGGACTCGTCGGGAACTGATTGGTTGGTACTATACCTATCATCAGTTATCAGTTCCCAGGTGACATGAGTACAGCTTAGTCCGCTGACTTGACACTGTCACTTCGGCTCGAGTGTGTTCCTACTGTACTTTGATTACTACCCTACCACGGCTCAAAAGAGTCGTGCAAATAGGTAGTAGTTGGGTGCAGTCCCGAAGCACTTGGAGGCAGTGACGGTTAGACAGGATTCGTCTCTCCCGGTATTGGGGGTTGACATCGCGCTGTGTCTAGGAGAGCCATTACAAAAGTAGTCCCTGTCCAGGGCAAGCGAGATATACTGGTAGGTTTCCAGTGTTATCTCAGGGTGTTCTGGGCTACACTCCGACACGACTTGTACCGCTATTAGGGGACTGACGTTTACCGCCCCCCTAGGCCTGCCATGCGATGTACTCAGACGAACAGACCGGACTGTACGGAGATTGTCACATTCAGGCTCAGTAGGAGTTCAGATGGGTTTCACCTCGTCCGTCTTCTTATCGGCATCTACCTTGGGGCCGTTACGCACAGCTAGTGCCGCTTGCGGTCTGTGGTTAAACCCACTGCCAGCGTAGTGTCGAGTCTTTAGAGTCCCACACAGAGAGCTATTCGCCTTTAGGCAAAAGAGTAGAGGTCGCATGGTTTTGCGACAGGTCGCATGGTTTTGCGACAGGGTCCGGTCACATCCGCTCACTTGTGCACGTTTAGTGACCGGGCAGTTGTTACTAGTGGGCTTTGGTTTAAGCCAGATCCTAGTATACGTTTTGGGATTGGTTTTTATCTCGTTTGTATTCGTGTTCCCTGGAACGCGGATACGGGTGTGTATGCACGGTTGACAGAGATAGAGGCAGGGGATTCTCATTAGGTTGTTGACTGTTTAACTTTTGCTTAACCCTAATGAGAATTAGAAATATGATTAACAATAATATTAATTGAGTATTATAGTGAGATGGTTAGGGTTGAAAGGTTGACCTTGTTGACTTTTGTTGACCGGTTGACTAGATTGGACTTGTTGACCACCATCATGACAATGGCCATCATTTGGTTGCATTGACTTATGCTTGCTTCTTTTGTTCACCATTTGCATTTAATGCAAGAAATGATATTGTCATTTGTCATGATATCAACTATCACATTATACTCAATTATTATTACTTGTTATAATAATTTTGGATTATGAGAGGTGAGATGAGAAGAGGTTGGCTCACTTTTCATTTGGCTTTCTGTCATGACCCGAAAGTACGGAACGTGACTGGCACTTAGATTACGAAACGTCTAGAGGCGCAACATAACCTAAGTAAGCCGAAGCCCAGAAATCTAAACCATATAAAAGAAGAAGAAGAAGAAAAGAAAACATGAAGAAAAACAAGTTTAAAAGTATCAGCAAATTTCCCAAAAATTTCGGCAGAGTCTTCTCTATAAAAACTGGCCCCCCAAACGGGTACAACAAGTAAAATATACATAAACAATAAAAAGCATCCCCAACGGGAGCTAGCTCAACGCCAACAGGCGGAAACAACCACAATAATATACAACTCCAAAGGGCGAGGCTCAAAACTCAAAGAAAACAAAACCACCATATCAGAATAATACAAGCGCGACTCTAAGGTCGAAATAAAAGACTGGTCCAATAAACTTATCAAGTAATACAAGTATGGTTGATGGAGCTTACTAGATACAAATGAAAGAATAAAAGTACAACGGTGGTTCAGATACAAATGAACCAACCTACCGTGCAAATCACCCTGAATGAAATGGTGTGCCAGCAAGCTGCCAGGGAAACCTGTACATCGAACCTGTAATAAAATTTGGCACAACGGGGGTGAGTTGCCAACTCGTGAGTAGAAGACATCTACGAAAAGAAATCGAATGCACGATGCTATCCTAGGTCATAATAATACACTATTATATCCAAATCATCTAGTAATAGCAGGGTAAAACTACGTGTAAATGCAGATACTCCGTGCTCGTGTCAGTGCCTCATATAATACTATGTCATATGAATGGATATGCATGCACCATGAATATAATATAATCAAACCTGAAATCCAGATATATCTGTATAAGAAATCTTTAGCTGTTATCATAGTGAAATGTGTATAGGAATCTGAAATCTGAACAATGAAATCCATGGAAATCCGTGTCAAGTATCGACACAACACATGTAATCTCAAGTCTCAATATCTCGGGCTCCGTCAGTCCGGATCGGCCCATATCATCAAATCTCACGACAACGGTCGGTATCCTCCGGATATCCGCCGCGCCAGACATCACCGGTAGGTAGCCTTCCCCTGCCAGGCTCATCGTCTATAACTCGATCTTCTTGCCCCGGGGTACCATACCGGGCCCACCATGTACCCGAGACGGTTCATCCACTCCTCGAATCGGGTCTCGAAATTCATCAGAAAACATGAAATCTCATGGTGGACGACACATACATCACGAGAAAACCGCATCTTATGTTTTAAAAAGAGAGGAGGAGAGAGAGAGAAGTTTTTATATATTCTTGCGGTTTTCCCCAAAAATCCAGAAATCTCATAGAAACCCAAATCTCAAAATCATGAGTAAGTATATGATAAGTGTCGGCATATGCCCATAATACTGCATGATAACATGAAAATATGAATGCATGAATGTCTAAGTAATAAATATCATGTCTATACTAATATCAGAGAATAATCACAATATCGGGGTACGGGACAAGTGTCGCCTACGTGTCTCATTATTCGTATAATTTTATCATCAACAAGTGTCAAGATCAAGGTGCTATACTGTAATCGCATACATCAAACATATATCATTGCTATCATAATAAGCATCATTAGTTTATCCTCAGAAATATCATGTCTTATGTATCATATTGTAATTAAGTCATACTGATATCATATCGTCCTCAAGTCACACCTCTATGATATCGACATCAGGTCACACCTATATGATGTCGTAATCAAGTCATACATATCCCATATCGTGATCAGCCACAAGTTACAGTCCAGGTACTATTTTAGAGTCCTATGTACCTCAACATCATCACCACCCATTATAATTTATGTATACATGTTCATTATCTCATTCTCTAATGATCCGCTAACACTTTAATACGACTGTATAGTCAAGAATCACGGCATCAAGCTCAGTTATACTGTTTCATTCCCTTGTATCATATCACATCAATGTATCCCACATACGTGTTGTATATATATATATATACATATACCTATACCTAGTCCTATATATATATACACATACCCGTATACGCCATGTCGAGTTTCAGTGTGTGCGTGTGTGTGTTTCTACCTGAAACCTACGAACCTCTTCCAAGATATTCATCCGCTGGTATGGTCTTCCTAAATCAGTCTAGTCCAGCCTAGGGTCATTACTAGGGTCCCGCTCATTTAGAATCTAGGGTTACATCTGGTTTCCTAATTACAAAAAGTACTATTCCTATTCTACGTTGCGGGGGTGCTAAACGCCATCCACCCGACTTCCCCCCGTACATATGCATCTACTCACCTGGTCCATGTCTGCCGAAGACGGTGTTGCCATCCTCCTCTTCATCGCCCGCAGTCCACGTGAGGGGTACCTAAACCCAAACATACAAATAGCATCGTAAACTGAATCACATACAAAAGTCAAAACGACGTAAGGAACAAGCATAGGTTAAAACCTATGTCCCGTCCACGCAAAAGCACCAAATATCGCTCGATATCGGCGTACAAACGCCGATGGATCGAGATAACATCAACAAATAACTCATAGTTTTAAAACTCGTTACTTATAATATATAACATGATTAAATCCATCGAAACCCTAAAAATCCATCAAACCGTCCAATTTCGTAAAACCCGAAAATGCCAATTTACCGTTTTTCATCAAAACATGACATTTAGATGAAACCAATGGTTATAAAACTCATTAAATAGCATAACTAGACTATACAAACCAATACTATATTTTTATTACACAAATTTGTATTAATTTGAAATTTCTAGTTTGCAACCTTTAACAAATTTTCAACATCTTTCAAGAAAAATTCACAATTCCACAACAGAACATGATTTTGCATTAATTAATGCATTAAACTACAATTCATGATGATAATGATATGATGAAACCATAATTATATTTTTAATCTCATTTATTTAGGGATTTCCAAAATCTAGTTTACAAAAAAATAGCATTTTAATTAGTATTTTCCAATTATCAAAAGAAACTAGTGATCAAACTAAGTTTTTTCATTCCATTAATATGCTAATATTCTCATTAAAACTACCATCTAATGATAACAACCTAAATAAGAATTTTATTTTACACACAAACACATTTTAGAAAAATTTAGTTAGCTAAATAGTTTAATTAAAACAATTTCAATAAACAATTTATTATGCAACAACCATGCAAGATTTTTCCACTCTAAAAGATGTTAAGCTAGATATTATAACCTTATTTAATTGATAAAAACCACAACTTGAATTTACAAACCCTAACTTGAATTTTAAAATTGGCAAATAGAATTAATTTAATAAATCTAATTATGCTTTAAAAGAAACATCTAATAGAAATAAAACAAAAGAAGGAAATTTATACCTTCAAAATATGAAATCCAAACATGAAAATGAGCCTCCAAAATGCATGCTTTCCCACTCCAAAATTCATGTAAAGAAGAGCAAAGAACAAAGGGTAGGAATTTATTAGGATTTTGTGCAATTTTTATTGAATTTTTGATGTAATTTGATGGATTTTTGAACAAAATCAAGAGAGGAAAATGAGGGGGCTGCCAAGGGGGTGTGGCCGGCCATGGTAGGAGAGAGAGGGAGAAAGAGAAAAGAGTGAAGAAAAGTGTAGAAGTTTCCCCCAAACATCACTTTACTTTAAGTCTTTTCATGATTTTATTTAATTTTCTTTTATTTCTTTTCTAAAACAACTCAAGAAAGATCTAGAAAATTGGAAAAATTTGCAAATAAATTTTTCATGATACACACTAAATTATAACATGCCATGGTTCATTTTTACAAATTAAAACCATTCAAATTTGTAATTTACACTAATTTAGTGGAAAAAAAAGTTTATGATAATATTTAAAATAATTAATTTAGGAAAAATATTTAATTAAACTAAAAACTTATAAGTGGCTAAATAAACACCATTTACTAGTAATTACATAATTAAAATAGGTATTTTTGAAATTATAATGAAAAACAATCACGGTTTGGTTTTACGAAAAATACGTTTTACTTTGCCGAAAATCATAAAATTCACTTAAACAATTTAATTCATTTAATTATTTATTTAATTATTTTTAAAACGTTACACTTTCTCTCTCTTGAGCTCTCTCATTCTCAAGCTCTCTCTCTTCCTCTTGCTCTCTCTAGCTCAAGGCAAACCCCTCTCATGAGTTGAGAACCATTGCCTTAGAGATAAAAACACCAAAACAATCCTCTACTCATCCTAGTTCACAAGGCCTAGCAAGCCAAGTGTTCTAGTTTCTTCAAGTTCGAAGAAGAAGCCAAAAGATAGAAGCTTTCGGGTGGATCCATCTTCAGCGCGAGAAGACGAGGGGAGGCCGGTCCGTACACCACAAGAGTTAAAGACGAAGGAGTTCAAGAAAGGTATAACCCCCTAACCGAGTAGGTAAAACTCCTAGTTAGGTTGTTAGGTAGTTGTTTAACAAAGATCCGTATTATGAGTCCATCTTACCACCTCTTGAAAAATCGTTTTTCACTATTTTCGCAAACCCGTAAGTACCGGGGAAGGGTAGCATGGACTTACAGTGGTATCAGAGCCAGGTTAAACACTATCTAACATGTTAGCAATGTAAATAGAAGTTCGATCGGAGAAAATATCACGAAACATACCCGAGTAGCATAGTTTCTGCCGATTTTTTCCTCTGTTCAAAAAGTAATAAATCATACATGAAAAATTGGCTCAGGCTTTTGTTAAGACACCCAAGAAAATTGGTCCAACGAACCGGTCAAGTCGCCGCGGAAACGCGGCGGGAGCACGCTCCCGCCGCGGTACCGCGGCCGAGTTGACTCGGCCGTGGAAAAATTTTCATGCAGTGTGATTCTGGGGTTGTTTTGGGATTTTTAAAATATGTTTTTTCTGCCCAGATTTTCCATAAAGAAAAATTTTTGTTTGGGGCCTAAAAATCTGTATTATGATCGAACTTCTAAAGACTAAAGCTAACGGGTTTATATTTGTGATGTGTTATATGTATTGAACGTCTGCTAATCGCTATACGTCTGCTGATCCCGTTACGTACGGCTAGTGCCTCTGATGTGCAAGTGGTTAAATCCACATCCAATGTATTGACGAGTCTTTAGAGTCCCCTACAGACAGTTTCTCATGTTTCGGGCGAAACGTTGTAGAGGCCGTATGGATTTATGGCAGGGTTCGAACATATGCGTGCACTTGTGCACGTGTCATGGTTCGGACGGATAATACTAGCGAGCTTTGGTTTAAGCCGGATCCTAGTATTATACTGTGTATATTTTGTCTCATTACATTTGTATTCGGTCGAAATACAAATGCGGGTATGTATATACAATTGCGGAGTTATCCTGTAATTTTTTTACTAGATCGCTTTTTGAAGTTGCCGGTTTGCTTTCTTGATTTGGCCAAATTCCTCTTGTTTTGTTCTTTGGCTGAATTTTCCATTGAGGGGCTTATTTGCAAAAGTGAAGATTTATAAAGTGGGGGGTTTTCCGTGGTTCTGGGGCACCAGAATTTTCCTGCACTCTCTTGAGTGTTTTGATTGAGCTTGGATCATTTCTTTGCATTAATTGTGATTGGATTTGGAAAGGATATTGGTGTGACTTCTTTTTCTTGTGATCTCCCACTCTTTTCTCTTGTGCTCACCTCCCTCCTCTCAAATATGGCTGAGCCATTTTTGGACACCCCGCTTCATCTTGGTGAGAGAATGATTCATTTCATTTGCACCAAAAATCCTTAGTTCATCTCTAAAGCTCATTTCTCCACCTCCACTCCTAAAGGCAAGTTCGATTAACCCTTGAGACAAAGTGTTCTACGTATATTCTACAGCAATCTTGGATACGTCGGCTAGCAAACATCTTTTCCGAGTTGCCTCGGTTCAGAGGTGGGAGCCCGTAAAACGACTCTTTGATGTGGTGCCCTTCCGGCGAGGAGACCGGAGATCGTAGATACCGCGAGGAGCTTGGGATGGTGGCTAAAGACCGAAGGATACGGATCGATTGGTATAGACTTTCCAACCCTTCTCTAGTTTGCTAGTTATAGGTTAATGGTTCGATCTGGGATGAAAGTCTGTGATAGCGCCGGTTTCAAGTTTAGAAAAATTTTTCGTTTCCGCATTTTGGTCTCGAATTGACGGTCGGGGCGCTATCGTAGACTTACAATTTTTGTAATTTAATATTAAAATAATATATTTCCCAAAAACTCCCCGATTTGCGAAATTGGGGTTTTCGAAAAAGGGTATAAATATATACCAATATTTTTGAAATAATTGGAAATTAAAATGATTTATTCATTTAAAAATATATTTAAAGGATTTGGCATTTTAAAATTTATTATACGCAGTTTCGATAAAAACCTGATTAGTGCACTGCTAATCGCGTTTAAGCCAAATCCGTGTTTCTACAGTTTTCCATGGCCAGTGCACCATGTCATGTTCCATTTAGTTACATGTTGTTGTATTTGTGTTGTTTTATGGGCATTATGTGATTTGGTTTTGAAATTTAAAAGAGAAAAGTTAAAGGAATGGCAAAAGGGTAATTTAGTGAAAAGGTTATGATTGGAGAAAGAGAGAGTGTGTGACTAAGTGAGAAAGAGAGGGGGGCTGCTGCCCAACTTTATTCCCCCATCATTTTTCTGTTAGTGTATATGCCCTAGGGGCCATTATTGTATCATACTAGTTTGTATATTACTTAATGGAAGCTTGGGATATTCACATGTATATAACAGTCTTGCTAAACATGGTAGTATGCTACTTGGTTTTTCTATCTTAATATGTGAGTATACGTATTGAAAGAGCTCTTAGGATCTTGCTTGACTACCAACATTGTGATGGCAGTCACACTAGTGGGGCTGGGTAGTCTACAAGCACATCCTTATTCAGGTCCCTAGTCGTTGGATTATCGAGACATAGCATCGCTACTCCGGAGTAGACTAGTGTGTACGCTTCTCATCCCAGTTGGGGAAATGGTCTGTCCCACAGCCGTCAGTACGTCGTACTGGAGATAGTATGCCGGTGTTCGTTAGGTTACGGGTACACCGGACAGGACTCACAGGGAACTGTTGGTTGGTTTTATACCAGTCGTCAGTGAGCAGTTCCCAGGTGACATGAGTACAGCATAGTCCGCAGACTTGACACTGCTACTTCGCCACGAGTGTGTCCCACTGTTCTTAGATTGCTACCCTACCATGGCTCAAAGGAGTCGTGCAAACAGGTAGCAGTTGGGTGCAGTCCCGAGCACTTGGAGGCAGTGGCGGTTAGACAGGATTCATCTCTCCCGGTATTGGGGGTTGATATCACGCTATGTCAGAGAGCCATTACGCAAAGTCCCTGGCCAGGGCAAGCGAGATTTGCTGGTAGGTTCCAGTAGTTTCTCAGGGTGTAATGGGCTTCCCTCCGACACGACTTATATCGCTATTAGGGGACTGACGCTTGCCGCCCCCTAGGCCCGATATGCGATTGTCTTGGACGAACGGACCGGACTGTATGGAGATTATCACATCAGACTCAGTAGGAGTTCGGATGGGTTTCCTCATCGGCCTTCTTATCGACATCTACCTGGGGACCGTTACGTATAGCTAGTGTCGTTTGCGGTCTGTGGTTAAACCCACTGCCAGCGTAGTAGTCGAGTCTCTAGAGTCCCACACAGAGAGTTTCCCTACTCCGGGCGAAACGATATAGAGGTCGTATGGTTTTACGACAAGGGTTCGGACGCATACGTGTGTTTACGCACGTACGACTTTCGGACAGTTTTTACCAGTCGGTTTTAGTTTAAGCCAGTTACTGGTATCCGGTTATTGGATTTATACAGTCTAAAGTTTTTCCGTATTTTTGCGGAAAGGAGGGGCGTTCTCGTAATTGCGCGAGAAGCTTCTAGAAGGTGGTGACTAAGGAGGTTTAGGTGGCATATACAATGAATGTGATTAGTGAGTCATATGGATGATTCATCCATGTCATTAAAGCATCATAAATGCTTAATGACTCATGGAGATGAATCATCACTTGATATTTATCAAGCATGATTGTTAAATGATTTCTTTTCTTTTCTTGATAAAAAGAAATGCTTGATATATATTATCATAACTCATTATTCTCACTTCATTATTATTCTCACCTTCTCTCTCCTCAAGCTCTCCCTCTTCAAACCCTAATCCTCCCCTCTCATGTGTTGAGTACAAGGATTAGTTAAACTAACTAAACCATAACCCTCACTCTATATCACCTAGCTTCTTTGATTAGCACTTAAAGAAAGTTAGTTGCCTCAAGTTTAGAGGCTAAGCTTGGAATAAAGCTCTCGGGTGTATCGTCTACTATTTCGAGAAGGCCGAGGAGGAGGTGGAGTTCACAAAGACGAAGGACATGTTTCGTTAGGTATAATCCCTAAGCATAGTAGTATAGAACTTCTATGTTTCATGTTAGTTATCGTTTAGCTTCGATTTATGCGGTTAGTCGATGTTTAAGCAAAGAACAAGATCGTTTTTCATATTTCCGCCTCCCCGCAAGTCGTGGGGTGTTGCACATCGACTTTCAGTGGTAACAAAGCCTCGCTAAACAATAAATAACTTACTTGCAAATTTGTATGAATTTCGAACGAAAAAACGAAACCGGAAAAGCCCGAAATCACAAGTTTCTGTCGATTTTTAAATGAAGTCCAAAATTTTTTCAGGGATGTTCGAAAGCTTGAAAAGACAGTAGAAGAACACCCAAGAAAATTGGGCCCCTGAATCGCCTAAAGCGCCGCGGAACCGCGGCAGGATCCCACTGATCAGCCGCGCTTCCGCCACCGAGTTGGCGATTCAGGAACCCAATTTTCTTGTGTTGGTTCTATGGGATATTTGGTATTTTCTGGAATTTTTTATTTTTGCTCAGGTTTCAGATTTACAGAGAAGTATTGGAGCAAAATTAAAAGTGTTTAATCGATCGAAATTATACAGTATTTGCTTGTTGGATTATATCTGTGTTTGTATAATGTGTTCGTAAACCTCCCCTAACTGCTAGTATGTCGGTTGGCAGCGGGTTGCACATTTCTGTAATGGATTTTATCTGTTTGTGCATATGAACTGTGTTGTACTGTTGTGATGTATAGCCGGGGTTATGTGATGGGTTTTTATTTAATTCATTTGATGTAAATGTAATTTGTTGTAATATTATTTTGCGGGGCACATCCAGGTTGCGGTTGTAGCCACCATTGTATTATTTCATTTTACTGTTTTTTCTCCTAGAACAGACCCAAGGTGGGGTGCACAAACTGCAGGGCGGGTAGTTTTCCGCACCCGTAGGGGTCTTGGGTGGGGTAATGGCTACTCATCACAACTGTGTAATCCGTCTTTTGTTGCAGGCTCAAAACAAACACGGATTACTTGCAAATCCAATTAAGTTCATCTGTGATCTGGAATGAATATCATTGCGTCAGACGAATGTAAAATATCTATATATATGATAGCTATATTAGACGTCACTTATGTTTTACACCCGCGCTAGCCCAGCCCCCGCTCTGTCGTTAGTTAAGTAACCTAAAGGGTGATGACGGGACCCAGTGGCGAATGCGGATGGCATAAGAGGACGTCTTATTTTCGTTGTTCTCTGCAATGATAGGTTAATGATGGGACGCATTATCTATAATGCAAAGAAAATAAACCAAAGTTTTAATCGTTGGAACAATTTAAAAGAAACCACTCGGTTAATTTTAAAAACAGATATTTTTAAATGCGGAGCTTTAACCACTCCTTTTAAAAGCTATCAGGTTCCTTCGGTTATATCAAGTTCACTACGTTCACGGTTTTGCCAAAACCATTCGTAGCCTTCCGTCATTTCATTTGGGTATTCAGTAGTATTCAAGCTATGCATTTTGGCCAAAGTCAAGGCATGGTGTTTGGTAGCTGCTGGGTTTTCATTTGTTGCATAAGATAGATGAGTGGTTTGGGACAGTCGTATTATCATTTGACCAAAGTCAAGGGTATATATGGATGGGTTCAAATTAACAAGATAATGACGGGTAGAACTTGACATGTGACTTATGACATTTTGACCAAAGCCAAGGTCATAAGAGCATGGGGCAAAAACTTATATCGGGAATTTCTAAAGAAACTGAAATTTGCAAAGAGATGCATACCATTTGGAGTTTGATGAATGTTGGTAGCATTCCTTCAATATTATCATATGATGATATTTGGATCCCGATCCTACTGTGAGTATATGCTACTCATCAGGATATTCATCACTTAACGATCAATGCTATAAACCAAGTAGGTGTCAAGAAAGGTGTCGGCGGGGTTATGCCCCCAGAGAAAAGAGGTTATTTAATTAAGGAACTTCGCGAAAGCGCTGGAAAACCTCCCTTGAAGTACCGACACCAGCCTGGCTGAACGGTTAAGCAAGTATTGTACAGTGAGAATAGTCCTGGCTAATTCTTCTTTTATGGTTTGAGGAAGGATTCGAGAAACAGTGGGAGCCATCCAATTTAGATAAACTAAAAACCACTCTAAACTTGCAAGAGCATCATGCTAAAGAGTATTCTTCTTTCTCTCCTAATTGCAGCGACCCTGAAAATGACTGGACTTAAGTTACTTTTAGAGAAAAATATACTGACAGGGCCAAACTATAAAGATTGGCTGCGGAATGTCAAAATGGCTTTGACCTATGACAAATTGGGGTACGTCCTCACCGCTACAGCACCTGCTGTCCCTGGTCCCAAATCCAGCAATGCGGATAAAGAAATCAGCAAAACCTGGGATTTAGATTGCGCGAAATCCAAGTGCATCGTGCTTGCCTCGATGAACAATGAACATCAGAGGAGGCACGAGGATATGGAACTAGACGCCTTATTTCTCGATACAAAGGAACTTTATGGAGAGCAATCTCGTATAGCAAGATACGAGACCTCAAAGAACTTGTTTCGAGCAAGGTTGGTTGTCGGGTCATTGGTAGGAGAACATGTCCTAAAGATGATCGGCTATATAGAAGAGCTCGCAGACCTTGGGACGACTTTGGATAATGAGCTCTATACAGACCTTATTCTCCAGTCCCTTCCTTCCACCTACGCCCAGTTTATCCTAAACTTCAACATTCAAAGAAAAGAAGTTGAACTTCCGGAACTCCTAAACATGTTAAGGAGTGCAGAGGGCACCTTGCAGAAGGAAAGGGAAACACCCGCTATGTTTGTTAGCGGTGCATCTTCTTCCGGGTCCAAGGCTAGGGCCAAAGGAAGGAAGAAGAAGGCCGTCCCCAGACCTAGAGGAGGTGTTAGTAAGGTGGGAGGGAAGGGAAAGAAAAAGTTTGCGGTACCGGTAGTTGGCCAGGATGAATGCTTCCATTGTCACAGGAAAGGGCACTGGAAGAAGGATTGCAAGGCGTGGAACGCCAAGAACCAGGAACCGAAGCAAGCTGTGGCTTCGACTTCAGGTGTGTTTGTAATTGAGAATTGTCTCTCGATCAACTCTACTTCCTGGGTATTGGATACCGGATCAGGATCTCATATTTGCAATTCATTGCAGGCACTGAGAAACCGTAGAGTGCTGAAGGAAGGTGATATGACCCTAAAGGTTGCTAACGGAGCTAGCGTGGGAGCTGCGTCCGTCGGGGATTATCACCTAGGATTGACGAGTGGACACATTTTGGTTTTACATAACTGTTTTTTTGTACCAAGCTTAACGTGTAATATCATATCAGTTTCCTTGTTATCAAATAAAGGTTATTGTCACGTCCCGAAAGTATGGAACATGACCGGCACTTAAACTACGAAACGCCTCGAGGCGTACGTAATCTAAGTAAACCGAAAACCCAGAAATCCAAACCAAGAAAAGTAGTAGAGTGAAGGAAAACCAATTTAAAACAAGTAGTTTTAATAGCATAAGCCGAATTATGCGGTTTTTAAGAACATCAAAATTTACTGAAAATTTCGGCAGAGTCTCCTTTGTAAATTCTGGCCCCCAAACGGGATACAACATGAATAGTATACGAAATCAAGAATAAGGCATCCCCATGCGGGAGCTAGCTCTTCGTCAATCGACGGCCACAACCACACAAGCAATATAATATACAACGCCAACGGCGAGGATCAAAACTCAAAAGGAAACTCAAAACCACCAAAAATATAACGAGCGACTCTAAGGTCGAAAGAAAACAACACTGGTCTCTATCTCAACAAATACATGTTTGGTTAATGGAATTTACTAGATACAACTGAATAATATTATACAAGGTAATATGATGGGTACGATACAAGAAAAACCCACCTACTAGCAAGCCACCCGGAAATGGAAATAGTGCCAGCAAAGCCGTAATGAAACCTGTACGTCGAAACCTGCAAGAACTGTGGCAAAACGGGGGTGAGTTGCCAACTCGTGAGTAGAAAAACATCTACGCACAGAAATCGCATAAATAATGCAATCCTAGGTCAATGATCATAATATATCCTCAAATATAAGAATAAAACGTAGCCTATAACAAGGCTAGGGTAAATATCTAACCCGAGTGTAATCTCATGTGCCCGTGTCAGTGCCTCAGGTAGCAATATATCATATGAATGAGGTATGAATGCATGGAACAGAATGCATGTACTGACGAAAACTGCTTTCATAAATCAGTGAGATTTCTGTAATTTAAAAGTGAGGTACCATAATGAAATCAGCATAAAACAGTGCCCAGCATCGACACAAAACAAGTGTCCAAATATTTCGATATCTCTGTATCACAATCGCTGTACCTCAATATCTCAAATCACAATATCTAGGGCGCCGTCAATCCAGACCGGCCCCTACCATCCATCTCAAGACCACGACGGTATCCTCCGAATATCCGACGCGTCGGGTAAAATCACCGGTAAGTAGTGCTCCCCTGCCAGGCTCACATCGTCATCATCACGCGCTTCTTGCCCCGGGGTACATTACCGGGTCCACCATGTACCCAAAACGGTGCATCCATCTCCTCGAATCGGGTCTCGAAATCCATCAGCAAACTCATGGTGGACGACTCATACATCATAGGAAAAACCGCACTTTTATTTAAAAAGAGAGAAATCAGTTTATATATGTTTTGCGGTTTTCCTCCAAATCCAGAAAATATCATGGAAATCCGAATCATCAATAGCATGTAGAACCATGAATATAAGCATGAGAATGAATAACAGTATGCATGAAGCGACAAGTAATAACTACAATATCTAAGCTGGCATATAAGGTATGTACACAAATATTATGTCAAACTACTGGCTATCAAGCTAAGTTAAGCAACAATATTTTCTAAGGTGTACGTGACATGGCAATTACCGATGAAGATGTGTGTGAGCTGGCAAGTAAGTGTATGTGGTACATACGCATCATCGGTAATGGTGCTGGTGTCCTAACAGCATAATGTCAACAATACAATATGAAATAACAATGTAAATATGCGATGCGGAGCGAGGAACCAAAATGAGCGGGAGCTAAAAAAAACTAGACGCAACTATAACTAATCTTCATTAATCTAATATAAGTCTTACAAATGGTGCCATTTGAAATAACACGAACCGCGGGGTTTGAAAATAGGGCTACGGTGGTTTTTAAGAAAGGATACGTCTTTTGAAATATCCGTAGATCCCTTGACCTGTCTTTTAAAATACCCACGATCCGCTAGTTTTGAAATAGGTAGGAGTCTAATCTAATCTAACAACTACACTAAACTATACGGCTGAACTAACAAGCTGAACTACAGGTAAGGAAACCGCCTATCATCTGAGTCGATACATATACATACATGTATATATACAGTCGGTGATCCCGCCTCAATAATATCATATCCATAACCAGACTTCCTAAGTCAAGAGTGCGGATCAATCATCAAAATATAGCTCGTACGTAAATCCGTCGTACGGCATCCCCAAATCTGGGTACGGTCAATATCACATTCATTATACTATTCATCTGATATCCTCTTTATCAAATATCATGATCGGGGTACTGATCTACGTCTAGTACAATATTGATACCATCTATGTATGCATGCATGTATAAGAATCACTACGTCAAAGACCCGCTAAAACATCATGTCGTATCTCAATACGAACCAAAACACATCACGGATCTTCTGGCCTCAAGCCCAATATCATCGACTCATCTCAAATCCCAATTACTATCCTCAAATCCAGTATATAGACACATAGTCCCATACCCATGTGTAAATATACACATCAATATATAATCCCATATACGCACATATGAAAGAAGAATGTATGCAAATATGGGTGTGTGTATGTGTGGTGCAACCACTACTCTAGGGTTTCGCAACACTAAACCAATCCAATCACACCAAGGATCCATCTCTATCATCAATAATCTCAAACAATATAAACAATATATATATATGTGTGCATACGTATTCGTATACATCACCACGAATTGCGGGGGTGCTATACGCCATCCACCCGACTTCTCCCCGTAGATATAAATCTACTCACCTGGTCCTCGCTTGCCGGTGCCGACGCCGCCACGCGCTTGCTTGTCTTCTCGAAGTCCACATGGGGTACCTACATATCATAACGCACCGTATCGCATTAAAATCCGACTCATGACCAAAACGACACACGAAACCCACATAGGTCAAAACCTATGGTTTGCTTCCACAAATCAACCTAAAAACCCTCGACGTCGGCGTACAAACGCCCAAACCATCGAGAAAAACCCAAACACACTCATTTGTACAGTCACAAGCACTAATTATAATATAAAATAGCTTAAAATTCACAAAAATCCCAAATTCACTTAAAAGCCATTTTTCCGAAAATCTAGCAAGCAAATATTACCCGTTCTAGTACAAAACCCGACGTTTAACAAATCTAATGGCCATAATACTTATTAAACATCTTAAATAAGTCATAAAAACAATTTCCACAATTTAATCTCATTAAATTCCATTAACCCCAAAATTCTAGTTTACAAAATACCCAAATTTTAACTATTTTATAGCAAAATGCACAAACAACAATTTAGGTTGGATTTGCAAGATCTAAGTTGCAAAAAAACAAATTAAGATATTAATAATGTGATAAAAACCCTAACCATAATTTAATCTCACATATATATGCATTTCATAAAAACCTAGTTTGCATAAAAAGCTTAAATTTGGACATTTTCAAGTAACAACTTGTAATTAGCAACTAGATTAGTTTTAACAAGTTTTCAAAATGCAATACCCACATCACACAACCATGCACCATTGATTACAACCCTAACTCCAAAACAAAACCCTCACTCGAATTTCTTATCTTGAAATTGGAACCATGATATTTACTAAATAAGTTTTGATTAAAGCCACCAAACAACAATTTAACAAAAGGTTGAGATTATACCTTCAAACCATGAGATCAATCATGGAAATAAGCCTCCAAAATCTCAACTTTTCCCCAAGATCCATAGTAGATAGGCTAAGGTAAAATGGGTAGGGCTTGGATTTTGAGTTTGCTTTGAATTTGTATGGATTTTGAAGCATTTTGATGGATTTTTGGGGCAAAATTGTATGGGATTTTTGTGGGAGGGCTGCTGTTCTTGGAGGGGCTGTTGTTAATGGGTAAAGAGGTGAGAGTGTGAGGGGAGAGAATGGCAAGTAAAGAAAAGTCCAAGTCAACACAAACACCTACCTCATTTTCTCTTTCTTCCTTTCTTTTGTTTTCTTAAAATAGATGAGAATGAGAAGTGATTGGAGAGAGAGTGGGGGGGGGGGGGAATATGGTCGGCCATGTGGCTGGAAATGTGAGGGAGTGTGTGAGAAAAGAGAGTTAAACTTACCCCATACTCACATTAACACCTAAACTCTGTAATTATATCATATTGTTTTATTTAAGCCTTTTTTTTCCATCATATTTTCAAAACCGTTTAACAACTTAATTTCATTTCAAAATCAACATGTTAAAATTTTAATTAATGTGTTATGATGCACAAAATTTGTTTAAACTCATTCCAATTTGTAATTTTCCCTAATTAAATGTATTAGTGACGGCTTAAAATAATAATAAAATAATATTTTTTTCAGAAAATATGATATTTCACCAGCGGCTCAATAAACACCAAATAATAGCAATTACATAGCTAGAATATGTATATTTAATTTTTATAATAAGATATTTGTATTTTGACTTTTTACAGAAACCCCCTTATTTTACCGATTTTTTTCGAAATTTCACCGAAACGATTTTCAAAACGTTACAATCTTCCCCCCTTAAAGATATTCGGTCCCCGAATTTAAATTCAAACTCTCCCAAATACTAAAACATCTAAGAAAACCATCAAGTCGTCGGGGCTCCGAAATTGTAAATACATAAAACAAATCGTAGCGCAGCGCATGCGCTTGAAAAATGAGTATATAACTCAAATCAAAACTCCGTCAAGCATCCCACAATCATCGGAGTCATGGAGAAGACATCAATGCCAAATCCAAATCAAAACCAATATGACATAACTCGAAACTATACATGTAATTATCGAATCTATATCTGTAAGTATCTGAAGGAAATGCATGCCAATCTCTTTAAGTCGCTGTGCAACGCGTATAACACTGCACAGTGGCGGACGTCTATCATAAGAAAATAACTATATACATATATACCTTTGTTTGAAATGTACGTTCCGCCGTTTTGGAAACAATTTAGAAGGGTTTCCTTGTTTTAAACATTTCGTGTCATATCAGACACGTAGGTAAATACTGAGGCTATAGCTCACTTTTTGGAAATCCCTTCAATAACTATCAATGCATGCAAAAAAATATTCAGGTGCTGTCCTCTGACTAGTCCTGCTCAGTACGAAAACACATAGCATTATCATAAAAATGTACTGCTCTATACGAAATTAATCCCAAAATATGCACATGAATGCTACGTGCGTCTGGTGCGCACGGAAATCAAAATCCATGAATGTGCCATACATGCGCACAGAAACAACATCTAAGTGCATCGTGTGTGCACGAAACATCTGTCGTAGGCAACATGTGTGCCTGACAGCAAAATCAGGTGCATCTGTCATGCACGAAAAATTCTCAATTTAGTGCCTCTGGTATGCACCAAAATCACCCTTCAAAACATGCGCCCAACATGCGCGAAAATCCAAATCAGGTGCATCCATCGTGCACGAAATCATGAAATCCAATATCAAGCGCCGAACGTGCGCAAAATCAATCAGGTGCATAAGGTGCACAAAACAAATATCGAGTATCACAATCGAAATCGAAGTCCAGTGCATCTAAGTGCACAAAAGGCGCATCACTGCACTGCAAGCATATAATAACTATACAGAGTGCAGGAACCAATTCGCGTGCATGCATACGCACAAAACCAACTCAACTGTTTAAAACCGTAAAATCACAAACATGTGAGACTAAAGCATGAAAACGATATCAAGTGCAACACTGTGCAAAGATCGTAAATCCTCAATCATCAAAATCAAATCATACGAATAAATCACCCAAAACATCGAAATGAATAATGGCGGAACAGTACCGCTCAAGCGCATCCTCTAAGAATCTCGGCCAACTGTCACGGTCACTAGTGGGACGTCTCGTCGATGATCATGAACTCTGTCCTGCTGATGTGCGTAACCATGACCACTCCTGGGTCAAGGTCTTCACTGTGAATTACCAATCTTTCGGTCCATCGGCTTATCGGCCCCGTCGGGTGTGCTAACGGGGATGATCCAGTTCTGGCACGTCTTTTGTCATCTCCCGGTCAATCATCATGACCACTCGTAAGACAGCATATCACTGGCGTCGGCTTCTGGCTCTCTGAAGGTACATGACACATCTGATTCTGGGTGCAAGTATCATTGCAGCAGTGTCCTGGAAGGAATCCTGCTCACGATCTATTCCATGCCTCGTCTCTGCGAACTGTCCGGAAGTCGTTGTCCTTTCCTATATCTGCATCTTGCTCTGGAACGACTGCATACTCATCGCGACTCCTTCTGGAAGGTAAGTCCAAGTACCATGCCTCGGCATGCGCATCGCATCTCTGATGTCGGCGGAGTGGAACGTCATCTCATCTAGATCTGGTACGAACCTCTTACTCTACTTTTCTCTAATGTCGTCTGCTTTGGACTCGTCTCGTCGCGGCTCCATGGACTGAGCTCCAACGACTATCCTCGTATCTGGAGTCTCCTAAGAATGCATCTCACCACCAAGCATCCGAATTAAGTCGAGCCATCCGATCGAGTCGTCAAAACCTCATAATCCCCCAAGAGCTCAACCTCTTGGGCACAGTTTAATAGTATCGAGTACATACCACAGCATCGGTGGTCCAGCCGTAGAAGGGCAAACCCAAGCCTCACTAATGGCGCCGTAGAACTGCCGCAAACCCGAAGGTTCAAAGGCTTTCACACGGTCATTAAGTCGAGTTAAGGTTTCATTCTTCTAGAGGGACCATAGAATTGCCTGCATGTCTTTCCGACTACTTTAAACTTGGAATAATAGGTTTCTGACATTCGATCGTCTCTGTCGACTCCCAACGTCTCCGCGTGAAGTCATCTCTAGCTGGAATCAATCTATCTGATGACCTCGCATCGGGGTAGGCGAACGATCCACATGTCCTAGTCATTCATCCTCGATGACTAGCAACCTTCTATCATCTCTTAGTACAACTCGTTCTGCACTAACTCCAGCATCTGGGGCAATATCTCGTCGTTCGCAGCAATAGCTGGCTCGCTCGTCTGCACGCTGAACAGTGCCTCGACCATCATAAATAAGCAACACACCAGCGGTCGTCAAAATCTTGCTGGCCTCTATCATTAGCTCAATCCTCTAGTGCTAATCTGCACGTCCGAGCAATCTCGTAAAAGCGATCTGTCAAACGCTCATGGCGCGAAAACACAATCAGACGACGCCTCTCAATGCAATCGTATATCCCTAGAATCATGCCCTGGCCAGTCCTCGTTCGTGACGAGCTCGTGCTGACCGCAACCCTTGCCGTAGCTCTCCCTGCCCGTAATCGTGGCAGCAAAACCATAACTGGTACTGATGAGGCTAGATCGGAATGAATATAATACTGAGCAAAGAAATGTACATCCTAAGGCTTCTTAAGTGGAGTAGCGTATCGTAAATATGCCGCGGAACATACCTACGGTACGTCACTCTACTTTAGTCACCTATTCCATCAACCAAGGGTCATCCTACGCTCCGAAGGTTAAAACCTAACGCTCTGATACCAACTTTGTCACGTCCCGAAAGTATGGAACATGACCGGCACTTAAACTACGAAACGCCTCGAGGCGTACGTAATCTAAGTAAACCGAAAACCTAGAAATCCAAACCAAGAAAAGTAGTAGAGTGAAGGAAAACCAATTTAAAACAAGTAGTTTTAATAGCATAAGCCGAATTATGCGGTTTTTAAGAACATCAAAATTTATTGAAAATTTCGGCAGAGTCTCCTTTGTAAATACTGGCCCCTAAACGGGATACAACATGAATAGTATACGAAATCAAGAATAAGGCATCCCCAAGCGGGAGCTAGCTCTTCGTCAATCGACGGCCACAACCACACAAGCAATATAATATACAACGCCAACGGCGAGGATCAAAACTCAAAAGGAAACTCAAAATCACCAGAAATATAACGAGCGACTCTAAGGTCGAAAGAAAACAACACTGGTCTCTATCTCAACAAATACATGTTTGGTTAATGGAATTTACTAGATACAACTGAATAATATTATACAAGGTAATATGATGGGTACGATACAAGAAAAACCTACCTACTAGCAAGCCACCCGGAAATGGAAATAGTGCCAGCAAAGCCGTAATGAAACCTGTACGGCGAAACCTGCATGAACTGTGGCACAACGGGGGTGAGTTGCCAACTCGTGAGTAGAAAAACATCTACGCATAGAAATCGCATAAATAACGCAATCCTAGGTCAATGATCATAATATATCCTCAAATATAAGAATAACACGTATCCTATAACAAGGCTAGGGTAAATATCTAACCCGAGTGTAATCTCATGTGCCCGTGTCAGTGCCTCAGGTAGCAATAAATCATATGAATGAGGTATGAATGCATGGAACAGAATGCATGTACTGACGAAAACTGCTTTCATAAATCAGTGAGATTTCTGTAATTTAAAAGTGAGGTACCATAATGAAATCAGCATAAAACAGTGCCCAGCATCGACACAAAACAAGTGTCCAAATATTTCGATATCTCTGTATCACAATCGCTGTACCTCAATATCTCAAATCACAATATCTAGGATGCCGTCAATCCAGACCGGCCCCTACCATCCATCTCAAGACCACGACGGTATCCTCCGGATATCCGACGCGTCGGGTAAAATCACCGGCAAGTAGTGCTCCCCTGCCAGGCTCACATCGTCATCATCACGCGCTTCTTGCCCCGGGGCACATTACCGGGTCCACCATGTACCCGAAACGGTTCATCCATCTCCTCGAATCTTGTCTCGAAATCCATCAGCAAACTCATGGTGGACGACTCATACATCATAGGAAAAACCGCATTTTTATTTAAAAAGAGAGAAATCAGTTTATATATGTTTTGCGGTTTTCCTCCAAATCCAGAAAATATCATGGAAATCCGACTCATCAATAGCATGTAGAACCATGAATATAAGCATGAGAATGAATAACAGTATGCATGAAGCGACAAGTAATAACTACAATATCTAAGCTGGCATATAAGGTATGTACACTAATATTATGTCAAAGTACTCGCTATCAAGCTAAGTTAAGCAACAATATTTTCTAAGGTGTACGTGACATGGCAATTACCGATGAAGATGTGTGTGAGCCGGCGAGTAAGTGTATGTGGTACATACGCATCATCGGTAATGGTGCTGGTGTCCTAACAGCATAATGTCAACAATGCAATATGAAATAACAATGTAAATATGCGATGCGGAGCGAGCAACCAAAATGAGCGGGAGCTAAAAAAAACTAGACGCAACTATAACTAATCTGCATTAATCTAATATAAGTCTTACAAATGGTGCCATTTGAAATAACACGAACCGCGGGGTTTGAAAATAGGGCTACGGTGGTTTTTAAGAAAGGATACGTCTTTTGAAATATCCGTAGATCCCTTGACCTGTCTTTTAAAACACCCACGATCCGCTAGTTTTGAAATAGGTAGGAGTCTAATCTAATCTAACAACTACACTAAACTATACGGCTGAACTAACAAGCTGAACTACAGGTAAGGAAACCGCCTATCATCTGAGTCGATACATATACATACATGTATATATACAGTCGGTGATCCCGCCTCAATAATATCATATCCATAACCAGACTTCCCAAGTCAAGAGTGCGGATCAATCATCAAAATATAGCTCGTACGTAAATCCGTCGTACAGCATCCCCAAATCTGGATACGGTCAATATCACATTCATTATACTATTAATCTGATATCCTCTTTATCAAATATCATGATCAGGGTACTGATCTACGTCTAGTACAATATTGATACCATCTATGTATGCATGCATGTATAAGAATCACTACGTCAAAGACCCGCTAAAACATCATGTCGTATCTCAATACGAACCAAAACACATCACGGATCTTCTGGCCTCAAGCCCAATATCATCGACTCATCTCAAATCCCAATTACTATCCTCAAATCCAGTATATATACACATAGTCCCATACCCATGTGTAAATATACACATCAATATATAATCCCATGTACGCACATATGAAAGAAGAATGTATGCAAATATGGGTGTGTGTATGTGTGGTGCAACCACTACTCTAGGGTTTCGCAACACTAAACCAATCCAATCACACCAAGGATCCATCTCTATCATCAATAATCTCAAACAATATAAACAATATATATATATGTGTGCATACGTATTCGTATACATCACCACGAATTGCGGGGGTGCTATACGCCATCCACCCGACTTCTCCCCGTAGATATAAATCTACTCACCTGGTCCTCGCTTGCCGGTGCCGACGCCGGCACGCGCTTGCTTGTCGTCTCGAAGTCCACATGGGGTACCTACATATCATAACGCACCGTATCGCATTAAAATCCGACTCATGACCAAAACGACACACGAAACCCACATAGGTCAAAACCTATGGTTTGCTTCCACAAATCAACCTAAAAACCCTCGACGTCGGCGTACAAACGCCCAAACCATCGAGAAAAACCCAAACACACTCATTTGTACAATCACAAGCACTAATTATAATATAAAATAGCTTAAAATTCACAAAAACCCCAAATTCACTTAAAAAGCCATTTTTCCGAAAATCTAGCAAGCAAATATTACCCGTTCTAGTACAAAACCCGACGTTTAACAAATCTAATGGCCATAATACTTATTAAACATCTTAAATAAGTCATAAAAACAATTTCCAGAATTTAATCTCATTAAATTCCATTAACCCCAAAATTCTAGTTTACAAAATACCCAAATTTTAACTATTTTATAGCAAAATGCACAAACAACAATTTAGGTTGGATTTGCAAGATCTAAGTTGCAAAAAAACAAATTAAGATATTAATAATGTGATAAAAACCCTAACCATAATTTAATCTCACATATATATGCATTTCATAAAAACCTAGTTTGCATAAAAAGCTTAAATTTGGACATTTTCAAGTAACAACTTGTAATTAGCAACTAGATTAGTTTTAACAAGTTTTCAAAATGCAATACCCATATCACACAACCATGCACCATTGATCACAACCCTAACTCCAAAACAAAACCCTCACTTGAATTTCTTATCTTGAAATTGGAACCATGATATTTACTAAATAAGTTTTGATTAAAGCAACCAAACAACAATTTAACAAAAGGTTGAGATTATACCTTCAAACCTTGAGATCAATCATGGAAATAAGCCTCCAAAATCTCAACTTTTCCCCAAGATCCATAGTAGATAGGCTAAGGTAAAATGGGTAGGGCTTGGATTTTGAGTTTGCTTTGAATTTGTATGGATTTTGAAGCATTTTGATGGATTTTTGGGGCAAAATTGTATGGGATTTTTGTGGGAGGGCTGCTGTTCTTGGAGGGGCTGTTGTTAATGGGTAAAGAGGTGAGAGTGTGAGGGGAGAGAATGGCAAGTAAAGAAAAGTCCAAGTCAACACAAACACCTACCTCATTTTCTCTTTCTTCCTTTCTTTTGTTTTCTTAAAATAGATGAGAATGAGAAGTGATTGGAGAGAGAGTGGGGGGGGGGGAATATGGTCGGCCATGTGGCTGGAAATGTGAGGGAGTGTGTGAGAAAAGAGAGTTAAACTTACCCCATACTCACATTAACACCTAAACTCTTTAATTATATCATATTGTTTTATTTAAGCCTTTTTTTTCATCATATTTTCAAAACCGTTTAACAACTTAATTTCATTTCAAAATCAACATGTTAAAATTTTAATTAATGTGTTATGATGCACAAAATTTGTTTCAACTCATTCCAATTTGAAATTTTCCCTAATTAAATGTATTAGTGACGGCTTAAAATAATAATAAAATAATATTTTTTTCAGAAAATTTGAAATTTCACCAGCGGCTCAATAAACACCAAATAATAGCAATTACATAGCTAGAATATGTATATTTAATTTTTATAATAAGATATTTGTATTTTGACTTTTTACAGAAACCCCCTTATTTTACCGATTTTTTTCGAAATTTCACCGAAACGATTTTCAAAACGTTACAGTTATGATTTCACGTTTGTAAGAGATGTTGTTAACATCCACCTTAATCATGGTTTGATTGGGTCATGTACACTAAATAACGGTATATATGTTTTAAACCAACTCCAAATTTTCAATGTCCAGAACACACTAAAAAGAAAGTCTCTAGATTTAAATAAAGCTTTCTTATGGCATTGTAGACTGGGTCACATCAATAAGAGAAGGTTGACCAAGTTGCATAGAGAAGGATATTTGGACTCGTTCGAATATCAAACTTATGACACTTGTCAATCTTGTCTCAAAGGAAAGATGACAAAGACTCCATTTACTGGACAAGGAGTAAGAGCGAGCGAGCTCTTAGGACTCATACACAGTGATGTATGTGGTCTAATGTCTATGCATGCAAGACGTGGTTTTTCCTATTTCATTACTTTCACGGATGATTACTCAAGATACAGATTCATTTATCTGATGAAACATAAATCCGAGGCTTTTGAGAAATTCCAAGAGTATAAGAATGAAGTAGAAAACCAAACCGGCAAAAGTATCAAGACACTTAGATCTGATCGAGGTGGTGAATACTTGAGTGCCGAGTTCCTAGGTTACCTAAAAGAGAAAGGAATTCTCTTCCAGCTTACTCCTCCATACACTCCACAGCATAATGGTGTATCGGAGAGACGGAATCAAACCCTATTGGATATGGTACGATCCATGATGAGTAATGCTGAGTTACCGCGATCTTTTTGGGGTTATGCGCTAGATTCAGCAGCATATCTTCTGAACAGGGCTCCTACCAAGATTGTGCCTACCACTCCATATCAGATGTGGACTGGGAAGAAACCCCATCTTCAGCATATGAAGATTTGGGGATGTCTGGCTTTTGTTAAAAAGCAGCATATAGACAAGCTCGAGGCACGATCAGTAAAATGTAAGTTTGTGGGATATCCAAAGAACTCCAAGGGATATTATTTCTATTATGCAGAGGAACAAAAGGTTTTTGTTTCTCCTAATGCCCATTTTCTAGAACATCAGTTTTTAGAAAAGGAAATAAGTGGGAGCGAAATAGAACTGGAAGAAATTACAGAACCACAAACTGCTACTGAAAGTTTGGTAGAACCAGAAGTTCAAGAAGAACAGGACATTCCCGCACTCCTCCGCAGGAGTAGTAGGCCGTCACATCCGCCTGAGAGATACTACGGTTTTCTCATAGATGGGGATAGAGAGGATTGCATCATAGATGATGATGAACCTACTGACTTCCAGCAGGCCATCCAGAGCGGCGACTCGGTACGATGGCTAGATGCAATGCGGACCGAAATGGAGTCCATGTACACCAACAAAGTATGGACTTTGGAATTTGCTCCAGATGGGGTAAAACCCATAGGATGCAAATGGATCTTCAAGAAAAAGATTGGTGTAGATGGACAGGTGGAAACCTATAAGGCTGGACTTGTTGCAAAGGGTTTTCGTCAAAGACCTGGTTTGGACTATGACGAAACTTTTTCTCCTATGGCTATGCTCAAATCCATTCGGGTCCTTCTTGCTATTGCTACCTTCCATGATTATGAAATCTGGCAGATGGACGTAAAGACGGCTTTTCTGAATGGAAATTTAGAAGAGTGCGTCTATATGGATCAGCCAGAGGGTTTCAATCAGAGTGGGAGCAGCGGGAAAGTATACAAGCTGCTTAAGTCCATTTATGGACTAAAGCAGGCATCGCGGAGTTGAAACATCTGTTTTGATGAGACATTCAAAGAATATGACATTATCAAAAATCCAGATGAACCGTGCATATATAGTAAAGTTGTAGCCAGAAGTGTCGTATTCCTCGTCTTGTACGTGGATGACATTCTATTGATAGGAAATGACATTCCTATGCTACAATCTGTCAAAGGATTCTTGTCATACAGGTTCTCCATGAAAGACCTGGGTGATGCCTCTTACATTCTGGGGATCCGGATCTATCGTGATAGATCCAAGAGGATGTTGGGACTTTCGCAGTCCAGGTATATCGACACTGTACTGAAAAGATTCAATATGGAGGATTCTAAGCACGGTAATTTACCGGCTTGTCACGGAATCACCCTCTCCAAAGAGATGTCTCCCAAGACTGATTTGGAAAGGGAACGCATGTCTATTATACCCTACGCTTCTGCGGTAGGCTCTATAATGTATGCGATGTTGTGCACCATACCAGATTTAGCTTACGCACCGAGCGTGGTAAGCCGGTATCAGTCAGACCCAGAGGAGAAACACTTGATAGCAGTAAAGAACATTCTCAAGTACCTGAGAAGGACTAAGGAGATGTTCTTGGTTTACGGCGGAAAAGACCTCATGTTGGAGGCCATTGCTGATTCCGGCTTCCAGAGTGATAAGGACGATTCCAAGTCCATGTCGGGTTATGTCTTTACCCTCAATGGAGGGGCGGTGTGATGGAAGAGTTCCAAGCAGGACACCGTTGCTGACTCAACGATGGAAGCGGAGTATATAGCTGCTTCCGATGCCGCAAAAGAAGCAGTCTGGATGAAGAAGTTCCTAACTGAACTTCAGGTGGTTCCTACCATAGTTGATCCAATACCTCTGTATTGTGACAACAACGGAGCTATAGCTTTAGCGAAGGAACCAAGGTCCCATCAGAAGTCCAGACACATCTTAAGGCGGTATCACCTGATCAGAGAGATCATTGATCGTCAGGAGATCGAGGTTCGGAGAGTTGCTTCTGAAGAGAACATTGCTGATCCATTCACGAAGGCCCTACGTTAGATTCAGTTCGAGAGGCTACTCGAGATCATCGGTCTTCGATATGCCAGTACATGGCCCTAGTGCAAGTGGGAGATTGTTAGTGTATATGCCCTAGGGGCTATTATTGTATCATACTAGTTTGTATATTACTTAATAGAAGCTTGGGATATTCACATGTATATAACAGTTTGCTAAACATGGTAGTATGCTACTTGGTTTTTCTATCTTAATATGTGAGTATACGTATTGATAGAGCTCTTAGGATCTTGCTTGACTACCAGCGTTGTGATGGCAGTCACACTAATGGGGGCTGGGTAGTCTACAAGCACATCCTTATTCAGGTCCCTAGTCGTTGGATTATCGAGACAGAGCATCGATACTCCGGAGTAGACTAGTGTGTACGCTTCTCATCCCAGTTGGGGAAATGGTCTGTCCCACAGCCGTCAGTACGTCGTACTGGAGATAGTATGCAGGTGCTCGTTAGGTTACGGGTACACCGGACAGGACTCACAGGGAACTGTTGGTTGGTTTTATACCAGTCGTCAGTGAACAGTTCCCAGGTGACATGAGTACAGCATAGTCCGCAGACTTGACACTGCTACTTCACCTCGAGTGTGTCCCACTGTTCTTAGATTGCTACCCTACCACGGCTCAAAGGAGTCGTGCAAACAGGTAGCAGTTGGGTACAGTCCCGAGCACTTGGAGGCAGTGGCGATTAGACAGGATTCATCTCTCCCGGTATTGGGGGTTGATATCACGCTGTGTCAGAGAGCCATTACGCAAAGTCCCTGGCCAGGGCAAGCGAGATTTGCTGGTAGGTTCCAGTAGTTTCTTAGGGTGTAATGGGCTTCCCTCTGACACGACTTATACCGCTATTAGGGGACTGACGCTTGCCGCCCCCCTACGCCCGATATGCGATAGTCTTGGACGAACGGACCGGACTGTATGGAGATTGTCACATCAGACTCAGTAGGAGTTCGGATGGGTTTCCTCATCGGCCTTCTTATCGACATCTACCTGGGGACCGTTACGTACAGCTAGTGCCGCTTACGGTCTGTAGTTAAACCCACTGCCAGCGTAGTAGTCGAGTCTCTAGAGTCCCACACAGAGAGTTTCCCTACTCCGGGCGAAACGATATAGAGGTCGTATGGTTTTACGACAAGGGTTCGGACGCATACGTGTGTTTACGCACGTACGACTTTCGAACAGTTTTTGCCAGTCGGCTTTGGTTTAAGCCAGTTACTGGTATCCGGTTATTGGATTTATACAGTCTAAAGTTTTTCCGTATTTTTGTGGAAAGGAGGGGCGTTCTCGTAATTGCGCGAGAAGCTTCTAGAAGGTGGTGACTAAGGAGGTTTAGGTGGCATATACAATGAATGTGATTAGTGAGTCATATGGATGATTCATCCATGTCATTAAATCATCATAAATGCTTAATGACTCATGGAGATGAATCATCACGTGATATTTATCAAGAATGGTTGTTAAATGATTTCTTTTCTTTTCTTGATAAAAAGAAATGCTTGATATATATTATCATAACTCATTATTCTCACTTCATTATTATTCTCACCTTCTCTCTCCTCAAACTCTCCCTCATCAAACCCTAATCCTCCCCTCTCATGTGTTGAGTACAAAGATTAGTTAGACTAACTAAACCATAACCCTCACTCTATATCACCTAGCTTCTTTGATTAGCACTTAAAGAAGGTTAGTTGCCTCAAGTTTAGAGGCTAAGCTTGGAGTAAAGCTCTCGGGTGGATCGTCTACTACTTCGAGAAGGCCGAGGAGGAGGTGGAGTTCGCAAAGACGAAGGACACGTTTCGTTAGGTATAATCCCTAAGCATAGTAGTATAAAACTTCTATGTTTCATGTTAGTTATCGTTTAGCTTCGATTCATGCGGTTAGTCGATGTTTAAGCAAAGAACAAGATCGTTTTTCATATTTCCGCCTCCCCGCAAGTCATGGGGTGTTGCACATCGACTTACATTTTCTTCTCCCTTTTCATCTTCCTCAGCCCTACTTCCCTCCACCTTCAAGCCATAGATCCATCTCCAAAGAATCCCCAAAACCCTACACTTCCTTCATAAAACTTAATCCCCATATCTTCCTCTACACTTTGAACCAAGCAAAGTGGGATTTTGATGACATTGGGAAGTTAGTGCTGCCTAGAGGGGACTAAATGAGGTATAACTCTTCCCTTTAGATTATTTTTGTGAGATATCGTGTTTTGAATGTCGTTTTGTGATGTCGCTAACCTGCTGTGACCCCGAGTGTTCAGTGTAAAAACAAACAGTGTGAAAGTGTTGTACTCGAGACCCTGAGTGTTCACCTAGGACCCTAACCCTTTCCCATCGGTTATGGCCGACGACTATAGGGCCAAATCCAGCGACCTCGGGTGGGTAGGAGAGTTAGGGCTTGGATTTTGTAGGGTAGTTACCTGAAGGTGTTTAAGGGTGTTTGGTCCTACCTGATTTTTCCTGTAGTAAAAATAGGTAAAATCTGGGAACAGTTAGGAGTGTTTACATGACCATGGTGACACGATTCATGACCTTAGCCATAGAGATGAACCCGATGCACGAACTTAGTATTTGTTCCGTATCGATTTTGTGACTTTTAGTGTGCCTACAGTGAATCTGGAGCAACCCAGGGAAATTTTGAGAGTAGCAAACAATACCAGAGACCAAATTTAGACCAGAGGAGACCACCTTGACAAAACGAGACCCAACGTAGCATGGGGGGCTGGGCTCTCCGGAATTTCTAGGGATGGGGTCGGCCACTTGGTTGTCTGGGGTGTTGGGGTTGGTCCAGTAGCTCATATACACAATATACATCACCCTAGACTTGTTTGCTTGGCTTTATTTGACCTGAGTCAAAATATGGGAACACTTGTGTGTGATTTTGGCTATGGTTTTCCGTATTTTGAATGATGAGTTTTGATATTTGGATTCATTTTTGGTTGTCGCGTGTTTATACATCGACAACAAGGGTTGTTTGGTTGATTTTGTACGCGTATGCTATAGGTTCTAACCTACGAGCAAGGCGCGTGCCGTTTTGGATTTTAGAACTTGATTTTAATAGCGTTGCGATATATGTTGTTATTGTAGGTACCTTCACATGGATTCCGAGGCGACGGAGCGTGGCGTCATCGACTTCGGCAAACAAGAACCAAGGTGAGTGGATCTATATCCATGGGGGAAGTCGGGTGGATGGTGTATAGCAACCCCGTAAGGTTTTGATGGAAACTGATTTATAGAATATAGTTAAGGGAACCTAGATTAGGAAACTAGGGTTAGAGTTAAAGGATAGTTAGTGAAACCTTTTTAGAAGCTAAATGACAGTTAGAAGGGATATGATACGGCTAATATGAAATGACGGGAATTGAGGATGATATTTGAAGATATTGCCGTATGGGGTACTGTTCAGTTGATAAAACTGCACATTTGTATTACATTTTTCCTACCATTTTCATATTAAAAAAAGACTTTCTTATAATATATCATACATATGGGGGTTTATGTGTAAAATCACTATTTTCCATGTGTTAATATATTTTAATTAGCATTTGGTAGGAAAATGTATGCAAATAAATTCATTGATCTATTCCCAGTAGAACTAGGTCTACTAAATATTATTTGAGTTGTTATGCAGATTTTTTCCAAGTGTGTAGAATTTTTCAAAGACTAGAATCAAGAAAATCAAGTTGTTGAAGAAGACTTGCCTAATTAAGAATCAAAACTTGGAGACCAAGTCTGGAAGCAACCGAGAGAAGATTTCTGAATTCTGAAGGTACCTAGGATTGCCACATGTCACAATTTCAGAGCCCAAGAAAAATGATAAGCGGATGAGATTATATGGCCGCGGATCCACGGCCATAACCACCCTTGGGCCGCGGATCTGCCGCAATTTTATGGAGTTGGAAGTCGAGGATTTTTGGGGTGAATCTATGCTATATTTTACCAAGTTTTCAACCAAAAGATTCTGGCTTTGCACTATAAAAAGGCACCGAGAGCCTCTTGAAAAGTTTATCAAGCCGAAGAGATCACGTAGTCCAAGACGGCTCACGCATCCAGGCTGATCATCAACGGTTCATCTACCTCCTTAGAAGAGATCGAGAAGCAACTAGAGATTGTAATCATTTTCTAAGGATTCAAGTGTAATGAATATTGTTGATTAATAAAGGTAGCTTTCTTTTTCTTATTCTATTTCTTCGTAGTTTAATTATGAAATTTCTTTCCATCTCTTTTTCTCCCAACATGCGCGAGTAATTCTCCGCTTGTTAGGGTTCGCAGGATTAGATTAGGCTAATGGATGATGAACATCCCTAAACCCTTTTTAAGTCCTATAAAGTTTATGAACTTTATCACAAGAATCATTAACATCCTAATCAGGCGCGCTAACAATTCTTTGTTAGTTCCGACTGCGATTAGAGATTAGATTAGTGATTGTTTTGGTAAAGGCTAGATATGAACGGAGTTCCGTATCGAGATAAGGGTTAAGAGCGGGATTCCTTTACCCTCCAGAAACCCTAATCTACAAGCATCACCGTCGTTCTAGTTTTAAATCTATTAAAGGATAAAAAGGGTAATTTTTAATTAATCATGCATAACTACTAAATCCTAACGACCCCTACAAGCCCCCCTATTATATTAATTACATCTTTAAAATAATCTAAATCTATATTTTTGCATTAGTGCTTAACATAGATCTAGAAACCATTCTACAACATTCTTATTTCTTCCTCCTTTCTCAACACATCTAAAGTAAGAGTAAAAAGGTTCCACGTTTCCTTGAGGATGACCCGTACTCATCTCGGTCTAGCTACGCGCGACACCGTTATTGATTGCGGTTACACTACAAAAACACCCTTTCGCACCAATCAAATGGCGTCGTTGCCGGGGATACATGCATAATTTTTTATTCTTATTATTTGTGTTGAATTCTTTGACGATTCATATCATTATTAAAACAAAACTGCTAATTGCATATATAACGATATGTGCGTGAATTTTTGCAAGGAGATCTGGAGTCACGGACTTGAGGAAACAGGAGATCTAGGGTTCGCAATTCTCCGGTATCTTTTTCAACTCCTTCTCTCTCCTCTCAAATCCAAAACAATCTATCTTCTGCAGGATTCTTTGCAAAATTGCGCCTCTCAAAAAAATCTTTTTGCAAAAGTTTTGTGATTGGTTTTGTTTTGCATATTTTAACACGGACTTTAAGGGGCAAAGACCAAATCAAGATTAGGTAGGAATTTCATCACCCTTCCTAAGCCCCACAAATTACAAACCGAGCATATAGATCAACCTTTCATTAATTTAAAAAATATCTAGACCAGACACTAAGGACTGTCGCGCTCATTAAGGACAGAGGAAGGTCGTGAGTAATCTATCGTTTATCTGCATTACTTTTGTAGTGCCTAGGTAAGTGTGTCAAAGGCTAGTGGTTTTTAATTAGGCCCACTACTGTGGTTCCTTCCCACTTACCTGGCTACAAGGGTAGTACGGAGGCGGTAGAGGATTGATCCTGCGGCTTGTCCTTTGGAAGTCTAGGAGCGGTCTAGAGACTGGACCTAGGTGACCTTAGTTCTAGGGTTGCTTGTGCATCTTCGGGTGATTTGTCTTGAGTCCCACTTTTTCAAAAAAAAACCAATTTTAAATCACACACACGCTGCCACTTGCACTAAACCCGCTTAGTGCATGCTCGGCTGGACACGGGATCCTACTGCCCGTCTTGTCCGCGTTCCTGCTTTCGACGCCGAAGTCGGTACTTCTTCATCTTCTTTTCCCCAACCACACACCACATCAACTGAGATGGACGACACTCCATCAGAGTATAACACCATGCTGCCACTGCCCGGAGGTGCGCAGAATCCACCGCGCATTTCTCTCTAAGAGAGATGCTATCCTATCCGTGGTCCTCTTCCCACTTGTCTATCTCTTCCACCACCTAACGGGGATAATTTCGAAATTAAACCCCACCACATCAATCTGCTACCCAAATTTCACGGGCTTGAGTCAGAAGACGCGTATGTTTTCATCACCAAATTCGAAAACGTATGCACAATGATGGGTACTTCGCAATTGACTTTAGATGCTATGCGCTTACGTCTTCTCCCATTCACACTGTGCGACTTGGCAGAAAAATGGCTTTATAATACTGCCGCACACTCTATCATTAATTGGGATGAATTTGTCATAGTATTTCTTAAGAAGTTTTACCTAAACCACAAGACTGCTCATATTAGGAGCGAGATCAACCAGTTCAACCAGCATCCCAATGAACCATTTTGGAAGTGCTTTGAACGTTTCAAAGATCTGCTTGTCCAATGTGTTAGTTATATGTATGCCCTAGAGGCCATTACTGTACATACGATGTATATTGTAGTGGGTGCTAGGACATATATAGGGAGGACTTTCTCGCTCGACATGATAGTATGCTATCTGGTTGTACTTTGTCTTAACATGTACTCAGATTGTCTCTATGTTACATGTTGATAAAGCCCTTAGGATATGTACTCGACTACTGGGACTATGATGAGATCATACTAGTGGGGCCATGGTAGTCGATGAGTACATCCTATAACTGTTCCTAGTCGAGGGTGTATCGAGATAGGGCATCGATACACCAGAGTAGACCAGCGTATACGCATCTTGACCCATATGATGGGCGATGGATGATCCCATATCCATCGTTGTTTGACATCAAGGATGGTGTACGGGTGCTCAGTGGAGACTTGGTATACTGGACGGACTCGCCGAGAACTCCCAGATGGTATTATACCATACGTCAGATGGCAGTTCTTCGGTGACACTGGTACAGAGTAGTCTGTTGACCCGAGATCGTCATAGAGTCTTGTGTGATTTCCACTGTGCTTTGATTTCCATTATACCACGTCCAAGAGGGCGTGCAAAAGGGTGGCTTTTGGGTACAGTCCCGAATCACATGGAGGCAATGAGCGATAGGAGGGGATTCGTCTCTCCCGGTATAGGGAGTTGATGTTGTGCTGTGTACGATTGGCTATAACCGGAAATCCCTGGCCAGGGTTGCTGAGATGTACTGGTAAGTTTTATCAGTAGTTTCTCAAACTGTTATAGACCTCATATCGACACGACTTATCGAGCTACTGGGGTCTGACGTTTACCACCCCTAGGCGAGATATGCAGCATATTAGACGACGAGACCGGACTGTACGGGAGTGTTACTGTTTGGATTCACAGGAGAATGTACAGGCTTGCTTGTTGATCTTCTGAGCGCTCAATACCTGGATAGCTGTTACGTTTAGCTGACCGCTTGCAGCTTGTGGGTGTTTGATATGATCATCACCTACTGCCGGCGTATTGACGATTCTTTAGAGTCCTACACAGAAGTTTCTAGGCTCAGGCAAAACGGAGTAGGAGCACATATGTGATATGTGCGGGACCGAGGATAATACGATATGAGATACTGTATTCTATTCTCGCGATATTTGATATCAGCCGGGTCATCGGATCAAGTGTTGATTCGATGAATCGGTACGGATAAATATTAGTCGGTTATATGCGATATAGCCGGATTGTCGGATCAAGTGTTGATTCGATAATTTAATGTATAATAATATATTTGATATATTAAATTGCATTAACTAATATTTGCTCACTAAAAGATTCTTTTTCTCACTCGGGTAATACATTGATATATATGCGATATAGGTTAAATGTATTATTTTATTTTGTTACAATAAATATTGTATATGTGATATATAATATTGTAATATATTATAATTATTAATGCAACATGTTTAGAGGAGTTTAAACATGATTAGGGTTTGGATTAGGGTTAAACCTTCTAGTTGATTCTAGAAGCTTTACTTTGTCTTTGTTAAGATATTATGATAGATATTTCTTTGTGACTCACCCTTTAACCTAACCCAAACCCTAACCCTAGTAAACTCTCTACAATGGTTACTACAACCATGGTTGCATAAATGATTATGATAACATTTTATTATTCATCACAAATTATATTGTTCATCTTCTTCCTTCTTCTTCCTTGCTCAAAAGCTTTCTTGCTTTGATATTTTGTGATGAAAATATGTGAGAAAAAGATAAATAAAGAGAGCAAAAATCCTACTTCATCATCCTTATCTTCCCTTGCCATTTAGATGAGGGTGTTCACATCATTTCATGAGTGTTAGCTTGTGTTAACGGAACTTCAAGGTAGATCATCTTAGTATCGAAGATCGGAAGCAAAGGTTGCATCTTTCTCTTCGTGGAACCTCTCAAGAGTCCGGAACCCGATGATCGCAGTGAAGGGACCACAACATGGAGCATAAGAAGTGAAGGACCGGATCTACAAAGGTTGTAATCCCTCTCACTTAGTGTTAAAGTTGTTAACATGTTAGTTTTCGCCTAATCTCTAGTTTAAAGATCCGTATTCGGGTTGTTCGGCACGGCTAAATTTTTAATCGGGCATGGTTGATGCCTCGTAGACCTTTGTGCGCGTGCCTAGCAACCCTACTGTGGTATCAGAGCCTAGCTAGAGCCTTAGGCGAAGTCTAGACGACGTTTGAAATCCGAACGAACCCGAAACCCATTTCCAAAATGCTCTCTGTCCATTTTTTAAAAATCTGGATTTTTCAATATTAAAAATATGCAGAATAATAAGCAGGGTCTTATTTGAATTACTGTGAAAGACGAGGGTCTAATTCGAATTTTCCACCGCGGAACCGCGGCATAAGCCTGCACATGCGGCGGTTCCGCGGCCGTACTGTCTCCTTGTCCAATGATTACTGCACAGTAATTCATATAATTTAATGCTATGTTTTCTGGGTATTTTTATTCTGATTCTACAGTTGAGTATTCTGGGGTTGTATTGGGAATCGATGATTCGATCGGATTATCAGATTTTGTCTATGTGGATTCCGGATAAATTTTAGAATATATTAAAAAGTTCGACCGGATATAAATACCCAATTTTTCCCCTGTCGAGAAATTTCCAAGTGTTGGATTTTTCCGTAGTTTAACGACGTTCTAAGTAGTGCAAGTAACGCGATGGACCCTCTAGAAGACAACAAACCTTAACTCGATTATGTGACCGTCTTGAACTGCCCTTTGAACCTTCGGGTTTGGGGCAGTACGGCGTGCCACACGTGAGGCGTTGGCTTGACCCTTCTACGGCTGGACCGTTGGTACTGAGGCACGAACTGAATGTTGTTAGACTTATTTCATATGTTGATCTGTTTCGGGAAAACTTAGGTGTTCGACTGTTCGATCGGAAAGTTTAACATTTTCTAATTATCTGGAATGGGATACAATAATTGGAATTCATAAGCTGTTATGAGATAACTGAATGAATGTTATAAATCTATCGGTTTAGTCTCAGATGATCGGTTGGCACGGAATTTTGATGTGATCAAAAGTCCGTCGCAAACACGTAGCGTACGCGGATACTCTCCTGGTAAACTTAATAGACAGCTACGCCCCATAGCCCCGACCAAGTGACTGTAGGAGAACCCCGTCGCCGAAAGCATCCGTTCGGGTGCTCGCGGTAACGGTGTTCCGCCTTGGTGCACTTCGTCGACGGTATCAGGGGTGCGGCCGTCTTGTCACGTCCCGAAAGTACGGAATATGACCGGCACTTAAACTACGAAACGTCTCGAGGCGTACGTAATCTAAGCAAGCCGAAAACACAGAAATCCAAACCAAGAAAGTAGTAGAGTGAAGGAAAACCAATTTAAATCAAATAGTTTTAATAGCATAGCCGAATTATGCGTTTTTAAAAAAACATCAAATATTTCCTGAAAATTTCGGCAGAGTCTCCTTTGTAAATACTGGCCCCCAAACGGGATACAACATGAATAGTATACGAAATCAATAAAAAGGCATCCCCAAGCGGGAGCTAGCTCTTCGTCAATCGACGGTCACAACCACACAAGCCATATAATATACAACGCCAAGGGCGAGGATCAAAACTCAAAAGGAAACTCAAAACAGAAAGAAAATCCATAGAAATACAGCGTGTGACTCTAAGGTCGAAAGAATAAACATTACCGGTCTCTATCTCTAAAATAAATACATGTTTGGTTGATGGAATTTACTAGATACAACGGAATAATATTATACAAGCTAAAATGATGGGTACGATACAAGAAAAACCCACCTACTAGCAAGTCACCCGAATGAAACTGAGCCCGCAAAGCCGTAATGAAACCTGTACGGCAACCTGCAAGAAACTGAGGCACAACGGGGGTGAGTTGCCAACTCGTGAATAGAAAAACATCTATGCACAGAAATCGCATAAATAACGCAACCTAGGTCAATGATCATAATATATCCTCAAATATATGAATAACACGTAGCCTATAACAAGGCTAGGGTAAATATCTGACCCGAGTGTAATCTCATGTGCCCGTGTCAGTGTCTCAGGTACCAATATATCATGTGAGTGAGGTATGAATGCATGAAAACAGAATACATGTAAATGAAGAAACTGTTTTCATAAATGAGTGAGATTTCCTTCGTATTTTTAAACTGAGGTATCATAAATGAAATCAGTATCAACAGTGTCTAGCATCGACACAAAACATAAATCTTAATGTCTCGAAATATCAATGTCTCAATCTTAATATCTAGGGCGCCGTCAGTCCAGACCGGCCCCTACCATCCATCTCAAGACCACGACGGTATCCTCCGGATATCCGACGCGTCGGGTAATATCACCGGTAGGTAATCTGTCCCCTGCCAGGCTCAACGTCAACACCACATTCATCTTGCCCCGGGGTACCATACCGGGCCCACCATGTACCCGAAACGGTTCCTCCACTCCTCGAATCGGGTCTTGAAATCCATCAGCAAACTCATGGTGGACGACTCATACATCATGGGAAAACCGCACTTTTTATTTCAAAAGGGAGAACAGGTTTATTCATGTTTTTGCGGTTTTCCTCCAAATCCAAGAAATCTCATGAAATCCAAATCCAAGTCATCAATAGCATGTAAACAGTGAATATAGGCATGAGAATCCATGAATGCGACACAACAGTGAATAATAACAAGCATGAAGTAGTAGGCAATAACTACAATGTCTAATTAGCATATAAGGCAAGTACACTAATATCATGTCTAAACTATTAGCTAACAACCTATGTCAAATGAAATAGTATTTTCTAAAGTGTTCGTGATATGTCAATTACCGATGAAGATGTGTGTGAGCCGGCAAATAAGTATACGTGGTACATACGCGTCATCGGTAATGGTGCTGGTGTCCTAACAGCATGATATTAATAATGCAATAAGAAATTATAATATAAGTATGCGATGCAGAGCGAACAGTAAAAATGAGCGGAAGCTGAATACTAGATGCAACTATAGCTAATCTGCACTAATCTAATATAAATCCTACAAATGGTGCCTTTTGAAATAACACGAATCATGGGGTTTAGAAAATAGGGGCTACGGTGTTTTTAAGAAAAGATACGTTTTTGAAATATCCGTAGAATCCCTTGACCTATCTTTTAAAATACGCATGATTCGTAAGCTTTGAAATAGGTAAGAATCGAATCTAATCTAACAACTAAACTAAACTAAAGGGCTAAGCTAACAAGCTGGACTACAGATAAGGAAACCGCCTAACGTCTGAGTCGATCTATATACATATCTGTATATATATTTGTCGGTGATCCCGCCTCAATAATATCATATCCGATACCATAACTATAATCAGACATCCCAAGTCAAGAGTGCGGATCAATCATCAAGATATAGCTCGTACGTAAATCCGTCGTACGGCATCCCCAAATCTGGGTACGGGTCAATATTATATTCATCATACTATTCATCTGGTATCCTCTTCATCAAATATCATGATCGGGGTACTGATCTACATCTAGTACAATACTGATACCGCCTAAGTATGCATGCACGTGTGTGAAACACTACGTCAAGGACCCGCTACAACGTCATGTCGTATCTCAAATACGAACCCTGCCATATCACCGATCTCACGGCCTCAAATCAATTTCATCGACTCACCTTAAATCCCAAACATTATCCTCAAATCCAGTATGTGAACACATAGTCCCATACCCATGTGAACACATAAACACATATCCCCATATACGCATAGGTAATAACATAGATGTATGCATGTGTGTGTGTGGGTGTGTGGGTGTAACAACTAATCTAGGGTTTCGCAACTAACAGTAAACTAATCCATGAACACCTAGCATCTACCTTTATCCTCAAAGCCTCATATTAATATAATATATATTTAAGTGTATACGTATTCGTATACATCACTACGAACTGCGGGGGTGCTATACGCCATCCACCCGACTTCTCCCCGTAGATATAAATCTACTCACCTGGTCCTCGCTCGCCGGTGCCGACGTCGCCGCGCGCTTTCTTGTCGTCTCGAAGTCCATATGGGGTACCTACATATCATAACGCACCGTATTGCATTAAAACCAAATTCGAAATCGAAACGGCATACGAAAATCAAATCGGCACGCGTATCACGCATAGGTCAAAACCTATCGCCTATGCATGCAAGAATAGCCAAACCAACCATCGATGTCGATGTACAACGTCAAACCATCGAGAAAACCCAAACACACTCATTTGCGCATCCACGAACACTAACTATAATATAAAATAGGTTAAAATTCACCAAAACCCCAAATTCACCTTAAAAGCCATTTTTCCGAAAATCTAGTAAGCAAAAATTTACCGTTTTAGTACATAACTTGATGTTTTAACAATTCTAATGGCCATAATACTTGTTAAATATCTTAAATAAGTCATAAAAACCATTTTCATAATTTAATCTCATTAAATTTCATTAGCCCCAAAATTCTAGTTTACAATTTAACCAATTTTAACAATTTTATAGCAAAAATGCACATACAACAATCTAGCTTAGATTTTCATGATCTAAAGTATTAAACTACATTTTATAATGATAATAAAGTCATCAAAAACCTAATTACATTTTCTCTTAAACCAATTCATGGTTTACAAAAACCTAGTTAGCAATAAAGTTTAAATATTACAATTCCACTTAACAATTTGCAAACTAACAATTTGATTATGTTTCACATATTACAAAATGATGAATTCCACTTTGCAACCATAATCACACAACAAAAACCCTAACTATAATTTAATCCTTCTCTTGAAAACCTAAATCTTTCAATTAGAACTACAATTCATATCCTAATTAAGTTAGATTAAAGCAATAACCAACCATTTAACAAAAAGCTCAAGATTTTTACCTCACAAGATTTGAGATCTAGCATGAAAATCTTGACCTCCAATTTGAAAACTTTTCACCAAAAACCATGCTTGAGAGGCTAAGGAAAAATGGGTAGGAGTTGGATTTGGAATTAGCTTTGAAATTGTATTGATTTTGAAGCATTTTTGAGGATTTTTGATGCAAATTGGGTGGGTTTTTTTTTTGAGGGAGGGCTGCTGCAGTAGGGTGCTGATTTTGGCCAGGAATTTGAGGGAGAGAGGAGAGAGAGTCAAGTGGGGAAAATGATATCAAGTCAACCCAAGGTCAAAGCCCATACTTATATATTCTTTTATTCTTTCATTTCCTTTTTCTTTTCATTTCTTTTGGTCAAAACAAGTGGGGAAATGAGGAGAGGGAAACATGGGCTACTGATTTGGGGAGAGGAGAGAGGGTGTGGGTGAGTGTGGGTGAGGAAAAATGATAAATGTTATACCCCAATTCCCATTAACACTAATTTCACCCGAAAAAAAGCCTTTTTCTTCGATATTTTCTAAACCGTTTTAGCAAACGATTTCATTTCAAAAACCACATGATAAAATTTTATTTAATGTTTTATGATGCACAAAATTTGTTTCAACTCATTCCAATTTGTAATTTTCCCTAATTAAATGTATTAGTGACGGCTTAAAATAATAATAAAATAATATTTTTTCAGAAAATTTGAAATTTCACCAGCGGCTCAATAAACACCAAATAATAGCAATTACATAGCTAGAATATGTATATTTAATTTTTATAATAAGATATTTGTATTTTGACTTTTTACAGAAAACCCCCTTATTTTTCCGATTTTTCGAAATTTCACCGAAACGATTTTCAAAACGTTACAATCTTCTCCCCTTAAAAAAATTCGGTCCCCGAATTTAAAGTAAAACTCCCCCCAAATACAAAAACATCTAAGAAAATCATCAAGTCGTCGGGGCTCCGAAACCATAAGTATATAATACGCACCATAGCGCAATGCATACGCATGAGCAATGAGCCTATAACTCAAAATCAAAACTCCATCCATCCTCCCGCAATCGTCGGAGTCATGGTGAAGACACAATGTCTAAATCCAAAATGAAAATCAATATGATATACATCATTAAAACATCTGGAAGCAATGCATGCCAAATCTTCTTCAAATCGCTGTGCGATACTCGCAGCACTGCACAGTGGCGGACGTCTATTGTAAGAAAATAACTACACGCACACACACACACACACACATATATATATATATCCTTTTTTTAATATGTACGTTCCGCCGTTTTGGAAACAATTTAGAAGGGTCTCCTTGTTTTTAAACATTTTGTGTCATATCAGACACGTAGGTAAATACTGAAACTATAGCTCGCTTTTTGGAAATCCCTTCAATAACTATCAATGCATGCAAAATATATTCAGATACTGTCCTCTGACTAGTCCTGCTCAGTACAAAAACTCATAGTAATCATCATAAAAACGTACTGCTCCATAAGAAATCAATCCCAAAATATGCATATAAATGCTATGTGCGTCTTGTGCGCACGAAAATCAAAATCCATATATGTGCCATACATGCGCATAGAAACAACATCTAAGTGCATCGGTTGTGCACACAACATCTGTCATAGGCAACGTGTGTTCCTGACAGCAAGGACAGGTGCGTCTGACACGCACGAGGAATCTCGATTTAGTGCATCTGGTGTGCACAAAAATCGCTTCTCAAAACATGCGCTCAACATGCGCGGAAATCCAAACCAGGTGCATCCATCATGCACAAAATCATGAAATCCAATACCAAGCGCCGAACATGCGCAAAATCCAATCAGGTGCACAAAACCAATATCGAGCATCGCAATCGAAATCGAAGTTCAGTGCATCTAAGTGCACAAAATGTGTATCACTGCACTGCAAGCATATGTGAACTATACTGAGTGCAAAAACTAAATCGTATGCGTATATACGGATAAATCAACTCAACTGTATGAAATCCATATAATCACAAACATGAGAAACCAAGGCACGAAAACTATCTCAAGTGCAACAACTGTGCAAAAATCGTAAATACTCAGTAGGTGCAACCATGGTGCATGAAAACGATATCATGAAACTCAATCATCAAAACCAAATCATGCTAATAGATCGCTCAAAATACCAAAATCAAGTATGGCGGAATAGTCCCGCTCAAGCACATCCTCCAAGAATCTCTGGCCAACTGTCGTGGTCACTCTTAGCATGTCTCGTCGACGATCCTGAACTCTGGCCTGCCGGTGTGCGTAACATGACCACTCTTGGGTCCAAGTCTTCTCGTAATTCATTCTAGAAAGTTCCTGTCGAGATCTCTCCCAAATCTCGTCTCTGCCGAACTGTCCGAAAGTCATCGTCCCTTACTAGATCTGTTCTCGTTCCGGAACGGCTGCATACTCATCGCGACTCCTTCTGGAAGGTATATCCAAGTACAATGTCTCGGCATGCGTATCGCATCTCTGATGTCGGTGGAGTGGAACGTCGTCTCATCAAGATCTCGTATGAACCTCTTACTCCACTTTCTTTAATGTCGACTGCTTCGGACTCGTCTCGTCGTGGCTGCATGGACTGAGCTCCTATGGCTATCCTCGTATCTGGAGTCTCCCAAGAAATGCATCTCACCACCTGGCATCCGAATTAAGTCGAGCCATCCGATCGATTCGTCAAAACCTCATAATCCCCCAAGAGCTCAACATCTTGGGCACAGTTTAATAGTATCGAGTACATACCACTGCATCGGTGGTCCAGCCATAGAAGGGCAAACCCAAGCCTCACTAATGGCGCTGTAGAACTGCCGCAAACCCGAAGGTTCAAAGGCTTTCACATGGTCATTAAGTCGAGTTAGGGTTTCATTCTTCTAGAGGGACCATAGAATTGCCTGCATGTCCTTCCGAATACTTTAAACTTGGAATAATAGGTTTCTGACATTCGATCATCTCTGTCGACTCCCAACGTCTCCGCGTGAAGTCGTCTCTAGCCGGGATCAATCTATCTGATGTCCTCGCATCGGGGTAGGAGAACGAACCACATGTCCTAGTCATTCATCATCGGGTGACTAGCGACCTTCTATCATTTATTCGTACAACTCGCCTCGCAATAGCTCCAACATATGGGGCGATATCTCGTCGCTCGCAGCAACAACCGGCTCGCTCGTCTGCATGCTGAACAATGCCTCAATCATCAGGAGTAAGCAACACACCAACGGTCATCAATACCTGGCTGGCCTCTATCATTGGCTCAATTCTCTAGTGTCGATCAGCGCCTCCGAGTAACCTCATAAAGGCGATCTGCCAAACACTCGTGGCGCGGAAACACAGTAAAAAGATACATCTCTGCAATCGTGTGTCGCCGGAATTTCGCCCTGGTCAGTCCTCGTTCGTGACGAGCTTGTACTGACCGCAACTCTAGCCGTAGCTCTCCCTGCCGTAACCGTAGCAGCAAAACTAAACTGGTACCGATGAGGCTAGATCAGGAAGGAATATAATACTGAACAAGGAAATGTACATCCTAAGGCTTCATAAGTGGAGTGGCGTGTCGTAAATATGCCGCGGAACATATCAACGGTACGTCACTCTACTTTAGTCACCTATTCCATCAACCAAGGGTCATCCTACGCTCCGAAGGTTAAAACCTAACGCTCTGATACCAACTTTGTCACGTCCCGAAAGTACGGAATATGACCGGCACTTAAACTACGAAACGTCTCGAGGCGTACGTAATCTAAGCAAGCCGAAAACACAGAAATCCAAACCAAGAAAGTAGTAGAGTGAAGGAAAACCAATTTAAATCAAATAGTTTTAATAGCATAGCCGAATTATGCGTTTTAAAAAAAACATCAAATATTTCCTGAAAATTTCGGCAGAGTCTCCTTTGTAAATACTGGCCCCCAAACGGGATACAACATGAATAGTATACGAAATCAATAAAAAGGCATCCCCAAGCGGGAGCTAGCTCTTCGTCAATCGACGGTCACAACCACACAAGCCATATAATATACAACGCCAAGGGCGAGGATCAAAACTCAAAAGGAAACTCAAAACAGCAAGAAAATCCATAGAAATACAGCGTGTGACTCTAAGGTCGAAAGAATAAACATTACCGGTCTCTATCTCTAAAATAAATACATGTTTGGTTGATGGAATTTACTAGATACAACGGAATAATATTATACAAGCTAAAATGATGGGTATGATACAAGAAAAACCCACCTACTAGCAAGTCACCCGAATGAAACTGAGCCCGCAAAGCCGTAATGAAACTTGTACGGAAACCTGCAAGAAACTGGGGCACAACGGGGGTGAGTTGCCAACTCGTGAATAGAAAAACATCTACGCACAGAAATCGCATAAATAACGCAACCTAGGTCAATGATCATAATATATCCTCAAATATATGAATAACACGTAGCCTATAACAAGGCTAGGGTAAATATCTAACCCGAGTGTAATCTCATGTGCCCGTGTCAGTGTCTCAGGTAGCAATATATCATGTGAGTGAGGTATGAATGCATGAAAACAGAATACATGTAAATGAAGAAACTGTTTTCATAAATTAGTGAGATTTCCTTCGTATTTTTAAACTGAGGTATCATAAATGAAATCAGTATCAACAGTGTCTTGCATCGACACAAAACATAAATCTCAATGCCTCGAAATATCAATGTCTCAATCTCAATATCTAGGGCGCCGTCAGTCCAGACCGGCCCCTACCATCCATCTCAAGACCACGACGGTATCCTCCGGATATCCGACGCGTCGGGTAATATCACCGGTAGGTAATCTGTCCCCTGCCAGGCTCAACGTCAACACCACATTCATCTTGCCCCGGGGTACCATACCGGGCCCACCATGTACCCGAAACGGTTCCTCCACTCCTCGAATCGGGTCTCGAAATCCATCAGCAAACTCATGGTGGACGACTCATACATCATGGGAAAACCGCACTTTTTATTTTAAAAAGGAGAACAGGTTTATTCATGTTTTTGCGGTTTTCCTCCAAATCCAAGAAATCTCATGAAATCCAAATCCAAGTCATCAATAGCTTGTAAACAGTGAATATAGGCATGAGAATCCATGAATGCGACACAACAGTGAATAATAACATGCATGAAGTAGTAGGCAATAACTACAATGTCTAACTAGCATATAAGGCAAGTACACTAATATCATGTCTAAACTATTAGCTAACAACCTATGTCAAATGAAATAGTATTTTCTAAAGTGTTCGTGACATGTCAATTACCGATGAAGATGTGTGTGAGCCGGCAAATAAGTGTACGTGGTACATACGCGTCATCGGTAATGGTGCTGGTGTCCTAACAGCATGATATTAATAATGCAATAAGAAATTATAATATAAGTATGCGATGCGGAGCGAACAGTAAAAATGAGCGGAAGCTGAATACTAGACACAACTATAGCTAATCTGCACTAATCTAATATAAATCCTACAAATGGTGCCTTTTGAAATAACACGAATCATGGGGTTTTGAAAATAGGGGCTACGGTGTTTTTAAGAAAAGCTACGTTTTTGAAATATCCGTAGAATCCCTTGACTTATCTTTTAAAATACGCATGATTCGTAAGCTTTGAAATAGGTAAGAATCGAATCTAATCTAACAACTAAACTAAACTAAAGGGCTAAGCTAACAAGCTGGACTACAGATAAGGAAACCGCCTAACGTCTGAGTCGATCCATATACATACCTGTATATATATTAGTCGGTGATCCCGCCTCAATAATATCATATCCGATACCATATCTATAATCAGACATCCCAAGTCAAGAGTGCGGATCAATCATCAAGATATAGCTCGTACGTAAATCCGTCGTACGGCATCCCCAAATCTGGGTACGGGTCAATATCATATTCATCATACTATTCATCTGGTATCCTCTTCATCAAATATCATGATCGGGGTACTGATCTACATCTAGTACAATACTGATACCGCCTAAGTATGCATGCACGTGTGTGAAACACTACGTCAAGGACCCGCTACAACGTCATGTCGTATCTCAAATACGAACCCTGCCATATCACCGATCTCACGGCCTCAAATCAATTTCATCGACTCACCTTAAATCCCAAACATTATCCTCAAATCCAGTATGTGAACACATAGTCCCATACCCATGTGAACACATAAACACATATCCCCATATACGCATAGGTAATAACATAGATGTATGCATATGTGTGTGTGCGTGTGTGGGTGTAACAACTAATCTAGGGTTTCGCAACTAACAGTAAATTAATCCATGAACACCTAGCATCTACCTTTATCCTCAAAGCCTTATATTAATATAATATATATTTAAGTGTATACGTATTCGTATACATCACTGCGAACTGCGGGGGTGCTATACGCCATCCACCCGACTTCTTCCCGTAGATATAAATCTACTCACCTGGTCCTCGCTCGCCGGTGCCGACGTCGCCGCACGCTTTCTTGTCGTCTCGAAGTCCATATGGGGTACCTACATATCATAACGCACCGTATTGCATTAAAACCAAATTCGAAATCGAAACGGCATACGAAAATCAAATCGGCACGCGTAACACGCATAGGTCAAAACCAATCGCCTACGCATGCAAGAATAGACAAACCAACCATCGATGTCGATGTACAACGTCAAACCATCGAGAAAACCCAAACACACTCATTTGCGCATCCACGAACACTAACTATAATATAAAATAGGTTAAAATTCACCAAAACCCCAAATTCACCTTAAAAGCCATTTTTCCGAAAATCTAGTAAGCAAAAATTTACCGTTTTAGTAAAAACTTGATGTTTTAACAATTCTAATGGCCATAATACTTATTAAATATCTTAAATAAGTCATAAAAACCATTTTCATAATTTAATCTCATTAAATTTCATTAGCCCCAAAATTCTAGTTTACAATTTAACCAATTTTAACAATTTTATAGCAAAAATGCACATACAACAATCTAGCTTAGATTTTCATGATCTAAAGTATTAAACTACATTTTATAATGATAATAAAGTCATCAAAAACCTAATTACATTTTCTCTTAAACCAATTCATGGTTTACAAAAACCTAGTTAGCAATAAAGTTTAAATATTACAATTCCACTTAACAATTTGCAAACTAACAATTTGATTATGTTTCACATATTACAAAATGATGAATTCCACTTTGCAACCATAATCACACAACAAAAACCTTAACTATAATTTAATCCTTCTCTTGAAAACCTAAATCTTTCAATTAGAACTACAATTCATATCCTAATTAAGTTAGATTAAAGCAATAACCAACAATTTAACAAAAAGCTCAAGATTTTTACCTCACAAGATTTGAGATCTAGCATGAAAATCTTGACCTCCAATTTGAAAACTTTTCACCAAAAACCATGCTTGAGAGGCTAAGGAAAAATGGGTAGGAGTTGGATTTGGAATTAGCTTTGAAATTGTATTGATTTTGAAGCATTTTTGAGGATTTTTGATGCAAATTGGGTGGGATTTTTTTTTGAGGGAGGGCTGCTACAGTAGGGTGCTGATTTTGGCCAGGAATTTGAGGGAGAGAGGAGAGAGATTCAAGTGGGGAAAATGATATCAAGTCAACCCAAGGTCAAAGCCCATACTTATATATTCTTTTATTCTTTCATTTCCTTTTTCTTTTCATTTCTTTTGGTCAAAACAAGTGGGGAAATGAGGAGGGGGAAACATGGGCTGCTGATTTGGGGAGAGGAGAGAGGGTGTGGGTGAGTGTGGGTGAGGAAAAATGATAAATGTTATACCCCAATTCCCATTAACACTAATTTCACCGGAAAAAAAGCCTTTTTCTTCGATATTTTCTAAACCGTTTTAGCAAACGATTTCATTTCAAAAACCACATGATAAAATTTTATTTAATGTTTTATGATGCAAAAAATTTGTTTCAACTCATTCCAATTTGTAATTTTCCCTAATTAAATGTATTAGTGACGGCTTAAAATAATAATAAAATAATATTTTTTCAGAAAATTTGAAATTTCACCAGCGGCTCAATAAACACCAAATAATAGCAATTACATATTTAGAATATGTATATTTAATTTTTATAATAAGATATTTGTATTTTGACTTTTTACAGAAAACCCCCTTATTTTTCCGATTTTTCGAAATTTCACCGAAACGATTTTCAAAACGTTACACGTCTACTAAAGTTTGCGACGAGCATTCGATCAGGACGTCGGGAATCTTGTTGAATTGCCCAACTTGATATTGAAAAGAGTTTTCGATAAATAAGACTAAAATACGGGGTTTATAATTGTTAGGCATGCGATGCCTAAGGAATTCATTTGGTTAGGCATGCGATGTCTAAGGAAGTTGCGGATTCCAACTGTTGTAGTTTTACACTTTCTTTTCTGTGACCGTAAGCGTAGTATGTGGTGTATCGCCGGCTTCGTTGCTATACATCAACGACAATCGGGATACGCATACTTGCTTACGTTGATGATATGAGATATTATGTGTTGCTGTGATATGTTGTATTGGATCGTCGCTTTTGAATAGCCGGGGGTTTTATGTGAGATGAGAGTTTTTCTTTTTCATTCATGTAAAATTCATTTGTATGTAATATTTTTTTATTGGGGCACTTCCAGGTAGCGGAAGATGTCACCGTTGTATATTATTTACTTTTCCGCATTAGGTAGACCCAAGGAGGGGAGCACAAGTAACCGGGTACTAGGGTCTAGGGGAAGACCATCTCGAGGAGTCGAGACCGGGTCTCCTAACCCTAGAATTGGCAGTGTTGCTTGCCGCTCTCGTAGGGGTCCAGGGATGTGGGTATGGCTATTCATCACGACCGTGGAACTCGTGTTTTATACAGGCTCGTATTGAAAACACGGACGTCCTAGTATATCAAATATTTCATATATGTTTCTTTTGCTGCAATGTTCTGTGATGAGATCATATTACTGCCTGAGATGAATGTTTATATTATATATATGAGATATATGTTATATTGCAGATTTCGTTTCAAATGTGATGCTTGCGAAGCATAATAAAATGGGACTTCATTAATGAGATTAATGAAATAAAAGAAACCTAAGATGTTTTGGAAACTTGTTTAAAAACTGGTAGCTATAGTTCTTGTTTTGCATAGCGGTGTTCCTTGTAGAACATCCAACACCTTATTCAATAAGGAAAGGACCGAGATCCCTTCACCGGGAGTGACTCCTTTAGCAATAACTGGCAGATGCTACAAACTCGGTTTGTCTTTTGATTGCTTCTATAGTTCTTGCTTTGCATAGAGATATTTATGAAATATCCAACACCTTATTCGATGAGGAAAGGGCCGACGATCCCTTCACCGGGAGTGACCCCTTTAGCAAAACTAGAAAAGCCTAAAAAACACTCCATTTCAAATCACTCGATTCTACAACGATATCAAGTTCTTTACGCAAAGGGTTTTCTTAAAAACCTAGCGTAGCCCTCCGTCATTTTAGGGAGTAGAGTACTTAGTATTCATGTTGCGTATGTAGACTTTAGTTTAGGCGTAGTGTACGGTAGCTAAGTGATGTTTTCCTACACAGCATATGATGTGATTAGTTAGGACATTCATGTGATTATGTCGACCATAGTTGAGGGTCTTGTAGGGTGGGTCTGATTAATCATGAAATGACGGGTAGAACTTGACTAGTGCTTATGATATGTTGACCTTAGTTAAGGTCATAAGTGCTAAGGGTAAAATATTATCGGGAATTTCAAGTGTTGAAATTTGCAATGAGATTGTATACCTTTTATGAGATAGTTGGATCCCGATACCCGCTGCGAGTAAGAGTTACTCTTGGGAGAGTTTTCCACATTACAATTAGCCGATCAAGTAGGTGTCTAGAAAGGTGTTAACGGGGTTACGCCTCTGGGAAAACGAGGTTTATTTTAATTAGGTTCGTGCGAAAGCACGGGGGACCTCCCTCAAAGTACCGACACTGGCCTGGCTGAAAGATTGGCGAACTTGTAGCGTGTAATTAATCCCGGCTAATCTTTCCTTTTAGGGTTTGAAGGAAGATTTGATTAAAACAGTGGGAGACATCCTGATTAGATATATTAGATAACCAATCTAATCTTGCAAGAGCATACGCTGAGTGTTTTCTTCTCTCTCTCTCCAGATAGCGACCATATCACGCCTTAATCAAGATAATAAAACGGATATATTGACCGAACCCACTTGTTATACTGAGCTGGGGAACGTTGGTCCCGCTCCAACTTATAATTGTTATAGGACAGAGCAGGAAATTGGGGATTACCAGAATTCCCGTGCCACCCAAAACGAAGAAATTGCATGTTGATGCATCATCTTCGGGTGTGTTCATTACACAGAACTGTTTCTCAGTATCCTTTACGTCCTGGGTATGTGATACCGGATCAGGATCCCGTATATGTAATCTGTTACATGGGCTACAAATAGGTAGAGAACTGAGAACGGGTGATAAGTTTCATGAGACAGAAAACGGTGCAAGTGTTGCAGCCAAGTCTGTTGGTCACTATCACCCTGTATTACCTGAATACTTTGATTCTGAACGAATGTTATTAGATACCGAACCTGATATACAAAATCATATCAGTCTCTTTATTAGTAAAGAAGTGATATAATTTTGTATAGTTGGATAATGTTTTGAACATTTCCTATATCAAGAGTTGATCGGTTCAGGCACGTTATCTAAAAGCATTGATGTTCTAAATCAAACTACAGTTCTTAGTATACGGAACACACACAAGAGGAAGTGTTCAGAAATGAATGAATCCTTCTTGAGTCATTGTAGACTAGGTCATATCAATGCGACCCGACTGGCAGAAGTTACATTTAGATGCATATTCAAATTACTTTGAATTTACATCTTATGAAACTTGCCGGTCATGTCACAAAGATAAGATGACCATAGCTCTGTTTATTGGAAACAGAGAAAGAGTTAGTGAACTTTTGGGATTGATACATGTTGATGTATGAAAGGTCCCCTGTCTACACATGCCAAGACCGGTTCTTTGTACTTCATTACATTCTCTGATGATCTTTCAAGATTCAGACATATGTTCCAGTTGAAACACAAGTCCGAACCTTTTGAGATATTCACAGAATATAAGTTAGAAGTAGAGAACCAAATACGGGTAAAAGTATTATGTCCTTTGATGTGATCAAGGAGGAGAATACTTGAGTACGGAATTCCTGGTCTATTCTAAAGGAGAATGAGATTCTCTCTCAGCATTACTCCTTCGAATACACCACTGCACGTCGGTGTATCGGGGCGGAGCAATAGCACCCTTTGTGATATGGTGTGCTCTATGATGAGTACTACTGAGTTTCCTATTTCCTTTTGGAAGTTATGCACTTAAGAAGCTGCATACCTATTAAATAGGGTTCAAATCAAATCAATTACCTACCACTTCATATGTGATATGGAAAGGGAAGAGCCCATATCTTAAGTTGGTTAAGATTTGGGTTGTCCGGCCTATGTCTAAAAGAAAAATCCGGACAAGCTCGAGGCAAGGTCTGTTATGTAGAACTGGAAATGTTCCAGCTATACAAAATGCAGCTGATGATTTGATAGAACCAAAGGATTCAATAGTTTCCAACGAACCCCAGCCTCTCCGCCGATCTAGTAGGGTTCCTCACCCACTTGAGAGATACTTCGGTTTCTCGATAACAGTGGGAGCGAGGATTGCATCATGAGATGATGACCCAACTAGTTTCGAGCTGGCCATCAGGAGTGGGACTCTGTAAGAATGGCTGGGTGCTTATCGATCTGAGATGGAATCCTTATACACCAACAAAGTATGGACTTTGGTTGTTTTATCTGAAGGGTTAAATCCCCATCAGGAGCAAGTATATCTTGAGAAGATTACTTGGTGTACATGGAAAAGTTGAGACTTTCAAAGCTATGCTTAAGTCCATCCAGATCCTACTTGCCACGGCTACATACCATGACTACGATATCTGGTGGTTGGGTGTCATGACTGCTTTTTTAAATGATGTTTTAGAATAGAACGTCTATAAGTACACAGCCAGAGGGCTTCGTAGACAGTGGGAGCAGCGGAAACGTGTGCAGGATGTTTTATATGATAAAACAGGTATCGCGGAGTTGGAACATCTGTTTTGATGTGGTAGTCAAAGAGTTTGACTTCATTAAAATGGTAGATGAACCTTGTATATACAAAAAGGTAGTAGAGAGTATGGTGGAGATCCTCGTAGAGTACGTGGATGACATACTCTTGATAGGGAAGGAGTTTCCTATGCTACGCTCGGTTAATCTCGGCTTATCACAAGGATTCTCCATATAGGATCAAAGTGATACCTCCTAAATCATGGGTTTTTGGATCTATGAGATAGATCTAATTGGATGTTAGGATACTCACTAGTTGTAGTGAGATGGTATCTATCGATCGTAGGGAGAATCACTGGAAAGGTTCCAGGCTGATAAGGACGACTGAATGTCAGTCGTAGGCTTGTCTATACCCTCAGTGGAGGGACGGTATGTTGGAAGAGTTCCAAGCTAGATACCGTGACATACTAGACGATTAAAGGCAAGATACATCGTTACCAAGAATGCTACCAAAGAGGCAGTCTGGATATATATAAGTTCATGCGATGAACTTCGTTCCTACCATTGTGAGACAATGGAGTTGTGGCTTTTGCCAAGGAACTACCGTCCCATTAGAAATCCAGATATAATTCTTAGGCAGTATCACCTGATCATGGAGATGGTTAATCTCCAGGGAGATCGAGGTTAGGAGAGTAGACACAGAGGACAACAGCGCGAATCCACTCACAAAGGCCTTTTTCCCAGTAGAGACTTTTATGGGATGGTTGAGTATGAGATACTTCAACCGCAGCTAAATGTTGGGTATGCGATACCATAACAGATGATCCTAGTGCAAGTGGGAGATTGTTAGTTATATGTATGCCCTAGAGGCCATTACTGTACATACGATGTATATTGTAGTGGGTGCTAGGACATATATAGGGAGGACTTTCTTGCTCGACATGATAGTATGCTATCTGGTTGTACTTTGTCTTAACATGTACTCAGATTGTCTCTATGTTACATGTTGATAAAGCCCTTAGGATATGTACTCGACTACTGGGACTATGATGAGATCATACTAGTGGGGCCACGGTAGTCGATGAGTACATCCTATAACTGTTCCTAGTCGAGGGTGTATCGAGATAGGGCATCGATACACCAGAGTAGACTAGCGTATACGCATCTTGACCTATATGATGAGCGATGGATGATCCCATATCCATCGGTGTTTGACATCAAGGATGGTGTACGGGTGCTCAGTGGAGACTGGGTATACTGGACGGACTCGCCGAGAACTCCCATATGGTATTATACCATACGTCAGATGGCTGTTCTTCGGTGACACTGGTACAGAGTAGTCTGTTGACCCGAGATCGTCATAGAGTCTTGTGTGATTCCCACTGTGCTTTGATTTCCATCATACCACGTCCAAGAGGGCGTGCAAAAGGGTGGCTTTTGGGTACAGTCCCGAATCACATGGAGGCAATGAGCGATAGGAGGGGATTCGTCTATCCCGGTATAGGGATTTGATGTTGTGCTGTGTTCGATTGGCTATAACCGGAAATCCCTGTCCAGGGTTGCTGAGATTTACTGGTAAGTGTTATCAGTAGTTTCTCGAACTGTTATAGACCTCATATCAACACGACTTATCGAGCTACTAGGGTCTGATGTTTACCACCCCTAGGCGAGATATGCAGCATATCAGACGACGAGACCGGACTGTACGGGAGTGTTACTGTTTGGATTCACAGGAGAATGTACAGGCTTGCTTGTTGATCTTCTGAACGCTCAAGACCTGGGTAGCTGTTACGTTTAGCTGACCGCTTGCAGCTTGTGGGTGTTTGATATGATCATCACCTACTGCCGGCGTATTGACGATTCTTTAGAGTCCTACACAGAGGTTTCTTGGCTCAGGCAAAACGGAGTAGGAGCACATATGTGATATGTGCGGGACCGAGGACAATACGATATGAGATACCGTATTCTATTCTCGCGATATTTGATATCAGCCGGGTCATCGGATCAAGTGTTGATTCGATGAATCGGTACGGATAAATATTAGTCGGTTATATGCGATATAGCCGGATTGTCGGATCAAGTGTTGATTCGATAATTTAATGTATAATAATATATTTGATATATTAAATTGCATTAACTAATATTTGCTCACTAAAAGATTCTTTTTCTCACTCGGGTAATACATTGATATATATGCGATATATGTTAAATGTATTATTTTATTTTGTTACAATAAATATTGTATATGTGATATATAATATTGTAACATATTATAATTATTAATGCAACATGTTTAGAGGAGTTTAAACATGATTAGGGTTTGGATTAGGGTTAAACCTTCTAGTTGATTCTAGAAGCTTTACTTTGTCTTTGTTAAGATATTATGATAGATATTTCTTTGTGACTCACCCTTTAACCTAACCCAAACCCTAACCCTAGTAAACTTTCTACAATGGTTACTACAACCATGGTTGCATAAATGATTATGATAACATTTTATTATTCATCACAAATTATATTGTTCATCTTCTTCCTTCTTCTTCCTTGCTCAAAAGCTTTCTTGCTTTGATATTTTGTGATGAAAATATGTGAGAAAAAGATAAATAAAGAGAGCAAAAATCCTACTTCATCATCCTCATCTTCCCTTGACATTTAGATGAGGGTGTTCACATCATTTCATGAGTGTTAGCTTGTGTTAACGGAACTTCAAGGTAGATCATCTTAGTATCGAAGATCGGAAGCAAAGGTTGCATCTTTCTCTTCGTGGAACCTCTTGAGAGTCCGGAACCCGATGATCGCAGCGAAGGGACCACAACACGGAGCATATGAAGTGAAGGACCGGATCTACAAAGGTTGTAATCCCTCTCACTTAGTGTTAAAGTTGTTAACATGTTAGTTTTCGCCTAATCTCTAGTTTAAAGATCCGTATTCGGGTTGTTCGGCATGGCTAAATTTTTAATCGGTCATGGTTGATGCCTCGTAGACCCTTGTGCGCGTGCCTAGCAACCCTACACAATGCCCCCATCACGGAATACAAAGATAGGATTTATGTCGGATAATATATGAGGGAATTAATCCAGCGACAAAGCAGATGCTTGAAACAATGTGTCAATGCAATTTCATGTCTAAAGATGACGGTGAAGCTTGGAAGTATCTGAAAGACCTCGCTGAACACATTTTGCAGTGGGAAAGCGTAAGACCACCTTCAACTAAGGGTGGTATTCACCAGGTCGATATTTCTATCGCAGTAAAAGCCGAAATGGCAGCGATACAGAAGAAACTCAACGCTATTGAAAACAAGTTCTCATCATTCTCCCTAAATCAGGTCGCGCTTCCTAAGACCGTCTGCGGTTGCTGTTCGGTTCCTTCACACTTAACGGAAGAATGTCCTATGAATGCATCGTTTCAAGCTAATGCTGCTTTTCAGCAGCGACCTAGAAACGACCCTTATTCTTCCACGTACAATCAAGGATGGAGGAATCATCCTAACTTTGCTTGGAATCAAAACCAACAAAGCAATTATCAAAGACCTCCTCCACAGCAACCACAACCACAGAATCGGCCCCCCTTTCAGTCACAGAATTACCAAAATCCGTCCAACATTTCTACTCCACAAGTGGCCGGTACCAACAACTCACTTGCAAAAACTTTGGATATTTTCATGAAACAATCCATGCAAATTTTGGCTGAGATGAGGTCTTCTATTGATACCATAACAAAAAACTCCGCCTCCCATGGTGAGAGTATTAAATCATTAGGAAACCAAATCGCACAGTTAAACACCGCAATGAGTGCGAGAGAGAAAGGGAAACTCCCATCTCAACCGATACCTAATCCTGGCCACTCATAAAGTTATAATGTGAGTGTTGTTACCACGTTGAGATCGGGAAAAGTGCTGAATAACCGAGTGGGTGAGCAATGTGATGATAGTGACACCAATGATACCCCAGCTTCGTCTTCTTCCCTTAATTCGTCTAGTCTCCCACTTTCACCCGAGCCTATTCTCCATTTTCCCCAAGGCTCGAACCCTTCTCCCATTTCGCCAAATCTATCTAAGTCGATTCCCACTCCAGTTTTGGGATCGAATCCATCCCCACAGTCTTCTCCACAAACGTTGGACCCAAAACTTATTGATCAAGCACCATATCCAAATAGGTTAAAGGGCAACAGACCAAGTCCCCAAAGGGAGAAGATTGTGGAATTTTTTAAGCAAGTTAACATAAACATTCCTCTCCTAGATGCTATTCAACAAGTTCCGTCATACGCAAAAATCTTAAAGGACTTGCATACTAGGAAGAGAAAAGTTCAAGTTCCTAAAAAAGTTTTCCTTGCGAGTAATGTGAGCACAGCTTTTACACAACAACTACCCAAGAAACGAAAGGACCCCGGAAGTCCTACAATTTCAATTTCTATTGGGGGTAAAAATATCAATCATGCTCTACTCCATTTAGGTGCTATTGTTAACTTGCTTCCGTATTCTGTTTATGAGCAATTAGGGATCGGAGAGTTAAAACCTGTGCATTGCACTCTTCAGATGGCCGATCGATCTATCACCCAACCTAGGGGTGAGCTAGAGGATGTGTTAATCAAAGTCGGGGAATTCATATTCCCTGTGGACTTTATCGTTATAGATACACAACTTGTGGCAAACCCACGCAATCAAATCCTGGTGATACTCGGTCGACCCTTTTTAGCCACTTCCAACGCTGTAATCAATTGTAGAAACGGCTCTATGACCCTATCCTTTGGAAAGAAATTAATTGAGCTTAACATTTACAAGTTGGGAAGTGAGCCCTCCGAACCCTATGCTCATGTGTGTTCTGTCGAATTAATGGATGTCGACAGCAGCGAATATGATCAACCTCATAATTCTGACTCTTTTCATATGTTGTTGCTTGACTCGGACTCTTCCAACGAGTTGTCCGGGTCAACATCTAACGCTGATAAGGAACTTTTATAGAGTCTGATGATCACCCCATTTTTTCTGATGACATTATTCTTCGGGGTATCAATGAAAGCTTTGAGGAAATTTTCGCTGATGAACTCGCATTTTTACAAGACACGGGTGTTGAGATAAATCAACTCTAAGATGAAGAAATTTGACCTCCACCCTTTCTTTTGGACAATCATGATAATGCGAGTAATCCATCATTACTATCACTGTGTCGTCTCTCCAAAATGAGATGCAATCCTTTTCCATTACACCTCTTATCACCTCCCCACTTCTTCTTGTCGAAAGGTGACATGTTCTTCCACCAACCTTGGTGCTTCATCGATAAAATTTTTGAATGCTTGGTGTTGACCTTCGGTCTTTGCAAACCTTGGCATTGACCAATAACCTTGACCCCCTCGTATGATTTTAAAAAGATTAAAATTGTTTAACTCAAGTTTGGGGGAGGTGTTATATTTTGGCTCTTGAAAGAAAATAATGAGCCAAGAAATAAGTTTAGGGGAGGAGTTCACTTGCATTATTTCTTGTCCCCTTTTTCCTCTTAAGTCTACAGGTTTTTGAGCTTAACGGAAGACATCAGTGAGGACACTGCTGTAAACAGGTTTGGGGGAGGTTTGTGCTTATTTACGCATCAATTTGCATCATACTTTGCATAAGCACAACATTTTCAAAAATTTCAAAAATTTTCTTTTATAACAAAAGAGTCGAAAGTGAAAAATTACATCCAAAAGATAGGAATAGTTTAAGAAAACCAAGAAAATTAGAAGTTTTCTTAAACAAACTGGTAATAAGTAGTTATGAGCCGTTGTCCCAAGGGTTAGTAAGATGAAGGAAGTCACTAATCTGAGGATAAAAATAAGTCTGAAAAATAATTTCTATTCTGGAAGCCAAACATTTGAATGTTGATACCCTACTATATGCACTTACACACGTCTTGAAACTCAGGATAGTAGAGCATACTTTGAAATGCTCTTGTCTAAAAGCCAAAGTATGAAGGAAATGAAAAAAATGAAGAAAATATAAAAATGGTGAAAAAAAATGAACACTGGTTTTGTTATCGCCAAGTCAGCATTAAAAAAATATAGCGAGGGTGCCTCTTCACCTAGTGCCCTAAGGCCAACTGGTCTGGGAGTCACTGCTAAGCCTTAGGTGGTGCAAGACGAGGAAAATATTATCACCAAATCAGCAAGCACATGAGTAATCGGTCGGTTAGTACCTCAAGAAGTATTAGTGGTCGCATGAAAATGTGTGAGCAAATCTAAATATTCATCAAGTTAAAAGTACTAAGGTAGATGGACAAGAGTATGATAGCTTGAATTGAATTCTCCGAGTGTAGGGATGTTCTACTCACACACGTAGGGGTATATGATCAATGTTTGGACGAAAGGTAGGAATGAAGATTAAAGACGAAGTTTTATTGAGGGATAATGTGATTTCTAACATCTTTTCATGACTATTAAGATAGGGCTGATGACAACTGAAAAGCTAATGTAGTTGGAAACTCTTATTTTCAAAGTCTTTCTTTTATGGTTCTTATCTTTATATGTAAATTTCACCATCTCTCTTTTGTTATGGGATTTTGTGGGTGCAATCCACTGAAAACCCTTAGGAGACAACACTCCTCCTACTAGGGACACATAGAGGTTTAACGGCTTGTTGCACGTGCTCAGTGCAATCGTGTCTGCCTACGAAAGTGTGTGCTTAGTTTTCTTCTTTCTTTTTCTCCTCTTGAATAAACTAGTTTGCTCGGGACGATCAAAGATAAGTTTGGGGGTATTTGTTCAGTTGATAAAACCACACATTTGTATTACATTTTTCCTACCATTTTCATATTAAAAAAAGACTTTATTATAATATATCATACATATGGGGGTTTATGTGTAAAAACACTATTTTCCATGTGTTAATATATTTTAATTAGCATTTGGTAGGAAAATGTATCCAAATAAATTCATTGACCTAATCCTAGTAGAACTAGGTTTACTAAATATTATTTGAGTTGTTATGCAGATTTTTTCCAAGTGTTTAGAATTTTTCAAAGACTAGAATCAAGCAAATCAAGTTGTTGAAGAAGACTTGCCTAATTAAGAATCAAAACTTGGAGACCAAGTCTGGAAGTAACCGAGAGAAGATTTCTGCATTCTGAAGGTGCCTAGGATTGCCACATGTCACAATTACAGAGCCTAAGAAAAATGATAAGCGGAGGAGATTATATGGCCGTGGATCCGCGGCCATAACCATCCTTGGGCCGCGGATCCGCCGCAATTCTATGGAGTTGGAAGCCGAGGATTTTTGGGGTGAATCTATGCTATATTTTACCAAGTTTTCAACAAAAAGATTCTGTCTTTGCACTATAATAAGGCACCGAGAGCCTCTTGGAAAATTTATCAAGCCGAAGAGATCACGAAGTCCAAGACGGCTCATGCATCCAGGCTGATCATCAACGGTTCATCTACCTCCTTAGAAGAGATCGAGAAGCAACTAGAGATTGTAATCATTTTCTAAGGATTCAAGTGTAATGAATATTGTTGATTAATAAAGGTAGCTTTCTTTTTCTTATTCTATTTCTTCATAGTTTAATTATGCAATTTCTTTCCATCTCTTTTTCTCCCAACATGCGCGAGTAATTCTCCGCTTGTTAGGGTTCGTAGGATTAGGGTAAGCTAATGGATGATAAACATCCCTAAACCCTTTTTAAGTCCTATAAAGTTTATGAACTTTATCAAAAGAATCATTAACATCCTAATCGGGCACTCTAACAATTCTTTGTTAGTTCCGACTGCGATTAGAGATTAGATTAATAATTGTTTTGGTAAAGACTAGATATGAACGGAGTTCCGTGTCGAGATAAGGGTTAAGAGTGCGATTCCTTTTCCCTCCAGAAACCCTAATCTACACGCATCACCGTCGTTCTAGTTTTAAATCTATTAAAGGATAAAAAGGGTAACTTTTAATTAATCATCCATAACTACTAAATCCTAACGAACCCTACAAGCCCCCCTATTATATTAACTACATCCCTAAAATAATCTAAATCTATATTTTTGCATTAGTGCTTAACATAGATCTAGAAACCATTCTACAACATTCTTATTTCTTCCTCCTTTCTCAACACATCTAAAGTAAGAGTAAAAAGGTTCCACGTTTCCCTGAGGACGACCCGTATTCATCTCGGTCTAGCTACGCGCGACACCGTTATTGATTGCGGTTATTCTACAAACACTTTTTCACATCAATCAGGTACTATAGGACTCGATAGTCGACGTAGATGTATCATCCGAACCATACATATTTCTAAAAACTGAAGAATCGTATGTATCTTTTAAACAGTTACATTGAGGGACGTTACGGATTTTCAAATGATATCTTTTCCTTAAAACACCGTAACCCCTATTTTCAAAACTACGATTCGCTCTTTTTAAAATCTGCTTGTATGGTTCGGGTGTGTATGTTAGATTAGATACTTATACTTAGTAGAGATATAATGTTTATGTAAACTCGACTTGATGTGAGACATAAATGCGATGAAAGAATATAAGACGGATATGATGATATGATGAATTGATGGTATGATGGTATACAGTTGCGAGTCCATTGAGATGAATTATACCCTGTCAGTCCCCTGATATGAGATTATTGCGGATGCGACCTGGGACATAGGTATATAGAGATATTTATATATGTTGTGAATCGTGAGTGATAGTCGTACGAGACGTTAGGTCCGTACCCTCATCGTCTTATAGGATGATAGGATCCCTGATAGCTTAATGCCGCCGTACGATGATTTTCCGTACATGATGAGTTTGACTTGAGGATTGATCCTTACCCTTGACTAGAGGTTGCTGTATGATGGATTATACCATACGTGGTGCTGTGAGGCTAGATGCCGATTGATAGATTCACCGACTCAGACATATGATAGTTACGTATACCTTATAGCTTTTAGCTGATGATTTACCTTATGCTGCATTCATGATATTATTATGGCTGTAAGTCTACGGTAGCGCCCCGGCCGTCAAACTGACGCCAAATGCGGAATAAAAACTTTTATAACTGGAGCTATCACATACTAAAACCCGGATCTGCCATTAACGCTAAACTAACAATCTACAAAGAGGGAAGAAAGGTTATACCGAACGATTCGAGTCCTTCGTTCTTTAACCATCATCCCACGCTCCGTTGCGGCTGCTCCGATCTCCTCGTCAAGGTGGCACCACATCGTCGGATCTTTAAACGGGCTCCCGCCTCTGACTCGAGGCAACTCGGTCATCAAGTTTGCTCGAAGAGATGACCAAGATTGATGTAGAGAATGAGTGGAATACTTTGTCTCGCTTCGTCCAAAGCCATGGACGAACGGTTAATGAAGTTCCCGTTGGAATCGGGTGATGGAATGAAATGAGCTGTGAAATTCCATACACCGAAAACTATCATCTTTTTCCAAATGAATCATCAAGTGAGAGAGTGAGAGAGTGAGGGGAGGGGGTCGGCCATATATAGGAGGTGGGGGTGAGTGTAGGAGAGGGGAAGGTAACCATAAGAGAAAAGATCAACCACAAATATCCTTCATGCAAACAAAACCTCATTAATACAAATGGTGATTCATTAACCTAGTCACCATTGCATTAATGGCCCCATTATAGCACTAATGACTCACCATGCCAAGTCACCCTTTCTAGAACCTTCTAGAAGCATGACTCACCCTCATCCAAGAAAAGATAAATCCGTCTTTAACCGAATGTTAAAAGATGGCTGATAGAAAACTGGAAACTGGCAACTTCCAAAAGTGATCCCGAAACGAATTTCAGGATAACCCCGTAACTGTATAAATATACCCGCATTTATATTATGACCGAATACAAATGCAACTGAGACAAAGATATTATATCTAATCTGTATAATACATGGATCCGGATTAAACCAAAGCCCACTAGTATTATCTGTCCGAAAAATAACACGTGCGTAAACGCACGTGCATTTTCCGAACCCTGCCATAAAACCATACGGCCTCTACAACGTTTCGCCCGAACTTGGGAAACTGTCTGTGGGGGACTCTAATGACTCGTCAGTACCCTGGCAGTGGGTTTAACCACAAACCGTAAGCGGCAATAGCTATGCGTAACGGCTGCCCATGGACTGACCTCAAGGGAGGCTGATGAGCGAACTCATCCAGAAACCCTACTGAGCCTAACAGTGACAATGTATATACAGTCCGGTCCGTTCGTCTATGAGTATCGCATATCCGGCCTAGGGGGCTAGTAACGTCAGACCCCCAATAGCTGTATAAGTCGTGTCGGAGACAATCCCTGAACACCCTGAGATACTACTGGAGTACCTACTAGTAAATCTCACCTGCCTTGGCCAAGGACTTGGTGTAATGGCTTTCCTAGACACAGCGCGACCTCTACCCCCAATACTGGGAGAGACGAATCCCCTGCCGATCCGCTCACGTGCCTCCATGTGGCTCGGGACTGTACCCAAAAACTACATGTTTGCACAACTCCTTTGAGCCGTGGTAGGGTAAAAATCAAAGCACAGTGGGAACTCACACGAGACAAATGACGACCTCAGGTTGATGAACTAACATGTACACATGTCACCAGGGAACTGCTATCTGACGATATGTATAATACCAACTAGCAGATTCCCGGCGAGTCCTGTCCGGTGTACTCATAACCCAATGAGCACCTGTATACATCTTAGGTGATCCAGCTGACACCAGTGGCATGTGAGACCGGCCACCGCCCCTCGTCGGGGTCTCGACTGTATACACTAGTCTACTTCGGAGTATCGATGCCCAATCTCGAAACTCCCATGACTATGGACCATAATTAAGGATATGCTTATAGACCACCCAACTCTCACATATATGATCGCCCTCATACTGTTGGTAGTCAAGCAAGATCCTAAGGGCTCTATCAAAGTGTAATCGTGATCAGTCACCTGAACCTATACACGACTGATAAAGGCAAACCAGATAGCATACTATCATCTCAAGTAAGACTGTCCTACCGGTATAGGTCCTCCGCAATCATTGCAATCACGTACCTGCGATCCAATAATTGACTTTGAGGGCACTATATCCAACAATCTCCCACTTGAACTTAAGGCTAATTATTGTGATGTTGCGTACTCACAGCGCGTGTGAAACCAACACCCAACTCCTCTACTAATCAGTTTAACAAAGCTCGTTTGTAAAACTATTGTGTTCGAGAAATAGTCTCAGTGAGTGGATCCGCCAGGATGTTTCTTTCTATGTCTCTCTTAATCTCAAGTTCGCGGAGAAAGCCATCTCCCGAATTGAGTAATACCTGTCTTAGAATATGTCTGGATATCTGATGGGACCTAGTTCATAAATGAACTCCAAATCTAAACTTCTTAGACTGTATCAAAAACTGAACCTAATCAGTATCCGGCACCATGCCTCCCACAGTATCCTCTTGGACCACCTGTCCATAATACTGTCCCTATTCCTCAGAGGGAAAACTATAACTCTGACAATCACTCTGTCATCCATGTCACCTTTGAAGCCTGGAATGATAACCGTCTCCCGAGGGAGGCTGCCGTCATCAAATCCGTAGAACATTCACTTATGCTCTAAAACTGCTTCCTTATGTTTCTCCAGGATTGGATTAATACAAACTTATTGCATCTTGTGCCAAAACAACATCTGGTATGGTACTTGACATCTCATGGTTGACTCAATTGCCTAAGCAAGTGATCTGCCAATCATGCACATCCCTCTCCCCTTTAGTCTGTAAGACACCTTTAGAGAGGGTGACTCCATCACTTGTAGGTACACCACCATGCCAAGAGTCATCTATTCTAAAAACCATTAGAATACTGTCAAAGTACCCACATTGGGAAACTACCCAAATCCAGATCTAAAACCATAGATCTAGAAACCAGAATGTCAAATATTATATCCATATCCTGTCTTGAGAAACAACTGTGTGACGACCACAGTACAACCGATTGTAGTATAGGAATTTTACTTCCTACTCTGTGTATGTCATCCTAATACCAGGACACCACACCCTACTACCTTCTTAACAGATCCATCCCCTATTCTGATGAAGTCAAACCCATGACTGTCACATCAAAATTAGATAATCAATCTCCGCTATAACTGCTCAAGTCTATAAATAGACATAAGCTACTTGCCCACTATACTTCTGCTGCTCCCACTGACCATAACAACCCTCCTACCTGGTCTCATAGCCTGGAACAATAGTAGTGTCAAGTCTGGGTAGATAAGAACCTCCCTGTCACCGTCCTTGAGGCTACCGAAGTACCTCTCGGGTGTCTGAGGTTACCCACAAAATCTGCGGAGTGGCTAATGGTATGTCAAACCTGATTGAATCATTAGGTCCTATTAAATTTTCCGTAATCGTTTGCGGTTCTGGAATTATTTCCAGTTCTACCATACTCCCACTACTGTTTTCTGAAAAAATCCATTTTATTAAAACTGTGGCGAGTCAAGAACAATATCACTATTGATCTTCCAGATGGTAGAAAGCCAACCCTCGACATAGCCCGGGCCAACCCACAAACTGCCATTACAGAAACGTGCCCCTGAGTTATCCAGAGTCTGGTTTTAAGCATAAGCCGGACAACTCCCCGTACCTTAACACCGTTAAGATACGAACCATTCTATATCCAATATAGAAACTTTGGCACTTATTTAATTGGAACCAGATTCTAATCATGCAGCTGTCTCCAGTGCATATCAACTTAATGGAGAGAGGCTAATCATCATTACTCAACTTAGGAATTCATCCAATTATGAGTAACCTGAAAGAGAAACAAGTTTCTCAAAACTTTTACTATCATCTGAATACCAATCACAAGTATCTACATCTTCGATCTCTTTGAAGAATCCCGATGCTTGCGACATCTGGTTCTCTACTTTATTCTTATACCCACAACTTCTCAAAACCTAGACCTTATATTTCTACGAAACACTTGTCTAAATACTAGAGAAGTCATAAGTAAACAGAACAAAGTACGAGGACCTACCCCTTTGTCCTGATGGACACTGGACAACATACAATACTCTGTATAAGTCCGCTGAGTTGAATAACTCAAAACCTGTGCGTCGTAGGTTGAAAACTGTACCCTGGCGATTTCCTCAAATATCACCAATTACAACGAATTCCGATATAATGAGGATGATCACCTAATTCCCAATAACTTCCTCCCACTCATCATCTGTAAAACCATACAGATATGAGAATGAAATCTGGTGAATACACACCCTAGAGTAAGTATCGAATCAGGAAAACAGTTTTCCATTAACAATGCACTGAAACATGAAAATGTTTCGTAGGGGTATCCTGGTATTCATAGTAACGCCTCTTCCATAATCCAATTCATGACTCTAACCGTATATTTCATTGCCATCTCTCCAAATCCCTTTATTTGTCTTTAGTCGTTACCTTCTGTACACCATCATTAGGCTAAATGGTTTTCTAACTTCCCTACCGTTCGCCACCAGCCTATAGTTTGGAAGAAGACTATCCAGTAAGCATAAAAGGTGTACCCTCCTAAACCATGGAGTACTCGCAACTGAGAGAAGGTGATGATAAAAGACAACTGAATAATACCTTATTCTTTTAAAGGTGAAATAGGAGTGGGGATGAAGTACGCGGTTTGGTCGTGAATGATAACAGTCGCAACTTACTTTGCCCTCTTTCTAATCCCTTTATTTTGTCTTTACATATTACCTTCTATACACCCTCCTTAGGCTAATTAGTTTTCTTCATTTCCTACCTTTTGGCACCTGCCTATGGTTTGGAAGAAGACTATCCAATAAGCGAAATAGGTGTACTCTCCTAAACCAAGGAGCCCTCACAACCTGAGAGAAGGTGATAATAAAAGACAACTGAATAAACCAATTCTATTTCTCCTGAACCTTGATCCATCCTCGAAGGAGTCCCTTCGAGTTCGTATATAACCATACGATGGATCTATCCAATGGAAGTGGATGTCCGTAGTAATACGGGTGTTCTGAGAAATGCAAAGGGTAAAAGAAGGAGTGGCAATGCCTTATGCAACACAGACAATCCAAAAGCCAGTATTTTAAGAAGGTTCGGTCAACTAGGTCACTGAGTCATAGTCTAGAGTCGGTCAAAGATCGCTGCCAAAGAGAGAGAGAAAAGAAACACTCTGCATGCACTCTAACCTAGATCAGAATGGTTATCACTTTATCTAATCCGGAAACCTCCCACTGTACTGTCAAATTCTCTTCCAAACCTGAAAGAAGAATCAATCGGGATCACCCGAAGAGTAAACCAACTCTTCAGTGGGAATCGGGATCCAACTCTCATCGCATGATAACGTGACGGAATCCACTCACGTTATCATACTCCAGAAGGTATGCGCATGCCTGACAAGTTTCAGTTTCTTTAGAAACTCCCGATGTGATTTTTACCCCATGTTCTTATCACCTTGACGAAAGCCAACAAATCATAAGTCACATGTCAAGTTCTGCCCGTCATTATCTTGTTAATTCGAACCCACCCATACATACCCTTGACGAAAGCCAACAAGGTAATACGACTGTCCCAAACCAACTCATCTATCTATGCAACAAATGAATACCCCAGCAACTACCAAACACTATGCCTTGATGAAAGCCAACAAACATAGCTTGAATATTACTGACCATCCATAAGAAATGACGGAGGGCTACGGCTGGTTTTTGGCGAAAAAACCTTTAACGTAATGAACTTGATCTTGTTGAAGGAACCTGATAGCTTTTTATAAATATAGTGGCGAAAACCTTTGCTAAAGAGGTCACTCCCGGTGAAGGGATCTCGGCTCTTTCCTCGTGGAATGAGGTGCAGGATATTCCACTGAATACCGCGATGCAAAGAAACATGTAATCGACTATAGTGAAGTTATTACCCTGACGCAAACTTCTGCCCAAGGGGTCAGTCCCGGTGAAGGGATATCGACCCTTGCCCCGTCGAATGAGGTGCAGGATATTCCAACCGAATACCACTATGCATAACAAAAGGAAACATCTTTGTAATAACACTTTTTAAATTGTTCCAACAACATCCAAACAGGTTTGTTTTACTTTGCATTGATCAGAATCAACGCAGTCCCATCAATAAAACACACCAGAAAAGAACGAAAATAAAATGTACATATATGCCATCCGCATTCGTCACTGGGTCCTGTCATCACCCGTTAGGTTACTTAACTAACGACAGAGCGGGGACTGGACTAGCGCGGGTGTAAAACATATACAACATCTAATAGTATATAAACCAATATACAATAATCGCTCCAGGCGTGATAATATGCAACATTACAGAAAAGTAATAAGCATCACAGAACAATACAGATAATCTGGGATCGCCGAGTTTCACAGAGCCGCTGCTGAAACCCGACGTTCCCCTATCGTGTGGATAGCCTGTGCAATGAAACCTAGACCCCTACGGGTGAGGCAAGTTACCCGCCAAAACCTGAAGCGAGGCAGCCCCCTATAGCATAGTGAATGGACCACCCTGCACTTCACGGAATCCGGTAGTTTGAGCACCCCTCCTTGGGACAACCTGTACCCCCTATGAGTGCGGCGAATAGTCTGCCAATTCTAGAGTGAGGCCCCTCTGCCTCTCAAATCCATGAGATGCAGACCCGTTGCCCCCAGAACCCGGCTATCCGTGCAATCCGTCGCGGGGGCAAAACCTATTACAGTAATGAGAAATAGTACAACAGGTACATCGACCGCAACCTGGTCGTGCCCCAAAAGAATATTATACAACAGGCAGTGACGGTATTCCACAAGTTGGACGCTCGCCTCGCAATACCAAATGTACAAATAAACTCAAACTGCACTACCATTGCACACTGCTATCCACCACGACAAATCCGCAACATAACAGCACAACATAGAACATCAACGCGAATGTCACGTTCGCAAACCCGTCTAAAAAAACTATACCAATCAGACGCGGTTTACCGATCAAATGACATTCACGGTCGGAGATATAATGTAAGCACTGTAAACTAAAACGTTTAAAATTCGATCGACAAAATTTCCCGAAGTGGGCCCCACGCAAATCTGCTGTACAGTAAAAATTACTGGGCCCAAATGAACAGTTCCATAAACCACAATTTCCCAAGTAGAACCCACAGAAGGAAGATGGTCCACTGATTCACCTAGACGGCCACGGTTCCGCGGCCAAAGCATGGCTTTGGCGGCGGTTCCGCGGCCGTACGGTCGGATCAGTGGGTCGAATTTCTTCTGTGTTCTTTAAAAAGCCTGCTTGACTTTCTGAGATGCTCAAAAAAATTTTTAGACCAGATTTAAATTCAACAGAAACATTAAGCTTGAAAATTGTAGTTTTTGAAAATCCGTTCGATCGATCTTTTAAACGTGTTAGCACAAGTTAGTAAAGCTTAATGGCATGGCTCTGATACCATGTAAGTCTACGGTAGCGCCCCGGCCGTCAAACTGACGCCAAATGCGGAACAAAAACTTTTATAACTGGCGCTATCGCATACTAAAATCCGGATCTGCCATTAACGCTAAACTAACAATCTACAAAGAGGGAAGAAAGGTTATACTGAACGATCCGAGTCCTTCGTTCTTTAACCATCATCCCACGCTCCGTTGCGGCTGCTCCGATCTCCTCGTCAAGGTGGCACCACATCGTCGGATCTTTAAACGGGCTCCCGCCTCTTACTCGAGGCAACTCGGTCATCAAGTTTGCTAGAAGAGATGACCAAGATTGATGTAGAGAATGAGTGGAATACTTTGTCTCGCTTCGTCCAAAGCCATGGATGAACGGTTAATGAAGTTGCCGTTGGAATCGGGTGACGGAATGAAATTAGCTGTGAAATTCCATACACCGAAAACTGTCATCTTTTTCCAAATGAATCATCAAGTGAGAGAGTGAGAGAGTGAGGGGAGGGGCCCGGCCATATATAGGAGGTGGGGGGGTGAGTGTAGGAGAGGGGAAGGTAACCATAAGAGAAAAGATCAACCACAAATATCCTTCATGCAAACAAAACCTCATTAATGCAAATAGTGATTCATTAACCTGGTCACCATTGCATTAATGGCCCCATTATAGCACTAATGACTCACCATGCCAAGTCACCCTTTCTGGAACCTTCTAGAAGCATGACTCACCGATTGTTCGATTTTCCTGTTGTGTAGTATGAATCAATTCAAAAGGTCCTAAAACAGCACCATTTGATTGAAACTGTTTCTTGTGTCGGTATTCAGAAAATTTATAAAGAACTTCACAACCAAAAAAATATTTTGACCGCAATCAAACTACGGTGTCGGATGTAGTTTGTAGTGAGTGCGGATCGTCCACAGGGATTGCACGATTCGTTTTTTTGATATTCTTGAATTGAAAACTTAATTGACAAGAAAAGAAAACATGATTCAAGAATTTATCATTTGATTCAGGTGTCAAGATGTTTAATCAAGAATCAAGAACTGATAAACAATCAAGAATTGGGTTTCGATAATATTTCCAATCAACAGTCAAGAATCTAAAAGAGGCTCGTAGGAATCGATCGGATCGATAGACGTGATGTAATCTAAAGATATCGTGTTCTTGTCCTTCGAAGGATTGATACTAGATTGATGGTGATCGACGAGAGTTGGGGCTTTCTCGTGAAACTAGGGTTTCATCCTATAACCCTTGTTCTTTCGTCGATATCATTCCTCTTCTAGCCTCTACCAAATTCAAGAAACAATCGCATCTCCCCAATTTTGAACGATGTCAATCAAGAAAGCATCGAAACAAAATGGGTCATCGTTTCTTGAACTTCCTAGGGTTTACAAAACTCGTAGGACTCAAGAATCGAATAAAGCTATGTTACATCATCATTCTATTGACCGTCTCGACTCCTCGACGAGCGGAGTTTTATTCACACATCACCACACAGAAAAAATTTACGAATTGTAAAGATATCATGATGCAGAAATTAAAGAAAACAAGATAAAAGAATATCACCTTTATTTATCTCAACAATTTTGATTACATTTGCTTCAAGAACTACAAGAAGAAGAATCTAGATTGTTGATAGGGCATCGCTCTGCTTCGTGAGTCGTGGATCGGCTCGGATCGCTTGCTTCGTTGAAGATCGGCTTCGCTCATAATGGTTGTAGGGCTTCTTGCTCAAGGGGTACTCGGGATTCTTGATTTCAATTGGTATTAGGGTTAGGGTTTGCTACAAGCCCTCTCACTAGACTTGAGGAGGAAGGAGATGAAGAAGGAGATTAGCTAAAATGAACTAAAATGAATCACACCCTCTCTTGGATGTAAGATTGTAAGATTTTCTAAGATGATTCACCCTAGGTCTAGGCTTCTATTTATAGACTTCCCAAACCCTAGGTTTAGGTTTGAAATGGTAGTTCCCTCCTAAAGTTTGTTGAGAGAGTTTGTTAGGAGCTGGCTTAGGGTTTAAGCTAGGGTTTAGGAGGAAAGTTCTAGAATGATAGGCTAGTTTAGTGTAGATCAAAGTGTTTGATGATCTGGTAGAAGTCCCTGGTGTCTTCTGGAAGTTGGAGTGCATTTCTGAACTGTAGCCACTGAGAGAAGCAACTTGGGCTAAAATTTAGTGTCTGAATCCCTTGTTCGACCACAGATCCGCGGCATTAGCAAGCCCCTGCCGCGGATCCGCGGCCATGTTGGAGGCTTGGGCCTTGATTCTTTTGGTGATGCTTTGTACTGTATTTTAGGGCTTCTTCTGATATGTTGATTTGCAATTTCTCTTTTGTAATGATACCAGATCTGAAATTAGTGAGTTGACGTGTCTTTTGAGCGGTGTAATGTTTGAGCAAGCTTTCCTTTTCCTGCACAGACTTCGAAACACGGATTGCGACATATAGAAATATTGCGATGCCATGCAATGCAGTCAATTTCCCTAGAAATGCCGGTTTTAAGGTCTAGTACATGTAATATGATAATTTGTGATTGATTTGCTAATAGGTGAATTATGAATACCGTACACTTCTATATGTATGCAGATGATAGGGAAATTGCCGGTTAAAATATGCAATATTTTCGACTGATCAAATACCCCCAAACTTAATTTCAATCGTCTCGAGCGAATGTTTTATTAAAAAGAGAAGGAGAAAATAAAGAAAGAGAAAAACTATCTAGCACACTTTCGTAGGCAACACGATTGCACTGAGCCTCGTTCAACAAGCCTTTAAACCTCTAGGTGTCCCTAGTAGGAGGAGTGTTGTCTCCTGAGGGTTTTCAGCGGATTGCACCCAAAAAATCCAATAATAAAAGCAAGATCATGAATATTACATTTAAAGAAAAGAATTGTAAAAGAAAGACTTTGAAAATTAGGGTTTCCAACTAAGCTAGCTTTTCGGTTGTCATGAGCCCTATCTTAATGGTCATGAAAAGATGTCGGAAATCACGTCCTCCCTCAATAAAACATCGTCTTATTCTTCATTCCTATCTTTATTCCAAACATCGATCATATAACCCTGCGTGTGTGTAAAGACATTCCTACACCAGGAGAATTCAATTCAAGCTATCATACTCTTGCCCATCAGCCTCAGTACTTTTTAATTAATGAATATTTAGATGAGATTGCTCACACACTTTCATGCGACCGTTAATACTTCTTGAGGTACTAACCGACCGATTACTCCTGCGCTTGCTTACTTGGAGTATTTTCCTCGTCTTGCACCACCTCAGGCATAGCAGTGACTCCCAGACCAGTTGGCCTTAGGGCACTAGGTGAAGAAGCACCCTCGCTATACATTTTTATTGCCCTCGGTGATAACAAAACCAGTGTCCATATTTTTCACCACTTTATATTTTTATTCATTTTTTTCTTTTTATTTCCTTCATACATCGGCTTTAAGACAAGAGCATTTCAAGGTATCCTCTACTATCCCAGGCTTCAAGACGTGTGTAAGTGCGAATAGCAGGGTATCAACGTTCAAAATGTTTGGCTTCCAGAATATAAACTATTTTTCAGACTTATTTTTATCCTCAGATTAGTGATGTCTTTCATCTTACTAACCCTTGGGACAACGGCTCATAACTACTTATTACTAGATCGTATAAGAAAACTTCTAATTTTTTTAGTTTTCTTAAATTTTTCTAATCTCATGGATGTAATTTTTCACTATCTAAACTTTCATTATCTTATTTATATACAAAAAAGTGTAAATATTAAAATTATTTTTATATTTGAATTTTTTTTAAATTTTTATGGGTTTTGAAAAATTTTCAATTTTTATAGATATTTAAAAGAAATGTTTTGTGCTTATGCAGATGATATGCAAATGATGCAAAAATAAGCACAAACCTCCCCCAAACTTGTTTTCAACAGTGTCCTCACTGTTGCCGACAGCTATATCTACAAAACCTGTAAGTCTGGGAGGAATTATTAGTGGGGGCAAAATATATAAGTGAAGAACTTCCCCCAAACTTATCTTTTCACTCACCTTCATTCAAAAAATATGATGCAGTGATATACTAGATATGAAGGTGAGACGGAGGAATTTTAATCCAAATAAACTGGCTCTTGTAAGAACAAGAGCTCCTCCGTGGGGTCAGTGGAAAAATACGGCTTTAGTCTATGTCTATTTACTTTGAAAACAGTGCCGTTTTTAACATTTTCAACTTCTACTGCCCCGTGCGGGTATACAGACCGCACAACAAAAGGTCCCTTCCATCGAGATCGGAGCTTACCCGCGTGAAGGTGTAATCGTGAATCATAAAGAAGGACTTGTTGACCAGGTGAAAATGTTTTCCTTACAATGTTTTTATCGTGAAAAACCTTAGTCCTATTCTTTGTGATTACAGCATTATCATAAGCTTCATCGCGGAGTTCGCTTAGCTCGTTAAGTTGCAGCTTCCGAAAGTTGCAAGCAAGGTTTAAGTCAAAATTAATTTCCTTTATATCCCACAATGCTTTATGTTCTATCTCGACAGGTAAATGACATGCTTTTCCAAACACTATCCTATATGGAGACATTCCTAGGTCGGTCTTATATGCAGTCCTGAATGCCCAAAGAGCATCCGTCAATTTGGTCGATCAGTCTTTTCTATTTTTAGCAACAGTTTTCTCCAGGATAAGTTTGATTTGTCTGTTTGAGATTTCAGCCTGCCCGCTTGTTTGGGGGTGATAGGGTGTAGAAAGTCGGTGGTTGATTGAGTATTTCCGCATCAGAGTTTTGAAAGACCTGTTGCAGAAGTGTGTCCCATTATCTCTAATGATAGCACGTGGGTGTCCAAATAGCGAGAAGATATTCTCTTTTAAGAACTTAATGACAACTTTCTTGTCATTAGTGCGACATGGAATGGCTTCTACCCACTTTGAGACATAATCAACCGCCAGCAATATGTACAGATTCCCAAAGGAGTTGGAAAAAGGACCCATAAAATCTATACCCCAAACATCGAACATTTCAACAACCAGAATGGGTTGCTGAGGCATTTCATTCCTCTGGGATATTCTACCCGTATACTGACATTGTGTACAGGTTTTGCAATGCTCAAATGCGTCCTTGAATAAGGTCGGCCAATAAAATCCACATTGCAAAACCTTTTCCGCTGTCTTTCTAGGACCAAAGTGACCCCCACAGGCCTGATCATAACAAAAAGAAAGAATACTCTTGAACTCTTCATTTGGGACGCACCGGCGAATGATCTGATCAGGACAATATTTAAACAAATAGGGCTCGTCCCAGTAATAGTGTTTTACTTAGGAAAGAAAGCGGTATTTGTCCTGTTTCGACCAATCGCTGGGTATCAGTCCCGTGGCATGATAGTTCACAATATCCCTGAACCATGGTTCAGTGGATACGCTCAAGAGTTGTTCGTCAGGGAACGAGTCATTGATCGGCAGGGTCACAGGGGAAGAAACGATGCGTGAAAGGTGGTCAGCTACTACGTTTTCACATCCTTTCTTATCTTTGATAACAAGATCGAATTCTTGTAACAGAAGGATCCAAAGTATTAGTCGACCTTTTGCATCTTTTTTCGCCAGAAGATGTTTTAAAGCGGAATGGTCAGTATACACAACTATAGGTGAGCCGATTAAGTAAGGCCTGAATTTTTCTAACGCAAATACAACCGCTAAAAGTTCTTTCTCTGTGGTTGTATAATTGATTTGCGCATCATTCAGGGTCTTACTTGCATAGTAAATCACGTGTGGCATCTTTTCAATGTGCTGTCCTAAGACTGCACCTACTGCAAAATCAGATGCGTCACACATCAGCTCAAAAGGGTAGTCCCGGTTTGGTGATGATAAAACGGGGGCTGAAGTGAGTGAGTGTTTAAGTGAGTCGAATGCTGTCTCGCAATCCGAGTCAAAATGGAAGGTCGTATCCTTGGCCAGGAGAAGAGTTAAAGGTCTAGCAATTTTGCTAAAGTTCTTAATGAATCTCCTATAAAAACCCGCATGGCCAAGGAAAGAGCGAATATCTTTGACGCTTTTGGGATGAGGGAGGTTTTGAATGACATCTACTTTAGCTCTGTCAACCTCAATGGCTTTCTATGAAATGACATATCCAAGGACTATTCCTTCTTGGACCATAAAATGGCATTTTTCCTAGTTCAAAGTCAAGTTCTTCTCTTTGCAACGAGTAAGAACAGCGTCAAGATTTGCAAGGCAATCGGAAAAAGAATTTCCAAAAATCGAAAAGTCGTCTATAAAGATCTCCAAAAAATTCTCTACCATATCAGAGAATATTCCCATCATACACCGCTGAAAGGTAGCGGGAGCATTGCATAGCCCGAAGGGCATGCGACTGTAAGCAAAAGTACCAAAAGGACAAGTAAAAGTGGTTTTATCTTGATCCTTTTTGGCGATGGGGACCTGATTATAGCCTGAGTATCCGTCCATAAAACAATAGTACTGTCGTCCCGCTAAGCGTTCCAGCATCTGATCAATGAATGGTACAGGAAAATGATCTTTCCTCGTAGCAGCGTTGAGTTTTCTATAATCGATGCACACACGCCACCCAGTTTGGGCGCGTGTCTGAATCAACTCATTCGCCTCATTGGTGATAACTGTGATGCCGGATTTCTTAGGAACGACATGTATAGGACACACCCACTAGCTATCGGAAATGGGGTATATAATACCACTATCTAAGCATTTGACGATCTCTTTCATGACTGCCTCCTTCATGACGGGATTTAACCGTCTCTTTGGTTCTCGGGTTGGTCTGGCATCATCCATCACATGTATATGATGTTCAACTATCAAGGGACTAATCCCTTTGATGTCAGCCATACTCCAACCAAACGCCTCTTTGTTAGATCTTAATACCGATAAAAGTGCATTCTCTTGCTCTGATGCAAGAGAAGCGGATATTATAACCGGTAAAGTCTCCTTCTCACCTAAATAAGCATATTTCAGATGAGAGGGTAAAATTTTTAGATCTAATTCAGGCGGAGAAATGAAAGAAGGAGATATCATAGATTGATTTTTGGATTTACAAAGAAGCTCAGAGCCTGTGAAAGATACAGACTCGGGTGGAGAAAAGTCAGAAGTGCAGGACTCAAGTGTAGGTAAAGTGTCCTCACTAAGATCTTGTGCAAAGTCAAACAGAGATGTGGTAATGTCATTGAGATCAGTAAAGCAAAGTTCCTCAGCTCCACAACTATCGGGAGCGATCTCATGGACAGAGCACACATCTAAAATATGAGCAGAGGGTTCTGAAGGCTGACTTCCAACTTTGTAGATATTTAGTTCAATGGTCATATTTCCAAATGATAAATTCATCGAACCATTTCTACAGTTTATAACAGCGTTGGAAGTGGCAAGGAAAGGACGACCCAGAATCACCGGAATTTGGCCCCGGGGGTTTGCTACAGGATGTGTGTCGAGTACAATGAAGTATACAGGGAAAACAAATTCCCCGACCTTTATCAACACATCCTCTAATTCACCCCTTGGTTTGGTGATAGATCGGTCTGCCATCTAGAGAGTGTAATGAGCAGGTTTTAGCTCTCCAATCCCTAGTTGCTCATATACAGAATAAGGGAGCAGGTTAACACTCGCGCCAAGGTCTAAAAGAGCACGATTTATGTTTTTACCCCCAATAGAAATCGATATTGTAGGACATCCTGGGTCATTTCGTTTCTTTGGTAGCTGGGGAATAAAAGCAGTGCTGATATTATTAGACATAAAGACCTTCTTCGGCACTTGAGTCTTCCTCTTACTAGTGCACAAGTCCTTAAGAATTTTCGTATAAGCGGGGACTTGTTGAATCGCATCTAGGAGAGGGATATTGATGTTAACCTGTTTGAACATTTCTATAATTTTCTCCATATGAGGACTCGTTCTGTTACCCCTTAACCGGTTCGGGTAAGGAGCTTTCGCAATAAGCGCAGGGTCCATCATAGGAGAAGGAAAAGGGGGTAGACGAGGTCCCAAAAGAGGTGTGGGCACCGTCTGTGGAGAACTATAAGGGTTGGGTGAAGGTGTTGAGCCTAAAGGGAACTGGAGAATAGGCTCGTGAGAAGGTGGTATGGTAGAAGAAGAAGGATCAGAAGGAGAAGTGTGTGTGTGTGGAAAGGTCTCAACCGGGGTGTTGATATGATTTTCAGTATTATCAATATCTTCCCCGACATTATTATTCAGCACTCTTCCCGATCTCAACGTTGTAATGGCATTTACATTGTAATGCCCAGGATTCTGTAGGGGTTGAGAGGGAAGTTTCCCTTTTTCTCTCGCACTCATTTCAGCTTTGAGGCATGCAATTTCAGCTTCCATCGATCTGATACTCTCAGGTTGTGACGCTGAGTTTTTCTTTATCTCACTGACGGAAGATCTAACCTCAGTTGAAACGTCCATGAAATTTGATAAAAGTGATTTCATGGTTTGAGTGAATTGAGAGAAATCGTCAGCACAGGACAACTGCATAGGATTAGACTGTGCAGGATTGTTGCCCTGGTTATGGAAATTTTGTGACTGGTAGGGGTGCTGAGTGAGTTGAAGGGGTTGCTGTTGTGGTGGAGGAAGAGCCCTTTGAAAATTATTCGTGTTTGGAACCGTCTTTTGAGATTGGTTTTGGTTCCAAGCAAAATTCGGGTGATTCTTCCAACCCTGATTGTACGTGGAAGAATATGGATCGTTTCGAGGTCTTTAAAATGCGGCATTAGAATGCTCGTGACCTTGAAACACAGAGTTTAATGGACATTCTTCCGTTAAATGTGATGGATCAGAACAGCACCACAAACAGTTTTGGGGAGTGACACTGGGTTTAGGGAGGCTGCTGCAAATTTGTGTTCCATAGCGTCGAGCTTCTTTTGCATTGCTGCCATTTCTGCTCGAACACCTATGGACACATCTATTTGGTGAACGCCACCCCTATTCAATGGTTGGGTTCCGCTCTCCCACTGTAGTGATTTTTCAGCGAACTCTTCTAAGTATCGCCAAGCTTCCCCATCATCCTTAGTCATAAAAGTACCTTGACACATGTTTTCAAGGCTCTGTTTAGTGCTAGGGTTACTACCCTCATATATGATTCGGCAAAGCTCCCATCTCGGGATGCCGTGATGAGGACATTGAACCAATAGATCCTTGAAACGTTCAAAGCATTTTGAAAATGGTTCGGCAGGGAGCTGGGCAAATTGGTTCAGTTCGCTACGGATTCGAGCCGTCTTTTGGATTGGGTAAAATTTCTTAAGGAATGCAGGGACGAATTCTTCCCAATTCGTAATAGAATGTGCGGTAGTGTTATATAGCCACTTCTCGGCTACATCGCACAATGTAAATGGAAGAAGTCGTAGACGCATCGCATCCATTGAAAGTTGTGACATACCCATCATTGCGCATACGTTTTCAAATTTGGTAATGAAAACGTAAGCGTCCTCAGTCTCGAGTCCGTGGTATTTGGGTAAAAGATTGATATAGTGGGGCTTAATCTCAAAGTTATCCCCATTGGCTGGTGGTGTGGATAAGCAGGTCGAAAGAGGACCTCTATGTGGATAGCATCTTTCCTGGAGAGAAATGTGGGGAGGATTCTGCGCACCAACGGACGGCAGCAGATTAGGGTTAAAGAAGTTTGATGGATTCGGGTCCATCGGTGTGGGTGTGGTAGTAGGTAAAGAAAAGGTAAATGGAGAAATATCGACTTCGGAGTCGATAAGGGGTACGCGGACTAAACGGGCACTAGAATCCCGTGTCCAGCCTATCTTGTACTAAAAAGGGTTAGTACAAGTGGCAGCGTTGGCTTATAATTAGGGGTAAATGAATGCGGTGTTTGCTTTGAAAAAGGGACGGATTTTGAAAAAAAAATGATGCGACAAAACAAATGCAGCACACAAACCCTAGAATCTAATGGTCACCTAGGTCCAGCTCTAGACCGCTCCTAACTGCCAAAAGACAAGTCGCAGGATAGAATCCTCCACTGCCTCTTTGTCCCCCTGTGGCCGGATAAGTGCCAGGTAAGTGGGAAGGTACTCCACTACGTAAGTAGTGGGCCTAATTAAAAACCACTAGCCTTAGACACACTCGCCTTAGGCACCATAAGAAAACGCGGATAAGCAATGAATTACCCACGGCCCTCTTCTGTCCTAATTGAGCGCGACAGTCCTTAGAGTCATCTCTAGATTTCTTTTAGTTAATGTGGGTCAATGCGGATGCAAGTTTGGTGGTTTTCGGGGACTAGGAAGGGTAATGAAATCCCCAACTAATTTGGATTTGGCCGTGCCCCTTAGTATCCGTATTTAGAATGCAAAACAACCAAGAAACAAAAATCACGCACAATTTTAATTTGCAATTTGCGAGCTGCGATTATTTGCAAAGAATCCTGCAGCAAAGTGTTAATTGGAGCTAAAAAGAGGAGAGGGGAGAGAGCAAGAAGTTACCTGAGGCAAAAATTTTGCAGAGAACCCACCAAGGGGCCGCGTTTCCGCCGCGTATGCCCTCTATTGCCGCCCTTCCGCGGTCAGAATGTGGTAACACTGCACCAAATTTCTTCAGAGAGTCTCTGTAGACTCCCTCAGCTCTCTGGTATTTTCCAAAATTTTTTATCAATTTCCTGCAAGCTCCAGATCTCCTTGCAATGAAACACGACAAATTGTTTAGGGTTTGCACGAATTTTGATTTCAAGAAGTAAAATGGAATAATTCTTTCAATTCAAACTATAAAATGTAAACGAATTAGCGCGTAATCCCCGGCAACGACGCCATTTTGAATGTTCGATTTTCCTGTTGTATAGTATGAATCAATTCAAAAGGTCCTAAAACGGCACCATTTGATTGAAACTATTTCTTGTGTCGGTATTCAGAAAATTTATAAAGAACTTCACAACCAAAAAAATATTTTGACCGCAATCAAACTACGGCGTCAGATGTAGTTTGTAGTGAGTGCGGATCGTCCACAGGGATTGCACGATTCGTTTTTATGATATGCTTGAATTGAAAACTTAATTGACAAAAAAAGAAAACATGATTCAAGAATTTATCATTTGATTCAGGTGTCACGATGTTTAATCAAGAATCAAGAACTGATAAACAATCAAGAATTGGGTTTCGATAATATTTCCAATCAACAGTCAAGAATCTAAAAGAGGCTCGTAGGAATCGATCAGATCGATAGACGTGATGTAATCTAAAGATATCGTGTTCTTGTCCTTCGAAGGAATGATACTAGATTGATGATGATCGACGAGAGTTGGGGCTTTCTCGTGAAACTAAGATTTCATCCTATAACCCTTGTTCTTTCATCGATATCATTCCTCTTCTAGCCTCTACCAAATTCAAGAAACAATCGTATCTCCCCAATTTTGAACGATGTCAATCAAGAAAGCATCGAAACAAAATGGGTCGTCGTTTCTTGAACTTGCTAGGGTTTACAAAACTCATAGGACTCAAGAATCGATTAAAGCTATGTTACATCATCATTCTATTGACCGCCTCGACTCCTCGACGAGCGGAGTTTTATTCACACATCACCACACAGAAAAAATTTACGAATTGTAAAGATATCATGATGCAGAAATTAAAGAAAACAAGATAAAAGAATATCACCTTTATTTATCTCAACAATTTTGATTACATTTGCTTCAAGAACTACAAGAAGAAGAATCTAGATTGTTGATAGGGCGTCGCTCTGCTTCGTGAGTCGTGGATCGGCTCGGATTGCTTGCTCCGTTGAAGATCGGCTTCGCTCGTAAAGGTTGTAGGGATTTTTGCTCAAGGGGTACTCGGGATTCTTGATTTCAATTGGAATTAGGGTTAGGGTTTGCTACAAGCCCTCTCACTAGACTTGAGGAGGAAGGAGATGAAGAAGGAGATTGGCTAAAATGAACTAAAATGAATCACACCCTCTCTTGGATGTAAGATTGTAAGATTTTCTAAGATGATTCACCCTAGGTCTAGGCTTCTATTTATAGACTTCCCAAACCCTAGGTTTAGGTTTGAAATGGTAGTTCCCTCCTAAAGTTTGTTGAGAGAGTTTGTTAGGAGCTGGCTTAGGGTTTAAGCTAGGGTTTAGGAGGAAAGTTCTAGAATGATAGGCTAGTTTAGTGTAGATCAAAGTGTTTGCTGATCTGGTAGAAGTCGCTGGAGTCTTCTGGAAGTTGGAGTGCATTTCTGAACTGTAGCCACTGAGAGAAGCAACTTGGGCCAAAATTTAGTGTCTGAATCACTTGTTCGACCGCGGATCCGCGGCATTAGCAAGCCCCTGCCACGGATCCGCGGCCATGTTGGAGGCTTGGGCCTTGATTCTTTTGGTGATGCTTTGTACTGTATTTTAGGGCTTCTTCTGATATGTTGATTTGCAATTTCTCTTTTATAATGATACCGGATCTGAAATTAGTGAGTTGACGTGTCTTTTGAGCGGTGTAATGTTCGAGCAAGCTTTCCTTTTCCTACACAGACTTCGAAACACGGGTTGCGACATATAGAAATATTGCGATGCCATGCAATGCAGTCAATTTCCCTAGAAATGCTGGTTTTAAGGTCCAGTACATGTAATATGATAATTTGTGATAGATTTGCTAATATGTGAATTATGAATACCGTACACTTCTATATGTATGCAGATGATAGGGAAATTGCTGGTTAAAATATGCAATATTTTCGACTGATCACTCACCCTCATCCAAGAAAAGATAAATCCGTCTTTAACCGAATGTTAAAAGACGGCTGATAGAAAACTGGAAACTGGCAACTTCCAAAAGGGATCCCGAAACGAATTTCAGGATAACCCCGTAACTGTATAAATATACCCGCATTTGTATTATGACCGAATACAAATGCAACTGAGACAAAGATATTATATCTACTCTGTATAATACATGGATCCGGCTTAAACCAAAGCCCACCAGTATTATCTGCCCGAAAAATAACACATGCGTAAACGCACGAGCATTTTTCGAACCCTGCAATAAAACCATACGGCCTCTACAACGTTTCGCCCGGACTTGGGAAACTGTCTGTGGGGGACTCTATTGACTCGTCAGTACCCTGGCAGTGGGTTTAACCACAAACCGTAAGCGGCACTAGCTATGCGTAACGGCTGCCCATGGACTGACCTCAAGGGAGGCTGATGAGCGAACTCATCCAGAAACCCTACTGAGCCTAACAGTGATAATGTATATACAGTCCGGTCCATTCGTCTATGAGTATCGCATATCCGGCCTAGGGGGCTAGTAACGTCAGACCCCTAATAGCTGTATAAGTCGTGTCGGAGTCAAGCCCTGAACACCCTGAGATACTACTGGAGTACCTACCAATAAATCTCACCTGCCTTGGCCAAGGACTTGGTGTAATGGCTTTCCTAGACACAGCGCGACCTCTACCCCCAATACCGGGAGAGACGAATCCCCTGCCGATCCGCTTAGAGGCTCGGGACTGTACCCAAAAACTACCTGTTTGCACGACTCCTTTGAGCCGTGGTATGGTAGAAATCAAAGCACAGTGGGAACTCACACGAGACAAATGACAACCTCAGGTCGATGAACTAACCTGTACACATGTCACCAGGGAACTGCTATCTGACGATATGTATAATACCAACTAGCAGATTCCCGACGAGTCCTGTCCGGTGTACTCATAACCCAATGAGCACCTGTATACATCTTAGGTGATCCAACTGACACCAGTGGCTTGGAGACCGGTCACCGCCCCTCGTCGGGGTCTCGACTGTATACACTAGTCTACTCCGAAGTATCGATGCCCTGTCTCGAAACTCCCACGACTAGGGACCATAGTTAAGGATATGTTTATAGACCACCCAACTCTCACGTATATGATCGCCCTCATACTGTTGGTAGTCAAGCAAGATCCTAAGGTCTCTATCAAAGTGTAATCGTGATCAGTCACCTGAACCTATACACGACTGATAAAGGCAAACCAGATAGCATACTATCATCTCGAGTAAGACTGTCCTACCGGTATAGGTCCTCCGCAATCATTGCAATCATGTACCTGCGATCTAATAATTGACTTTGAGGGCACTATATCCAACAATGGCATTGCATATACCTATGTTAGTACACTTACACCATTATCGATGATGCGTATGTTACACGTACACAGATTTGCCGGCTCACACACTTCATCATCGATAATTGCCATGTCACTACACAGTAGGATTGCTATATAATGATATGACTCTTTGCATAATTTACTTGCTATAGTTACCTGTGCACTTTTATACGACGTTGCATTTGACTTTGGAGATATTGGGAACCGCAAGACATATTTTCAAAACTGGAATTATTTAAAGGAGCAGTTTTCCCTTAATATGATATACCACTGTTCCATGTTGCATGATATACGGATATGCTTACATTTCATCATATGTCGCATATATCATGCTTTATGATTTTACGCATTGAGATATGCTGTCTTCATGAGATTTCTGGATTTGAGAACCGTGGTCATTTTAAAAGAAAGTATGTATTGTTTTAAAACCCGGTTTCTCTTGATATGATATTTCAGTGTGTCCACCATGTGTTTTCTCGGTTCTGAGAGTGGCATGTGAAACCCGATTTGAGGAGAGGTAGGCACCGTCTGCGGGTACAAAGTGGACCCAGTGAGGTACTTGTTCAGTTGATAAAACTGCACATTTGTTATTACATTTTTCCTACTATTTCCATGTCAAAAAAGGTCTTCATTATAATATATCATACATATGAGGGTTTATCTGTAAAAATAATATTTTCCATGTGTTGATATATTATAATTAGCATTTGGTAGGAAAATGTATGCAAATATTATCTTTGACCAATTCTTAACTCTACTAAATATTATTTGAGTTGTTGTGCAGAATTTTCAGTTCTAAAATCAAAGAAATCAAGTTGTTAAAGCAAACCTGCCTAATTAAGAAATCAAAATTAAGAAATCAAGTCTGGCAGCAACTACGAGAAGATTTCCAAGTTCCAAAGCTTCCAAAGATTGCCAAATGTCATACAGATAAAGCCCCAAGAAATTGATCAAGGGATCAGATTAAGTGGCCGTGGATCCGCGGCCATACCCCCCTTGGGCCGCGGATCCACGACAATATTGAGGATTTAGAGGATGCAATTTTCTAGGGTGAATCTTTATAGTTAACTTCCATATTTGGAAGAAAAGTTTCTGGCTTTAGGACTATAAATAAAGACCGAGAGCCTCTTGGAAAAATCATCAAGCCGACGAGATCACGAAGTCCAAGACGGCTCACGCATTCAGGCTGATCATCAACGGTTCATCTACCTCCTTAGAAGAGATCGAGAAGCAAACTAGTATTTGTAATCATTTTCTAAAGAATCAAAGTGTAATGAATATTGTTGATTAATAAAGGTAGCTTTCTTTTTCTTATTCTTTTTCTTCGTAGTTTAATTATGCATTTTCTTTCCATCTCTTTTTCTCCCAACATGCGTGAGTAATTCTCCGCTTGTTAGGGTTCGTAGGATTAGGGTAGGCTAATGAATGATGAACATCCCTAAGCCCTTTTTAAGTCCTATAAAGTTTATGATCTTTATCAAAAGAATCATTAACATCCTAATCGGGAGCGCTAACAATTCGTTGTTAGTTCTGACCGCGATTAGAGATTAGATTAATGATTATTTTGGTAAAGGCTAGATATAAACGAAGTTCCGTGTTGAGATAAGGGTTAAGAGTGGGATTCCTTTTTCCTCCAGAAACCCTAATTTACACGCATCACCGTCGTTCTAGTTTTAAATCTATTAAAGGATAAAAGGGTAACTTTTAATTAATCATCCATAACTACTAAATCCTAACGAACCCTACAAGCTCTTTTATTGTATTAATTACATCCCTAAAATAATCTAGATCTATATATTTTGCATTCTTGCTTAACGTAGATCTAGAAACCTATCCACAAAATTTTTTATTCCTCCTCTCTTTTTCAACACATCTAAAGTAAGAGTAAAAGATTCAATGTTTCCCAGAGGATGACCCGTACTCACCTCGGTCTAGCTACACACGACACCGTTCTGATTGCGGTTATTCTACAAACACACTTTTTCGAACCAATCAAATTGCGCCGTTGCCGGGGATACGTGCGTAATTTTTTTATTCTTACTATTTGTGTTGAATTCTTATACGATCCATATCATAAATAAAACAAAACTGCAAATTGTATATTTAACGATTATTGTGTGAATTTTGCGAGGGAATCTAGAGTCACAGACTTGAAGAAACAGGAGACAGATACATTCATTGAGATCCAAAGAAGTAGAGAAGGCCACAGAAAAAACATTCATCAATTGATCTCTCTCTCTTACGGCGGAACCACGGCCGGAAGTGCACATCGGCGGCGGAAGCGCGGCCAGTTAGGAGATCTAGGGCTTCAGTCTTCTCTGGTAAGATTCTAACCTCCTTCTCTCTTCTCTTAAATCTAATAAAATATCTTTTCTGCAGGATTCTTTGCAAAATATCGCCGCTCAAAAATCTTTTTGCAAAGTTTTGTTTTGCGGTTTGTTTTTGCATATTTTAATACGGATTTTTAAGCGGCAAGACCAAAATCCAAATTAAGTGGGGATTTCATCACCCTTCCAAAGCCCCACAATTCACAAACCGAGCATCTGCATCAACCCTACATTAATTAAAAAAATATCTTGACCAGACTCTAAGGACTGTCGCGCTCAATTAGGACAGAGGAAGGTCGTGGGTAATCTATCGCTTATCCGCATTACTTTTGTAGTGTCTAGGAAAGTGTGTCTAAGGCGAATGGTTACTTAATTAGGACCACTACTTTCGTAGTGGGGAGCCTCCCACTCACCCGGCACTTACCTGGCTACAAGGGTAGTAAAGAGGCGGTAGGGGATTGATCCTACGGCTTGTCGTTTGGAAGTCTAGAAGCGGTCTAGAGACTGGACATAGGTAACCATAGTTCTAGGGTTGTTTGTGCATTTTTGTGTGATTTGTCTAAATCCGTCATTTTTCAAAACAAACCAATTATTTTCTCCCCTTTTTACCCCTTCCCCCTTCTTCTCTTCTTATAATGGGTGACCTAAATAGAAGAACACTTGCTGAGCTTTGCTGTCCACAACCAGATATCTCTTGTTTTCGTAATCCCTTCGGTATACCGTCCGGCTCTTCCATGTCCTTAAGAGATCATATAGAACAAGCAGGAAGAAACAGTTGGCCACCTCAGTCTAGGTCTTACCAACCGTATCCTAATCCTACACATGTTTCAGTTGATACCCAGAGTGAGGAAGCCCCTAGACGAATGTCCATTGCTGAGCACATAGCTAGGGCTAGAGGCCAAAGTTTCAACCCGGACCAATATTAACCATCACCTCCACTTTCCAGAGAAGAGTTTGATAGGCGGTTTGTGGAATATAAGATGTCTATTGAAAATAGCTAACCAACCAACCCATATCAATATTCTTCTTATCATAATATTGATCCTACTCCTACCCAAGTTTCGCAACCATTCTATTTCTATCAATCCAATCCGACTTTTCCACCTTCTCTAGACAGTTCTTCTAATCAGTCATTTGGGAGTTTTAATTATCCACAGGAATTTCAATCTTATACTGAAACCCCTTATCAACCCAAGACTAGTCTGGAGCAGACATTAGAAAAATTTCTGGAATTGTTGAACCAAATTAGGAAGGAAACAACGGAGTGGATGCAAGCAAAGAATTTCAAACCTGCCCAAAATTTTTCAGTATATGATTCGGGCATAGGACAAAATGAGAATTTGGGTAGTGAGACAGAATTGTACACCCTTCCTAATCAAACCTCCCCATTCCAAACTGAAATCCACAACTCCAGTTTCATAGATTCATCAAGTACACCAAATAGAATGTCTGATAAGTTGTGTGACTTTGTAGTGTTTGATTTACTCGATTGTGAAGGGTCTATTTCAAGTGAAACCATACCCAACTCTTGTGATCTCTACACCTCCACTCTTGAACCAAAACTGATTGGAAACCATACTTTTGATGAGATGTTTGAGAATTTTAACCTTCACTTGAATGAGGTGATTGAAGTTGGGGATATATTGATGGATAAACCCGAAATTTTGGATGATTTTGTCCCACCAATTCATCAAATTCTTTCACTTCCTTATGATCATCATCTTGAGCCTTTAATTCTTCCCGAACCCCAAATATGTCTTGAAGTTGATGATAATGGTATACCCGAAGAAATACAGCCTCCATCTTCCACATCTGGTACAGCAACACTCGACACGCTAATTTGTTTACCCATTTCACCTTCTATTTTCTCCGGTTCTTCTTCTGTTCCTATAGTTTCAGTGAGTTTTGATAAATCACAATCCGTTAATTCAAGTTCAATAATACCAGAAATACAACTTGATTTGGATATTTTTGAAAATGAGGTAGATGAGTTTTTTGGGTCTTCTACCTCAATTATTTTTGATGAATCAAGTAGGATAAATTCTGGCACAAAACTCTTTGACAGCAAAATGTTCAATCACACCATTGATAAAAGATTTGAAGAATTTTTTGCTGACGAACTTGAATTTTTAAACAATATGGATTTTGTGATTGATCAATCTCCACCTATAGAGGTTGAACCGTCATCATTCCTTCTTCCTAATCATTCACATTCATCCTCATTCTTTCTTTTCTCTAATTTCAAATTCAAACCCATTTCAGACCACCTCTTATCCCTTCCCCATTTTTTCTTGACTCGATACACCACATTCTTCCACCGACCTATACGCTATACTGATAAAATCTTTGAATGGTTGGTGTTAACTTTTGGTCGTTGTAAAGTCTTACTTTGACCAAATGACTCACCCCCTCTTAAAATGCTTCATATTGTCTAACCCATATTTGAAGGGGGGGTATATTTTTGGCTCTTGAACATAACTTTTGTCTTCAAATTTGTGAGCCAAAAATAAATTTGGGGGAGGATTTTCACATTTATATATTCTTGCCTCCATTAATAATGACCTCCCAAGTTTACAGTTTTTTGTGATCCAGCAGATAGCAACAGTGAGGACACTGTTGAAAACAAGTTTGGGGGAGGTTTGTGCTTATTTACGCATCATATTTTGATAAGCACAACATTTTGAAATTTTTTTTTATAACAAAAGTGTAGAAAGTGAAAAATTACATCGAAAAGATAGGAATAGTTAAAGAAAACCAAGAAAATTAGAAGTTTTCTTAAACAAACTGGTAATAAGTAGTTATGAGCCGTTGTCCCAAGGGTTAGTAAGATGAAGGAAGTCACTAATCTGAGGATAAAAATAAGTCTGAAAAATAGTCCCTATTCTGGAAGCCAAACATTTGAATGTTAATACCCTACTATATGCACTTACACACGTCTTGAAACTCGGGATAGTAGAGGATACCTTAAAATGCTCTTGTCTAAAAGCCAAAATATGAAGGAAATAATAAATGAAGAAAATATAAAAATGGTGAAAAGAAAAATGAACACTGGTTTTGTTATCGCCAAGGCAGCAATAAAAAAATATAGCGAGGGTGCTTCATCACCTAGTGCCTTAGACCAACTGGTCTGGGAGTCACTACTAAGCCTTAGGTGGTGCAAGCCGAGGAAAATACTATCACCTAATCAGCAAGCACATAAGTAATCGGTCGGTTAGTACCTCAAGAAGTATTAACGGTCGCATGAAAATGTGTGAGCAAATCTAAATATTCATCAAATTAAAAAGTACTGAGGTAGATGGACAAGAGTATGATAGCTTGAATTGAATTCTCCGAGTGTAGGGATGTTCTTTACACACACATAGGGTTATATGATCAATGTTTGGATGAAAGAGTAGGAATGAAGAATAAGACGATGTTTTATTGAGTGATGATGTCATTTCTAACATCTTTTCATGACTATTAAGATAAGGCTCATAACAACTGAAAAACTAGTATTAGTTGGAAACTCTTATTTTCAAAGTATTTCTTTTATGGTTATTATCTTTATAAGTAAATTCCACCATCTCTCTTTTATTATAGGATTTTGTTGGTGTAATCCGCTGAAAACCCTCAGGAGACAACACACCTCCTACTAGGGACACCTAGAGGTTTAACGGCTTGTTGCACGTGCTCAGTGCAATCGTGTTTGCCTACGAAAGTGTACTTAGTTTTCTCCTTTCTGTTTCTCGTTCTCTTGAATAAACTAGTTTGCTCGCGACGATCAAAGATAAGTTTGGGGATATTTGTTCAGTTGATACAACTGCACATTTTTTATTACATTTTTCCTACTATTTCCATTTCAAAAAAGGTCTTTATTATAATATATCAAACATATGAGGGTTTATCTGCAAAAACAACATTTTCCATGTGTTGATATATTATAATTAGCATTTGGTACGAAAATGTATGCAAATAATATCTTTGACCAAATCTTAACTCTACTAAATATTATTTGAGTTGTTGTGCAGAATTTTCAGGTCTAAAATCAAAGAAATCAAGTTGTTAAAGCAAACCTGCCTAATTAAGAAATCAAAATTAAGAAATCAAGTCTAGCAGCAACTACGAGAAGATTTCCAAGTTCCAAACCTTCCAAAGATTGCCAAATGTCATACAGATAAATCCCCAAGAAATTGATCAAGGGATCAGATTAAGTGGCCGCGGATCCGCGGCCATACCCCCCCTTGAGCCGCGGATCCACGGCAATATTGAGGATTTAGAGGATGCAATTTTCTACGGTGAATCTTTACAGTTAACTTCCATATTTGGAAGCAAAGTTTCTGGCTTTGGGACTATAAATAAAGACCGAGAGCCTCTTGGAAAAATCATCAAGCCAACGAGATCATGAAGTCTAAGACGGCTCACGCATCCAGGCTGATCATCAACGGTTCATCTATCTCCTTAGAAGAGATCGAGAAGCAAACTAGTATTTGTAATCATTTTCTAAGGAATCAAAGTGTAATGAATATTGTTGATTAATAAAGGTAGCTTTCTTTTTCTTATTCTATTCCTTCGTAGTTTAATTATGCAATTTATTTCCATCTCTTTTTCTCCTAACATGCGTGCGTAATTCTTCTCTTGTTAGGGTTCGTAGGATTATGGTAGATGATGAACATCCCTAAACCCTTTTTAAGTCCTATAAAGTTTATGAACTTTATCAAAAGAATCATTAACATCCTAATCGGGCGCGCTAACAATTCGTTGTTAGTTCCGACCACGATTAGAGATTAGATTAATGATTATTTTGGTAAAGGCTAGATATGAACGGAGTTCTGTGTCGAGATAAGGGTTAAGAGTAGGATTCCTTTTCCTTCCAGAAACCCTAATCTACACGCATCACCGTCGTTCTAGTTTTAAATCTATTAAAGGATAAAAAGGGTAACTTTTAATTAATCATCCATAACTACTAAATCCTAACGAACCCTACAAGCCCTCTTATTATATTAACTACATCCCTAAAATAATCTAGATCTATATATTTTGCATTTTTGCTTAACGTAGATCTAGAGACCTTTCCACAAAATTCTTTATTCCTCCTCTCTTTTTCAACACATCTAAAGTAAGAGTAAAAGATTCAACGTTCCCCAGAGGACGACCCGTACTCACCTCGGTCTAGCTACACACGACACCGTTCTGATTGCGGTTATTCTACAAACACACTTTTTCGAACCAATCAGTACCCCGAGGCAAGAAGACTCGTATATGTTAGACGGTGAGCCTGGCAAGGGAGCACTACCTACCGGTGATAGTATTTGGACTCGGCGGTTATCCGGAGGATACCGACCGGAGTAGCGAGATGGATATGAGGGCCGACCAGGGTGTGCGGCGCTTGAGGGCCGATCTGAAGATGCGGCGCCTGAGATATATGAGGATTTACGTATCGATGCTGGACACGGTTTCATTATGTTTCGGGTGTCGATGCTGGACACTCAGGTTCCATGATTTTGATGTGTCGCGAGGGACACATGTTGATTTATATTCTCATATTTTCATGCATATGCTTTTATGATATTTACATGCATGATGTTGTTGCGTCAGTGGTTGACGCGTGGACTAGATCCACATACATACATACATACATACATTGATTTTACTGTTGGATGTTATACACATGCTTATAGACATTGATTAACTTGTTGGCATGCATACAGACCCGGTTACCCTAGATATCATAGTATTACCTTTATAATATAGTTGACTTAGGAGTCGTTGTTTATTCGATTTCTATCTGTTGATATTTTTCTACTCACGAGTTGGCAACTCACCCCCGTTGTGCCACAGTTCTTGCCGGTTGACCACTTGGATCAGTAGTGGCTTCGCTGGTACACAGTTGCATTCGGGTGTTTTGTATTGGTAGGTGGGACACTTGTATCGTACCCACTCTTGTATCTATATTTCATTTTGTATCTAGTTAACTCCATCGATCGAAATTTGTAAATTGTATAAGTAATGAACTTAGGGGGATTATGGTTGCGAGACTTAGAGCGAGGGGTTTTCTGCTACTTGTGGTTTTGATGTCTTGCTTATTCTTGATCTTTTGTGGTGAACTTCGCCGTTGGGCGTCGTATACTCATATTTATGTCTTGCGTGGTTGTGACCCGCCGTTTGGCGAAGAGCTAGCTCCCGCTTGGGGATGCCATTATTCTTATTATGTATTTGTGGTTTTGGATCAAAATATACAAAGGAGGTGCTACCCAATTTTCAAAAAGACGAAACCTGTTTTTTTTTAACTTGCATAATCCACTTGCATTTTCATGTTCCTTTTCTTTGCATTAAGAAAACTTGATTTCATTATACCTTTATTTCAAAACTTCACCTTCTTTATTTTTCTTAAAAGGTTTAGATTTCTGGGTTTTAGCTTACTTGAATTACGCTACGCCTTTAGACGTTGCATGATTTAAGTGCTGGTCACGAGCTAATATTTCGGGTCGTGACACAAGTCGCATAAGATTTATATTCAAACGGGTTGAAATATCTATCTTTATGTAGCTTGGTTAGTATTGTCTCGCTAATATGACCAAGTCTACAATGCCAAATGAAAGATTCATTTATGTCTGAAACCTTTCTTTTGTTTGTGTATTGTATATTGAAAACTGTATGCTGGTTTAGGACGTATATCCCGTTATTTAATGTACCAGACCCAATCAACTCTTGATTAAGGTTAATGTTCATAACATTAGATTGCAATACAAAATTATATCCAGCATTGTCCAAAAACGATACAGATATAATATTACATAACATCGAAGGTTCAAAATAGCATGGGTTCAAAACCAATATACAACCCAACGGCAAACCAAGGTGATACTCTCCTACTGCTGTAGCATGTACTGAGGAACCATTCCCAACCCGGAGAGTGTGATCACCTTTCTTCAAAAACCTGCTATTTCTCAGCCCCTGCACACAATTGCAGATGTGAGATCTTGACCCAGTATCTAATACCCAGGAAGTATAGTTAATTGAAAAACAATTTTCTGTTACAAACACACCTGAAGTGGAAGCATCGCCATGCTTCTTCTTCTTGAGGTCGGACAGGTATCCAATGCAGTTTCTCTTCCAGTGCCCGGTCTGGTGGCAGTGGAAGCATTCCTCTCGTCCTGTTGCAGCAGCCCCTTTCTTGTCCTTTCCCGGTGCCTTTTTCACTCCGCCTCCCGGCTTGATGTGATTCTTCTTTTTCTTTTCTTTGGCCTTGGCTTTCGGGACGGTGAGGACTTCTCCATGTTGTGCATGTTGAAGTTTACAATGAACTGAGCAAAGGAAGGGGGAAGGGACTGTAGAACAATATCAACATACTGTTCGTTCTCCATGGTCCAACCCAGGTCCTCAAGTTCTTTGATAAGTCCAATCATCTTCAATACATGGTCACTTACATACGTGCCAGCAGCCATCCGCATCTGAAACAACATTCGAGATGCCTCGTATCGGAGAGTACGAGATTGCTTTCCATACAACTCCTTTGTATGGAGAAAGATGGATTGAACATCTATCTTCTCTTGCTGCTTCTGATGTTCATTGTTCATAGAAGCAAGCGCAACACACTTCTCTGTTGCGCAATCTATATCCCATGTCTTACGGATTTCTTTATCCGCAACTGAAGAATCAGGGCCTGGACTAGGAGGGGCTAGAGTAGTCAGGACGTATCTGACCTTATCATAGATCAGGGAAATATTTACGTTCCTTAGCCAATCTTTGTAATTCGGACCCGTTAGTTTATTCTTGTCTATTAAAAGCTTAAGTCCCGTCATAGGTATTTGCCATTAGAAGAGAGAAAAGAAGACACTCAGCGATTGCTCCTGCATAATTATATTGGTTATTAATCTTATCTAATCGATGTCTCCCACTACTTTTTATCAAATTTTTCTTCAAACCTTTAAAAAGGAAACTAGCCAGGATTAATTGCAATCTACAAGTTCGTTAACCGGTCGGCCAGGCCAGTGCCGGTACTCCGAAGGAGGTTCCCCGTGCCTTCGCACAGACCTAATTAAAATAAACCTCATTTTCCTAGAGGCGTAACCCCGTTGACACCTTTCTAGACACCTACTGGATTAGCTAATTGTAAAGTGCAAACCTCTCCCGGGAGTAACTTTTACTCACAGTGGTATCGCGATCTAACTATCATATAGAATGTATGCAATCTCATTGCAAATTTCAACTCTTGAAATTCCCGATATGATTTTTACCCCTAGCGTCTTATGACCTTAATTATAGTCAACAAATCATAAGCACTAGTCAAGTTCTACCCGCCATTTCGGGATTGATTTAGACCCACCCGCATGACCCTTAACTATGGTCAACAAAGTCATGCAAATGTCCTAATCGACGCATCAAATGCTTTGTAGGAAGACATCACTTAGCTACCGTACACCACGCCTTAACTATAGTCAACAAACGTAGCACGAATACTATGTACTCTGCTTCCTAATGGCGGAAGGCTAAGGATGGTTTTTATGAAAACCTTTAATATTTGAACTTGATATCGTTGTAGAATCGAGTGACAAGGAGAGGTTTAAGCTCCATTTTTAAAAGTCAAATGGTTTTATAGAATTTTTCTAATCTTGCTAAAGAGGTCACTCCCGGTGAAGAGATCTCAGTGTTGGATATAGTGCCCTCAGAGTCAATTATTAGATCACAGGCATGTGATTGCAATGATTGAGGGAGGACCTATGCCGGTAGGAAAGTCTTACTCAAGATGATAGTATGCTATCTGGTTTATCTTTATCATCGTGTATTGCTTCAGGTGAACTTACAGGTCACCACTGCACGTTGATAGAGCCCTTAGGATTCTTTCTTGACGGCCAGCAGTATGATAGCGATCATAAACGTGGGAGCTGGGGTCCATAAGCAGATCCTTAAAAGGTCCCTAGTCGTGGGAGTTTCGAGACTGGGCATCGATACTCCATCAGTAGACTAGTGTATATAGTCGAGACCCCGACGAGGGGAGGTGTCCGGTCTCACAAGCCATTGGTGTCAGTTGGTTCACCTAAGATGTATACAGGTGCTCATTGGGTTATGAGTACACCGGACATGACTCGCCGGGAACATGCTAGTTGGTCTTATACCAGACATCAGATAGCAGTTCCCTGGTGACATGTGTACAGGTTAGTTCATCGACCTGAGATCATCATTTGTCTCGTGTGAGTTCCCACTGTACTTTGATTACTACACTACCACGGCTCAAAGGAGTCGTGCAAACAGGTTTTAGTTGGGTACAGTCCCGAGCCACATGGAGGCAGTGAGCGGATCTGCAGGGGTTCGTCTCTCCCGGTATTGGGGGTGAGGTCGCGTTGTGTCTAGGAGAGCCATTACACAAAGCCCTCAGCCGAGGCAGGAGATTTACTGGTAGATATTCCAGTAGTATCTCAAGGTGTTCTGGGCTACGCTCCGACACGACTTGTACCGCTTTTGTGGGTCTGACTTTTACCAACCCCCTAGGCCCGTCATGCTATACTCATAGACGAACGGACCAGACTGTACGGATATTGTCACTGACAGGCTCAGTAGGGTGTCAGGATGAGTTCGCTCATCGACGTCCCTTTTGGTCAATAGCTGGTATCCCGTTACGTATGGATAATACCTCTGACGTGCTAGTGGTTAAATCCACAGCCAAAGTATTAACGAGTCTTTAGAGTCCCCCACAGACAGTTTCTCAATTTTCGGGCGAAACGCTGTAGAGGCCGTATGGACATATGGCAGGGTTCGATCATATACGTGCGGTATTGCACGGATAATGATCGGACGGATAATACTAGTGGTCTTTGGTTTAAGCCGGATCCTAGTATTGTACAGTGTAGATTTTGTCTCTTTGCATTTGTATTCGGTCGGAATACAAATACGGGTATGTATATACAGTCGCGGGGTTTTCCTGTAATTTATTACGGGATCAGTTTTCTGAAGTTGCCAGTTTGCTTTCCGTTTCGGCCAGATTTCCTTTGTTCCTTCATGGCCGGATTTTTCTGATGGAAGGGCTAATTTGCATATTTGCAAATTAGCATTGTGGAAGGGGTTTCTTGTAAATGGAGAGATTATGATAGCATCTTTGCCTTTTTCTTTCTTAATGGTTTGCATTAATGAGATAAGATTTGATTTGAAATGGGTGTGACAAATATTCCTCAATATCATCACATTTTCTTATGCTCACCCATTCACCTAGCTTGTGCTCACCTTCCTTGTATTTTTTCTCCCTCATATTTTTGGCTGGCCACATTTTGGTGAGGAGGAGAGGAAATTTCATTTTTGGTGTTGATTTCATTTAGCTTGCTAAAAAATTACATTGCTCATCTCCAAAGTTCTTTCTCTTCTTCATCATCTTTATGGCAACTTCACAACCCCATGAGACAAGCTTACTACACTTAGCCTACATCATCCTTGGGCATGTCGACTCGCCAACTTCGTGCTCGAGTAGCCTCGGTCCAGAGGTGGGAGCCCGTAAAAAAACCCGGCGATGTGGTGCCCGTTCCCATGAGGAGATGAAGACCGGAGATTTCGCGAGGAGATCGGAGTGGAGACCGAAGACTGAAGGACACGGATCGCTCGGTATAGCTCTCTACCCTTTCTCTTGTTAGCTAGCATTAGGTTAATGGTTCGATCCGGGTTTTTAGGATGCGGTAGTGCCGGTTTAAAGTCAAGAAAATTTTTTGTTTCCGCATTTTGGCCTCGGATAGACGGCCGGGGCGCTACCGTAGTCCTACATGGTATCAGAGCCACGCCATTAACCTAGTCTAGCTTGCTCTAACGTGTTTACAAGTTCGATCGAACGAATTTTCTAAAAACCGCGTTTCCATGTCGTACTTTCTGTCGAATTTTTCTGTGCTCTAAAAATTATTTGGTACATTGGAAAATTACGTACAGGGTTTTTTTATGAATTCTGTTAAAATTTGGTAGGCTGATGTTAATGTAGCGCGGCGGATCAGCGGCCAAAACCACGTTTTGGCCGCGGATCCGCCGCCGTTCTGTGGCCAAACTGTACCAAATTTTTACTGTGGCTCTCTGACATGGAAATAGGGTTTCTGGTATATTCGTTTTGGGCCCAGATATTTTTGAGTGCTACAGTTGTGCTTGGGGCCCACTATGGGAAATTTAGTCGATCGAAAATTTTAAACATGTTAGTTCACAGTATTTACATTATATCTGCGACCGTGAATGTCATTCGATTGGTAAATCCTGTCTAACTGCTATAGCCCTTTTAGACGGATTTGCGAACGTGACATTCACGTTGATGTCCTGTGTTGTCCTGTGATGTTGCGGATTTGTCGTGGTGGATAGCCTGGATGCAATGGTAGTACAATTTGGTTATTTATGTACATTTGATATTGCGGGGCGAGCGTCCGACATGTGGACTGCTTTCACTGCCTGTTTGTATATTATTCTTTTAGGGAACGACCGGGCTGAGGTCGATGCACCCGTTGTATATTTTTACTTTCTGTACTAGGATTACCCGCGGAGGGGTGCACGGGTAGCCGAGTTCTAGAGGGCAACGAGCCCGCATCTCATGGCATTGAGACGGAGGGCGCTTAACTCTAGAATTGGCGGGCTATTCGACGCACTCGTAGGGGGTACAGGTTGACCCAAGGAGGGGTGCCCAAGTTACCGGATTCTGTGAAGTGCTGGGTGGTCCATTCACGTTGCTGAAGGGGGCTGCCTCGCTTCAGGTTTTGGCGGGTAACTTGCCGCGCCCGTAGGGGTCTAGGATTTCATTGCACAGGCAATCCACACGACCAGGGGAACGTTGGGTTTCAGTAGCGGCTCAATGAAACCCGGGGATCCCAGATATCTGTATTGTTCTGTGATACTTATTACATTTCTGTGATGTTGCATTTTATCACGCCTTGAGCGAATATTATATATTGATATATATATATATATATATATATATATATACTAGTAGATGTTGTATATGTTTTGCATCCGCGCTAATCCAGTCCCCACTCTGTCGTTAGTTAAGTAACCTAACGGGTGATGACAGGACCCAGTGGCGAATGTGGATGGCATATACGTACATCGTATTTTCGTTCTTTATTGGTGTGATCAATTGATGGGACTGCATTGATTCGGATCAATGCAAGCGAAACAAACCTATTCTGATGTTGTTGGAACAATTTTCAAAAAGCTGTTATTGCAAGAACGTTCTCTTTTATTTTGCACAGTGGTATTCGGTTATGAATATCCAGCACATCAGTCGACGAGGCAAGGGCCGAGATCCCTTCACTGAGAGTGACCCCTTGGACAGAAGTTTGCGTCAGGGTAATAACTTCACTATAACCGATTACTTTTTGCTTTGCATCGTGGTATTCTGTTGGAATATCATGCGCCTCATTCTACGGGGAAAGAGCCGAGATCCCTTCACCGGGAGTGACCTCTTTAGCAAAAGGTTTTCGCCACTTTATTTTTATAAAAAGCTATCCGGTTCCTTCAACGATATCAAGTTCATTACATTAAAGGTTTTTCGCCAAAAACCAGTCGTAGACCTCCGTCGTTTCTTACAAATATTACTTAGTATTCGTGTTGCATTTATTGACTGTGTCAAGGCGTAGTGTGCGGTAGCTAAGTAGTGTTTGTTTGTGGCATATTAATGGGATTGGTTAGGACAGTCGTGCGGCCTTGTTGACTGTGTCAAAGGCTTGTACCGGTGGGTTTAATGCAATCCAGGATAATGACGGGTTGAACTTGACTAGGGCTCTTTGATTTGTAGACTGTGTCAAGGTCACTTGGGTCCTAGGGGTAAAAACATACATCGGGAATTTCTAAAGAAACTGAAACTTGCCAGGCATGCGCATACCTTTTGGAGTGTGATAACGTGAGTGGATTCTGTCACGTTATCATGCGATGATAGTTGGATACCGATTCCCACTGATGAGTTGGTTTACTTCTCGGATGATCCCGACTAATTCTTCTTTCAGGTTTGGAGGAGAATTTGAGGTTACAGTGCGAGGTTTCCTGATTAGATAAATTGATAACCATTCTGATCTAGGTTAGAGTGCACGCTGAGTGTTTCTTTTCTCTCTCTCTTTGGCAACGACCATGACCCGACCCTTGACTATGACTCAGTGACCAAGTTGACCGAACCTTCTTAAACACTGGCTTTTGGATTGTCAGAGTTGCAAACCTCTTTGCCACTACTACTTTTACCCTTTTCTCCAGAACACCCCGTATTACTACGAACGTCCACTTCCATTGGATAAAACCATCGTATAGTTATATACGAACTCGAATGAATTTATTCGAGGATGGTTTCTGGATCTGGAGAAAACGAATAGGACTATTCAGTTGTCTTTTCCTTTTACCTTCTCTCAGATTGCGAGTGCTCCTTGGATTAGGGCAGTACACCCATTAGGCAAATTAGATAGCCTTCTTCCAAACCATAGGCAGGTGCCGACCGGTAGGGAATGAAGAAAACCAATTAGCCTAACGATGGTGTACAGAAGGTATTAAGTAAAGACAAATAAAGGTATTAGTAAGAGGGCAAAGTAAATTGCGACTGCTATTCACAACCAAACCAAGTATTTCATTACCACTCCCATTTCACATTTGTATTTCTCCATAACACTCTGTATCACTACGAAGATCCATAGTTATTTGGATACTCCATCGTATGGTTATATACGAACCCGAAAGGAACTTGTTCCAGTTCGGGGATAGATTCTGGTTCGGGAGAAATAGGAATAAGGTTTATTCGGTTGTCTTTTATCTTCACCTTCTCTCGCATTGCGAGTGCTCCTAAGATTAGGACAGTACACCCATTTTGCTTATTGGATAGTCTTCTTCCAAACTATAGGCTGGTGCCGAGCGGTATGGAAGGAAGAAAACCATTTGGCCTAAAGGGGTGTACAGAAGGTAATGACTAAAGACATATGAAGGGATTTGGAGGGATGGAAAAAAAATATAAGGTTACAGTTGTGAATCTGGATAATGGAAGAGGCATTACTAGGAATACCCGGATACCCCTTCGAAACATTTCAATGTTTCGGTTTCACTGTGTATTGTTAAAAGGAAACTGATTTCCTAATTTGACACTTGCTCCAGGGTATGTATTTACCAGATATGATTCTCACATCTGTATGGTTTTTACAGATGATGAGTGAGAGTAAGTTATTGGGAATTAGGTGATCATCCTCATTATATCGGAATTCGTTGTAATTGGTGATATTTGAGGAAATCACCTAGGTAGTTTGCCGGACGGCAAATATTTGGTTTTGAATATCCGTTGTTATGCACCAATTTCAAATTGATATATCTGTAAGTCTATTTTTATAGAGTGAGATATACCTTTTTTTGAAATTATGTCCATGACATTTACCTATATTAGTGGATGGTTAGGTAAGGAGCATTAAACAGTGGTGTAATTTTTCTTAACCATAAGTACAGTTTTCAACCTACGACACACAGGGAATGAGTTATCAGACTCAAGGGACTTATACAGAGTATTGTATGTTGTCCAGTGTCCATTAGGATAGAGGGGTTGGTCTTCTTACTATATTCGGTTTACTTATGACTTCTCCAGTTTTTAGACATGTGTTTCGTAGAAATGCAGGGTCTGAGATTTGAGAAGTTATAGGTATAAGAATAAAGTAGAGAACCAGGCGTTGCAAGTATCGGGATTCTTCAAGGTGATCGAAGATGTAGATACTTGTGTATGGTATTCAGTTGATAGTAATGATTAAGAGAACTTACTTCTCTTTCAGGTTACTCATAATTGGAAGCACTCCTATGTTGAGTAATGCTGATCAGCCTCTCTCCATTTAGTTGACATTCACTAGAGACAGCTGCATGATTTGAATCTAGTTCCAATTAAATCAGTGCCTCTATTTCTATATTGGATATAGAATAGTTCATATCGTAATAATGTTAAGGTACGGGGAGTTGCCGGCTTATTCTTAAAACCAGACTCTGGATAACTCAAGGCACGTTTCTGTAATGGCAGTTTGTGGGTTAACCCGGGCTATGACGAGGGTTGAGTTTCTACCATCTGGAAGATCAATAGTGATATTGTTCTTGACTCGCCACGGTTTTAATAAAAATGGATTTTTTCAGAAAACAGTAGTGGGAGTATGGTAGAACTGGAAGTGATTCCAGAACCGCAAATGATTACTGAAAATTTGATAAGAACCTAAAGATTCAATCTGGTTCGACATTTCATTGACCACTCCGCAGATATGGTGGGTAACCTCAAGCACTCGAGAGGTACTTCGGTATGCTCAAGGACGGTGACAGGGAGGTTCTTGTCTACCCAGAGTTGCCATTGCTATTGTTCCAGACTGTGAGTCCCGACAGGAGGATAAGTGTAGCGTCGTTCTAAACTAGCTTTAGAAGTGCACGTTTATATGACTCTGCCAGAGGGTTGTCGTAGTCAGTGGGAGCAGCGGAAGCATAGTGTACAAGTAGCTTATGTCTATTTATGGACTAATGCAGATATAGCGGAGATAGATCATCTATTTTTGATGTGACAGTCATAGGTTTGACTTCATCAGAATAGGGGATAGATCTGTTAAGAAGGTAGTAGGGTGTGATGTCCTGGTATTTGGATGACATACACAGAGTGTGAAGTGAAGTTCCTATACTACGATCGGTTATGCTTTGGTTGTCACATAGTGGTTTCTCCACATAGGATATAAATATTATATCATACATTCTGGTTACTAGATCTATGGTTTTAGATCTAGATTTGGGTAGTTTCACAATCTGGGTACTTAGACAGCATTCTAATGGTATTTTAGAATGGACGACTCCTGGCACGGTAGTGTACCTGCAGGTGATGGAGTCACCCTCTCTAAAGGTGTCTTACAGACTAAAGGGGAGAGGGATGTGCATGATTGGCAGATCACTTGCTTAGGCAATTGAGTCAATCATGACATGTCAAGTACCACACTAGATGTTGTTCTTGCTCGGGATGCAATAAGTTGATATTAATCCAATCCCGGAGAAACATTCGGAAGCAGTTTTAGAACATAAGTGAGTGTTCTAGGGATTTTATAACGGCAGCCTCCTTTAGGAGACAGTTATCATTCCAGGCTTCCAAGGTAACCTGGATGGCAGAGTGGCTGTCAGAGTTATAGTTTTTCCCCTGACGAGGGGTAGTAGTTTGGACAGGAGGTCCAAGAGGATACTGAGGGAGGCATGGCGCAGGATACTGATTGGTTTCAGTTGACGATACAGTTGAAGAAGTTTGGATTTAGAGTTCATTTATGAACTAGGTCCCATCAGATATCCAGACACATTCTAAGACAGGTATTGCTCATTTCGGGAGATGGATTTTTCCATGAACTTGAGATAAAGATAGACATAGAAAGAAACATCAGAGCGGATCCACTCACTGAGGCTATTCCTCGAAAGCAATAGTTTCGCAAACGGGCTTTGTGAGACTAATTAGTAGAGGAGTTGGGTGTTCGGTATCACACGGGCTGTGAGTATGCGACATTGCAATAATTAGCCTTGAGTGCAAGTGGGAGATTGTTGGATATAGTGCCCTCAGAGTCAATTATTGGATCACAGGCATGTGATTGCAATGATTGAGGGAGGACCTATGCCGGTAGGACAGTCTTACTCAAGATGATAGTACGCTATCTGGTTTATCTTTATCATCGTGTACTGCTTCAGGTGACCTTACAGGTCACCATTGCACGTTGATAGAGCTCTTAGGATTCTTGCTTGACGGACAGCAGTATGATGGCGATCATATACGTGGGAGCTGGGGTCCATAAGCACATCCTTAAAAGGTCCCTAGTCGTGGGAGTTTCGAGACTGGGCATCGATACTCCATTAGTAGACTAGTGTATACAGTCGAGACCCCGACGAGGGGCGTTGGCCGGTCTCACAAGCCATTGGTGTCAGTTGGTTCACCTAAGATGTATACAGGTGCTCATTGGGTTATGAGTACACCGGACAGGACTCGCCGGGAACATGCTAGTTGGTCTTATACCAGACGTCAGATAGCAGTTCCCAGGTGACATGTGTACAGGTTAGTTCATCGACCTGAGATCGTCATTTGTCTCGTGTGAGTTCCCACAGTACTTTGATCGTTAGGTCTACGTTACCACTCCCAGTACTTTCGGGGTTGCGGAAACGGTAAAACAAAAATTTTTCTTGACTTGGTAACATGGACCGTAAAAGCCGAATCTTTGCTAAACTAGAAACTAGCAAACCATAAGTGGTGTTAACTACTATGCCGTAGAAATTATACCTCACGATACCCGTCCTTCGGGTCTTCATTTCACTATCCTGCTCGTCGATCCATGCTCCGAGGGTTGATCCGGACTTTGGTCACCTCCGCGGCCTTCTTGAGTCGAAAACGATCCACCCGAGAGTTGTACACCGAACTCTACCTCGAGCCGAGGCAACTAGGACAACAAGATCGTTAGTCTTGATACCCTAGGTTGTGTAGAAGAGAAAGATGGAGGTATTTGTCTATGTGGATTCTTTTTCTCTCAACACATGAGATCAAAAGAATTTATGAAGAGGAGGAAGATGAAGGAGGTCAAGCAACCATGGAGCTCTTTCTTTCTTCTCACTTCAAGAGAGAGAATGAGAAAAGAGAAATGAAAAACTTAACCAAAGAAAATGAACCATGGTTGCAAAATAATACTAAACACCATCATTACAAATCCTATCATGATAAAGTTGATGCTACATTGATTTGACGATTTTCATAATCCAATGACCATTTTCATTATCAAAATGAAAAAGAAAACCAAAGAAGAGTGTAGACCTCTCATGAAGGTCAATGGTCAACTTTGGTCAACGGGTCAACAAAGTCAAGAGTGGTCAAGGTGGTCAAATGGTCAAAGCAATTAGCCATCGCATAATTATCACTAAAAGGATTTGTAAATAATGTCTCCGGCTCATAATGGTTTTGACCGAACGAATTGCCATAACCCTAATGAGTCCACCTCAAAATGGTTTTGACCGACTCAACTTTCAAAACCCTAATGAGCCTGCCACATAACGGTTTTGGCCGAACCAACTGCCAAAACCCTAATGAGGCACCTCCTCCTTCATCACTCCTCAAAACTGTGCATACACACCCGCATCCGCATTCCGTTGAATGCGAATGCACAGAAGACAAAACAAATCCATCCGTACAATACTAGGATCCGGCTTAAACCAAAGCTCAACAGTATTGCCTGCCCCAACAGCATACGCACACAAGTGCACGTAAGTGATCGCAGCCCTGCCGTAAAAACCATACGGCCTCTACACGTTTCGCTCAGTGCAGGGAAACTCTGTGTGTAGGACTCTAAAGACTCGACACTACGCTGGCAGTGGGTTAAACCATAGACCGCAAGCGGCACTAGCTGTACGTAACGGTCCCCAGGTAGATGTCGATAAGAAGGCCGATGAGGTAAACCCATCCGAACTCTTACTGAGCATGTATGTGACAATCTCCGTACAGTCCGGTCTGTTCGTCTGATACATCGCATGGCTAGCCTAGGAGGGTGGCGAACGTCAGTCCCCTAATAGCGGTACAAGTCGTGTTGGAGTGTAGCCCAGAACACCCTGAGATAACACTGGAAACCTACCAGTATACCTCACTTGCCGTGGCCAGGGACTACATGTGTAATGGCTCTCCTAGACACAGCGCGATGTCAACCCCCAATACTGGGAGAGACGAATCCAGTCTAACCGTCACTGCCTCCAAGTGCTTCGGGACTGCACCCAACTACTACCTGTTTGCATGACTCAGTAGAGCCGTGGTAGGGTAGTAATCAAAGTGCAGTAGGAACACACTCGAGGCGAAGTGACAGTGTTAAGTCAGCGGACTAAGCTGTACTCATGTCACTTCGGAACTGTTAACTGATGATAGGTATAGTACCAACCAACAGTTTCCGACGAGTCCTGTCCAGTGTACTCGTAATCTAACGAGCATCCGCATACTATCTCAAGTACGACGTACTGACGGCTGTGGGACAGACCGTCTCCCGCACTGGGATAAGAAGCGCATACGCTAGTCTACTCTGGAGTATTGATGCCCTGTCTCGATTATCCCACGACTAAGGACATGCATAAGGATGTGCTTATGGATTACCCAGCCCTCACGAGTGTGATTGCCATCACAACGCTGGTAATCAAGCAAAGATCCTAAGGGCTCTACCAATGCGTATAGGTGATATAATAAAGAAACACATATACACATTAAAGCAGAGACAAACCAAGTAGCATACTACTATTTCGAGCAAGATTGTCTATACAACTGTGAATATCCCAAGCTTCCATCAAGTAATATACATACTAGTATGATACAGTAATGGCCTCTAGGGCATATACACTAACAATCTCCCACTTGCACTAAGGTTATGTACTGGCGTATCGAAGACCTATCATCTCGATCAGCCGCTCGAACTGAGTCTGGGGCAAGGCCTTCGTGAATTGGTCCGCTGTGTTGTCTTTTGTGTCCACTCTCCGCACCTCGATCTCCTGGCGATCAATGATCTCCCTGATCAGGTGATACCGCCTTAAGATGTGCCTGGATTTCTGATGGGACCTTGGTTCCTTCGCTAAAGCTATAGCCCCATTATTATCGCAATACAAAGGTATTGGGTCAACAATAGACGGAACCACCTGAAGTTCACTAATGAACTTCTTCATCCAGACCGCCTCTTTTGCGGCATCGCTTGCAGCAATGTATTCAGCCTCCATCGTCAAGTCTGCGACGGTATCCTGTTTGGAACTCCTCCAACATACCGCCCCTCCGTTGAAGGTAAACACAAAACCCGAGACAGACTTGCTGTCATCTTTGTTACTCTGGAAGCTTGAATCGATAAAGGATTCGACCCGGAGGTCTCCATTACCGTAAACCAGGAACATCTCCTTAGTCCTTCTCAGGTACTTAAGAATGTTCTTCACTGCCGTCCAGTGGTCCTCACCTGGGTCTGACTGATACCGGCTCACCACGCTCAGCGCGTAAGCTACATCTGGTCTTGTACATAGCATCACATACATTATAGATCCTACCGCCGAAGCGTAGGGTATAGTGCTCATGCGAACCCTCTCCTCGTCAGTCTTAGGAGACATCTTCTTGGAGAGGGTAATTCCGTGCAATGTGGGTATGTTACCGCGCATGGAATCCTCCATACTAAATCTTTTTATTACGGTCTCTATGTACCTGGACTGCGAAAGTCCCAGTAGTCTCTTGGATCTATCTCTATAGATCTTGATCCCCAGAATGTACGAGGCATCACCCAGGTCCTTCATGGAGAACCGTTGTGACAAAAATAGGTTGACCGATTGTAGCATAGGAATGTCATTTCCTATCAAAAGAATGTCGTCCACGTACAAGACTAGGAATACGACAGTTCGTCCTACAATCTTCTTATAGACACAAGGTTCATCTTCGTTTTTGATGAAATCAAATTCCTTGATTGCCTCATCAAAACAGATGTTTCAGCTCCGCGATGCCTGCTTTAATCCATAAATGGATTTAAGCAACTTGCACACCTTCCCGCTGCCCCCACTGTCTACGAAACCTTCTGGCTGATCCATGTAAACGCACTCTTCCAAACAGCCGTTTAGAAAAGCAGTTTTAACGTCCATCTGCCAGATTTCATAGTTATGGAAGGCAGCAATGACAAGTAAGATCCTAATGGATTTGAGCATAGCCACCGGAGAAAAAGTTTCGTCATAGTCCAAACCAGGTCTTTGACGAAAACCTTTTGCAACGAGTCTAGCTTTATAGGTTTCCACTTGCCCATCTACACCAAGTTTCCTTTTGTAGATCCATTTGCATCGAACGGGTTTTACTCCAGGTGGAGCAATATCCAAGGTCCACACTTTATTGGTGTACATGGACTCTATTTCGGATTGCATTGCTTCCAGCCACTTATCAGAGTCCCTACTGATAATGGCCTTCCTGAAACTGGTAGGGTCATCTTCTTCCAAGATGCAATCCTCTCGATCCCCGTCTATGAGAAAACCATAGTATCTCTCAGGCAGATGAGAAATTCTACCAGATCTACGGATTGGTTGAGGTTCGTCTGGGGTTATTGAAGTCTGAGGTTCTATCAAATCTTCAGTTTCATTTTGTGGTCGCTGAATTTCTTCCAGTTCTACCGAACACCCACTTGTTTCTTTTGCAAGAAATTGCCACTCTAAAAAGGTGGCGTGGAGAGATACAAACACCTTCTGTTCCTCGGTGTGGTAGAACAGATATCCTGTGGAGTTCTTAGGATATCCCACAAATTTACATAGAACTGAACGTGCCTGAAGTTTGTCCGGATTTTGTACTTTTAGATAGGCCGGACAACCCCATATCTTAATACGTTTAAAATACGGCATTTTACCATTCCATATCTCGAACAGTGTCTTAGGCACAGATTTAGACGGAACATCGTTCAATAGATATGCTGCTGTCAATAGCGCATGTCCCCAAAATGAGAGAGGTAACTCGGCATTACCCATCATGGAGAAAACCATATCCAGTAGGGTACGATTCCTTCGCTCTGATACACCGTTGTGCTGTGGTGTATAAGGGGGAGTAAGCTGAGAGAGAATACCATTCTCTTTTAAGTAATCTAGGAATTCCGTGCTTAAGTACTCCCATCCTCTATCAGACCGGAGGATCTTGATACTTTTGCCAGTCTGGTTCTCTACTTCATTTCTGAATTCCTTGAATTTCTCAAAAGCTTCAGATTTGTGTTTCATAAGATACACATATCCGAATCTAGAGAGATCGTCAGTGAATGTGATGAAGTACGAGAACCCACCCCTCGCATGTATAGACATTGGACCATACACATCACTGTGTATGAGTCCCAAGAGCTCTGTTGCTCTTTCTCCATGTCCGGTGAACGGAGATTTGTTCATCTTCCCTTTGAGACAAGACTGACAAGTTTCATAAGATGAATACTCGAACGCATCCAAGAGTCCATCTTTATGCAACTTACTTAGTCTTTTCTCTCCGATATGACCAAGTCTACAATGCCACAAGTAGGATTCATTCGTATCTGAATTCTTCCTCTTGCGTGTGTTTTGTACATTGAGAACTGTATTCTGATTTAGAACGTAGATACCATTACATAGTGTACCTTCTGCAACCAGTACCTTATGAAGGTAAATGTTCATGATATTTCTATCAAGAACAAAGTTATATCCATTTTTATCGAGTAAAGAAACTGATATGATTTTGCAAACCATGGAAGGTACATAGTAGCAATCGTTCAAAATCATAGTCTTGCCATTTGGCAATACTAGGTGATATTCACCGACGGCTGCAGCATTAACTTGTGCTCCGTTCGCTACTCTGAGCGACATATCACCAGGTGCAACTTTCCTACTTTTTCTCAGACCCTGCAATAAATTACAGATATGAGATCCTGATCCGGTATCAAGTACCCAGGAGGTAAGGCTGACCGTAAAACAGTTCTCAATTACAAGAACACCTGAAGTTGATGCAAAACCATGCTTCTTTTTCAACTGGGTATCCTTGGAATCCATACAATCCTCTTTCCCTTGCTCATACTTATGACTGTTGTCACAAGTTAGAGCCGAATCAACGTTCCCCAGCCCCGAATAAGAATTCGGATCTGTCAAGCGATACATTTTATTATCTTCATTAGGGCGTGAAATGGTTGCTACCTGGAGAGAGAGAAAAGAAACACTCAGCGTGCGCTCTTGCAAGATTAGATTGGTTTATTAGTTTATCTAACCAGGATGGCTCCCACTGTTTCCTCAAATTCTTCCTAAAACCTTTTAAAAGAATAACTAGTCGGGATTTAATTCACGTCACAATACTTGCTTAACCTTTCAGCCAAGCTAGTATCGGTACTTCGAGAGAGGTTTTCCAAAGCTTTCGTGAAGTTCCTTAATTAAGTAACCTCTTTTCCCTGGGGGCGTAGCCCCGCTAACACCTTTCTAGACACCTACTAGGTTTATAGCATTGATCGTTAAGTGAAATAATCTCTCGAGAGTAATCCAACTCATCAGTGGGATCGGGATCCAACTATCATTGTGTGATGACCTAGATGGATTCCACTCTAGTCACCACACTCCAGAAGGTATGCTAAATCTGCAAGTTTCAGTTTCTTTAGAAACTCCCGATGTGGTTTTTGCCCCTAGGTCCCAAGTGACCTTGACTGAGCCAACATATCAAAGGATCCTAGTCAAGTTCAACCCATCATTATCTTGACTGCATTAGACCCACCCGTACGAGTCCTTGACTGAGCCAAAATGACCGCACGACTGTCCTAACCAATCACTTTGTATCCTACGGAAAAATATTACATAGCTACCATACACTACGCCTCGGCTGAGCACGAAATACGTAGCACGAATACTAAGCAATATCAATCTGAAACGACGGAGGGCTACGACTGGGTTTTGGCGTAAACCCGTTAACGTAATGAGCTTGATATCGTTGAAGAAACGTGATACCTTTTTTGAAAATATAGTGGCGAAAACTTTTGCTAAAGAGGTCACTCCCTATGAAGGGATCTCGGCTCTTTCCTCGTCGAATGAGGTGCAGGATATTCCAAACTGAATACCTCGATGCAAAGCAAGAATAATCGACTATAGTGAAGTTATTACCCTGACGCAAACTTTTGTCCAAGGGTCACTCCCGATGAGGGGATCTCGGCCCTTGCCTCGTCGAATGAGGTGCTGGGCATTCATAACCGAATACCTCGATGCAAAACAAAAGTGAACGTCCTTGCAATAACAGCTTTTTGAAAAAAAATGTTCCAACAACGTCTTTTAGGTTAATTTTGTTGCATTAATTTAATGCGTCCCATCAATTAATCCTATCATTGCAGAAAACAACCAAAATATGGCATACGCTTATGCCATCCGCATTCGCCAAGGGGCCCCGTCATCACCGGTTAGGTTACTTAACTAAAGACAGAGCGGGGGCTGGACTAGCACGGATGCAAAACATAAGCAATACCTAAATAGATATCATATATAGATATATAGCAATGATAGCCAATCCAGATCACAGATGAACACTTTGGATATACTAGGAACCCGCGATTCGTTCGAGCCTGCAACGAAAAGCGGATTACATGGTCGCGATGAATAGCCAAAACCCCACCCTAGACCCCTACGGGTGCGGCAAACTACCCGCCAAGTACCCAAAGCGAAGCAACCTCCCTCAACGACGTGAGTAGGCCACTCGGCACTTCGAGATACCCGGTAGTTTGTGCACCCCACCATGAGTCTATCGTAGGAGCAAAAACAGTAAAAAGAAATTATACAATGACGGCTACAACCCCGACCCGGTTGTGCGGTCATACAAATAATTTTACATCAATTTACAAATTTTACAATGAATGAAAGAAAAAGAAACTCTCATCTCACATCCACCCCGGCTATTCATCCGCGATAATCCAATTAGTTCATATACACAAACTATCAGCATTACAGATCACAGATATGTATAACCCCCACTAATCGACGTATAGCGATTAGTAGACGTTCAATACATATATCACATCACAGAAAATATCCATTAGCTAAAGTCTACGGAATATCGATCAAAATTACGGATTTGTAACCACCCGAAAAATCAATTTGCACTCTGGAAAATCTGGGCAGAAACAACATGTACTAAAAATCCCAAAATAGCCAAAATAGAATACTGCAGCAAACCAGAGCTGCGGCCGCGTCAACTCGGCCGCGGATCTCATGTGTTGAGAAAAAGTGAGTTGGCCGAGTCAGCAGCTCATTTTTGCTGTGTGTTTTAACAAAACCCTGAGACGATTTTTCATGTATGTTAAATTATTTTTTGAACAGTATAAAAAATCGACAGAAACTTGGTTTTTCTCGGGCGTGTTTTGTGACTTTTTTCCGATCGATATTCTAAACACTTTGCTAACTTGCTAGTTTATGTTTAACCTGGCTCTGATACCACTGTTAGGTCCACGTTACCTCTCCCGGTACTTTTGGGGTTGTGGAAACCGTAAAATAAAAATTTTTCTTGACTTGGTAACATGGACCGTAAAAGCCGGATCTTTGATAAACTAGAAACTAGCAAACCATAAGAGGTGTTAACTACTATGCCGTAGAAATTATACCTCACGATACCGGTCCTTCGGGTCTTCATTCCGCTGTCCCGCTCGTCGATCCATGCTCCGAGGGTTGATCCGGACTCTGGTCACCTCCGCGGCCTTCTTGAGTCGAAGACGATCCACCCGAGAGTTGTACACCGAGCTCCACCTCGAGCCAAGGCAACTAGGACAACAAGATCGCTAGTCTTGATACCCTAGGTTGTGTAGAAGAGAAAGATGGAGGTATTTGTCTATGTGGATTTTTTTTCTCTCAACACATGAGATCAAAACAATTTATGAAGAGGAGGAAGATGAAGGAGGTCAAGCAACCAGGGAGCTCTTTCTTTCTTCTCACTTCAAGACAGAGAACGAGAAAAGAGAAATGAAAAACTTAACCAAAGAAAATGAACCATGGTTGCAAAATAATACTTAACACCATCATTACAAATCTTATCATGATAAAGTTGATGCTACATTGATTTAACCATTTTCATAATCCATTGACCATTTTCATAAATCAAAATGAAAAAGAAAACCAAAGAAGAGTGTAGACCTCTCATGAAGGTTAATGGTCAACTTTGGTCAACGGGTCAACATAGTCAAGAGTGGTCAAGGTGGTCAAATGGTCAAAGCAATTAGCCATCACATAATTATCACTAAAAGGATTAGTAAATAATGTCTTCGACTCATAATGGTTTTGACCGAACGAATTGCCAAAACCCTAATGAGTCCACCTCAAAATGGTTTTGACCGAATCAACTGTCAAAACCCTAATGAGCCTGCCATATAACTGTTTTGGCCAAACCAACTGCCAAAACTCTAATGAGGCACCTCCTCTTTCATCGCTCCTCAAAACTGTGCATACACACCCGCATCCGCATTCTGTAGAATGCGAATACACAGAAGACAAAACAAATCCATCCGTGCAATACTAGGATCCGGCTTAAACTAAAGCCCACCAGTATTTCATGCCCGAACAGCATACGCACACAAGTGCACATAAGTGATCACAGCCCTGCCGTAAAAACCATACGGCCTCTACACATTTCGCTCAGTGCTGGGAAACTCTCTGTGTGGGACTCTAAAGACTCGACACTACGCTGGCAGTGGGTTTAACCACAGACCGCAAGCAGCACTAGCTGTACGTAACGGTCCCCAGGTAGATGTCGATAAGAAGGCCGATGAGGTAAACCCATCCGAACTCCTACTGAGCCTGTATGTGACAATCTCCGTACAGTCCTGTCTGTTCGTCTGATACATCGCATGGTGGGCCTAGGGGGTGGCGAACGTCAGTGCCCTAATAGCGGTACAAGTCGTGTCGGAGTGTAGCCCAGAACACCCTGAGATAACTCTGGAAACCTACCAGTATATCTCGCTTGCCCTGGCCAGGGACTACATGTGTAATGGTTATCCTAGACACAGCGCGATGTCAACCTCCAATACCGGGAGAGACGAATCCTGTCTATCTGTCACTGCCTCCAAGTGCTTCGGGACTGCACCCAACTAGTACCTGTTTGCACGACTCAGTAGAGCCGTGGTAGGGTAGTAATCAAAATGCAGTGGGAACACACTCGAGGCGAAGTGACAGTGTCAAGTCAGCGGACTAAGCTGTACTCATGTCACCTGGGAACTGTTAACCGACGATAGCTGTAATACCAACCAACAGTTCCCGACAAGTCCTGTCCAGTGTACTCGTAATCTAACAAACACCCGCATACTATCTCAAGTACGACGTACTGACGGCTGTGGGACAGACCGTCTCCCGCACTGGGATGAGAAGCGCGTACGTTAGCCTACTCCGGAGTATCGATGCCCTGTCTCGATAATCCCACGACTAGGGACATGCATAAGGATGTGCTTATGGAATACCCAGCCCCCACGAGTGTGATCGCCATCACAACGCCGGTAATAAAGCAAAGATCCTAAGGGCTCTACCAATGCGTATAGGTGATATAATAAAGAAACACATGTATACATTAAAGCAGAGACAAACCAAGTAGCATACTACTATTTCGAGCAAGATTGTCTATACAACTGTGAATATCCCAAGCTTCCATCAAGTAATATACATACTATTATGATACAGTAATGGCCTCTAGGGCATATACACTAACATTGATTACTACCCTACCATGGCTCAAAGGAGTCGTGCAAACAGGTTTTAGTTGGGTACAGTCCCGAGCCACATGGAGGCAGTGAGCGGATCTGCAGGGTTTCGTCTCTCCCGGTATTGGGGGTGAGGTCGTGCTCTGTCTAGGAGAGCCATTACACAAAGCCCTCGGCCGAGGCAGGAGATTTACTGGTAGGTATTCCAGTAGTATCTCAGGGTGTTCTAAGCTACACTCCGACACGAATTGTACCGCTTTTCGGGGTCTGACTTTTACCAACCCCCTAGGCCCACCATGCGATCCTCATAGACGAACGGACCGGACTGTATGGATATTGTTACTGACAGGCTCAGTAGGGTGTCAGGATGAGTTCGCTCATCGACGTTCCTTTTGGTCAATACCTGGTAGCCCGTTACGTATGGCTAATACCTCTGACGTGCTAGTGGTTAAATCCACAGCCAAATATTGACGAGTCTTTAGAGCTCCCCACAGACAGTTTCTCAAGTTTCGGGCGAAATGCTGTATAGGCCGTATGGAGATATGGCAGTGTTCGATCATATACGTGCGGTATTGCACGGATAATGATCGGACGGATAATGATAGCGGGCTTTGGTTTAAGCCGGATCCTAGTATTGTACAGTGTAGATTTTGTCTCTTTGCATTTGTATTCAGTCGGAATACAAATGCGGGTATGTATATACAGTCGCGGGGTTTTCCTATAATTTATTACGGGATCAGTTTTCTGAAGTGGCCAGTTTACATTCCTTTTCGGCCAGTTTTCCTTTGTTCCTTCATGGCCGGATTTTTCTGATGGAGGGGCTAATTTGCATATTTGCAAATTAGCATTGTGGAAGGGGTTTCTTGTAAATGGAAAGATTATGATAGCATCTTTTCCTTTTTCTTTCATAATAGTTTGCATTAATGAGATAAGATTTGATTTGAAATGGGTGTGACAAATATTCCTCAATATCATCACATTTTCTTATTCTCACCCATTCACCTAGCTTGTGCTCACCTTCTTTGTATTTTTTCTCCCTCATATTTTTGGCCGGCCACATTTTGGTGAGGAGAGGCAATTTCATTTTGGGTGTTGATTTCATTTAGCTTGCTAAAAAATTACATTGCTCGTCTCCAAAGTTCTTTCTCTTCTCCATCATCTTTATAGCAACTTCACAACCCCATGAGACAAGCTTACTACACTTAGCCTATAGAATCTTTGGGCATGTCGACTCGCCAACTTCATGCTCGAGTTGCCTCGGTCCAGAGGTGGGAGCCCGTAAAAGAACCCGGCGATGTGGTGCCCGTTCCGACGAGGAGATGAAGACCGGAGATTCCGCGAGGAGATCGGAGTGGAGGCCGAAGACCGAAGGACAAGGATCGCTCGGTATAGCTCTCTACCCTTTCTCTTGTTAGCTAGCATTAGGTTAATGGTTCGATCCAGGTTTTTAGGATGCGGTAGTGCCGTTTTAAAATCAAGAAAATTTTTCGTTTCCGCATTTTGGCCTCGGATAGACGGCCGGGGCGCTACCGTAGTCCTACACTCAGCTCTTTCCTTATCGAATAAGGTGCTGGATATGTAAATACCATGATGCAAAGAAAAAATTAGATCAACTATAAAATCAAATCGAGTGCTTTGTAACATTTTCCAGTTTCTCTATAGGGGTCACTCCCGGTGAAGGGATCTCGGCCCTTTCCTCATCGAATGAGGTGCATGATATTCAAGAATACCACTATGCAAAGCAAAAACTAGAGTTACCCATTTTAAAAAGTTTGATTCTACAACATCTTTAGGTTTTTTTTTTCTTAACATTAATCACATTAATGTTGTCCCATCATTTACGTTTCCTAAACATCACAGAAAAGAAACGAAAATAGAACGTACGCTTATGCCATCCGCATTCGCTATGGGGCCCCGTCATACACCATTAGGTTACTTAACTAATGGCAGAGCGGGGGCTGGACTAGCGCAGGTGCAAAACATAAGCAACATTTATTATATATCTCATATATAAATATAGCCATTTCAGATCACAGATGAATACATTGGATATACTAGGAATTCTGTATATCATTCAAGCCCTTAATGAAAGATAGGATCCACGGTCGTGATGAAGAGCCAAAACCCTACCCTAGACCCCTACGGGTGCGGCAAACTACCTGCCAAATTCCCGAAGTGAAGCAACCCCCCTCAACAAAGTGAGTAGGCCACTCGGCACTTCGAAAACCATGTAGTTTGTGCACCCCACCTTGGGTCTATCCTAGGAGCAAAAACAGTAAAAAGAAATAATACAACGGTGGCTACAATCTCAACCCGGATGTGCCCCGCAAAATAATATTACATTACTTTTTACAAATTACATTGAATAAAAGAAAAGAAAAACGCTCTTCTCACACCCCCCGGCCATTCATCACGACGATCCAATATATTCATATATACATACCATCACAGGATATTAAAACCGATGTGTGCAACCACGACTAATCGTCGTATAGCAATTAGTCGACGTTTCAAACACACATATAAAAAACAGAAGACCTAATTAACCAAACACTTTAGAATTTCGATCGATAATTTTAAACTATGCCAACACTTGTCATAATCCAGAGCACAAACAACTTTCTGTAAATTCTAGATATCCCTGTATAGTTAGCTTAGCACCTTGTGAAGGTTTTGGCAAGCATCAATCATGCTACTTTAAATTTTTTGGGGTACTAAACAAACCTAACCAAGATCTTAACTAGAGACTTAGGGTAAAACAAAATATGTTAACACTTTACATCTAAGTGAACAAGGAATACAACCTTTGTAGACCGGTCCTTCACTTCAATAGCTCCATGTAGAAGTCCCTTCGCTGCGATCCCGATCCCCCGGACTCTAGAGAGGCTCCCATGAAGAAACGAATAAGCTTGCTTTGATGTCTTTGAGGCCGAAGATGATCTATGTCGAGGAGACACTTGCTCATGCTATCTCTTCACTAATTATGTAGATTAGTGAAGAAAACACCCTAAACTAAATGGCTAATAGTATAGGATGATGAAGTAGGAAGTGGGATCACTTTAGATATATTTTTCTCACAAGTTTCCATCACTTTTCAAAAAGCTAGCAAGCTTTTCTCACTTGATGAAGAAGAAGAAGAAGAAGAAGAATGAACTCATGAGGTTAGAAATGTAACCATGGGTGAGTATTTTTGGTGTGTAGTAGCGCCTCTAGTTGGGTTACAACATCATAAAGTAGTGAACTTTCATTTTAAAGAGGGCTATTACAAACGAACTATTAATCGTAACTAGAGATTAGGGTAATATCAACATTATGTGAAGTCTAAACTAAAGGAAAAGGAAATACAACTTTTGTAGCCAACTCCTTACGTCTTTAAGACTCATATGGCTTTGCACAAGGTTTGGAACGACTCCGCTCGAGGTCCTTCGTCGTCTACGATGATCCACCCGGAGATTCCTAGATCAAGTTCTTAGCTTCACAAAATGAAGCAAACACTCTACACTAAAGGGCTAGGGTAGTGTAGAATGGTTGTGTGGTTTGAAAACTCACTTAAAACCCTTTCTTTTTAAGCTCCTCACTCAAAAAAAAAACTCAAGAGAGCTTGGAGAACGAGGAAGGTGAAGATGGCAAAAGCTTTTGTGAATAATAATGAAAACTTATTTCTAAAAAGAAAAAGAAAAGAATATATATGAGACATTCTCAAATATAACTATAGTTAACTAAATATCTAAATATTTTGAAGATGGGTTAAAGAACAAAGGAAATTAAACCATGGTTAAAGTCAATGGTCAAAGAAGAAGTGTGTAGAAAATAAGTCATTATACTAATTTCCTTTTATCTTAATTCATTAACAAAAATCTAGATATTTATCAACCATGTAAGTCTTGCATTGCATCTCCTTTGTATAATCAACCATGACACATATGTATGTGTGTATGTGTGCATGCACATCATCATGTGTATGTGTGAACATACATGCATACATCCAAAAGAAAAATGGTTAATTAAAAGTGAGCTAAAAGATAATATTAAATCAACACTTGATTTAATAAATCGGTCATATCAAATACGACCCAACTAATATTGAACGTCCGATTAAAATACGGTATCACATATTCGTATTTAATCGAGCTCCTGCACATATCATATATGCACACCACATCATTTCGCCTGAGCTAGAAAAATCCTGTGTGGGACTCTAAGACTCGTCAATACGCCGGCAGTAGGTGATGATCATATCAAAACACCTACAAGCCGCAATCGGTCAGCTAAATGTAATGCCCACCCGGGTATTGAGCGATCAGAAGAAAAACAAGCGAACCCGTCAAAACTCCAGTCGAGCCATTGACAACACTTACCGTACAGTCCGGTCTCTTCGTTTGATATGTTGCATATCAAGTCTAGGGATGGAATCGTCGAGCCCTAATAACTCAATAAGTCATGTCGATATGGTCTATGACCGGTCAAGAAACTACTGATGACACTTATGAGTAAATCTCATCAGCCCTGGCCAGGGACTTCAAGTCAGAGCCAATCGCACATTGCACAACATCAACTCCCAATACCGGGAGAGACGAAACCCCTCCTATCGCTCACTGTCTCCATTTGTCTCGGGACTATACCCAAAAGCCACCTGTTTGCACGACTCAGTAGAGCCGTGGTAGGGTGGAAATCAAAGTACAGTTGGAGAACACACAAGACTCTATGACGATCTCGGGTCTACAGACTAACCTGTACCAGTGTCACCAGAAAACTGCTATCCGACGATAGATATAATACCCTATAGGAATTCTCTATGAGTCCGTTCAGTGTACCCAGTCTCCACTGAGCACCCGTATACAATCTTCGATGTCACAACACAAATGGATATGGGATCATCTATCGCCCATCATATGGGTCAAGAAACGTATATGCTAGTCTACTCTGGAATATCGATTCCCTGTCTCGCTATACCTACGACTAGGAATATTTAAGGATATGCTTATAGACTACACATGCCCCACTAGTATGATCTCCATCATAGCCATGGAAGTCAAGCAAATATCCTTAGGGATTTAGCAACATGTATCAAATGAACATATCAAGTAAACATGTCAGATAAAGTAAAACCAGATAGCATACTATCATGTCGAGCAAGAAAGTCATATATCAAAATATACATACACACACACACACACACACACACACACACACACACACACACACACATATATATATGTCCAAGAATCCACTATACATATAATGGCCTCCAGGGCATACATATATCCATCAATCTCCCACTTGCACTAAGGCCAATTATTTGCATATCTTATACCCAACATCTTAAAAAGTCGCTCATGTAGCGGCTGTGGAAGTGCCTTGGTGAGTGGATCCGCGGTGTTGTCCTTTGTGTCTACTCTCCGAATCTCGATATCATGGTGATCAACTATCTCCCGGATCAAATGATATAGCCTGAGGATGTGTCTGGACTTTTGATTGGATCTGGGTTCTTTGGCCAACGCCATAGCTACATTATTATCAAAATACAATGGTACTGGATCAATAATGGTTGGAACTACTCCTAGCTCCGCAACGAACTTCCTCATCAAGACGGCTTCCTTGGCAGCATCATTTGCAGCAATATACTCGGCATCCATCGTGGAGTCTGCAACGGTATCCTGTTTGGAACTCTTCCAACATACCGCCCCTCCATTGAGGGTAAATACAAACCCTGAGATAGATTTACTGTCATCCTTGTCACTTTGGAAGCTGGAATCGGTAAAGGCCTCCATTTGGAGATCCCCATTACAATACACCAAGAACATTTCTTTAGTCCTTCTCAAGTACTTAAGAATGTTCTTCACGGCTATCCAGTGTTTCTCCCCTGGGTTGGATTGATACCTGCTCACTATAGCTAGTGTATAAGCTACATCAAGGCGAGTACATATCATCGCATAGATTATAGATCCTACGGCTGAAGCATAGGGTATAATACTTATGCGAGCTCTCCTTTCATCAGTCTTCGGACAAAAGTCCTTAGAGAGAGTGATTCCATGGCAAGCGGGCAAGGCACCACGCTTGGAATCTTCCATACTAAACCATTTTAGGATGGTATCAATGTACTTTGATTGGGACAATCCTAATAATCTCTTGGATCTATCTCTATAGATCCTTATACCCAAAATATACGAGGCATCACCCAGGTCCTTCATGGAGAACCTTTGTGATAAGAATAATTTGACCGATTGTAGCATATGAATATTATTTCCTATCAATATAATGTCATCTACGTACAATACGAGGAAAGTGACAGTACTCCCTACAATCTTCTTATAAATGCATGGTTCATCTATATTTTTGATAAAATCAAAATCTTTGATTGTATCATCAAAACAGATGTTCCAGCTCCAAGATGCCTGCTTTAATCCATAAATGGATTTAAGCAACCTACTCGCTTTTCCGCTGCTCCCACTGTCAATGAAACCCTCTGGCTGATCTATAAAAACGCACTCTTCTTAATCACCATTTAGAAATGCAGTCTTAACGTCCATCTGCCATATTTCATAGTCGTAGTGAGCGGCAATAGCAAGTAGGATCCGAATGGATTTAAGCATTGCTACTGGAGAGAAAGTTTCATCATAGTCCAGTCCTGGTCTTTGACGTAAACCTTTCGCTACAAGCCTTGCTTTATAGGTCTCTACCTGTCCATCTACACCAATCTTTCTCTTAAAGATCCATTTGCACCCAACGGGTTTTATCCCAGGAGGTGAAACGTCCAAAGTCCATACATTGTTGGTGTAAATGGACTCCATTTCAGATCTCATGGTATCCAGCCACTTCACTGAGTCACCACTTGCGATAGCTTGCTGAAAACTAGTAGGGTCATCATCATCTATGATGCAATCTTCTCTATCACCATCAATGAGAAAACCATAGTATCTCTCCGGTGGGCGAGAAGTTCTACTAGATCTCCGGAGCGGCTGAGGTTCTTGATGTTCTACTGCAACATCAGATTCAACCAATTCGTCCTGAGTAATTTGTGTCTCTAGAACCTCTTCTAGTTCTACCGCATTGCTATCAATATTATTTGTAAAAATTTCATTTTCCAAAAATGTGGCATGTTGAGAAACAAACACCTTTTGTTCCTCCTTGTGATAGAAAAGATATCCATATGAATGTTTTGGATATCCTACAAATTTACACATGACCGATCGTGTCTCGAGTTTATCCGGATTCTACTTTTTGACATAAGCCGGACAACCCCATATCCTAACTCTTTTAAGAGATGGTCTCTTTCCACACCACATCTCATATGGAGTGGTAGACACGGTCTTTGATGGAACCCTGTTCAATAGATAAATTGCTGTCTCTAATGCATGTCCCCAAAAGGAAAGTGGTAATTTAACATCACTCATCATGGACCGTACCATATCCAATAGGGTACGATTCCTTCGTTCTGACACACCGTTGTGCTGTGGTGTGTACGGAGGAGTGAGCTGAGAGAATCCCATTCTTTTTTAAGAAGTCTGAAAACTCAGTGCTTAAATACTCTCCACCTCGATCTGATCGAAGTTTCTTGATACTCGAGCCAGTTTGTTTTTCTACTTCAAGTTTGTACTCCTTGAATTTCTTGAAAGCTTCGCATTTATGCTTTAATAAAAACACATGTCCGAATCTTGAGAAATCATCAGTAAAAGTGATGAAGTATGAAAACCTCCTCTAGCATGTGTAGGCATTAGTCCGCATACATCACTATGTATGAGGCTTAAGAGTTCTGTAGCTCTCTCTCCGTGTCTAGTAAACGGAGTTTTGGTCATTTATCTTTGATACAAGACTGACAAGTCGCATAAGCTTTATATTCAAAAGGTTTTAAATATCCATCTTTATGTAGCTTGTTTAGTCCTGTTTCATTAATATGACCAAGTCTACAATGCCAAAGAAAAGATTCATTTATATCTGAAATCTTTCTTTTATTTGTATGTTGTATATTGAATACTGTGTGTTGGTTTAGGACGTAAATTCCGTTACTTAATGTACCATACCCAATCAACTGTTGATTCAAGTTAATGTTCATAACATTATTTTGCAACATAAAATGATATCTTTCATTGTCCAACAAAGATACAGATATTATATTACATAGCATACCAGGTACAAAATAACAAGGGTTCAAAACCAAAATCATCCTGAAAGCAACCCTAGATGATATTCTCCTACGGATACAACATGTACATTGGAACCATTTCCAACCCATAGAGTGTGGTCCCCAGTCTTCAAAACTCTACTATTTCTCAATCCCTGCATACAATTACAGATGTGAGAACCAGAACCGGAATCTAATACCCAAGATGTATAGTTTAATGAAAAACAGTTTTCAGTTACAAAAACACCTGAAGCGGAAGTATCAACATGCTTCTTCTTCTTGAGATCTGCAAGGTACAAAGTACAATTGCATTTCCAGTGTCCTGACTTGTGGCAGTAAAAATATTCTCCTTTTCCACTTCCCGTGGTCCCAGATTTGTCTTTCCCCTTCGCCTTTTCAACTCCACCTCTCGGCTTGGTGGGATTCTTCTTCTTCTTTCCCTTGGCCTTGGCTTTCGGGACTGAAGAGGAAGATGGCCCATAAAGCAGAGTGGGAGTTTCTGTCTTAAGCGCGCTCTCTGCATTTCTCAATATATTGAGAAGTTCAGGCAATGATTTCTCCAAATCGTTCATATTGAAATTCACTATGAACGAAGCAAAGGCGGGGGAGAGAGACTGTAGAACAATATCTGTATATTGCTCATTATCCATAGTCCATCCCAGTTCCTCACGTTCTTCTATAAGACCAATCATCTTCAGAACATGGTCTCCTACTAATGTACCGGGGGCCAACCGCATCTGAAACAGCTTTCGAGATGCGTTGTAGCGTAAAGTATGAGATTGCTCTTTATAAAACTCCTTTGTATGAAGAAAGATGGATTATATATCCATCTTCTCGTGTTGTTTCTGATGGATACTGTCCATAGAAGCAAGCGCAAGGAACGTGGCCGTGTTGCAATCAATATCCCATGGTTTTTGGATCTCCTTTTTCGAAACAGATGATTCAGGTCCTGGGACGGGTGGGGCTTTGGTAATGAGGACATATGATACTTTATCATATGTGAGTGCAATGTTCAAGTTCCTTAACCATTCTTTATAATTTGTTCCAGTCAGTTTGTTTTTCTCTAAAAGAAGCTTAAGTCCCGTCATCGGTATCTGCCATTAGGAGAGAGAAAAGAATACACTCAGCGAAATGCTCTTCCAAAGATCATATTGGTTATTATCTTATCTAATCGATGTCTCCCACTGCTTTTATCAAATTTTCTTTCAAACCTGAAAAGAAAACTAGCCAGAATTAATTACATTCTACAGTTTCGCTAACCGGTCAGCCAGGTCAGTGTCGGTACTTTGAGGGAGGTTCCCCGTGCATACGCACGGACCTAATTAAAATAAACCTCATTTTTCCCAGAGGTCAAAACCCCGTTAACACCTTTCTAGACACCTACTGGATTAGCTAATTGTAAAGTGCAAAATTCTCCCGGGAGTAACTCTTACTCACAGTGGGATCGGGATCCAAATATCATATAGATGGTATGCAATCTCATTGCAAATTTCAACTCTTGAAACTCTCGATATGGTTTTTACCCCTAGATGCTTATGACCTCGGCTATGGTGAACATATCATAAGCACTGGTCAAGTTCTACCCATCATTTCGTGATTAACTAGACCCACCCATATGACCCTTGACTATGATCAATATAATCACATGAATGTCCTAACTTATCGCATCATATGCTTTGTAGATAGACATCACTTAGCTACCGTACACTACGCCTTGACTATAATCAACATACATAGCACGAATACTAAGTACTCTGCTTTCTAAAATGACGGAGGGTTGCGGATGGTTTTTATGAAAACCTTTAACGCTTTGAACCTGATTTCGTTGCAGAATCTAAATAGTTTTTAGAAAAGGAGTGGCTTAAGCTCCGCATCTTTTAAAACTTGCTTTTTCATAAAAGAGCCGAGTGGGTTTTAAATCTGATTCTACAACATCTGTAGGTTTCTTTTCTTTTACATTAATCTCATTAATATATTCCCATCATTTAAGTTCCTAAGCCATTACAGAAAGAAATGAAAAGCAGTATTACATATCACATATATAACAATATCACATTTGTCTCAGATATTGTGCAATCACATCACAGAATAATCAGTAACAGAAACACATATATGAAAATATAGGATATATTAGGAACTCCGTATTTTCTATTTAGCCTATGATAGAAAATACGGATTCCACGATCGTGATGAATAGCCAAGCCCACACCCTTAGACCCCTACGAGAGAAGCAAGTGACCCTTCTAATTCTGGAGTTTAGGAGACCCGGTCTCGACTCCTCGAGATGGCCTCCTACTGAACTCCAGAACCCGGTCACTCGTGCTCTCCTCATTGGGTCTATCCTAATGCTGAAAAGTAAAATATACATCAATGGAGACATCATCCTCAACCCGGATGTTCCCCAATAAAAGAATAATATATACAATGAATTTTACATGAATGAAAAGATAAACTCTCGTCTCACATAAAACCCCCGGCCATTCGATCACGACGATCCTATACATCATATCACATCAACAATTGAAAAGCATAGATGACGTTAAAATATATCAATCAACACATCAACATACCCACTGTTGTAATATATCTCAACACTTGAACCTACATAAAAATTCCCAGAGAGCATATATGGTACCTACGGATCAACGCAAGAGCGCATGGTCCAAGCCTCACCAACGGCGCCGCAGAACCGCCGCAAATACACCTATTGGCCGCGGTTCTGCGGTCGTTGTGTCGAGTTAGGCGCTCGTTTTTCTTGGGGATCCATAGAAAACCCTGCTCTATTTTCTGCATATTTTTAATTACAAAAATTCCAACTTTTGAAAAAATTTCCAGTGAGCATGCAAAAATATCGTTTTTCATGTTCGATTGAGTTTTTAAACGTCGTCCGGTTTACCCTAAAACTCTAGCTAGGCTCTGATACCATGTTGGTGTGTAGTAGCGCCTCTAGTTGGGTTACAACATCATAAAGTAGTTTACTTTCATTTTAAAGAGAGCTATTACAAACGAACTACAAATCGTAACTAGAGATTAGGGTAATATCAACATTATGTGAAGTCTAAACTAAAGGAAAAGGAAATACAACCTTTGTAGCCAACTCCTTCAGTCTTTAAGACTCCTATGGCTTTGTACAAGGTTTGGAACGACTCCGCTCGAGGTCCTTCGTCGTCTACGATGATCCACCCGAAGATTCCTAGATCAAGCTCTTAGTTTCACAAAATGAAGAAAACACTCTACACTATAGGGTTAGGGTAATGTAGAATGGTTGTGTGGTTTGTAAACTCACTTAAAACCCTTTCTTTTTAAGCTCCACACTCAAAACAAAACTCAAGAGAGCTTGGAGAAGGAGGAAGATGAAGATGGCAAAAGCTTTTGTGAATAATAATGAAAACTTATTTCTAAAAAGAAAAAGAAAAGAATATATATGAGACATTCTCAAATATAACTATAGTTAACTAAATATCTAGATATTTTGTAGATGGTTTAAAGAACAAAGGAAATTAAACCTTGGTTAAAGTCAATGGTCAAAGAAGAAGTGTGTAGAAAATGAGTCATTGTACTAATTTCCTTTTATCTTAATTAATTAACAAAAATCTAGATATTTATCAACCATGTAAGTCTTGCATTGCCATCTCCTTTGTATCATCAACCATGACACATATGTATGTGTGTATGTGTGCATGCACATCATCATGTGTATGTGTGAACATACATGCATACATCCAAAAGAAAAAGGGTTAATTAAAAGTGAGCTAAAAGATAATATTAAATCCACACTTGATTTAATAAATCGGTCATATCAAATACGACCCAACTAATACTGAACGTCCGATTAAAATACGGTATCACATATTCGTATTTAATCGAGCTCCTGCGCATATCACATATGCATACCACATCATTTCGCTTGAGCTAGAAAAATCCTATGTGGGACTCTAAGACTCGTCAATACGCCGGCAGTAGGTGATGATCATATCAAAAAACCTACAACCGCAAGCGGTCAGCTAAACGTAACGGCCACCCGGGTATTGAGCGATCAGAAGCAAAATAAGCGAACCCGTCAAAACTCCCGTCGAGCCATTGGCAACACTTACCGTACAGTCCGGTCGCTTCGTCTGATATGTTGCATATCAAGTCTAGGGATGGAATCGTCGAGCCCTAATAACTCAATAAGTCATGTCGATATGGTCTATGACCGGTCGAGAAACTACTGATGACACTTATGAGTAAATCTCATCAGCCCTGGCCAGGGACTTCAAGTCAGAGCCAATCGCACATTGCACAACATCAACTCCCAATACCGGGAGAGACGAAACCCCTCCTATTGCTCACTGTCTCCATGTGTCTCGGGACTATACCCAAAAGCCACCTGTTTGCACGACTCAGTTGAGCCGTGGTAGGGTGGAAATCAAAGTACAGTTGGAGAACACACAAGACTCTATGACGATCTCGGGTCTACAGACTAACCTGTACCAGTGTCACTAGAGAACTGCTATCCGACGATAGTTATAATACCATATAGGAATTCTCTGTGAGTCCGTTCAGTGTACCCAGTCTCCACTGGGAACCTGTATACAATCTTCGATGTCACAACACCAATGGATATGGGATCATCCATCGCCCATCATATGGGTCAAGAAACGTATACGCTAGTCTACTCTGGAATGTCGATGCCCTATCTCGATATACCTACAGCTATGAACATTTAAGGATGTGCTTATAGACTACACATGCCCCACTAGTAAGATCTCCATCATAGCCATGGAAGTCAAGCAAATATCCTTAGGGCTTTAGGGCTTTATCAACATGTATCAAATGAACAACATCAAGTAAACATGTCAGATAAAGTAAAACCAGATAGCATACTATCATGTCGAGCAAGAAATTCATATATAAAAATATACATACATACATACATACATATGTGTGTGTGTGTGTGTGTGTGTGTGTGTGTGTGTGTGTGTCCAAGCATCCACTATACATATAATGGCCTCTAGGGAATACATATATCTAACAAGTATATCATATGTCTAACCCTTGTAGAGAGTTAACCATGGTAAGGGGTTAAAGGTTAGGTCACAAAATATCTTAAGGAAAACAAAGGAGTGGACTTAGTCAATGCTTATCCATAAGCTTCTACAAGCTTCGAGCAATGATTTAATCCACTAATTTGTAATTACTTAATGATAAATGAAACCCTAACATAAACCCTAGCATTGTGTATGTCTTATACATACATGTTGCATGTATAACCTAGCATGCCACAATAATATATATCATATCATATATATATATATATATATATATTATATTATATGTTAAAAGAATAAAATTACTATATATCACATATATATCAATGTATCAAAAAGTGAGAAAAGAAATCTTAAGTGAGCTAATATTAGTCAATATAATTTAATATATCAAATATATAATTATACATTAAATTATTAAATCAACTCTTGATTTAATAATCCGGCTATAATACATATAACCGACTAATATCATATATCGCGAGAATAGAATATGGTATCATATACTCGTATTAATCTCGGTCCCGCACATATCACATATGTGCTCCGACTCTGTTTCGTATGAACCAGGAAACCTCTATGTTAGACTCTAAAGACTCGTCAATATGCCGGCAGTAGGTGATGATCATATCGAACAGCCATAAGCCGCAAGCGATCTGCTAAACGTAACGGCCACCCGGGTATTGAGCGATCAGAAGATCAACAAGCAAGCCTGCTATAACTCCTGCGAATCCAATCAGTAACACTATCGTACAGTCCGGTCTCATTGTCTGATATGTCGCATATCACAGTCTAAGGGTGGTAAACGTCAGACCCCAGTAACCGATAAGTCGGGTCGATATGAGGTCCATAACAGTTAGAGAAACTACTGATAACTCTTACCAATAAATCTCAGCAACCCTGGCCAGGGATTTCCAGTTATAGCCAATCGAACATAGCGCAACATCAACCCGCAATACCGGGAGAGACGAAATCCCTCCTATCGCTCATTGCCTCCATGTGATTCGGGACTGTACCCAAAAGCCACCGTTTTGCACGATCTCTTATCCGTGGTATGGTGGAAATCAAAGCACTGTGGGAATCATAGAAGACACTATGACGATCTTGGTTCTACAGACTAACCTGTACCAGTGTCACTAGAGAACTGCTATCCAACGATAGGTATAATACCATCTAGGAGTTCTCGGCGAGTCCGTCCAGTGTACCCAGCCTCTACTGAGCACCCGTATGCCTTCTCTGATGTCAAACACCAATGGATATGGGATCATCCATCGCCCATCATATGGGTCAAGAAGCGCATACACTAGTCTACTCTGGAGTACCGATGCCCTGTCTCGATACTCCCATGACTAGGAACATTTGAAGGATGTACTTATCGACTACCCTGTCCCCACTAGTATGATCTGCATCATAATCCTGGTAGTCAAGTAATCATCCTAAGGTCTTTATCAACATGTGATCACAAAACAGTATTTGTTTACATGTTAAGACAAAATGCAACCAGATAGCAAACTATCATGTCGAGTAAGAAAGTCCTTTCTATATATGTCCAAGCATCCACTACAATATACATCGCATGTACAGTAATGGCCTCTAGGGCATACATATAACTAACAATCTCCCACTTGCACTAAGGACATCTGTTGTAGTATCCAATACCCAACAATATAGCAGAGGTTGTAGTATCCCATACTCAACCATTGTAGAGAATTCTCTCTAGGGGTAAGGCCTTTGTGAGTGGATCCGCTGTGTCAACCTTCTGGTCTACTCTCCTAATCTCGATCTCTTGGAGATCAACCATCTCCCTGATCAGGTGATACTTGCCTCAGAATATGTCTGGCGCGCTGATGGGACCTGCGTTCCTAGGAATAAGCCACCACTCCATTGTTGTCATAATAACAGTTATTGGACGCTCAATGGTAAGAACCTTGTTCATCTTATGAACAAGAAATGTCTAGACAACCACTTTGGTAGTATCGTTGGTAGCAATGTATTCGGCCTTTATCGTCTAGTATGTCACGGTATCTAGCTTGGAACTCTTCCAACATACCGTCCATCCACTGAGGGTAAAGACAATGCCTGTGATTGACTCTCAGTCAACTTATCACTCTGGAAGCTGGAACCAAGAACTTTCTTTTAGTGCTTCTCAAGTACTAAAGAATGTCCTCCACAGCTGTCCAGTGATTCTCTCCAAGATCCGATTGATTCCTGATCACTACACCTAGTGAGTCAACTACATCTAGTCTGGTACATAACATCGCACACTCTGATAGAGCCTACTGCCGAAACATAGGATATCCTTTGCACGCGAGCACTCTCCAAATTAGTATTGGAGAGAGTGATCCATGAGTAAGTGGGCGAACCACCACGCTTAGAATCATCCATACTAAGCACCTTTAGTATGGTGTTTATGTACCTAGATTTGGGACACTCCTAACCTCCTCATAGATCTATCACCATAGATCATAATCCATAAGATGTAGTAGGTATCATCCAGATCTTATATTGAGAATCTCCGTGATAAGAGGAGCTTGGCCGAGTGTAGCATAGGAAACCATTTCCTATCAGGAGTATGTCATTTACGTATAATGCGTGGAAGACAACCTTACTCTCTACAACCTTCTTGTATATACAAGGTTCATCTACTATTTTGATGAAGTCAAACTCTTTGACTATCACATCAAAACAGACGTTCCATTTGCCTGAACCCGGTTGGGCCATTATCTCATTATGTAATCCTCGCTCCCATTGTCACCGAGAAGACCGTAGTATCTCTCAAGTGGATGAGGAAACCCCACCAGATTCGCGGAGAGGCTGAGGTTCGTTGGAGACTATTGAATCCTTTGGTTTTACCAAATCATGAGCTGTTAGTTTGTCTAGCTAGAACTCCTTCCAGTTCTACCTCATGACCACTTAATTTCTTCACAAGAAATTCCTTTTCTAAAAAGGTAGCATGCTGAGAAACAAAACACCTTTTGCTCCTCAGTTAGGTAGAAGATATTCCCTTACTAATGTTTGGGATATCGCGACAAACTTACACAACTGACCTTGCCTTGAGCTTGTCCGTATTTTGCTTTTCAACATAGGTCGGACAACCACATATCTTAACTCGTTTAAGATATGGTCTCTTCCCATACCATATCTCATATGTAGTGGTAGGCCCTGATTTGGATGGAACCCAATTCAATAGGTATGCAGCTTCTCAAATGCATAACAGCAGAAAGGAAACAGGTAACTCAGCAGTACTCATCATAGAGCGCGCCATATCTTATAGGGTGCGATACCGCCGCCCCGATACACCGTTGTACTGTGGCGTATACGAAGGAGTAAGCTGAGAGAGAATCACATTCTCCTTTTCGAAACTCCGGAAACTTCATACGCAAGTATTCGCCTCCTCGATCATATCATAGGACTTTAATACTTCTACCTATTTGGTTCTCAAAAGAACCAACCTTGGCATTTGTAGACATGGAACCATATACATCATCATGTATCTGTCCCAATAGTTCAGTAACTCTTTCTCTGTTTCCAGTAAACGGAGTATTGGTCATTTTTATCTTTGAGACAAGAATAGCAAGTAGCATAGAATGAAAATTCGAATAGATTCTCATATTCATCCTTATGTAACTTAGCTGGTCGTGTCGCATTGATATGACATAGTCTACAATGCTTCAAGAAGGATTCGTTCATTCCTGAACCGCTCCTCTTGTCTATTTTCTATATACTTTGAACCGTGGTTTGATTTAGAACATATATGCTATTATACAATGTGCTTGATCGAATCAACTCTTGATTCAGGAAAATGTTCACAACATTATCCTCCAATACAGAATTATATTCTTCTTTAACTCAGTAAAGAACATGATGTAATGTTGTATATCAGGTTCGGTATGTAATAACATTTGTTCAGAATCAATGTATTAATATAAGGTGATATTTGCCAACTGATTTGGCTGCAACAATTGCACCATTCTCTAACACTTAGAGACATATCACCCATTCTCAGTTCTCTACCTTTCTGTAGCCCATGTAATATATTACATATGCGGGAACCTGATCTGGTATCACATACCCAGGACGCAGAGGATACTAAAAAACAGTTCTCGGTAATAAGGACGCCCGAAGAATGTGCATCAACATGCACTTTCCTTGAATTGGTGGCATGGGAATCCGGATATTCCCCTATTTCCTGCTCGGACTTGTAACAATTATAAGATAGAGCGGAACCAACGTTCCCTAGCACGGTATAATAAGTAGGTTCGGTGAATGCATCCATATTATTAAGTTGATTAAGGTGTGACATAGTCGCTACCAGGAGAGAGAGAGAAGAAAATGTTCGTTATATGTATGCCCTAGAGGCCATTACTGTACATAGGATGTATATTGTAGTGGATGCTGGGATATATATGTTAGTTATATGTATGCCCTAGAGGCCATTACTGTACATACGATGTATATTGTAATGGATGCTTGGACATATACAGGGAGGAATTTCTTGCTCGACATGATAGTATGCTATCTGGTTGTACTTTATCTTAACATGTACTCTGATTGTCTCTATATTACATGTTGATAAAGCCCTTAGGATATGTACTCGACTATTGGGACTATGATGAGATCATACTAGTGGGGCCACAGTAGTCGACGAGTACATCCTATAACTGTTCCTAGTCGTGGGTGTATCGAGACAGGGCATCGATGCACCAGAGTAGACTAGCGTATACGCATCTTGACCAATATGATGGGCGATGGATGATCCCATATCCATCGGTGTTTGACATCAAGGATGGTGTACGGGTGCTCTGTGGAGACTGGGTACACTGGACGGACTCGCCGAGAACTCCCAGATGGTATTATACCTCACGTCAGATGGCAGTTCTCCGGTGACACTGGTACAGAGTAGTCTGTTGACCCGAGATCGTCATAGAGTCTTGTGTGATTCCTACTGTGCTTTGATTTCCATCATACCACGTCCAAGAGGGCGTGCAAAAAGGTGGCTTTTGGGTACAGTCCCGAATCACATGGAGGCAATGAGCGATAGGAGGGGATTCGTCTCTCCCGGTATAGGGAGTTGATGTTGTGCTGTGTTCTATTGGCTATAACCGGAAATCCCTGGCCAGGGTTGCTGAGATTTACTGGTAAGTGTTATCAGTAGTTTCTTGAACGGTTATAGACCTCATATCGACACAACTTATCGAGCTATTGGGGTCGACACAACTTATCGAGCTATTGGGGTCTGACGTTTACCACCCCTAGGCAAGATATGCGACATATCAGACGAAGAGACCGGATTGTACGGGAGTGTTACTGTTTGGATTCACAGGAGAATGTACAGGCTTGCTTGTTGATCTTCTGAGCGCTCAATACCTGGATAGCTGTTACGTTTAGCTGACCGCTTGCAGCTTGTGGGTGTTTCATATGATCATCGCCTACTGCCGGCGTATTGACGATTCTTTGGAGTCCTACACAGAGGTTTCTTGGCTCAGGCAAAATGGAGTAGGAGCACATATGTGATATGTGCGGGACCGAGGATAATACGATATGAGATACCGTATTCTATTCTTGCGATATTTGATATCAGCCGGGTCATCGGATCAAGTGTTGATTCGATGAATCGGTACGGATAAATATTAGTCGGTTATATGCGATATAGCCGGATTGTCGGATCAAGTGTTGATTCGATAATTTAATGTATAATAATATATATGATATATTAAATTGCATTAACTAATATTTTCTCATTAAAAGAATCTTTTTCTCACTCGGGTAATACATTGATATATATGCGATATATGTTAAATGTATTATTTTATTTTGTTACGATAAATATTATATATGTGATATATAATATTGTAACATGATATGATAACTAATGCAACTTGTTTATTGGAGTTTAAATATGATTAGGGTTTGGATTAGGGTTAAGCTTTCTAGATGTTTCTCGAAGGTTTTGGTTTTGTTTTGTGAAAGATATTTGTAAGTGACTGATGCTTTAACCCAACCCAAACCCTAACCCTAGTTAATTTTCTACATGGGTTTAGTCAACCATGGTTGCATTATTCATCATATTATTCTTTTTCTATTCATCACAAAAGGACTTTCTATGATGATTGTTCATCTTCTTCATTCATTCTCTTCATGAAAAAGCTTTCTAGATTTTTCTAAGTGATGAATAAATGTGAGAAAAAGATAAATAAAGAGAGCAAAAATCCTACTTCATCATCCTCATCTTCCCTTGCCATTTAGATGAGGGTGTTCACATCATTTCATGAGTGTTAGCTTGTGTTAACGGAACTTCAAGGTAGATCATCTTAGTATCGAAGATCGGAAGCAAATGTTGCATCTTTCTCTTCGTGGAACCTCTCGAGAGTCCGGAACCTGATGATCGCAGCGAAGGGACCACAACACGGAGCATATGAAGTGAAGGACCGGATCTACAAAGGTTGTAATCCCTCTCACTTAGTGTTAAAGTTGTTAACATGCTAGTTTTCGCCTAATCTCTAGTTTAAAGATCCGTATTCGGGTTGTTCGGCACGGCTAAATTTTTAATCGGGCATGGTTGATGCCTCGTAGACCCTTGTGCGCGTGCATAGCAACCCTATAGTGTTATCAGAGATAAGCTAGAGCTTTAGGCGAAGTGTAGACGAAGTTTAAAGTCCGATCGAACCCGGAAAACCCGATATACCCTAGTTTCTGGAAATTTTTTAAAACTGTGATTTTTTCCAAATTAAAAATGCTCAAAATAATCAGTAGGGAAATATAAGAGTTACTGTGAAGGACGCGCGCCTAATTCCACCAAAGCGCGGTGAAACCGCGGCATATGCATGGCATGGGCGGCGGTTCCGCGGCCCTTTTCTCACTTCTCTGTTTGAAATTTGCACAGTAATTCTTGTCTTTTAGTGCTGTATTTTCTGGGAATTTTTAATATTTATTCAACTGTTGAATTTTCTGGGTTGTATTGGGGATTCGATGATTCGATCGGGAACTTTAACTGCGTCTTTGTGTTTTGTCCGGATAACTTTTAGAAACTGTTAAAAAGTTCGAACGGATATCAATAACTCACGTTTTCCCCTGTCGAATTTTTTTTCAAAAGTTGGATTTTTCCTCGTGTTTAAGAACGTTCTAAGTCGTGCAAGTAACGCGGTGGACCCTCTAGAAGACAACAAACCTTAACTCGATTATGTGACCGTCTTGAACTGCCTTTTGAACCTTAGGGTTTGGGGCAGTACGGCGTGCCACATGTGAGGCGTTGGCTTGACCCTTCTACGGCTGGACCATTGGTACTGTGGCATGTGATGGATGTTTTTAAACTGATTTCAAGTGTTGAGATATATTGGGGAAGTCTTGGGTGTTTGATGATTGGATCGGAAAGTTTAACTTTGTCTATTTATCTGGAATGTGATACAATATTTGGAATCCACAGGTAGTTATGGGATAACTGATTTGAATATTATAAACATAGCAGTTTAGTCTCAGATGATCTGTTGCCACGGAATTTTGATGTGATCAAAAGTCCGTCGCAATCACGTAGCGTACGCGGATACTCGCCGGGTAAACTTAATAGACAGCTACGCCCCATAGGCCCGACCAAGTGACTGTAGGAGAAACCCGTCGCCGAAAGCATCCGTTCGGGTGCTCGCGGCAGCGGTGTTCCGCCTTAGTGCACTTCGTCGACGGCATCCAGGGGTGCGGCCGTCTACGAAAGTTTGCGACGAGCATTCAATCAGGACGTCGGGAATCTTGTTGAATTGCCCGACTTAACATTGAAAAGAGTTTTCGATAATGAGACTAAAATGCGGGGTTTATAAATGTTGGGCATGCGATGTCTAAGGAATTCATTTGGTTAGGCATGCGATGTCTAAAGAAGTTGCGGATTCCAACTGTTATAGTTTTACATTTTTTTTCTTTGACCGTAAGCGTAGTATGTGGTGTATCGCCGGCTTCGTTGCTATACATCAACGACAATCGGGATACGCATACTTGCTTACGTTGATGATATGCGATATTATGTGTTGCTGTGATATGTTGTATTGGATCGTCGCGTTTGAATAGCCGGGGGTTTTATATGAGATGGGAGTTTTTTCTTTTTCATTCATGTAAAATTCATTTGTATGTAATTTTCTTTTATTGGGGCACTTCCAGGTAGCGGAAGATGTCACCGTTGTATATTATTTACTTTTCCGCATTAGGTAGACCCAAGGAGGGGAGCACAAGAAACCGGGTTTTAGGGTCCAGTGGGAGACCATCTCGAGGAGTCGAGACCGGGTCTCCTAACCCTAGAATTGGCTGTGTTACTTGCCGCTCTCGTAGGGGTCTAGGGATGTGGGTTTGGCTATTCATCGTGACCGTGGAATCCGTGTTTTATACAGGCTCGTACTAAAACACGAACGTCCTAGTATATCCAATATTTCATATATGTTCTTCTGCTGCAATGTTCTGTGATGAGATCATATTACTGCCTGAGACGAATGTTTATATTTTATATATATGAGATATATGTTATATTGCAGATTTCGTTTCAAAAGAGATGCTTGTGAAGCATAATAAAATGGGACTTCATTAATGAGATTAATGAAATAAAAGAAACCTAAAGATGTTGTAGAAACTTGTTTATTAAAAACCGGTAGCTCTAGTTCTTGCTTTGCATAGCGGTGTTCCTTGTAGAATATCCAGCACCTTATTCGATAAGGAAAAGACCGAGATCCCTTCACCGGGAGTGACTCCTATAGCAATAACTGGCAGATGCTACAAAATCGGTTTGTTTTTTGATTGCTTCTATAGTTTCTACTTTGCGTAGTGGTATTTGTGAAATATCCTGCACCTTATTCGATGAGGAAAGGGCCGACGATCCCTTCACCGAGAGTGACCCCTTTAGCAAAACTAGAAAAGCCTCAAAAACACTCCATTTAAAATCACTCGATTCTACAACGATATCAAGTTCATTACGCAAAGGGTTTTTCTTAAAAACCTATCGTAACCCTCCGTCATTTCAGATAAGGACTGTTTAGTATTCGTGTTGCGTTTGTTGGCCTTTGTCAAGGCGTAGTGTGCGGTAGCTGAATAGTACTTATCTGCTTATGCATATGATGCAGATTGGATTAGGGTAGTCGTGCGACCTTGTTGGCCTTTGTCAAGGGCCGTGCGGGTGGGTTTACTTCAATCAAGAAATGACGGGTTGAACTTGACTAACAGCCTATGGTTTGTTGGCCTTTGTCAAGGACATAGGAGGCTTGGGGCAAAATATTATTGGGGATTTCAAATGTTGAAATTTGCAATGAGATTGCATACCTTCTATGAGATAGTTGGATCCCGATACCCGCTGCGAGTAAGAGTTACTCCTAGGAGAGTTTTACACATTACAATTAGCCAATCAAGTAGGTGTCTAGAAAGGTGTTAACGGGGTTACGCCCCTAGGAAAACGAGGTTTACTTTAATTAGGTTCGTGCGAAAGCACGGGGGACCTCCCTCAAAATACCGACACTGGCCTGGCTGAAAGATGGCGAACTTGTAGCGTGTAATTAATCCCGGCTAGTCTTTCCTTTTAGGGTTTGAAGGAAGATTTGATTAAAACAGTGGGAGACATCCTGATTAGATATATTATATAACCAATCTAATCTTGCAAGAGCATACACTGAGTGTTTTCTTCTCTCTCTCTCCAGGTAGCGACCATATCATGCCTTAATCAAGATAATAATACGGATATATTGACCGAACCCACTTGTTATACTGAGCTGGGGAACGTTGGTCCGCGCTAACTTATAATTGTTATAAGACAGAGCAGGAAATTGGGGAATACCAGATTTCCCGTGTCGCCCAAACGAAGAAAGTGCATGCTGATGCATCATCTTCGGGTGTGTTCATTACAGAGAACCGTTTCTCAGTATCCTTTACGTCCTGGGTATGTGATACCGGATCAGGATCCAGCATATGTAATCTGTTACATGGGCTACAGAAAGGTAGAGAACTGATAACGGGTGATAAGTTTCATGAGACAGAAAACGGTGCAAGTGTTGCAGCCAAGTCTGTTGGTCACTATCACCCTGTATTACCTGAATACATTGATTCTGAACGAATGTTATTAGATATCGAACCTGATATACAAAATCATATCAGTCTCTTTATTAGTAAAGAAGTGATATAATTTTGTATTGTTGGATAATGTTTTGAACATTTCCTATATCAAGAGTTGATCGGTTCAGGCACGTTATCTAAAAGTATAGGCGTTCTAAATCAAACTACAGTTCTTAGTATAAAGAACACACACAAGAGGAAGAGTTCAGAAATGAATGAATCCTTCTTGAGGCATTGTAGACTAGGTCATATCAATGCGACCCGACTGGATGAAGTTACATTTAGATGCATATTTAAATTAATTTGAATTTACATCTTGTGAAACTTGCCGGTCATGTCACAAAGATAAGATGACCATATCTCCATTTACTGGAAACCGAGAAAGAGTTAGTGAACTCTTGGGATTGATACATGCTGATGTATGAAAGTCCCTTGTCTACATATGCCAGGACCGGTTCTTTTTACTTCATTACATTCTCTGATAATCTCTCAAGATTCAGACATATGTTCCTGTTGAAACACAAGTCCGAACCTTTTGAGATATTCACAGAATATAAATTAGAATTAGAGAACCAAAAATACGGGTAAAAGTATTATGTCCTTTGATGAGATCAAGGAGGAGAATACTTGAGTACGGAATTCCTGGACTATTATAAAGGAGAATGAGATTCTCTCTCAGCATTACTCCTCCGTATACACCTCAGCACGTCGGTGTATCGGGGCGGAGCAATAACACCCTATGTGATATGGTGTGCTCTATGATGAGTACTACTGAGTTTCCTATTTCCTTTAGGGAGTTATGCACTTGTGAAGTTGCATACCTATTGTATAGGGTTCGAATCAAATCAGTTGCCTACCACTTCATATGTGATATGGAAAGGGAAGAGCCCATATCTTAAGCTTGTTAAGATTTGGGGTTGTCCGGCCTATGTCTAAAAGCAAAATCCGGAAAAGCTCTAGGCAAGGTCTGTTATGTAGAACTCGAATGGTTCCAGCTATACAAACTGCAGCTGATGATTTGGTAGAACCAAAGGATTCAATAGTTTCCAACGAACTTCAGCCTCTTCGCCGATCTAGTAGGGTTCCTCACCCACCTGAGAGGTACTTCGGTTTCCCTATGATAGTGGGAGCGAGGATTGCATCATGAGATGATGACCCAACTATTTTCGAACTGGGCATCAGGAGGGGGACTCTGTAAGAATGGCTGGATGCTTAGCAATCTGAGATGGAATCCTTATACACCAACAAAGTATGGACTTTGGTTGCTTTATCTGAAGGGTTAAATCCCCATCAGTTGCGAGTATATCTTGAGAAGATTACTTGGTGTACATGGAAAAGTTGAGACTTTCAAAGCTATGCTTAGGTCCATCTAGATCCTACTTGCCACGGCTACATACCATGACTACGATATCTGGTGGTTGGGTGTCATGACCGGTTTTCTAAATGATGTTTTAGTAGAGAGCGTCTATAAGTACATAGCCAGTGGGCTTCGTAGACAGTGGGAGCAGCGGAAACGTGTGCAAGATGTTTTATGTGATAAAACAGGCATCGCGGAGTTGGAACATCTGCTTTGATGTGGTAGTCAAAGAGTTTGACTTCATCGAAATGGTAGATGAACCTTGTATATACGAAAAGGTAGTAGAGAGTATGGTGGTGATCCTCGTAGAGTACGTGGATGACATACTCTAGATAGGGAAGGAGTTTCTTATGCTACGCTCGGTCAATCTCCGCTTATCACAAGGATTCTCCATATAGGATCAAGGTGATACCTCATAAATCCTATGTTTTGATCTATGAGATAGATCTAATTGGATGTTAGGATACTCACTAGTTGTAGTGAGATGGTATCAATCGATCCTGGGGAGAATCACTGGAAAGGTTCCAGGGTGATAAGGACGACTGAATGTCAGTCGCAGGCATTGTCTATACCCTCAGTGGAGGGACGGTATGTTGGAAGAGTTCCAAGCTAGATACCGTGACATACTAGACGATTAAAGGCAAGATACATCGTTACCAAGGATGCTACCAAAGAGGCGGTCTGGATATATATAAGCTCATGAGATGAACTTCGTTCCTACCATTGTGTGACAATGGAGTTGTGGCTTTTGCCAAGGAACTACCGTCCCATCAGAAATCCAGATATAATTCTTAGGCAGTATCACCTGATCATGGAGATGGTTGATCTCCAGGGAGATCGGGGTTAGGAGAGTAGACCCAGAGGACGATAGCGCGGATCCATTCATAAAGGCCTTTTTCTGAGTAGATACTTTTATGGGATGGTTGAGTATGAGATACTTCAACCGCAGCTAATTGTTGGGTATGCGATACCATAACAGATGGCCCTAGTGCAAGTGGGAGATTGTTAGTTATATGTATGCCCTAGAGGCCATTACTGTACATACGATGTATATTGTAATGGATGCTTGTGTAAGTCCATGCTACCTCTCCCGTTACTTTCGGGCATGCGGAATTTGATAAAAAACGATTTTTATAGAGGTGGTAACATGGACTTATAACCCGGATCTTTGTTAAACATCTAACTAACAACCTAACTACGAGTTGCTAACTACTCGGTTAGGGGGTTATACCTTGCTTGTCTTGAACTCCTTCGTCTTCAAACTTCGATGGTGGTCCGGATCGGCTTCTTCCCGTCGTCTCCGTACGCCGAAGATAGATCCACCTGAAAGCTCCAACCTTTGGCTCCTTCTTCGAACTTTGAAGAAACTAGTTCACTCGGTTTGCTAAACCTTGTGAACTAGAGTGAGTAGAGAAGAGTTTGTATGAGATTTTATCTATGGTTCTTGGTTCTCAACTCATGAGACAAGTGAACCATAGAATCAAGAGAGGGAGCAAGAGGAAGAGGGTGAGAGCAAAAACAAGAGAGCTCAAGAACAAAGAGAGAGAATGAGCAAGTGAGAATGAGCCTTTCTTTTGTTTTTCACCCTCTCATAATCCAAAACAATGATAACAAATCATATCAATCAAGTGTTATGTGATGGTTGAAGCAACCATAACCATATCATTTCATGCACTCATTTTGTACAAAAGAGCAAGCAAGCAAAAGTCTTTGCCATGAAATGATAGTTATGGTTATCATGATGGTCAACTAGTCAAGCCTAGTCAACCGGTCTACAAAGTCAACAAGTCAACAAAAGTCAACAAGTCAACAACCATGTCACCATAATACTTAATTAATATAATTGTTAATCATATATCATATTCTCATTAGGGTTGAGAAAAAAGTCAATAGTCAACGGTCAACAGTCAAAAACCCTAATGAGAATCCGCTGCCTCTGTCTCCCCGTCAACTGTGCATACACACCCGCATCCGCGTTCCGAGGAACACGAATGCATACTGGATAAATCCAATCCCAAAAGGTACACTAGGATCTGGTTTAAACCAAAGCCCGCTAGTGTAAACTGTCCGGACACTGTACGTGCACAAGTGCACGGATGTGACCGAACCTTGTCGCAAAACCATGCGACCTGTCGCAAAACCATGCGACCTCTACTCTTTTGCCTAAAGGCGAAAAGCTTTCTGTGTGGGACTCTAAAGACTCGACACTACGCTGGCAGTGGGTTTAACCACAGACCGCAAGCGGCACTAGCTGTGCGTAATGGTCCCCAGGTAATGCCGACAAGAAGACCGACGAGGCGAAACCCATCTGAACTCCTACTGAGTCTGAATGTGACATTCTCCATACAGTCCGGTCTGTTCGTCTGATACATCGCATGGCGGGCCTAGGGGGCGGTAAACGTCAGTCCCCCAATAGCGGTACAAGTCGTGCCGGAGCGAAGCCCAAAACACCCTGAGATAACACTGGAAGCCTACCAGTATATCTCGTTTGCCCTGGCCAGGGACTACTCGTGTAATGGCTCTCCTAGATACAGCGCGATGTCAACCCCCAATACCGGGAGAGACGAATCCTGTCTAACCGTCACTGCCTCCAAGTGCTTCGGGACTGCACCCAACCACTACCTGTTTGCACGACTCCTTTGAGCCGTGGTAGGGTAGTGATCAGAGTACAGAGGGAACACACTCGAGGCGAAGTGACAGTGTCAAGTCAGCGGACTAAGCTGTACTCATGTCACCTGGGAACTGATAACTGACGATAGGCATAATACCAACTAGTCAATTCCCGACGAGTCCTGTCCAGTGTACCCGTGACCTAACGAGCACCCGCATACTATCTCAAGTACGACGTACTGACGGCTGTGGGACAGACTGTCTCCCACACTGGGATGAGAAGCGCATGCGCTAGTCAACTCCGGAGTATCGATGCCCTGTCTTGATAGTCCTGTGACCAGGGACCTGCATAAGGATGTGCTTATAGATTACCCAGCCCCACTAGTGTGGCGGCCATCACATCGCTGGTAATCAAGCAAAGATCCTAAGGGCTCCACTAATGTGTATAGGCGATATACAAAAATAAACACATGTACACATTGAAGTAAACAAACCAAGTAGCATACTACTATTTTGAGCAAGATTGTATATACAAGGTGAATATCCCAAGCTTCCATTAAGTAATATACAAACTAGTATGATACAGTAATGGCCTCTAGGGCATATACACTAACAATCTCCCACTTGCACTAAGGCCATGTACTGGCGTATCGAAGACCTATCATCTCGATCAGCCGCTCGAACTGAGTCTGGGGCAGGGCCTTGGTGAATGGATATGCAGTGTCATCTTCTGAAGAGACTCTCCGAACCTCGATCTCCTGGCGATCTACGATCTCCCTGATCAGGTGATACCGCCTCAAGATGTGTCTGGATCTCAGATGGGACCTGGGTTCCTTCGCTAAAGCTATAGCCCCGTTGTTGTCACAATACAGAGGTATTGGATCAACAATGGATGGAACCACCTGAAGTTCTTTCAAGAACTTCCTCATCCAGACGGCTTCTTTTGCGGCATCAGATGCAGCGATGTATTCCGCTTCCATCGTCGAGTCTGCAATGGTTTCTTGTTTGGAACTCTTCCAACACACCGCCCCTCCATTGAGGGTAAAGACAAAACCCGACATGGACTTGGAATCATCCTTGTCACTCGGGAAGCTGGAGTCAGCAAAGGCCTCGAACTGGAGGTCTTTTCCGCCATACACCAAGAACATCTCCTTAGTCCTTCTCAGGTACTTGAGAATGTTCTTTACCGCTATCCAGTGTTTCTCCCCCGGGTTTGACTGATACCGGCTTACCACACTCAGTGCATAAGCTACATCCGGTCTGGTACACAACATCGCATACATTATAGAGCCTACCGTAGAAGCGTAGGGTATAACAGACATGCGATCCCTCTCCAAATCAGTCTTGGGAGACATCTCTTTAGAGAGGGTGATCCCGTGACAAGCCGGTAGGTTACCGCGCTTGGAATCTTCCATACTGAATCTTTTCAGTATGGTGTCGATGTACCTGGACTGTGAAAGTCCTAATATCCTCTTGGATCTATCACGATGGATCCGGATCCCCAGGATGTATGAGGCATCACCCAGGTCTTTCATGGAGAACCTGTGTGACAAGAACCCCTTGACAGATTGTAGCATAGGAATGTCATTTCCTATTAAGAGAATGTCATCCACGTATAAAACGAGGAATACCACAGTTCTCGCTACAAATCTACTATAGATGCATGGTTCATCTGGATTTTTGATAAAGCCAAATTCCTTGACCGTCTCATCAAAACAGATGTTCTAACTCCGCGATGCCTGCTTTAGTCCATAGATGGACTTAAGCAACTTGCACACCTTTCCGCTGCTCCCACTCTGAATGAAACCCTCTGGCTGGTCCATATAAACACACTCCTCTAAATTTCCATTTAGAAAAGCGGTCTTTACGTCCATTTGCCAGATCTCATAATCGTGGAAGGAAGCAATGGCAAGAAGGATCCGAATGGATTTTAGCATGGCTACTGGAGAAAAGGTTTCGTCATAGTCCAAGCCAGGTCTTTGACGAAAACCCTTTGCTACCAGCCTAGCTTTATAGGTCTCAACCTGTCCATCTACACCAATCTTCCTTTTGAAGATCCACTTGCATCCTACGGGTTTTACCCCGTCTGGAGCAATGTCCAACGTCCATACCTTGTTGGTGTACATGGACTCCATTTCGGTCCGCATTGCATCCAGCCATTTCACTGAGTCAACGCTCTGAACGGCCTGCTGGAAGCTAGTAGGCTCATCATAATCTATGATGCAATCCTCTCTATCCCCGTCTATGAGAAAACCATAGTATCTCTCGAGCGGATGAGTCTGCCTACTACTCCTGCGGAGCGGCGTAGGAATGTCCTGTTCTTCCGAACCCTCTGGTTCCACTAAACTTTCAGTAATAGTCCATGGTTCTGGAATTTCTTCCAGTTCTACTGCGCTCCCACTTATTTCCTTTTCCAAGAACTGGTGTTCTAGAAAGTGGGCATTACGAGAAACAAGGACTTTTTGTTCCTCTGCGTAGTAGAAAAGATACCCCTTGGTGTTCTTTGGGTATCCCACAAACTTGCACAGTACTGAGCATGCCTCGAGTTTGTCCGCATGCTGCTTTTTGACAAAAGCTGGACATCCCCAGATCTTCAGATATTGAAGATAGGGTTTCTTCCCACTCCATAACACATATGGTATGGTAGGCACAGTCTTAGTGGGAACTCGGTTCAAAAGGTATGCGGCTGATTCTAGCGCATATCCCCAGAATGATCGCGGTAACTCAGCGTTACTCATCATGGACCGCACCATATCCAATAGGGTGCGGTTCCGTCTCTCCGATACACCGTTATGTTGCGGAGTGTATGGAGGAGTAAGCTGAGAGAGAATTCCGTTCTCTTTTAAATAGTCCAGGAACTCGGCACTCAAGTATTCTCCACCTCGATCCGATCTTAGAATCTTAATACTTTTGCCGGTTTGTTTTTCTACTTCATTCTTATACTCCTAGAATTTTACAAAGGCTTCGGACTTATGTTTCATTAAGAAGACATAACCGTACCTTGAGAAGTCATCCGTAAAAGTAATGAAGTAAGAATAACCGCTCCGTGCATGTGTAGACATTGGACCGCACACGTCACTGTGTACGAGTCCCAAGAGCTCGCTCGCTCTTATTCCATGTCCAGTAAACGGAGTCTTTGTCATCTTTCCTTTGAGACAGGATTGACAAGTGGCATACGATTGATATTCGAACACATTCAAATATCCTTCTGCATGTAACTTAGTCAACCTTCTCTCATTGATGTGACCCAGTCTACAATGCCACAAGAAAGTCTGATTTATTTCCGGAGACTTTCTTTTGTGTGTATTCTGGACATTGAAAATCTGTGGTTGGTTTAATACGTAAACCAAAACATGTCTATCTGACATTCCCAGGTGAATGTTTACAACATTGCTTACAAACGCAAATTCATAACCTTCTTTAGAAACTAAAGATACAGAAATGATATTACAAGTTGCGTTGGGTACAAAAAAGCAATTACGCAAACCAAAACATGTCTATCTGACATTCCCAGGTGATAGTCCCCCATGGCTTTAGCATCCATGCTAGCTCCGTTCGCAACTCTGAGGGTCATGTCACCTGCCTTCAAAACCCTACGGTTTCTCAACGCCTGCAAAGAATTACAGATATGAGATCCTGATCCGGTATCCAATACCCAGGAAGTAGAGTTTATTGAAAGACAGTTTTCAATAACATACACACCTGAAGCTGAAGCTGCAACTTGCTTCAATTCCTGTGTCCTGGCTTTCCAAGCCCTGCAATTATTCTGCCATAGTTCATTCCCGTTACAATAGGAACGTCCCTCTTTTACTAGATCCAGTCCCGAAACTTTTGCCCTTGCTTTTCCTTTTTCTTCCCTGGTTTCTTTCAGGGTATAAGCAGAGGGCAGGGACTGTAGAATTAGGTCAGTACTTGACCCATTCTCCAACGTGGTCTCCAGGTCCGTGAGCTCAAAATAGCTGGTCTCTGTAAGGACGTTTCCCCTTACAGATGACCCGACAGCCAACCTCGCTTGAAGCAATTCGTTCGAAGTCTCATATCTTGCGATACGAGATTGCTCTCCATATAAAACTTTGTTATGGAGGAAGATAGAGACTGAGTCCATCTTCTCGTGCTGCCTCTGGTTTGCACCATCAACTGAGGCTAACACGAGGCACTTGGCTTTCGCACAATCCTTTTCCGATGTCCTGCGGATGTGAACATCCGTGACAGGGGAAACTGGACCTGAGACAGCAGGGATTTGATTAGTTAAAAGGTGTCCCAGCTTGTTATGGGCAATGGACATCTGGACAGACCTTTGCTAGTCATAACAGTCAGGTTCAGTCATGTCGATTGGTCGCTGCAATTAGGAGAGAGAAGAAGAAACACTCAGCATGATGCTCTTGCAAGTTTAGAGTTGTTTTTAGTTTGTCTAAACAGGATGGCTCCCACTGTTTCTCGAATCCCTCCTCAAACCGTAAAGGAAGAATTAGTCAGGATCAATCTCACCGTACAATACTTGCTTAACCGTTCAGCCAGGCCAGTGTCGGTACTTCGAGGGAGGTTTTCCAGCGCTTTCGCGAAGTTCTTTAATTAAAGAACCTCTTTTCCCTGAGGGCGTAGCGCCGCTAACACCTTTCTAGGCACCTACTAGGTTTATAGCATTGATCGTTAAGTGAGAAATTTCCCGAGGAGTAGCATATACTCACAGTAGGATCGGGATCCAAATATTATCGCGTGACGAAACTAAAGGAATCCTACCAGAATCATCACACTCCAAATGGTATGCAAATCTAGCAAGTTTCAGTACTTATGAAACTCCCGATATGAATTTTTGCCCTATGCTCTTATGACCTTGGCGTGAGGTCAAAATATCATAAGTCACATGTCAAGTTCATCCCATCATTATCCAGGTTAATTTGAACCCACCCGTACATACCCTTGACGTAGGCCAAAATGGCAGTACGACTGTCTCAAACCAACGCATTCTATCTATGCAACAGATAAATATCCGGCAGCTACCAATCACTATGCCTTGGTGTGAGGTTAAAATACATGGCTTGAATACTACCGAATATTTAACTGAAATGATGGAGGGCTACGGATGGTTTTGGCAAAACCTTGAACGTAGTGAACTTGATTTGGTCGATGGAACGAGATAGCTTTTAAAAGGAGTGGCTCAAGCTCCGCATTTAAAAGTTGGTTTTGAAAAGAACCGAGTGGTTTTTCGAAAGTGTTCCAACGACTTCAACTTGGTTTATTATCTTGCATTAGTTCTTTTAATGCGAGATATTCTTGCATTAGTTCTTTTAATGCGTCCCATCAATTAATCCTACCATTGCAGAAAACAACCAAAATATGACGTACGCTTATGCCATTCACATTCGCCACTGGGCCCCGTCATTACCCGTTAGGTTACTTAACTAACGACAGAGCGAAGGCTGGGCTAGCGCGTCTGTAAAACATAAGCAACGCCTAAATAATATCATATATAGATATACGGCAATGATAAACATTTCAGATCACAGATGAATACATTGGATATACTAGGAATCTGTAATTCGCACGAGCCTGTAACGAAAAACAGATTACACGGTCGCGGTGAATAGCCAATACCCCACCCAAGACCCCTAAGGGTGCGGCAAACTACCCGCCAAGTACCCGAAGCGAAGCAACCTCCCTCATCTCCATGAGTAGGCCACTCGGCACTTCGGCATACCCGGTAGTTTGTGCACCCCCTCCTGTTAGTTATATGTATGCCCTAGAGACCATTGCTTTACATTGGATGTATATTGTAGTGGATGCTGGGACATATATAGGTAGGACTTTCTTGCTCGACATGATAGTACGCTATCTGGTTGCTCTTTATCTTAACATGTATACTTTCTGTCTCTCTGATTACATGTTGATAAAGCCCTTAGGATGTGTACTCGACTTCCAGGACTATGATGAAGATCATACTAGTGGGGCCTGGGTAGTCAATGAGTACATCCTTCATTGTTCCTAGTCGAGGGAATATCGAGACGGGGCATCGATATTTCAGAGTAGACTAGCGTATATCTTCTTGACCCATGTGATGGGCGATGGATGATCCCATATCCATTGGTGTTTGACATCGGAGATGGTATGCGGGTGCTCAGTGGAGACTGGGTACACTGAACGGACTCGCCGAGAACTCCTAGATGGTATTATACCTCACGTCAGATGGCAGTTCTCTGGTGACACTGGTACAGCTTAGTCTGTTGACCCGAGATCGTCATAGAGTCTTGTGGGTCTCCCACTGTGCTTTGATTTCCACCCTACCACGGCTCTACTGAGTTGTGCAAACAGGTGGTTTTTGGGTACAGTCCCGATTCACATGGAGGCAATGAGCGATAGGAGGGGATTCGTCTCTCCCGGTATTGGGGGTTGATGTTGCGCTATGCTCGACTGGCCATAACAGGAAATCCCTGGCCAGGGTTGCAGTGACCTACTGGTAAGTGTTATCAGTAGTTTCACACATGTCATGGACTTCACGTCGGCATGACTTATCAAGCTACTGGGGTCTGACGTTTACCACCCCTAGGCGAGATATGCGACATATCAGACGAACAGACCGGACTGTACGGTAAGTGTTACTGGTTGGATTCACAGGAGTGTGAGCGGGCTTGCTCGTCGATCTTCTGATCGCTCAATTCCCGGGTGGCCGTTACGTTTAGCAGACCGCTTGCGGCTTGTGGGTGTTTGATATGATCATCATCTGCTACCGGCATATTGACGAGTCTTTAGAGTCCTACACAGAGGTTTCCTGGCTCAAGCGAAACGAAATAGGAGCACATATGGGATATGTACGGGACCGAGAATGATGCGTGTATGTGATACCGTATTTCATTCTCGCGATGTATGTGTCGAATGGTTGTATGCGATATAACCTAGTTATCGAATCAAGGATTGATTCGATAAGCCGATACGTTGGATACTGGCCGGTTATATGCGACATGACCGGATCATTGAATCAAGTGTTGATTTAATGATTTAATGTATAATTATATATTTGATATATTACTTTGCATTAACTAGTATTGGTTCGCTTTAAATGGATTTACTCACTTGTATTGCACATTGTATATGTGATATATTTTTTTGTGCACATGATTGTATCATGTTTGATGATACATTCTTGCTTGGTTTTGTGTAAAGTATTAAACCATGGTTAGTTAGTGGTTAGGGTATCATTTCATTTGCTTATTCATTTATCTATTTATTTATTTTATTTATTTCATTTGAAAAGAAAAAGAGAAAAGAATGGTTGCTATTTTTGTTTTTATTTGAAGCTTCTTGAAGCTTTGAACAAGTCCACCATTCTTGTCTCTTCTCTAACCCTAACCACTCATCTAACCTTAGTTAAATCTCTACACTAAACTATGGTTGAAGTCATGATAAGTATTGATTTATTTATCAAATAATTCAACACTTATCATATTTTCTTCTTCTTCTTCATCTTCTTCAACATGAAGAAAAAGCTTGCCTCTTCAATGGCAACTAGCCAAAACAAGTGAGAAATCCAAATCTAGAGTCTACCCACTTCCTATTTCTTCATCCTCTACTACTTGCCATGTAGTAGAGTGTGTTGTCTTCACAAGTTTCTTGACATGGCGAAGGCGGAGCTCGAGTTTGTGATGCCTCGACGTAGATCATCTTCGGCATCGAACCGACGATCAAGCCCGCCCATTTCTTCGATGAAGCCGATGATAGAGTTCGGGATTCGATTTGGACAGCGGAGGGAGATCATCGTGGAGCTTAGGAAGTGGTGGACCGGATCTACAAAGGTTGTAGCCCCTTTCCTTAGCATTTAATTCGATTACATGCTTGCTTCGCCTATTTATCTAGTTAACGATCCGTATTAGGGTTTGTAGGCACAAGGAATTTTTTGATTTGTCCATGTTCGATCACTTGTGAGACTTCATTAGTGTGCCTAGGAACCCTACAGTGGTATCAGAGCCTAGCTAGAGCCTTAGGCGAAGTCCAGACGGAATTAGAACTCCGATCGAATCAAAACCCAAACCCTAATATTGCTCTCTGGACTTTTTCTGAAATCGTGGTTTTTTCGAAATTAAAAATTTGCAGAAAAATCAGCAGGTAATCCTAAGAATTACTGTGAAATTCGAGAGCATGATTCCTCTAGAGTGCGGCGGAACCGCGGCACAAGCATGGCTTGTGCGGCGGTTCCGCGGCCAAGTTGTCCCATCATCTGCTTAAATTTTCACAGTAACTCCTAGTTTTTAGTGCTGGTTTTCCTGGGAATATTTTAATATTTATTCCAGAGTTGTATTTTCTGGGTTGTATTGGGGACTCGGTGTATTCGATCGGACTGTCTAATTTTTGTCGGTGTGCTTTTCCGGGTATTTTTAGAATATGTTAAAAAGTTCGACCGGATATAAATACCCAATTTTTTCCCTGCCGGGAAATTTCCAATTGTTGGATTTTTCCGTAGTTTAAAGACGTTCTAAGTAGTGCAAGTAACGCGATGGACCCTCTAGAAGACAACAAACCTTAACTCGATTATGTGACCGTCTTGAACTGCCCTTTGAACCTTCGGGTTTAGGGCAGTACGGCGTGCCACATGTGAGGCGTTGGCTTGACCCTTCTACGGCTGGACCGTTGGTACTGAGGCACGAACTGAATGTTGTTAGATTTATTTCATGTGTTGAGCTGTATCGGGAAAACTTGGGTGTTCGATTGTTCAATCGAAAAGTTTAGCATTTTCTATTTATCCGGAATGTGATACAATACTTGGAATTCGCAAATAGTTATGAGATGACTGGATGAATGTTATAAACATAGCAGTTTAGTCTCACTTGATCGGTTGTCACGGAATTTTGATGTGATCAAAAGTCCGTTGCAATCACGTAGCGTACGCAGATACTCGCCGGGTAAACTTAATAGACAGCCTCACCCCATAGCCCCGACCAAGTGACTGTAGGAGAACCCCGTCGCCGAAAGCATCCGTTCGGGTGCTCGCGGTAGCGGTGTTCCGCCTTGGTGCACTTCGTCGACGGTATCGGGGGTGCGGCCGTCTACTGAAGTTTGCGATGAGTATTCGATTAGGATGTCAGGAATCTTGTTGAATTACCCGACTTGGTATTGAAAAGTGTTTTCGATAATGAGACTATAATGCGGGGTTTGTATTTGTTAGGCATGTGATGTCTAAGGAATTCATTTGATTGGGCATGCGATGTCTAAAGAGGTTGCGGATTCCAACTGTTGTAGTTTTACACTTTCTTTTCTGTGACCGTAAGTGTAATATGTGATATCGCCGGTTTCGTTCCTATATGTCAACGACAATTGGGATGGACATATTTACTTACGTTGATGACATGTGATGTTATGTGTTGCTGGATATGTTATATTGGATCGTCGTGTTCGAATAGCCGGGGGTTTTTATGTGAGATGAGTGTTTTTCATTTTCATTCATGTAAAAACTTATATGTAATATTCTTTTATTGGGGCACTTCCAGGTTGCGGAAGATGTCACCATTTGTATATTATTTACTTTTCCGCATTAGGATAGACCCAAGGAGGGGAGCGCAAGTAACCGGGTTCTGGGGTCCAGTGGGAGACCAACTCGAAGAGTCGAGTCCGGGTCTCCTAACCCTAGAATTGGTAGGGTTGCTTGCCGCTCCCGCAGGGGTCTAAGGGTGTGGGATTGGCTATTCATCACGACCGTGGAATCCGTGTTTTATACTGGCTCGTATTGAAAACACGGACGTTCTAGTATATCCAATATTTCATATGATATTTTCTGCTGCGTTATCTGTGATGTGATCATGTGATGTTCTGTGATAGATATAATATATAGTATATATGATATATTATATAGACGTTACTTATGTTTTACACCCGTGCTAGCCCTGCCCCGCTCTGCCGTTAGTTACCTAACCTAACGGTGCACGAGGGGACATCGAGGCGAATGCGGATGGCATAAGTGTACGTCATATTTATCTGTGATGGTTAGGTGGACTTAAATGATGGGATATTCATTAATGTGATTAATGAAAGAAAATAAACCTAATTGATGTTGTGGAATCGAATTTTAAAATAAAACAGGTAGCTACAGTTCTTGCTTTGCATCGCGGTGTTCCTCGTAGAACATCCTGCACCTTATTCGATAGGGAAAGGACCGAGATCCCTTCACCGGGAGTGACTCCTTTAGCAATAACTGGCAGATGCTAAATCACTCGGTTTGTCTTTTGATAGCTTCTATAGTTTCCGTTTTGCACAGTGATATATATGATATATCCCGCACCACATTCGACGAGGAAAGGGCCGACGATCCCTTCTCCGGGAGTGACCCCTTTAGCAAAACTAGAAAAGCCTCAAAAACATTCCATTTAAAAACCATTTGATTCCGCAACGAGATCAAGTTCAGAGCGTTAAAGGTTTTCACAAAAACCATTCGCAACCCTCCGTCATTTTAGGAAGTAGAGTACTTAGTATTCGTGCTGTGTTTGTTGACTTTAGTTAAGGCACAGTTACGGTAGCTAAGTGATGTCTTCCTACACCGCATATGATGCGATTAGTTAGGACAGTCGCGTGACTTTGTTGACCTTAGTTAAGGGTCATGTGGGTGGGTCTAATTAATCATGAAATGACGGGTAGAACTTGACTAGTACTTATGATTTGTTGACCATAGTTAAGGTCATAGGTGCTAGGGGTAAAAACCTTTATCGGGAGTTTCAAGTGTTGAAATTTGCAATGAGATTGCATACCTTCTATATGATAGTTGGATCCCGATACCCGCTGCGAGTAATTGTTACTCCTGGGAGAGTTTTGCACTTTACAATTAGCCGATCAAGTAGGTGTCTAGAACGGTGTCAACGGGGTTACACTTCTGGGAAAACAAGGTTTACTGTAATTAGGTCCGTGCGAAAGCACGGGGAACCTCCCTCAATGTACCGACACTGGCCTGGCTGAAAGATTGGCGAACTTGTAGAGTGTAATTAATCCCGGCTAGTCTTTCCTTTTAGGGTTTGAAGGAAGATTTGATAAAAACAGTGGGAGCCATCCTGATTAGATAAAATATATAACCAATCTGATCTTGCAAGAGCGCACGCAGAGTGTTTTCTTCTCTCTCTCTCCAGGTAGCGACCATATCACGCCTTAATCAAGATAATAATATGGATGTATTGACCGAACCCGCTTGTTATACTGAGCTGGGGAACGTTGGTCCCGCTCCAACTTATAATTGTTATAAGACAAAGCAGGAAATAGGGGAATGCCAGGATTCCCATGCCGCCCAAACGAAGAAAGTGCATGAGATGCATCTCTTTCGGGTGTGTTCATTACAAAGAACTGTTTCTCAGTATCCTCTGCATCCTGGGTATATGATACCGGATCAGGATCCCAGATATGTAATATGTTACATAGGGCTACAAAAAGATAGAAAAACTGAGAACGGGTGATAAGTTTCATGAGGCAGAAAACGGGGCAAGTGTTGCAGCCAAGTCTGTTGGTCACTGTCACACTGTATTACCAATACATTGATTCTGAACAAATGCTATTAGATACCGAACCTGATATACAAAATCATATCAGTCTCTTTATTAGTAAAGAAGGATATAATTTTGTATTGATGGATAATGTTTTGAACATTTCGTATATCAAAAGTTGATCGGTTCAGGCACGTTATCTAAAAGCATTGACGTTCTAAATCAAACTGCAGTTCCTAGTATACAGAACACACACAAGAGGAAGAGTTCAGAAATGAACGAATCCTTCTTGAGGCATTATAGACTAGGTCACATCAATGCGACCCGACTGGCTGAAGTTACATTCTAGATGCTTATTTAAATCAGTTTGAATTTACATCTTATGAAACTTGCCAGTCATATCACAAAGATTAGATGACCATAGCTCTGTTTATTAGAAACAGAGAAAGAGTTAGTAAACTCTTGGGACTGATACATGATGATGTATGTAAAGTCTCCTTTCTACACATGCCAGGACTGGTTCTTTATACTTCATTATATTCTCTGATAATCTCTCAAGATTCAGTCATATGTTCCTGTTGAAACATAAGTCCGAACCTTTTGAGATATTCACAGAATATAAGTTAGAAGTAGAGAACCAAATACGGGTATAAGTATTATGTCCTATGATAAGATCAGGGAGGAGAATACTTGTGCATAGAATTCCTGGACTATTCTAAAGGAGAATGAGATTCTCTCTCAGTGTTACTCTTCTGAATACACCACAGAACAACGGTGTATCAGGGCGGAGCAATTGCACAATATTAGATATGGTGTGCTCTATGATGAGTATTACTGAGTTACCTATTTCCTTTTAGGGTTATGCACTTGAGAAGCTGCATAACTATTGAATTAGGTTTGAATCAAATCAGTGCCTACCACTCCATATGAGATATGGTATGGGAAGAACCCATCTCTTAAGCGAGTTATGATTTGGGGTTGTCCGGCCTATGTTTAAAGCAAAATCCGGACAAGATCGAGGCAGGATCAGTTCTGTAGAACTGGAAAGGTTCCAGCTATACAAAACTGCAGTTGATGATTTGACAGGACCAAAGGATTCTATAGTTCCCGACGAACCACAGCCTCTCCGCCGATCTAGTAGGGTTCCTCATCCGCCTGAGAGATACCTCGGTTTCTCGATGACAGTGGGAGCGAGGAATGCATCATGAGATGATGACCCAACTAGTTTCGAGCAGGCCATCGGGAGTAGGGACTCTGTAAGAATGGCTGGATGCTTAGCGATCTGAGATGGAATCCATATACACCGACAAAGTATGGACTTTGGTTGCTATATCTGAAGGGTTAAATCCCCATCAGGAGCAAGTATATCTTGAGAAGATTACTTGGTGTAGATGGAAAGGTTGAGACTTTCAAAACTAGACTTGTTAAAGGTTTTCGTCATCGACCAGGCACGGATAATGATGAAACCTTTTCCATGGAATATGCTTAAGTCCATCCAGATGCTACTTGCCACGGCTACATACCATGACTGCGATATCTGGTGGTTGGGTGTCATGACTGCTTTTCTAAATACTGATTTAGAATAGAAAGTCTATAAGTACACAGCCAGAGGACTTCGTAAACAGTGGGAGCAGCGGAAACATGTGCAAGTTGCTTTACAAGATAAAGCAGGCATCGCGGAGTTGGAACATCTGTTTTGATGTGGTAGTCAAAGAGTTTGACTTCATCAAAATGGTAGATGAACCTTGTACATACAAAAGGGTAGTAGAGAGTAAGGTGGTCATCTTCGTATTGTACGTAGACAACATACTCTTGATAGGAAAAGAGTTTCCTATACTACGATCGGTCAATCTCCTATTATCAGAAGGATTCTCCAAATAGGATCAAAGTGATACCTCCTAAATCCTGAGTTTTCATCTATGAGATAGATGTAATTGGATGCTAGGATTCTCACTAGATGTAGTGAGATGGTATCAATCGATCCTGGGGAGAATCACTGAAAGAGTTCCAGGGTGATAAAGACGACTGAATGTCAGTCACGGGCATTGTCTTTACCCTCAGTAGAGGGACGGTATGTTGGAAGAGTTCCAAGCTAGATACCGTGGCAAATTAGACGATAAAGGCTGGTAACATCGCTATTGAAGATACTACCAAAGAGGAAGTTTGGATGTATATTGGTTCATAAGATGAACTAGGTTCCTGCCATTGTATGACAATGGAAGTGTGGCTTCGGCCCTGGAACCCTGGTCCCATCAGTGACCCAGACAAACTCTGAGGCAGCATCACCTGATCATGGAGATAGTTGATCTCGAGGTTGATCGAGGTTAGGAGAGTAGACTCAGAGGACAACACGGCGGATCCACTCACGAAGGCCTTTTCCCAGAGAGAGACTCATATGGGATGGTTGAGTATTAGATACTGCAACCACTGCTACAGATGGCCCTAGTGCAAGTGGGAGATTGTTAGTTATATGTATCCCTAGAGGCCATTGCTGTACATTGGATGTATATTGTAGTGGATGCTGGGACATATATAGGTAGGACTTTCTTGCTCGACATGATAGTACGCTATCTGGTTGCTCTTTATCTTAACATGTATACTTTCTGTCTCTCTGATTACATGTTGATAAAGCCCTTAGGATGTGTACTCGACTTCCAGGACTATGATGAAGATCATACTAGTGGGGCCTAGGTAGTCAATGAGTACATCCTTCGTTGTTCCTAGTCGAGGGAATATCGAGACGGGGCATCGATATTCCAGAGTAGACTAGCGTATATCTTCTCGACCTATGTGATGGGCGATGGATGATCCCATATCCATTGGTGTTTGACATCGGAGATGGTATGCGGGTGCTCAGTGGAGACTGGGTATACTGAACGGACTCGCCGAGAACTCCCAGATGGTATTATACCTCACGTCAGATGGCAGTTCTCTGGTGACACTGGTACAGCTTAGTCTGTTGACCCGAGATCGTCATAGAATCTTGTGTGTCTCCTACTGTGCTTTGATTTCCACCCTACCACGGCTCTACTGAGTTGTACAAACAGGTGGTTTTTAGGTACAGTCTCGATTCACATGGAGGCAATAAGCGATAGGAGGGGATTCGTCTCTCCCGGTATTGGGGGTTGATGTTGCGCTATGCTCGACTGGCCATAACAGGAAATCCCTGACCAGGGTTGCAGTGACCTACTAGTAAGTGTTATCAGTAGTTTCACACATGTCATGGACTTCATGTCGGCATGACTTATCAAGCTACTAGGGTCTGACGTTTACCACCCCTAGGCGAGATATGCGACATATCAGACGAACAGACCGGACTGTACGGTAAGTGTTACTGGTTGGATTCACAGGAGTGTGAGCGGGCTTGCTCGTCGATCTTCTGATCGCTCAATACCCGGGTGGCCGTTACGTTTAGCAGACCGCTTGCGGCTTGTGGGTGTTTGATATGATCATCATCTGCTGCCGGCGTATTGACGAGTCTTTAGAGTCCTACACAGAGGTTTTCTGGCTCAAGCGAAACGAAATAGGAGCACATATGGGATATGTGCGGTACCAAGAATGATGCGTGTATGTGATACCGTATTTCATTCTCGCGATGTATGTGTCGAATGGTTGTATGCGATATAACCTAGTTATCGAATCAAGGATTGATTCGATAAGCCGATACGTTGGATACTGGCCGGTTATATGCGACATGACCGGATCATTGAATCAAGTGTTGATTTAATGATTTAATGTATAATTATATATTTGATATATTACTTTGCATTAACTAGTATTGGTTCACTTTAAATGGATTTACTCACTTGTATTGCACATTGTATATGTGATATATTTTTTTGTGCACATGATTGTATCATGTTTGATGATACATTCTTGCTTGGTTTTGTGTAAAGTATTAAACCATGGTTAGTTAGTGGTTAGGGTATCATTTCATTTGCTTATTCATTTATCTATTTATTTATTTTATTTATTTCATTTGAAAAGAAAAAGAGAAAAGAATGGTTGCTATTTTTGTTTTTATTTGAAGCTTCTTGAAGCTTTGAACAAGTCCACCATTCTTGTCTCTTCTCTAACCCTAACCACTCATCTAACCTTAGTTAAATCTCTACACTAAACTATGGTTGAAGTCATGATAAGTATTGATTTATTTATCAAATAATTCAACACTTATCATATTTTCTTCTTCTTCTTCATCTTCTTCAACATGAAGAAAAAGCTTGCCTCTTCAATGGCAACTAGCCAAAACAAGTGAGAAATCCAAATCTAAAGTCTACCCACTTCCTATTTCTTCATCCTCTACTACTTGCCATGTAGTAGAGTGTGTTGTCTTCACAAGTTTCTTGACATGGCGAAGGCGGAGCTCGAGTTTGTGATGCCTCGACGTAGATCATCTTTGGCATCGAACCGACGATCAAGCCCGCCCATTTCTTCGATGAAGCCGATGTTAGAGTTCGGGATTCCATTTGGACAGCGGAGGGAGATCATCGTGGAGCTTAGGAAGTGGTGGACCGGATCTACAAAGGTTGCAGCCCCTTTCCTTAGCATTTAATTCGATTACATGCTTGCTTCGCCTATATATCTAGTTAACGATCCGTATTAGGGTTTGTAGGCACAAGGAATTTTTTGATTTGTGCATGTTTGATCACTTGTGAGACTTCATTAGTGTGCCTAGGAACCCAACACCTCCATGGGTCTGTCCTAGGAGCAAAAACAGTAAAAAGAAATTATACAATGACGGCTACAACCCCGACCCGGTTGTGCGGCCATACAAATAATTATTACATCAATTTACAAATTTACATGAATTGAAAGAAAAGAAAACTCTCGTCTCACAACCCTCGGCTATTCACCCGCGACAATCCAACATATTCATATACACATTCCAGCAACATTACAGATCACAGATTTGTATAACCCCCACTAATCGACATATAGCGATTAGCAGATGTTCAATACAAATATCACATTACAGAAAAAACCCGTTAGCTTAAGTCTTTTAGAAATTCGATCAAAAATACGGATTTTCGGGACCCCAAAAATAAAATTATCGTTCTGGAAAATCTGGGCAGAAAACACATATTCCAAAAATCCCAAAACAACCCCAGAATAACACTACACCAAAGATGGACCTCGGCCGAGTCAACTCGGCCGCGGATCCGCGGCGCTTTGACTCGATCGTTGGACCAAATTTGGTGGTTATTCTAATAAAAGCCTGAGCCGATTTTAGAGATGAAAGTAATCAACTTTTGAACAGAATAAAAATCGACAGAAACTTGAAATTCTCGGGTTCGTTTTCGTGACTTTTTCTTTGATCGATCTTCTAGTTACTTGCTAACATGTTAGATAGAGTTTAACTAGGCTCTGATACCACTGTAAGTCCATGCTACCTCTCTCGGTACTTTCGGGCATGCGGAATTTGATAAAAAACGATTTTTGTAGAGGTGGTAACATGGACTTATATCCCGGATCATTGTTAAACATCTAACTAACAACCTAACTACGAGTTGCTAACTACTCGGTTAGGGGGTTATACCTTGCTTGTCTTGAACTCCTTCATCTTCAAACTCCGATGGTGGTCCGGATCGGCTTCTTCCCGTCGTCTCCGTACGCCGAAGATAGATCCACCTGAAAGCTCCAACCTTTGGCTCCTTCTTCGAACTTTGAAGAAACTAGTTCACTCGGTTTGCTAAACCTTGTGAACTAGAGTGAGTAGAGAAGAGTTTGTATGGGATTTTATCTATGGTTCTTAGTTCTCAACTCATGAGACAAGTGAACCACAGAATCATGAGAGGGAGCAAGAGGAAGAGGGTGAGAGCAAAATCAAGAGAGCTCAAGAACAAAGAGAGAGAATGAGCAAGTGAGAATGAGCCTTTCTTTTTTCTTTCACCCTCTCATAATCCAAAACAATGATAACAAATCATATCAATCAAGTGTTATGTGATGGTAGAAGCAACCATAACCATATCATTTCATGCACTCATTTTGTACAAAAAAGCAAGCAAGCAAAAGTCTTTGCCATGAAATGATAGCTATGGTTATCATGATGGTCAACTAGTCAAGCCTAGTCAACCGGTCAACAAAGTCAACAAGTCAACAAAAGTCAACAAGTCAACAAAGTCAACAAGTCAACAACCATGTCACCATAATACTTAATTAATATAATTGTTAATCATATATCATATTCTCATTAGGGTTGAGCAAAAAGTCAATAGTCAACGGTCAACTGTCAACAACCCTAATGAGAATCCGCTGCCTCTGTCTCTCCGTCAACTGTGCATACACACCCGCATCCGCGTTCCGAGGAACACGAATGCATACTGGATAAATCCAATCCCAAAAGGTACACTAGGATCTGGCTTAAACCAAAGCCCGCTAGTGTAAACTGTCCGGACACTGTACGTGCACAAGTGCACGGATGTGACCGAATCCTGTCGCAAAACCATGCGACCTGTCGCAAAACCATGCGACCTGTCGCAAAACCATGCGACCTCTACTCTTTTGCCTAAAGGCGAAAAGCTTTCTGTGTGGGACTCTAAAGACTAGACACTACGCTGGTAGTGGGTTTAACCACAGACCGCAAGCGGCACTAGCTGTGCGTAACGGTCCCCAGGTAATGCCGACAAGAAGACCGACGAGGCGAAACCCATCTGAACTCCTACTGAGTCTGAATGTGACATTCTCCGTACAATCCGGTCTGTTCGTCTGATACATCGCATGGCGGGCCTAGGGGGCGGTAAACGTCAGTCCCCCAATAGCGGTACAAGTCGTGCCGGAGCGAAGACCAAAACACCCTGAGATAACACTGGAAGCCTACCAGTATATCTCGTTTGCCCTGGCCAGGGACTACTCGTGTAATGGCTCTCCTAGACACAGCACAATATCAACCCCCAATACCGGGAGAGACGAATCCTGTCTAACCGTCACTGCCTCCAAGTGCTTCGGGACTGCACCCAACCACTACCTGTTTGCACGACTCCTTTGAGCCGTGGTAGGGTAGTGATCAAAGTACAGTGGGAACACACTCGAGGCGAAGTGACAGTGTCAAGTCAGCGGACTAAGCTGTACTCATGTCACCTGGGAACTGATAACTGACGATAGGCATAATACCAACTAGTGAGTTCCCGACGAGTCCTGTCCAGTGTACCCATAACCTAACGAGCACCCGCATACTATCTCAAGTACGACGTACTGACGGCTGTAGGACAGACCGTCTCCCACTCTGGGATGAGAAGCGCATGCGCTAGTCTACTCCGGAGTATCGATGCCCTGTCTCGATAGTCCTGCGACCAGGGACCTGCATAATGATGTGCTTATAGATTACCCAGCCCCACTAGTGTGACGCCCATCACATCGCTGGTAATCAAGCAAAGATCCTAAGGGCTCCACTAATATGTATAGGCGATATACAAAAATAAACACATGTACACATTGAAGTAGAAACAAACCAAGTAGCATACTACTATTTTGAGCAAGATTGTGTATACAAGGTGAATATCCCAAGCTTCCATTAAGTAATATACAAACTAGTATGATACAGTAATGGCCTCTAGGGCATATACACTAACAGCTTGGACATATATAGGGAGGACTTTCTTGCTCGATATGATAGTATGCTATCTGGTTGTACTTTATCTTAACATGTACTCTGATTGTCTCCGTATTACATGTTGATAAAGCCCTTAGGATATGTACTCGACTACTGGGACTATGATGAGATCATACTAGTGGGGCCACGGTAATCGACGAGTACATCCTATAACTGTTCCTAGTCGTGGGTGTATCGAGACAGGGCATCGATGCACCAGAGTAGACTAGCGTATACGTATCTTGACCCATATGATGAGCGATGGATGATCCTATATCCATCGGTGTTTGACATCAAGGATGGTGTACGGGTGCTCAGTGGAGACTGGGTACCCTGGACGGACTCGCCGAGAACTCCCAGATGGTATTATACCTCATGTCAGATGGCAGTTCTCCGGTGACACTGGTACAGAGTAGTCTGTTGACCCGAGATCGTCATAGAGTCATGTGTGATTCCCACTGTGTTTTGATTTCCATCATACCACATCTAAGAGGCGTGCAAAAAGGTGGCTTTTAGGTACAGTCCCGAATCACATGGAGGCAATGAGCGATATGAGGGAATTCGTCTGTCCCGGTATAGGGAGTTGATGTTGTGCTGTGTTCGATTGGCTATAACCGGAAATCCCTGGCCAGGGTTGCTGAGATTTACTGGTAAGTGTTATCAGTAGTTTCTCGAACTGTTATAGACCTCATATCGACACAACTTATCGAGCTATTGGCGTCTGACGTTTACCACCCCTAGGCGAGATATGCGACATATCAGACGAAGAGACCGGACTGTACGGGAGTGTTACTGTTTGGATTCACAAGAGAATGTACAGACTTGCTTGTTGATCTTCTGAGCGCTCAATACCTGGGTAGCTGTTACGTTTAGCTGACCGCTTGCAGCTTGTGGGTGTTTGATATGATCATCGCCTACTGCCGGCGTATTGACGATTCTTTAGAGTCCTACACAGAGGTTTCTTGGCTCAGGCAAAACGGAGAAGGAGCACATATGTGATATGTGCGGGACCGAGGATAATACGATATGAGATATCGTATTCTATTCTCGCGATATTTGATATCAGCCGGGTCATCGGATTAAGTGTTGATTCAATGAATCGGTACGGATAAATATTAGTTGGTTATATGCGATATAGCCGGATTGTCGGATCAAGTGTTGATTCAATAATTTAATGTATAATAATATATATGATATATTAAATTGCATTAACTAATATTTGCTCATTAAAAGATTCTTTTTCTCACTCGGGTAATACATTGATATATATGCGATATATGTTAAATGTATTATTTTATTTTGTTACGATAAATATTATATATGTGATATATAATATTGTAACATGATATGATAACTAATGCAACTTATTTAGTGGAGTTTAAACATGATTAGGGTTTGGATTAGGGTTAAGCTTTCTAGATGTTTCTAGAAGGTTTTGGTTTTGTTTTGTGAAAGATATTTGTAAGTGACTCCTGCTTTAACCCAACCCAAACCCTAACCCTAGTTATTCTCTACATGGGTTTAGTCAACCATGGTTGCATTATTCATCATATTATTCTTTTTCTATTCATCACAAAAGGATTTTCTATGATGATTGTTCATCTTCTTCATTCATTCTCTTCATGAAAAAGCTTTCTAGATTTTTCCAAGTGATGAATAAATGTGAGAAAAAGATAAATAAAGAGAGCAAAAATCCTACTTCATCATACTCATCTTCCCTTGCCATTTAGATGAGGGTGTTCACATCATTTCATGAGTGTTAGCTGGTGTTAACGGAACTTCAAGGTAGATCATCTTAGTATCGAAGATCGGAAGCAAAGGTTGCATCTTTCTCTTCGTGGAACCTCTCGAGAGTCCGGAACCCGATGATCGCAGCGAAATGATCACAACACGGAGCATATGAAGTGAAGGACCGGATCTACAAAGGTTGTAATCCCTCTCACTTAGTGTTAAACTTGTTAACATGCTAGTTTTCGCCTAATCTCTAGTTTAAAGATCCGTATTCGGGTTGTTCGGCACGGCTAAATTTTTAATCGGGTATGGTTGATGCCTCGTAGACCCTTGTGCGCGTGCATAGCAACCCTACAATATATAGGGAGGACTTTCTTGCTCGACATGATAGTATGCTATCTGGTCACTCTTTACCTTAACGTGTATACTGATTGTCTCTCTGTTACATGTTGGTAAAGCCCTTAGGATGTGTACTTGACTACCTGGACTATGATGCGGATCATACGAGTGGGGACATGGTAGTCTATAAGTACATCCATCGAGGTCCCTAGTCATGGGAGTATCGAGACGGGGCATCGATATACCAGAGTAGACTAGCGTATACCTTCTCGACCCATACAGATGGGCGATGGATGATCCCATATCCATTGGTGTTTGATATCAGAGATGATATACGGGTGCTCAGTGCAGACTGGGTACACTGGACGGACTCGCCGAGAACTCCCAGATGGTATTATACCTCACGTCAGATGGCAGTTCTCTGGTGACACTGGTACAGCTTAGTCTGTAGACCCGAGATCGTCATAGAGTCTTGTGTGATTCCCACTGTGCTTTGATTTCCACCTTACCACGTCCAAGAGGGCGTGCAAAACGGTGGCTTCTGGGTACAGTCCCGAATCACATGGAGGCAATGAGCGATAGGAGGGGATTCGTCTCTCCCGGTATAGGGAGTTGATGTTGCGCTGTGTTCTATTGGCTATAACCGGAAATCCCTGGCCAGGGTTGCTGAGATTTACTGGTAAGTTTTACCAGTAGTTTCTCGAACTGTTATAGACCTCATATCGACAAGACTTATCGAGCTATTGGGGTCTGACGTTTACCACCCCTAGGCGAGATATGCGACATATCAGACGAACAGACCGGACTGTACGGTAAGTTTTACTGGTTGGATTCACAGGAGTGTAAGCGGGCTTGCTCGTCGATCTTCTGATCGCTCAATACCCGGGGGGCCGTTACATTTAGCAGACCGCTTGCGGCTTGTGGGTGATTGATATGATCATCATCTGCGGCCGGCGTATTGACGAGTCTTAAGAGTCCTACACAGAGGTTTCCTGGCTCAAGAGAAACGAAATAGGAGCGCATATGAGATATGTGCGGGACTGAGAATAATGCGTGTATGTGATACCGTATTCCATTCTCGCGATGTATGTATCGATTGGTTATATGCGATATAACCTAGATATCGAATCAAGGATTGATTCGATAAGCCGATACATAGGATACTAGTCGGTTATATGCGATATGACCGGATCATTGAATCGAGTGTTGATTTAATAATTTAATGTATAATTATATATTTGATATATTACTTTGCATTAACTAGTATTGGTTCACTTTAAAAGGTTTTTCTCACTTGAAGTTCACAAGTTGTATATGTGATATACTTTTGTGCACTTAATTGTATCATGTTTGATGATGCATGCTCACTTGTGCTTGTGTAAAGAATTATACCATGGTTAAGTTAATGATTAGGGTTTTGTTTATTTGATTTACTTATTTGTTTATTTATTTCTTTTCATTTATATTTGGAAAAGAAATGAAATGGTGGCTCATTTTGGATTTTCTTTTGAAGCTTCATGAAACTTTGAATGGTTTGACCATTTTATCTCTTTTCTTAACCCTAACCATTCACTTGAACCATAGTCGATTCTCTACACAAGTTATCTTGACCATGGTTGCTATATGATAAGTATAATCTATTTTCTATTTGATTGATTATTCTTATCATAATCATATTTCTTTCTTTTTCTTCTTCATCTTCAACATGAAGAAAGCTTGCCTCCATCAATGGCAACTTGAGCAAATGAGTGAGAAATCCAATTCTAAAGTGAACCCACCTTCTTCATCCTCTACCTCTTGCCAAGTAGTATAGGGTGTTTTCTTCACAAGTTTCAAGACTTGGTGAAGTGGGGGCTTGATCTTGTGATGCCTCGACGTAGATCATCTTCGGCATCGAAGTCGACGACCTAGCCCGCCCATTTCTCCGATGAAGCCGACGCTAGAGTCCGGGATCCGATATGGACAGCGAGGGGACGTCTACGTGGAGCTAAGGAAGTGGAGGACCAGAAGGTGTTCCGGCGGGTTGTAGTCCTCGCGAGGGGGCATGCGTAAAAAGTAGCGGTTGAGGGACCTGTTGGTGCCACGGCGACCCCATTGGATGGGGTGGCTGCCTGACCATACAGTGGTATCAGAGCCTAGCTAGAGCCTTAGGCAAAGTGTAGACGACGTTTGAAACCCGATCGAACCGAAACCCTAATTCTAAAATGCTCTCTGGACATTTTTCTAAAACTGGGTTTTTTCTAGATTAAAAATTCTTAAAAAATTCAGCAGGAAATTCTAAGAATTACGGTGCAAAATTGACCAAGAGATCCTTCTAAATCGCGGCGGAACCGCGGCAGAAGCATGGCTTCTGCGGCGGTTCCGCGGCCAATTTATGAGATCATCCCTCTATTTTTGCACAGTAATTTGTGTCTTCAGGTGCTGAGTTTTCTGGGAAGTTTTAATTTGCACTCAAGAGTTGAGTTTTCTGGGGTTGTATTGGGACTTCAGTGATTCGATCGGATTGTCTAATCTTGTCTGTGTTTTCCGGATAATTTTTTGAATATGTTAAAAGGTTCGACCGGATATAAATACCCACTTTTTCCCCTGCCGGGAAATTTCCAATTGTTGGACTTTTCCGTAGTTTAATGACGTTCTAAGTAGTGCAAGTAACGCGATGGTCCCTCTAGAAGACAACAGACCTTAACTCGATTATGTGACCGTCTTGAACTGCACTTTGAACCTTCGGGTTTGAGGCAGTACGGTATGCCACATGTGAGTCGTTGGCTTGACCCTTCTACGGCTGGACCGTTGGTACTGAGGCACGAAGTGAATGTTTTTAAACTTATTTCATGTGTTGAGCTGTTTCGGGAAAACTTAGGTGTTTGACTGTTCGATCGAAAAGTTTAACATTTTCTATTTATCCGGAATGTGATAAAATAATTGGAATTCACAAGCAGTTATGAGATAACTGAATGAATGTTATAAATCTAGGGGTTTAGTCTCACTTGATCGGTTGCCACGGAATTTTGATGTGATCAAAAGTCCGTCGCAATCACGTAGCGTACGCGGATACTCGCCGGATAAACTTAATAGACAGCTACACCCCATAGCCCCGACCAAATGACTGTAGGAGAACCCCGTCGCCGAAAGCATCCGTTCGGGTGCTCGCGGCAGCGGTGTTCCGCCTTGGTGCACTTCGTCGACGGCGTCGGGGGTGCAGTCGCCTACTAAAGTTTGCGAAGAGCATTCGATCGAAATGCCGGGAATCTTGTTGAATTGCCCGACTTAATATTGAAAAGAGTTTTCGATTATGAGACTAAAATGCGGGGTTTATAACTGTTAGGCATGCGATGTCTAAGGAATTCATTTGATTAGGCATGCGATGTCTATGGAGGTTGCGGATTCCAACTGTTTTAGTTTTACACTTTCTTTTCTGTGACCGTAAGTGTAATATGTGATATCGCCGGTTTCGTTGCTATATGTCAACGACAATTGGGATGCTCATGTTTACTTACGTTGATGACATGTGATGTTATGTGTTGCTGGATATGTTATATTGGATCGTCGTGTTCGAATAGCCGGGGTTTTTTATGTGAGATGAGTGTTTTTCATTTTCATTCATGTAAAAACTTGTATGTAATATTCTTTTATTGGGACACTTCCAGGTAGCGGAAGATGTCACCTTTTGTATATTATTTACTTTTCCACACTAGGATAGACCCAAGGAGGAGGGCACAGGTAACCGGGTTCTGGAGTCCAGTGGGAGACCAACTCGAGGAGTCGAGTCCAGGTCTCCTAACTCTAGAATTGGTAGGGTTGCTTCCCGCTCTCGTAGGGGTCTAGGGGTGTGGGTTTGGCTATTCATCGCGACCGTGGAATCCGTGTTTTATACTGGCTCGTATTGAAAACACGGACGTCCTAGTATATCCAATATTTCATATGTTTCTTCTGCTGCGATATCTATGATGTGATCATGTGATGTTCTGTGATAGATACAGTATATAGTATATATGATATATTATATAGGCGTTACTTATGTTTTACACCCGCGCTAGCCCTGCCCCGCTCTGCCGTTAGTTACCTAACCTAACGGTGCATGAGGGGACATCGAGGCGAATGCGGATGGCATAAGTGTACGTCGTATTTATCTGTGATGTTTAGGTAATTTAAATGATGGGACTTCATTAATGTGATTAATGAAAGAAAAAGAAACCTAAGATGTTGTGGAATCGAATTTCAAAATAAAACAGGTAGCTACAGTTCTTGCTTTGCACAGCGGTATATATGATATATCCTGCACCTTATTCGATGAGGAAAGGACCGAGATCCCTTCACCAGGAGTGATTCCTTTAGCAGTAACTGGCAGATGCTACACACTCGGTTTGTCTTTTGATTGCTTCTATAGTTTCTTCTTTGCACAGTGGTATATATGATATATCCCGCACCTTATTCGATGAGGAAAGGACCGACGATCCCTTCACCGGGAGTGACTCCTTTAGCAAAACTAGAAAAGCCTCAAAAACACTCCATTTTAAAATCATTTGATTCTGCAACGATATCAAGTTCATTACGCAATAGGTTTTCAGAAAAACCTGTCGTAGCCCTCCGTCATTTCAGATAAGTCCTACTTAGTATTCGTGCTACGTTTGTTGACCTCCGTCAAGGCGTAGTGTGCGGTAGCTAACTAGTATTTATCTGTTTATGCATATGATGCAGATTGGATTAGGGTAGTCGTGCGACCTTGTTGACCTCCGTCAAGGGTCGTGCGGGTGGGTTTGATTTAATCAAGAAATGACGGGTTGAACTTGATTAGTAGCCTATGGTTTGTTGACCTCCGTCAAGGTCATAAGGTGCTAGGGGCAAAATATTATCGGGAATTTCAAGTGTTGAAATTTGCAATGAGATTGCATACCTTCTATGAGATAGTTGGATCCCGATACCCGCTGCGAGTAAGAGTTACTCCTGGGAGAGTTTTACACATTACAATTAGCCGATCAAGTAGGTGACTAGAAAGGTGTCAACGGGGTTACGCCTCTTGGAAAACGAGGTTTACATTAATTAGGTTCGTGCGAAAGCACGGGAGGCATCCCTCAAAGTACCGACACTAGCCTGGCTGAAAGATTGGCGAACTTGTAACGTGTAATTAATCCCGGCTAGTCTTTCCTTTTAGGGTTTGAAGGAAGATTTGATAAAAACAGTGGGAGCCATCCTGATTAGATAAAATAATAACCAATCTATTCTTGCAAGAGCGCACGCTGAGTGTTTTTTTCTTTCTCTCTCCAGGTAGCGACCATATCACGCCTTAATCAAGATAATAATACGGATACATTGACCGAACCCGCTTGTTATACTGAGCTGGGGAACGTTGGTCCCGCTCCAACTTATAATTGTTATAAGACAGAGCAGGAAATTGGAGATTACCAGAATTCCCGTGCCGCCCAAACGAGGAAAGTACATATGATGCATTATCTTCGGGTGTGTTCGTTACACAGAACTGTTTCTCAATATCCTTTACGTCCTGGGTATATGATACCGGATCAGGATCCCATATATGTAATATGTTACATTGGCTACAGATAGGTAGAGAACTGAGAACGGGTGATAAGTTTCATGAGGCAGAAAACGGGGCAAGTGTTGCAGCCAAGTCTGTCGGTCACTGTCACCCTGTATTACCAATACATTGATTTTGAACGAATGTTGTTAGATACCGAACCTGATATACAAAATCATATCAGTCTCTTTATTAGTAAAGAAATGATAAAATTTTGTATTGTTGGATAATGTTTTGAACATTTCCTATATCAAAAGTTGATCGGTTCAGGCACGTTATCTAAAAGCATTGATGTTCTAAATCAAACTACAGTTCTTAGTATATAGAACACATACAAGAGGAAGAGTTCAGAAATGAACGGATCCTTCTTAAGGTATTGTAGACTAGGTCATATTAATGCGACCCGACTAGCTAAGTTTCATTTAGATGCATATTTAAATCAGTTTGAATTTACATCTTGTGAAACATGCCAGTCATGTCACAGAGATAAGATGACCATAGCTCTGTTTACTAGAAACAGAGAAAGAGTTAGTGAACTCTTGGGATGATACATGTTGATGTATATAGTTCCCCAGTCTACACATGCCAAGACCGGTTCTTTGTACTTCATTGCATTCTCTGATGATCTCTTTAGATTCAGACATATGTTCCTGTTGAAACACAAGTCCGAACCTTTTGAGATATTCATAGAATATGATTTAGAAGTAGAGAACCAATACGGGTATAAGTATTATGTCCTTCGATGCGATCGAGGAGGAGAATACTTGAGCACGGAAAACCTGGACTATTCTAAAAGGAGAATGAGATTCTCTCTCAGTATTACTCCTCTGAATACACCACAGCACAACGGTGTATCAGGGCGGAGCAATCACACCCTATATGATAAGGTGTGCTCTATGATGAGTACTACTGAGTTACCTATTTCCTTTGGGAGTTATGCACTTGAGAAGCTGCATACCTATTGAATAGGGTTCAAATCAAATCAGTTTCCTACCACTTCATATATGATATGGAAAGGGAAGAGCCCGTATCTTAAATTGGTTAAGATTTGGGGTTGTCCGGCCTATCTCTGAAAAGCAAAATCCGGACAAGCTCGAGGCAAGGTCAGTTTTGTAGAACTGGAAAGGTTCCAGCTATACAATCTAAAGCTGATGATTTGGTAAAACCGAAAGATTCAATAGTAACCAACGAACCTCAGCCTCTCCGCCGATCTTGTAGGGTTCCTCACCCACCTGAGAGTTACTTCGGTTTCTCTATGACAGTGGGAGCGAGGAATGCATCATGAGATGATGACCCAACTAGTTTCGAGCTGGCCATCAGGAGTGAGACTCTGTAAGAATGGCTGGATGCTTAGCAATCTGAGATGGAATCCTTATACACCAACAAAGTATGGACTTTGGTTGCTATATCTGAAGGGTTAAATCCCCATCAGGAGCAAGTATATCTTGAGAAGATTACTTGGTGTAGATGGAAAAGTTGAGACTTTCAAAGCTAGACTTATTAAAAGTTTGCATCATTTACCAGTCGTGGATTGTGATGAAACCTTTTTCAAGTAGCTATGCTTAAGTCCTTCCAGATCCTACTTGCCACGGCTACATACCATGACTACGATATCTGGTGGTTGGGTGTCATGACAGCTCTTCTAAAATGATGTTTTGGAAGAGAGCATCTATAAGTATACCGCCAGAGGACTTCGTAGATAGTGGGAGCAGCGGAAACGTGTGCAAGATGTTTTATGTGATGAAGCAGGTATCGCGGAATTGGAACATCTGTTTTGATGAGTTAGTCAAAGAGTTTGACATCATCAAAATGGTAGATGAACCTTGTATATACATATAGGTAGTAGGGAGTATGGAAGTGATCCTCGTAGAGTACGTGGATGACATACTCTATGATAGGGAAGGAGTTTCCTATGCTACGCTCGGTCAATCTCCGCTTATCACTAGGATTCTCCATATAGGATCAAACTGATACCTCCTAAATCCTGGGTTTTGGATCTATGAGATATATCTAATTGGATATTAGTATACTCACTAGTTGTAGTGAGATGGTATCAATCGATCCTGGGGAGAATCACTGGAAGGGTTCCAGGGTGATAAGGATGACTGAAAGACAGTCACAGGCATTGTCTTTACCCTCAGTAAAAGGACGGTATGTTGGAAGAGTTCCAAGCTAAATACCGTGGCATACTAGACGATAAAGGCTGGATACATCGCTACTTAAGACGCTACCAAAGAGGAAGTCTGGGTGTATATTAGTTCATGAGATGAACTTCGTTCCTCCCATTGTGTGACAATGGAGTTGTGGCTTTTGCCAAGGAACGTCCGTCCCATCAGTGATCCAGACATATTCTAAGGCAGTATCACCTGATCATGGTGATGGTTGATCTCCAGGGTGATCGAGGTAAGGAGAGTAGACTCAGAGGACAACACGGTGGATCCACTCATGAAGGCCTATTCCCAGAGAGAGATTTTTATGGGATGGTTGAGTATGAGATACTACAACTACTGCTATAGATAGCCCTAGTGCAAGTGGGAGATTGTTAGTTATATGTATACCCTAGAGGCCATTACTGTACATAGGATGTATATTGTAGTGGATGCTGGGACATATATAGTGAGGACTTTCTTGCTCGACATGATAGTATGCTATCTGGTTACTCTTTACCTTAACGTGTATACTGATTGTCTCTCTGTTACATGTTGGTAAAGCCCTTAGGATGTGTACTTGACTACCTGGACTATGATGCGGATCATACTAGTGGGGACATGGTAGTCTATAAGTACATCCTTCAAGGTCCCTAGTCGTGGGTGTATCGAGACGGGGCATCGATATACCAGAGTAGACTAGCATATACCTTCTCGACCTATACAGATGGGCGATGGATGATCACATATCCATTGGTGTTTGACAACAGAGATGATATACGGGTGCTCAGTGCAGACTGGGTACACTGGACGGACTTGCCGAGAACTCCCAGATGGTATTATACCTCACGTCAGATGGCAGTTCTCTGGTGACACTGATACAGGTTAGTCTGTAGACCCGAGATCGTCATAGAGTCTTGTGTGATTCCCACTGTGCTTTGATTTCCACCTTACCACGTCCAAGAGGGTGTGCAAAACGGTGGCTTTTGGGTACAGTCCCGAATCACATGGAGGCAATGAGTGATAGGAGGGGATTCGTCTCTCCCGGTATAGGGAGTTGATGTTGCGCTGTGTTCGATTGGCTATAACCGGAAATCCCTGGCCAGGATTGCTGAGATTTACTGGTAAGTGTTACCAGTAGTTTCTCGAACTGTTATAGACCTCATATAGACACGACTTATCGAGCTATTGGGGTCTGACGTTTACCACCCCTAGGCGAGATATGCGACATATCAGACGAACAGACCGGACTGTACGGTAAGTGTTACTGGTTGGATTCACAGGAGTGTGAGCGGGATTGCTCGTCGATCTTATGATCGCTCAATACCCGGGTGGCCGTTACGTTTAGCAGACCGCTTGCGGCTTGTGGGTGATTGATATGATCATCATCTGCTGCCGGCGTATTGACGAGTCTTTAGAGTCCTACACAGAGGTTTCCTGGCTCAAGAGAAACGAAATAGGAGCGCATATGAGATATGTGCGGGACCGAGAATAATGCGTGTATGTGATACCGTATTCCATTCTCGCAATGTATGTATCGATTGGTTATATGCGATATAACCTATATATCGAATCAAGGATTGATTCGATAAGCCGATACATAGGATTCTAGTCGGTTATATGCGATATGACCGGATCATTGAATCAAGTGTTGATTTAATAATTTAATGTATAATTATATATTTGATATATTACTTTGCATTAACTAGTATTGGTTCACTTTAAAAGGTTTTTCTCACTTGAAGTTCACAAGTTGTATATGTGATATACTTTTGTGCACTTAATTGTATCATGTTTGATGATGCATGCTCACTTGTGCTTGTGTAAAGAATTATACCATGGTTAAGTTAATGATTAGGGTTTTGTTTATTTGATTTACTTATTTGTTTATTTATTTCTTTTCATTTATATTTGGAAAAGAAATGAAATGGTGGCTCATTTTGGATTTTCTTTTGAAGCTTCATGAAGCTTTGAATGGTTTGACCATTTTGTCTCTTTTCTTAACCCTAACCATTCACTTGAACCATAGTTGATTCTCTACACAAGTTATCTTGACCATGGTTGCTATATGATAAGTATAATCTATTTTCTATTTGATTGATTATTCTTATCATAATCATATTTCTTTCTTCTTCTTCTTCATCTTCAACATGAAGAAGGCTTGCCTCCATCAATGGCAACTTGAGCAAATGAGTGAGAAATCCAATTCTAAAGTGAACCCACCTCCTATTTCTTCATCCTCTACCTCTTTCCAAGTAGTATAGGGTGTTTTCTTCACAAGTTTCATGACTTGGTGAAGTGGGAGCTTGATCTTGTGATGCCTCGAAATAGATCATCTTCAGCATCGAAGTCGACGACCTAGCCCGCCCATTTCTCCGATGAAGCCGACGTTAGAGTCCGGGATCCAATATGGACAGCGAGAGGAAGTCTACGTGGAGCTAAGGAAGTGGAGAACCGGATCTACAAAGGTTGTAGCCACTTTCTTTTAGTTAAGATGTTAACTAGTTTCACTTCGTCGCCTAAAATTCTAGTTAACAATCTAGTCTAGGGTTTCTCGGCACTGTAAAATTTGAAATTGGCATGGTTGATGCCTTGTGAGACATCTTGTGCGTGCCTAGGAACCCTACAAAAAACACACTGCGTGCGCTTTTTGCAAGATTAGATTGGTTATCAATTTATCTAATCAGGATGGTTCCCATTGTTTTAGTCAAATCTTTCTTCAAACCCTAAAAGGTAAGACTAGCCGGGATTAATTACACCCTACAAGTTCGCCAATCTTTCAGCCAGGCCAGTGTCGGTACTTTGAGGGAGGTTCCCCATGCTTTCGTACGGACCTAATTAAAATAAATCTCGTTTTCCCAGGGACGTAACCCCGTTAATACCTTTCTAGACACCTACTTGATCGGCTAATTGTAATGTGTAAAAACTCTCCCAGGAGTAACTCTTACTCGCAGTGGGTATCGGGATCCAACTATCTCATAGAAGGTATGCAATCTCAATGCGAATTTCAACACTTGAAATTCCCGATAATGTTTTACCCCTAGCATCTATATAACCATAACATATGTTAGTGTATATGCCCTAGAGGCCATTACTGTATCATACTAGTTTGTATATTACTTGATGGAAGCTTGGGATATTCACAGTTGTATATACAATCTTGCTCAAAATGGTACTATGCTACATGGTTTGTCTCTGCTTTAATATGTGCAAGTGTTTCTTTTAGCATATTGCTATTACACATATTAGTAGAGCCCTTAGGATCTTTGCATGATTACCTGCGTTGTGATGGCGCTCACACTCGTGGGAGCTGGGTGATCTATAAGCACATCCTTATACAGGTCCCTAGTCGTTGGACAATCGAGACAGGGCATCGATACTCAGGAGTAGACTACCGTATGCGCTTCTCATCCCAGTGTGGGAGACGGTCTGTTCCACTGCCGTCAGTACGTCGTACTTGAGATAGTATGCGGGTGCTCGTTAGGTTACGAGTACACTGGACAGGACTCGTAGGGAACTGTTGGTTGGTATTATACCTATCGTCAGTTATCAGTTCCCAGGTGACATGAGTACAGCTTAGTCCGCTGACTTGACACTGTCACTTCGCCTCGAGTGTGTTCCCACAGCACTTTGATTACTACCCTACCACGGCTCAAAGGAGACGTGCAAACATGTAGTTTTTGGGTGCAGTCCCGAAGCACTTGGAGGCAGTGACGGTTAGACAGGATTCGTCTCTCCCGGTATTGGGGGTTGACATGGTGCTGTGCACAGGAGATCCATTACACGAGTAGTCCCTGGCCAGGGCAAGCGAGATATACTGGTAGGTTTCCAGTGTTATCTCAGGGTGTTCTGGGCTACACTCCGACACGACTTGTACCGCTATTAGGGGACTGACGTTCACCGCCCCCCTAGGCCCGCCATGCGATGTATCAGACGAACAGACCGGACTGTACGGAGATTGTCACATACAAGCTCAGTAGGAGTTCAGATGGGGTTCACCTCGTCAGTCTTCTTATCGACATCTACCTGGGGACCGTTACGTACAGCTAGTGCCGCTTGCGGTCTGTGGTTAAACCCACTGCCAGCGTAGCGTCGAGTCTTTAGAGTCCCACACAGAGAGGTATTCGCCTTTAGGCAAAATGAGTAGAGGTCGCATGGTTTTGCGACAGGGTTCGTTCACATCCGCGCACTTGTGCACGTTTGCTGTCCGGACAGTTTATACTAGTGGGCTTTGGTTTAAGCCGGATCCTAGTATATGATTTGAGATTGGTTTTTCTCTTTGTATTCGTGTTCCTCGGATCACGGATGCGAGTGCGTATGCACAGTTGCTTGAGACAGAGGGAGAGGACTTTGATTAGGGTTAATGGCTATTGTCATTTTATTAACCCTAATGCTTATGTGTGTATTATTGTTAATTGAAAATTAGTTTAATAATTGTGCATGGTTATGGTTGTTGACCATTTGACCTCCTTGACTTGTTGACCTTGGTTGACACTTTGACCATCATCATTTCATTTGGAAGATGCTTTTTGATCCTTGCAATTTGCATTAAAAATGAAATGATAATGGTCATGTCTTGATTAACCATGACAATTATCTAGCTAATTATCTAATTAAAATAATATACACATATTAGTGAGAATGGTTCACATTATTCTCATTCTATCATATTATTTCTCTCTCTTGTTCTTCCTCTCCCTCAAGCTCTCCCATCTCATGTGTTGAGAAACACTTGAGCTTGAGAAAAACCCTCTCTTGATCATCTCTACTCTCATCTAGGGTTCAAGTATTAGCACTTCTTGCACCCTTGTTACTTCTAGCTTGAAGTTGAAGCCAAAGGTTTAGGCTTTCGGGTGGATCTTTCTTCGACGTGAGAAGACGACCAAGGTGACCTCCTTCCACCACTCCAAGGAGCAAGGAGAGAAGGACTTAAAGCCTAAGGTATAACCTTTCTAGCACTTAGCTAGTTACTTGTTAGCTTTAGCAAGTTTTTGTTTAGCAAAGATCCTATAAAGTCTAGTCCATGTTTCCTAAGTTCATAAAAATTCGATTTTTATTCCGTTTTCCGCCTCCCCGTAAGTACCGGGGTGGGCAACGTGGATTTACTGTGGTATCAGAGCCTAACTAAACATAAACTAGCTAGGTAGTGAAGTGTGTCGAAGTTCGAAACGAAAAAATCGAAAAACCAAAATATCAAAACCCTAGTTTTCTGTTAAAAATTTTTCTGGTCAAAACAAAATTTGTTATACTCCAAAAATCGTCTCAGGGTTTTGTGAAGAAAACCACCAAACCTGGTCCAGTGAGTCGTCTAAACCGCCGCGGTTCAACGGCAATAGCAAGCTATTGCCGCGGAACCGCTGCCGTTTTAACTCTTCACTGAGTCGATTTTGGTGCAGTGTATTTCTGGCTTGGTTTTAAGATTTTTCAGATGGTTTATTTATGCCCAGATTTTCCAGAATAGAAATTTACTTTTGGGGGCCTATAAATCCGATTTTTTTTCGAACTTTAATACACTTTGACTATAAGGGTTATATCTGTGATGTTTGCATGTATTAAACGTCGGCTAATTGCTATATGTCGATTAGTCGGGGTTATACATATCTGTGATCTGTGATTGATGCTGGTATGTGTATATGAATGGGTTGGATTGTCGCGGGTGAATAGCCGGGGTGGATGTGAGATGAGTGTTGCTTTTCATTCATTCATTGTAATATGTAAATTGATGTAATTTTATTATTTGTTTGGCCGCACAACCGGGTCGGGGTTGTAGCCGTCATTGTATAATTCTTTTTACTTTTTTTGCTCCTAGGATAGACCCATGGAGGGGGTGCACAAACTACCGGGTATCTCGAAGTGCCGAGTGGCCTACTCACGGTGTTGAGGGAGGTTGCTTCGCCTCGGGTACTTGGCGGGTAGTTTGCCGCACCCGTAGGGGTCTTGGGTGGGGTATTGGCTATTCACCACGACCGTGTAATCCGCTTTTCGTTGCAGGCTCGAACGGATTGCGGATTCCTAGTATATCCAATGTATTCATCTGTGATCTGTAATGTCTATCATTGCTATATATTTATATATGATAACTATTTAGGCGTTGCTTATGTTTTACAGCCACGCTAGCCCAGCCCCCACTCTGTCGTTAGTTAAGTAACCTAACGGGTGATGACGGGGCCTCGTGGCGAATGCGAATGGCATAAGCGTACATCATATTTTGGTTGTTTTCTGCAATGGTAGGATTAAATGATGGGACGCATTAAAAGAACTAATGCAAGAAAATAAACCAAGTAAAAGTCGATTGGAACACTTTGAAAACCACTCGGTTCTTTTAAAAACTAAACTTTTAAACGTGGAGCTTGAATCACTCCTTTTAAAAGCTATCTCGTTCCATCGATTAGATCATGTTCACTATGTTCACGGTTTCGCCAAAACCATTCGTAGCCCTCCGTCATTCCACATGAATGGTCAAAAAGTATTCAAGCTATGTATTTTGGCCAAAGTCAAGGCATAGTGATTGGTAGCTATTGGGTATTCTTGTGCAGCATAGATAGATGCGTTGGTTTGGGACAGTCGTGCTTCCATTTTGGCCAAAGTCAAGGGTAGGTACGGGTGGGTCCAAATTAACCAGGAGAATGACGGGTAGAACTTGACATGTGACTTATGATATTTTGGCCAAAGTCAAGGTCATAAGAGCATGGGGCAAAAATCCACATCGGGAGTTTCATAAGTACTGAAACTTGCTAGCGCTGCATACCATTTGGAGTGTGATAATTCTGGTAGGATTCCTTTCGGTTTTATCACGCGATGATATTTGGATCCCGATCCTACTGTGAGTATATGCTACTCCTCGGGAAAACTCTCACTTAACGATCAATGCTATAAACCTAGTAGGTGTCTAGAAAGGTGTTAGTGGGGCTACGCCCATAGGGAAAAGATGTTACTTAATTAAGGAACTTCGCGAAAGTGTTGGAAAACCTCCCTCGAAGTACCGACACTGGCCTGGCTGAACGGTTAAGCAAGTATTGTACGGTGAGAGTGATCCTGACTAATACTTTCTTTACGGTTTGAGAAGGGATTCGAGAGACAGTGGGAGCCATCCAGTTTAGACAAATTAAAAACCACTCTAAACTTGCAAGAGCATCATGCTAAAGTGTTTCTTTTCTCTCTCCTAATTGCAGCGACCATTCAACATGACCGGACTTAAGTTATTACTAGATAAAAACATATTGACAGGGCCAAACTACAAAGATTGGCTCAGGAATGTCAAGATGGCAATCACTTACGACAAGTTGGGGTATGTCCTTACCACCAAAGCTCCCCCCGTCCCAGGTCCCACCTCCAGCGTCGCGGATAAGGAAATCCGTAAGACATGGGAGATAGATTGCACGAAGGCCAAATGCCTCGTATTAGCCTCGATGGACAACGAACATCAGAGAAGGCACGAGAATATGGACCTAGAGTTCATATTTCTTCATACAAAATAACTGTATGGAGAGCAGTCTCGTATCGGAAGATACGAAGTGTCGAAGAAGTTATTTTCGGCAAGGTTGGACGTCGGATAATCGGTAGCGGAACACGTGCTTAAGATGATTGGCTATATTGAGGAGCTCGCGGACCTTAGGACCACGTTGGAGAATGAACTCTATACTGATTTGATTCTCCAGTCCCTTCCTTCCACTTACGCCCAGTTTGTTCTAAACTTCAACATGCATGGAAAAGAGGTAGAACTTTCCGAGCTTCTGAACATGTTGAGGAGTGCTGAGGGCACCCTACAGAAAGCTAGGGAGACATCCACTTTGTTTGTAGGAGGATCTTCCTCTTCTAGATCCAGGGCGAAAGCCAAGGGTAAGAAGAAGAAAGCCCCCGCCAAACCAAGAGGCGGTGTCAGTAAAGTGGATACGAAGGGAAAAGGAAAAGCAACAAAGATAGCGGGAATGCTGGTGGGGAAGGAAGAATGCTTCTATTGTCACAAAAGTGATCACTGGAAACAGGATTGTAAGGCTTGGAAATTCAGAACACAGGATTTGAAGCGAGTTGCAGCTTCAGCTTCAGGTGTGAATGTTATTGAAAACTGTCTATTAATAAACTCTACGTCCTGGATATTGGATACCGGATCAGGATCTCATATCTGTAATTCTTTGCAGGCGTTGAGAAAGCGTAGAGTTTTGAAGGCAGGTGACATGACCCTCAGAGTTGCAAACGGTTCTAGCATGGATGCTGAGGCCGTGGGGGACTATCACCTGGGATTGTCGGATGGACAATTTTTGGTTTTGCGTACTTGTTATTATGTACCAAATGCAACCTGTAATATCATTTCTGTATCTTTATTATCTAAAGAAGGTTATGAATTTGCATTTGTAAGTAATGTAGTGAACATTCACCTTACTCAAGCTTTGATTGGGTTAGGTATATTGAACAACGGTATATACGTATTAAACCAACCACAGATTTTCAATGTCCAGAATACACACAAAAGAAAGTCTCCAGAAATCAATAAAACTTTCTTATGGCATTGTAGACTGGGTCACATCAATGAGAGAAGGTTGACTAAGTTACATGCATAAGGATATTTGGATTCGTTCGAATATCAATCGTATGCAACTTGTCAATCCTGTCTCAAGGGAAAGATGACAAAGACTCCATTCACTGGACACGGAGTAAGAGCGAGCGAGCTCTTGGGACTCGTACACAGCGACGTGTGCGGTCCAATGTCTACACATGCGCGAAGCGGTTATTCTTACTTCATTACTTTTACGGAAGACTTTTCAAGGTACGGTTATGTCTTCTTAATTAAACATAAATCCGAGGCTTTTGAAAAATTCCAGGAATATAAGAATGAAGTGGAAAAACAAACAGGCAAAAGTATCAAGGCACTGAGATCTGATCGAGGTGGTGAATAATTGAGTGCCGAGTTCCTGGGTTACTTAAAAGAGAATGGAATTCTCTCTCAGCTTACTTCTCCATACACTCCGCAACATAACGGTGTATCGGAGAGACGGAACCGAACCCTATTGGATATGGTACGGTCTATGATGAGTAACGCTGAGTTGCCGTGATCGTTTTGGGGATATGCGCTAGAATCAGCTGCATACCTTTTGAACCGGGTTCCAACTAAGACTGTGCCTACTACACCATATCAGATATGGTGTGGGAAGAAACTCTATCTTAATCATATTAAGACATGGGGATGTCCAGCTTTTGTAAAAAAGCAGCATGCGGACAAGCTCGAGGCACGCTCAGTACAGTGCAAGTTTGTGGGATATCCAAAGAACTCCAAGGGATATTGCTTCTATTGCGAAGAGGAACAAAAAGTCCTTGCTTGTCGCCATGCCCACTTTCTAGAACACCAGTTCATAGAAAAAGAATTAAGTGGGAGCACAATAGAACTGGAAGAAATTCCAGAACCACGAGCTATTACTGAAAGCTTGGCTGAACCAGAGGGTTTGAAAGATCAGGACATTCCCACGCCACTTCGCAGGAGTAGTAGGCAGTCTCATCCACCCGAGAGATACTACGGTTTTCTCATTGACGGGGATAGAGAGGATTGCATCATAGATTGTGATGAGCCTACTAGCTTTCAGCAAGCCATTCAGAGCGTCGACTCGGTAAAATGGCTGGATGCAATGCGGACCGAAATGGTGTCCATGTACAACAACAATGTATGGACGTTGGACATTGCTCCAGACGGGGTAAAACCCGTAGGATGCAAGTGGATCTTCAAAAGGAAGATTGGTGTAGATGGACAGGTTGAGACCTATAAAGCTAGACGTGTTGCAAAGGGTTTTCGTCAGCGACCTGGTTTGGACTATGACGAAACATTTTCTCCAGTAGCTATGCTGAAATCCATTCGGATCCTTCTTGCCATTGCTGCCTTCCACGATTATGAGATTTGGCAGATGGACGTAAAGACAGCTTTTCTAAATGGACATTTAGATGAGTGTGTCTATATAGATCAGCCAGAAGGTTTCATTCAGAGTGGGAGCAGCGGAAAGGTGTGCAAGTTGCTTAAGTCCATTTATGGACTAAAGCAGGCATCGCGGAGTTGGAACATCTGTTTTGATGAGACGGTCAAGGAATTTGGCTTTATCAAAAATCCAGATGAACCATGCATCTATTGTAGATTTGTAGCGAGAACTGTAGTATTCCTCGTTTTATACGTGGATGACATTCTCTTAATAGGAAATGACATTCCTATGCTAAAATCTGTCAAGGGGTTCTTGTCACACAGGTTCTCCATGAAAGACCTGGGTGATGCCTCATACATTCTGGGTATCCGGATCTACCGTGACAGATCCAAGAGGATATTAGGACTTTCGCAGTCCAGGTACATCGACGCCATACTGAAGAGATTCAGTATGGAAGATTCCAAGCACGGTAATCTACCGGCTTGTCACGGGACCACCCTCTCCAAAGAGATGTCTCCCAAGAATGATTTGGAGAGGGATCGCATGTCTATTATACCCTACGCTTCTGCGGTAGGCTCTATAATGTATGCGATGTTGTGTACCAGACCGGATGTGGCTTATGCACTGATTGTAGTAAGCAGGTATCAGTCAAACCCTGGAGAGAAACATTGGATAGCAGTAAAGAACATTCTCAAGTACCTGAGAAGGACTAAGGAATTGTTCTTGGTGTATGGCGGAAAAGACCTCCAGATTAAGCCTTTGCTGACTCCAGCTTCTAGAGTGACAAGGATGATTCCAAGTCCATGTCGGGTTTTTTCTTCACCATCAATGGAGGGGCGGTGTGTTGGAAGAACTCCAAACAGGAAACCGTTGCTGACTCGACTATGGAAGCGGAATACATTGCTGCATCTGATGCCGCAAAAGAAGCTGTCTGGATGAGGAAGTTCTTCAGAGAACTTCAGGTGGTTCCATCCACTGTTGACCCAATACCTCTGTATTGCTACATCAACGGGGCTATAGCTTTAGCGAAGGAACCCAGGTCCCATCAGAAATCAAGACACATCTTAAGGCGGTATCACCTGATCAGGGAGATCGTAGATCACCAAGAGATTGAGGTCCGGAGAGTTGCATCAGAAGATAACACAGCAGATCCATTCACCAAGGCCTTGCCCCAGACTCAGTTCGAGTGGCTGATCGAGATGATAGGTCTTCGATACGCCAGTACATGGCCTTAGTGCAAGTGGGAGATTGTTAGTGTATATGCCTTAGAGGCCATTATTGTATCATACTAGTTTGTATATTACTTGATGGAAGCTTGGGATATTCACAGTTGTATATACAATCTTGCTCGAAATGGTAGTATGCTACTTGGTTTGTCTCTGCTTTAATATGTGCATGTGTTTCTTTTAGCATATTGCTGTTATACATATTAGTAGAGCCCTTAGGATCTTTGCTTGATTACCAGCGTTGTGATGGCGCTCACACTCGTGGGAGCTGGGTGATCTATAAGCACATCTTTATACAGGTCCTTAGTCATTGGACTATCGAGACAGGGCATCGATACTCCGGAGTAGACTAGCGTATGCGCTTCTCATCCCAGTGTGGGAGACGGTCTGTCCCACAGCCGTCAGTACGTCGTACTTGAGATAGTATGCGGGTGCTCGTTAGGTTACGAGTACACTGGACAGGACTCGTCGGGAACTGTTGGTTGGTATTAAACCTATCGTCAGTTATCAGTTCCCAGGTGACATGAGTACAGCTTAGTCCGCTGACTTGACATTGTCACTTCGCCTCGAGTGTGTTCCCACTGCACTTTGATTACTACCCTACTACGGCTCAAAGGAGTCGTGCAAACAGGTAGTTTTTCGGTGCAGTCCTGATGCACTTGGAGGCAGTGACGGTTAGACAGGATTCGTCTCTCCCGGTATTGGGGGTTGACATCGCGCTGTGTCCAGAAGAGCCATTACACGAGTAGTCCCTGGACAGGGCAAGAGAGATATACTGGTAGGTTTCCAGTATTATCTCAGGGTGTTCTGGGCTACACTCCGACACGACTTGTACCGCTATTAAGGGACTGACGTTCACCGCCCCCCTAGGCCCGCTATGCGATGAATCAGACGAACAGACCGGACTGTACGGAGATTGTGATATACAGGCTCAGTAGGAGTTCAGATGGGGTTCACCTCGTCAGTCTTCTTATCGACATCTACCTGGGGACCGTTACGTACAGCTAGTGCCGCTTGCGGTCTGTGGTTAAACCCACTGCCAGCGTAGTGTCGAGTCTTTAAAGTCCCACACAGAGAGCTATTCGCCTTTAGGCAAAATGAGTAGAGGTCGCATGGTTTTGCGACAAGGTTCGTTCACATCCGCGCACTTGTGCACGTTTGCTGTCCGGACAGTTTATACTAGCGGGCTTTGGTTTAAGACGGATCCTAGTATATGATTTGAGATTGGTTTTTCTCTTTGTATTCCTGTTTCTCGGATCACGGATGCGGGTGCGTATGCACAGTTGCTTGAGACAGAAGGAGAGGACTTTGATTAGGGTTAATGGCTATTGTCATTTTATTAACCCTAATGCTTATGTGTGTATTATTGTTAATTGATAATTAGTTTAATAATTGTGCATGGTTATGGTTGTTGACCATTTGACCTCCTTGACTTGTTGACCTTGGTTGACACTTTGACCATCATCATTTCAATTGGAAGATGCTTTTTTATCCTTGCAATTTGCATTAAAAATGAAATGATAATGGTCATGTCCTGATTAACCATGACAATTATCTAGCTAATTATCTAATTAAAATAATATACACATATTAGTGAGAATGGTTCACATTATTCTCATTCTATCATATTATTTCTCTCTCTTGTTCTTCCTCTCTCTCAAGCTCTTCCCTCTCATTTGTTGAGAAACACTTGAGCTTGAGAAAAACCCTCTCTTGATCATCTCTACTCTCATCTAGGGTTCATGTATTAGCACTTCTTGCACCCTAGTTACTTTTAGCTTGGAGTTGAAGCCAAAGGTTGAGGCTTTCGGGTGGATCTTTCTTCGACCTGAGAAGACGACCAAGGTGACCTCCTTCCACCACTCCAAGGAGCAAGGAGAGAAGGACGTAAAGCTCAAGGTATAACCTTTCTAGCACTTAGCTAGTTACTAGTTAGCTTTAGCAAGTTTTTGTTTAGCAATGATCCTATAAAGTCTAGTCCATGTTGCCTAAGTTCATAAAAATTCGATTTTTATTCCGTTTTCCGCCTCCCCGTAAGTACCGGGTTGGGCAACGTGGACTTACAACATAGTCAACAAATCATAAGTGCTAGTCAAGTTCTACCCGTCATTTCCCGATTGAATTAAACCTGCCCGCACGACCGTTAACATAGTCAACAAAGTCGTACGACTACCCTAATCCAATCACATCTCATGTTTATACAGATAAGCACTAATCAGCTACCGCACACTACGCCTTTACATAGTCAACAAACGTAGCACGAATACTAAATAGTACTTATCTGAAATGATGGAGGGCTACAACAGGTTTTTGTGAAAACCTTTTGCGTAATGAACGTGATATCGTCGTAGAATCGAGTGAATTTTGAAAAAGGAGTGTTTTTGAAGCTTTTACTAGTTTTGCTAAAGAGGTCACTCCCGGCGAAGGGATCTCGGCTCTTTCCTTATCGAATAAGGTGCAGGATATTTCACAAATACCACTATGCAAAGCAAAAACTATTGAAGAAATCAAAAGACAAACCGTGTTTGTAGCATCTGCTAGTTTCGCTAAAGAGGTCACCCCCGGTGAAGGGATCTCGGCTCTTTCCTTATCGAATAAGGTGCTGGATATTCTACAAGGAATACCGCTATGCAAAGCAAGAACTAGAGCTACCAGTTTTTAAATAAGTTTCTACAACATCTTTAGGTTTCTTTTTCTTTCATTAATCTCATTAATGAAGTCCCATTTATTTATAATTCCAAAGCATCACAGAAGAAACGAAAGCAGTAATATTTATATATCAACATATATATAGTATAAGCATTCGTCTCAGGCATATAAAATGATCACATCACAGAATATCAGCAGCAGAAGAATCACATATGAAATATTGGATATACTAGGAATTCGGTGTTTTAAGTTACGCCAGTATAAAACACGGATTCCACGGTCGCGATGAATAGCCAAACCCACATCCCTAGACCCCTACGAGAGCGGCAAGCAACCCTACCAATTCTAGAGTTAGGAGACCCGGTCTCAACTCCTTGAGATGGTCTCTCACTGTACCCTAGAACCCGGTTACTTGTACTCCCCGCCTTGGGTCAATACTGATGCGAAAAAGTAAATAATATACAATGGTGACATCATCCTCATGTTGGAGATAATGCCCTCAGAGTCAATTATTGGATCACAGGCACGTGATTGCGAAGATTGAGGGAGGACCTATCCCGGTAAGACAGTCTTACTCGAGATGATAGTATGCTATCTGGTTTACCTTTATCATCGTGTACTGCTTTAGGTGACCTGACATGTCGCTATTGCACGTTGATAGAGCCCTAGGATTCTTGCTTGACTGCCAGCAGTATGAGGGCGATCATATAAGTGAGAGCTGGAGTCTATAAGCACATCCTTAAAAGGTCCCTAGTCGTAGGAGTATCAAGACAGGACATCGATTCTCCAGAGTAGACTAGTGTATACAGTCGAGAACCTGACGAGGGGCGGTGGCCGGTCTCACAAGCCACTGGTGTCTGTTGGTTCACCTAAGATGTATACAGGTGCTCATTGGGTTATGAGTACACCGGATAGGACTCGCCGGGAACATGCTAGTTGGTCTTATACCTGACGTCAGATAGCAGTTCCCTGGTGACATGTGTACAGGTTAGTTCATCGACCTGGGGATCGTCATTTGTCTTGTGTGAGTTCCAACTGTACTTTGATTACTACCCTACCACGGCTCAAAGGAGTCGTGCAAACAGGTTTTAGTTGGGTACAGTCCCGAGCCACATGGAGGCAGTGAGCGGATCTTCAGGGGTTCGTCTCTCCCGGTATTGGGGGTGAGGTCGCGCTGTGTCTACGAGAGCCATTACACGAAGTCCTTGGCTAAGGCAGGAGATTTACTGGTAGGTATTCCAGTAGTATCTCAGGGTGTTCTGTGCTACACTCCGACACGACTTGTACCGTTTTTGGGGGTCTGACTTTTACCAACCCCCTAGGCCCGACATGCGATGCTCATCGAAGAACGGACCGGACTGTACGGATATTGTCACTGACAGACTCAGTAGGGTGTCAGGATGAGTTCTCTCATCGACGTCCCTTTTAATCAATAGCTGGTGGCCCGTCACGTATTGGCTTATACCTCTGACGTGCTAGTGGTTAAATCCATAGCCATAATATTGACGAGTCTTTAGAGTCTACCACACTTTCAGTTACTCAGCTTTCGGGCGAAACGCTGTAGAGGCCGTATGGAGATATGGCAGGGTCCGATCAGATACGTGCGGTATTGCACGGGTCAGGATCGGACGGTTTGTACTAGAGGCCGTATAGATATATGGTAGGGTTCGATCTGATACGTGCGGTATTGCACGGATCAGGATCGGACGAACATTACTAGCCGGCTTTGGTTTAAGCCGGATCCTAGTTTAGTACAGTATAGATTTTGTCTCTTCGCATTTGTATCCGGACGGAATACAGATGCGGGTGTGTATGCACAGTATCGGGGTTTTCCTGTAATTTATTACGGGACCAGTTTTCTGGAGTTGCCAGTTTGCTTTCCGTTCCGGCCGGTTTTCCTTTGTTCTTTCCCGGCCGGACTTTTCCGATAGAGGGGGTTATTTGCAATTGTGCAAATAACTTTTGAGGAGGGGGTTTCTTGCACTTGTATTCATTATGATAAGCATCTTTTGTTTTTCATCCATGATGGTGCTTTTATTTGATAAGATAGGATATGGGTTTGATGTGAAAAAGGTATGGTTGATGTTTGTTTATGGTCACCTTTCTACTTTTACTACACTCACTCTCCTTCTTGGTTTGATGATGGTTGAATTCATTTTACCTCCACCATTCTCACATTTTTGTGAAGGGCCGGCCACTTCTTTGAGTGAGAAAGAGAGAGCTTTGATTTTGGTGGTGTGGAAAATTTCATTCATCTCATTTTTGATACAAGGAAAAATGAAAGCACCATTTTTCATACCTTCATTCCTCCATATTCAAAAGGCAACCAATACCCCAAAAAATGAGACATGCACTCTACACTACATTCTATAGCAAGTCTTGGGCATGTCGACTTGCCAGCTTCATGCCCGAGTTGCCTCGGTATAGAGGCGGGAGCCCGTAAAAGACGGAGGCGACGTGGTGCCCTTCCGGCGAGGAGATGGAGACCGGACATTCCGCGAGAGATCGGGACGATGACGAGTAGACCGGAGGACTCGGATCACTCGGTATATCTTAAACCCGTCTTGTACTTTTCTAGATCTAGTTTAATGGCACGATCCGGGGTTTAGTGAGCGGTGGTGCCGGTTTGCTAAGTCCGCAAAATTAAAGTTTATCACCGTTTCCGCATTTGGCCGTCGGATTGACGGCCGGGGCGCCGCCGTGCACTTACAGTGGTATCAGAGCCTCGCCATTAACTTCGTCTAGCTTCGTTTGATGTGTTTTTCTGTTCCGATCGACCAAAATTCCAAAAACCGTATTTTTCCTTCACATCAGTTTCTGTTGAAATTTTTTGAAGTCTAAAAATTTTTCAAGTGGTCTCAAAATGATGTGCAGGGAGTTCTAAGAACTCTGGGAAAATTCGAGACAATGATCCCTCAGTGCAAGCGCGGAACCGCGGCAAAACCCCCCTTGTTTGTCGCGGTTCCGCCGCAGTTGGTGGGGTCAATGCTTCGTATTTTTCCAGTGGGCTTCTGGGCTTATTTTAGGGGTTTTGGAATATTAATTTTGGGCCCAGAATTTCTGTGAGTGCTACGGTTTTGCTTGGGGGCCCACTTGTTAATTTTTGATCGATCGGATATTTTAAACACATTTTTCACAGTATTTACATTATATCTGCGACCGTGAATGTCACTCGATCGGTAAATCCGGTCTAACTGCTATAGCCCGGTTAGACGGATTTGCGAACGTGACTTTCACGTTGATGTTTTATGATTTTGCTGTGATGTTGCGGATCGGTCGTGGGGATAGCCTGGATGCAATGTTAGTACAGTTTTGTTTTATATGTACATTTGATATTGCGGGGCGAGCGTCCGACATGTGGACTGCCGTCACTCCCTGATTGTATTATTCTTTTGGGGCACGACCTGGTTGCGGTCGATGTACCCGTTGTATGTATATTTTACTTTCTGTACTAGGATTACCCCGCGGTGGGGTGCACGGATAGCCGGGTTCTAGAGGGCAACAAGCCCGCATCTCATGGCATTGAGACGGAGGGGGCTTCACTCTAGAATTGGCGGGCTATTCGCCGCACTCGTAGGGGGTACAGGTTGACCCAGGAGGGGTGCCCAGGTTACCGGATTCCGTGAAGTGCTGGGTGGTCCATTCACGTAGCTGAAGGGGGCTGCCTCGCTTCAGGTTTTGGCGGGTAACTTGCCGCGCCCGTAGGGGTCTAGGATTTCATTGCACAGGCTATCCACACGACCAGGGGAACGTCGGGTTTCAGTAGTGGCTCTGTGAAACCCGGGGATCCCAGATATCTGTATTGTTCTGTGATGCTGTACATTTCTGTGATGTTGCATTTTATCACGCCTTGAGCGAATATAATATATTGGTATATATATTAGTAGTTGTTGTATATGTTTTTCATCCGCGCTAGTCCAGTCCCCGCTCTGCCGTTAGTAAGCTAACCTAACGGGTGATGACGGGACCCAGTGGCGAATGCGGATGGCATATACGTACGTCAGTATATTTTCGTTCTTTATTGGTGTGATCAATTGATGGGACTGCGTTGATTCGGATCAATGCAAGTTAAAACAAACCTATTCTGATGTTGTTGGAACACTTTTCAAAAAGCTGTTATTGCAAGGACGTTCTCTTTTGTTTTGCATCGTGGTATTCATTTGGAATATCCTGCTCCTCAGTCGACGAGGCAAGGGCCGAGATCCCTTCACCGGGAGTGACCCCTTGGACAGAAGTTTGCGTCAGGGCATTAACTTCACTATAGCCGATTGCTTTTGCTTTGCATCGTGGTATTCAGTTGGAATATCCTGCACCTCATTCTACGGGGAAAGAGCCGAGATCCCTTCACCGGGAGTGACCTCTTTAGTAAAGGTTTTCGTCACTATATTTTCTAAAAAGCTATCCGTTCCTTCAACGATATCAAGTTCATTACGTTAAAGGTTTTCGCCAGAAACCATTCGTAGCCCTCCATCATTTCAGTTAAATATTCGGTAGTATTCAAGCTATGTATTTTGACCTCACGCCAAGGCATAGTGTTTGGTAGCTGCCGGGTATTTATCTGTTGCATAGATAGATGCGTTGGTTTGGGACAGTCGTACTACTATTTTGGCCTACGTCAAGGGTATGTACGGGTGGGTTCAAATTAACCTGGACAATGATGGGCAGAACTTGACATGTGACTTATGATATTTTGACCTCACGCCAAGGTCATAAGAGCATGGGGCAGAAATCACATCGGGAGTTTCAAAAGAACTGAAACTTGCGAGATATGCGCATACCTTCTGGAGTGTGATACCGTGAGCGGATTCCGTCACGTTATCATGCGATGATAGTTGGATCCCGATTCCCACTGATGAGTTAGTTTACTCCTCGGGTGACCCCGACTAATTCTTCTTTCAGGTTTGGAGGAGAATTTAAGGTACAGTGGGAGGTTTCCAGATTAGATAAATTGGTAACCATTCTGATCTAGGATAGAGTGCACGCTGAGTGTTTCTTTTCTCTCTCTCTCTGGCAGCGACCAATGACCCGACCCTAGACTACGACTCAGAGACCAAGTTGACCGAACCTTCTTAACACTGGCTTTTGGATTGTCAGAGTTGCAGACCTCATTGCCACTCCTACTTTTACCCTTTTCTCCAGGACACCCCGCATTACTGCGAACGTCCACTTCCATTGGACAAAACCATCGTATGGTTATATACGAACTCGAAGGAATTCGAGGATGGTTTCCGGTTCTGGAGAAAACGGATAGGATTATTCAGTTGTCTTTTCCTTTTTGCCTTCTCTCAAGTTACGAGTACTCCTTAGTTTAGGAGATAGTACACCTATTATGCAAATTGGATAGTCTTCTTCCAAACCTTAGGCTGGTGCCGACCGGTAGGGAATGAAGAAAACCAATTAGCCTAAACGGTGTGCAGAAGGTATTAAGATTAAGACAAAGCAAGGGATTAGTAAGAGGGCAAAGTAAATTGCGACTGATATTCATGACCAAACCAAGTATTTCTTCGCCAATCCTAAATCACCTTTGTATTTCTCCAGGACACTCCGTATCACTACGAAGATCCACAGTTTATTGGATACTCCATCGTATGGTTATATACGAACTCGAAATGAACTTGTTCCAGTTCGGGGATGAATTTTGGTCCAGGAGAAATAGGAATAAGGTTTATTCGGTTGTCTTTTATCTTCACCTTCTCTCGCATTGAGAGTGCTCCTAGGACTAGGACAGTAAACCCATTATGCTTATTGGATGGTCTTCTTCCAAACCATAGGCTGGTGCCAAACGGTAGGGAAGGAAGAAAACCAATTGGCCTAAAGGGGTGTGCAGAAGGTAATGACTAAAGACATATAAAGGGATTTGGAGAGGTGGCAAAGAATTATACGGTTATAGTTATGAATCTGGATAATGGTAGAGGCATTACTAGGAATACCAGGATACCCCATCGAAACATTTCAATGTTTCTGTTCAACTGTGTACTGTTAAAAGAAAACTGATTTCCCGATTAGACACTTGCTCCAGGGTATGTATTTACCAGGTATGATTCTCACATCTGTATGGTTTTACAGATGATGAGTGGGAGTAAATTATTGGGAATTAGGTGACCATCCTCATTATATCGGGATTCTTTGTAATTGGTGATATTTGAGGAAATCACCTGGGTTGTTTGCCGGTCGGCAAATATTTGGTTTGAATATCCGCTGTTGTGCACCAATTTCAAATTGATATATCTGTACGTCTATTTTCATTGAGTGAGATATACCTTTTGATATTATGTCGATGACATTTACCTATATCAGTGGATAGTTAGGTAAGGAGCATTAAACAGCGGTGTAATTCTTCTTAACTATAAGTACAGTTTTCAACCTACGACACACAGTGAAAGAGTTGTTAGACTCAGCGGACTCATACAGAGTATTGTATGTTATCCAGTGTCCATTAGGACAGAGGGGTTGGTCCTCATACTATATTCTGTTTACTTTTAACTTCTCTAGTTCTTAGACATGTGTTTCGTAGAAACACAGGGTCTGAGTTTTGAGGAGTTATAGGTATTTGAATAGAGTAGAGAACCAGGTGTAGCAAGTATCGGGATTCTTCAAAGTAATCGAATATGTAGATACTTGTGTATGGTATTCAGTTGATAGTAATTACTTCTCTTTCAGGTTACTCATAATTGGAAGCATTCCTAAGTTGAGTAACGCTGATCGGACTCCTTCCATTTAGTTGACATACACTGGAGATAGCTGCATGATTTGAATCTGGTTCAATTAAATCAGTGCCTCTGGTTCTATATTGGATATAGAACAGTTCATATCTTAACGTTGTTAAGGTACGGGGAGTTGTCTGGCTTATGATTAAACCAGACTCTGGATAACTCAAGGCACGTTTCTGTAATGGCTGTTTGTGGGTTGACCCAGGTTATGACGAGGGTTGATTTTCTACCATCTGGCAGATCAATAGAAATATTGTTCTAGACTCGCCACAGTTTTATTAAAAATGGATTTTTTTCAAAAACAGTAGTGGGAGTATGGTAGAACAGGAAGTGATTCCAAAACCGCAAACGATTACTGAAGATTTGATAATGAACTTAAAGATTCAATCTGATTTGACATTCCATTGGCCACTCCGCAGATAAGGTGGGTAACTTCAGGCACCCGAGAGGTACTCCGGTAGCCTCAAGGACGGTGACAGGAAGCTCTTGTTTACCTACACTTGCCATTGTTGTTGTTCCAGGCTGTGAGACCCGGAAGGAGGATGAGTATAGTGTCGTTCTAAACTAGCTTTAGAAGTGCACATCTATATGACTCTGCCAGAGGGTTGTCGTAGTCAGTGGGAGCAGTGGAAGCATTGGTGGACATCAGGCTTATGTCTATTTATAGACTAAAGCAGATATAGCGGAGATAGATCATCTATTTCTGATGTGACAGTCATAGGTTTGACGTCATCAGAATAGGAGATGGATCTGTTGAGAAGGTAGTAGGGTGTGATATCCGGGTTTTGGATAACATACACGTAGTAGGAAGTGATATTCCTATACTACGATCGGTTATACTTTGGTCGTCACACAGTGGTTTCTCCACAAAGGACTTGGACATTATATCGGACATACTGGTTACTAGATCTATGGTTTTAGATCTAGATTTGGGTGGTTTCCCAATCTGGGTACTTAGACAGCATTCTAAGAGTATTTAGAATGGACGACTCCTGGCACGGTAGTATACCTGCAGGTAATGGAGTCACCCTCTCTAAAGGTGTCTTATAGACTAAAGTAGAGAGGGATGTAAATGATTGGCAGATCACTTGCTTAGGCAATTGAGTCAATCATGAGATGTCAAGTACCACACCAGATGTTGTTCTTACACTAGATGCAATAAGTTGATATTGATCCAATCCTGGAGGAACAATCGGGAGCAGTTTTAGAACATAAATGAATGTTCTAGGGACATGATAACGGCTGCCTCCTTTAGGAGACGATTATCATTCCAGGCTTCCAAGGTGACATGGACGACAAGGAGGTTGTCAGAGTTATAGTTTTTCCTTCTGACGAGGGGCAGTATTTTGGACAGGTGGTCCAAGGCAATACTGAGGGTGGCATGGCGCAGGATACTGATTAAGTTCAGTTGACGATACAGTCTAAAGAAGTTTGGATTTGGAGTTCATTTATGAGCTAGGTCCCATCAGACATCCAGACATTCTAAGACAGGTATTGCTCATTTCGGGAGATGGTTTTCTCCGCGAACTTGAGATATAGAGAGACATAGAAAGAAACATCTAGGTGGATCCACTCACTGAGGCTATTCCTCGAACGCAAGAGTTTCGCAAACAGGCTTTATGAGACTGACTAGTAGAGGAGTTGGGTGTTCGGTATCACACGGGCTGTGAGTATGCGACATCGCAATAATTAGCCTTGAGTGCTAGTGGGAGATTGTTGGAGATAATGCCCTCAGAGTCAATTATTGGATCACAGGCACGTGATTGCGATGATTGAGGGAGGACCTATCCCGGTAAGACAGTCTTACTCGAGATGATAGTATGCTATCTGGTTTACCTTTATCATCGTGTACTGCTTTAGGTGACCTGACATGTCGCTATTGCACGTTGATAGAGCCCCTAGGATTCTTGCTTGACTGCCAGCAGTATGAGGGCGTTCATATAAGTGAGAGCTGGAGTCTATAAGCACATCCTTAAAAGGTCCCTCGTCGTAGGAGTATCGAGACAGGACATCGATTCTCCAGAGTAGACTAGTGTATACAGTCGAGACCCCGACGAGGGGCGGTGGCCGGTCTCACAAGCCACTGGTGTCTGTTGGTTCACCTAAGATGTATACAGGTGCTCATTGGGTTATGAGTACACCGGACAGGACTCGCCGGGAACATGCTAGTTGGTCTTATACCTGACGTCAGATAGCAGTTCCCTGGTGACATGTGTACAGGTTAGTTCATCGACCTGGGGATCGTCATTTGTCTCGTGTGAGTTCCCACTGTACTTTGATTACTACCCTACCACGGCTCAAAGGAGTCGTGCAAACCGGTTTTAGTTGGGTACAGTCCCGAGCCACATGGAGGCAGTGAGCGGATCTTCAGGGGTTCGTCTCTCCCGGTATTGGGGGTGAGGTCGCGCTGTGTCTAGGAGAGCCATTACACGAAGTCCTTAGCCAAGGCAGGAGATTTACTGGTAGGTATTCCAGTAGTATCTCAGGGTGTTCTGGGCTACACTCCGACACGACTTGTACCGCTTTTGGGGGTCTGACTTTTACCAACCCCCTAGGCCCGACATGCGATGCTAATAGACGAACGGACTGGACTGTACGGATATTGTCACTGACAGACTCAGTAGGGTGTCAGGATGAGTTCTCTCATCGACGTCCCTTTTAGTCAATAGCTGGTGGCCCATCACGTATTGGCTTATACCTCTGATGTGCTAGTGGTTAAATCCATAGCCATAATATTGACGAGTCTTTAGAGTCTACCACACTTTCAGTTACTCAGCTTTCGGGCGAAACGCTGTAGAGGCCGTATGGAGATATGGCAGGGTCCGATCAGATACATGCGGTATTGCACGGGTCAGGATCGGACGGTTTGTACTAGAGGCCGTATAGATATATGGCAGGGTTCGATCTGATACGTGCTGTATTGCACGGATCAGAATCGGACGAACATTACTAGCCGGCTTTGGTTTAAGCCGGATCCTAGTTTAGTACAGTGTAGATTTTGTCTCTTTGCATTTGTATCCGGACGGAATACAGACGGGTGTGTATGCACAGTATCGGGGTTTTCCTGTAATTTATTACGGGACCAGTTTTCTGGAGTTGCCAGTTTGCTTTCCGTTCCGGCCGATTTTCCTTTGTTCTTTCCCGGCCGGACTTTTCCGATAGAGGGGGTTATTTGCAATTGTGCAAATAACTTTTGAGGAGGGGGTTTCTTGCACTTGTATTCATTATGATAAGCATCTTTTGTTTTTCATCCAAGATGGTGCTTTTATTTGATAAGATAGGTTATGGGTTTGATGTGAAAAAGGTATGGTTGATGTTTGTTTATGGTCACCTTTCTACTTTTACTACACTCACTCTCCTTCTTGGTTTGATGATGGTTGATTTCATTTTACCTCCACCATTCTCACATTTTTGTAAAGGGCCGGCCACTTCTTTGAGTGAGAAAGAGAGAGCTTTGATTTTGGTGGTGTGGAAAATTTCATTCATCTCATTTTTGATACAAGGAAAAAATGAAAGCACCATTTTTCATACCTTCATTCCTCCATCTTCAAAAGGCAACCAATACCCCAAAAAATGAGACATGCACTCTACACTACATTCTATAACAAGTCTTGGGCATGTCGACTTGCCAGCTTCATGCCCGAGTTGCCTCGGTATAGAGGCGGGAGGCCTTAAAAGACGCAGGCGACGTGGTGCCCTTCCGGCGAGGAGATGGAGACCGGACATTCCGCGAGAGATCGGGACGATGACGAGAAGACCGGAGGACTCGGATCACTCGGTATATCTCAAACCCGTCTTGTACTTTGCTAGATCTAGTTTAATGGCACGATCCGGGGTTTAGTGCGCGGTGGTCCCGGTTTGCTAAGTCCGCAAAATTAAAGTTTATCACCGTTTCCGCATTTGGCCGTCGGATTGACGGCCGGGGCGCCGCCGTGCACTTACACCTCAACCCAGAAGTGCCCCAATAAAAGAATATTACATACAAAGAATTTTACATGAATGAAAATGAAAAACCCTCATCTTACATAAACCCCCGGCTATTCAAAACACGACGATCCAATATAACATATCACAGCAACACATAACATTACATATCATCAACGTAAGTAAATATGCGTATCCCAGTTGTCGTTGACATATAGCGCCGAAACCGGCGATACATCATATATTACACTTACGGTCGCAGAAAAGAATGTGAAAAACTACGACATTTGGAATCCACAATCACTTTAGACATCTTAAATCCGAAATATCACATACTTCGCATTTCATGCCTAACTATATGAATTCCACATATTGTATCACATTCCACATTCCAGATAAATAGACAATGTTAAACTTTCCGATCGAATAAACTAACACCCAAGATTTCCCAAATAGCTCAACACTTGAGCGGAGTTCAAAAAGTTGCAGAACATGTCACAACCGCTATGAACCAGCCGTAGAAGGGTCAAACCAACGCTTCACATGTGGCAACGCTAAACTACCACAAACCATATGGTTCAGTGGCGGTTTTGACGGTCACATAATCGAGTTAAGGTTACGTTCTTCTAGAGGGTCCACATATTCGCTTGCATGATGATTGATATTCGTTTTCTCAATGTGTCGTGTTTAAGAAATGATGTTTCACAATCAAAGAAATTTTTGACCGCAATCAATAACGGTGTCGATTGTAGCGCGTTAGCGAGTGCGGATCGTCCACAGGGAAAGGGAGATCCGTTCGAATTTGAATTAGATGAATTGAAAATTAAAGAAAAGAGAAAAGACAATTCAATTCAAGATTTATAAAATTGAAGTTCAAGAATTATCTAGATCTAAATCTAAAATCAAGAAAACATTTAAAATCAAGAATCAAGAATTGATGATATCCAATCCAATTAGTAATCAAGAATCGAAGTGAGACTCGTAGGAATCGATCGAATCTATAGACGTGATGAAAACTATTGACTATGTTTTCTTATCCATTAATGATTTGATACTAAATCGATGACGATTAATCGAGATTTATGGATCTTTCGAAGAAACTAGGGTTTCTTCATCTCATCCTTTGTCCTTTCGATGAATCTCATTCAAATTCTAGCCTCTAGTAAATTCAAGAATCGATCGTGGATCACTAATTAAGAGCGAACACAATCAAGAAGGCATCGCTCGAAACTAGGTTGCCGATTCTTCAATTTACAAGAGTTTAGAATTTGAATGAGATTCATCGAAAGAACAAAAGATAAGATGAAGAAACCCTAGTTTCTTCGAAAGATCCTTAAACCTCGATTAATCGTCATCGATTTAGCATCAAATCATTAATGGATAAGAAAACGTAATGAATAGTTTTCATCACGTCTATAGATTCGATCGATTCCTATGAGCCTCACTTCGATTCTTGATTACTAATTGGATCGGATATCATCAATTCTTGAATCTTGATTTTAAATGTTTTCTTGATTTTATATTTAGATCTAGATAATTCTTGAACTTCAATTTTATAAATCTTGAATTGAATTGTCTTTTCTCTTTTCTTTAATTTTCAATATATCTAATTCAAATTCGAACGGATCTCACTTTCCCTGTGTACGATCCGCACTCGCTAACGCGCTATAATCGACACCGTTAATGATTGCGGTCAAAAATATCTTTGATTGTGAAACATCATTTCTTAAACAGGACACATCGAGAAAACGAATATCAATCAAATGGAGCCGTTGCCAGGGATCGTGTGCTAATTTGTTCGTTTTTTAAATTTGAGTTGAAAATTTTATTCCATCAAAAATTTTAGATCAAAATTCGTGCAAACACTAAACGATTTGTTGTGATTTGTTGCGAGGAAATCTGGAATCTGTGGAGCAAGTGAATTTTTTTTCAGAATAATCCAGAGAGCTCAGGGAGTGAACAGAAGCAGCTGCACAAAATTTTGTGCAGAGAATTCATTATTGCACCGTGTTTCCGCGGCATTAATGGCTTCCTGCGGCGGAAACGCGGCGGAACTGTAGCAGAGCTGCACGAAAATTTCTCTGTAAAATTCCTACTTTCTTATCTCCTCCTCTGTCTGCTCCAATAACCATTTTCTGCAGGTTTCTTTGCAAATAATTCGCAGTGCCGCAAAAGCAATAAAAAGTGTGCTTGTTTTGATTCTTGGTTGTTTGCATATTAATACGGAATTTAAGGGGCATGGCCAAATCCAGATTAGGTGGGGAGTTCATTACCCTTCCTAAGACCCGAAAATCACAAAACTGCATCCGAATTACCCTCATTAACTAAAAAATATCTAGACATGACTCTGAGGACCGTCGCGCTCACTTAGGACAGAAGGAGGTCGTGGGTAATCTATTGCTTATCCGCGTTTCTTTTGTGGTGTCTAAGGCATGTGTGACTAAGGCAAGTAGTTACTTAATTAGGCCCACTACTTACGTAGTGGAGAACCTCCCACTTACCTAGCACTTACCTGGCCACATGAGGGACAAAGAGGCAGTAGAGGATTGATCCTGCGATTTGTCTTCTGGCAGTTAGGAGCGGTCTAGAGACTTGACCTACGTGACCATTAGACTTAGGGTTGTGCTTGTGCATTTGTTGTAATTTGCATTTTTTTTTCCAAAGATCCGTATCTTTTTCAAAAAAAACACCAATTCACATTTTCTCTAATTATCTTAACGCTGCCACTTGTACTAAACCCTTTTAGAGCAAGATAGGTTGGACACGGGATTCTAGTGCCCGTTTAGTCCGCGTTCCCCCGATCGACTCCGAAGTCGGTATTTCTACATTTACTTCTTCTTTACCCACCACCACGCCCACATCGATGGACGCTTCTCCATCGAACTTCTTTACCACTACTCTGCCGCCGTCCGCAGGTGCACAGAATCTACCCCGCATCTCTCTCTAGGAGAGATGCTTTCCTATGCGAGGTCCTCTTTCGACCTGTCTATCCATTCCACCAGCCAACGGGGACAAGTTTGAAATAAAACCCAGTACATCAACCTTCTACTCAAATATCACGGTCTCGAGTCTGAAGACGCATATATCTTTATCACAAAATTTTAAAATGTATGCGCAATGATGGGTACTTCACAGCTTTCTGTGAATGCTATGCGTCTTCGTCTTCACCCATTTACCTTGTTCGATGAAGTGGCTTTATAACACAACCGCACATTCCATCTCGAACTGCGGAGAATTCGTAAAAGCATTCCTAAAGAAATTCTACCCCAATCATAAGACAGCTCGAGTCCGCGGCGAAATAAATCAATTTACCCAACTTCCAAATGAACCATTTTCAAAGTGTCTTGAACGCTTCAAGGATCTGTTAGTTCAATGTCCACATCACGGAATCCCTAGATGGGATCTGTGCAGAATCATATATGAGGGCATTAATCCTAACACAAAACAGACCCTTGAATCCATGTGTCAAGGCAACTTCATGACCAAAGATGATGGGGAATGATTGAATGAATTTCTCGTTGTGTCGGTTTTTAGAAAATTGTATATAGAAATCACAACCAAAAATATTTGACCGCAATAAACTACATTGTCAGATGTAGATCGTTAGCGAGTGCGGATCGTCCACAGGGATTGTGCGATTCGTTCATATTTTGATTTGTTCGAATTGAAACTTTAAAGAAAAGAAAACAAACAATTCATGATTTGTATTTGAAGTTCAAGAATTAGAAAATCTAGATCTAATAACAAGAAAACGATAGAATCAAGAATTGAGAGTTTGATGATTTTTCCAACCAAATATCAAGAATCTAAATGAGGCTCGTAGGAATCGATCGGATCTATAGATGTGATGCAATCTCACGATGACGTATTCTTATCCTTCGATGAATTGATACTAGATCGATGGTGATCGACGAGAATTAGAGATTTCTAGTGAAACTAGGGTTTCATCATTTATCCATTGTTCTTTCGTCGATATCATTCACATTCTAGCCTCTAGTAAATTCAAGAAACGATCGTAGATCCCTAATTTCGAGCGATAACAATCAGGAAAGCATCGCAACGAAACTAGGTCATCGATTCTTGAACTTGCTAGGGTTTACCAAACTCGTAGGACTTAAGAATAGTTTTAAGATTTGTTACATCATCATTCTATTGATCGTCTCGACTCCTTTACGAGCGGAGTTTTACTCAAACATCACAACAAGAACTACAATAACAAATTGAGATCGAATCATGATGCAAGAATTTAAAGAAAGCGAGATTAACGAATTTCACCTTTTATTTATAACAACAATTCCGTTACAATCACTCAAGAACTACAAGAGGAAGAACTCGATCGTCGATTTGGCTTCGCTCGGCTCCTTGAGTCACGGATCGGCTGGGATCACTTGCTCGATTGAAGATTGGCTCCGCTCCTAAAAGGTTGAAGGGCTTCTCGCTTGATTGGTACTCGGGATCTTGAATTTGGATAGGAATTAGGGTTAGGGTTTCGCACAAGCCTTGTCACTAGACTTGTGGAAGAAGATGGTGTAAGAGGTAAAGATTAGAGATTAAGGAAGAAGTTTAACCCTAGGTCTAGGCTTCTATTTATAGGCTTACCAAACCCTAGATCTAGGATTTGAATTTTGAATTTCCCTCTAAAAGTTAGTTAGAGAAGATTTGAATTTCCCTCCAAAAGTTTGTTGAGGAGAAGCTTCTAGATGAAGTTTGTTAGGAGCTTAATCAAGATTGGCTTAATTAATCATCTTTGCTGATCTGGCAGAATCTTCGAGAGAATTCTGGAATTTGAAGTATATTAAAGGAATGTGGGCCCTGAGAGAAGAATTTTGCGCTGAAAATGCCAGCTTGATGACGTCACATAGCCGCGGATCCGCGGCGCTAGCAGGCTCCCACCGCGGATCCGCGGCGCTTTAAGGGCCTTAGGGCTTGAGCTCTCTGGTACATGCTTGGGCTGATTCTTGGGCCTTTATCTGATATGTTGAATTTTATTTTTCCCTTTGGATTGCTACCAGATCTCAAAACTTGGAGTTGGTGTATTTTTTTATCAGCTTCTTTTGGCTTTGATCCTGCAATTTCCTGCATAAATCTCGAAACAAGTGTTGCGCAATACAGGAATGATGCGATGCCATGATAAACACATAATTTCCCTCGAAATGCCGGTTTTGAAGTCTAACACATGTAATCTGATATTTCAGGACTGTTTTGCCAATATGTGTAATATGAATGCCGAACACTTCTAGATGAGTGCAAATGATAGGGAAATTGCCGTGTTAAAAATGCAGTATTTTCGACTGATCAGGGAAGCCTAGAAATTACTAGAAGATTTCGCTGAAAAATCTTTACAGTGGGAGGGTGTGAGTCAATCGTCTAGGGGGCCAATAACCAATCGGATGTTTCCATAGGAGTTAGAGCCAACATTTCAGCTATGCAAAAGAAGCTCGAGACTATGGAAAATAAATTTTTAGCCGCCGCCCTAAATCAAATGTCACTCTCCAAAATTGTATGTGGATGCCGTTTTGATCCTTCTCATTTGACGGAAGAATGTCCATTGAATTCTCCGTTTCAAGGTCATGAGCATATCAATTCTGCTTTCTAACAACGACCTAGGAACGATCCATTTTCTTTCACTTATAATCAAGGTTGGAGGAATCACCATAACTTTGCTTGGAACCAATCACAATCTCAAAACACGGTTCCAAATCAAAACAATTTCCAAAGGGCACTTCCACCACTGTAAGTGCACGGCGGCACCCCGGCCTCCATCCCGAGGCCGAAATGCGGAAGTGGTGATATACTTAAATTTTTCAAGAACTGGCACCACCGCGCACTAATCCCCGGATCGAACCATTAACTAGTCCTAGCTAACTACAAGATGGGGAAGAGAAATATACCGAGTGATCCGAGTCCTCCGGTCTTCTCTTCGTTGTCCCGATCTCTCGCGGAAACTCCGATCGTCGCCTCCTTGCCGGAAGGGCACCACTTCGTCTGCATCTTTTACGGGCTCCCACCTCAATACCGAGGCAACTCGGGCATGAAGCTGGCGAGTCGACGTGCCCAAGGTTTGCTGTAGAACGTGTAGTGCTCAAGTCTCATTTTTTGGGTTCATGGAGGTGCCATTTTGGTGGAGGGATGATACATGAACTATGTAGAGGAACTTGGGGATTTTTGGAGCATGAAATGAACAAAAACCCTATACCCAAAAATGGGCAGCCCCATGAGGTAATGGCCGGCCATGGCTTAGTGGGAGTGGAGAGAATGGAGAGTGTATCAAAAATATGAGAGAGGCCACACCATAATGCATGAGAGAGAGGAATGGTTATCATGCAAAGAAATGATAGCTAGAAAGTCCAACACTCAAACAACAATCATCACTTCCAAAAGTCATGCCATCATCAACAACCATATCATATAAAAGTCAAGCCATGATGGATGAAGAAGTCAAATGGTCAAGGGATGGTTCATCATCATGATACAAAGAAATGCAAAGACCCCCTTCCAAATTGCTTATTTGCATAAATGCAAATAAGCCCTCCTCCACCAAACTTCGGCCAATGAAAGATACAAAAGAAATTGGCCGAAACGGAAAGCAAACTGCCAACTCCAGAAAACCGGTCCCGTAATAAATTACAGGAAAACCCCGATACTGTGTATACACACCCGCATATGTATTCCGACCGAAATACAAATGCAATGAGACAAAATCTACACTGTACTATACTAGGATCCGGCTTAAACCAAAGCCGGCTAGTAATATCTGTCCGATCCTGATCCGTGCAATACCGCACATATCTGATCGAACCCTGCCATATATCCATACGGCCTCTAGTACTAACTGTCCGATCCTGATCCGTCCAATACCGCACGTATCTGATCGGACCTTGCCATATCTCCATACGGCCTCTACAGCTTTTCGTCCGAAAGCTGAGTAACTGAATGTGGGGGACTCTAAAGACTCGTCAACACCTTGGTTGTGGATTTAACCACTAGCACGTCAGAGGTATTAGCCAATACGTAACGGGCTACCAGGCATTGACCAAAAGGGACGTCGATGAGAGAACTCATCCTGACACCCTACTGAGCCTGTCAGTGACAATATCCGTACAGTCCGGTCCGTTCGTCTATGAGCATCGCATGGCGGGCCTAGGGGGTTAGTAAAAGTCAGACCCCCAAAAGCGGTACAAGTCGTGTCGGAGTGTAGCCCAGAACACCCTGAGATACTACTGGAATACCTACCAGTAAATCTCCTGCCTTGGCCAAGGACTTTTCATGTTCCGGCTCTCCTAGACACAGCACGACCTCACCCCAATACCGGGAAAGACGAACCCCTGAAGATACGCTCACTGCCTCCATGTGGCTCGGGACTGTACCCAACTAAAACCTGTTTGCACGACTCCTTTGAGCCGTGGTAGGGTAGTAATCAAAGTACAGTAGGAACTCACACGAGACAAATGACGATCCCCAGGTCGATGAACTAACCTGTTCACATGTCACCAGGGAACTGCTATCTGACGTCAGGTATAGGACCAAGTAGCATGTTCCCGGCGAGTCCTGTCCGGTGTACTCATAACCCAATGAGCACCTGTATACATCTTAGGTGAACCTAATGACACCAGTGGCTTGTGAGACCGGCCACCGCCCCTCGTCGGGGTCTCGACTGTATACACTAGTCTACTCTGGAGTATCGATGCCCTATCTCGAAACTCTCACGACTAGGGACCATTTAAGGATGTGCTTATAGACTACCAGCTCCCACGTATATGATCGCCCTCATACTGCTGGTGGTCAAGCAAGAATCCTAGGGGCTCTATCAACGTGCAATAGTGACCTGTCAGGTCACCTAAAGCAGTACACGATGATAAAGATAAACCAGATAGCATACTATCATCTTGAGTAAGACTGTCCTTCCGGGATAGGTCCTCCATCAATCATTGCAATCACGTGCCTGTGATCCAATAATTGACTCTGAGGGCACTATCTCCAACAATCTCCCACTTGCACTCAAGGCTAATTATTGCGATGTCGCATACTAACAGCCCGTGTGATACCGAACACCCAACTCCTCTACTATTCAGTCTCACAAAACCCGTTTGCGAAACTATTGCGTTCATGGAATAGCCTTAGTGAGTGGATCCACCTTGATGTCTCTTTCTATGTCTCTCTATATCTCAAGTTCGCGGAGAAACCCATCTCCCGAAATGAGCAATACCTGTCTTAGAATGTGTCTGGATGTCTGATGGGACCTAGCTCATAAATGAACTCCAAATCCAAACTTCTTAGACTGTATCGTCAACTGAATTTAATCAGTATCCTGGCCATGCCACCCTCAGTATTTCCTTGGACCACCTGTCCAAAATACTGCCCCTCGTCAGAAGGAAAACTATAACTCTGACAACCTCCTTGTCGTCCAGGTCACCTCGGAAGCCTGGAATGATAACTGTCTCCAGAATAAGGCTGTCGTTATCATATCCCTAGAACATCCACTTATGTTCTAAAACTGCTTCCGACTGCTTCTCCAGGATTGGATCAATGTCAACTTATTGCATCTAGTGCAAGAACAACATCTGGTGTGGTACTTGACATCTCATGATTGACTCAATTACCTGAGCAAGTGATCTGCCAATCATGCACATCCCTCTCCCCTTTAGTCTATGAGACACCTTTAGAGAGGGCGACTCCATCACCTGCAGGTACACTACCGTGCCAGGAGTCGTCCATTCTAAATACTCTTAGAATGCTGTCTAAGTACCCTTAATTGGGAAACCCCCCAAATCTAGATCTAAAACCATAGATCTAGTAACCAGTATGTCTGATATAATGTCCAAATCCCATGTGGAGAAACACTGTGTGACGACCAAAGTATAACCGATTGTAGTATAGGAATATCACTTCCTACTCTGTGTATGCCATCCAAATACCATGACATCACACCCTACTACCTTCTCAACAGATCCATCCCCTATTCCGACGAAGTCAAACCTATGACTGTTACATCAGAAATTGATGATCTATCTCCGCTATATCTGCTTTAGTCTATAAATAGACATAAACCAACTGTCCACCAATGCTTCCGCTGCTCCCACTGACTACGACAACCCTCTGCCAGAGTCATATACACGTACACTTCTAAAACTAGTTTAGAATAAGGCTATAATCATCCTCCCGCCGGGTCTCGCAACCTGGAACAACAGCAATGGCAAGTGTGGGTAAACAAGAACCTCCTTGTCACCGTCCTTGAGGCTACCGGAGTACCTCTCGGGTGCCTGAAGTTACCCACCTTTATCTGCGGAGTGGCCAATGGAATGTCAATTCAGATTTAATCTTTAGGTTCCTTATCAAATCTTCAGTAATCGTTTGCGGTTCTGGAATCACTTCCAGTTCTACCATACTCCCACTACTGTTTTCTGGAAAAATCCATTTTTAATAAAACTGTGGCGAGTCTAGAACAATATTTCTATTGATCTGCCAGATGGTAGAAAGTCAACCCTCGTCATAGCCTGGGTCAACCCACAAACAGCTATTACAGAAACGTGCCTTGAGTTATCCAGAGTCTGGTTTTAATCATAAGCCGGACAACTCCCCGTACCTTAACAACGTTAAGATATGAATTGTTCTATATCCAATATAGAACCAGAGGCACTGATTTAATCGAACCAGATTCAAATCATGCAGCTGTCTCCAGTGCATTTCAACTAAATGGAAAAAGGCCGATCAGCGTAACTCAACTTAGGAATGCTTCCAATTATGAGTAACATGAAAGAGAAGCAAGTTCTCTTAATCATTACTTTCAACTGAATACCATACTCAAGTATCTACATTTTCGATCACTTTGAAGAATCCCGATACTTGCAATACCTGGTTCTCTACTTTATTCAAATACCTATAACTTCTCAAAATTCGGACCCTATGTTTCCACGAAACACTTGTCTAAAAACCAGAGAAGTCATAAGTAAACCGAATATAGTACGAGGACCAACCCCTCTGTACTGATGGACCCTGGACAACATACAATACTCTGTATAAGTCCCTTGAGTCTGATAACTCATTCACTGTGTGTCGTAGGTTGAAAACTGTACTTATGGTTAAGAAGAATTACACCGCTGTTTAATGCTCCTTACCTAACCATCTACTGATATAGGTAAATGTCACAGACATAATTTCAAAAAGGTATGTCTCACTCTATGAAAATAGACATACAGATATATCAATTTGAAATTGGTGCATAACAGCGGATATTCAAAACCAAATACTTGCCGTCCGGCAAACAACCCATGTGACTTCCTCAAATATCACTGATTACAACGAATCCCGATATAATGAGGATGATCACCCAATTCCCAATAACTTACTCCCACTCATCATCTGTAAAACCATACAGATGTGAGAATCAAACCTGGTAAATTCATACCCTGGAGTAAGTATCTAATCGGGAAATCAGTTTTCTTTTAACATTACACAGTGAAGCTGAAACATTGAAATGTTTCGTAGGGGTATCCTGGTATTCCTAGTAATGCCTCTTCCAGATTCACAACTGTAACCGTATAAATCTCTGCCACCTCTCCAAATCCCTTCATATGTCTTTAGGCATTATCTTCTGCACACCCCTTTAGGCCAAATGGTTTTCTTCCTTCCCTACCGTTCGGCACCAGCCTATGGTTTGGAAGAAGACTATCCAATAAGCATAATGGGTGTACTGTCCTAATCCTAGGAACACTCGCAATGCGAGAGAAGGTGAAGATAAAAGACACCTGAATAAATCTTATTCCTATTTCTCCCGAACCAGAATCCATCCCCGAACTGGAACAAGTTCCTTTCGAGTCATATATAACCATACGATGGAGTATCCAATAAACTGTGGATCTTCGTAGTGATACGGAGTGTCCTGGAGAAATACAAAGGTGATTTTAAGATTGGCGAAGAAATACCTGGTTTGGTCGTGACTATCAGTCGCAATTTACTTTGCCCTCTTACAAATCCATTGCTTTGTCTTAACTTAATACCTTCTGTACACCATCGTTAGGCTAATTGGTTTTCTTCATTCCCTACCGGTCGGCACCTGCCTATGGTTTGGAAGAAGACTATCCAATTTGCGTAATAGGTGTACTATCTCCTAAACCAAGGAGTACTCACAACTTGAGAGAAGGTAAAAGGAAAAGACAACTGAATAATCCTATCCGTTTTCTCCAGAACCGGAAACCATCCTCGAATAAATTCCTTCGAGTTCGTATATAACCATACGATGGTTTTGTCCAATGGAAGTGGACGTTCGTAGTAATACGGGGTGTCCTCGAGAAAAGGGTAAATGAAGGAGTGGCGATGAGGTTTGCAACTCTGACAATCCAAAAACCAGTGTTTAAGAAGGTTCGGTTAACTTGGTCACTGAGTCATAGTCTTAGGGTCGGGTCAATGGCCGCTGCCAAAGAGAGAGAGAAAAGAAACACTCAGCGTGCACTCTAACCTAGATCAGAATGGTTACCAATTTATCTAATCTGGAAACCTCCCACTGTACCGTCAAATTCTCCTCCAAACCTGAAAGAAGAATTAGTCGGGATCGCCCGAGGAGTATACCAACTCATCAGTGGGAATCGGGATCCAACTATCATCGCATGATAACGTGATGGAATCCGCTCACGGTGTCACACTCCAGAAGGTATGCGCATATCTGGCAAGTTTCAGTTTCTTTAGAAACTTCCGATGTGATTTCTGCCCCATGCTCTTATGACCTTGACTTTGGCCAACATATCATAAGTCACATGTCAAGTTCTGCTCGTCATTCTCCAGGTTAATTTGAACCCACCCGTACCTACCCTTGACTTTCGCCAAAATGGCAGTACGACTGTCCCAAACTAACGCATCTATCTATGCTGCATATGAATACCCCAATAGCTACCAATCACTGTGCCTTGACTTTGGCCAACATACACAGCTTGAATACTATTGACCACCCATATGAAACGACGGAGGGCTACGAATGGTTTCTGGAGAAAACCTTTAATGTAATGAACTTGATATCGTCGAAGAAACGGATAGCTTTTAAAAATATAGTGACGAAAAACTTTGCTAAAGAGGTCACTCCCGGTGAAGGGATCTCGGCTCTTTCCCCGTAGAATGAGGTGCAGGATATTCCAACTGAACACCACGATGCAAAGCAAAAGTAATCGGCTATAGTGAATTAATGCCCTGACGCAAACTTTCTGTCCAAGGGGTCACTCCCGGTGAAAGGATCTCGGCCCTTGCCTCGTCGACTGAGGAGCAGGATATTCCAACTGAATACCACGATGCAAAACAAAAGTGAACATCCTTGCAATAACAGCCTTTTGAAAAGTGTTCCAACAACATCAGATTAGGTTTGTTTTTAACTTGCATTGATCCGAATCAATGCAGTCCCATCAATTGATCACACCACAAAGAACGAAAATAATATGACGTACGTATATGCCATCCGCATTCGCCACTGGGTCCCGTCATTACACGTTAGGTTAGCTAACTAACGACAGAGCGGGGACAGGACTAGCGCGGATGTAAAACATATACAACATCTACCAATATATATACCAATATATTATATTTCGCTCAAGGCGTGATAAAAAATGCAACATCACAGAAATGTACAGCATCACAGAACAATACAGATATCTGTGATCCACGGGTTTCACAGAGCCACTACTGAAACCCGACGTTCCCCTGGTCGTGTGGATAGCCTGTGCAATGAAATCCTAGACCCTTACGGGAGCGGCAAGTCACCCGCCAAAACCTGAAGCGAGGCAGCCCCCTTCAGTACCGTGAATGGACCACCCAGCACTTCACGGAATCCGGTAACTTGGGCACCCCTCCTGGGTCAACCTGTACCCCCTACGAGTGCGGCGAATAGCCCGCCAATTCCAGAGTGAAGCCCCTTCCGTCTCAATGCCATGAGATGCGGGCTTGCTGCCCTCTAGAACCCGGCTATCCGTGCACCCCACCGCGGGGTAATCCTAGTACAGAAAGTAAAATATAGATACAACGGGTACATCGACCGCAACCTGGTCGTGTCCCAAAATAATAATACAATCAGGCAGTGATGGCAGTCCACATGTCGGACGCTCGCCCCGCAATATCAAATGTACATAATACAACAAAAACTGTAATAGCATTGCATCCAGGCTATCCTCCACAACCGATCCGCAACATCACAGCATAACACAGAACATCAACATGAAAGTCACGTTCGCAAGTCCGTCTAACCGGGCTATAGCAGTTAGACAGGATTTACCGATCAAGTGACATTCACGGTCGCAGATATATTGTAAATACTGTGAACCAATGTGTTTAAAATATCCGATCGATCAAAAATTAACAAATGGGCCCCAAGTACTACTGTAGCACATCAAGAAAATCTGGGCCTAAAATTAATATTCCAGAAACCCTAAAAACAACCCAGAGAGCAACTGCAGAAATTTGATGCAGTGATCTCAACATAGTGCGGCGGAACCGTGGCCCAAAGGGGTCTTTGGCCGCGGTTCCACGCTCCCACTGTGGAGTCACTGTATCGAATTTCTACAGTGTTCTTAGAATTTCCAGTACATCACTTTTCTACAACATGAAAAAAATTTCGAGCAAGAAAAAATTCAACAGAAAAGTGATGTATGTGAAAACGCGGGTTTTTGGAATTTTGGTCGATCGGAAATGTAAACACATTAAACAAAGCTAGACTATGTTAATGGCTAGGCTCTGATACCAATGTAAGTGCACGGCGGCGCCCCGGTCTCCATCCCGAGGCCGAAATGCGGAAGCGGTGATATACTTAAATTTTTCATGAACAGGCACCACCGCGCACTAATCCCCGGATCGAACCATTAACTAGTCCTAGCTAACTACAAGATGGGGAAGAGAAATATACCGAGTGATCCGAGTCCTCCGGTCTTCTCGTCGTCGTCCCGATCTCTCGCGGAATCTCCAGTCGTCGCCTCCTTGCCGGAAGGGCACCACATCGTCTGCATCTTTTACGGGCTCCCACCTCAATACCGAGGCAACTCGGGCACGAAGCTGGCGAGTCGACGTGCCCAAGGTTTGCTGTAGAATGTGTAGTGCTCAGGTCTCATTTTTTGGGGTTCATAGAGGTGCCATTTTGGTGGAGGGATGATACATGAACTATGTAGAGGAACTTGGGGATTTTTGGAGCATGAAATGAACAAAAACCCTACACCCAAAAATGGGCAGCCCCATGAGGTAATGGCCGGCCATGGCATAGTGGGAGTGGAGAGAATGGAGAGTGTATCAAAAATATGAGAGAGGCCACACCATAATGCATGAGAGAGAGGAATGGTTATCATGCTTAGAAATGATAGCTAGGAAAGTCCAACACTCAAACAACAATCATCACTTCCAAAAGTCATGCCATCATCAACAACCATATCATATAAAAGTCAAGCCATGATGGATGAAGAATTCAAATGGTCAAGGGATGGTTCATCATCATGATACAAAGAAATGCAAAGACCCCCTTCCAAATTGCTTATTTGCACAAATGCAAATAAGCCCTCCTCCACCAAACTTCGGCCAATGAAAGATACAAAAGAAATTGGCCGAAACGGAAAGCAAACTGCCAACTCCAGAAAACTGGTCCCGTAATAAATTACAGGAAAACCCCGATACTGTGTATACACACCCGCATATGTATTCCGACCGAAATACAAATGCAATGAGACAAAATCTACACTGTACTATACTAGGATCCGGCTTAAACAAAAGCCGGCTAGTAATATCTGTCCGATCCTGATCCCTGCAATACCGCACGTATCTGATCGAACCCTGCCATATATCCATACGGCCTCTAGTACTAACTATCCAATCCAGATCCGCGCAATACCGCACGTATCTGATCGGACCTTGCCATATCTCCATACGGCCTCTACAGCTTTTCGCTCGAAAGCTGAGTAACTGAATGTGGGGGACTCTAAATACTCGTCAACACCTTGGTTAGGGATTTAACCACTAGCAGGTCAGAGGTATTAGCCAATACGTAACGGGCTACCAGGCATTGACCAAAAGGGACGTCGATGAGCGAACTCATCCTGACACCCTACTGAGCCTGTCTGTGACAATATCCGTACAGTCCGGTCCGTTCATCTATGAGCATCGCATGGCGGGCCTAGGGGGTGGGTAAAAGTCAGACCTCCAAAAGCGGTACAAGTCGTATCGGAGTGTAGCCCAGAACACCCTGAGATACTACAGGAATACCTACCAGTAAATCTCCTGCCTTGGCCAAGGACTTTTCATGTTCCGGCTTTCCTAGACACAGCACGACCTCACCCCCAATACCGGGAGAGACGAACCCCTGAAGATATGCTCACTGCCTCCATGTGGCTCGGGACTGTACCCAACTAAAACTTGTTTGCACGACTCCTTTGAGCTGTGGTAGGGTAGTAATCAAAGTACGGTGGGAACTCACACGAGAAAAATGACGATCCCCAGGTCGATGAACTAACCTGTACACATGTCACCAGGGAACTGCTATCTGACGTCAGGTATAGGACCAACTAGCATGTTCCCGGCGAGTCCTGTCCGGTGTACGCATAACCCAATGAGCACCTGTATACATCTTAGGTGAACCTACTGACACCAGTGGCTTGTGAGACCGGCCACCGCCCCTTGTCGGGGTCTCGACTGTATACACTAGTCTACTCTGGAGTATCGATGCCCTATCTCGAAACTCTCACGACTAGGGACCATTTAAGGATGTGCTTATAGACTACCAGCTCCCGCGTATATGATCGCCCTCATACTGCTGGTGGTCAAGCAAGAATCCTAGGGGCTCTATCAACGTGCAATAGTGACCTGTCAGGTCACCTAAAGCAGTACACGATGATAAAGATAAACCAGATAGCATACTATCATCTTGAGTAAGACTGTCCTTCCGGGATAGGTCCTCCATCAATCATTGCAATCACGTGCCTGTGATCCAATAATTAACTCTGAAGGCACTATCTCCAACAACCACAACAACAACCACTTCAATTGAGTCAGCACCCCTTCCAATCACAAAACTTTCAAAATCCGGTCAACACACATGCACCAAATAATCCTTTGCAGTTGACCGGTACTGATGAATCCTCTTCATTTGCACAATACATGAATTTGGTCCTAAGAAATATCATGCAAGTTTCGGCTGAAATGAAGTCTTCTATCGATAAAATAGAGAAAAACTCTGCGTCCTAAAGAGAGACTATTAAATCGATGGAATAAGAAATTGCACGATTAAAAGCTGAAATGAGTGCAAGAGAGAAAGGGAAACTTCCAGCTCAAACTTTACCCAATCCTGGCTATTCACATCATATGAACGCTATAACCACGTTGAGATCTGGAAGAGTGCTTGACAATCACGTTGGGGAAGAGATTGATGATACTGAAAAATCTATCGATGATACCCCGGCTGAGACCTTTCCTTCCACTTCTACTTCTAATTCTAACCCCAGTTCTTCTACCCTACCACCTTCTTTCGAGCCTATTCTCCGTTTTCCCTAAGGCTCGACACCTCAGCCCATCTCTTCTAGTCCACCGAAAACGATCCTCACTCCTATTCTTAGATCGTTTCCACCCACACGATCTTCTCCAATGTTGGACCCCGGCCTTATTGCTCAAGCTCCTTACCCAAATCGGTTAAGGGGAAACAGACCAAGTCCACAGATGGAGAAGTTCATGGAAATCTTTAAACAGGTTAACATCAACATCCCTCTTCTAGATGCAATACAACAAGTTCCCGCTTATGCGAAAGTTCTTAATGACTTGTGCACTAGAAAGAGGAAGACTCAAGTGCCCAAGAAGATATTCATGGCAAAAACTGTAGACACAGCCTTTCCCCAACAACTACCGAGGAAACGTAAGGATCCTGGCTATCCTACTATTTCCATTTCTATTGGGGAAAAACACATTAACCATGATCTACTTGACCTTGGCGCAAGTGTTAACCTACTTCCTTTCTCGGTTTACAAGCAGTTAGGGATTGGAGAGTTTAAACCAGCTCCATGCACTATCCAGATGGCTGACCGATCAATCACCAAACCTAGGGGTGAACTGGAGGATGTGTTAATAAAAATCAGGGAATTTGTATTCCTTGTGGACTTTATTGTACTTGATACACAGCCTGTAACGAACCCACTGAATCAAATTCCGGTGATTTTAGGTCGCCCCTTTTTGGCCACTTCCAATGCTATCATCAACTATCGTAACGGTTATATGACCCTATCCTTCGGGAATAGGTCAATTGAGATGAACATTTACAAATTGGGAAGTGTACCCTCCGAACCTACTGCTCAGGTCTGTTCTGTCGAATTAATGGATGTCGACAGCAGCGAATTTGACGATCCTCATGATAATCTTGACTCTTTTCATATGTTGTTGTTTGACCAAACTATGTATCATACACATACGGACTCTTCCACCGAGTTTTCCGGGTCAACAACTAACACTGATTATGAACTGCTTTTAGAGTCTGAAGATTACCCTGCACTTTGTGAAGACATTATTCTTCGGGGTATTGATGAGACTTTTGAGGAGATCTTCGCTGATGAACTCGCATTTTTGAATGACACGGGTGTTGAGATGAATCCACCTCAATACAAAGAAATTGAACCTCCACCCATTCTGCTGAACTGTAAAAAGAATGCGAGTAATCCGTCGCATACACTGAGCCGTCTCTCCAAAACGAGACGCAAACACATTCTATTCCACCACTTACCTTTTTCCCACTTCTTTTTCCACCAACCGATGCACTACATTGATAAAATTTTCGAATGGTTGGTGTTAACCTTCGGTCTTTGCAAAGCTTGGCATCGACCAATAATTTTTGACCCCCACATGTGATTTTCAAAGCTTAACATTGTTTAATTCAAGTTTGGGGGGGGGGGGTTCTGGCTCTTAAAAAGAAAATTTTACACAAAATGATGAGCAAAAAATAAGTTTGGGGGAGGATTTTCACTTCAATATTTTGCCCCCATGAATAAATTTCCTCCCAAAGCTTACAGGTTTTTCGAGATTTAGCAGATGGCAACAGTGAGGACACTGTTGAAAACAAGTTTGGGAGAGGTTTGTGCTTATTTACGCATCATTTGCATCATAATTTGCATAAGCACAAAACATTTTTTAAAACCTACAAAAAAATTTAAAAAATAAAAAAAATAAAAAAATTTGTACATAAATAAGATAATAAAAGATTAGATGGTGAAAAATTACATCCAAAAGATTGGAAAAATTTAAGAAAACCAAGAAAATTAGAAGTTTTCTTAAACGAACTAGTAATAAGTAGTTATGAGCCGTTATCCCAATGGTTAGTAAGATGAAGGAAGTCACTAATCTAAGGATAAAAATAAGTCTGAAAAATAGTTCCTATTCTGGAAGCCAAACATTTTGAACGTTGATACCCCACTATACGCACTTACACACGTCTTGAAGCTCGGGATAGTAGAGGATACCTTGAAATGCTCTTTTCTAAAAGCCAAAAGTGTGAAGGAAATAAAAAAATGAATAAAATATAAAATGGTGAAGAAAGAAAAATGAACACTGGTTTTGTTATCGCCAAGGGAGCAATAAAAAAATATAACGAGGGTGCTTCATCACCTAGTGCCTTAGACCAACTGGTCTGGGAGTCACTGCTAAGCCTTAGGTGGTGCAAGACGAGGAAAAACACCAAATAAGCAAGCATATGAGTAATCGGTCGGTTAGTACCTCAAGAAGTATTAACGGTCGCATGAAAAATGTGTGAGCAAACCCATCTAAATATTCATTAATTAAAAAGTACTGAGGCAGATGGACAAGAGTATGGTAGCTTGAATTGAATTCTCCGGGTGTAGGGATGTTCTTTACACACACGTAAGGTTATATGATCGATGTTTGGAAGAAATATAGGAATGAAGAATAAAGACGATGTTTTATTGAGGGATGATGTGATTTCTGACACCTTTTCATGACTATTAAGATAGGGCTCATGACAACCGAAAAGCTAGTATAGTTGGAAACCCTAATTTTCAAAGTCTTTCTTTTATAATTCTTATCTTTATATGTAACTTTCACGATCTTCCTTTTATTATGAGATTTTGTGGGAGCAATCCACTGAAAACCCTCAGGAGACAACATTCCTCCTACTAGGGACACCTATAGGTTTAAATGCTTGTTGCACGTGCTCAGTGCAATCGTGTTGCCTACGAAAGTGTGCTAGTTAGTTTTTCACTTTCTTTATTTTCTCCTTCTCTTTTTAATAAAACAGTTCGCTCGAGATGACCGAAAATAAGTTTGGGGGAATTTGATCAGTCGAAAATATTGCATTTTTTAACACGTTAATTTCCCTACCATTTGCACTCATCTATAAGTGTTCAGTATTAATATAGCACATATTAGCAAAACAGCCGTAAAATACCAAATTACTTGTGTTATACTTTAAAACCGACATTTTGAGGGAAATTGAGTGTTTATCATTGCATCGCATAATCTTTGTGTAGCGCAACACTTTCTCGAGATTGTGTGCAGGAAATTCTAGGAAAAGAGCCGGAATTGATAAAAGTGCTGAGAAAATTATGCCAAGTCCAAGACTTGATATCTGGAAGTGAACAAGAAATATTCAGAAAATTCCACACATCATAAAAGTTCCAAAATGTCAGTACAAATTGACCCAGGAAGTTTCAACCCCCAAGTCCATCAAAGGACCGCGGATCCGCGGCCGGAGCAGGGCTTGCGCGGCGGATCCGCGGTCACGTGATATTGACGTCAGCAGAGATTTGTCTCAGGCTTCTTATTTCAAGGCCTACACTGCTTCAAGACACTTCAAACTCCAGAATTCTCCAGAAGTTTCTGTCAGAACATAAAGGCTCCTTGTTCAAGCTAAACATCTTCAAGCTTCCAAAGAAAGCTACTTAACCACCTAAGCCTAGAAGCTTCTCCCTAACCTCCAAGCTTATGAAGGAAGCTAACCCTATCTAACTACCTCTAGAACCTTCTACCTAACTACCAAGCTTACAAGGAAGCTAAACTAAACCTATCTTCTAAAGGAAGCTAATCCTAATCAAGGCTATAAAAGGGACCCTAAAGCTTCATTCAAAGGTTGTTGATTTCTCTATCAATTCCCAACACAAGTTGAGTGACACAACTTGTAACCCTAACCCTAATCCAATCAAATCCAAGCCAAATTCAAGAACACCGAGTACCAAATCAAGCAAGAAGCCTTCAATTCTTTATAAAGCGACACCGGACTTCATCGGAGCAAGTGATCCAAAGAGATCTGCGACTCAAGGAGACGAGCGAAGCCGAAATCAACGATCGAGTTCTTTCCTCATTGTAGATCTTGAGAGAATTGTAACAAAATTGTTGATAAAAAAAGGTGAAATTTCTATATCTTGCTTTCTTTACATTCTTGCATCATGATTAGATCTCGATTCTTGATTGTGTTCTTTGATATGATGTTTGAGTAAAACTCTGCTCGTGAAGGAGTCGAAAGAATCAATAGATGATGATGATTAGATAAACGAAAATTTTCTTTGCATCCAATACGCACTTAACCAAAGATCTTGTTTAAACCATAACTATTAAACTCTAACTAGATATCTTATCTACTATCTTAAGGATTATACCTTGATGATACGGTCCTTCGGGTCTTCTCTTTGATGCAACTCCTTTGCTCCTTGTCTTCTCTTTTGATGAACTCCTTAGCTCCTTTGGATGCTGCCGATGTCCTCGTTCTCCGGCCACCTCAAGACTTAGATGATCCACGCGAGAGCTATCATGCAAACTACAAACTCTTCGCAAGAGTTTAACCTAGAGACCAAGTTTGCTAGAAGAGATCACTAGGATGATGTAGAGATTAGTGTATTGGATTATCTTTAACCCTAAGCTTTTAATTCACATCACATGTGAAGGGTAATGCTTTGGATGAAGGAGGAGGAGAGAAGAAGGAGAGAGAAAGTGTTTGTGATAATGAGAAAATTAAAGCATGGAAATTAGATATGGCACAAATGAAATAATTGAAGCATGCATTATAAAAATAGCACCATGCTTCGATGGTTACTCCAAACCAATATAAAATAAAAGAAGCCATTCATTGAACCGTGCTTGGACTTTCTAAATTCCACCTCATTTCTTTATTTTCACAAAACAAATAATGTAATTGAAGGGTTTTCCTTAGCACCACTACAATGGTTTGGTAGCATCACACATGCCATATTAAAAATTTAGAGGGTGCTAAAGAAACTAACCTAAGGATGAAACTAGAAAAGCTAGGGTAACACTAAAACTATCACAATCCACAAGTAGTAAATTACTAGGTTTAGAGAATACAACCTTTGTAGCTCCCTTCGCTAGACTCCTTGGCTACTTGAGAGTTGAAAGAAACTTGCTTGAAATCCTCCAAGTCCACGATGATCCACCCGGAGTCCTCTTTGTCCAAGCTCAAAGCTCCACTTGATCAAGAGAAGAAGTTGAAGCTAACACTCTAAACTAATGTGCAAAAGTAGTATAGAATGATGATGTGGTTTTTTTTTTCTCACTTCAAAACCCTAACTTGATCACTCTTTCACTCACTATCAAAACCTAGAGAGCAAGAGGAAGAGGAAGAAGAAGATGGCAATATGAGAGCTCAAGATAATGATAAAGTTTAGGATAAATATGAGAAATGAAAATTTATATATTTCCCTCTTCTCATTCTTAACCCTAGTTAATAAATATCTAGATATTTCTTTTGGAGAAAAAATGGCCATGGAAAAATAACTCATGGTTAACCTAAGGTTTAGTGTAAGAATAAAATAATCAATCATGAGTGATTATCCATTTCCATTAATCACAAAAATAAATACCAATATATTTACTAACATGTGAGTCTTATATTTCCACCATCATGTGTATCAACAACCATGACACACATTTGTATGCATGTATGTGTGCATGCACATCCATATGTGCATACATGCAAACACGTGCATACATGCATGCATACACCAAAAGACAAAAGGGTTTAAAGTGAAAATGCTAATGGTCAATGTTAAATCAACACTTGATTTAGCAAACCGGTCATATCTCATATGACCCAAACAATAGCAAACCGCCCGATTAATATACGGTATCACATACGCGTATTTAATCGGGTCCGCACGCATATCTCATATGCACACCACATCTTTTCGCCTGGGCTAGGTAACTCCATTGTGGGACTCTAAGACTCATCTATATGTCGGTAGTGGGTGATGATCATATCAATCACCCCCAAGCCGCAAGAGGTCAGCTAAACGTAACGGCCACCGGGGTATTGAGCGATCCGAAGAAAACAAGCGAACCTGTCACAACTCCCGTTGAGTCAACCGGCAACGCTACCGTACAGTCCGGTCTCTTCGTCAGATATGTTGCATATCGAGTCTAGGGTTGGTAACGTCGACTCAAATAACTCAAAAAGCCATGCCGATGAATGGTCTACAACAGATCGAGAAACTACTAATAACACTTATAAGTAAATCTCAACAGCCCTGGCCAGGGACTTACTGATATAGCCAATCGAGCATAGCACAGCATCAACTCCTAATACCGGGAGAGACGAAACCCATCCTATCGCTCATCGTATTCATGTGTCTCGGGACTGTATCCAAAAGCCACCTGTTTGCACAACTCAGTACAGCCGTGGTAGGGTGGTAATCAAAGTACAGTGGGAGAACACACAAGACTCTATGACGATCTCGGGTCTACAGACTAACCTGTACCAGTGTCACCTGAGAACTGCTATCCGACGATAGATATAAAACCATATAGGAGTTCTCGGCGATTCCGTCCAGTGTACCCAGTCTCCACTGAGCACCCGGATATGATCTCGATGTCAAACATCAATGGATGTGGGAACATCCATCGCCCATCATATTGGTCTAGTATCATATACGCTAGTCTACTCTGGTATATCGATACACCTACGATTATGGACATTTCAGGTTATGCTTATAAACTACAGACGTACCACTAGTATGATCTCCATCATAATCACAGTAGTCAAGCAAATATCCTCAGGGCTTTATCAACATGAGTAAATGAATAAAAGCATGATCAAGTCAACATGTCAGATAAAGAGTAACCAGATTGCATACTATCATGTCGAGCAAGAATGTCCTCTGTATATATATATATATATATATATATATACATGTATAAAAGCATCCACCATCATATAATGGCCTCTAGGGTATACATATATTCAACAATCTCCCACTTGCACTAAGGCCAGTTATTGGCGTATCTCATACCCAACATCTCCAAAAGTCGCTCATGCTGCGACTGAGGGAGGGCCTTGGTGAGTGGATCTGCAGTGTTATTTTTTGTGTCTACTCTCCTAATCTCGATCTCGCGGTGATCTACAATCTCCCGGATCAAATGAAAGCACCTCAGGATGTGTCTGGACCGCTGATGGGACCTGGGCTCCTTGGCTAACGCCATAGCCCCATTATTATCACAATACAATGGTATTGGATCAATATGTTAGTTATATATATGCCTTAGACTCCATTGTTGTACATATGATGTATATTATAGTGGATGCTTGGATATATATAGACAGGACTTTCTTGCTCGACATGATAGTATGCTATTTGGTTTCACTTTGTCTTAACATGTTGACTTATATTAGTTTACTGTCTTGCTCTCACATGTTGATAAAGCCCTTAGGATATGTACTCGACTACTGGGACTATGATGTGATCATATTAGTGTGTAAGTCCATGTCACGCACCCCACGAGCTTGCGGGGAGGCGGAATATAGGAAAAACAATTATCAAAGCTTCGTAACACGGACTTGAGCACACGGATCGTGTCTAAACCATTACTAGCAAACTACGAAAGGTTTAACTACTCGAATTCGAAGTTATACCTCACGTTACTTGTCCTTCGGGTCTTCGTCGCTGTCCTCCACACCTTGTAGGCTCTATGGAACGTCAGCACCTCAACGGCCTCCTCGAGTCAAAGAAGATCCACCCGAGAGTCTATAGTCTGAGCTTCTATATCGAATCTGAGATAACTACGGCTTCTAGATCGCTAATCTAGAAGTCCTAGAGGGTGTAGAGTAATAAGATGGATTAGTTAGTCACTTAAACCCTAGGTTTCTCAAATCATGAGAGCTATTAGGGTTTTGAGGAAGAAGATGAAGACTTGTGGAGAAAGAAAACTTTTGTGATAATAAAATGAATAATGTCTCATCCTTAGAATAAATATGAAGCATCAAAATATCATAACAAATATCTATCATAATATCTAGCATGCTTCATTTAATTCATTTGAGATGAATCATCTCATGAGTCATTATCCATTTAATGAAAACTTACACCTCATCTCTCCACCTCATTTGTTTAAATCCTAAAAAGAATTAAACACAAATGAGTCACCTTCTTCTAGAAGCTTCCCGACAAATTACGAGACTGCCCCTCCTATCCGTATTTCCGAAAAACACGGATAATATTTGACTGAATAAATCCATCTGTATAATAATAGAATCTGGCTTAAAACAAAGCCCGCTAGTATTATCTGCCCGATCATAATATGTGCACAAGTGTACGTAAGTGATCGCGGCCCTGCCGTAAAACCATACGACCTCTACACCTTTTGCCCGGTGCAGGGAAACTCTCTGTGTGGGATTATAAAGACTCGACATTATGCTGGCAGTGGGTTTAACTACAGGCCGCAAGCGGTACTAGATGTACGTAACGGTCCCCAGGTAGATGTCGATAAGAAGGACGATGAGGAAACCCATCCGAACTCCTACTGAGCCTGATGTGACAATCTCCGTACAGTCTGGTCTGTTCGTCTAGGACTATCGCATATCGGGCCTAGAGTGGCGGTAAACATCAGACCCCTAATAGCGGTATGAACTTCTTGATCCAGACAGCCTCTTTGGCAGCATCGTTGGCAGCGATGTATTCAGCCTCCATCGTCGAGTCTGCAGCGGTATCCTGTTTGGAACTCTTTCAACATACCGCCCCTCCATTAAGGATAAAGACAAAACCCGAATGCGACTTAGAGTCGTCCTTATCACTTTGGAAGCTGGAATCGGTAAAGGACTCCACCTGGAGTTCTCCGTTACCATACACCAAGAACATCTCCTTAGTCCTTCGTAAGTACTTGAGAATGTTCTTCACTGCTGTCCAATGACTCTCTCCAGGATCTGCTTGATACCGACTTACTACACTTAGTGAGTATGCTACATCGGGTCTGGTACATAGCATCACATACATGATAGAGCTACTAGGCATTGGATGCCGACCTATGGGGGGTTCTCACTGTGTGACAGTGTGGCGAAGCATAGGCTCTTACCCCCAGGGTGTCCCGAGACCGGAAGGTTTTCCGGCGGGTTGTAGTCCTCGCGAGGGGGCATGCGTAAAAAGTAGCGGCTGAGGGACTCGTTGGTGCCACGGTGACCCATTTGATGGGGTGGCTGCCTGACCTACAGTGGTATCAGAGCCCAGCTTGAGCATTAGGCGATGTGTTTAAGAAGTTAAAACTCCGATCGAACCCGAACCGACAAATTATACCCCCTCTCTGGAAATTTTTCAAAATTTGGGATTTTTCTGAATTAAAAATATGTAAAAAAATCAGCAGGGAATTCTAAGAATTACCATAAAACCCGAGCCCCCAATTCGTCCAAACGGCGGCGGAACCGCGGCGCAAGCATGCTTGCGCGGCGGTTCCACGACGGATTAATGGATTGGCGACACGTGGCTTTTATGGTAATATCCGTAGGTGCTTGTTGATGCTTCTGGGTATTTTTAAATCTGTTTCAAGTGTTGAAAATTCTGGGGTTTGTTTTGTAATATTAGATTCGATCGGAATATTTAAATTCGTATTTCTTTCCGGATATTTAGAAACTGTTAAACTATTTGAACGGATATCATTAACCCACTTTTTCCCGGTACGACAAAACTTTCAAGTGTTGAAATTTTTTCGGGTTTAAATATTTCGGAAAAATTGTACAAGTTAAGCGGTGGACCCTCTAGAAGACAACAAACCTTAACTCGATTATGTGACCGTCTTGAACTGCCTTTTGAACCTTCGGGTTTGGGGCAGTACGGCGTGTCACATGTGAGGCGTTGGCTTGACCCTTCTACGGCTGGATCACCGGTACTGTGACATATTCTGGGATTATTTGAACTCCGCTCAAGTGTTGAGCACTTTTGGAAATTTTGGGTATTTGATTATCTGTTCGAAAATTTTAATACTGTCTATTTATCTGGAATGTGATACAATATGTGGAATTCATAGAGTTAGGCATGAAATGCGATGTATGTGATATTTCGGATTTACGATGTCTAAAGTGATTGTGGATTCCAAATGTTGTAGTTTTACACTTTCTTTTCTGTGACCGTAAGTGTAATATGTGATATCGCCGGTTTCGTTGCTATATGTCAACGACAATTGGGATGCGTATATTTACTTACGTTGATGATATGAGATATTATGTGTTGCTGTGATATGTTATATTGGATCGTCGCGTTCTGAGTAGCCGGGGGTTTTATGTGAGATGAGGCTTTTTTATTTTCATTCGTGTAAAATTCATCTGTAATGTAATATTCTTTTATTTGGGGCACTTCCAGGTTGCGGTTGCTGTCACCAGTGTATATTATTTACTTTTCCGCATTAGGTAGACACAAGGAGGGGAGCATAAGTAACCGGGTTCTAGGGTCCAGTGGGAGGCCATCTCGAGGAGTCGAGACCGGGTCTCCTAACCCTAGAATTGGCAGTGTTACTTGCCGCTCTCGTAGGGGTCTTGGGATGTGGGTTTGGCTATTCGTCGCGACCGTGGAATCCGTGTTTTATACAGGCTCGTATAGAAAACACGGATGTCCTAGTATATCCAATATTTCATATATGTTCTTCTGCTGCAATGTTCTGTGATGAGATCATATTACTGCCTGAGACGAATGCTTATACTATATATATGCTGATATATAAATATTACTGCTTTCGTTTCTTCTGTGATGCTTAGGAAGCATAAGCTGATGGGATTTTTATTAATGAGATTAATAAAAGAAAAGAAACCTAAAGATGTTGTAGAATCAAAACTTTATAAAAAGGGTAGCTACAGTTTTGCTTTGCACAGTGATATATATGATATATCCTGCACCTTATTCGATGGGGAAAGAGCCGACGATCCCTTCACCGGGAGTGACCTCTTTAGCGAAACTGGCAGATGCTACAAAACGCGGTGTGTCTTTTGATTGCTTTTAATGTTTTGCTTTGCACAGCGGTATATATGATATATCCTGCACCTTATTCGATGAGGAAAGGGCCGACGATCCCTTCACCGGGAGTGGCCCCTTTAGCGAAACTAAGAAAAGCCCCAAAAACACTCCTTTTCAAAACTTCACTCGATTCTACGACGATATCAAGTTCATTACGCTCAGGGTTTTCTGAAAAACCTGCGTAGCCCTCCGTCATTTCAGATAGAGACTAGTTAGTATTCGTGCTGCGTTTGTTGACCTTAGCCAAGGCGTGGTGTACGGTAGCTAATTAGTATTTATCTGCTAAAACATGAGATGTGATTGAGTTAGGTTAGTCGTGCGACTTTGTTGACCTTAGCCAAGAGTCATACGGGTGGGTTTAATTCAATCAGGAAATGACGGGTTGAACATGACTAGCGCTTGTGATTTGTTGACCTTAGCCAAGGTCATAAGTTGCTAGGGGTAAAAGTATTATCGGGAATTTCAAGTGTTGAAATTTGCAATAAGATTGCATACCTCCTATAAGATAGTTGGATCCCGATACCTACTGCGAGTAAGTGTTACTCCTGGGAGAGTTTTACACAGGACAATTAGCCAATCAAGTAGGTGTCTAGAAAAGTGTTAACGGGGTTACGCCTCTGGGAAAACGAGGTTTACTTTAATTAAGTCCGTGCGAAAGCACGGGGAACCTCCCTCAAAGTACCGACACTGATCTGGCTGAAAGATTGACGAAATTGTAGGGTGTAATTAATCCCGACTAAACTTACCTTTTAGGGTTTTAAGGTAGATATGATAAAACCAGTGGGAGACATCCTGATTAGATAAGATAATAACCAATCTAATCTTGCAAGAGCATACGCTAAAGTATTTTTCTTCTCTCTCTCTCTCCAGGTAGCGACCATGTCAGGCCATAATCGAGATAATAATATGGATGTATTGACTGAACCCGATTATTATACTGAGCAAGGGAATGTTGGACCCGTTCTTTCTTATAAGAGTTATAAGACAGAACAGGAAACAGGAGAATATCTGGATTCTCACGCCGCCCAAAAGAACATGCATGTCGATGCATCTTCTTCGGGTGTGTTAGTTATTGAGAACTGTTTCTCAGTTCACCCTACGTCCTGGGTATTAGATACCGGATCAGGATTCCACATATGTAAACAGTTACATGGGCTACGAAAAGGTAGAGAACTGGCTAAAGGTGATCATTCCGTTCAAGTAGGGAACGGTACAAGTATTGTAGCCAAAGCAGTTGGCGAATATCACCTAGTATTGCCGAGTCGTAATACACTGATTCTAAATGAGTGCTATTATATACCGAACATGATGTGCAACATTATATCAGTTTCTTTATTGAGTAAAGAGGGATATAATTTTGTAGTACAGGATAATGTTATGAACATATTCCTAGATCAAAAGTTGATTGCATCAGGCTCGTTACATAATGGCATATTCATTCTAAATCAGAATACAGTCCTGAATATACAAAACACACACAAGAGGAAAAGTTCAGATGTGAACGAATCCTACTTGTGGCATTGTAGACTTAGTCATATCAATGCGACACGACTAGCTAAGTTACATAAAGATGGTTATTTGAATCCGTTCGAATTATCATCTTATGATACTTGACATTCATGTCTCAAAGGAAAAATGACCAAAACTCCGTTTAGTGGACACGGAGAAAGAGTTACCGAACTCTTAGGACTAATACATAGTGATGTATGCGGTCCCATGTCTACGCATGCCAGGAACGGTTCTTCCTACTTCATTACATTCACTGACGATCTCTCTAGATTCGGACATGTGTTCCTGATGAAACACAAGTCTGAAGCTTTTGAGAAATTCAGAGAATATAAGCACGAAGTAGAGAACCAAACGGGCAAAAGTATTAAGATTCTTCGATCTGATCGAGGAGGTGAATACTTAAGCAATGAGTTCCTAGATTATCTAAAAGAGAATGGGATTCTCTCTCAGCTTACTCCTCTTTATACACCACAGCACAACGGTGTATCGGAGCGGAGAAATCGCACCCTATTAGATATGGTGCGCTCTATGATGAGTACAGCTGAGTTACCTATTTCCTTTTGGGGGTATGCGCTAGAAACGGCTATATACCTATTGAATAGAGTTCTAACTAAATTAGTGCCGACCACTCCATATGAGATATGGAATGGGAAGAGACCATCTCTTAAAAGAGTTAAGATATGGGGTTGTCCGGCCTATGTTAAAAAGCAAAATCCGGACAAACTCGAGGCACGATCAGTTCTTTGTAAGTTTGTAGGATATCCAAGCAATTCGTATGGATATCTATTTTACCATAGTGAACAACAAAAGGTGTTTGTTGCTCAACATGCCACCTTTTTAGAAAAGGAATTTCTTGAAAAAGAAATTAGTGGCTCTGAGGTAGAACTGGAAGAAGTTCCAGCAGAACAAACTACAACAGATGATTTAGTGGAACCAGAGGATTCAGTAGTACCCGACGAACCCCAGCCTCTCCGCCGATCTAGTAGGGTTTCTCGTCCACCTGAGAGATACTATGGTTTTCTCATTGATGGTGGAAGCGAGGATTGCATCATGGATGATGATGAACCGACTAGTTTCGAGCAGGCCATTACGAGTGGTGACTCTGTGAAATGGCTGGATGTAATGCGATCTGAGATGGAATCCATGTACACCAATAAAGTATGGATTTTAGAAAATGCTCCTGAAGGGGTAAAAACCCATTGGGAGCAAGTGGATTTTAAAAAAAAAATTGGTGTAGATGGAAAAGATGAGACTTTCAAAGCTAGACTTGTAGCAAAGGGTTTTCGTCAACGACCAGGTGTGGATTATGACGAAACCTTTTCTCCAATGGCTTTGCTTAAGTCCATCCGGATCTTACTTGCCATTGCTGCATACCATGACTACGAAATCTGGCAAATGGATGTTAAGACCGCCTTTCTAAACGGAGATTTAGAAGAGAGCGTGTACATAACTCAGCCAGAGTGCTTCGTAGATAGTGGGAGCAGCGGAAAGGTGTGCAAGCTGCTTAAATCCATTTATGGGTTAAAGCAAGCATTGCGGAGTTGGAACATCTGTTTTGATGTTGTAGTCAAAGAGTTTGACTTCATCAAAAATATAGATGAACCTTGTATCTATAAGAAGGTAGCAGAGGGTAAGGTAGTCTTCCTCGTATTGTACGTGGATGACATACTCTTGATAGGAAATGATATTCCTATGCTGCAATCAGTCAAGCTCTTCTTATCACACAGATTCTCAATGAAAGATCTAGGTGATGCTTCCTGCGTATTGGGAATCATGATCTATAGAGATAGATCTAAACGGATACTGGGATTGTCCCAATCCAGGTACATTGACACCATACTAAAGAGGTTTAGTATGGAAGAATCCAAGCATGGGAACCAACCCACGATCTCTGGACTCACTCTCTCCAAAGAGATGTCTCCCAAGACTGATTTGGAGAGAGCTCGCATGCAAGGGATACCCTATGCTTCGGCAGTAGGCTCTATAATGTATGCGATGCAATGTACCAGACCCGATGTAGCATACTCACTAAGTGTAGTGAGTCGGTATCAAGCAGATCCTAGAGAGAGTCATTGGACAGCAGTGAAGAACATTCTCAAGTACTTACGAAGGACTAAGGAGATGTTCTTGGTGTATGGTAACGGAGAACTCCAGGTGGAGTCCTTTACCGATTCCAGCTTCCAAAGTGATAAGGACGACTCTAAGTCGCATTCAAGCTTTGTCTTTACCCTCAATGGAGGGGCGGTATGTTGGAAGAGTTCCAAACAGGATACCGTTGCAGACTCGACGATTGAGGCTGAATATATCGCTGCCAACGATGCTGCCAAAGAGGCTGTCGGGATCAAGAAGTTCATTAGTGAACTTTGTGTGGTTCCATCCATTGAGCATCCAATACCTTTGTATTGCGATAACAAAGTAGCTGTGGCGTTAGCCAAGGAACCCAGGTCCCATCAAAAGTCCAGACATATTCTGAGGCGGTATCACCTGATCAGGGAGATAGTTGATCGCCGGGAGATCGAGGTCAGGAGAGTAGATACGAAGGACAACACTGCGGATCCATTCACGAAGGCTATTCCCCAGATACAGTTTGAATGATTATTCGGGATGCTAGGTATGAGATACTACAGCAGCTGGCCTTAGTGAAAGTGGGAGATTGTTAGTTATGTATATGCCCTAGAGGCCATTGTTGTACATATGATGTATATTATAATGGATGCTTGGTTATATATAGAGATGACTTTCTTGCTCGTCATGATAGTATGCTATTTGGTTTCACTTTATCTTAACATGTTGACTTGTATTGGTTTACTGTTTTACTCTCACATATTGATAAAGCCCTTAGGATCTGTACTCGACTACTGGGACTATGATGAGATCATACTAGTGGGGCCGCGGTAGTCGATGAGTACATCCTATAACTGTTCCTAGTCGAGGGTATATCGAGACAGGGCATCGATACACCAGGGTAGACTAGCGTATACGCATCTTGACCCATATGATGGGTGATGGATGATCCCATATCCATCGGTGTTTGACATCAGAGATGGTGTACGGGTGCTCAGTGGAGACTGGGTACACTGGACGGACTCACCGAGAACTCCCAGATGGTGATATACCACACGTCAGATGGCAGTTCTCCGGTGACACTGGTACAGGGTAGTCTGTAGACCCGAGATCGTCATAGAGTCTTGTGTGATTCCCACTGTGCTTTGATTTCCACCTTACCACGTCCAAGAGGGCGTGCAAAACGGTGGCTTTTGGGTACAGTCCCGAATCACATGGAGGCAATGAGCGATATGAGGGGATTCGTCTCTCCCGGTATAGGGAGTTGATGTTGTGCTGTGTTCGATTGGCTATAACTGGAAGTCCCTGGCTAGGGCTGATATAGAGATTAACTGGTAAGTGTTACTAGTAGTTTCTCGACCCGTTATGAGCCACACATCGACACGACTTATCGGTTAATGGGGTCTGACCTATACCACCCCTAGACTTGATATGCGACATATCAGACGAACAGACCGGACTGTACGGGAGTTTTACTGATTGGATTCATAGGAGAACGCACAGGCTAGCTTGTTGATCTTCTGATCGCTCAATACCTGAGTGGCTGTTACGTTTAGCTGACCGCTTGCAGCTTGTGGGTGTTTGATATGATCATCACCTGCTACCGGCGTATTGACGATTCTTTAGAGTCCTACACAGAGGTTTCTTGGCTCAGGCAAAACGGAGTAGAGGCACATATGTGATATGTGCAGGACCGAGAATAATGCGATATGAGATACCGTATTATATTCTCGCGATATTTAGATATGAACCGGGTCATCGGATCAAGTGTTGATTCGATGAATCAGTACATGATATATTGGTCGGTAATATTCGATATAGCCGGATCGTCGGATCAAGTGTTGATTCGATGATTTAATATATAATAATATATATGATATATTATTACATTATCTAATAATGGCTCGCTTTATTATTTCATTTTCTCATTGGATGATACATTGATATATATTCGATATATGTTAATTGTATTATTTTCTTTTGTTGCAAATATATAATATATATGTGATATATATTATTGTGACATGATATGATTAATTGTTAAACATGTTTAAGGATGATTAATTGTGGTTAGGGTTTGATTAGGGTTAGATGCTTCATGCACCTTCTAGAAGCTTTTTTCTTTTGTCATTGTAAAGATATTTTTGGATGACACATTTTTAACCCAACCAAACCCTAACTCTAGTTTATTCTCTACTAAATCTTAGCCACTCATCCTTGACCATGGTTGATATATCAATCATATAGTTTTCTATTTTATTCATCACAAAAGATTAATTCATTATCATTTCCATGATCATCTTCTTCTCTCTTGAAAAAGCTTACTTGATTTTCTTTATGTGATGAATAAATAAGAGAAAATGATTTAAAAAGAAACCAAAAATACTACTCTCTCATCCTCATCTCATCTAGCCCATGAGATTGGTGTGTTCATCTCTTTAGAGTGAGAAAGCTTGAGTCTTTGCAACTTCAACGTAGATCATCGGAGATTTGGAACACTTCAAGCTAGCTTGGATCGTTCGAGTCGTGGAGCCTCTCATGAGTCCGGGAGATCATGGATCGCGGCAAAGGGACTTCTACTCGGAGCTTGTGAAGCGAAGGAGCGGACTACAAAGGTTGTAATCCCTCACACTTAGATAAAAGTTATCATCTTGCATGTTAAATCCTAATAATCTAGCAAAGATCCCGGCTTTGGGTTGTTCGGCACGTCTAAATTTTTATCCGGGCATGTTTGATGCCTTATGAACCATCACAAGAGTGCCTAGGAACCTTTCATAAGTCGTGTCGGTGTGAAGCCCATTACACCTTGAGAAGCTACTGCAACCTACCAGTAAATCTCGCTTGCCCTGGCCAGGGAATTTGCATAATGGCTCTCCATACACAGCGCGATATCAACCCCCAATACCGGGAGAGATGAATCCTGTCTAACCGCCACTGCCTCCAAGTGCTTCGAGACTGCACCCAACTACTACTTGTTTGCATGACACCTTTGAGCCGTGGTAGGATAGTAATCTAAGAACAGTAGGAACACACCCGAGTCGAAGTAGCAGTGTCAAGTCGACGGACTAAGCTGTACTCATGTCACCTGGGAACCGCTATCTAACGATAGGTATAAATCTAACCAGCAGTTCCCGGTGAGTCTTGTCCGGTGTACCCGTAACCTAACGAGCACCTGCATACTATCTCCAGTACGACGTACTGATGGCTGTGGGACAGACCATCTCCCTATGCTGGGATGAGAAGCGTATACACTGGTCTATTCTAGAGTATCGATGCCCTATCTCGATAATCCTACAACCAGGGACCTGTATAGGATGTTGCTTATAGACTACCCAGCCCACACTAGTATGACTGCCATCACAACGCTGGTAATCAAGCAAAGATCCTAAGGGCTCTACTAATATGTATAAGTGATACGTTAAAAGAAATATATGCACATATTAAAGTAGACTTAAACCAAGTAGCATACTACCATTTTAAGCAAGACTGTCAATACAACAGTGAATATCCCAAGCTTCCATTAAGTAATATAAAAACTAGTATGATACAGTAATGGCCTCGAGGGCATAAACACTAACATAATGGGGCCAGGGTAGTCAACGAGTACATCCTATAACTGGTTCCTAGTCGAGACAGGGCATCGATACACCAGAGTAGACTAGCGTATACGCATCTTGACCCATATGATGGGCGATGGATGATCCCATATCCATCAGTGTTTGACATCAAAGATGGTGTATGGGTGCTCAGTGGAGACTGGGTACACTGAATGGACTCGCTGAGAACTCTTAGATGGTATTATACCTATCGTCAGATAGCAGTTCTCCAGTGACACTGGTACATGTTAGTATGTAGACCCGAGATCGTCATTGAGTCTTGTGTGATTCCCACTGTGCTTTGATTTCCACCTTACCACGTCCAAGAGGGCGTGCAAAATGGTTGCTTTTGGGTAGAGTCCCGAATCACATGGAGGCAAAGAGCGATAGGAGGGGTTTCGTCTCTCCCGGTATAGGGAGTTGATGTTGTGCTGTGTTCGATTGGCTATAACTGGAAGTCCCTGGCCAGGGCTGATATAGAGCGCTACTGGTAAGTGTTATCCGTAGTTTCTCGACCTGTTATGAGCCTCACATCTACACAACTTATCGGTTACTGGGGTCTGACGTTTACCATCCCTAGACTAGATATGCAACATATCAGACGAAGAGACCGGACTGTACGGTAGTGTTACTAATTGGATTCTTAGAAGAATGTAGAGGCTTGCTTGTTGATCTTCTGATCGCTCAATACCTGGGTGGCTGTTACGTTTAGCTGACCGCTTGCAGCTTGTGGGTGTTTGATATGATCATCACCTACTGCCAGCGTATTGACAATTCTTTAGAGTCCTACACAGAGATTTCCTGGCTCAAGCAAAATGGAGTAGGAGTACATATGTGATATGTGCGGGACCGAAAATAATACGATATGAGATACCGTATTCTATTCTCGCGATATATGATATCGGCCGGGTATATGTGATATAGCCGGGTCATCGGATCAAGTGTTGATTCGATGAATCGGTACATATTATATTAGTCGGTTATATGCGATATAGCCGGATTGTCGGATAAAGTGTTGATTCGATAATTTAATGTATAATTATATATGTGATATATTACATTACATTAACTAATATAAGCTTGCTTTATTGATTCATTTTCTCACGGGATAATACATTGATATATATGCGATATATTTTAATTGTATTATTTTCTTTTGTTACAGAAATATATTATATATGTGATATATAATATTGTAACAAGTTATGATTACAAATGCAACATGTTTTGTGGAGTTTAAACAAGTTAGGGTTTTGATTTGGGTTAGCTTTTTCATGAAGCTTCATGAAGCTTTCTTTGGTTTTTTTTTACTAAAATATTTTGTGTAGATATTCCATAACCTAACCCAAAACCCTTTACCCTAGTTTATTCTCTACAAGGGTTAATCCTTCATTCTTAACCCATGGTTGGATTTGTAACCAGAACAATAATTCATTATTTATCACAAAAAGCTTTCTTCTTCTTCTTCCTCCTTGAAAAAGCTTTCTAGCATTTTGCATGTGATGAATTAGTGTAAGATATTGAAAACAAAAGAGAACATTATTCCTTCTTCATCATCATCATCTATTCTAGCCACTTAGATTGGGGTGTTCCCTTCTCTAATAAGTTATTTAGTGAAGTGTAAGCTTGGGTCAGAGATTCTTCAAGGTAGATCATCTTAGATCATGAAGACTACAAGCAAGGTGTCTCATTTACTTCATGGAGCCACTCGAGAGTCGGAGTTCATGTTGATTGCAGCGAAGGGACCTCAACACGGAGCTTATGAAGCGAAGGAACGGACTATAAAGGTTTTAATCCCTTTCTCTTAGATGTAAAGTTGTTTACATGCAAAGTTTACCTTAATTCTCTAGTTAAGATCTTGGTTAGGATTTGTTTAGCACCCCAAAAATTTTAAAATAGCATGATTGATGCTTGCCAAAACCTTCACAAGGTGCTATGCTAACCCTACAGTGGTATCAGAGCCAAGCTAGAGCATTAGGCGATGTGTAGACAAAATTAAAAGTCCGATCGAACCCTGAAATATGATTTTGGACCCCCTCTCTGGAAATATTTTAAAATTTTGGTTTTTTCCGTATTAAAAATACTCAGAAAAATAAGCAGGTGATTCTATGGATATATGTGAGGTACGACTCCCTAAATCCATCAGGCCATCGTGGAACCACGGCCAAACCAAGCGATTGGCGGCGGTTCCGCGGCCGAACATGAGGATTTAGGGATCGTACTTCAAGAGTTGATCCGTAGGTATTGCATTATGCTTCTGGGAATTTTTAATATTACTCAAGGGTTGAGTTTTCTGGAGATCTTTAGAATTCGTTGTTTCAAACGGAAAGTTTAACATCGTTTAGTTTTTCGGGTAATTAAGAACGTGTTAAAAGGTTCGAACGGATATCAATAACTCACTTTTTCCCATGACGGAAAACTTTTAAGTGTTGGATTTTTCCTGAGTTTAAAACTTTCGGGAAATCATGTAAGCGTATCTGTGGACCCTCTAGAAGAACGTAACCTTAACTCGATTATGTGACCATCAAAACATCCACTGAACCCTAGGGTTTGTGGTAGTTTAGCGTTGCCACATGTGAGGCGTTGGTTTGACCCTTCTACGACTGGTTCATTGGGGCTTTGACATGTTCTGGGATTTTTGAACTCCGCTCAAGTGTTGAGCTATTTGTGAATTCTTGGGTGTTTGATTATTCGATCGGAAAGTTTAACATTGTCTATTTATCTGGAATGTGATACAATATGTGGAATTCATTTAGTTTGGCACGAAATGCGAAGTATGTGATATTTCGAATTTAAGATGTCTAAAGTGATTGTGGAATCCAAATGTTGTAGTTTTACGCTTTCTTTTCTGTCACCGTAAGCGTAGTATGTGGTGTATCGCCGGCTTCGTTGCTATACATAAACGACAATCGGGATGCGCATACTTACTTACGGTGATGATATGAGATATTATGTGTTGCTGTGATATGTTATATTGGATTGTCGTGTTTTGAATAGCCGTGGGTTTTATGTGAGATGAGGGTTTTTATTTTCATTCATGTAAAATTCAAATGTATGTAATATTCTTTTATTGGGGCACTTCCGGGTTGAGGATGATGTCACCATTGTATATTATTTACTTTTCTGCGTTAGGATAGACCCAAGGAGAGGAGCACAAGTAACCGGGTTCTAGGGTCTAGTAGGAGTCCATCTCGAGGAGTCGAGACCGGGTCTCCTAACCCTAGAATTGGCAGTGTTGCTTACCGCTCTCGTAGGGGTCTAGGGATGTGGGTTTGGCTATTCATCATGACCGTGGAATTCATGTTTTATACAGGCTCGATATAAAACACGGACGTCCTAGTATATCCAATATTTTATATGTTATCTTCTGTTGCAATGTTCTGTGATGAGATCATATTACTGCCTGAGACGAATGCTTATACTATATATATGATGATATATAAATATTACTGCTTTCCTTTCTTCTGTGATGCTTAGGAAGCATTATTGATAGGATTTATTAATGAGATTGATAAAAGAAAAGAAACCTAAAAGATGTTGTAGAATCAAATTTTCAAAAAGGGTAGCTACAGTTTTTGTTATGCATAGTGGTATATATGATATGCCCTGCATCTTATTCGATGAGGAAAGAGACGATATCCCTTCACCGGGAGTGACCTTTTTAGCAAAACTGACAGATGCTACAAACTCGCGGTTTAGTTTTTGATTGCTTCTATAGTTCTTGCTTGGCACAGAGGTATTTATGAAATAGCCTGCACCTTATTCGATAAGGAAAGAGCCGAGATCCCTTCACCGGGAGTGACCCCTTTTGCGAAACTAGAAACGCCTCAAAAACACTCCTTTTCCAAATCACTTGTTTCTACAACGATATCAAGTTCATTACGCTCATGGTTTTCTGAAAAACCTACGTAGCCCTCCGTCATTTCAGATAAGTAATATTTAGTATTCGTTCTACAGTAGTTTGGCATGCGTCAAGGCGTAGTGTTCGGTAGCTGAATACTACTTATCTGTAGCATGAGATGCGATTGGATTAGGGTATTCGTACGGCGTTGTTTGGCATGCATCAAGGGTCGTACGGGTTGGTTTAATTCAATCACGAAATGTACGGGATGAACTTGACTAACGGACTATGGGTTGTTTGGTATGCGTCAAGGTCACAGCACGCTAGAGGTAAAAGAATTATCGGGAATTTCAAGTGTTGAAATTTGCAATGAGATTGCATAGCTCCTATGAGATAGTTGGATCCCGATACCCACTGCGAGTAAGAGTTACTCCTGGGAGATTTTTACACAGGACAATTAGCCGATCAAGCAGGTGTCTAGAAAGGTGTTAACAGGGTTATGCCTCTTGGAAAACGAAGAATAAGCATGTTGATGCATCTTCTACAGGTATGTTAGTTATCGAGAACTGTTTCTCAGTTCACTCTACGTCCTGGGGATTAGATACCAGATTGGGATCCCACATATGTTACATGTTACATGGGCTACGAAATTGTAGGGAACTGCGAGAGGGTGATCATTCCCTAAGAGTAGGGAATGGTGCAAATGTTACAGCCAAGGCAGTTGGCGAATATCATCTTGTATTACCAAATAGTAAAACATTGGTTCTGAACGAATGCTATTACATTCTGACCCTGATATGAAATTTTATATCATTTTCTTTATTGAGCAAAGAAGGATATAATTTTGTAGTACAGGATAATGTTATGAACATATTCCTGAAACAAAAGTTGATTGGATCAGGATCGTTAAATAATGGCATATACGTTCTCAACCAAATTACAGTACTTAATATACAAAACGCATACAAGAGGAAAAGTTCAGAAATGAACGAATTCTTCTTGTGGCATTGTAGACTAGGTCATATCAATGCGACACGGCTAGCTAAGTTACATAAGGATGGATATTTGAATCCGTTCGAATTTTCATCTTATGATACTTGCTAATCATGTCTCAAAGGAAAGATGACCAAAACTCCGTTTAGTGGACACGGAGAAAGAGTAACAGAACTCTTGGGACTGATACATAGTGATGTATGTGGTCCCATGTCTACACATGCCAGGAACTGTTCTTCCTACTTCATTACATTCACTTACGATCTCTCAAGATACGGACATGTGTTCCTGATGAAACACAAGTCTGAAGTTTTTGAGAAATTCAGAGAATATAAGCACGAAGTAGAGAACCAAACGGGCAAAAGTATTAAAATCCTTCGATCTGATCGAGGAGGAGAATACTTGAGCAATGAGTTTCTAGACTATCTAAAAGATAATGGGATTCTCTCTCAGCTTACTCCTCCTTATACACCACAGCACAACGGTGTATCGAAGCGGAGGAATCGCATCCTATTAGATATGGTGCGCTCTAAGATGAGCAATGCTGAGTTTCCTGTTTCCTTCTGGGGGTATGCGCTTGAGACAGCCATAGACCTATTGAATAGGGTTCCAACCAAATCTGTGCCAACCACTCCATATGAGATATGGAAAGGAAAGAGACCACATCTTAGTTACATTAAGATATGGGGTTGTCCAGCATATGTGAAAACGCAGAATCCGGACAAGCTCGAGGCAAGGTCAGTTCTATGCAAGTTTATTGGATATCCCAAGCATTCGCAAGGGTATATCTTCTACCACTCTGAGGAACAAAAAGTGTTTGTTTCTCGACATGCCACTTTCTTAGAAAAGGGTTTTCTTATGAAACAAGATAGTGGCAATGAGGTAGAACTGGAATAAGTTCCAACGACACAAACTGCAACTGAAGATTTAGTGGAACCAGAGGATTCAGTAGTTCCCGACGAAACCCAGCCTCTCCGACGATCTAGTAGGGTTTCTCATCTACCTGAGAGATACTACGGTTTTCTCGTTGATGGTGGGAGCGAGGATTGCATCATGGAAGATGATCACCCGACTAGCTTCGAGCAGGCCATCACGAGTGGGGACTCTGTGAAGTGGCGGGATGCAATGCGATCTGAGATGGAATCCATGTACACCAACAAAGTATGGACTTTGGAAGTTGCTCCTGAAAGGGTAAAACCCATTGGGAGAAAATGGATCTTTAAGAAGAAACTTGGTGTAGATGGAAAAGTTAAGACTTTCAAAGCTAGACTTGTTGCAAAGTGTTTTCGTCAACGACCAGGTGTGGATTATGATGAAACCTTTTCTCCAGTGGCTATGCTTATGTCCATCCGGATCCTACTTGTCATTGCTGCATACCATGACTACGAAATCTGTCAGATGGATGTTAAGACCGCCTTTCTAAATGGTGATTTAGAAGAGTGCGTGTATATGACTCAGCCAGAGGGCTTCATAGGCAGTGGGAGCAGCGGAAAGGTCTGCAAGCTGCTTAAATCCATCTACAGGTTAAAGCAGGCATCGCGGAGTTGGAACATCTGCTTTGATGTTGTAGTCACAGAGTTTGACTTCATCAAAAACGTAGATGAACCTTGTATATATAAGAAGGTTGCAGAGAGTAAGGTTGTCCTCCTCGTATTGTACGTGGATGACATACTCTTGATAGGAAATGATGTTCCTATGCTGCACTCGGTCAAGCTCTTCTTATCAAAAAGATTCTCAATGAAAGATCTAGGTGATGCCTCCTGCATGCTGGGAATCAAGATCTATTGAGATAGATCTAAACGGATACTGGGATTGTCCCAATCTAGGTACATTGACACCATACTAAAAAGGTTTAGTATGTAAGAATCCAAGCGTGGGAACTAACCCACGATCTCTGGACTCACTCTCTCCAAAGAGATGTCTCCCAAGACTGATTTGGAGAGGGCTCGCATGCAAAGAAGACCCTATGCTTCGGCAGTAAGCTCTATCATGTACGCGATGCTATGTAATAGACCGGATGTAGCATACTCACTAAGTGTAGTGAGTAGGTATCAAGCAGATCCTGGAGAGAGTCACTAGACAGCTGTGAAGAACATTCTCAAGTACTTGAGAAGAACTAAGGAGATGTTCTTGGTGTATGGTAATGGTGAACTCCAGGTGGAGTCCTTTACCGATTCGAGCTTCCAAAGTGATAAGGACGACTCTAAGTCGCACTCAGGATTTGTCTTTACCCTCAATGGAGGGGCAGTGTATTGGAAGAGTTCCAAACAGGAAACCGTTGCAGAATCGACGATGGAGGTTGAATACATCGCTGCCAACGATGCTGCCAAAGAAGCTGTCTGGATGAAGAAGTTCATCGCTGAACTTGGTGTGGTTCCATCCATTGAGCATCCAATACCTTTTTATTGTGATAACAATGGAGTCGTGGCTTTGGCCAAGGAACCCAGGTCCCATCAGAAGTCCAGACATATTCTGAGGCGGTATCACCTGATCCGGGAGATAGTTGATCGCCGGGAGATCGAGGTCAGGAGAGTTGATATGAAGGAGAACATTGCAGATCCACTAATGAAGGCCATTCCCCAGACACAGTTTGAGAGACTCTTCGGGATGTTTGGTATGAGATACTACAACAGCTGGCGTTAGTGCAAGTGGGAGATTGTTAGTTATATATATGCCCTAGAGGCCATCGTTGTACATATGATGTATATTATAGTGGATGCTTGGATATATAGAGAGAGGACTTTCTTGCTCGATATGATAGTATGCTATTTGGTTTCACTCTGTCTTAATATGTTGAATTATATTAGTTTACTGTCTAGCTCTCACATGTTGATAAAGCCCTTAGGATATGTACTCGACTACTGGGACTATGATGAGATCATACTAGTGGGGCCAGGGTAGTCAACGAGTACATCTTATAACTGTTCTTAGTCGAGGGTGTATCGAGACAGGGCATCGATACACCAGAGTAGACTAGCGTATACGCATCTTGACCCATATGATGGGCGATGGATGATCCCCATATCCATCGGTGTTTGACATCATAGATGGTGTACGAGTGCTCAATGGAGACTGGGTACACTGAACGGACTCGCTGAGAACTCCTAGATGGTATTATACCTATCGTCAGATAGCAGTTCTCCGGTGACACTGTTACAGGTTAGTTTGTAGACCCTAGATCGTCATAGAGTCTTGTGTGATTCCCACTGTGCTTTGATTTCCACCTTACCACGTCCAAGAGGGCGTGCAAAACGGTGGCTTTTGGGTACAGTCCTAAATCACATGGAGGCAATGAGCGATAGGAGGGGTTTCGTCTCTCCCGGTATAGGGAGTTGATATTGTGCTGTGTTCGATTGGCTATAACTGGAAGTCCTGGCCAGGGCTGATATAGAGTGCTACTGGTAAGTGTTATCAGTAGTTTCTCGACCTGTTATGAGCCTCATATCGACACGACTTATCGGTTACTGGGGTCTGACATTTACCACCCCTAGACTAGATATGCAACATATCAGACGAAGAGACCGGACTGTACGGTAGTGCTACTGATTGGATTCACAGGAGAATGTACATGCTTGCTTGTTGATCTTCTGATCGCTCAATACCTGGATGGCTGTTATGTTTAGCTGACCACTTGCAGCTTGTGGGTGTTTGATATGATCATCACCTACTGCCGGCGTATTGACGATTCTTTAGAGTCCTACACAGAGCTTTCCTGGCTCAGGTAAAACGGAGTAGGAGCACATATGTGATATGTGCGGGACCAAAAATAATACGATATGAGATACCATACTATATTCTCGCGATATATGATATCGGCCGGGTATATGTGATATAGCCGGATCATCGGATAAAGTGTTGATTCGATGAATCGGTGCTTGTTATATTAATCGGTTACATGCGATATAGCATGATTGTCGGATAAAGTGTCGATTCGATAATTTAATGTATAATTATATATGTGATATATTACATTACATTAACTAATATAAGCTCGCTTTATTGATTCATTTTCTCACCGGATTATACATTGATATATATGTGTTATATTTTAATTGTATTATTTTCTTTTGTTAGAGAAATATATTATATATGTGATATATAATATTGTAACAAGTTATGATTACAATTGAAACATGTTTTGTGGAGTTTAAACAAGTTAGGGTTCTGATTTGGGTTAGCTTTTTCATGAAGCTTCATGAAGCTTTCTTTTGTTTTTTTTACTAAGATATTTTGTGTAGATATTTCTTAACCCAACCCAAAACCCTTTACCCTAGTTTATTCTCTACAAGGGTTAATCCTTCATTCTTAATCCATGGTTGGATTTGTAACCAGAACAATAATTCATTATTTATCACAAAAGCTTTCTTCTTCTTCTTCCTCCTTGAAATAGCTTTCTAGCATTTTGCATGTGATGAATTAGTGTGAGATATTGAAAACAAAAGAGAGCATAATTCCTACTTCATCATCCTCATCTATTCTAGCCACTTAGATTAGGGTGTTCACTTCTCTAATAAGTTATTTAGTGAAGTGTAAGCTTATGTCAGAGATTCTTCAAGGTAGATCATCTTAGATCATGAAGACTACAAGCAAGGTGTCTCATTTACTTCATGGAGCCACTCGAGAGTCGGAGTTCATGTTGATCACAGCGAAGGGACATCAACACGGATCTTATGAAGCGAAGGAACGGACTGCAAAGGTTGTAATCCCTTTCTCTTAGATGTAAAGTTGTTTACATGCAAAGTTTACCTTAATTCTTTAGTTAAGATCTTGGTTAGGGTTTCTTTAGCACCCCAAAAATTTTAAAATAGCATGATTGATGCTTGCCAAAACCTTCACAAGGTGCTATGCTAACCCTGCATAATAATGGTTGGAACTAGTCCTAGCTCCGAGACGAACTTCCTCATCCAGACGGCTTCCTTGGCGGCATCATTTGCAGTAATGTACTCAGCTTCTATCGTAGAGTCTGCAACGGTATCCTGTTTGGAACTCTTCTAACTTACCGCCCCTCTATTGAGGGTAAATACAAACCGAGAGATAGATTCGTTGTCGTCCTTATCACTCTGGAAGCTCGAATCGGTAAAGGCCTCCATGTGGAGATCTTCATTACCATACACCAAGTACAATTCTTTAGTCCTTCGCAAGTACTTAAGAATGTTCTTCACAGCTATCTAGTGATTCTCCCCTGGGTTGGATTGATACCTACTTACTACACTAAGTGCATAAGCTACATCTGGGCGTGTACACAACATCGCATACATTATAGATCCTACTGCCGAAGCATATGGTATAATGCTCATGCGAGCTCTCTCTTCATCGGTCTTTAGGCAAAAGTCCTTGGAGAGAGTGACTCCATGGCAAGTGCGTAAGGCACCACCCCGCTAGGAGTGTTCCATACTAAACCTCTTTAGGATGGTGTTGGTGTACCTGGTTTGGGACAATCCCAATAACCTTTTGGATCTATCCCTATAGATCATAATGCCCAGTATGTATATGGCATCACCCAGGTCCTTCTTGGAGAACCTTAGTGATAAGAAAGATTTGACCGACTGTAGCATAGGAATATCATTTCCTATCAGAAGGATGTCATCCACGTACAATACGAGGAATGTGACAGCTCTTCCTATAGCCTTCTTATAAACACAAGGTTCATCTGGATTTTTGATGAAATCAAACTCTTTGATAACATTATCAAAAAAGATGTTCCAACTCCGTGATGCCTGCTTTAATCTATAAATGGATTTAAGTAATCTACATGCTTTGTCGCTGCTCCCACTGTCATTGAAGCCCTCTGGCTGATCGATATAAACGCATTCTTCTAAATCACCATTTTGAAATGCAGTTTTAACGTCCATCTGCCATATTTCACAGTCGTAGTGAGAAGCAATAGCAAGTAGGATCCGAATGGATTTAAGCTTGGCTACAGGAGAAAAAGTTTCGTCATAGTCCAGACCTAGTCTTTGACGAAAACCCTTCGCCGCAAGTCTTGCCTTATAGGTCTCTACCTGCCCATCTACACTAATCTTTCTTTTAAAGATCCATTTTCACCCCACGGGTTTTACCCCAGGGGATACAATGTCAAAAGTCCATACTTTGTTGGTGTACATAGACTCCATTTCAGATCGCATGGCATCTAGCCACTTCACAGAGTCTCCACTTGTGATAGCTTGCTGAAAGCTGGTAGGATCATCATCTTCCATGATGCAATATTCTCTATCACCATCAATGAGGAAACCGTAGTACCTCTCCGGTGGGCGAGAAGTCCTACCAGATCTACGGAGTGGCTAAGGTTCATTAGTTTCTGCTGCAACAGCCGGTTCAACCAAGTCGTCATTTGCAGTTTGTGTTTCTAAAACCTCTTCAAGATCTACCACACTGCCGTCTGTATCATTTGTAAAAAATTATTTTTCTAAAAATGTGGCATATTGAGAAACAAATACCTTTTGTTCCTCCTTTTGGTAGAATAGATATCCATAAGAATTCTTTGGATATCCCACAAAATTACACATGACTGACCGTGTCTTGAGCTTGTCCGGATTCTGCATTTTAACATAGGCCGGACAATCCCAAATCTTAATTCGTTTAAGAGATGGCCTCTTCCCATGCCATATCTCATATGGCGTGGTAGACACGGTTTTGGTTGGGACCCTGTTTAGTAGAAACGCTGCAGTCTCCAATGCATGCCCCCAAAATAAGACGGGTAACTCAGCATCATTCATCATGGAACGGACCATATCTAATAGGGTCCGATTCCGTCGTTCTGACACACCGTTGTGCTGTGGTGTGTAAGAAGGAGTGAGCTGAGAGAGAATACCATTCTCTTTTAGAAAGTTTGCAAATTCTGTACTGAGATTCTCACCACCTCGATCTGATCGAAGCATTTTGATACTCAATCCGGTTTGTTTTTCTACTTCAAGTTTATATTTAGTGAATTTCTTGAAAGCTTCGGATTTGTGCTATAATAAAAATACATGACCGAATCTTGAGAAATCTTCAATGAAGGTAATGAAGTATGGAAAAACCACGTCTTGCCTGTATAGACATTGGCCCGCATACATCACTATGTATGAGGCCTAAGAGCTCAGTAGCTCTTTCTCCGTGTCCGGTAAACGGAGTTTTGGTCATTTTACCCTTGATACAAGACTGGCAAGTTGCATAAGATTTATATTCAAAAAGGTTTAAATATCCATCTTTGTGTAACTTGTTTAGTCTTGTTTCGTTAATATGACCAAGTCTACAGTGCCAAAGAAAAACTTCATTTATTTCTGAAAGTTTTCTTTCATTAGTGTGTTGTATGCTGAAAACCGTGTGTTGATTTAGGAAGTATATCCCGTTATTAAGTGCACCATACCCAACCAACATTTGATTCAGGTTAATGTTCATAACATTGTTCTGCAATTCAAAATTATATCCTTCATTGTCTAACAAAGAAATTGATATTATATTACAAAGCATACTAGATACATAATAACATGGGTTCAAAACCAATATACATGCAGACGGCAACCACAAGTGATACTCTCCCACTGCAACTGTATGTACATTGGGACCATTTCCATCCCGGATAGTATGGTCACCTGTCTTCAAAACCTTGCTATTTCTCAGCACCTGCATAGAATTGCAAATGTGAGAACCTGAACCGGTATCTAATACCCAGGATGCAGAGTTTATTGAAAAATAGTTTTCTGTCACAAACACACCTGAAGCGGAAGCATCCCCATGCTTCTTCTTGAGATCCAAGTACTCAGTGCAGTTGTGATTCCAGTGTCCTGTTTTGTGGCAGTGATAACAATCCCCTTTCCCCGATTCCCCAGCTTTGGACTTGCCTTTCCCTTTAACCTTTTTAACTCTTCCTCTAGGTTTGGTGGGTTTCTTCTTCATCTTTCCCTTGGCCTTAGCCTTCGGGCGAGAGGAGGAAGATGGCCCAACAGTCAATGCGGGAGTCTTCACTGAATTCAACGTGCTCTCTGCACTCCTTAACATATTAAGGAGTTCAGGTCGTTCCTTCTCCATGTTGTGCATGTTGAAGTTCACTACAAATTGAGCAAAGGTGGAGGGGAGAGACTGCAGAATAATATCAGTATATTGCTCATTGTCCATTGTCCACCCAAGGTCCTCAAGCTCTTCTATGAGAGCTATCATCTTCAGATCATGGTCTCCTACTGGTGTGCCAGGGGCCATCCGCGTCTTAAACAGCTTTCGTAACGCTTCGTATCATAAGACACGAGATTGCTCCCCATACAACTCCTTTGTATGGAGAAATATGGCTTGGACGTCCATACTCTCGTGCTTCTTCTGATGTGTGTTATCCATCGATGCAAGAGCGAGGCATTTGGCCGTGGCAAAGTTAGCGTCCCATATCTTGCGGACTTCCTTATCCGCAACTGAAGATTTAGGACCTGGGACGGGCGTGGCCGGAGCCGTGAGAACATATGATACCTTATCACAATTCAAGGCAATGTTAATGGTCCTCAGCCAGTCTTTATAATTGGTCAAATTCAGTTTATTTTTATCTAGTAGAAGCTTGAGTCCTGTCATTGGTATCTGCTGTTAAGAGAGAGAAAAGAATACTCTCAGCGAAAGCTTTTGCAAAGATCAGATTGTTTATTATCTTATCTAGTCGATGCCCCCCACTGCTTTAATCATGTTTTTCTTTCAAACCTTAAAAAGAAAACTAGCCAGGATTAATTACAGTTTACAACTTCGCCAACAGTTCAGCCAGGCCAGTGTCGGTACGTGAGGGAGGTTCCCCGTGCTTTCGCACGGACCTAATTAATATAAACCCCATCTTCCCAGAGGCATAGCCTCGTTAACACCTTTCTAGACACCTAATAGGTTAGCTAATTATAAACTGCAAAACTCTCCTAGGAGCAACTGTTGCCTACAGTGGGATCGGGATCCAACCATCATATGGAAGGTATGCAATCTCATTGCAAATTTCAATTATTGAAACTCCCGATGTGTTTTTTACCCCTAGCACTCATGACCTTTGTTATAGTCAACAATCACAAACACTAGTCAAGTTCAACCCGTCATTTCTTGATTAATTAGACCCGTTCACATGACCCTTGGCTAAGGTCAACAAAGCCACATGCCCTTCCTAATTAATCTGCATCATATGCATTGTAGGAAGACATCACTTAGCTATCATACACTATGCCTTCGCTAACGTCAACAAACGTAGCACGAATACTAAGTACTCTACTTCCTAAAATGACGGAGGGTTGCGGATGGTTTTTAAGAAAATCTTTAACGCTTTGAACTTGATATCGTCGTAGAATCAAATGGTTTTCAAAAGGAGTGGCTTAAGCTCCGCAATTTTGAAATGTAGCTTTTTCGTAAAAAGCCGAGTGGTTTTCAAATCCGATTCTACAACATCTTTTTAGGTTTATTTTCTTTACATTAATCATATTAATGTAGTCCCATCATTTAAGTCCTTAAGCCATCACAGAAAAGAAATGAAAATACAACATACGCTTTTGTCATCCGCATTCGCCGCAATGTTCCGTTATGCACCGTTAGGTTACTTAACTAACGGCATACTGGGACGGGACTAGCGCGGGTGGAAAACATAAGCAACGTCTATTATATATCTCATATATAATATAACATTAATCTCAGAAATATTAAGCGATCACATCACAGAATATAAGCAGAGAAACACATATATGAAAGTAAAGGATATGCTAGGATGCTCGTATTTTGTATTTAGCCAACAATAGAAAATACGGATTCCACGGTCGTGATGAACAGCCAATCCCACACCCTAGACCCCTACGAGAGCGGCAAGCGACCCTACCAATTCTAGAGTTAGGAGACCCGATCCCGACTTGTCGAGATGGTCTCCCACTGGACTCTAGAACCCAGTCACTTGTGCTCTCCACCTTGGGTCTATCCTAATGCGGAAAAGTAAATAATATACATCAATGGTGACATCATACTCAACCCGGAAGTGACCTAAATAAAAGAATATTTCATACAAATGAATTTTACATGAATGAAAAGGAAAACTCTCATCTCACATAAAACCCCTCGTCCATTCGATCACGACGATCCTATACATCATAACACAACAACACATAACATCACATGTCATCAACGTAAGCAAGTATGCGCACCCCAATTGCCGTTGACTTATAGCAACGAAACCGGCGATACGCATACTACGTTTACAGTCACAGAAATAAGTATCACATACTACTAAGCGATGTCAAACCCTTCGATCGAATTAGCGAACACCCATATTCCCCAGCAAGCTCAACACTTGAGCACCATTAAACAATACCCAAAAACTATGCCACGGTACTTTATGGACCAGCCGTAGAAGGGCAAACCCAAGCCTTATTTGTGGCGCCACTAACTACGGTAAACCCTAAGGTTTAGTCGCAGTTCTATGGTCACATCTCGAGTTAGGGTTTCATTCTTCTAGAGGGTCCATAAGAATACATGCATTATATATTGAGTACGTTCAACCTGGAAAATACCAGTGTTTGATAATCGTTCGACCTGTTTAACGTCGTCTAGGTTACCAATACAATGCTAAAAAATACGAATACGAAATACTCCGCAAAGAGTCCATTACCAAACTAACATCATATGCAATTTTGGACTACCAAACAATACCAGAAACCCCAGATCAAGAACTACAAAGCATTGGTGCAAAACAAAGTGAAGGGGAGCACAAAAATCCGGCGATGCCGGAAAATGTCTCTTGGTCGCCGGTCGAGAACCGAGCACCCTCCTCGTTTTTCACCTGTGTTCTTATATTCTCTTAAATATCACTATGCAGTTACTAAAATAATTTTTAGAACACTTTTTAAAAAAATTTCAGAGAGCATTTTCATTTGTTTCTAAAACCGTATTTTTGCGGAGGTTTTCGTTTTCGGATTATCGTAACATCGTCTAGGGTTCTAGTTAGGCTCTGATACTATGAAGGATTTTCCTTAGCACCACTACTAGGGTTTGGTAGCATCACACATGTCACATTAGAAATTTAGAGGGTGCTAAAGAAACTAACCTACGGATCAAACTAGAAAAGTTAGGGTAACACTAAAAATATCACAATCCACAAGTAGTAAAGTACTAGGTTTAGAGAATACAACCTTTGTAGCACCCTTCGCTAGACTCCGTAGCTACTTGAGAGTTGAAAAAAAATTGCTTGAGATCCTCCAAGTCCACGATGATCCACCCAGAGTTCTCTTTGTTCAAGCTCAAAGCTCCACTTGATCAAGAGAAGAAGTTGAAGCTAACACTTTAAACTAATGGGCAAGAGTAGAATAGAAAGATGACGCGGTTTGTTTTCTCATTTTAAAACCCTAACTTGATCACTCTTTCACTCACTATCAAAACCTAGAGAGCAAGAGAAAGATGAAGAAGATGATGGCAATATGAGAGCTCAAGATAATGATAAAGCTTAGGATAAAAATGAGAAATGAAAATATATATTTCCCTCTTCTCATTCTTAACCCTAGTTAATAAATATCTAGATATTTCTTTTGGAGCAAAAATGGCCATGGAAAAATAACTCATGGTTAACCCAAGATTTAGTGTAAGAATAAAATAATCAACCATGAGTGATTATCCATTTCCATTAATCATAAAAATAAATACCAATATATTTACTAACATGTGAGTCTTATATTACCACCATCATGTGTATCAACAGCCATGACAGACATTTGTATGCATGTATGTGTGCATGCACATCCATATGTGCATCAATGTAAACATGTGCATGTATGCATGCATACACCAAAAGACAAAAGGGTTTAAAGTGAAAATGCTAATGGTCAATGTTAAATCAACACTTGATTTAGCAAACCGGTCATGTCTCATACAACCCGACCAATAGCAAACCGCCCGATTAATATACGGTATCACATACGCGCATTTAATCGGGTCCCCGCACATATCTCATATGCACACCACATCTTTTCGCCTGGGCTAGATAACTCCATTGTGGGGCTCTAAGACTCGTCAATATGCCGACAGTGGATGATGATCATATCAAGCATCCCCTAACCGCAAGAGGTCAGCTAAACCTAACGGCAACCCGGATATTAAGCGATCAGAAGAAAACAAGCGAACCTGTCATAACTCCTGTCGATCAAACCGAAAACACTACCATACAGTCCGGTCTCTTCGTCAGATATGTTGCATATCGAGTCTAGGGACGGTAACGTCGACCCCAATAACTCAATAAGCCGTGCCGATGAATGGTCATAACAGATCGAGAAACTACTGATAACACTTATCAGTAAATATCAACAGCCCTGGCCAGGGACTTACTGATATAGCCAATCGAGCACAGCACAACATCAACTCCCAATACCGGGAGAGATAAAACCCCTCCTATCGCTCATCGTCTTCATGTGTCTCGGGACTGTACCCAAAAGCCACCTATTTACACGACTCAGTAGAGCCGTGGTAAGATAGTAATCAAAGTACAGTGGGAGAACACACAAGACTCTATGACGATCTCGGGTCTACAGACTAACCTGTACCAGTGTCACCTGAGAACTGCTATCCGACGATAGATATAATACTATATAGGAGTTCTCGGCGAGTCCGTCCAGTGTACCCAGTTTCCACTGAGCACCCGCATATGATCTCGATGTCAAACATCAATGGATGTGGGAACATCCATCGCCCATCATATGGGTCTAATATCATATACGCTAGTCTACTCTGGTATATCGATGCCCCATCTCGATACATCTACGACTAAGGACATTTCAGGATATGCTTATAAACTACATACGTCCCACTAGTATGATCTCCATCATAATCACAGTAGTCAAGAAAATATCCTCAGGGCTTTATCAACATGTGTAAATGAATAAAAGCATGATCAAGTCAACATGTCAAATAAAGAGTAACCAGATAGCATACTATCATGTCTAGTAAGAATGTCCTTTATATATATATATACATGTATAAATACATCCACTATCATATAATGGCCTATAGGGCATACATATATCCAACAGTAATTATGAGGTGGCACCTTCTAGAAGGTATTCTTGTAACAATTACAAGAATACCCCTCCTCCGTATACCGTATATGTATACCCGTATCCGAATTCCGAAAAATACGAATACAAATAATCCAATAATATAATACCGGTATCCGTCTTAAACCAAAGCCTACCAGTATTATCCTCCCGGTCGTTATTCCTGTAACAATTACACGAACATGATCGAAACCCTGTCGTAACACCTTACGGCTGGCGTAATAACATACGGCCTCTACATCTTTCACCTGAATGAGGGAACCCTCTATGTGGGACTCTAAAGAATCGATAGTATGCTGGCAGTAGGTTTAACCACAAGCACGTCAGCGGAACTAGTTGTGCGTAACGGCTATCCAGGTACATGACGAAAAATTGGCCGACAAGTGAACTCACGGCAACCCTAACGAGCCTGTAAGCAACACTTACCGCACAGTCTGGTCTCTTCGTCTGATACGTCGCATATGAAGTCTAGGGGTGGTAAATGTCAGACCCCGGTTACTTTATAATTCATGCTGATTTACGGCTCATATCAGTTTAAGGAACTACTGATAACACTTATCAGTAAACCTCGAGAACCCTGGCCAGGGATTTAGGTGTTATAGCCGATCAAACATAGCGCGACATCAACTCCCTATACCGGAAAAGACGAAACCCCTCCTATCGCTCACTGTCTCCATGTGATTCGGGACTGTACCCAAAGTCCACCTGTTTGCATGACTCAATCGAGCCGTGGTAGGGAGGAAATCAAAGCACAGTGGGAACCACACAAGACACTATGACGATCTCGGGTCTACAGACTAACCTGTACAAGTGTCACCAGAGAACTGCTATCTGACGATAGGTATATATGCCATCTAGGAGTTCTCGGCGAGTCCTGTTCGGTGTACCCATTCTCCAATGAGCACATATGTACAATCTTTGATGTCAAACACCAATGGATATAGGATCATCCATCGCCCTCCAAGGGTCAAGAAACATACACACTAGTCTACTCTGGTAATATCGATGCCCTGTCTCGATATACCCTTGACTAGGAACAATTAAATGATATGATTGTAGACTGCCCAGGCCCCACTAGTATGATCTCCATCATAATTCTGGTAGTCAAGCATAATCCTAAGGGCTTCATCAACATGTATATAAAGATATGAAATACAACACATCACACGTTAAGATGAAGACAAACCAGATAGCATACTATCATTTCGAGCAAAGATTGTTTCTGTACATATACATACCTAGCATCCTATACAATACAGGCCTCTAGGGCATACATATCTAACAATCCTTTCACCACAAGACTTGCTTTATAGGTCTCCACCTGCCTATCTACACCGATCTTTCTCTTAAAGATCCATTTGCACCCTACGGGTTTTACCCCAAAGGGTACAACATCCAAAGTATATACTTTGTTGGTGTACATAGACTCCATTTCGGATCTCATGGAATCCAGCCACTTCACAGAGTCACCACTTGTGATAGCTTGCTGAAAACTGGTAGGGTCATCATCATCCATGATGCAATCTTCTCCATCACCATCAATGAGAAAACCGTAGTATCTCTCTGATGGGTGAGAAGTCATACCAGATCTACGGAGTGGCTGGGGTTCATTAGGTTCTGTTGCAACATCAAGTTCAACCAAGTTGTCATTTTTAACTTGTGTCTCTAGAAACTCTTCTAGATATACCACATTGCCATCAGTATCATTTGGAAAAATCCCATTTTCCAAAAATATGGCATGTTGAGAAACAAACACCTTTTGTTCCTTCTTATAGTAGAAAAGATACCCAAATGAATGTTTCGGAAATCCCATAAATATACACTTGACCGATCGTGTTTCGAGTTTGTATGGATTCTGCTTTGTAACAAAAGATGGACAACCCCAAATCATAACTCGCTTAAGAGATGGTCTCTTCCCATACCATATCTCATATCGAGTGGTAGACTCGGTCTTGGTTGGAACTTTGTTCAACAGAAAAGCTGCAGTCTCCAATGCATGCCTCCAAAAGGAGAGAGGCAACTCAACATCACTCATCATGGATCGTACCATATCTAATAGTGTACGATTCTTCTGCTCTGACACACCATTGTGCTGTGGTGTGTAAGGGGGAGTGAGCTGAAAGAGAATCCCATTCTCTTTTAGGAAGTTTGAAAATTCTGTACTAAGATACTCTCCACCTCGATCTGATTGAATTATTTTGATGCTCATTCCAGTTTTTTTTTCCACTTCAAGTTTGTACTCCTTGAATTTCTCGAAAGCTTCAGACTTATGCTTTAATAAAAACACAAGACGAATCTCGAGAAATCATCAGTAAAGTTATGAAGTAAGAAAAACCGCCTCTTGCTTGTATAGACAATGGCCCACATACATCACTATGTATGAGGCTCAAGAGCTCTCTAGCTCTTTCTCTGTGTCTGGTAAACGGAGTTTTGGTCATTTTCACTTTGATACAAGACTGATAAGTCGCATAAGATTTATACTCAAAAGGATTTAAATATCCATCTTTATGAAATTTGTTTAGTCTTATTTTATTAATATGACCAAGTCTACAATGCCAAAGAAAAGCTTCATTTATATCTGAAAATTTTCTTTTATTTGTGTGTTGTATGTTGAAAACTGTGTTGATTCAGGACGTATATCCCGTTGTTAAGTGTACCACAACCAATCAACTCTTGATTCAGTTTAATGTTCATAACATTGTGCCGCAATACAAAATGATATCCTTCATTGTCTAACAAAGAAACAGATATTATATTACAAAGCATGCTTGGTACAAAATAACATGGGTTCAAAACCAATTTACAACCCAATGGCAACCCTAGGTGATACTCTCCCACTGAAACTGCATGTATATTGGAACCATTTACAACTCGGAGAGTATGATCACCGGTCTTCAAAACTCTGCCATTTCTCAACCACTGCACAGAATTGCAGATATGGGAACCTGAACCGGTATCCAATACCCAGGAAGCTGAGTTTATAGAAAAACGGTTTTTTCAGTTACGAACACACTTGAAGTTGGAGCATCACCATGCTTCCTTTTCTTAAGACTAAGGTACTCAGTACAGTTCCACTTCCAGTGCCCCGTCTTCTTGCAATAGAAACATTCTCCTTTTCCCGACTCCGCAGCTTTGGATTTGTCTTTCCTCTTCGCCTTCTTGATTCCACCTCTCGGCTTGGTTGATTTCTTCTTGTTCTTTCCCTTGGCCTTGGCTTTTGGGACGAAAGAGGAAGATTGTCCAACAAGCAGAGAGGGAGACTTCGCCTTAAGTGTGCTCTCCGCATTTCTCAACATATTGAGAAGTTCGGGTAGCGACTTCTTCATGTTGTGCATGTTGAAGTTCACTATGATTGGAGCAAAGGAAGAGGGAAGAGACTGTAGAACAATATCAGTATATTTCTCGTTCTCCATTGTGTAACGTTTTAGAAATCGTTATGCGAATTTGTTCGTTTTAGGGTAAATTTGTCGGTATTTTCCGTTTTAACCCGACTGTGTTCAAACGACCATATAGACTTTACAGCACCTAGTTTAGCTAGAATAAAGCTAGTGCGCAAGATTTGGGGGTATATAGGACGTTTTGGTTCAGATAGAATTTTTCCCAATTTTAATATTATTTTAATGCGGTATTAACATTTTGGGAAAATTCTCTTTAGCGGTCTTTTCTTCAATTTTTCTTGTGTAAACCAAAACCTTCTCACATATCTAGATATTTGTGTCGACTAGGATTAATGGTTTAAAGAAAAGAAAAGAAATGAATGTAGATGCATGCATGTGTGCATGTTTGTGTATGAATGCATTTATTGCATTAAATGCTTGTAATTGCTAGGAAAACCTCACAAAACACTCATCTCCTCCCCTTGGCCGAGATCCTCTCTCCCTCTACTGCCCTTGAGCTCTTCTCTCTCATTTTTCTTCAATCTAAACTCAAAAATTCCATATATATCACAAATATACCAAAAAGTCTTGATTTTTGGCTCTTGGATCACTTGGAGCTAGGGAAAGCTTGGATCTTGTGAGCAAAATTGTTAGGTATAATCCCTACACTGTTAATTGGGAGTTTTTATGTTATTTTGTTCGTTGGTTGTGTTAATTATATGTATTCCCTAGAGGCCATTACTATAGATAGGATGTATATTGTAGTGGATGCTTGGACATATATAGGGATGAATTTCTTGCTCGATATGATAGTATGCTATCTTGTTACTCTTTACCTTAACGTGTACACTGATTGTCTCTCTGTTACATGTTGGTAAAGCCCTTAGGATGTGTACTTGACTACCTAGACTATGATGCGGATCATACTAGTGGGGACATGGTAGTCCATAAGTACATCCTTCAAAGTCCCTAGTCGTGGGTGTATCGAGATGGGGCATCGATATACCAGAGTAGACTAGCGTGTAGCTTCTCGACCCATATAGACGGGCGATGGATGATCCCGTATCCATTGGTGTTTGACATCAGAGATGATATACTGGTGCTCAGTAGAGACTGGGTACACTGGACGGACTCGCCGAGAACTCCCAGATGGTATTATACCATACGTCAGATGGCAGTTCTCTGGTGACACTAGTACATGTTAGTCTGTAGACCCGAGATCGTCATAGAGTTGTAAGTCCACGTTGCCCACCCCGGTGCTTGCGGGGAGGCGGAAAACATAATAAAAATTGGATTTTTAATAACTTAGGCAACATGGACCTTGACTTTGAGGATCTTTACTAAACGAAAACTAGCTAAATTAAACTAACAACTAACTAAGTTGTAGAAAGGTTATACCTTGAGCTCGAACTCCTTCTCTCCTTGCTCGTCGGAATAGTAGAAAGGCCTCACCTTGCTTGTCTTCTTCCGTCAAAGAAGGATCCACCCGAAAGCCTCGACCTTTAGCTTCAACTCCAAGCTAGGAGTAACTAGAGAGCAAGAAATGCTAAGACTTGAACCCTAGAAGTGAGTAGAGAAGATCAAGTGAAGGTTTTTCTCAAGCTTTTTGTTTCTCAACACATGAGAGGGAGAGAGCTTGAGGGAGAGGATGAGCAAGAGAGAGAAAAGATATGATAGAATGAATTATTAGTGAGCCATTCTCACTAATATGTGTGTGATATTTTAATTAATTAATTAGCTAGAAAATTGTCATGGTTTAATCAAGAGGTGACCATTATCATTTCATTATTAATGCAAATTGCAAGGATCAAAGAGCATCTTCCAAATGAAATGATCATGGTCAAATTGTCAACTTGGTCAACAAGCCAATGAAGTCAAAAGGTCAACAACAACAACCATGCACAATAATTAAGCTAATTATTAATTAACAATAATACACACAAAAGCAATGGGGTCAATAAAATGACAATAGTCATTAACCCTAAACAAGGTCCTCTCCCTCAATCTCAAGCAACTGTGCATACGCACCCGCATTCGTGATCCGAGGAACACGAACACAATGAGAAAAACCAATCTCAAATCAGATACTAAGATCCGGCTTAAACCAAAGCCCGCTAGTATAAACTGTCCGGACAGCAAACGTGCACAAGTGCGCGGATGCGAACGAACCCTGTCGCAAAACCATGCGACCTCTACTCATTTTGCCTAAAGGCGAATAGCTCTCTGTGTCGGACTCTAAAGACTCGACACTACGCTGGCAGTGGGTTTAACCACAGACCGCAAGCGGCACTAGCTGTACGTAACAGTCCCCAGGTAGATGTCGATAAGAAGACTGACGAGGTGAACCCCATCTGCACTCCTACTGAGCCTGTATGTGACAGTCTCCGTACAGTCCGGTCTGTTCGTCTGATACATCGCATGGCGGGCCTAGGGGGGCGGTGAACGTCAGTCCCCTAATAGCAGTACAAGTCGTGTCGGAGTGTAGCCCAGAACACCCTGAGATAACACTGGAAGCCTACCAGTATATCTCGCTTGCCCTGGCCAGGGACTACTCGTGTAATGGCTCTCCTGGACACAGCGCGATGTCAACCCCCAATACCGGGAGAGACGAATCCTGTCTAACCGTCACTGCCTCCAAGTGCTTCGGGACTGCACCCAAAAACTACCTGTTTGCACGACTCCTCTGAGCCGTGGTAGGGTAGTAATCAAAGTGCAGTGGGAACACACTCGAGGCGAAGTGACAGTGTCAAGTCAGCGGACTAAGCTGTACTCATGTCACCTGGGAACTGATAACTGACGATAGGTATATTACCAACCAACAGTTCCCGACGAGTCCTGTCCAGTGTACTCGTAACCTAACGAGCACCCGCATACTATCCCAAGTACGACGTACTAACGGCTGTGGGACAGACCGTCTCCCACACTGGGATGAGAAGCGCATACGCTAGTCTACTCCGGAGTATCGATGCCCTGTCTCGATAGTCCAACGACCAGGGACCTGTATAAGGATGTGCTTATAGATTACCCAGCTCCCACGAGTGCGAGCGCCATCACAACGCTGGTAATCAAGCAAAGATCCTAAGGGCTCTACTAATATGTATACCAGCAATATGCTAAAAGAAACACATGCACATATTAAAGCAGAGACAAACCAAGTAGCATACTACCATTTCGAGGAAGATTGTATATACAACTGTGAATATCCCAAGCTTCCATTAAGTAATATACAAACTAGTATGATACAGTAATGGCCTCTAGGGCATATACACTAACAATCTCCCACTTACACTAAGGCCATGTACTGGCGTATCGAAGACCTATCATCTCGATCAGCCGCTCGAACTGAGTCTGGGGCAAGGCCTTGGTGAATGGATCTGCTGTGTTATCCTCTGATGCAACTCTCCGGACCTCGATCTCCTGGCGATCCACAATCTCCCTGATCAGGTGATACCGCCTTAAGATGTGTCTGGATTTCTGATGGGTCCTGGGTTCCTTCGCTAAAGCTATAGCCCCGTTGTTGTCGCAATACAGAGGTATTGGGTCAACAATGGACGGAACCACCTGAAGTTCTTTCAAGAACTTCCTCATCCAGATAGCTTCTTTTGCGGCATCTGATGCAGCGATGTATTCCGCTTCCATAGTCGAGTCAGCAACGGTTTCCTGTTTGGAGCTCTTCCAACACACCGCCCCTCCATTGAGGGTAAAGACAAAACCCGACATGGACATGGAATCATCCTTGTCACTCTGGAAGCTGGAGTCAGCAAAGGCCTCAATCTGCAGGTCTTTTGCGCCATACACCAAGAACATCTCCTTAGTCCTTCTCAGGTACTTGAGAATGTTCTTTACTGCTATCCAATGTTTCTCCCCAGGGTTTGACTGATACCTGCTTACCACACTTAGTGCATAAGCTACATCCGGTCTGGTACACAACATCGCATACATTATAGAGCCTACCGCAGAAGCGTAGGGTATAATAGACATGCGATTCCTCTCCAAATCAGTCTTGGGAGACATCTCTTTGGAGAGGGTGATCCCGTGACAAGCCGGTAGATTACCGCGCTTGGAATCTTCCATACTGAATCTCTTCAGTATGGTGTCTATGTACCTGGACTGTGAGAGTCCTAATATCTTCTTGGATCTGTCACGGTAGATCCGGATACCCAGAATGTATGAGGCATCACCCAGGTCTTTCATGGAGAACCTGTGTGATAAGAACCCCTTGACAGATTGTAGCATAGGAATGTCATTTCCTATTAAGAGAATGTCATCCACGTATAAAACGAGGAATACTACAGTTCTCGCTACAAATCTACAATAGATGCATGGTTCATCTGGATTTTTGAAAAAGCCAAATTCTTTGACCGTCTCATCAAAACAGATGTTCCAACTCCGCGATGCCTGCTTGAGTCCATAAATGGACTTGAGCAACTTGCACACCTTTCCGCTGCTCCCACCCTGAATGAAACCCTCTGACTGGTCCATATAGACACACTCCTCTAAATGACCATTTAGAAAAGCTGTCTTTACGTCCATCTGCCAAATCTCATAATCGTGGAAAGCAGCGATGGCAAGAAGGATCCGAATGGATTTCAGCATAGCTACTGGAGAAAAGGTTTCGTTATAGTCCAAACCAGGTCGCTGACGAAAACCCTTTGCTACCAGTCTAGCTTTATAGGTCTCAACCTGTCCATCTACACCAATCTTCCTTTTGAAGATCCACTTGCATCCTACGGGTTTTACCCCGTCTGGAGCAATGTCCAACGTCCATACTTTGTTGGTGTACATGGACTCCATCTCGGTCCGCATTGCATCCAGCCATTTTACCGAGTCAACGCTCTGAATGGCTTGCTGGAAGCTAGTAGGCTCATCACAATCTAGGATGCAGTCTTCTCTATCCCCGTCAAGGAGAAAACCGTAGTACCTCTCGGGCGGATGAGACTGCCTACTACTCCTGCGGAGTGGCGTAGGAATGTCCTGTTCTTTTGAACCTTCTGGTTCCACTAAGCTTTCAGTAATAGTTTGTGGTTCTGGAATTTCTTCCAGTTCTATTGCGCTCCCACTTATTTCTTTTTCTAAAAACTGATGTTCCAGAAAATGGGCATTACGAGAAACAAGGACTTTTTGTTCCTCTGCGTAATAGAAAAGATACCCCCTGGAGTTCTTTGGGCATCCCACAAACTTGCACAGTACTGAGCGTGCCTCGAGCTTGTCCGTATGCTGCTTTTTGACATAAGCTGGACATCCCCAAATCTTCAAGTATTGAAGATAGGGTTTCTTCCCACTCCATAACTCATATGGTGTGGTAGGCACAGTCTTAGTGGGAACACGGTTCAAAAGATATGCAGCTGTTTCTAGTGCATATCCCCAGAACGATCGCGGTAACTCAGCGTTACTCATCATGGACCGTACCATATCCAATAGGGTCGGTTCCGTCTCTCCGATACACCGTTATGTTGCGGAGTGTATGGAGGAGTAAGCTGAGAGAGAATTCCATTCTCTTTTAAGTAATTCAGGAATTCGGCACTTAAGTATTCTCCTCCTCGATCCGATCTTAGGATCTTGATACTTTTGCCGGTTTGTTTTTCTACTTCATTCTTATATTCCTGGAACTTATCAAAAGCTTCGGATTTATGCTTCATTAAGAAGATGTGTCCGAATCTTGAGAAATCATCCGTAAAAGTAATGAAGTAAGAAAAACCGCTTCGCGCATGTGTAGACATTGGACCGCACACGTCGCTGTGTACGAGTCCCAAGAGCTCGCTCGCTCTTTCTCCGTGTCCAGAAAACAGAGCTTTTGTCATCTTTCCTTTGAGACAGGATTGACAAGTTGTATACGATTGATATTCGAACGGATCCAAATATCCTTCAGTATGTAACTTAGTCAATCTTCTCTCATAGATGTGACCCAGTCTACAATGCCATAAGAAAGTTTTATTAATTTCTGGAGACTTTCTTTTGTGTGTATTCTGGATATTGAAAACCTGTGGTTGGTTTAAAACGTATATACCGTTGTTCAATGTACCTGACCCAATCAAAACTTGATTAAGGTGAATGTTCACTACATTACTTACAAATGCAAATTCATAACCTTCTTTAGATAATAAAGATACGGAAATGATATTACAGGTTGCATTTGGTACATAATAACAACTACGCAAAACCAAAAAGTGTCCATCTGATAATCCCAGGTGATAGTCCCCCACGGCCTCAGCATCCATGCTAGCACCGTTCGCAACTCTGAGGGTCAAGTCACCTGCCTTCAAAACTCTACGCTTTCTCAACGCCTGCAAAGAATTACAGATATGAGATCCTGATCCGGTATCCAATACCCAGGATGTAGAGTTTATTGATAGACAGTTTTCAATAACATACACACCTGAAGCTGAAGCTGCAACTCGCTTCAAATCCTGTGTTCTGGCTTTCCAAGCCTTGCAATCCTGTTTCCAGTGACCACTTTTGTGACAATAGAAGCATTCTTCCTTCCCCACCATCTTCCCCGCTACTTTTGTTGCTTTACCCTTTCCCTTCGTATCCACTTTACCGACACCGCCTCTTGGTTTGACGGGGGCTTTCTTCTTCTTGCCCTTGGCTTTCGCCCTGGACCTAGAAGAGGAAGATCCTCCTACAAACAAAGTGGATGTCTCCCTACCCTTCTGTAGGGTGCCCTCAGCAGTCCTCAACATGTTCAGAAGTTCGGCCAGTTCAACCTCCTTTCCTTGCATGTTGAAGTTAAGAACGAACTGGGCGTAAGTGGAAGGAAGGGACTGGAGAATCAAATCGGTATAGAGTTCATTCTCCAACGTGGTCCCAAGGTCCGCGAGCTCCTCTATGTAGCCGATCATCTTAAGCACGTGGTCCGCTACCGATGATCCGACGGCCAACCTTGCCGAAAAAAGCTTCTTCGACACTTCGTATCTAGCGATACGAGACTGCTCTCCATACAGTTCTTTTGTATGGAGAAATATGGACTCTAGGTCCATATTCTCGTGCCTCCTCTGATGTTCGTTGTCCATCGAGGCTAGTACGAGGCATCTGGCCCTCACGCAATCTATCTCCCATGTCTTACGGATTTCTACATCCGCGACGCTGGAGGTGGGACCTGGGACAGGGGGAGCTTTGGTGGTAAGTATATACCCCAGCTTGTCATAAGTGATCGCCATCTTGACATTCCTGAGCCAATCTTTGTAGTTTGGCCCTGTCAATATATTTTTATCTAACAGTAACTTAAGTCCGGTCATGTTGAATGGTCGCTGCAATTAGGAGAGAGAAAAGAAACACTTTAGCATGATGCTCTTGCAAGTTTAGAGTGGTTTTTAGTTTGTCTAAACTGGATGGCTCCCACTGTTTCTCGAATCCCTTCTCAAACCATAAAGAAAAGGATTAGCCGGGATCATTCTCACCGTACAATACTTGCTTAACCGTTCAGCCAGGCCAGTGTCGGTACTTCGAGGGAGGTTTTCCAACGCTTTCGCGAAGTTCCTTAATTAAGTAACCTCTTTTCCCTGTGGGCGTAGCCCCGCTAACACCTTTCTAGGCACCTACTAGGTTTATAGCATTGATCGTTAAGTGAGAGTTTTCCCGAGGAGTAGCATATACTCACAGTAGGATCGGGATCTAAATATCATCGCGTGATAAAACCGAAGGAATCCTACCAGAATCATCACACTCCAAATGGTATGCAACGCTAGCAAGTTTCAGTACTTATGAAACTCCCGATGTGGATTTTTTTTTCCCCATGCTCTTATGACCTTGGCGTGAGGTCAAAATGTCATAAGTCACATGTCAAGTTCTTCCCATCATTATCCTGGTTAATTTGAACCCACCCGTACCTACCCTTGACGTAGGCCAAAACGGCAGTACGACTGTCTCAAATCAACGCATTCTATCTATGCAACGGATAAATATCCGGCAGCTACCAATCACTATGCCTTGGCGTGAGGTCAAAATACATAGCTTGAATACTACCGAATATTTAACCGAAATGATGGAGGGCTACGGATGGTTTTGGCGAAACCGTGAACGTAGTGAACTTGATATAATCGATGGAACGAGATAGCTTTTAAAAGGAGTGGTTCAAGCTCCGCGTTTAAAAGTTTAGTTTTGAAAAGAACCGAGTGTTTTTCAAAGTGTTCCAATCGACTTTTACTTGGTTTATTTCTTGCATTAGTTCTTTTAATGCGTCCCATCATTTAATCCTACCATTGCAGAAAACAACCAAAATATGACGTACGCTTATGCCATTCGCATTCGCCACGGGGCCCCGTCATCACCAGTGTCACGACCCAAAAATGGTACGTGATGGCCCTAATACTACGCAACGCCTCCAGACGTAACGCAGTAAAAGAAAGCCAAAACCCAGAAATCTAAACCATAAAAATACGGAAAAGATAATATAAAGTTTTGGAAACATTTGAAATCACAACCCAAATTCTTTAAAATGATCCACATTTTCTGTAAAATTTTGGCAGCACCTCCTTTATAAAACAAGCCCCTAAAAAGGGTACAACATAGATATAAAGTAAAACATCCCAAACGGGAGCAAAATCCACGCCCAACGGCGGAAAACAACACCACAACAGATATACGACGCCGTAGCGAAGAAATAAGAGACAAAAGAAAGGAACTGTATAAAATCCACAAATCCACAATATATACAAAGTCGTCCTCACCAAGTCTCTAAGTCACAACAATCTGCTGGTAATAGATGGAGAGTACAATATACAACGAATATACAACACACTCAGATAACCACATAAACCCACCTGGCAAAACTGCACTCTAACAGGCGAAGTGGTATCCGCAACCCAAAAGATGATAGATGAGTGTGAAGCTGAAAAGCTGGATAGCTTGCCTTGACTACTTTGGGGAAAACTCCAGCAAAACCTGTGGCACAACGGGGGTGAGTTGCCAACTCGTGAATAGTAAATAACATATGCAGGTAATCGCGAGAATGAACGTACAGCATGAATCTAATATATGTCCATTTCAATAATAACGTGTCATGAGTACGTAATAATGGAAAGTACGCTATCAAGTACCACCAATATATCCTGCAATAATAATGTGACAACAGTATGCAATAATCATGCTCTGGGGATATGAGAAAGTAAATGTGCAACTCTCATGGAAGTACTCTCACAGGTACTCCTAACACATGGAAAAAGTGCACAAGTATATAATGATGAGGTATGGAGTGAAATATGTCATTTCCACGGCATCCTGACATCGTGGTAGGATCACAATCCATCTAGACAAATCAATATCCCAATCCTCAATCAATCACCAAATCCGCTCTCATATCGTCTAAGTGTCACATCTCCTCAAACTACTCAATATCAAATATGTCTCGCATAAGTGTCGAATATACACCTCAAGTATATCTCGCATATCTAATATGTATACTAACAGTATATGTCCCATATCTCAATGTACAACAGTAGGTGGATCTCACATCTCTCGTATGTACAGTATCAGGTATATCTCACCTATATCTCATGTACAATAGTAAGTGAATCCCACATCTCTCGTATGTACAATATCTGTATATCTCCCATATATCTCATGTACAACAGCTAGTGGATCCCACATATCTCGTCTGTACAATATCAGGTATCTCTCACCTATATCACATGTACAACAGCTAGTGGATCCCACATATCTCGTCTGTACAATCTCAGTATATCTCACAATATATCATATGTACCACACTAAGTGGATCTCACATCTCTAGTGTGTACGATATCATCATCCAATCCCAATGAATCTCATAAATCTCAAGTCAAATCTCCAGCACAGTTCTAACATCCTAAATATAATGACATATATAAATATGATGAGGGCAGTACACATATATTAGCGTCCCATTCCACTAATATTGGTGTAAAGGCATATATAACAGCGGCTCAATCCCCTGTTATATATACAAGAGTATTTAGGAATATCATAAAAACCAATGTGTCAAGCATCGACACAGAAAACTGATATGTACGTATCATACTCTATCACGAGAGCTCGAGTGCCTCTGTCTGCCCCTCGCCTCTCGACGTATCGATACGCACATGACTCCCAACGGTATCCCCCTGATATCCGCCGAGTCTCTGGTACTGTCACCGGAAAGTATGGCTCCCCTAGGCCTCATCGCCTCAGTGCGACGTCGGCTCACTCCGACAACATTCTAGCTTCGGGGTACCTCCGGGCCCCACCATGTATCCTCATGCGGCTCTCGACGCCTCCTCGCATAGGATATATATATCCGCACCGATAAATCTCATGGTGGATGCTATAATATCATCTCAAGGAAAACCGGGTGTTCAATGTATGCATAATTTCATGAACCACCACGGTCCCCAAATCCAGAAAACATCATGAAAAATCCATATAACAATGCGATAATCCATGAATAATGTATACGCAATATGAAACTGTAATGAAAGCGTATAAATGAATAGCATAGCATTCACCAGATAATAAATGAATACATGAATCGTAAAGCAGAAATATAGGTATCTATCCATAATATGATGATGTGATATACCTATCAGGTATAAATATGAAATATATGTAACCTGCCTGTATACTGATGTGATATACCTATCAGGTATAAGTAAAGTATGAAAGTATCAATGTCATGATGTAATATACCTATCAGGTATAGGTAAAGTATGGAATATAAGTACACCTGTATCCATGTCCCTAGGTGTATATGTATCTAGCCCTACTGATACAACATCCTATAGGTAAACAGGAACTAGCATGTCAAGTCTAATATAACAATAGGAAATATGTATCAAAGTCACAATGTCCCTAACCATACAATAGCATTTCTAAAATATGGTCGTGTATGACATGGCAATTATTGACGGTGTGTGTGGCATCCAATCAGTGCTCTCGCAATCTGAGCCGTCAATAATAGTGCAGTGTCCTAAGGATACTAATCCAATCACAACTATCACTAAGCAGTCAGGTATATGCGCAATTCTAAACATGATATAGAATATGCGACAAAGGTAAAGGTTTCTAGCCCAGACGCATAACGCCATGCTGGCGATTCCCCTGTAGATGTTAAATCTACTCACCCACACTCCAAGCTAGAAGAAATCTACCACCTGAATCCCCCTGTGGCAGTGTCCGTAGTCCTCGTCTGCGAACCTGCAACAAATAAACAACAAAAATATCCAACTATCAATAATAGCTACGAAATACAAACTAGCTATATCTAACCGACACAACAACACACAACCACCCCTTAAGTGTTCGTATCGTGGCTAACAAGAGTAGCGACACGACGAAAACGACTTAAGAGCGAAACCACGAAAACGGCACGACGCGTGTCGTAACACGTATCGCACGAACACGAAACACTAGAAACTGCACAAATGATCCCAGATTTTGCTACTGTGAAAACTAAACAATTTCAACAAGACCAGAGGAACCCAAACCATAGCAGACACCTACAGACAAAAACCCAAACCCTAACTCACTAGGTCGGCCGGCGTCGCCGGCCCCTCCTTAAGCTCTCGCCGGCCCTGGCCGGTGGGATGGGGGTCGTCTCTCTGGTGGTGCTCCAGGTCCTCTAGTACATCACAACCACTATGTTGAATTCATCAGTAACAAACCCAGATCAAAGCAGGTCCTAGAAACTACAAACCGATATCAAAATACGATATTTCGTATCAAAACCTAATTTATCAATCCAAACTGCAAAGTTACACTAATAAGCATCTAATTAGCAGTAAAGGAAATATACCTACACAAAAGATCACCAAAAATCCATGCTTGTATGCTCCAAGTGAAGAAAATGAGATGAAGTGAAGATTTTGGGATTTTTGTGTAAAGAGAGAAGGATTTGTGAGTGTTTTGTGATTAAAAGAGAGAGGAAAATGACCAAGTGCAGAAGTGGGGAAGGGGAGGCTCGGCCAAGGTGAGAGGAGGAGAGAGAGAGGCAATTTCCTTGCAATTTCATGAAATAAATGCATAATAAATGCAAAGTCAAACCTAATCCAATGCATGCACCTTCTTCTCCTCTTCTTTTCTATTCTTTTCTTTTCTAATTCCTATTAAACCTAAGCCACACAAATCCTTATGCTATGGTTAAGTTTAACTTAGAGAATTTTTAAGAAAAGAAGAAAAGCAAGGATTTCCAGAAAAGTGCAAACCGGATAAAAATAACATTAAAAATGGGAAAAATTCAAATTGCACCAAAACGTCCCATATACTCTCAAAGTGTGCGCACAAGCTTTATTTTCTCAAAACTAGGTGCTGGTAACTCGATATGGCCGTTTGATCGCAATCGGTATAAAACTGACAATACCGATGAATTTCACCCAAAAACAGAAACAAGCACAAAACGATTTTCTAGATCGTTACAATCTCCCCCCCTTATAAAAATTCGTCCCCGAATTTAAAATTTCACCAAGCATACCTTCAAAGAGAAGAGTACAAAACTCCTAAATCTCGCTCGCAGCTTCCCAAGTAATCCCCTCACTATACAGCTACGTCCAAGAAAACTCTTCACAGATGGCAAGACCCTTGACCGAAGTTTCTTCACCTGCCAAACCATTTACACACATGGCTGTCGGTGAACGAAAAGATCGAGTCCACACAAATGGTCTGTGCTGAATCATGTGAAAAAGTCATGAAGGTATTTGCCAAATTTCAACACCATGAAAACGGGGTGAATAATCTATAATCTGGGCGGAAGTACCAAATTAAAGCAACAAAAACTAACTCACATAAAGGATCTCAAAAGACCAACTAGAACATCTCCGAAGTCTCTAGACAAGCTGAGGTCCAAAAATCCTACTAAGCTGAGTCAGAAAAATAGACTGGTGATCGACACTACCTGACTACACCTAAAGGTTGCCAATTGAAATATCTCCTGATAACCGCTATCCAGAAGTATCCTACAATGGCGAGTGACGATCCCAACTGCCGCAAACAACAAACCAAACTAACACCTTGAAACGAAACCTGAAATTTCTCTTCACATTCCTGTCCACCGGTAACTACCTCACAAGTCACGTCAAAACTGGCGGAACCTGAATGAACATAGAGAGTTGACTGATGTGCTTTCTCTAGGATTTCACGTCTCTACCCGATAATCATCAGGTACATCAACGCATCCCTAACTTAGCACAACCTTGTCACAAATCAAGGTCTCCGAATCAAAGGCAAGAACTGATGCAATTGCTATCCAAATCTCCAACTGCTGAAAATTCTGCACACATGCCTCAGTTCAAGAAAAGAACCTCCTTACCTGGTCTTTACAGTTAACGGTGCAACAATACTCTAGTAATCCTGCATGAAACGGCGGTAAAAACCTGCTAAACCCAACATCAAAGGACCTCCGTCCGTACACAAGTCTGGGTCTAAGCTGTACGGTCACGATCTCCCTCGGAACCATACAAAACCGTTTCCCGTAACTACAAGACCTAGGAGTCAACACAAACAAGCCTGAAGGAACACTCCGAGAATCTAGCAACAACTGGGCTCTACCAATGTCTGCACAACACATTCTCAAAAGCTGCTCCTGTTCCTCAAAACACAAAGAAAATGACCAGAATGTCGTCAAAGCACAACAATAGCTAGTCGAGGAACGGCCTGAAGAAAAATCTGGTACATCATATCCACAAATGCTGCTAGGGCATTGGCAAGTCCAACGACACTACCAAAACACCACTGCCCGTAGCACGCACAAAAGCAAAATTCGGAATGCCACCACTCCGAACCCGCAACAATGATGACCAGACCCCAAACAAACTTAGAAAAAGTCTCGCACTCTGGAGCTGATCGAAGAAATCATCAAAATGAGGTAACAGGTACCTAACCGCACCATAAGCCGGTTCAATTGACGATCCATCAATCCACAACCACAAACTGTCGTCATCCTCCTGAACGAACAGAATTAGGAACTCCCAAAAGCGAAACACACGGACACACAAACCTCCCAACAACCAACTCTGCAGCAGATCCTTAAGCTCCCTGAATTTCGCTAGCTTTCCTGGAACATCGTCGGAAAACTCTTGCACGATAACTTACCCGGTCCAACAATCCCAATGTGGCTCCGGTATCTCGAATGAACGCCAAGAATCCACGACATCTTCTCCAAAGCTGACTAGCGAAAAAGGCTGAATTCAAGCTGTGAGAGGCGGTACAACTATCCACCTGCACAACAAGAACTGACTCGCCGGGAAAACAAATCCTGATTGTTTCCACACGGTAGTCCACAGACGCCTAACACGTAACTAACCAATCCATGCCTAGGAGAACGTCAAATCCAACATCTCTAGAAAGATCCAATGACGGCAAAATCTCCTCACCGATTGGCATACGACTGAAATACGTGTCGCGCAACAAAAGAATCGCTGCCAGAAGTTAACACAACAAAACGGCTGATCTATCTAACAAGATCCTCGTCCCAACCACGGCACAAAGTGCGAAAACCAACAAGTACAACAACGAACATGAACAAGGATACCTGAAAACTCCGCATTGGAGGTCCGAGCGTCCGGTTGAGTAGAAACAAACCCTCGTGTCTGTCTCCTACCCACAACTGGCTGATATCCTCCACTCTGCGATATAGCTGTCTCGCGTCTACGTGGCTCAGTACAAACTCTAACCCGATGATCCAAACTCCCGCACCGATAACATCCGGAAGAAAACTGCTGACCATCCTGGGAATAAGAGCTAGACGACTGTCCTCGTCTCACACCTCTTGTACTCACATGCCGTGCACGAAACCTATCACGACGACTGAACCTCTGTCCCTGGACTGGCACACCTGTACGGGTCCTCCACTGTCCTGGAACTCGCAAAGTCTCTGGAATACGTGTCTCGTCGACTGGAGCTACATCCACTGGTGCTACGTAAGTAACAGACTGCTGCACGCTGATCCCAAGGAACAACTGTCCAACTGGGGTGACAACCTCCTGTCGCTGTGCTCGAATGGCATCAACTAAAGATCTCATCGTCTGGCGCAAATCCTGCATCTCTGTCACAAGTCTAGCTATCTGATCAGTCGAAGGCTGATCCATCTGCAACTGTGCAATACGAGTGCCCTCCTGGTCAGTGCTCGTCTCACCCGAGCTAACCCTGACCTCGGCTCTCGCTGCATCACTCTGAGTCCCCGTAGTCATCAATGGCAAGGCTATAAATAGAGATAGGATTCGATAAGAACAAGGAAATCGAATCTCAAGGATATGAATCATCAAGGGAAGGAATCTCAAACAATTGTACTTAGGCACTTTAGGCGAAATACTGCATCGTAAGTATGCTGCAGACAAACCCACAGTACGTTACTCCGCTTAGGTTACCTACTCCATCATACCAGGTCATCCTACACTCCGAAAGGTAAAACCACGCTCTGATACCAACTTTGTCACGACCCAAAAATGGTACGTGATGGCCCTAATACTACGCAACGCCTCCAGACGTAACGCAGTAAAAGAAAGCCAAAACCCAGAAATCTAAACCATAAAAATACGGAAAAGATAATATAAAGTTTTGGAAACATTTGAAATCACAACCCAAATTCTTTAAAATGATCCACATTTTCTGTAAAATTTTGGCAGCACCTCCTTTATAAAACAAGCCCCTAAAAAGGGTACAACATAGATATAAAGTAAAACATCCCAAACGGGAGCAAAATCCACGCCCAACGGCGGAAAACAACACCACAACAGATATACGACGCCGTAGCGAAGAAATAAGAGACAAAAGAAAGGAACTGTATAAAATCCACAAATCCACAATATATACAAAGTCGTCCTCACCAAGTCTCTAAGTCACAACAATCTGCTGGTAATAGATGGAGAGTACAATATACAACGAATATACAACACACTCAGATAACCACATAAACCCACCTGGCAAAACTGCACTCTAACAGGCGAAGTGGTATCCGCAACCCAAAAGATGATAGATGAGTGTGAAGCTGAAAAGCTGGATAGCTTGCCTTGACTACTTTGGGGAAAACTCCAGCAAAACCTGTGGCACAACGGGGGTGAGTTGCCAACTCGTGAATAGTAAATAACATATGCAGGTAATCGCGAGAATGAACGTACAGCATGAATCTAATATATGTCCATTTCAATAATAACGTGTCATGAGTACGTAATAATGGAAAGTACGCTATCAAGTACCACCAATATATCCTGCAATAATAATGTGACAACAGTATGCAATAATCATGCTCTGGGGATATGAGAAAGTAAATGTGCAACTCTCATGGAAGTACTCTCACAGGTACTCCTAACACATGGAAAAAGTGCACAAGTATATAATGATGAGGTATGGAGTGAAATATGTCATTTCCACGGCATCCTGACATCGTGGTAGGATCACAATCCATCTAGACAAATCAATATCCCAATCCTCAATCAATCACCAAATCCGCTCTCATATCGTCTAAGTGTCACATCTCCTCAAACTACTCAATATCAAATATGTCTCGCATAAGTGTCGAATATACACCTCAAGTATATCTCGCATATCTAATATGTATACTAACAGTATATGTCCCATATCTCAATGTACAACAGTAGGTGGATCTCACATCTCTCGTATGTACAGTATCAGGTATATCTCACCTATATCTCATGTACAATAGTAAGTGAATCCCACATCTCTCGTATGTACAATATCTGTATATCTCCCATATATCTCATGTACAACAGCTAGTGGATCCCACATATCTCGTCTGTACAATATCAGGTATCTCTCACCTATATCACATGTACAACAGCTAGTGGATCCCACATATCTCGTCTGTACAATCTCAGTATATCTCACAATATATCATATGTACCACACTAAGTGGATCTCACATCTCTAGTGTGTACGATATCATCATCCAATCCCAATGAATCTCATAAATCTCAAGTCAAATCTCCAGCACAGTTCTAACATCCTAAATATAATGACATATATAAATATGATGAGGGCAGTACACATATATTAGCGTCCCATTCCACTAATATTGGTGTAAAGGCATATATAACAGCGGCTCAATCCCCTGTTATATATACAAGAGTATTTAGGAATATCATAAAAACCAATGTGTCAAGCATCGACACAGAAAACTGATATGTACGTATCATACGCTATCACGAGAGCTCGAGTGCCTCTGTCTGCCCCTCGCCTCTCGACGTATCGATACGCACATGACTCCCAACGGTATCCCCCTGATATCCGCCGAGTCTCTGGTACTGTCACCGGAAAGTATGGCTCCCCTAGGCCTCATCGCCTCAGTGCGACGTCGGCTCACTCCGACAACATTCTAGCTTCGGGGTACCTCCGGGCCCCACCATGTATCCTCATGCGGCTCTCGACGCCTCCTCGCATAGGATATATATATCCGCACCGATAAATCTCATGGTGGATGCTATAATATCATCTCAAGGAAAACCGGGTGTTCAATGTATGCATAATTTCATGAACCACCACGGTCCCCAAATCCAGAAAACATCATGAAAAATCCATATAACAATGCGATAATCCATGAATAATGTATACGCAATATGAAACTGTAATGAAAGCGTATAAATGAATAGCATAGCATTCACCAGATAATAAATGAATACATGAATCGTAAAGCAGAAATATAGGTATCTATCCATAATATGATGATGTGATATACCTATCAGGTATAAATATGAAATACATGTAACCTGCCTGTATACTGATGTGATATACCTATCAGGTATAAGTAAAGTATGAAAGTATCAATGTCATGATGTAATATACCTATCAGGTATAGGTAAAGTATGGAATATAAGTACACCTGTATCCATGTCCCTAGGTGTATATGTATCTAGCCCTACTGATACAACATCCTATAGGTAAACAGGAACTAGCATGTCAAGTCTAATATAACAATAGGAAATATGTATCAAAGTCACAATGTCCCTAACCATACAATAGCATTTCTAAAATATGGTCGTGTATGACATGGCAATTATTGACGGTGTGTGTGTCATCCAATCAGTGCTCTCGCAATCTGAGCCGTCAATAATAGTGCAGTGTCCTAAGGATACTAATCCAATCACAACTATCACTAAGCAGTCAGGTATATGCGCAATTCTAAACATGATATAGAATATGCGACAAAGGTAAAGGTTTCTAGCCCAGACGCATAACGCCATGCGGGCGATTCCCCTGTAGATGTTAAATCTACTCACCCACACTCCAAGCTAGAAGAAATCTACCACCTGAATCCCCCTGTGGCAGTGTCCGTAGTCCTCGTCTGCGAACCTGCAACAAATAAACAACAAAAATATCCAACTATCAATAATAGCTACGAAATACAAACTAGCTATATCTAACCGACACAACAACACACAACCACCCCTTAAGTGTTCGTATCGTGGCTAACAAGAGTAGCGACACGACGAAAACGACTTAAGAGCGAAACCACGAAAACGGCACGACGCGTGTCGTAACACGTATCGCACGAACACGAAACACTAGAAACTGCACAAATGATCCCAGATTTTGCTACTGTGAAAACTAAACAATTTCAACAAGACCAGAGGAACCCAAACCCTAGCAGACACCTACAGACAAAAACCCAAACCCTAACTCACTAGGTCGGCCGGCGTCGCCGGCCCCTCCTTAAGCTCTCGCCGGCCCTGGCCGGTGGGATGGGGGTCGTCTCTCTGGTGGTGCTCCAGGTCCTCTAGTACATCACAACCACTATGTTGAATTCATCAGTAACAAACCCAGATCAAAGCAGGTCCTAGAAACTACAAACCGATATCAAAATACGATATTTCGTATCAAAACCTAATTTATCAATCCAAACTGCAAAGTTACACTAATAAGCATCTAATTAGCAGTAAAGGAAATATACCTACACAAAAGATCACCAAAAATCCATGCTTGTATGCTCCAAGTGAAGAAAATGAGATGAAGTGAAGATTTTGGGATTTTTGTGTAAAGAGAGAAGGATTTGTGAGTGTTTTGTGATTAAAAGAGAGAGGAAAATGACCAAGTGCAGAAGTGGGGAAGGGGAGGCTCGGCCAAGGTGAGAGGAGGAGAGAGAGAGGCAATTTCCTTGCAATTTCATGAAATAAATGCATAATAAATGCAAAGTCAAACCTAATCCAATGCATGCACCTTCTTCTCCTCTTCTTTTCTATTCTTTTCTTTTCTAATTCCTATTAAACCTAAGCCACACAAATCCTTATGCTATGGTTAAGTTTAACTTAGAGAATTTTTAAGAAAAGAAGAAAAGCAAGGATTTCCAGAAAAGTGCAAACCGGATAAAAATAACATTAAAAATGGGAAAAATTCAAATTGCACCAAAACGTCCCATATACTCTCAAAGTGTGCGCACAAGCTTTATTTTCTCAAAACTAGGTGCTGGTAACTCGATATGGCCGTTTGATCGCAATCGGTATAAAACTGACAATACCGATGAATTTCACCCAAAAACAGAAACAACCACAAAACGATTTTCTAGATCGTTACAACCCGTTAGGTTACTTAACTAACGACAGAGCGGGGGCTGGGCTAGCGCGGCTGTAAAACATAAGCAACGCCTAAATAGTTATTATATATAAATATATAGCCATGATAGACATTACAGATCACAGATGAATACATTGGATATACTAGGAATCCGCAATGCGTTCGAGCCTGCAACGCAAAGCGGATTACACGGTCGCGGTGAATAGCTAATACCCCACCCAAGACCCCTACGGGTGCGGCAAACTACCCGCCAAGCACCCGAAGCGAAGCAACCTCCCTCACCACCGTGAGTAGGCCACTCGGCACTTCGAGATACCCGGTAGTTTGTGCACCCCCTCCATGGGTCTATCCTAGGAGCAAAAACAGTAAAAAGAATTATACAATGACGGCTACAACCCCGACCCGGTTGTGCGGCCATACAAAGAATATTATTACATCAATTTACATGTTACAAATGAATGAAAGAAAAACAACGCTCATCTCACATCCACCCCGGCCATTCACCCGCGACAATCCAATCCATTCATATCCACAAACCAATAACAATCACAGATCATGTATAACCCCGACTAATCGTCTTATAGCGATTAGCCGACGTTCAATACATGCAAACATTACAGATATAACCGATGTAGTTAAAGTGTAGTGAAGTTCCGAAAAATACGGATTTATAGGCCCCCAAAAGTAAATTTTAGTTCTGGAAAATCTGGGCACATATAATATATCCTAAAAATCCCAAAACCAACACAGACACAGACTGCACGAAAAACGATGCAGAGAAGACGACAAACCGCGGCGCTTCCGCGGCACATGCCTACCTCGTGCCGCGGAAGGGCGGCGGTTTGAACGAATCACTGTACCGTTTTTCATGGGTGTTCATAAAAAACCCTGAGCCGAATTTACAAGTATAAAGTTTTTCATTTAGAGCAGAAAAAATTTTAACAGAAACTAGGGTTTTTCAAAAGTTCGGTTTTTGGATTTTCCGGTTTCGAAACTTCGTTACACTTCACTACCTAGCTAGTTTGAGTTTAGTTAGGCTCTGATACCACTGTAAGTCCACGTTGCCCACCCCGGTGCTTGCGGGAAGGCGGAAAACATAATAAAAATTGGATTTTTAATGACTTAGGCAACATGGACCTTGACTTTGAGGATCTTTACTAAACGAAAACTAGCTAAAGTAAACTAACAAGTAACTAAGTTGTAGAAAGGTTATACCTTGAGCTCGAACTCCTTCTCTCCTTGCTCGTCGGAATGGTAGAAAGGCCTCACCTTGCTTGTCTTCTTCCGTCAAAGAAGGATCCACCCGAAAGCCTCGACCTTTAGCTTCAACTCCAAGCTAAGAGTAACTAGAGAGCAAGAAATGCTAAGACTTGAACCCTAGAAGTGAGTAGAGAAGATCAAGTGAAGGTTTTTCTCAAGCTTTTTGTTTCTCAACACATGAGAGGGAGAGAGCTTGATGGAGAGGATGAGCAAGAGAGAGAAAAGATATGATAGAATGAATTATTAGTGAGCCATTCTCACTAATATGTGTGTGATATTTTAATTAATTAATTAGCTAGAAAATTGTCATGGTTTAATCAAGAGGTGACCATTATCATTTCATTATTAATGCAAATTGCAAGGATCAAAGAGCATCTTCCAAATGAAATGATCATGGTCAAATTGTCAACTTGGTCAACAAGTCAATGAAGTCAAAAGGTCAACAACAACAACCATGCACAATAATTAAGCTAATTATTAATTAACAATAATACACACAAAAGCAATGGGGTCAATAAAATGACAATAGTCATTAACCCTAAACAAGGTCCTCTCCCTCAATCTCAAGCAACTGTGCATACGCACCCGCATTCGTGATCCGAGGAACACGAACACAATGAGAAAAACCAATCTCAAATCATATACTAAGATCCGGCTTAAACCAAAGCCCGCTAGTATAAACTGTCCGGACAGCAAACGTGCACAAGTGCGCGGATGCGAACGAACCCTGTCGCAAAACCATGCGACCTCTACTCATTTTGCCTAAAGGCGAATAGCTCTCTGTGTGGGACTCTAAAGACTCGACACTACGCTGGCAGTGGGTTTAACCACAGACCGCAAGCGGCACTAGCTGTACGTAACGGTCCCCAGGTAGATGTCGATAAGAAGACTGATGAGGTGAACCCCATCTGCACTCCTACTGAGCCTGTATGTGACAGTCTTCGTACAGTCCGGTCTGTTCGTCTGATACATCGCATGGCGGGCCTAGGGGGGCGGTGAACGTCAGTCCCCTAATAGCGGTACAAGTCGTGTCGGAGTGTAGCCCAGAACACCCTGAGATAACACTGGAAGCCGACCAGTATATCTCGCTTGCCCTGGCCAGGGACTACTCGTGTAATGGCTCTCCTGGACACAGCGCGATGCCAACCCCCAATACCGGGAGAGACGAATCCTGTCTAACCGTCACTGCCTCCAAGTGCTTCGGGACTGCACCCAAAAACTACCTGTTTGCACGACTCCTCTGAGCCGTGGTAGGGTAGTAATCAAAGTGCAGTGGGAACACACTCGAGGCGAAGTGACAGTGTCAAGTCAGCGGACTAAGCTGTACTCATGTCACCTGGGAACTGATAACTGACGATAGGTATATTACCAACCAACAGTTCCCGACGAGTCCTGTCCAGTGTACTCGTAACCTAACGAGCACCCGCATACTATCCCAAGTACGACGTACTAACGGCTGTGGGACAGACCGTCTCCCACACTGGGATGAGAATCGCATACGCTAGTCTACTCCGGAGTATCGATGCCCTGTCTCGATAGTCCAACGACCAGGGACCTGTATAAGGATGTGCTTATAGATTACCCAGCTCCCACGAGTGCGAGCGCCATCACAACGCTGGTAATCAAGCAAAGATCCTAAGGGCTCTACTAATATGTATACCAGCAATATGCTAAAAGAAACACATGCACATATTAAAGCAGAGACAAACCAAGTAGCATACTACCATTTCGAGCAAGATTGTATATACAACTGTGAATATCCTAAGCTTCCATTAAGTAATATACAAACTAGTATGATACAGTAATGGCCTCTAGGGCATATACACTAACAAGAGTCTTGTGTGATTCCCACTGTGCTTTGATTTTCTTCATACCACGTCCAAGAGGGCGTGCAAAAAGGTGGCTTTTGGGTACAGTCCCGAATCACATGGAGGCAATGAGCGATAGGAGGGGTTTCGTCTCTCCCGGTATAGGGAGTTGATGTTGCGCAGTGCTCGATTGGCTATAACAGGAATTCCTTGGCCAAGGCTGCTTTAGAGATTTACCGGTAAGTGTTACCATTAGTTTCTCGACCCGTTATGAGCCTCATATCGACACGACTTATCGAGTTATTGGGGTCTGACGTTCACCACCTCTAGACGAGATATGCGACATATCAGACGAACAGACCGGACTGTACGGTAGTGTTACTCGTTGGATTCACTGGAGTGTGAGCGGGCTTGCTCGTTGATATTCTGATCGCTCAATACCCGGGTGGCCTTTACGTTTAGCAGACCGCTTGCGGCTTGTGGGTGTTTGATATGATCATCACCTGTTGCCGGCGTATTGACGAGTCTTTAGAGTCCTACACAGGGGTTTCCTGGCTCAAGCGAAACGAAATAGGAGCGAATATGAGATATATGCGGGACCGAGAATAATACCAGTATGCGATACGGTATTCTATTCTCGCGATTTGTATCATCGGTCGGTTATATGTGATATAGCCGGGTTACCGAATCAAGTGTTGATTCGATACATTGATACACTTGATATTAGTCGGTTATATGCGATATGACCGGATCGTTAAATCAAGTGTTGATTTAATGATTTAATGTATAATTATATATTTGATATATTACTTTATATTAACTAGTATTGGTTCACTTAAGATTTGTTTTCTCACTAGTTTGTGCATAAGTGTATATATATATGATATATATTTTTGTACACATGTTTGTATCATGTTTGATGATACATACAAGTTGTGTGTATGAGACTTGAACCAACTCAAGGTTAAATTTGGGTTTACTATTTTCCTAGAAAATAATAAAAGAATTGATACTTTGGTCAAAGTTATCAAGCTTCATGAAGCTTGATAAGCATTGACAAAGTCAACCCTTTTGTCATTTGTGTAACCTAAGGGTTGGGTTAAATCTCTACATGAGTTAAGCATGAGGGCTTAACTCAACCATGGTGCCATCATTATTCATTTGGATAAGTTTCATTTTGGAAATAATTCATATCATTCTTTCTTCTTCTTCTTCATCTTCTTCAAGCTTGAAAAAGCTTGCTAGCTCCAATGGCATCATGAGAAAAAGAGTGAGAAATCTAATTCTAAAGTGAACCCACTTCCTATTTCTTCATCCTCTACTATTTGCCATGTAGTATAGGGTGTTCTCTGTAAGTCCACGTTGCCCACCCCGGTGCTTGCGGGGAGGCGGAAAACGGAATAAAAATCGGATTTTTATGAGCTTAGGCAACATGGACTAGACTTTGAAGGATCTTTGCTAAACAAAAACAAGCTAAAGCTAACGAAAACTAGCTAAGTGCTAGAAAGGTTATACCTTGGGCTTTATGTCCTTCTCTCCTTGCTCCTTGGAGTGGTGGAAGGAGGTCACCTTGGTCGTCTTCTCACGTCGAAGAAAGATCCACCCGAAAGCCTCAACCTTTGGCTTCAACTCCAAGCTAGAAGTAACTAGGGTGCAAGAAATGCTAATCCTTGAACCCTAGATGAGAGTAGAGATTATCAAGAGAGGGTTTTTCTCAAGCTCAAGTGTTTCTCAACACATGAGAGGGGAGAGCTTGAGGGAGAGGAAGAACAAGAGAGAGAATGTGAAAAATAGAATGAGAGAATAATATGAAGCCTTCTCTCATATATGTGAATTATTGTAATTAGAAAATTAGTGAGATAATTGTCATGGCGTAATCAAGACATGACCATTATCATTTCATTTTTAATGCAAATTGCAAGGATCAAAAAGCATCTTCCAAATGAAATGATGATGGTCAAAGTGTCAACCAAGGTCAAAGAGTCAAGGAGGTCAAATGGTCAACAACCATAACCATGCACAATTATAAAACTAATATCAATTAACCATAATACACACACAAGCATTAGGGTTAATAAAATGACAATGGTCATTAACCCTAATCAAAGTCCTCTCCCTCTGTCTCAAGCAACTGTGCATACGCACCCGTATTCGTGATCCGAGGAACACGAATACAATGAGAAAACCAATCCCAAATCATATACTATAATCCGGCATAAACCAAAGCCTGCTAGTATAAACTGTTTGGACAGCAAACGTGCACAAGTGCACGGATGTGAACGAACCCTGTCGCAAAACCATGCGACCTCTACTCATTTTTCCTGAAGGAGAATAGCTCTCTGTGTGGGACTCTAAAGACTCGATACTACGCTGGCAGTGGGTTTAACCACAGACCGCAAGCAGAACTAGCTGTACGTAACGGTCCCCAGGTAGATGTCGATAAGAAGACTGACGAGGTGAACCCCATCTGAACTCCTACTGAGCCTGTATGTGACAATCTCCGTACAGTCCGGTCTGTTCGTCTGATACATCGCATGGCGGGCCTAGGGGGTGGTGAACGTCAGTCCCCTAATAGCGGTACAAGTCGTGTCGGAGTGTAGCCCAGAACACCCTGAGATAACACTGGAAACCTACCAGTATATCTCTCTTGCCCTGGCCAGGGACTACTCGTGTAATGGCTCTCTTAGACACAGCGCGATGTCAACCCCCAATACCGGGAGAGACGAATCCTGTCTAACCGTCACTGCCTCCAAGTGCTTCGGGACTGCACCAAAAAAATACCTGTTTGCACGACTCCTTTGAGCCGTGGTAGGGTAGTAATCAAAGTGCAGTGGGAACACACTTGAGGCGAAGTGACAGTATCAAGTCAACGGACTAAGCTGTACTCATGTCACCTGGGAACTGATAACTGACGATAGGTATAGTACCAACCAATAGTCCCCGACGAGTCCTGTCCGGTGTACTCGTAACCTAACGAGCACCCGCATACTATCTCAAGTACGACATACTGACGGCTGTGGGACAGACCGTCTCCCACACTGGGATGAGAAGCGCATACGCTAGTCTACTCCGGAGTATCGATGCCCTGTCTCGATAGTCCAAGGACTAGGTACCTGTATAAAGATGTGCTTATAGATCACCCAGCTCCCACGAGTGTGAGCGCCATCACAACGCTGGTAATCAAGAAAAGATCCTAAGGGCTCTACTAATATGTATATCAACAATATACTAAAAGAAACACATGCACATATTAAAGTAGAGACAAACCAAGTAGCATACTACCATTTCGAGCAAGATTGTATATACAACTGTGAATATCCCAAGCTTCCGTCAAGTAATATACAAACTAGTATGATAGAGTAATGGCCTCTAGGGCATATACACTAACAATCTCCCACTTGCACTAAGGCCATGTACTGGCGTATCGAAGACCTATCATATCGATCAGCCGCTCGAACTGAGTCTGGGGCAAGACCTTGGTGAATGGATCTGCTGTGTTATCTTATGAAGCAACTCTCCGAACCTCGATCTCCTGGCGATCTACGATCTCCTGGCGATCTACCATCTCCCTGATCAGGTGATACCGCCTCTAGATGTGTCTGGATTTCTGATGGGACCTGGGTTCCTTCGCTAAAGCTATAGCCCCGTTGTTGTCGCAATACAGAGATATTGGGTCAACAATGGACGGAACCACCTGAAGTTCTCTCAAGAACTTCCTCATCCAGACAGCTTCTTTTGCGGCATCAGATGCAGCGATGTATTCCGCTTCCATAGTCGAGTCAGCAGCGGTTTCCTGTTTGGAGCTTGTCACGACCCGAAAGTACGGAACAAGACCGGCACTTAAACTACGAAACGTCTCGAGGCGTTCGTAATCTAAGAAAGCCGAAAACCCAGAAATCCAAACCAAGAAAAGTAGTAGAGTGAAGGAAAACCAATTTAAATCAAGTAGTTTTAATAGAATAAGCCGAATTATACGTTTTTAAAAACATCAAATATTTCCTAAAAATTTCGGCAGAGTCACCTTTGTAAATACTGGCCCACAAACGGGATACAACATGAATAGTTTACGAAATCAATAAAAAGGCATCCCCAAGCGGGAGCTAGGTCTTCGTCAATCGACAGTCACAACCACACAAGCAATATAATATACAACGCCAAGGGCGAGGATCAAAACTCAAAAGGAAACTCAAAGCCATAAGAAAACCACAGAAATAAAACGCGCGACTGTAAGGTCGAAAGAATAACACCACTGGTCTCTATCTCAAAAATAAATACATGTTTGGTTGATGGAACTTCTAGATACAACAGAATAATAATATACAAGATATATAATGGGGGTACGATACAAATAAACCCACCTACTAGCAAGTCACCCGAAAGAAGCAGTGCCAGTGAAGCCGTAATGAAAGCTGTACGACAAAACCTGCAAGGAATTGTGGCACAACGGGGGTGAGTTGCCAACTCGTGAGTAGAAAAACATCTACGAACAGAAACCGCATGAGCGACGCAATCCTAGGTCAACGATCATAATATATCCTCAAATATATATAACATGCAGCCTATAACAATGACTAGGGTAAATATCTAACCCGAGTGTAATCCCATGTGCCCGTGTCAGTGCCTCAGGTAGAAATATATCATATGAATGAGGTATGAATGCATGAAAACAGAATACATGTAAATGAAGAAACGGTTTTCATAATTTAGTGAGATTTCCTTTGTATTTTTAGAATGAGGTATCATAAATGAAATCTGCATCAACAGTGTCTAGCATCGACACAAAACATAAATCTCAATGTCTTAAAACCTCAGGCTCCAGCTATCCAGACTGGCCTGTATGATCAAATCTCAGTACCTCAATATCTCAAAATCTCAATGTCTCAATCTCAATATCTAGGGCGCCGTCAGTCCAGACCGGCCCCTACCATCCATCTCAAGACCACGACGGTATCCTCCGGATATCCGACGCAAGTAAAATCACCGGTAGGTAGTCTCCCCCTGCCAGGCTCATCGTCATCACCACGAGCTTCTTGCCCCGGGGTACCTTACCGGGTCCACCATGTACCCGAAACGGTTCATCCAACTCCTCGAATCGGGTCTCGAAATCCATCAGCAAACTCATGGTGGACGACTCATACATCATGGGAAAAACTGCGCTTTTCATTTAAAAAGAGAAAGAAGAAGTTTGTATATGTTTTGCGGTTTTCCCCAAATCCAGAAAATCTTATGGAAATGCGAATCCAAAACCTCAATAGCCCGTAAAAAGTGAATATATGCATGAGAATCCATGAATGCGGCATAACAATGAATAACAGTATGCATGAAGTAGCAGGTAATAACTACAATGTCTAAACTAACATATAAGGCAAGTACACTAATATCATGTCAAAACTACTAGCTAACAAGCTAAATGAAGCTATAATATTCTCTAAGTGTACGTGACATGGTAATTACCGATGAAGATGTGTGTGAGCCGGCAAGTAAGTGTACGTGGTACATACACATCATCGGTAATAGTGTGGGTGTCCTAACCACAAGATATCAACAGTAGAATATGAAGCATAATATAAGCATGTGATGCGGAGCGAACAACAATAATGAGCGGAAGCTGAATACTAGACGCAACGATAACTAATCTGCATTAACCTAATATAAGTCCTACAATGGTGCCTTTTGAAATAACACGAATCATGGGGTTTTAAAAATAGGGCTACGGTGTTTTTAAGAAAAGATACGTTTTTTGAAATATCCGTAGAATCCCTTGACTTGTCTTTTAAAATACGCATGATTCGTAAGTTTTGAAATAGGTAGGAACCGAATCTAATCTAACAACTAACTAAACAAAATGGCTAAGCTACAAGCTAGACTACAGGTAAGGAAACCGCCTAACATCTGAGTCGATACATATACATACCTGTATATATATTAGTCAGTGATCCCGCCTCAATAATATCATATCCGATACCATATCTATAATCAGACATCCCAAGTCAAGAGTGTGGATCAATCATCAAGATATAGCTCGTACGTAAATCCGTCGTACGGCATCCCCAATCTGGGTACGGGTCAATATCATATTCCTCACACTATTCCTCTGGTAACCTTTTTATCCAAGATCATTCTCTAGGGTACTAACCTATGTCTAGTACAATACTAATATCCTCAATATACTCATGATCTGACTACTGATCGACAATCTCGTACAAACTTATGCCGTCAGCACATAGCATCATCAAGGGTATATATCGCACGATACGGCATAATATCAATGTCCACCATTTTATTTATAACACTATTCACCCGTCTCGCCGCCCAAGATCCGCTATAACCCCAGGACGTACCTCAAGTACGAATCCTGCCATATCACCGATATCACAACCACAAAACAAATCTCACCGACTCAGCTCAATCCTAATATCATCCTCAAATCCGTTTATGAACACATAGTCCCATACCTATGTGAACACATAACTATAAAGAATCCCATGAGCACATATAAATAGGAATGTATGTAAGTATGTATGTGTGTATGTGTAGTGCAACACTACCCTAGGGTTCGCAACACTAAAATAATCCAACACACCAATATCCATCCTAAACATCGTTATTAAGCCCAAACAACATATAATATTTGTTGGTGTGTATACGCATCTATATATATCACCACGGACTGTGGGGGTGCTATACGCCATCCACCCGACTTCTCCCCGTAGATATAAATCTACTCACCTGGTCCTCGCTAGCCGGTGCCGACGTCGTCACGCGCTTGCGTGTCGTCTCGAAGTCCACATGGATACCTACATATCATAACGCACCGTATCGCATTATAATCCGACTCATGACCAAAACGACACATGAATCCCACATAGGTCAAAACCTATGGTTGCTTTCACAAATCGACCCAAAAACCCTCGACGTCGGCGTACAAACGCCAAACCATCGAGAAAACTCCCAACACACTCATTTATACAATTACAAGCACTAATTATAATATAAAATAGCTTAAAATTCACAAAACCCCAATTTCACTTAAAAGGTCATTTTTCCGAAAATCTAGCAAGCACAAATCACCGTTTTAGTACAAAACTCGATGTATAAACGAATATAACGGCCACAATATTCACTAAATGTCTTAAATAAGTCATACAAACAACTCCCATAATTTAATCTCGTTAAATTCCAAAACCCCTAAAATTCTAGTTTACAAAATACCTAAATTTTAACAATTTTATAGCAAAATGCACAAACTACAATTTAGATTGGATTTCCATGAACTAAAGTGTTAAACTACACTTAATAATGTAAATGAAGTCATGAAAAACCTAATTATATCTTTAATCCCATATTTTAATTAAATTTCTAAAACCTAGTTAGCAATATAGCTTAATTATAACAATATCAACCTAACCATTTGCAAACTAACAATTAAGTTGGGTTTTACAATTCCACAAGATGATAATCTACACTTGATTATCCTAATAGTGATGGTTAAACCCAAATTAGCTTCAAACCATATTCTTGAATTTTCCAATCATGCAATTTGAACCCATATAAAACCTAATTAACACTTAATTAAGCTAACACAAGCATTAATCAACAATTCAACAAAAAGGTCAAGATTTTTATACCTCACAACTCATTGATCCAACTTGAAATCTAGCCCCTCAAATTGCCATCTTGTTCCCTAGATCCATACTAGAATGGTCAAGTAAAAATGGGTAGGGATTAGATTATGATTTTGTGGAATTTTTGATGCATTTTGGATGATTTTTTGATGGAATTTTGAAGAGAAAAGAGAAGAAGAAATGAGAGGGCTGTTGTTGCTGCAGGTTTCAGCCAATGGGAAGAGGAAATGGGTGAGGGAGGAGAGAGAGTGAGGTGGAGAAAGTAACATCTAGTCAAAGTCCACTTTTGTTTCTTTCATTTTCTATTCTTTCCTTTTCTTTTCTTTTGAAAAAAGAGGTGATTGGAGAGAGGGAGAGGGGGAGTGCTGTCATGGTGGGGCCGACCACATGGGGAGAGGGAGAGAGGGTGAGGTGTGGGTGTGTGGGTTAGGGAAAAAGATAAATGTATTACCCCAATTCCCATCAACACTAATTTCACCGAAAGAAGCCTTTTTCTTCGATATTTTCTAAACCGTTTTGGCAAACGATTTCGTTTCAAAAACCATGTGATAGGATTTTATTTAATGTTTTATTATGTGCAAAATTTGTTTCAACTCATTCCAATTTGTAATTTTCCCTAATTAAATATATTAGTGACGGCTTAAAATAATAATAAAATAATTTTTTTCAGAAAATTTGAAATTTCACCAGTGGCTCAATAAACACCAAATACTAGTAATTACCTAGCTAGAATATGTATATTTAATTTTTATAATAAAATATTTGTATTTTGACTTTTTACAGAAAATCCCCTAATTTTACCGATTTTTTTGAAATTTCACCGAAACGATTTTCAAAACGTTACAATCTTCCCCCCTTAAAGAAATTCGGTCCCCGAATTTAAATTCAAACTCCCCCCAAATACAAAAACATCTAAGCAAAACCATCAAGTCGTCGGGGCTCCGAAATCATAAGTACATAATACGCATCATAGCGCAATACATGCGCATGAGTAATGGGCAAATAACTCAAAATCAAAACCCCGTCAAGCATCTCGCAATCATCGGAGTCACGGTAAAGACACAAATGTCAAATCCAATACAAAACCAATATGATATAACTCGAAACTATACATGTAAATATCAAATCTATATATGTAAATATTTGAATGAAATGAATGCCAAATATATTCAGGTACTGTCCTCTGACTAGTCCTGCCCAGTACGAAAACACATAGCAAATATCATAAAAACGTACTGCTCTATAGAAAAATCAATCCTAAATACGCGTATGAATACTACATGCGTCTGGTGAGCACGAAAATCAAAATCCATACATGTGCCATCCAAGTGCACAGAAACAAGATCTAAGTGCATCGGGTGTGCACGAAACATCTGTCGTAGGCAACATGTGTGCCTGACAGCAAAATCAGGTGCATCTGACATGCACGAAAAATCTCGATTTAGTGCATCTGGTGTGCACCAAAATCACACTTCAAAACATATGCCCAACATGAGCGAAAATCCAAATCAGGTGCATCCATCGTGCACGAAATCATGAAATCCAATATCAAGTGCCGAACATGCGCAAAATCAAATCAGGTGCACAAGGTGCATAAAACAAATATCGAACAACACCATCGAAATCAAAGTCCAGTGAATCTAAATGCACAACATACGTAACACTGCACTGCAAGCATATATGAACTATACCGCGTGCAAAAACCAAATCGTGTGCGTATATACGCACAAAATCAACTCAAATGCCTAAAACCGTAAAATCACAAACATGTGAAACCAACCACGAAAACGATATCAAGTGCAACAATATGCAAAGATCGTAAATCCTCAATCATCAAAATCAAATCATGCGAATAAATCACCCAAAACATCGAAATCAATAATGGCGGAATAGTACCGCTCAAGCTCATCCTCTAAGAATCTCGGGCCAACTGTCGCGGTCACTAATGGGACGTCTTGTCGATGATCATGAGCTCTGGCCTGCTGTTGTGCGTAACAATGACCACTCCTGGGTCATGGTCTTCTTGTAATTCATTCCAGAAAGGTCCTGTCGGGATCTCTCCCAAATCTCGTCTCTGCCGAACTGTCCGAGAGTCATCGTCCCTTACTAGATCTGTTCTCATTCCGGAAGGGCTGCATACTCATCGCGACTCCTTCTGGAAGGTATATCCAAGTATAATGCCTCGGCATACGTATCGCATCCCTGATGTCGGCGGTGGGGAACGTCATCATATCCAGATCTTGTACGAACCTCTTACTCCATTTTTCTAATATCGACTGCTCTGGACTCGTCTCGTCGTGGCTGCATGGACTGAGCTCCAATGACTATCCTCGTATCTGAAGTCTTCCAAGAAATGCATCTCACCACCTAGAATCCAAATTAAGTCGAGCCATCCGATCGAGTCGTCAAAACCTCATAATCCCCCAAGAGCTCAACATCTTGGGCACAGTTTAATAGTATCGAGTACATACCACAGCATCGGTGGTCCAGCCGTAGAAGGGCAAACCCAAGCCTCACTAATGGCGCCGTAGAACCGCCGCAAACCCGAAGGTTCAAAGGCTTTCACACGGTCATTAAGTCGAGTTAGGGTTTCATTCTTCTAGAGGGACCATAGAATTGCCTGCATGTCCTTCCGACTACTTTAAACTTGGAATGATAGGTTTCTGTCATTCGATCGTCTCTGTCGACTCTCAACATCTCCGCGTGAAGTCGTCTCTAGCTGGAATCAATCTATCTGATGACCTCGCATCGGGGTAGGCGAACGAACCACCTGTCCTAGTCATTCATCCTCGAGTGACTAGCGACCTTCTATCATCCCTTGGTACAATCTCGTACTACAATAGCTCCAACATATAGGGCGATATCTCGTCACTCGCAGCAGCAACTGGCTCACTCGTCTGCACGCTGAACAGTGCCTCGGCCATCATGAATAAGCAATACACCAACGGTCATCAAAATCTGGCTGGCCTCTGTCGATGGCCCAATCCTCTGGTACAGATCGGCACGTCCGAGAAATCTCATAAAGGCGATCCGCCAAACCCTCGTGGCGCAAAACACAGTAAAAGACACATCTCCGCAATCGTGTGTCGCCAAAATTACGCCCTGGACAGTCCTCGTTCGTGACGAGCTTGTGCTGACCGCAATTCTAACCGTAGCTCTCCTTGCCCGTAATCATGGCAGCAAACCGTAACTGGTACCGATGAAGCTAGATCAGGAATGAATATAATACTGAACAAAGAAATTTACATCCTAAGGCTTCTTAAGTGGAGTAGCGTATCGTAAGTATGCCGCGGAACATACCCACGGTACGTCACTCTACTTTAGTCACCTATTCCATCAACCAAGGGTCATCCTATGCTCCGAAGGTAAAACCTAACGCTCTGATACCAACTTTGTCACGACCCGAAAGTACGGAACATGACCGGCACTTAAACTACGAAACGTCTCGAGGCGTTCGTAATTTAAGAAAGCCGAAAACCCAGAAATCCAAACCAAGAAAAGTAGTAGAGTGAAGGAAAACCAATTTAAATCAAGTAGTTTTAATAGCATAAGCCGAATTATGCGTTTTTAAAAACATCAAATATTTCCTGAAAATTTCGGCAGAGTCACCTTTGTAAATACTGGCCCCCAAACGGGATACAACATGAATAGTATACGAAATCAATAAAAAGGCATCCCCAAGTGGGAGCTAGCTCTTCGTCAATCGACGGTCACAACCACACAAGTAATATAATATACAACGCCAAGGGCGAGGATCAAAACTCAAAAGGAAACTCAAAGCCACAAGAAAACCACAGAAATAAAACGCGCGACTGTAAGGTCGAAAGAATAACACCACTGGTCTCTATCTCAAAAATAAATACATGTTTGGTTGATGGAACTTCTAGATACAACAGAATAATAATATACAAGATATATAATGGGGGTACGATACAAATAAACCCACCTACTAGCAAGTCACCCGAAAGAAGCAGTGCCAGCGAAGCCGAAATGAAAGCTGTACGGCAAAACCTGTAAGGAGCTGTGGCACAACGGGGGTGAGTTGCCAACTCGTGAGTAGAAAAACATCTACGAACAGAAACCGCATGAGCAACGCAAACCTAGGTCAACGATCATAATATATCCTCAAATATATATAACATGCAGCCTATAACAATGACTAGGGTAAATATCTAACCCGAGTGTAATCCCATGTGCCCGTGTCAGTGCCTCAGGTAGAAATATATCATATGAATGAGGTATGAATGCATGAAAAAAGAATACATGTAAATGAAGAAACGGTTTTCATAATTTAGTGAGATTTCCTTTGTAATTTTAGAATGAGATATCATAAGTGAAATCTGCATCAACAGTGTCTAGCATCGACACAAAACATAAATCTCAATGTCTTAAAACCTCAGGCTCCGGCTATCCAGACTGGCCTGTATCATCAAATCTCAGTACCTCAATATCTCAAAATCTCAATGTCTCAATCTCAATATCTAGGGCACCGTCAGTCCAGACCGACCCCTACCATCCATCTCAAGACCATGACAGTATCCTCCGGATATCCGACGCGTCAGGTAAAATCACCGGTAGGTAGTCTCCCCCTGCCAGGCTTATCGTCATCACCACGAGCTTCTTTCCTCGGGGTACCTTACCGGGTACACCATGTACCCGAAACGGTTCATCCAACTCCTCGAATCGGGTCTCGAAATCCATCAGCAAACTCATGGTGGACGACTCATACATCATGGGAAAAAACACGCTTTTCATTTAAAAACAGAAAGAAGAAGTTTGTATATGTTTTGCGGTTTTCTCCAAATCCAGAAAATCTCATGGAAATGCGAATCCAAAACCTCAATAGCACGTAAAAAGTGAATATATGCATGAGAATCCATGAATGCGGCATAACAATGAATAACAGAATGCATGAAGTAGCAGGTAATAACTACAATGTCTAAACTAACATATAAGGCAAGTACACTAATATCATGTCAAAACTACTAGCTAACAAGCTAAATGAAGCAATAATATTCTCTAAGTGTACGTGACATGGCAATTACCGATGAAGATGTGTGTGAGCCGGCAAGTAAGTGTACGTGGTACATACGCATCATCGGTAATGGTGCTGGTGTCCTAACCATAAGATATCAACAGTAGAATATGAAGCATAATATAAGCATGTGATGCGGAGCGAACAACAATAATGAGCGGGAGCTGAATACTAGACGCAACGATAACTAATCTGCATTAACCTAATATAAGTCCTACAATGGTGCCTTTTGAAATAACACGAATCGTGGGATTTTGAAAATAGGGCTACGGTGTTTTTAAGAAAAGATACGTTTTTTGAAATATCCGTAGAATCCCTTGGCTTGTCTTTTATAATACGCACGATTCGTAAGCTTTGAAATAGGTAGGAACCGAATCTAATCTAACAACTAACTAAACTAAAGGGCTAAGCTACAAGCTAGACTACAGGTAAGGAAACCGCCAAACATCTGAGTCGATACAAATACATACCTGTATATATATTAGTCGGTGATCCCGCCTCAATAATATCATATGCGATACCATATCTATAATCAGACATCCCAAGTCAAGAGTGCGGATCAATCAACAAGATATAGCTCGTACGTAAATCCGTCGTACGGCATCCCCAATCTGGGTACGGGTCAATATCATATTCCTCACACTTTTCCTCTGGTATCTTTTTTATCCAAGATCATAGTCTAGGGTACTAACCTATGTCTAGTACAATACTAATATCCTCAATATACTCATGATCTGACTACTGATCGACAATCTCGTACAAACTGATACCGTCAGCACATAGCATCATCAAGGTTATATATCGCCCGATACGGCATAATATCAATATCCTAGCATATCATGCCTCATATCATGATCACATGTCGACCATTTTATTTATAACACTATTCACCCGTATCGCCGCCCCAAGATCCGCTATAACCCCAGGACGTACCTCAAGTACGAATCCTGCCATATCACCGATATCACAACCATAAAAGAAATCTCACCGACTCAGCTCAATCCCAATATCATCCTCAAATCCGTTTGTGAACACATAGTCCTATACCCATGTGAACACATAACTATAAAGAATCCCATGAGCACATATAAATAGGAATGTATGTAAGTATGTATGTGTGTATGTGTAGTGCAACACTACCCTGGGGTTCGCAACACTAAAATAATCCAACACACCAATATCCATCCTAAATATCGTTATTAAGCCCAAACAACATATAATAATTGTTGGTGTGTATACGCATCCATATACATCACCACGGACTGTGGGGGTGCTATACGCCATCCACCCGACTTCTCCCCGTAGATATAAATCTACTCACCTGGTCCTCGCTAGCCGGTGCCGATGTCGCCACGTGCTTGCTTGTCGTCTCGAAGTCCACATGGGTACCTACATATCATAACGCACCGTATCGCATTATAATCCGACTCATGACCAAAACGACACATGAATCCCATATAGGTCAAAACCTATGGTTGCTTTCACAAATCGACCCAAAAACCCTCGACGTCGGCGTACAAACGCCAAACCATCGAGAAAACTCCCAACACACTCATTTGTACAATTACAAGCACTAATTATAATATAAAATAGCTTAAAATTCACAAAACCCCAATTTCACTTAAAAGGTCATTTTTCCGAAGATCTAGCAAGCACAAATCACCGTTTTAGTACAAAACTCGATGTATAAACGAATATAGCGGCCACAATATTCACTAAATGTCTTAAATAAGTCATAAAAACAACTCCCATAATTTAATCTCGTTAAATTCCAAAAACCTTAAAATTCTAGTTTACAAAATACCTAAATTTTAACAATTTTATAGCAAAATGCACAAACCACAATTTAGGTTGGATTTCCATGAACTAAAGTGTTAAACTACACTTAATAATGTAAATGAAGTCATGAAAATCCTAATTAGATCTTTAATCCCATATTTTAGTTAAATTTCTAAAACCTAGTTAGCAATATAGCTTAATTATAACAATATCAACCTAACCATTTGCAAACTAACAATTAGGTTGGGTTTTACAATTTCACAAGATGATAATCTACACTTGATTATCCTAATAGTGATGGTTAAACCCAAATTAGCTTCAAACCATATTCTTGAATTTTCCAATCATGCAATTTGAACCCATATAAAACCTAATTAACACTTAATTAAGCTAACACAAGCATTAATCAACAACTCAACAAAAAGGTCAAGATTTTTATACCTCACAACTCATTGGTCCAACTTGAAATCTAGCCACTCAGATTGCCATCTTGTTCCCTAGATCTATACTAGAATGGTCAAGTAAAAATGGGTAGGGATTAGATTTTGATTTTGTGGAATTTTTGATGCATTTTGGATGATTTTTTGATGGAATTTTGAAGAGAAAAGAGAAGAAGAAATGAGAGGGCTGTTGTTGCTGCAGGTTTCAGCCAAGGGGAAGAGGGAATGGGTGAGGGAGGAGAGAGAGTGAGGTGGAGAAAGTAACATCTAGTCAAATTCCACTTTTGTTTCTTTCATTTTCTATTCTTTCCTTTTCTTTTCTTTTGAAAAAAGAGGTGATTGGAGAGAGGGAGAGGGGGAGGGCTGTCATGGTGGGGACGACCACATGGGGAGAGGGAGAGAGAGGGTGAGGTGTGGGTGTGTGGGTTAGGGAAAAAGATAAATGTATTACCCCAATTCCCATTAACACTAATTTCACCGAAAAAAGCCTTTTTCTTCGATATTTTCTAAACCGTTTTGGCAAACGATTTCGTTTCAAAAACCACGTGATAAGATTTTATTTAATGTTTTATGATATAAAAAATTTGTTTCAACTCATTCCAATTTGTAATTTTCCCTAATTAAATATATTAGTGACGGCTTAAAATAATAATAAAATAATTTTTTTCAGAAAATTTGAAATTTCACCAGTGGCTCAGTAAACACCAAATACTAGTAATTACATAGCTAGAATATGTAAATTTAATTTTTATAATAAGATATTTGTATTTTAACTTTTTACAGAAAATCCCCTTATTTTACCGATTTTTTTGAAATTTCACCGAAACGATTTTCAAAACGTTACAGACCTCTTCCAACACACCGCCCCTCCATTGAGGGTAAAGACAAAACCCGACATAGACTTGGAATCATCCTTGTCACTCTGGAAGCTGGAGTCAGCAAAGGACTCAATCTGAAGGTCTTTTCCGCCATACACCAGGAACATCTCCTTAGTCCTTCTCAGGTACTTGAGAATGTTCTTTACTGCTATCAAATGTTTCTCCCCAGGGTTTGACTGATACCTGCTTACCACACTCAGTGCATAAGCCACATCCGGTCTGGTACACAACATCGCATACATTATAGAGCCTACCGAAGAAGCGTAGGGTATAATAGACATGCGATCCCTCTCCAAATCAGTCTTGGGAGACATCTCTTTGGAGAGGGTGATCCCGTGACAAGCCGGTAGATTACCGCTCTTGGAATCTTCCATACTGAATCTCTTCAGTATGGTGTCAATGTACCTGGACTGTGAAAGTCCTAATATCCTCTTTGATCTGTCACGGTAGATCCGGATACCCAGAATGTATGAGGCATCACCCAGGTCTTTCATGGAGAACCTGTGTGACAAGAACCCCTTGACAGATTGTAGCATACGAATGTCATTTCTAATTAAGAGAATGTCATCCACGTATAAAACGAGGAATACTACAGTTCTCGCTACAAATCTACAATAGATGCATGGTTCATCTGGATTTTTGATAAAGCCAAATTCCTTGACCGTCTCATCAAAACAGATGTTCCAACTCCGCGATGCCTGCTTTAGTCCAGAAATGGACTTAAGCAACTTGCATACCTTTCCGCTACTCCCACTCTGAATGAAACCCTCTGGCTGATCCATATAGACACACTCCTCTAAATGTCCATTTAGAAAAGCTGTCTTTATGTCCATCTGCCAAATCTCATAATCGTAGAAGGCAGCAATGGCAAGAAGGATCCGAATGGATTTCAGCATAGCTACTGGAGAAAAAGTTTCGTCATAGTCCAAACCAGGTCGCTGACGAAAACCCTTTGCAACCAGTCTAGCTTTATAGGTCTCAACCTGTCCATCTACACCAATCTTCCTTTTGAAGATCCACTTGCATCCTACGGGTTTTACCCCGTCTGGAGCAATGTCCAACGTCCATACTTTGTTGGTGTACATAGACTCCATTTCGGTCTGCATTGCATCCAGCCATTTTTCCGAGTCGACGCTCTGAATGGCTTGCTGGAAGCTAGTAGGCTCATCACAATCTATGATGCAATCCTCTCTATCCCCGTCAATGAGAAAACCGTAGTATCTCTCGGGCGGATGAGACTGCCTACTACTCCTGCGGAGTGGCGTGGGAATGTCCTGATCTTTCAAACCCTCTGGTACTACTAAGCTTTCAGTAATAGATCGTGGTTCTGGAATTTCTTCCAGTTCTATTGCGCTCCCACTTAATTCTTTTTCTATGAACTGGTGTTCTAGAAAGTGGGCATGGCGAGAAACAAAAACCTTTTGTTCCTCTTCGCAATAGAAGCAATATCCCTTGATGTTCTTTGGATATCCCACAAACTTACACTGTACTGAGCGTGCCTAGAGCTTGTCCGCATGCTTCTTTTTTACAAAAGATGGACATCCCCATGTCTTAATGTGATTAAGATAGGGTCTCTTCCCACACCATATCTGATATGGTGTAGTAGGCACAGTCTTAGTTGGAACTCGGTTAAAAAGGTATGCAGCTGATTCTAGCGCATAACCCCAGAACGATCGCGGCAACTCAGTGTTACTCATCATGGACCGTACCATATCCACTAGGGTTCGGTTCCGTCTCTCTGATACACCGTTATGTTGCGGAGTGTATGGAGGAGTAAGCTGAGAGAGAATTCCATTCTCTTTTAAGTAACCCAGGAACTCGGCACTCAAGTATTCACCACCTCGATCAGATCTCAGTGCCTTGATACTTTTTCCTGTTTGTTTTTCTACTTCATTCTTAAATTCCTGGAATTTTTCAAAAGCCTCGGATTTATGTTTCATTAAGAAGACATAACCGTACCTTGAAAAATCATTCGTAAAAGTAATGAAGTAAGAATAACTGCTTCGCGCATGTGTAGACATTGGACCGCACACGTCGCTGTGTACGAGTCCCAAGAGCTCGCTCACTCTTACTCCGTGTCCAGTGAACGGAGTCTTTGTCATCTTTCCTTTGAGACAGGATTGACAAGTTGCATACGATTGATATTCGAACGGATCCAAATATCCTTCTGTGTGTAACTTAGTCAACCTTCTCTCATTGATGTGACCCAGTCTACAATGCCATAAGAAAGTTTTATTGATTTCTGGAGACATTCTTTTGTGTGTATTCTGGACATTGAAAATCTATGGTTGGTTTAACACGTATATACCGTTGTTCAATGTACCTGACCCAATCAAAACTTGATTAAGGTGAATGTTCACTACATTACTTACAAATGCAAATTCATAACCTTCTTTAGATAATAAAGATACAGAAATGAAATTACAGGTTGCATTTGGTATATAACAACAACTACGCAAAACCAAAAAATGTCTATCCGACAATCCCAGGTTATAGTCCTCCACGACCTCAGCATCCATGCTAGCACCATTTGCAACTCTGAGGGTCATGTCACCTGCCTTCAAAACTCTACACTTTCTCAACGCCTGCAAAGAATTACAGATATGAGATCCTGATCCGGTATCCAATACCCAGGAAGTAGAGTTTATCGATAGACAGTTTTCAATAACATACACACCTGAAGCTGAAGCTGCAACTCGCTTCAAATCCTATGTTCTGGCTTTCCAAGCCTTGCAATCCTGTTTCCAGTGACCACTTTTGTGACAATAGAAGCATTCTTCCTTCCCCACCAGCTTTCCCGCTATCTTTGTTGCTTTTCCTTTTCCCTTCGTATCCACTTTACTAACACCGCCTCTTGGTTTGGCGGGGGCTTTCTTCTTCTTACCCTTGGCTTTCGCCCTGGATCTAGAAGAGGAAGATCCTCCTACAAACAAAGTGGATGTCTCCCTACCTTTCTGTAGGGTGCCCTCAGCACTCCTCAACATGTTCAGAAGTTCGGAAAGTTCAACCTCCTTTCCTTGCATGTTGAAGTTAAGAATAAACTGGGCGTAAGTGGAAGGAAGGGACTGGAGAATCAAATCAGTATAGAGTTCATTCTCCAACGTGGTCCCAAGGTCCGCGAGCTCCTCAATGTAGCCAATCATTTTAAGCACGTGTTCCGCTACCGATGATCCGACGGCCAACCTTGCCGAAAACAACTTCTTCGACACTTCGTATCTTGCGATACGAGACTGCTCTCCATACAGTTCTTTTGTATGGAGAAATATGGACTCTAGGTCCATATTCTCGTGCCTCCTCTGATGTTCGTTGTCCATCGAGGCTAGTACGAGGCATTTGGCCTTCGCGCTATCTATCTCTCATGTCTTACGGATTTCCTTATCCGCGACGCCGGAGGTGGGACCTGGGACGGGGGGAGCTTTGATGGTAAGGACATACCCCAACTTGTCGTAAGTGATTGCCATCTTGACATTCCTGAGCCAATCTTTATAGTTTGGCCCTGTCAATATGTTTTTATCTAGTAATAACTTAAGTCCGGTCATGTTGAATGGTCGCTGCAATTAGGAGAGAGAAAAGAAACACTTTAGTATGATGCTCTTGCAAGTTAAGAGTGGTTTTTAATTTGTCTAAACTGGATGGCTCCCACTGTCTCTCGAATCCCTTCTCAAACCGTAAAGAAAGGATTAGTCAGGATCACTCTCACTGTACAATACTTGCTTAACCGTTCAGCCAGGCCAGTGTCGGTACTTCCAGGGAGGTTTTCCAAAACAACTTCTTCGACACTTCGTATCTTGCGATACGAGACTGCTCTCCATACAGTTCTTTTGTATGGAGAAATATGGACTCTAGGTCCATATTCTCATGCCTCCTCTGATGTTCGTTGTCCATCGAGGCTAGTACGAGGCATTTGGCCTTCGCGCTATCTATCTCTCATGTCTTACGGATTTCCTTATCCGCGACGCCGGAGGTGGGACCTGGGACGGGGGGAGCTTTGATGGTAAGGACATACCCAACTTGTCGTAAGTGATTGCCATCTTGACATTCCTGAGCCAATCTTTATAGTTTGGCCCTGTCAATATGTTTTTATCTAGTAATAACTTAAGTCCGGTCATGTTGAATGGTCACTGCAATTAGGAGAGAGAAAAGAAACACTTTAGTATGATGCTCTTGCAAGTTAAGAGTGGTTTTTAATTTGTCTAAACTGGATGGCTCCCACTGTCTCTCGAATCCCTTCTCAAACCGTAAAGAAAGGATTAGTCAGGATCACTCTCACTGTACAATACTTGCTTAACCGTTCAGCCAGGCCAGTGTCGGTACTTCCAGGGAGGTTTTCCAACACTTTCGCCAAGTTCCTTAAGTAAGTAACCTATTTTCCCTGTGGGCGTAGCCCCGCTAACACCTTTCTAGACACCTACTAAGTTTATAGCATTGATCGTTAAGTGAGAGTTTTCCCAAGGAGTAGCATATACTCACAGTAGGATCGGGATCCAAATATCATCGCGTGATAAAACCGAAGGAATCCAACCAGAATTATCACACTCCAAATGGTATGCAGCGCTAGAAAGTTTCAGTACTTATGAAACTCCCGATGTGGATTTTTGCCCCATGCTCTTATGACCTTGACTTTGGCTAAAATATCATAAGTCACATGTCAAGTTCTGCCCGTCATTCTCCTGGTTAATTTGGACCCACCCGTACCTACCTTTGACTTTGGCCAAAATGGCAGCACGACAGTCCCAAACCAACGCATCTATCAATGCTGCACATGAATACCCAATAGCTACCAATCACTATGCCATGACTTTGGCCAAAATACATAGCTTGAATACTTTTTGACCATTCATGTGGAATGACGGAGGGCTACGAATGGTTTTGGCGAAACCGTGAACGTAGTGAACTTGATCTAATCGATGGAACGAGATAGCTTTTAAAAGGAGTGGTTCAAGCTCCGCGTTTAAAAGTTTAGTTTTGAAAAGAACCGAGTGGTTTTCAAAGTGTTCCAATCGACTTTTACTTGGTTTATTTTCTTGCATTAGTTCTTTTAATGCGTCCCATCATTTAATCCTACCATTGCAGAAAACAACCAAAATATGACGTACGCTTATGCCATTCGCATTCGCCACGGGACCCCGTCATCACCCGTTAGGTTACTTAACTAACGACAGAGCGGGGGCTGGGCTAGCGCGGCTGTAAAACATAAGCAACGCCTAAATAGTTATCATATATAAATATATAGCAATGATAGACATTACAGATCACAGATGAATACATTGGATATACTAGGAATCCGCAATCCGTTCGAGCCTGCAACGAAAAGCGGATTACACGGTCGCGGTGAATAGACAATACCCCACCCAAGACCCCTACGGGTGCGGCAAACTACTCGCCAAGTACCCGAAGCGAAGCAACCTCCCTCAACACCGTGAGTAGGCCACTCGGCACTTTGAGATACCCGGTAGTTTGTGCACCCCCTCCATGGGTCTATCCTAGGAGCAAAAACAATAAAAAGAATTATACAATGACGGCTACAACCCCGACCCGGTTGTGCGGCCAAACAAATAATAATATTACATCAATTACATGTTACAATGAATGAAAGAAAAGCAACACTCATCTCACATCCACCCCGGCTATTCATCCGCGACAATCCAACCCATTCATATACACATACCAGCATCAATCACAGATCACAGATATGTATAACCCCGGCTAATCGACATATAGCGATTAACCGACGTTCAATACATATAAACATCACAGATATAACCTTTTAGTCAAAGTGTATTGAAGTTCGAAAAAAATACGGATTTATAGGCCCCCAAAAACAAATTTCTATTCTGGAAAACCTCGGCACATATAAACCATCTTAAAAATCCTAAAACCAAGCCAGAAATACACTGCACCAAACTCGACCAAGTGAAGAGCCAAGACGGCCGCGGTTGCGCGGCAATAGCTTGCTATTGCCGCGGAACCACGGCACTTTGGTCGATTCACTGGATCGTTTTTGGTGGCTTTCTTCACAAAACCCTCAGATGATTTTTGGAGTATAAATTATTTTGTTTTGACCAGAAAAAAATTTAACAGAAACTTAGGGTTTTGAAAACTCGGTTTTTCGATTTTTCCGATTCGAACTTCGATACACTTTACTACCTAGCTAGTTTATGTTTAGTTAGGCTCTGATACCACTGTAAGTCTATGTTGCCCACGCTGGTGCTTGCGGGGAGACGGAAAACGGAATAAAAATCGGATTTTTATGAGCTTAGGCAAAATGGACTAGACTTTGAAGGATCTTTACTAAACAAAAACAAGCTAAAGCTAACTAGAAACTAGCTAAGTACTAGAAAGGTTATACCTTGGGCTTTTTGTCCTTCTCTCCTTGCTCCTTGGAATGGTGGAAGGAGGTCACCTTGGTCGTCTTCTCACGTCGAAGAAAGATCCACCCGAAAGCCTCAACCTTTGGCTTCAACTCCAAGCTAGAAGTAACTAGGGTGCAAGAAATACTAATCCTTGAACCCTAGATGAGAGTAGAGATTATCAAGAGAGGGTTTTTCTCAAGCTCAAGTGTTTCTCAACACATGAGAGGGGAGAGCTAGAAGGATGGAAGAACAAGAGAGAGAATGTGAAAAATAGAATGAGAGAATAATATGAAGCCTTCTCTCATATATGTGAATTATTGTAATTAGAAAATTAGTGAGATAATTGTCATGGCTTAATCAAGACATGACCATTATCATTTCATTTTTAATGCAAATTGCAAGGATCAAAAAGAATTTTCCAAATGAAATGATGATGGTCAAAGTGTCAACCAAGGTCAACAAGTCAAGGAGGTCAAATGGTCAACAACCATAACCATGCACAATTATAAAACTAATATCAATTAACCATAATACACACACAAGCATTAGGGTTAATAAAATGACAATAGTCATTAACCCTAATCAAAGTCCTCTCCCTCTGTCTCAAGCAACTGTGCATACGCACCCGTATTCGTGATCCGAGGAACACGAATACAATGAGAAAAACCAATCCCAAATCATATACTAGGATCCGGCTTAAACCAAAGCCCGCTAGTATAAACTGTCCGGACAGCAAACGTGCACAAGTGCGCGGATGTGAACGAACCCTGTCGCAAAACCATGCGACCTCTACTCATTTTGACTAAAGGCGAATAGCTCTCTGTGTGGGACTCTAAAGACTCGACACTACGCTGGCAGTGGGTTTAACCACAGACCGCAAGCGGAACTAGCTGTACGTAACGGTCCCCAGGTAGATGTCAATAAGAAGACTGACGAGGTGAACCCCATCTGAACTCCTACTGAGCCTGTATATGACAATCTCCGTACAGTCCGGTCTGTTCGTCTGATACATCGCATGGCGGGCCTAGGGGGGCGGTGAACGTCAGTCCCCTAATAGCGGTACAAGTCGTGTTGGAGCGTAGCCCAGAACACCCTGAGATAACACTGGAAACCTACCAGTATATCTCGCTTGCCCTGGCCAGGGACTACTCGTGTAATGGCTCTCCTGCACACAACGCAATATCAACCCGCAATACCGGGAGAGACGAATCCTGTCTAACCGTCACTGCCTCCAGGTGCTTCGGGACCGCACCTAAAAACTACCTGTTTGCACGACTCCTTTGAGCCGTGGTAGGGTAGTAATCAAAGTGCAGTGGGAACACACTTGAGACGAAGTGACAGTGTCAAGTCAACGGACTAAGCTGTACTTATGTCACCTGGGAACTGATAACTGACGATAGGTATAATACCAACCAACAGTCCCCGACGAGTCCTGTCCAGTGTACTCGTAACCTAACGAGCACCCGCATACTATCTCAAGTACGACGTACTGACGGCTGTGGGACAGACCGTTTCCCACACTAGGATGAGAAGCGCATACGCTAGTCTACTCCAGAGTATTGATGCCCTGTCTCGATAGTCCAACGACTAGGGACCTGTATAAGGATGTGCTTATATATCACCCATCTCCCACGAGTGAGAGCGCCATCACAACGCTGGTAATCAAGAAAAGATCCTAAGGGCTCTACTAATATGTATATCAACAATATGCTAAAAGAAACACATGCACATATTAAAGTAGTGACAAACCAAGTAGCATACTACCATTTCGAGCAAGATTGTATATACAACTGTGAAAATCCCAAGCTTCCATCAAGTAATATACAAACTAGAATGATACAGTAATGGCCTCTAGGGCATATACACTAACATTCTCTTCACAAAGTTTTTGACCGAGTGAAGAAATACCTTGAGTTTGAGTCTCCCCGACGTAGATCATCTTCGGCCTCGAAGTCAATGACCTAGCCCGATCATTTCTCCGACAAAACCATTTCTAGAGTTCGGGATCCAATGATCGCAGCGGAGGGACGTCAACACGGAGCTAAAGAAGTGGTGGACCGGATCTACAAAGGTTGTAATCCCTTTCACTTAGTAGCAAAGTCGTTTGCTTGCTTTCTTTTCGCCTTTACTTCTAGTTAACGATCTATATTAGGGTTTCTCGGCACCGGAAAATTTTTGTTTGGCATGGTTGATGCCTTGTGGAACCTCTTGAGTGTGCCTAGGAACCCTACAGGTTGTAGCGTAAAACGCTTTTATATCGATTAGTGCGATATCGGGTTTTTAAGTCTTTTAATACCTGCTGTGATATGGAGAATTTAGTGTTTGACCAAACAAAATTATAGAGATGTACTAGTGAACCTGAGACACCACCTGAGACACGGGGACCACCTCATTGGCCGGGGCCGGCGACCCTAGGGCGAAATCCGGCGACGCCGGCTAGGTAGGAGGGGGTTGGGGTTGGTCTTCTGTGGGTAGTTGTCTGTTGTTGGTTAGGGGTGTTTGGTACTGTTTACCTTTTTAGTAAATTCAGTATGCAAAATCTGGGTTCGATTACCTATAATCTAGTGTTTTGAGTCCACGTGATACGTATTGCCACACGAGTCGTGAGCTTGTGCTGCTGCTGTACTCAGTTAGGTTTTGAGGTATCGTTGCGCACGTTAGCCACTAGACGTACACTCGCGAGTTAGTTTAGTGTGTTGGTGCGTTATTTAATACATAGTTTTGCGTTATATTGATCGATTCTGAGATGTTCGCATTATTTCTTGTGTTTGTGAAAATATAGCATCGCAAGCGGGGACTTCGGACGCTGCGAACAAGGGGAAGCAGGTGGTCGGATATTCTTAGCTGGAGACCAATGTGAGTAGATTTAACATCTACGGGGAAATCGCCCGTATGGCGTTATGCGTCGGGGCAAATTTGATATGTTAGATTCATAGTATTTGCATATTAGTTACTTTCATATGAATGTCATTTCATAGTATTATCTGATGTACCTGACTCGTACCTTTAGATATAAACCATTACTGACGGTTCATGTTACACGAGCACTAGATTGTATGCTACACCCACATCGTCAGTAATTTCCATGACACGCATAAACACCAACATACGTGATATGGTAGTGGATAGGAATGATTGGAGTAGTAACTCTTATTCCATTGTGCATATGAAATATAGTGGGCACATACGTACGTGATATTGCTTTGGGCAGGAATAGTTGAGGTAGTGACCCTTATTCCACTTCACGTAGATCTTACTATAGTTACTTGTACATCATGCATACATATTGACATGTACACCATATACTCGATTTCTGTTACTTGTACATCATGCATACATATTGACATGCACACCATATACTCGATTTTAGTTACTTGTACATCATGCATACATATTGACATGCACACCATATACTCGATTTCAATTACTTGTACATCATGCATACATATTGACATGTACACCCACATAGTCTATTATAGCTACATGTACATCATGCACACATACTGACATGTATACCGTATATGCTTGCTATAGTTGTATAGACCCTAAGAGGTATCGTTTTTATATGTGATATTGAGTTGTTGATCATTGCGCTTATGAAATGCATCATACCCACTTTCTTACATGTAGATACTTAAACCTTGCTACAATTACATGTACACCTCATATGATGCTGTATTTGTTTTCGAAGGATTTTGGGAACCGCAAGATATATTTTAAAAGCTGGATTCATTTAAAGAGCGGTTTTCCTTTTATATGCTCATATTGATGTTTTATGTTGCATATATCAGTTTTATATGGATTTTACGCATTGAGATATGGATTTCATATGATTATGGATTTGAGAACCGTGGGGGTATTTTCAAGAAACTGTGTATTGTTTGAAAACTCGGTTTCTCTTGATATGATATTTCAGTGCGTCCACCATATGATTTCTCGGTTCTGAGATTTGGCTTGTGATACCCGATTCGAGAAGCGGGAGGCACCATCTACGGGTACATGGTGGACCCGGTATGGTACCCTGGGGCGAGTGGTGATTTCTTGGTGTAGACGATAAGCCTGGCTGTGGGACTACTACCTACCGGTGATTATATTTGGACTCGGCGGTTATCGTGGGGATACCGACCGGAGTGAGGTTTGACATATCATCAGGGCCAGTCATGGTGACAGTGCCTGAGTTATGAGGATTTATGTGTCAATGTTAGACACGGGTTTCATGATGTTTCGAATGTCGGTGTTAGACACTCAGGTTTTCATGATCTTTACGTATGGTCGGTGGACATACGTGGTTGATATCCTTATATATATATATATATATATATATATATATACTTACAGGTATATGTTTTCATGATATTTCGGGTGTCGATGATAGACACTCAGGTTCCATGAGACTTACAGGATGTGTGGGCCGATCTGAGGATGCGGTGTCTGAGGATTTGGGATTTGATGTGTCAGTGAGGACACTTGTGTTTTTCCATGCTGATGATTTGCATGAGATTTTATTGTATCATCCCACATACTCAGGATTATTGTTGTTCTGCATTGCTTCATGTAGTTATAGTACCCTGATGATGTACCTTTACATGACTGTTGCATATTCACTTATCATACTTATGCTATCGGATTACATGTGATAGATAGATCGCTGTTCGTGCATACCTACGATTATAGTATGATGTTATTTACTATTCACGAGTTAGAAACCCACCCCAGTTGTGCCACAGTGTTTTGCAGGACTTACCCTCAGAGTAGTCGCGGCAGGGCATCTTATCATCACTACTTTTGCGGATACCGCTACGTTAGGCAGTGAGGCCTTTGCTTTTAGGTGGGTTTGCGGTTATCTGTTTGTATATTGTATATCCTTTTTGTTGGATCTAGTATTTTCCATCTACCACTGTTGTATATGACTTAGAGATGACTTGTGAGGATTCAGTGTTGTATTATTTTGGTGACTTTGGGGTGCCGTGCTCGTGGGAGCCGGTGTGTTGAAAAGTTTACTTCTTATTTTAGTCGTTTCTTTGATATTTCTTCGCTTCGGCGTCGTATAATTGTTTTGGTGATTGTCTCCGCCGTTGGGCGTGATTTTGCTCCCGTTTAGGATGCTTTTATTATTATCTGTGTTGTACCCATTTTTGGGGCTAGGTTTTACAAAGGAGGTGCTGCCGAAATTTTCAAGAAAGAAAACTAGAGTTAGAGATTTTACTTGTGATTTCCAAATGTTAAAACTATGTTTTCTCCGTTGATCCAGATTTGGGTGGTTTAGATTTCTGGGTTTCGTCTTACTTGAGTTGCGTACGCCTGTAGACGTTACGTAGCTTAAGTGCCGGTTACGGGCCAAATTTCGGGTCGTGACACATTGTCCATCCGAGGCCCTCAAGCTCTTCAATAAGAGCTGTCATCTTCAAAACGTGATCACCTACTTAAGTGCCAGGAGCCATCCGCATCTGAAACAACTTTCGAGATGCTTCGTATCGTAAGATTCGAGATTGCTCCCCATACAACACTTTTGTATGGTGAAACATGGATTGAACATCCATCTCCTCGTGCTGCTTTTGATGTGTATTGTCCATCGATGCAAGCATGAGGCATTTGGCAGTAGCATAGTCAATATCCCACATTTTGCGGATCTCCCTATCCTCTACAGAAGATGCAGGGCCTGGGGTCGGCGGGGCTGAGGAAGTGAGGACATACGATACTTTATCATATGTGAGAGCAATGTTAATGTTCCTCAACCAGTCTTTATAGTTCGGTCCGGTAAGCTTATTTTTCTCTAATAGTAGCTTAAGTCCAGTCATGGTTATCTGCCATTAGGAGAGAGAAAAGAATACACTCAGCCAAAGTTCTTACAAAGATCAGATTGGTTATTTATCTTATCTAATCGATGTCTCCCACTGCTTTTATCAAATTTTCCTTTGAATCATAAAAACAAAATTTAGCCAGGATTAGTTACATTCTACCACTTCGCTAACCGTTCAGCCAGGCCAGTGCCGGTACTTCTAAAGGAGGTTCCCCATGCTTTCGCACGGACCTAATTAAAATAAACCTCATTTCCCCAGAGGCGTAGCCCTGTTGACACCTTTCTAGACACCTAATGAATTAGCTAATTGTAAAGTGCAAAACCCTCCTCGGAGCAACTATTGCTCACGGTGGGATTGGGATCCTACTATCACATAAAAGATATGCAATCTCATTGCAAATTTTAACCCTTGAAACTCCCGATATAGTTTTTACCCCTAGCACTTATGACCTTAGCTACAAGCAACATATCATAAGTACTAGTCAAGTTCTACCCGTCATTTCATGATTAATTTGACCCACCCACATGACCCTTTGTCACGACCCGAAGGTACGGAACGTGACCGACAATTAAATTACGAAGCGTCTAGAGGCGCAACGTAATCTAAGTAAGCCGAAGCCCAGAAATCTAAACCATTTAAAAGAAAATGTAAAAGAAAACATGTTTAAAAGCAACATCAAATTTCTCAAAAATTTCGGCAGAGTCTCCTTTGTAAAAACTGGCCCCAAACGGGTACAAATAAGAATATATACATAAGCATCAATAAAAAAGGCATCCCCAAGAGGGATCTAGCTCTACGCCAAAAGGCGGAAACAACCACACAATGCACTATGATATACAACGCCTAAGGGCGAGGCTCAAAACTCAAAAGGAAACCAAATCCACTAAAAACCATAATAATACAAGCGCGATTATAAGGTCGAAATAACAACAACTGGTCTTCTAAATCTATCAAATAATACAAGTCTGGTTGATGGAGCTTACTAGATACATATAAAATAATAAATGTACAACGGCGGTCCTGATACAAGTGAACCAACCTACCAAACAAATCACCCTGAATGAAATGATGTGCCAGCAAGCTGCCAAGGAAACCTATACATCGAAACCTGTAAGAAAAATTTGGCACAACGGGGGTGAGCTGCCAACTCGTGAGTAGAAGACATCTACAAGTAGAAATCGCATGCACGACGCTCTCCTAGGTCATAATAATATACTTAATATATTACTAGTCATCTAGTAGTGGCAGGGTAATAATCTATGCGTAAGTGCAATGCTCAGTGCTCGTGTCACTGCCTCAAGTAGTAACATATCATGTGTATGAGTATGCATGCACCATGAATGTAAAACAATCAACCATGAAATCTAGATATATCTGTATAAGAAATCTTTAACTTTTATCATAGTAAAATTTGTATGGTAATCTGAAACATCATCAATGAAATTCATGGAAATTCGTGTAAAAAATCGACACAAAACATGTAAATCTCAAAGTCTCAATACCTCATAGTCTCAATATCTCATAGTCTCAATATCTCGGGCTCCGTCAGTCCGGATCGGCCCATATCACCAAATCTCACGACAACGGTCGGTATCCTCCGGATATCCGCCGCGCCAGACATCACCGGTAGGTAGTCTTCCCCTGCCAGGCTCATCATCTACAACTGGATCTTCTTTCCCCGGGGTACCATACCGAGCCCACCATGTACCCGAGACGGTTCATCCACTCCTCGAATCGGGTCTCGAAATCCAACAGAAAACATGAAATCTCATGGTGGACGACACATACATCACGAGAAAACCGCAACTTGTATTTTAAAAAGAGAGGGAGAGAGAGAGAGAAGTTTTTATATATATTCTTTCGGTTTTCCCCAAAATCCAGAAATCTCATATAAATCCAAAATCCCAAAATCATGAGTAAGTAATAATGAGTATCATCATAAGCCCCACAATACTGCATGATAATATGAAAATGTGAATGCATGAAGTGTCTAAGTAATAAATGCAATGTCTAAACTAGAACATGAGAGTAATCACACAATATTATATTGGACTAGCATTTAGCTGATTATATCAATAAAAGATAATATGTTCTAAAGTGTACGTGACATGGCAATTACCGATGATGATGTGTGTGAGCCGGAAAATAAGTGTACGCAGAACATGCGCATCATCGATAATGGTGCTGGTTTCCTAACAGACAGAGCTTCATATTAGCTAAAGAACATATGTATGAATACGTGATGCGAAGAACACAACATGAATATAACGGTGAAAATGTAGTAACACACAACTAGAAAATACATACTGATTACGAGTAATACGGTTTGTTGTTTGAAAAAGCACGATTCAACAGTTTGAAAATAAGTATGACTCGAGCCTAAACTAAGATCTACCTAACCAACTAAAGAACTAACTAAAGACACTAGTCGAAAGGTAAGAAGAATCCTCCTAAAGTCTGAGTCGATATCTCTAGTTGTCGGCGATCCAGCCTCAATAGCGTCATGTAATAGTACAACTTCCTCGAGTCAAGAGTGCGGATCAATCATCACATCTATGCCTCTACGGCAAAATCCATCGTACGGCATCCCAAAATCGGGGTACGGGTCAACTATCACATATATACATCATCATTCGTATAGTATCATCATCAAACAATATCATGATCAAGGGTACTGTACTATAATCACATACATCCCAACATCATCAAACATATATCATCGTCTGTGTAAATATACATCGTCAAATGATCCACTAAAATATCATGTCATATATCATGTCGTGATTAAGTCACATATTACAATCCGGGTTCTATTCTAGAGTCTCGTTCATTCCAATGTCATCAACACATATTATCGTTTATATAAATATATTTTATATAATCTCATTGCCCAACGATCTTCTACCATCATAACACATCTCATGTCATAACTCAATCATATATCCAATAAATCACTGTATCAAGCCTAGTTATATCGACTCATCCCCATGTATCATAACCTCCACATATCACATGTATATGTTGTATATATATTATACCTACACATATCCCTATACATACACACACACACACATATACACCAAGTCATGTTTATGTGTGTGCGTGTGTGTGTGTCTACATGAAACCTACGAATTCCCTCCAAGGCAGTCATCTTCATGGTTAAGTCTTCCTAAATCAGTCTAGTCCAACCTAAAGTCTTCAATAGGACCCTACTCACTAAGAATCTAAGGTCACGTCCGACTTTCTAATAACAGTAAGTAATATCCCTATTCTACATTTGCGGGGGTGCTATACGCCATCCACCCGACTTCCCGCGTAGATATACATCTATTCACCTGGTCCTTGTCTGCCGAAGTCGATGTCGCCCTCCTCTTCTTCCTCGTCCGAAGTCCACATGAGGGGTACTTATATGCAAACATATATAATATCGTAAATCGAATCACGTACAAAACCAAAACGGCGCACGAAATACGGCTAGGTTAAAACCTATGACCCGCTCATGCAAAAGAACCGAAAAACCCTCGACATCAGCGTACGAACACTGATTGATCGAGATAAAACACAAACGTACAAATCGTAGTTTCAAAACTCACTAATTATAATATAAAATAGGGTTTAAATCATCAAAACCTTAAAATCAATCAAGTCGTTATATTTCGCAAAAACCTAGAAAGCGTTAACTAACCGTTTTACTTCAAAACTTGATGTTTAAACAAAACCAATGGCCATAATATTCACTAAATATCATAACTAGGTTATACGTAACGTTTTAGAAATCGTTACGTGAATTTTTCCGTTTTTGGGTAAAATGGTCGGTATTTTCCGTTTTAAACCGACTGTGATCAAACGACCATATAGACTTGCCAGCACCTAGTTTAGCTAAAATAAAGATAGTGCACAAGCTTTGGGGGTATATGGGACGTTTTGGTTCAGATAGAATTTTCCTAATTTTTAATATTATTTTAATGCGGTATTCACATTTTGGGAAATTTCGCTAAGTGGTCTTTTCAATAATTAAGTTTGAGTAAACCCAAAACCCTTCACTAAATATTTAGATATTTGTTTGGGTTTAAGGATTTAATTTAAAAGAAAAGAAAAGATATTGAGGAGATGCATGAATGTGGTGTGAATGCATTTATGTGTGCACTTATTGCATTTCTTGCTAGAATAATCCACACAATCCCTCACCGTTTCCTCACTTGGCCGAGCCCTCCCTCTCTCTTCTGCCTTTGATCTTTCTTTCTCCATTTGCCACAATTTCAAAGCCAATAAATCCCCAAAATTTCCAAAATAAATCATAAAAATGCATCAAGTCTTGAATTAGCATCTTGGAGCTAGGAAAGCTTGGATCTTGGGAGCTAGCTTTGATAGTGTAAGTCTACGCTAGCGCCCCGGCAGTCTACAGACGCCAAATGCGGAACAAAAACTTTTTAACTGGCGCTATCGTATACTTTAACCCGGATCTGCCATTATTGCTAAACTAACAAACTGTAAAGAGTGTAGAAAGGTTATACCGAACGATCCGAGTCCTTCGTTCTTTAACCATCATCCCACGCTCCGTTGCGGCTACTCCGATCTCGTCGATCTCCGATCCCTTCGTCGAGGTGGCACCATGTCGACGATTCTTTAAACGGGCTCCCGCCTCTGACTTGAGGCAACTCGATCGTCAAGTTTGCTAAAAGAGACGACCAAGAATGATGTAGAGAATGAGTAGATGACTTTGTCTCACTTCGTCCAAATCCGTGGACAATCGGTAAATGAAGTTGCCGAGGGAATCGGGTGATGGAATGAAATGAGCTGTGAATTCCATACACCGAAAACTTTCATAATCTTTTGCAAATGAAAACTCAAGTGTGCAAATGAGAGAGGGGAGGGGCCGGCCATATATATGGGGGGTGAGTGTAGGAGAAGGGGGGTGACCACAAGAAATGATCCTTATCATAACAAAAGATCTTTAAACAATCCAAAAGACATTAATTAAAACCATGAGTCACAAAAACCTAGTCACCATTTAATAAATGCAAAGATGAGTCATGAACCTAGTCACCATCCTTGTCATCACTTCCAGAAACTTCTAGAACTCTGACTCACCTCATCTCAAGAAAAGATAAATCTGCCTTTAACCGAATGTTAAAAGACGGCTGATAGAAAACTGGAAACTGGCAACTTCCAAAAGTGATACTGAAACAACTTTCAGGATAACCCCGTAACTGTATAAATATACCCGCATTTGTCTTACGACCGAATACAAATGCAACTGAGACAAAGATATTATACCTACTCAATATAATACTCGGATCCGGCTTAAACTAAAGCCGACTAGTATCATCTGCCCGAAAAATAACACGTGCGTAAACGCACGTGCATTTTCCGAACCCTGCCATAAAACCATACGGCCTCTACAACGTTTCGCCCGAACTTGGGAAACTGTCTGTGGGGGACTCTAATGACTCGTCAGTACCCTGGCAGTGGGTTTAACCACAAACCGTCAGCGGCACTAGCAATGCGTAACGGGTGCCCATGGACTAACCTCAAGGGAGGCTGATGAGCGAACTCATCCAGAAACCCTACTGAGCCTAACAGTGACAATGTATATACAGTCCGGTCCGTTCGTCTATGAGTATCGCATATCTGCCTAGGGGGCTAGTAACGTCAGACCCCCAATAGCAGTATAAGTCGTGTCGGAGTGAAGCCCAATAACACCCTGAGATACTACTGGAGTACCTACCAGTAAATCTCCTGCCACGGCCGTGGGCTTTGTGTAATGGCTCTCCTAGACACAGCACGATCTCGCCCCCAATACCGGGAGAGACGAATCCCCTGCCGATCCGCTCACGTGCCTCCATATGGCTCGGGACTGTACCCAAAAACTACCTGTTTGCACGACTCCTTTGAGTCGTGGTAGGGTAGAAATCAAAGCACAGTGGGAACTCACACGAGACAAATGACGACCTCAGGTCGATGAACTAACCTCTACACATGTCACCAGGGAACTGCTATCTGACAATAGATATAGTACTAACTAGCAGATTCGCGGCGAGTCCTGTCTGGTGTACTCATAACCCAATGAGCACCTGTATACATCTTAGGTGATCCAACTGACACCAGTGGCTTGTGAGACCGGCCACCGCCCCTCGTCGGGGTCTCGACTGTACACACTAGTCTACTCCGGAGTATCGATGCCCTATCTCGAAACTCCCACGACTAGGGACCACAATTAAGTACATGCATATAAACTACCCAACTCTCACGTATATGATCGCCATCATACTGTTGGTAGTAAAGCAAGATCCTAAGGGCTCTATGAAAGTGTAACATGCAATCAGTCACCTGAACATGTACACGACTGATAAAGGCAAACCAGATAGCATACTATCATCTTGAGTAAGACTGTCCTACCGGTATAGGTCCTCCGCAATCATTGCAATCACGTACTTACGATCCAATAATTGACTATGAGGGCACTATCTCCAACAATCTCCCACTTGCACTCAAGGCTAATTATTGCGATGTCGACTACTCACAGCCCGTGTGAAACCGAACATCCAACTCCTCTACTAATCAGTTTCACAAAGCCCGTTTGTAAAACTATTGTGTTCGAGAAATAGCCTCAGTGAGTGGATCCGCCTAGAAGTTTCTTTCTATATCTCTCTTAATCTCAAGTTCACGGAGAAAGCCATCTCCCGAATCGAGTAATAACTGTCTTAGAATATGTCTGGATATCTGATGGGACCTAGTTCATAAATGAACTCCAAATCCAAACTTCTTAGACTATATCGATCACTGAACCTAATTTGTATCCGGCACCATGCCACCCACAGTATCCTCTTGAACCACTTGTCCATAATACTGTCCCCTTCGTCAGAGGGAAAACTATAACTCTGACAATCACTCTGTCATCCATGTCACCTTTGAAGCCTGGAATAATAACCGTCTCCCGAAGGAGGCTGCCGTCATCAAATCTGTAAAACATGTACTTATGTTCTAAAACCGCTTCCTTATGTTTCTCCAGGATTGGATTAATACAAACTTATTGCATCTAGTGCAAAAAAAACATTTGGTGTGGTACTGGACATCTCATGATTGTCTCAATTGCCTAAGCAAGTGATCTGCCAATCATGCACATCCCTCTCCCCTTTAGTCTGTAAGACATCTTTAGAGAGAGTGACTCCATCACCTGCAGGTACACCACCATGCTAGGAGTCATCTATTTTAAAAACCATTAGAATACTGTCAAAGTACCTACATTGGGAAACTACCCAAATCCAGATCTAAAACCATAGATCTAGAAACCAGAATGTCCAATATTATATCCATATCCTGTCTGGAGAAACAACTGTGTGACGACCATAGTACAACCGATCGTAGTATAGGAATTTTACTTCCTACTCTGTGTATGTCATCCAGATACCATGACATCACACCCTACTACCTCCTTAATAGATCCATCCCCTATTCTGATTGAAGTCAAACCCATGACTGTCATATCAAAATTAGATGATCTATCTCCGCTATAACTGCTCTAGTCTATAAATAGACATAAGCTACTTGCCCACTATGCTTCCGATGCTCCCACTGACTATGACAACCCTCCTACCGGGTCTCATAGCCTGGAACAACAGTAGTGTCAAGTCTGGGCAGATAAGAACCTCCCTATCACCATCCTTGAGGCTACCGGAGTACCTCTCGGGTGTCTGAGGTTACCCACCAAATCTGCGGAGTGGCTATTGGAATGTCAAACCTGATTGAATGTATAGGTCCTATTAAATTTTCCGTAATCGTTCGCGGTTCTGGAATCACTTCCAGTTCTACCATACTCCCACTACTGTTTTCTGAAAAAGATCTATTTTACTAAAACTGTGGCGAGTCAAGAACAATATCACTATTGATCTTCCAAATGGTAGAATATCAACCCTCGTCATAGCCAGGGTCAACCCACAAACAGCCACTACAGAAACGTGCCCTGAGTTATCCAGAGTCTGGTTTTAAGCATAAGCTGGACAACTCCCCGTACTTTAATATCTTTTAAGGTACGGACTATTCTATATCCAATACAAAAACTTTGGCACTTATTTAATTGGAACCAAGATTCAAATCATGCAGCTGTCTCCAGTATATATCATCTTAATGGAAAGAGGCTAATCAGCATTACTCAACTTAGGAATCCATCCAATTATGAGTAACCTGAAAGAGAAACTCGTTTCTCAAAACCATCACTTTCATCTGAATACCAATCACAAGAATCTACATCTTCGATTTCATTGAAGAATCCCGATACTTGTGACACCTGGTTCTCTACTTTATTCTTATACCCACAACTTCTCAAAACTTAGACCTTGTATTTCTACGAAACACTTGTCTAAATACTAGAGAAGTTATAAGTAAACAGAACATAGTACGAGGACCTACCCCTTTGTCCTGATGGACACTGGACAACATACAATACTCTGTATAAGTCCGCTGAGCTTAAGCAACTCAAAACCTGTGCGTCGTAGGTTAAAAACTGTACCCTGGCGATTTCCTCAAATATCACCAATTACAACGAATTCCGATATAATGAGGATGATCACCTAATTCCCAATAACTTACTCCCACTCATCATCTGCAAAACCATACAGATATGAGAAAGAAACCTGGTAAATACATACCCTTGGAGTAAGTATCTAATCGGGAAAACAGTTTTGCTTTAACAATGCACTGAAACATGAAAATGTTTCGTAGGGGTATCCTGGTATTCATAGTAATGCCTCTTCCATAATCCAATTCATGACTTCAACCGTATATATCTTTGCCATCTCTCCAAATCCCTTTATTTGTCTTTAGTCGTTACCTTATATACACCATCGTTAGGCTAAATGGTTTTCTTCCTTCCCTACCGTTCGGCACCAGCCTATGGTTTGGAAGAAGACTATCCAGTAAGCATAATAGGTGTACCCTCCTAAACCAAGGAGTACTCGCATCTTGAGAGAAGGTGATGATAAAAGACAACTGAATAATACCTTATTCTTTTAAAGGTGAATTAGGAGTGGCGATGAAGTACGCGGTTTGGTCGTGAATGATATCAGTCGCAATTTACTTTGCCTTCTTTCTAATCCCTTTATTTTGTCTTTACATATTACCTTCTGCATACCCTACTTAGGCTAATTGGTTTTCTTCATTCCCTACCTTTCGGCACCAGCCTATGGTTTGGAATAAGACTATCCAATAAGCGTAATAGGTGTACTCTCCTAAACCAAGAAGCCCTCGCAACCTGAGAGAAGGTGATAATAAAAGACAACTGAATAAACCAATTCTATTTCTCCTGAACCTTGATCCATCCTCGAAGAAGTCCCTTCGAGTTCGTATATAACCATACGATGGATCTATCCAATGGAAGTGGATATCCGTAGTAATACGGGTGTTCTGAGAAATTCAAAGGGTAAAAGAAGGAGTGGCAATGACTTATGCAACTCAGACAATCCAAAAGCCAGTATTTTAAGAAGGTTCGGTCAACCTGGTCACTGAGTCATAGTCTAGGGTCGGTCAAAGGTCGCTGCCAAAGAGAGAGAGAAAAGAAACACTCTGCGTGCACTCTAACCTAGATCAGAATGGTCATCACTTTATCTAATCCGGAAACCTCCCACTGTCCTGTCAAATTCTCCTCCAAACCTAAAGAAGAATCAATCGGGATCACCCGAAGAGTAAACCAACTCATCAGTGGGAATCGGGATCCAACTATCATCGCATGATAACATGATGGAATGCATCCACGTTACTCATACTCCAGAAGGTATGCGCATGCTTGGCAAGTTTCAGTTTCTTTAGAAACTCCCGATATGATTTTTGCCCCATGCTCTTATAACCTTGGCTTTGGTCAAAGTGTCATAAGTCACATGCCAAGTTCTACCCGTCACTATCTTGTCAATTTGAACCCACCCGCACATGCCCCTGACTTTGGCCAATAGGCAGAACGACTGTCCCAAACTAACTCATCTATCTATGCAACAATTGAATACCCAGCAGCTACCAAACACTATGCCTTAACTTTGGCTAAAATGCATAGCTTGAATACTACTAAATACCCAAAAGAAGTGACGGAGGGCTACGGCTGGTTTTTGGCGAAAAACCTTTAACGTAGTGAACTTGATATCGCTGAAGGAACCTGATAGCTTTTTAAAATATAGTGCCGAAAACCTTTTGCTAAAGAGGTCACTCCCGGTAAAGGGATCTCGGCTCTTTCCTCGTGGAATGGGGTGCAGGATATGTTGGAGATAGTGCCCTCAGAGTCAATTATTGGGTCACAGGCACGTGATTGCAATGATTGAGGGAGGACCTATCCCGGTAGGACAGTCTTACTCGAAATGATAGTTTGCTATCTGGTTTACCTTTATCTTCGTGTACTGCTTTAGGTGACCTGACAGGTCGCTATTGCACGTTGATAAAGCCCCTAGGATTCTTGCTTGACTGCCAGCAGTATGAGGGCGATCATATAAGTGAGAGCTGGAGTCTATTAGCACATCCTTAAAAGGTCCCTAGTCGTGGGAGTTTCGAGACAGGGCATCGATTCTCCAGAGTAGACTAGTGTATACAGTTGAGATCCCGACGAGGGGCGGTGGCCGGTCTCATAAGCCACTGGTGTCAGTTGGTTCACCTAAGATGTGTACAGGTGCTCATTGGGTTATGAGTACACCGGACAGGACTCGCCGGGAACATGCTAGTTGGTCTTATACCTGACGTCAGATAGCAGTTCCCAGGTGACATGTGTACAGGTTAGTTCATCGACCTGGGGATCGTCATTTGTCTCGTGTGAGTTCCCACTGTGCTTTGATTACTACCCTACCACGGCTCAAAGGAGTCGTGCAAACAGGTTGTAGTTGGGTACAGTCCCGAGCCACATGGAGGCAGTGAGCGGATCTTCAGGGGTTCGTCTCTCCCGGTATTGGGGGTGAGGTCGCGCTGTGTTTAGGAGAGCCATTACACGAAGACCTTGGCCAAGGCAGGAGATTTACTGGTAGGTATTCCAGTAGTATCTCAGGGTGTTCTGGGCTACACTCCGACACGACTTGTACCGCTTATGGGGGTCTGACTTTTACCAACCCCCTAGGCCCGACATGCGATGCTCATAGACGAACGGACCGGACTGTACGGATATTGTCACTGACAGGCTCAGTAGGGTGTCAGGATGAGTTCGCTCATCGACGTCCCTTTTAGTCAATAGCTGGTGGCCCGTCACGTATTGGCTTATACCTCTGACGTGCTAGTGGTTAAATCCACAGCCATAGTATTGACGAGTTTTTAGAGTCCACCACACCTTCAGTTACTCAGCTTTCGGGCGAAACGCTGTAGAGGCCGTATGGAGATATGGCAAGTTCCGATCAGATACGTGCGGTATTGCACGGATCAGGATCGGACAGTTTTGTACTAGTGGCCGTATGGTTATATGGCAGGGTTCGATTAGATACGTGCGGTATTGCACGGATCAGGATCGAACGAATATTACTAGCCGGTTTTGGTTTAAGCCGGATCCTAGTATAGTACAGTGTAGATTTTGTCTCATTGCATTTGTATCCGGACGGAATACAGATGCGGGTGTGTATACACAGTATCGGGGTTTTCCTGTAATTTATTACGGGACCAGTTTTCTGGGGTTGCCAGTTTGCATTCCGTTCCGGCCGGTTTTCCTTTGTTCTTTCCCGGCCGGACTTTTCCGATGGAGGGGGTTATTTGCAATTGTGCAAATAACTTTTGTGGAGGGGTTTTATTGCATATGTATTCATTATGGTGGCATCTTTTTTCTTTTGCACCATCACTTGCATTTATTTGTGATTTGAAAGAGTATGGAGTGATAAGCATGGTTGATGTTTTTATGTCTAGGATGTGGTCACCTCTTTTCACTTCCTACACTCACCTCCCTTCATGTTTCATATTACCTCCTCCACCATTCTTTTTTGGATGAGAGGTTTTTCATTAGAAAAGAGAGAAGAAGAAAAAGAAAGAGAGAAGAAGAAGGAGAGAGTTCTTCATTCTTGAGAGTTTCATCTTCTTGATCTCATTCATGCTAGAAAAATGCAAGCACCATTTTTCTTATCTCATTTCCTCCATCTATGGCAACCAACCCCAAAGTGAGACATACACTTCTACACTACATTCTACAGCATATCTTGAGCATGTCGAGTTGCCGGCTTCATGCCCGAGTTGCCTCGGTATAGAGGCGGGAGCCCGTAAAAGATGCAGGCGACGTGGTGCCCTTCCGGCAAGGAGGCGACGACCGGAGATCCCGCGAGGAGATCGGAGTGGAGATGAAGACCGGAGGACTCGGATCAGTCGGTATATCTCTAACCCGTCTTGTAGTTAGCTAGATCTAGTTTAATGGCCCGATCCGGAGTCTAGTGCGCGGTGGTGCCGGTTTGCAAAGTCCGCAAAAATTAAAGTTTATCACCGTTTCCGCGTTTGGCCGTCGGTTTGACGGCCGGGGCGCCGCCGTGCACTTACAGTGGTATCAGAGCCTCGCCATTAACTTCGTCTAGCTTGGTTTAATGTGTTTTTCAGTTCCGATCGACCAAAATTCCAAAAACCGTATTTTTCCTTCACATCAGTTTCTGTTGAAATTTTTTGAAGTCTAAAAATTTTTCAGGTTGTAAAATATTGATGTACTGGAAAATATAAGAACTCTGTAAAAATTCGACGAAGTAACTCCACAGTGGGAGCGCGGAAGCGCCGCGAAAACCCCCTTCCCGCCGCCCTTCCGCCGCACACTGTGGAGATCACTTCACCAAATTTTTTCAGAGGCCTTCTGGGCTTAAAATATGGGTTTTGGAATATTAAAATTGGGCCCAGGATTTCTGTGAGTGCTACAGTTTTGATTGGGGGCCCACTTGTTAATTTTTGGTCAATCGGAAAATTTTAAACACATTTTTCACAGTATTTACATTATATCTGCGACCGTGAATGTCACTCGATCGGGAAATCCGGTCTAACTGCTATAGCCCGGTTAGACGGATTTGCGAACGTGACTTTCACGTTGATGTTCTATGTATTTGCTGTGATGTTGCGGATCGGTCGTGGGGGATAGCCTGGATGCAATGCTAGTACTGTGTTGTTGTATTATGTACATTTGATGTTGCGGGGCGAGCGTCCGACATGTGGACTGCCGTCACTGCCTGATTGTATTATTCTTTTGGGACACGACCTGGTTGCGGTCGATGTACCCGTTGTATGTATATTTTACTTTCTGTACTAGGATTACCCCGCGGAGGGGTGCACGGATAGCCGGGTTCTGGAGGGCAACAAGCCCGCATCTCATGGCGTTGGGACGGAGGGGGGCTTCACTCTGGGATTGGCGGGCTATTCGCCGCACTCGTAGGGGGTACAGGTTGACCCAGGAGGGCTGCCCAAGTTGCCGGATTCCGTGGAGTGCTGGGTGGTCCATTCACGGACCTGAAGGGGGCTGCCTCGCTTCAGGTTTTGGCGGGGGACTTGCCGCGCCCGTAGGGGTCTAGGATTTCATTGCACAGGCTATCCACACGACCAAGGGAACGTCGGGTTTCAGTAGTGGCTCTGTGAAACCCGGGGATCCCAGATATCTGTATTTTTCTGTGATGCTGTACATTTCTGTGATGTTGCATTTCTTTCACGCCTTGAGCGAAATATAATATATTGGTATATATATTAGAAGATGTTGTATATGTTTTTCATCTGCGCTAGTCCAGTCCCCGCTCTGCCGTTAGTTAGCTAACCTAACGGGTGATGACGGGACCCAGTGGCGAATACGAATGGCATATACGTACGTCAGTATATTTTCGTTCTTTGTGGTGTGATCAATTGATGGGACTGCGTTGATTCGGATCAATGCAAGTTAAACAAACCTATTCTGATGTTGTTGGAACACTTTTCAAAAAGCTGTTATTGCAAGGACGTTTACTTTTGTTTTGCATCGTGGTATTCATTTGGAATATCCTGCTCCTCAGTCGACGAGGCAAGGGCCGAGATCCCTTCACCGGGAGTGACCCCTTGGACAGAAGTTTGCGTCAGGGCATTAACTTCACTATAGCCGATTACTTTTGCTTTGCACCGTGGTATTCAGTTGGAATATCCTGCACCTCATTCTACGGGGAAAGAGCCGAGATCCCTTCACCGGGAGTGACCTCTTTAGTAAAGGTTTTCGTCACTATATTTTCTAAAAAGCTATCCGTTCCTTCAACGATATCAAGTTCATTACGTTAATGGTTTTCGCCAGAAACCATTCGTAGCCCTCCGTCGTTTCAGACGGGTAGCACGTAGTATTCATGCTATGTTTGTTGACCTTCGTCAAGGCATAGTGCATGGTAGCTGCTTGTTGCTTTTCTGCTGCATAGATAGATGTGTTGGTTTGGGACAGTCGTATAGCATTGTTGACCTTCGTCAAGGGCTTGTACGGGTGGGTTCAAATTAACCTGGACAATGACGGGTAGAACTTGACATGTGACTTATGATTTGTTGACCTTCGTCAAGGTCATAAGAGCATGGGGCAGAAATCACATCGGGAGTTTCAAAAGAACTGAAGCTTGCCAGATATGCGCATACCTTCTGGAGTGTGATACCGTGAGCGGATTCCGTCACGTCATCATGCGATGATAGTTGGATCCCGATTCCCACAGACGAGTTGGTTTACTCCTCGGGTGACCCCGACTAATTTTTCTTTCAGGTTTGGAGGAGAATTTGAGGTACAGTGGGAGGTTTCCAGATTAGATAAATTGGTAACCATTCTGATCTTGGTTAGAGTGCACGCTGAGTGTTTCTTTTCTCTCTCTCTTTGGCAGCGACCATTGACCCGACCCTAAGACTACGACTCGGAGACCAAGTTGACCGAACCTTCTTAACACAGGCTTTTGGATTTTCAGAGTTGCAGACATCATTGCCACTCCTACTTTTACCCTTTTCTCCAGGACACCCCGTATTACTGCGAACGTCCACTTCCATTGGACAAAACCATCGTATGGTTAGATACGAACTCGAAAGAATTCGAGGATGGTTTCCGGTTCTGGAGAAAACGAATAGGATTATTCAGTTGTCTTTTCTTTTCACCTTCTCTCAGGTTGCGAGTACTCCTTGGTTTAGGAGTAGTACACCTATTATGCAAATTGGATAGTCTTCTTCCAAACCATAGGCTGGTGCCGACCGGTAGGGAATGAAGAAAACCAGTTAGCCTAAACGGTGTACAGAAGGTATTAAGATTAAGACAAAGCAAGGGATTAGTAAGAGGGCAAAGTAAATTGCGACTGATATTCACGACCAAACCAAGTATTTCTTCGCCAATCCTAAATCACCTTTGTGTTTCTCCAGGACACTCCGTATCACTACGAAGATCCACAGTTTATTGGATACTCCATCGTATGGTTATATACGAACTCGAAAGGAACTTGTTCCAGTTCGGGGATGGATCCTGGTTCAGGAGAAATAGGAATAAAGTACATTCAGGTGTCTTTTATCTTCACCTTCTCTCGCGATGCGAGTGCTCCTAGGATTGGGACAGTACACCCTTTATGCTTATTGGATAGTCTTCTTCCAAACCATAGGCTGGTGCCGAACGGTAGGGAAGGAAGTAAACCAATTGGCCTAAAGGGGTGTGCAGAAGGTAATGACTAAAGACATATAAAGGGATTTGGAGAGGTGGCAAAGAATTATACGGTTATAGTTGTGAATCTGGATAATGGTAGAGGCATTACTAAGAATACCGGGATACCCCACCGAAACATTTCAATGTTTCAGTTTCACTGTGTACTGTTAAAAGAAAACTGATTTCCTGATTAGACACTTGCTCCAGGGTATGTATTTACCAGGTTTGATTCTCATATTTGTATGGTTTTACAGATGATGAGTGGGAGTAAGTTATTGGGAATTGGGTGATCATCCTCATTATATCGGGATTCGTTGTAATCGGTGATATTTGAGGAGATCACCTGGGCTGTTTGCCGGTCGGCAAATATTTGGTTTTGAATATCCGCTGTTGTGCACCAATTTAAAATTGATACATCTGTACGTCTATTTTCATAGAGTGAGATATACCTTTTGATATTATGTCGATGACATTTACCTATATCAGTGGATGGTTAGGTAAGGAGCATTAAACAGCGGTGTAATTCTTCTTAACCATAAGTACAGTTTTCAACCTACGACACACAGTGAAAGAGTTGTTAGACTCAGCTGACTTATACAGAGTATTGTATGTTGTCCAGTGTCCATTAGGACAGAGGGGTTGGTCCTCATACTATATTCTGTTTACTTTTAACTTCTCTAGTTCTTGGACATGTGTTTCGTAGAATCACAGGGTCTAAGTTTTGAGGAGTTATAGGTATTTGAATAGAGTAGAGAACCAGGTGTAGCAAGTATCGGGATTCTTCAAAGTAAAGAAGATGTAGATACTTGTGTATGGTATTCAGTTGATAGTAATGATAAAGAGAAATTGCTTCTCTTTCAGGTTACTCATAATTGGAAGCATTCCTAAGTTGAGTAACGCTGATCGGCCTTCTTCCATTTAGTTGACATACACTAGAAATAGCTGCATGATTTGAATCTGGTTCAATTAAATCTGTGCCTCTGGTTCTATATTGGATATAGAACAGTTCATATCTTAACGATGTTAAGGTACGGGGAGTTGTCCGGCTTATGCTTAAAACCAGACTCTGGATAACTCATAGGCACGTTTCTGTAATGGCTGTTTGTGGGTTGACCCAGGCTATGACGAGGGTTGATTTTCTACCATCTGGAAGATCAATAGTGATATTGTTCTTCACTCGCCACAATTTTAAAAGAAATGGATTTTTTCAGAAAACAGTAGTGAGAGTATGGTAGAACTGGAAGTGATTCCAGAACCGCAAACGATTACTGAAGATTTGATAAGGAACCTAAAGATTCAATCTGTTTTGACATTCCATTGGCCACTCCGCAGATAAGGTGGGTAACTTCAGGCACCCGAGGGGTACTTCGGTAGCCTCAATGATGGTGACAGGGAAGTTCTTGTATACCCACACTTGCCATTGTTGTTGTTCCAGGCTGCGAGACCCGGCAGGAGGATGAGTATAGCGTCGTTCTAAACTTGCTTTAGAAGTGCATGTCTGTATGACTCTGCCAGAGGGTTATCGTAGTCAGTGGGAGCAGCGGAAGCATTGGTGGACATCAGGCTTATGCCTATTTATAGACTAAAGCAGATGTAGCGGAGATAGATCATCTATTTCTGATGTGACAGTCATAGGTTTGACGTCATCAGAATAGGGGATGGATCTGTTGAGAAGGTATTAGGAAGTGATATTCCTATACTACGATCGGTTATACTTTGGTCGTCACACAGTGGTTTCTCCACATGGGACTTGGACATTATATCAGACATACTGGTTACTAGATCTATGGTTTTAGATCTAGATTTGGGTGGTTTCCCAATCAGGGTATTTTGACAGCATTCTAAGAGTATTTAGAATGGACGACTCCTGGCACGGTTGTGTACCTGCAGGTGATGGAGTCACCCTCTCTAAAGGTGTCTTACAGACTAAAGGGGAGAGGGATGTTCATGATTGGCAGATCACTTGCTTAGGCAGTTGAGTCAATCATGAAATGTCAAGTACCACACCAGATGTTGTTCTTGCCGTAGATGCAATAAGTTGATATTCATCCAATCCTGGAGGAACAGTCGGGAGGCAGTTATCATTCCAGGCTTCCAAGGTGACATGGACGACAAGGAGGTTGTCAGAGTTGTAGATATCCTTCTGACGAGGGGCAGCATTTTGGACAGTTGGTCCAAGGCAATACTGAGGGTGGCATGGCGCAGGATACTGATTAAATTCAGTTGACGATACAGTCGAAGAAGTTTGGATTTGGTGTTCATTTATGAGCTAGGTCCCATCAGACATCCAGACATTTTAAGACAGGTATTGCTCATTTCGGGAGATGGCTTTCTCCGCGAACTTGAGATATAGAGAGACATAGAAAGAAACTTCTAGGCGGATCCACTCACTGAGGCTATTCCTCGAACGCAATAGTTTCGCAAACGGATTTTGTGAAACTGACTAGTAGGGGAGTTGGGTGTTCGGTATCACACGGGCTGTGAGTATGCGACATCGCAATAATTAGCCTTGAGTGCAAGTGGGAGATTGTTGGAGATAGTGCCCTCAGAGTCAATTATTGGGTCACAGGCACGTGATTGCAATGATTGAGGGAGGACCTATCCCGGTAGGACAGTCTTACTCGAAATGATAGTTTGCTATCTGGTTTACCTTTATCTTCGTGTACTGCTTTAGGTGACCTGACAGGTCGCTATTGCACGTTGATAAAGCCCCTAGGATTCTTGCTTGACTGCCAGCAGTATGAGGGCGATCATATAAGTGAGAGCTGGAGTCTATTAGCACATCCTTAAAAGGTCCCTAGTCGTGGGAGTTTCGAGACAGGGCATCGATTCTCCAGAGTAGACTAGTGTATACAGTTGAGACCCCGACGAGGGGCGGTGGCCGGTCTCATAAGCCACTGGTGTCAGTTGGTTCACCTAAGATGTGTACAGGTGCTCATTGGGTTATGAGTACACCGGACAGGACTCGCCGGGAACATGCTAGTTGGTCTTATACCTGACGTCAGATAGCAGTTCCCAGGTGACATGTGTACAGGTTAGTTCATCGACCTGTGGATCGTCATTTGTCTCGTGTGAGTTCCCACTGTGCTTTGATTACTACCCTACCACGGCTCAAAGGAGTCGTGCAAACAGGTTGTAGTTGGGTATAGTCCCGAGCCACATGGAGGCAGTGAGTGGATCTTCAGGGGTTCGTCTCTCCCGGTATTGGGGGTGAGGTCGCGCTGTGTCTAGGAGAGCCATTACACGAAGACCTTGGCCAAGGCAGGAGATTTACTGGTAGGTATTCCAGTAGTATCTCAGGGTGTTCTGGGCTACACTCCGACACGACTTGTACCGCTTATGGGGGTCTGACTTTTACCAACCCCCTAGGCCCGACATGCGATGCTCATAGACGAACGGACCGGACTGTACGGATATTGTCACTGACAGGCTCAGTAGGGTGTCAGGATGAGTTCGCTCATCGACGTCCTTTTTAGTCAATAGCTGGTGGCCCGTCACGTATTGGCTTATACCTCTGACGTGCTAGTGGTTAAATCCACAGCCATAGTATTGACGAGTTTTTAGAGTCCACCACACCTTCAGTTACTCAGCTTTCGGGCGAAACGCTGTAGAGGCCGTATGGAGATATGGCAAGTTCCGATCAGATACGTGCGGTATTGCACGGATCAGGATCGGACAGTTTTGTACTAGTGGTCGTATGGTTATATGGAAGGGTTCGATTAGATACGTGCGGTATTGCACGGATCAGGATCGAACGAATATTACTAGCCGGTTTTGGTTTAAGCCGGATCCTAGTATAGTACAGTGTAGATTTTGTCTCATTGCATTTGTATCCGGACGGAATACAGATGCGGGTGTGTATACACAGTATCGGGGTTTTCCTGTAATTTATTACGGGACCAGTTTTCTGGGGTTGCCAGTTTGCATTCCGTTCCGGCCGGTTTTCCTTTGTTCTTTCCCGGCCGGACTTTTCCGATGGAGGGGGTTATTTGCAATTGTGCAAATAACTTTTGTGGAGGGGTTTTATTGCATATGTATTCATTATGGTGGCATCTTTTTTCTTTTGCACCATCACTTGCATTTATTTGTGATTTGAAAGAGTATGGAGTGATAAGCATGGTTGATGTTTTTATGTCTAGGATGTGGTCACCTCTTTTCACTTCCTACACTCACCTCCCTTCATGTTTCATATTACCTCCTCCACCATTCTTTTTTGGATGAGAGGTTTTTCATTAGAAAAGAGAGAAGAAGAAAAAGAAAGAGAGAAGAAGAAGGAGAGAGTTCTTCATTCTTGAGAGTTTCATCTTCTTGATCTCATTCATGCTAGAAAAATGCAAGCACCATTTTTCTTATCTCATTTCCTCCATCTATGGCAACCAACCCCAAAGTGAGACATACACTTCTACACTACATTCTACAGCATATCTTGAGCATGTCGAGTTGCCGGCTTCATGCCCGAGTTACCTCGGTATAGAGGCGGGAGCCCGTAAAAGATGCAGGCGACGTGGTGCCCTTCCGGCGAGGAGGCGACGACCGGAGATCCCGCGAGGAGATCGGAGTGGAGATGAAGACCGGAGGACTCGGATCAGTCGGTATATCTCTAACCCGTCTTGTAGTTAGCTAGATCTAGTTTAATGGCCCGATCCGGAGTCTAGTGCGCGGTGGTGCCGGTTTGCAAAGTCCGCAAAAATTAAAGTTTATCACCGTTTCCGCGTTTGGCCGTCGGTTTGACGGCCGGGGCGCCGCCGTGCACTTACAGGATATTCCACTGAATACCGCTATGCAAAGCAACTTGTAATCGACTATAGTGAAGTTATTACCCTGACGCAAACTTCTGTCCAAGGGGTCGGTCCCGGTGAAGGGATATCGGCCCTTGCCCCGTCGAATGAGGTGCAGGATATTCCACTGAATACCACTATGCATAACAAAAGGAAACGTCTTTGCAATAACACTTTTTAAATTTGTTCCAACAACTGCAAATAGGTTTGCTTTACTTTGCATTGATCAGAATCAACGCAGTCCCATCAATAATCACACCAGAAAAGAACGAAAATAAAATGTACGTATATGCCATCCGCATTCGTCACTGGGTCCCGTCATCACCCGTTAGGTTACTTAACTAACGACAGAGCGGGGACTGGACTAGCGCGGTTGTAAAACATATACAACATCTTATAGTATATAAACCAATATACAATAATCGCTCCAGGCGTGATAATATGCAACATTACAGAAAAGTAATAAGCATCACAGAAAAAAACAGATATCTGGGATCCCCGAGTTTCACAGAGCCGCTGCTGAAACTCGATGTTCCCCTGTCGTGTGGATAGCCTGTGCAATGAAACCTAGACCCCTACGGGTGCGGCAAGTTACCCGCCAAAAACCTGAAGCGAGGCAGCCCCTTACAGCATAGTGAATGGACCACCCAGCACTTCACGGAATCCGGTAATCTTGGGCACCCCTCCTTGGGTCAACCTGTACCCCCTACGAGTGCGGCGAATAGTCTGCCAATTCTAGAGTGGGGCCCCTCTGCCTCTCAAAGCCATGAGATGCGGACCCGTTGCTTCTCAGAACCTGGCTATCCGTGCACTCCGTCTCGGGGCAAAACCTAGTACAGTAATGAAAAATAGTACAATAGGTACATCGACCGCAACCTGGCCGTGCCCCAAAAGAATATTATACAACAGGCAGTGACGGCAGTCCACAAGTTGGACGCTCGCCCCGCAATATCAAATGTACAAATAAACACAAACTGTACTACCATTGCACACTGCTATCCACCATGACAAATCCGCAACACCACAGCACAACACAGAACATCTACGCGAATGTCACGTTCGCAAACCCGTCTAAAAGAACTATAGCAATCTGACGCGGTTTACCGATCAAATGACATTCCCGGTCGGAGATATAATGTAAGCACTGTAAACTAACGTGTTTAAATTTCGATCAACTAAATATCACAAAGTGGGCCCCACGCAAATCTGTTGAACAGTAATAAAATCTGGGCCCAAAAGATATATACCAAAAACCCCAATTTACAACATAGAATGCACTGTAGAAAATTGGCAGAGTGATGTCACTTTCCTGCGGCGAATCCGCGGCCAAACCCATGCTTGGGCCGCGGATCCGCGGCGGAACAGTCGAATCACTTTGTCGAATTTCTGCAGTATTCCTAAAAAACCCTGCTTGATTTTCTGGTATGGTCAAAATGACATTTGGACCAGTTTGAAAATTAACAGAAACTGTCAAATTGAAAAATTGCGATTTTTGATTTCCGGTTCGATCGATGTTTTAAACGCGTTAGCACAAGTTAGTATAGCAAAAAGGTGAGGCTCTGATACCACTGTAAGTCTACGCTAGCGCCCCGGCAGTCTACAGACGCCAAATGCAGAACAAAAACTTTTTAACTGGCGCTATCGTATACTTTAACCCGGATATGCCATTATTGCTAAACTAACAAACTGTAAAGAGTGTAGAAAGGTTATACTAAACGATCCGAGTCCTTCGTTCTTTAACCATCATCCCACGCTCTGTTGCGGCTGCTCCGATCTCGTCGATCTCCGATCTCTTCGTCGAGGTGGCACCATGTCGACGATTCTTTAAACGGGCTCCCGCCTCTGACTTGAGGCAACCCGATCGTCAAGTTTGCTAAAAGAGACGACCAAGAATGATGTAGAGAATGATTAGATGACTTTGTCTCACTTCGTCCAAATCCGTGGACGATCGGTAAATGAAGTTGCCGAGGGAATCGGGTGATGGAATGAAATGAGCTGTGAATTCCATACACCGAAAACTATCATAATCTTTTGCAAATGAAAACTCAAGTGTGCAAATGAGAGAGGGGAGGGGCCGGCCATATATATGGAGAGGGGGTGAGTGTAGGAGAAGTGGGGTGACCACAAGAAATGATCCTTATCATAACAAAAGATCTTAAGCAATCCAAAAGACATTAATTAAAACCATGAGTCACCATTTAATAAATGCAAAGATGAGTCATGAACCTAGTCAACATCCTTGTCATCACTTCCAGAAACTTCTAGAACACTGACTCACCTCATCTCAAGAAAAGATAAATCCGCCTTTAACCGAATGTTAAAAGACGGTTGATAGAAAACTGGAAACTGGCAACTTCCAAAAGTGATCCTGAAACAACTTTCAGGATAACCCCGTAACTGTATAAATATACCCGCATTTGTATTACGACCGAATACAAATGCAACTGAGACAAAGATATTATACCTACTCAATATAATACTCGGATCCGGCTTAAACCAAAGCCGACCAGTATCATCTGCCCGAAAAATAACACGTGCGTAAACGCACGTGCATTTTCCGAACCCTGCCATAAAACCATACGGCCTCAACAACGTTTCGCCCGAACTTGGGAAACTGTCTGTGGGGGACTCTAATGACTCGTCAGTACCCTGGCAGTGGGTTTAACCACAAACCGTCAGCGGCACTAGCAATGCGTAACGGCTGCCCATGGACTGACCTCAAGGGAGGCTGATGAGCGAACTCATCCAGAAACCCTACTGAGCCTAACAGTGACAATGTATATACAGTCCGGTCCATTCGTCTATGAGTATCGCATATCTGCCTAGGGGGCTAGTAACGTCAGACCCCCAATAGCAGTATAAGTCGTGTCGGAGTGAAGCCCAATAACACCCTGAGATACTACTGGAGTACCAACCAGTAAATCTCCTTCCACGGTCGTGGGCTTTGTGTAATGGCTCTCCTAGACACAGCACGATCTCGCCCCCAATACCGGGAGAGACGAATCCCCTGCCGATCCGCTCGCGTGCCTCCATATGGCTCGGGACTGTACCCAAAAACTACCTGTTTGCACGACTCCTTTTATCCGTGGTAGGGTAGAAATCAAAGCACAGTGGGAACTCACACGAGACAAATGACGACCTCAGGTCGATGAACTAACCTGTACACATGTCACCAGGGAACTGCTATCTGACGATAGATATAGTACTAACTAGCAGATTCCCGGCGAGTCCAGTCCGGTGTACTCATAACCCAATGAGCACCTGTATACATCTTAGGTGATCCAACTGACACCAATGGCTTGTGAGACCGGCCACCGCCCCTCGTCGGGGTCTCGACTGTACACACTAGTCTACTCCGGAGTATCGATGCCCTGTCTCGAAACTCCCACGACTAGGGACCACAATTAAAGACATGCATATAAACTACCCAACTCTCAAGTATATGATCGCCATCATACTGTTGGTAGTAAAGCAAGATCCTAAGGGCTCTATCAAAGTGTAACATACAATCAGTCACCTGAACATGTACACGACTGATAAAGGCAAACCAGATAGCATACTATCATCTTGAGTAAGACTGTCCTACCGGTATAGGTCCTCCGCAATCATTGCAATCACGTACCTGCGATCCAATAATTGACTATGAGGGCACTATCTCCAACAGATAGGTATAACTCCTACACTGAGATATAGGAGTTTTTATGTTGTTTAGCTCGTTGGTTATTGTTTAGAACACGTTAGTTATCGATTTTTACAATATCGTGTTTTTAATGTTCTATTTGAGTATCTGTGACCAGCTATGACCTGGATTTCGTACATAAAAATTAAACAAAATTGTAGTGAAGTACTAGTGACCCTGGAGCATCACCTGCGACACGAGAACCACCCCACCGGAACGGACCAGCGACCCTTTGAAGAATTTCGGCGACACCGGCTATGGAGGGATGTGCTGGGGTTTGGTTTTTGTGGGTAGTTGTCTGCTGTTGGTTAAGGGTGTTTGGTACTATTTACTTTTTTAGTGTTTGCTGTATGAAAAATCTGGGATCGTTTTCCTATAATCTAGTGTTTTGTGTCCGCGCGATACGTTATACGACAGCCAGCATACGAACAATTGAGAGTATGTTTTGTGTTGTTGCGTCTTTAAATGTAGTTTGTGCGTGTTTTGGGTCTATTATTAATATATACTTGCTTTATTGTTTTGATGTGGTAGGTTCGCAGGCGGGGACTTCAGACACTACTGTTGGAGATAGTGCCCTCAAAGTCAATTATTGGATCGCAGGTACGTGATTGCAATGATTGAGGCAGGACCTATACCGATATGATAGTCTTGCTCAAGATGATAGTATGCTATCTGGTTTGTCTTTATCATTGTATACATGCTATTTGCATGATTGATAGAGCCCATAGGATTCTACTTGACAGCCAGCATTATGATGGTGATCATATACGTGGGAGCTGGGGTCTATAAGCACATCCTTTAAGTGTCCCTAGTCGTGGGAGTTTCGAGACAGGGCATCGATACTCCAGAGTAGACTAGTGTATACAGTCGAGACCCCGACGAGGGGCGATAGCGGTCTCACAAGCCATTGGTGTCAGTAGGACCACCTAAGATGTATACAAGTGCTCATTGGGTTATGAGCACTCTGGACAGGACTCGCCGGGAACCTGCTAGTTGGTATTATACATATCGTCGGATAGAAGTTCCCTGGTGACATGTGTACAGGTTAGTTCATCGACCTGAGATCGTCGTTTGTCTCATGTGAGTTCCCACTGTGCTTAGATTACTACCCTACCACGCTCAAAGGAGTTGTGCAAATAGGTTTTAGTTGGGTACAGTCCCGAGCCACATTGGAGGCAAGTGAGCGGATCTCGGGGATTCTTCTCTCCCGGTATTGGGGGTTGATGTCGCGCAGTGCACGGATGGCCATCACTAGAAACCCTCGGCTGAGGTAGTGGAGAATTACTGATTTGGATTAGTAGTTTCTCATGAGGTGATGGGCTTCATGCCGACACAATTTATCGCGTTGTTAGGGGTCTGACTTTATCCACCCCCCTAGACTAGATATGTGATACTCTTTAGACGGATGGACCGGACTGTATATACATTGTCATTGTCAGGCTCAGTAGGGTTTATAGATGAGTTCGCTCGTCAGCTTCCCTTCCAATCAATACATAGGCAAAACGTTACGTGCAGCTCGTACCTCTGACGTGCTAGTGGTTATACCCAGTGCCAGTGTGTTGATGTGTCATTAAAGTCCCCCACAGACACTTTCCCTGTTAGTGTATATACCCTAGAGGCCATTACTGTATCATACTAGTTTGTATATTACTTAATGGAAGCTTGGGATATTCACCTTGTATAAACAATCTTGCTCAATATAGTAGTATGCTACTTGGTTTGTTTCTACTTCAATGTGTACATGTGTTTATTTTAGTATATCACCTATACACATTAGTGGAGCCTTTAGGATCTTTGCTTGATTACCAGCGTTGTGATGGCAGTCACACTAGTGGGGGCTGGGTAATCTATAAGCACATCCTTATACAGGTCCCTAGTCGCAGGACTATCGAGACAGGGCATCGATACTCCGGAGTAGACTAGCTTATGCGCTTCTCATCCTAGTGTGGGAGATGGTCTGTCCCACAGCCATCAGTACGTCGTACTGGAGATAGTATACGGGTGCTCGTTAGGTTACGAGTACACTGGACAGGACTCGTCGGAAACTGACCGGTTGGTATTATACCTATCGTCAGTTATCAGTTCCCAGGTGACATGAGTACAGCTTAGTCCGCTGACTTGACACTGTCACTTCGCCTCGAGTGTGTTCCCACTGTACTTTGATTACTACCCAACCACGGCTCAAAGGAGTCATGGAAACAGGTAGTGGTTGGGTACAGTCCCGAAGCACTTGGAGGCAGTGACGGTTAGACAGGATTCGTCTCTCCCGGTATTGGCGGTTGACATCGCGCTGTGTCTAGGAGAGCCATTACACGAGTAGTCCCTGGCCAGGGAAATCGAGATATACTGGTAGGCTTCCAGTGTTATCTCAGGGTGTTTTGGGCTTCACTCCGACACGACTTGTACCCCTATTAGGGGACTAACGTTTACCGCCCCCCTAGGCCCGCCATGCGATGTATTAGACGAACAGACCGGACTGTACGGAGATTGTCACAATCAGGCTCAGTAGGAGTTCAGATGGGTTTCACCTCGTCAGTCTTCTTGTCGGCATCTACCTAGGGATCGTTCCGCACAGCTAGTGCCGCTTGCGGTCTGTGGTTAAACCCACTGCCAGCGTAGTGTCGAGTCTTTAGAGTCCCACACAGAAAGCTATTCGCCTTTAGGCAAAAGAGTAGAGGTCGCATGGTTTTGCGGCAGGTCGCATGGTTTTGCGACAGGGTTCGGTCACATCCGTGCACTTATGCACGTACAGTGTCCGGACAGTTTACACTAGCGGGCTTTGGTTTAAGCCTGATCCTAGTGTACGTATTGGGATTGGATTTATCCAGATTGTATTCCTGTTCCTCGGAACGCGGATGTGGGTGTGTATGCACAGTTGACGGAGAGACAGAGGCAGAGGATTCTCATTAGGGTTGTTGACCGTTGACTGTTGACTATTGACTTTTTGCTCAACCCTAATGAGAATATGATATATGATTAACAATAATATTAATTAAGTATTGTGGTGACATGGTTGTTGAGGGGTTGACTTTGTTGACTTGTTGACTTTGTTGACCGGTTGACTAGGTTGGACTAGTTGACCATCATGATGACAATGGCTATCATTTCATGGCAAAGACTTTTTACTTGCTTGTTTCTCTTGTGAGAAATGAGTGCATGAAATGATATGGCTATTGTAGCTTAAACCATTTACACAATACTTGATTACTATTTTGTGATGATGGTTATGGATTATGAGAGCTAAGAGAGAAAAGTCTTCTCTCATTCTATCATTCTCATTTTCTCTCTTGTTCTTGAGCTCTCATCACCTTCCTCTTGCTCTCCCTCTCTTTAGTCTATGGTTCACTTGTCTCATATGTTGAGTGAAAGGTTCCTAGGCACCCTATAGAGGTCTCACAAGGCATCTAACATGCCAATTTTAAAAAATATGGTGCCGAGAAACCCTAGTTAACGGATCGTTGCTAGATGTCTAGGCGAAAAGATAAACTAGTTAACACTTAACTACTAGGATACGGAAATTACAACCTTTGTAGATCCGGATATCCACCTCCATGGCTCCGCAACGAAGTCTTCTCGCTGTACATCATGAATCCTAGACTCATTCGTCGGCTTCATCAGGAAAACGGGCGAGCTAGGTCGTCGGCTTCGTGTCAAAGACGATCTACGTCGAGGTGGCACTAGTTCAAGCTCCGACTTCACAAATTAGTGAAACTTGTGATGAAAACACCCAAAACAACTTGGCAAGAGATAGATGGTGAAGAAATAGGATATGGGTTCACTTTAGAATTGGATTTCTCACTTTGGATCTCAAGATGCCATTAAAGTAGCAAGCTTTTCTATTGAAGATCAAGAAGAAGAAGATGATAGAATTATGATAAGTTATTCTTAAAAGAAAAAGAAAATCTATACTTATCATAACTCTAACTAAAGTTAAGTGTAGAGAATAAACCATGGTTAGTAGAGTGGGTTAGGGTTAAGCAAGATGACAAGAATGGTTGCTAAAGTCAAGGGTTCATGAAGCTTCATATAAGAAACAAAAATTGCCACCATTCTCATTTAAACTTATCCAAATAAATGAATAAACAAATAAATGAATAAATAAATATGCAAAACCCTAATTATCATAATAACCATGGTTTAATTCTATTCACTTAACCATATGATCAAGTATCATCAAACATGATACACAAAAAAGTGCACAAAAGTATATCACATATACAATGTGCAATCCAAGTGAGAAAAATCCGTTTAAAGTGAACCAATACTAGTTAATGCAAAGTAATATATCAAATATATAATTATACATTAAATCATTAAATCAACACTTGATTCAATGATCCGGTTATGTCGCACACGACCGACTTGTATTCAATGTATCGATTTATCGAATCAATGATTCGATAACTAGGTCATATCAAATATCACCAATCGAAACTATATCGCGAGAATGAAATGCGGTATCACATACACGCATTATTCTCGGTCCTGCACATATCTCATATGCGCTCCTATTTCGTTTCGCTTGAACCAGGAAACCTCTGTGTAGGACTCTAAAGACTCGTCAATACGCCGGTAGCAGATGATGATCATATCAAGCACCCACAAGCCGCAAGCGGTCTGCTAAACGTAACGGCCACCCGGGTATTGAGCGATCAGAAGATCGACGAGCTAGCCCGCTCACACTCCTGTGAATCCAACCAGTAACACTTACCGTACAGTCCGGTCTGTTCGTCTGATACGTCGCATATCAAGTCTAGGGGTGGTAAACGTCAGACCCCAATACTCGATAAGTCGTGTCGATGTGAGGCTCATAACGGGTCGAGAAACTACTGGTAACACTTACCAGCAAATCTCTGATCAGCCCTGGCCAGGGACTTCCCTGTTACGGCCAATCGAGCACAGCGCAACATCAACCCCCAATACCGGGAGAGACGAAACCCCTCCTATCGCTCATTGCCTCCATGTGACTCGGGACCGTACCCAAAGACCACCATTTTTCACGCCCTCATGGACATGGTAAGGTGGAGATCAAAGCACAGTAGGAATCACACAAGACTCTATGACGATCTCGGGTCTGCAGACTAACCTGCACAAGTGTCACCTGAGAACTGCCATCTGACGTGAGGTATAATACCATCTGGGAGTTCTCGGCGAGTCCGTCCAGAGTACCCAGTCTCCACTGAGCACCCGTATACCATCTCTGATGTCAAACACCAATGGATATGGGATCATCCATCGCCCATCTCATGGGTCGAGAAGCGTATACGCTAGTCTACTCTGGTATATCGATGCCCCGTCTCGATACACCCACGACTAGGGACTTTGAAGGATGTACTTATGGACTACCATGTCCCCACTAGTATGATCTGCATCATAGTCCAGGCAGTCAAGTACACATCCTAAGGGCTTTACCAACATGTAACTATAAGACAGTATAAAGATACTAGTATACATGTTAAGATAAAGAGTAACCAGATAGCATACTATCATATTGAGCAAGAAAGTCATCTCTATATATATCCAAGCATCCAATATAATATACATCATCTGTACAATACTGGCCTCTAGGGCATACATACAACTAATAATCTCCCACTTGCACTAGGGCCAGCTGCTGTAGTATCGCATACCGAGCATCCCGAAGAGTCTCTCAAACTGTATCTGGGGAATGGCCTTCGTGAGTGGATCCGCCGTGTTGTTCTTCGTGTCAACTCTCCTGACCTCGATCTCCCGGCGATCAACTATCTCCCGGATCAGGTGATACCGCCTCAGAATATGCCTGGACCGCTGATGGGACCTGGGTTCCTTGGCCAAAGCCACCGCTCCATTGTTATCGCAATACAAAGGTATTGGATGCTCAATGGATGGAACCACTCCAAGTTCAGTAATGAACTTCTTGATCCAGACAGCCTCTTTGGCAGCATTGTTGGCAGCGATGTATTCAGCCTCCATTGTCGAGTCTGCCACGGTTTCCTGCTTGGAACTCTTCCAGCTAACCGCCCCTCCGTAAAGGGTAAAGACAAATCCCGACTGCGACTTAGAGTCGTCCTTATCACTCTGGAAGCTCGAATCGGTAAAGGACTCCACTTGGAGCTCTCCGTTACCATACACCAAGAACATATCTCTAGTTCTTCGTAAGTACTTGAGAATGCTCTTCACAGCTGTCCAGTGACTCTCTCCAGGATCAGCTTGATACCTGCTCACTATACTTAGTGAGTATGCTACATCGGGTCTGGTACATAGCATCGCATACATGATAGAGCCTACTGCCGAAGCATAGGGTATCCCTTGCATGCGAGCTCTCTCCAAATCTGTCTTGGGAGACATCTCTTTGGAGAGAGTGACTCCAGAGATCGTGGGTAAGTTCCCACGCTTGGACTCTTCCATACTAAACCTCTTTAGTATGGTGTCAATGTACCTGGATTGGGACAATCCCAAAATCCGTTTGGATCTATCTCTATAGATCCTGATTCCCAATATGCAGGAGGCATCACCAAGATCTTTCATTGAGAATCTTTGTGATAAGAAGAGCTTGACCGATTGCAGCATAGCAATATCATTTCCTATCAAGAGTATGTCGTCTACGTACAATACGAGGAAGACAACCTTACTCTCTGCCACCTTCTTGTAGATACAAGGTTCATCTGGGTTTTTGACGAAATCAAACTCTTTGATAACGACGTCAAAGCAGATGTTCCAACTCCGCGATGCTTGCTTTAATCCATAAATGGATTTAAGCAGCTTGCACACCTTCCCGCTGCTCCCACTGTCTACGAAGCCCTCTGGCTGAGTCATGTACACGCACTCTTCTAAATCACCATTTAGAAAGGCGGTCTTAACATCCATTTGCCAGATCTCGTAATCATGATAAGCAGCGATGGCAAGCATGATCCGGATGGATTTAAGCATAGCCACTGGAGAAAAGGTCTCGTCATAGTCCACACCTGGTCTTTGACGAAAACCCTTTGCTACAAGTCTAGCTTTGAAAGTCTCCACTTTCCCATCTACACCAAGTTTCTTCTTGAAGATCCACTTGCTCCCAATGGGTTTTACCCCTTCAGGAGCAACTTCCAAAGTCCATACTTTGTTGGTGTACATGGAATCCATCTCAGACCGCATAGCATCCAGCCATTTCACTGAGTCCCCACTCGTGATGGCCTGCTCGAAGCTAGTTGGGTCATCATTCTCCATGATGCAATCCTCACTACCACCATCAATGAGAAAACCATAGTATCTCTCAGGTGGACAAGAAACCCTACTAGATCGGCGGAGAGGCTGGGGTACGTCGGGCACCACTAAGTCCTCTGGTTCTACTAAATCGTCAGTTGCAGTTTGTGGTGCTGGAACCTCTTCTAGCTCTACCTCTTTGCCATTAATTTCTTTTGCAAGAAATTCCCTTTCCAAAAAGGTGGCATGTTGAGCAACAAACACTCTTTGTTCCTCAGTTTGGTAGAAAAAATATCCTTGAGAATTCTTAGGATATCCCACAAACTTGCACAGGACTGATCGTGCATCGAGTTTGTCCGGATTTTGCTTTTTGACATAGGCCGGACAACCCCATATCTTAATTCGTTTAAAATATGGTCTCTTCCCACTCTATATCTCATATGGTGTGGTAGGTACAGATTTAGACGGAACCAGATTCAATAGGTATATGGCTGTCTCAAGCGCATACCCCCAAAAGGAAATAGGTAACTCAGCATTACTCATCATTGAACGCACCATATCTAATAGGGTGCGATTCCTTCGTTCCGATACACCGTTGTGCTGTAGTGTATAAGGAGGAGTAAGCTGAGAGAGAATCTCATTCTCTTTTAGATAATCCAGGAATTCACTGCTTAAGTATTCACCTCCTCGATCAGATCGAAGAACCTTAATACTTTTGCCCGTTTGGTTCTCTACCTCGTGCTTATATTCTTTGAATTTCTCAAAAGCTTCAGACTTGTGTTTCAACGGGAACACATGCCCGTATCTAGAGAGATCGTCAGTGAATGTAATGAAGTAGGAAGAACCATTTCTGGCGTGTGTAGACATTGGACCGCATACATCACTATGCACCAGTCCCAAGAGTTCAGTAACTCTTTCTCCGTGTCCCTTAAACGGAGTTTTGGTCATTTTTCCTTTGAGACATGAATGGCAAGTGTCATAAGATGATAATTCGAATGAATTCAAATATCCATTCTTATGCAACTTAGCTAGTCGTGTTTCATTGATATGGCCAAGTCTACAGTGCCACAAGAAGGATTCGTTCATTTCTGAGCTTTTCCTTTTCTGTGTGTTTTGTATATTGAAGACTGTATTTTGATTGAGAATGAATATGCCATTATGTAGCGAGCCTGATGCAATCAACTTTTGATCCAGGAATATTTTCATAACATTATCCTTTACTACAAAATTATATCCTTCTTTACTTAATAAAGAAACTGATATAATGTTGCACATCATGTTCGGTATATAATAGCACTCATTCAGGACTAGTGTATCACCATTTGGTAATACCAGGTGATATATGCCAACTGCTTTGGCTGCAACATTTGCCCCATTCCCTACATGAACGGAATGATCACCTTTTCTCAGTTCTCTACCTTTTCGCAGCCCATGTAACATCTTACATATGTGGGATCCTGACCCGGTATCTAATACCCAGGACGTAGGGTGAACTGAGAAACAGTTCTCAATGACAAACACACCCGAAGATGATGTATCAACATGCATGTTCTCCGTTTGGGCGGTGTGAGAATCCAGATATTCTCCTGTTTCCTGTTCAGTCTTATAACATTTATAAGATAGAACGGGTCCAACGGACCCCTGCACAGTATAACATGCGGGTTCGGTCAATACATCCATATTATTATCTTGGTTAAGGCATGAAATGGTCGCTACCTGGAGAGAGAGAGAAGAAAACACTTTAGCGTATGCTCGTGCAAGATCAGATTGGTTATTATCTTATCTAATCAGGATGGCTCCCACTGCTTTTTATCAAATCTTCCTTCAAACCCTAAAAGGAAAGACTAGCCGGGATTTATTACACACTACAGGTTCGCCAATCTTTCAGCCAGGCCAGTGTCGGTACTTTGAGGGAGGTCCCCCGTGCTTTCGCACGAACCTAATTAATGTAAACCTCGTTTTCCCAGAGGCGTAACCTCGTTAACACCTTTCTAGACACCTACTTGATCGGCTAATTGTAATGTGTAAACCTCTCCCAGGAGTAACTCTTACTCGCAGTGGGTATCGGGATCCAACTATCTCATAGAAGGTATGCAATCTCATTGCAAATTTCAACACTTGAAATTCCCGATAATGCTTTTGCCCCTAGCGATCTATGACCTTGACTAAGTCAACAAACCATAAATCGCAAGTCAAGTTCAACCCGTACATTTCCCGATTGAATTAAACCCACCCGTACGACCCTTGACTGAGTCAACAAGGCCGTGCGAATGCTCTAATCCAATCACATCTCATGTTGTTACAGATAAACATAATTTAGCTACCATACACTATGCCTTGACTAAGTCAACAAACACAGCATGAATACTAAATAATATCTATCTGAAATGACGGAGGGCTACGCGGGTTCTTTCAGAAAAAACCATGAGCGTAATGAACTTGATATCGTTGTAGAATCAAATGAAGTTTTGAAATGGAGTGATTTTTGAGGCTTTTCTAGTTTTGCTAAAGGGGTCACTCCCGGTGAAGGGATCGTCGGCCCTTTCCTCGTCGAATGAGGTGCGGGATATATCATATATATCACTGTGCAAAGTAAAAACTCTTAAAAGCAATCAAAGCCAAACCGAGTGTGTAGCATCTGCCAGTTACTGCTAAAAGAGTCACTCCCGGTGAAGGGATCTCGGTCCTTTCCTCATCGAATAAGGTGCAGGGTATATCATATATACCGCTATGCAAAGCAAGAACTGTAGCTACCTGTTTTGTTTAAAATTTGATTCTACATCATCTTAGGTTTCTTTTCTTTCATTAATCACATTAATGAAGTCCCATCATTTAAATACCTAAACATCACAGATAGATATGACGTACACTTATGCCATCCGCATTCGCCTCGATGTCCCCTCGTGCACCGTTAGGTTAGGTAACTAACGACAGAGCAGGGCAGGGCTAGCGCAGGTGTAAAACATAAGTAACGTCTATATAATATATCATATATACTATATACTAGTTCATCACAGAGTCACAACACAGATATTGCAGCAGAATAAACATATAAAATATTGGATATACTAGGACGTCCGTGTTTTCAATACGAGCCAGTACAAAACACGGATTCCACGGTCGTGATGAATATCCAATCCCACACCCCTAGACCCCTACGAGAGCGGCAAGCAACCCTGCCAATTCTAGGGTTAGGAGACCCGGACTCGACCCCTCGAGTTGGTCTCCCACTGGACCCCAGAACCCGGTTACTTGTGCTCCCCTCCTTGGGTCTATCCTAATGCGGAAAAGTAAATAATATACAAGGGGTGACAACTTCCGCTACCTGGAAGTTCCCCAAATAAAAGAATATTACATACAAGTTTTTTTACATGAATGAAAATGAAAAACACTCATCTCACATAAAAACCCCCGGCTATTCGAATACGACGATCCAATATAACATATCCAGCAACACATAACATCACATGCCATCAACGTAAGTAAGTATGCGTACCCCAATTGTCGTTGACGTATAGCAACGAAACCGGCGATATGAATATACTACACTTACGGTCACAGAAAAGAAAGTGTAAAACTACAACAATTGGAATTCGCAACTTCTTTAGACATCACATGCCTAATCAAATGAAATACTTAGACATCACATGCCTAACAGATATAAATCCCGCATTTTAGTCTCATTATCGAAAACTCTTTTCAATATCATATGGGACTAAACTGCCAGATTTATAACATTCATTCAGTTATCTCATAACTGTTTGTGAATTCCAATTATTGTATCACATTCCAGATAAACAGAAAATGTTAAACTTTCCGATCGAACAGTCGAATACCCAAGTTTTCCCGATACAGTTCAACACATGAAATAAGTGTAACAACATTCAGTTCGTGCCTCAGTACCGACGGTCCAGCCGTAAAAGGGTCAAGCCAACGCCTCACATGTGGCACGCCGTACTGCCCCAAACCCGAAGGTTCAAAGGGCAGTTCAAGACGGTCACATAATCGAGTTAAGGTTTGTTGTCTTCTAGAGGGTCCATCGCGTTACTTGCACTACTTAGAACGTCGTTAAACTACGGAAAAATCCAACACTTGGAAATTTCCCGACAGGGGAAAAATTGGGTATTTATATCCAGTCGAACTTTTTAACATATTCTGGAAATTATCCGGAAATACACAAAAGACGAAATTTGATAATCCGATCGAAATACCGAATCCCCAAAACAACCCCAGAAAATTCAACTCTTGAATGACTATAAAAAATCTCCAGGAAAACCACCACAGAAAATTGAGAGTTACCGTGAAAATTAAAGTGCACAAAGGAACAGTAAGGCCGCGGATCCGCCGCATCATGCATAGCACGTGCCACGGTTCCGCGGTGGAAAAGTTGATTCAGGCCCTCGTATTTCACAGTAATTCACATAACACCCTGCTTGATTTTCTGGATAGTTTTAATTGGCAAAAATGCACAGTTTTGAAAAAAGGACAGAGAGCATGTTAGAAATGGGTTTTCGGGTTCGTTCGGACTTCAAACTCCGTCTGGACTTCGCCTAAGGCTCTAGCTAGGCTCTGATACCAGTGAAAGGTTCCTAGGCACCCTATAGAGATCTCACAAGGCATCTAACATGCCAATTTTAAAAAATATGGTGCCGAGAAACCCTAGTTAACGGATCGTTGCTAGATGTCTAGGCGAAAAGATAAACTAGTTAACACTTAACTACTAGGATACGGAAATTACAACCTTTGTAGATCCAGATATCCACCTCCACGGCTCCGCAACGAAGTCTTCTCGCTGTACATCATGAATCCTAGACTCATTCGTCGGCTTCATCGGGAAAACGGGCGTGCTAGGTCGTCGGCTTCGTGTCAAAGACGATCTACGTCGAGGTGGCACTAGTTCAAGCTCCGACTTCACAAATTAGTGAAACTTGTGAAGAAAACACCCAAAACAACTTGGCAAGAGGTAGAGGGTGAAGAAATAGGAGATGGGTTCACTTTAGAATTGGATTTCTCACTTTGGATCTCAAGATGCCATTAAAGTAGCAAGCTTTTCTATTGAGGATCAAGAAGAAGAAGATGATAGAATTATGATAAGTTATTCTTAAAAGAAAAGGAAAATCTATACTTATCATAACTCTAACTAAAGTTAAGTGTAGAGAATAAACCATGGTTAGTAGAGTGGGTTAGGGTTAAGCAAGATGACAAGAATGGTTGCTAAAGTCAAGGGTTCATGAAGCTTCATATAAGAAACAAAAATTGCCACCATTCTCATTTAAACTTATCCAAATAAATGAATAAACAAATAAATGAATAAATAAATATGCAAAACACTAATTATCATAATAACCATGGTTTAATTCTATTCACTTAACCATATGATCAAGTATCATCAAACATGATACACAAAAAAGTGCACAAAAGTATATCACATATACAATGTGCAATCCAAGTGAGAAAAATCCGTTTAAAGTGAACCAATACTAGTTAATGCAAAGTAATATATCAAATATATAATTATACATTAAATCATTAAATCAACACTTGATTCAATGATCCGGTTATGTCGCACACGACCGACTAGTATTCAATGTATCGATTTATCGAATCAATGATTCGATAACTAGGTCATATCAAATATCACCAATCGAAACATATATCGCGAGAATGAAATGCGGTATCACATACACGCATTATTCTCGGTCCTGCACATATCTCATATGCGCTCCTATTTCGTTTCGCTTGAACCAGGAAACCTCTGTGTAGGACTCTAAAGACTCGTCAATACGCCGGTAGCAGATGATGATCATATCAAGCACCTACAAGCCGCAAGCGGTCTGCTAAACGTAACGGCCACCCGGGTATTGAGCGATCAGAAGATCGACGAGCTAGCCCGCTCACACTCCTGTGAATCTAACCAGTAACACTTACCGTACAGTCCGGTCTGTTCGTCCGATACATCGCATATCAAGTCTAGGGGTGGTAAACGTCAGACCCCAATACTCGATAAGTCGTGTCGATGTGAGACGCATAACGGGTTGAGAAACTACTGGTAACACTTACCAGCAAATCTTTGATCAGCCCTGGCCAGGGACTTCCCTGTTACGGCCAATCGAGCACAGCGCAACATCAACCCCCAATACCGGGAGAGACGAAACCCCTCCTATCGCTCATTGCCTCCATGTGACTCGGGACTGTACCCAAAGACCACCGTTTTGCATGCCCTCATGGACATGGTAAGGTGGAGATCAAAGCACAGTGGGAATCACACAAGACTCTATGACGATCTCGGGTCTGCAGACTAACCTGCACAAGTGTCACCTGAGAACTGCCATCTGACGTGAGGTATAATACCATCTGGGAGTTCTCGGCGAGTCCGTCTAGAGTACCCAGTCTCCACTGAGCACCCGTATACCATCTCTGATGTCAAACACCAATGGATATGGGATCATCCATCGCCCATCTCATGGGTCGAGAAGCGTATACGCTAGTCTACTCTGGTATATCGATGCCCCGTCTCGATACACCCACGACTAGGGACTTTGAAGGATGTACTTATGGACTACCATGTCCCCACTAGTATGATCTGCATCATAGTCCAGGCAGTCAAGTACACATCCTAAGGGCTTTACCAACATGTAACTATAAGACAGTATAAAGAGACTAATATACATGTTAAGATAAAGAGTAACCGGATAGCATACTATCATATTGAGCAAGAAAGTCATCTCTATATATGTCCAAGCATCCAATATAATATACATCATCTGTATAATACTGGCCTCTAGGGCATACATACAACTAACATTGAGAACCAAGAACCATAGAGAAAATCCCAACACACTCTTCTCTACTCACTCTAGTTCACAAGGTTTAGTAAACCAAGTGAACTAGTTTCTTCAAAGATCGAAGATGAAGCCAAAGTAGAAGCTTTCGAGGTGGATCTATCTTCGGTGCAAGGAGACGACGGAGTGAAGGCGATCCGGACAACTATCGAGGCTTGAAGATGAAGGAGATCAAGAAAGAAAGGTATAAACCCCTAACCGAGTCGTTAACAACTCCTAATTAGGTTGTTAGTTAGATGTTTAACAAAGATCCGGTTTTGAGTCCATGTTACCACCTCTAGAAAATTGTTTTTCACCAAATTCCGCATGCCCGAAAGTACCGGGAGAGGTAGCATGGACTTACGGTGGTATCAGAGCCTAGTTAAACACTATCTAACATGTTAGCAAAGTAGCTAGAAGATCGATCAAAGAAAAAGTCCCGAAATGAACCCCGATATCATGCTTGCTGTCGAATTTTTCCTGTGTTTCAAAATTGATAAATCATAGCTTAAAATTCGGCTCAGGGTTTTTATAACAAACTGCCAAAATTTCGTCCACTGAACCGATCAAATCGCCGCGGAAATGCGACGGGAGCGTGCTCCCGCCGCGGTTCCGCGGCCGAGTTGACTCGGCAGTGGGAAATTTTGATTGCAATTTGTTCAGTGGGGTATTTGGGAATTTTGGAATATGTATTTTCTGCCCAGATTTTCTAGAACGAAAATTTTGTGTTTGGGGCCTTTAAATCCGTATTTTGATCGAACTTCTAAAAGACTTAAGCTGACGGGTTTTTCTGTGATGTGATATTTGTATTGAACGTCTACTAATCGCTATATGTCGATTAGTGGGGGTTATACAAATCTGTGATCTGTAATGTCATTGGAATGTGTATATGAATTCATTGGATTGTCGCGGGAGAATAGCCGGGGGTTGTGAGACGAGAGTTTTCTTTTCTTTCAATTCATGTAAATTTGTAAATTGATATAATAATTATTTGTATGGCCGCACAACCGGGTCGGGGTTGTAGCCGTCATTGTATAATTTCCTTTTACTGTTTTTTCTCCTAGGATAGACCCATGGAGGGGGTGCACAAACTACCGGGTATGCCGAAGTGCCGAGTGGCCTACTCACGGGGTTGAGTGAGGTTGCTTCACTTCGGGTACTTGGCGGGTAGTTTGCCGCACCCGTAGGGGTCTTGGGTGGGGTATTGGCTATTCACCGCCACCGTGTAATCTGCTTTTCGTTACAGGCTCGTACGAATTGCAGGTTTCTAGTATATCCAATGTGTTCATCTGTGATCTGAAATGTCTATCATTGCAATATATCTATATATGATATTATTTAGGCGTTGCTTATGTTTTACAGCCGCGCTAGCCCAGCCCCCGCTCTGTCGTTAGTTGAGTAACCTAACGGGTAATGACGGGGCCCCGTGGCGAATGCGAATGGCATAAGCGTACGTCATATTTTGGTTGTTTTCTGCGATGGTAGGATTAAATGATGGGACGCATTAAAAGAACTAATGCAAGAATATCACACATTAAAGAACTAATGCAAGAAAATAAACCAAGTAAAAGTCGTTGGAACACTTTCAAAAAACCATTCGGTTCTTTTCAAAACTAACTTTTAAAAATGCGGAGTTTGAGCCACTCCTTTTAAAAGCTATCTCGTTCCATCGACCATATCAAGCTCACTACGTTCACGGTTTCGCCAAAACCATTCGTAGCCCTCCGTCGTTTCACATAAATAGTCAATAATATTCAAGCTATGTATGTTGGCAAAAGTCAAGGCATAGTGATTGGTAGCTATTGGGTATTCATGTGTAGCATAGATAGATGCGTTGGTTTGGGACAGTCGTACTGCCATTTTGGCCAAAGTCAAGGGTAGGTACGGGTGGATCCAAATTAACCTAGAGAATGACGGGTAGAACTTGACATGTGACTTATGATATTTTGGCCAAAGTCAAGGTCATAAGAGCATGGGGCAAAAAAAATCCACATCGGGAGTTTCAAAAGAACTGAAACTTGCTAATGTTGCATACCATTTGGAGTGTGATGATTCTGGTAGGATTCCTTCAGTTTCGTCACGCGATGATATTTGGATCCCAATCCTACTGTGAGTATATGCTACTCCTCGGGAAATTTCTCACTTAACGATCAATGCTATAAAACCAAGTAGGTGTCTAGAAAGGTGTTAGCGGGGCTACGCCCCGAGGGAAAAGAGGTTCTTAAATTAAGGAACTTCGCGAAAGCGTTGGAAAACCTCCCTCGAAGTACCGACACCAGCCTGGCCGAACGGTTAAGCAAGTATTGTACGGTGAGATTGATCCTGACTAATTCTTCCTTTTTGGTTTTAAGGAGGGATTCGAGAAAAAGTGGGAGCCATCCTGTTTAGACAAACTAAAAACCACTCTAAACTTGCAAGAGCATCATGCTGAGTGTTTCTTTTTCTCTCTCCTAATTGCAGCGACCAATCGACATGACTGGACTTAAGTTACTTCTAGATAAAAACATACTGACAGGGCCAAACTACAAAGATTGGCTCAGGAATGTCAAAATGGCAATCACTTACGACAAGCTGGGGTATCTTCTTACCACCAAAGCTCCCCCTGTCCCAAGTCCCACCTCCAGCGTCGCGGATAAGGAAATCCGTAAGACCTGGAAGATTGATAGCGCGAAGGCCAAGTGCCTCGTACTTGCCTCGATGGACAACGAACATCAGAGGAGGCACGAGAATATGGACCTTGAATCCGTATTTCTCCATACAAAAGAACTGTATGGAGAGCAATCTCGTATCGCAAGATACGAAGTGTCGAAGAAGTTATTTTCGGCAAGGTTGGCCATCGGATCATTGGTAGCGGAACACGTGCTTAAGACGATTGGCTTCATTGAGGAGCTCGCGGAACTTGGAACCACGTTAGAGAATGAGCTCTATACTAACTTGATTCTCCAGTCCCTTCCTTACACTTACGCCCAGTTTATACTGAACTTCAACTTACAAGAAAAAGAAGTTGAACTTTCAGAACTCCTCAACATGCTGAGGAGTGCAGAGGGCACCCTACAGAAAGGTAGGGAAACATCCACTTTGTTTGTAGGAGGATCTTCCTCTTCTAGGTCCAAGGCGAAAGCCAAGGGAAAGAAGAAGAAAGCCTTCGCCAAACCAAGGGGCGGTGTTAGTAAAGTGGATACGAATGGAAAAGCAAAGGCAACAAAGAAAGCGGGGCAGCTTGTGGATAAAGAAGAATGCTTCTATTGTCATAAGAAGGGTCACTGGAAGAATGATTGCAGGGCTTGGAAAGCCAGGACACAGGAATTGAAGCAGGTTGCGGCTTCAGCTTCAGGTGTGTATGTTATTGAAAACCGTCTTTCAATAAACTCTACTTCCTGGGTATTGGATACAGGATCAGGATCTCATATCTGTAATTCTTTGCAGGCGTTGAGAAACCGTAATGTTTTGAAGGCAGGTGACATGACCCTCAGAGTTGAAAACGGAGCTAGCATGGATGCTAAGGCCGTCGGGGACTATCACCTGGGAATGTCAGATGGACATGTTTTGGTTTTGTGTAATTGCTTTTTTGTACCCAACGCAACTTGTAATATCATTTCTGTATCTTTAGTTTCTAAAGAAGGTTATGAATTTGCGTTTGTAAGTAATGTTGTAAACATTCACCTTAATCAAGTTTTGATTGGGTCAGGTACATTGAGCAATGGTATATACGTATTAAACCAACTACAGATTTTCAATGTCCAGAATACACACAAAAGAAAGACTCCGGAAATAAACCAGACTTTCTTATGGCATTGTAGACTAGGTCACATCAATGAGAGAAGGTTGACGAAGTTACATACAGAAGGATATTTGAATCCGTTCGAATATCAATCGTATGCCACTTGTCAATCCTGTCTCAAAGGAAAGATGACAAAGACTTCGTTCACTGGACACGGAGTAAGAGCGAGCGAGCTCTTGGGACTCGTACACAGCGACGTGTGCGGCCCAATGTCTACACATGCGCGAAGCGGTTATTCTTACTTCATTACTTTTACGGATGACTTTTCAAGGTACGGTTATGTCTTCTTAATGAAACATAAGTCCGAAGCCTTTGGAAAATTCCAGGAATATAAGAATGAAGTAGAAAAACAAACCGGCAAAAGTATCAAGATTCTAAGATCGGATCGAGGTGGAGAATACTTAAGTGCCGAGTTCCTGGATTGTTTAAAAGAGAACGGAATTCTCTCTCAGCTTACTCCTCCATACACTCCGCAACATAATGGTGTATCGGAGAGACGGAACCGAACCCTATTGGATATGGTACGGTCCATGATGAGTAACGCTGAGTTACCGTGATCATTCTGGGGGTATGCGCTAGAATCAGCTGCATACCTTTTGAACCGAGTTCCCACTAAGACTGTGCCTACTACACCATATGAGATGTGGTGTGGGAAGAGACCCTATCTTAATCACATTATAACATGGGGAAGTCCAGCTTTTGTCAAAAAGCGGCAAGCGGACAAGCTCGAGGCACGCTCAGTACAGTGCAAGTTCGTGGGATATCCAAAGAACTCCAAAGGATATTTCTTCTACTGCGAAGAGGAACAAAAGGTTTTTGTTTCTCGTCATGCCCACTTTCTAGAACACCAGTTCTTAGAAAAGGAAATTGGTGGGAGCGCAGTAGAACTGGTAGAAATTCCAGAACCACGAGCTATTACTGAAAGCTTAGTGGAACCAGAGGGTTCAAAAGAACATGACATTCCTACGCCGCTCCGCAGGAGTAGTAGGCAGTCTCATCCGCCCAAAAGATACTTGAAAGATTCCAAGGCACTCTTAAGAAGGTTCTTAAGGCATCAAACTTGCCCGGATAAAATTTTAGACGTGCCGAACAACCCAAAGCCGGGATCTTTGCTAGATTATTAGGGTTTAACATGCAAGATGATAACTTTTATCTAAGTGTGAGGGATTACAACCTTTGTAGTCCGCTCCTTCGCTTCACAAGCTCCGAGTAGAAGTCCCTTTGCCTTGATCCATGATCTCCCGGACTCATGAGAGGCTCCACGACTCGAACGATCCATGCTAGCTTGAAGTGTTCCAAATCTTTGATGATCTACGTCGAAGTTGCAAAGACTCAAGCTTTCTCACTCTAAAGAGATGAACACACTAATCTCATGGGCTAGATGAGATGAGGATGAGAGAGTAGTATTTTTGCTTTCTTTTTAAATCATTTTCTCATATTTTTCCATCACATAAAGAAAATCAAGTAAGCTTTTCAAGAGAGAAGAAGATGATCATTGAAAATCAATAATAAGATTAATCCTTTTGTGATGAATAGAATGAAAGCTATATGATTGATTTATATAAACCATGGTCAAAGATGAGTGGCTAAGATTTAGTAGAGAATACACTAAAGTTAGGGTTTGGTTGGGTTAAGAATGTGTCATCCAAAAATATCTTTACAATGACAAAAGAAAAATGCTTCTAGAAGGTGCATGAAGCATCTAACCCTAATCAAACCCTAACCTCAATTAATCATCCTTAAACATGTTTAACAATTAATCATATCATGTCACAATAATATATACCACATATATATTATATATTTGCAACAAAAGAAAATAATACAATTAACATATATCGCATATATATCAATGTATCATCCAGTGAGAAAATGAAATAATAAAGCGAGCCAATATTAGATAATGTAATAATATATCATATATATATTATTATACATTAAATCATCGAATCAACACTTGATCCGACGATCCGGCTATATCGAATATTACCGACTAATATATCATGTACCGATTCATCGAATCAACACTTGATCCGATGACTCGGTTCATATCTAAATATCGCGAGAATATAATACGGTATCCCATATCGCATTATTCTCGGTCCTGCACATATCACATATGTGCCTCTACTCCGTTTCGCCTGAGCCAAGAAACCTCTGTGTAGGACTCTAAAGAATCGTCAATACGCCGGTAGCAGGTGATGATCATCTCAAACACCCACAAGCTGCAAGCGGTCAGCTAAACGTAACAGCCACTCAGGTATTGAGCGATCAGAAGATCAACAAGCTAGCCTGTGCGTTCTCCTGTGAATCCAATCAGTAACACTCCCGTACAGTCCGTTCTGTTCGTCTGATATGTCGCATATCAAGTCTAGGGGTGGTATACGTCAGACCCCAGTAACCGATAAGTCATGTCGATGTGTGGCTCATAACGGGTCGAGAAACTACTGTTAACACTTACCAGTAAATCTCTACATCACCCCTGGCCAAGGATTTCCAGTTATAGCCAATCGAACACAGCACAACATCAACTCCCTAAACCGGGAGAGACGAATCCCCTCCTATCGCTCATTGCCTCCATGTGATTCGGGACTGTACCCAAAAGCCACCGTTTTGCACGCCCTCTTGGATGTGGTAAGGTGGAAATCAAAGCACAGTGGGAATCACACAAGACTCTATGACGATCTCGGGTCTTCAGACTACCCTGTACCAGTGTCACCGGAGAACTGCCATCTGACGTGTGGTATATCACCATCTGGGAGTTCTCGGCGAGTTCGTCCAGTGTACCCAGTCTCCACTGAGCACCCGTACACCATCTCTGATGTCAAACACCGATGGATATGGGATCATCCATCGCCCATCATATGGGTCAAGATGCGTATACGCTAATCTACACTGGTGTATCGATGCCCTGTCTCGATATACCCTCGACTAGGAACAGTTATAGGATGTACTCATCGACTACCGTGGCCACACTAGTATGATCTCATCATAGTCCCAGTAGTCGAGTACAGATCCTAAGGGCTTTATCAACATGTGAGAGTAAAACAGTAAACCAATACAAGTCAACATGTTAAGATAAAGTGAAACCAAATAGCATACTATCATGACGAGCAAGAAAGTCATCTCCATATATATCCAAGCATCGATTATAATATACATCATATGTACAACAATGGCCTCTAGGGCATATACATAACTAACAATCTTCCACTTGCACTAAGGCCAGCTGCTGTAGTATCTCATACCTAGCATCCCGAATAATCTCTCAAACTGTATCTGGGGAATAGCCTTCGTGAATGGATCCGCAGTGTTGTCCTTCGTATCTACTCTCCTGATCTCGATCTCCCGGCGATCAACTATCTTCCTGATCAGGTGATACCGCCTCAGAATATGTCTGGACTTTTGATGGGACCTGGGTTCCTTGGCTAATGCCACAGCTCCATTGTTATCGCAATACAGAGGTATTGGATGCTCAATGGATGGAACCACACCAAGTTTACTAATGAACTTCTTGATCCAGACAGCCTCTTCGGCAGTATCGTTGACAGCGATGTATTCAGCCTCCATCGTCGAGTCTGCAACGGTATCCTGTTTGGAACTCTTCCAACATACCGCCCCTCCATTGAGGGTAAAGACAAAACCCGAATGCGACTTAGAGTCGTCCTTATCACTTTGGAAGCTGGAATCGGTAAAGGACTCCATCTGGAGTTCTCCATTACCATACACCAAGAACATCTCCTTAGTCCTTCGTAAGTACTTGAGAATGTTCTTCACTGCTGTCCAATGACTCTCTCCAGGATCTGCTTGATACCGACTCACTACACTTAATGAGTATGCTACATCGGGTCTGGTACATAGCATCGCATACATGATAGAGCCTACTGCCGAAGCATAGGGTATCCCTTGCATGCGAGCTCTCTCCAAATCAGTCTTGGGAGACATCTCTTTGGAGAGAGTGAGTCCAGAGATCGTGGGTTGGTTCCCACGCTTAGATTCTTCCATACTAAACCTCTTTAGTATGGTGTCAATATACCTGGATTGGGACAATCCCAGTATCCATTTAGATCTATCTCTATAGATCATGATTCCCAATATGCAGGAGGCATCACCAAGATCTTTCATTGAGAATCTCTGCGATAAGAAAAGCTTGACTGATTGCAGCATAGGAATATCATTTCCTATCAAGAGTATGTCATCCACGTACAATACGAGGAAGACAACCTTACCCTCTGCTACCTTCTTATAGATACAAGGTTCATCCATATTTTTGATGAAGTCAAACTCTTTGACTACAACATCAAAACAGATGTTCCAACTCCGCGATGCTTGCTTTAACCCATAAATGGATTTAAGCAGCTTGCACACCTTTCCGCTGCTCCCACTATCTACGAAGCCCTCTGGCTGAGTCATGTACACGCTCTCTTCTAAATCACCATTTAGAAAGGCGGTCTTAACATCCATTGGCCAGATTTCGTAGTCATGGTATGCAGCAATGGCAAGTAAGATCCGGATGGACTTAAGCATAGCCACAGGAGAAAAGGTTTCGTCATAATCCACACCTGGTCGTTGAGGAAAACCCTTTGCCACAAGTCTAGCTTTGAAAGTCTCAACTTTTCCATCTACACCAAATTTCTTTTTAAAAATCCACTTGCTCCTAATGGGTTTTACCCCTTCAGGAGCATTTTCCAAAATCCATACTTTATTGGTGTACATGGATTCCATCTCAGATCGCATTGCATCCAGCCATTTCACAGAGTCACCACTCGTGATGGCCTGCTCGAAACTAGTGGGGTCATCATCATCCATGATGCAATCCTCGCTTCCACCATCAATGAGAAAACCGTAGTATCTCTCAGGTGGACGAGAAACCCTGCTAGATCGGTGGAGAGGCTGGGGTTCGTCGGGTACTACTGAATCCTCTGGTTCTACTAAATCTTCAGTTGTAATTTGTGTTTCTGGAACCTCTTCCAGCTCTACCTCTTTACCACTAATTTCTTTTGCAAGAAATTCCCTTTCCAAAAAGGTGGCATGTTGAGAAACAAACACTTTTTGTTCTTCAGCGTGGTAGAAAAAATATCCTTGGGAATTCTTAGGATATCCCACAAATTTGCAAAGAACTGATCGTGCCTCGAGCTTGTCTGGATTTTGTCTTTTGACATAGGCCGGACAACCCCATATCTTAACTCTTTTAAAATATGGTTTCTTCCCACTCCATATCTCATGCGGTGTGGTAGGCACAGATTTAGACGGAACTTGATTCAATAAGTATGCTGCTGTTTCAAGCGCATAACCCCAGAAGGAAATAGGCAACTCAGCCTCGCTCATCATAGAGCGCACCATATCTAATAGGGTGCGATTCCTTCGCTCAGATACACCGTTGTGCTGTGGTGTATAAGGAGGAGTGAGCTGAGAGAGAATCACATTCTCTTTTAGATAATCTAGGAACTCATTGCTTAAGTATTCACCTCCTCGATCAGATCGAAGAACCTTAATACTTTTGCCCGTTTGATTCTCTACTTCGTGCTTATATTCTCTGAATTTCTCAAAAGCTTCAGACTTGTGTTTCATTAGGAACACATGTCCGAATCTAGAGAGATCGTCAGTGAATGTAATGAAGTAGGAAGAACCGTTCCTGGCATGCCTAGACATGGGACCGCATACATCACTATGTACCAGTCCTAAGAGTTCGGTAACTCTTTCTCCGTATCCACTAAACGGAGCTTTGGTCATTTTTCCTTTGAGACATGAATGGCAAGTATCATAAGATGATAATTCGAACGGATTCAAATAACCATCTTTATGTAACTTAGCCAATCGTGTCGCATTGATATGACCAAGTCTACAATGCCACAAGTAGGATTCGTTCACATCTGAACTTTTCCTCTTGTGTGTGTTTTGTATATTCAGGACTGTATTCTGATTTAGAATGAATATGCCATTATGTAACGAGCCTGATGCAATAAACTTTTGATCGAGGAATATGTTCATAACATTATCCTTTACTACAAAATTATATCCTTCTTTACTTAATAAAGAAACTGATATAATGTTGCACATCATGTTCGGTATATAATAGCAATCATTTAAAATCAGTGTATCACCACTTGGTAATACTAGGTGATATTTGCCAACTGCTTTGGCTGCAACATTTGCACCGTTCCCTACTTGAATGGAATGATCACCTTTTCCCAGTTCTCTACCTTTACGTAGCCCATGTAACTGTTCACATATGTGGGATCCTGATCCGGTATCTAATACCCAGGACGTAGGGTGAACTGAGAAACAGTTCTCAATAACCAACACACCCGAAGAAGATGCATCAACATGCATGTTCTATTGGGCGGCGTGAGAATCCAGATATTCTTCTATTTCTTGTTCAGTCTTATAACTCTTATAAGAAAGAACGGGTCCAACGTTCCCCTGCACTGTACAATAATCGGGTTCAGTCAATACATCCATATTATTATCTTGATTATGGCCTGACAAGGTCGCTACCTGGAGAGAGAGAGAAGAAAAACACTTTAGCGTATGCTCTTGCAAGATTAGATTGGTTATTATCTTATCTAATCAGGATGTCTCCCACTGCTTTTTATCAAATCTACCTTAAAACCCTAAAGGGTAAGATTAGCCGGGATTAATTACACCCTACAAACTTCGTCAATCTTTCAGCCAGATCAGTGTCGGTACTTTGAGGGAGGCTCCCCGTGCTTTCGCATGGACCTAATTAAAGTAAACCTCGTTTTCCTAGAGGCGTAACCCCGTTAACACTTTTCTAGATACCTACTTGAATGACTAATTGTCCTGTGTAAAACTCTCACAGGAGTAACACTTACTCGCAGTGGGTATCGGGATCCAACTCTCTCATAGGAGGTATGCAATCTCATTGCAAATTTCAACACTTGAAATTCCCGATAATATTTTGCCCCTAGCAATTTATGACCTTAACATAGTCAACAAATCATAATTGCTAGCCAAGTTCAACCCGTCATTTCCCGATTGAATTAAATCCACCTGCACGACCCTTAACATAGTCAACAAAGTCGTACAACTACCCTAATCCAATCACATCTCATGTTTTAGCAGATAAGTACTAATTAGCTACCGCACACTACGCCTTAACATAGTCAACAAACGTAGCACGAATACTAACTAGTCTTTATCTGAAATGACGGAGGGCTACGCAGGTTTTTTCAGAAAACCCTAAGCGTAATGAACTTGATATCGTCGTAGAATCATGTAGTTTTTGAAAAGGAGTGTTTTTGAGGCTTTTCTTAGCTTCGCTAAAGGGGTCACTCCCGGTGAAGGGATCGTCGGCCCTTTCCTCATCGAATAAGGTGCAGGATATATCATATAATATCGCTGTGCAAAGCAAAACACTAAAAGCATTCAAAAGACAAACCGCGTTTTGTAGCATCTGCCAGTTTCGCTAAAGAGGTCACTCCCGGTGAAGGGATCGTCGGCTCTTTCCCCATCGAATAAGGTGCAGGATATATCATATATATCACTCTGCAAAGCAAAACTGTAGCTACCCCTTTTATAAAGTTTTGATTCTACAACATCTTTAGGTTTCTTTTCTTTTATTAATCTTATTAATAAAAATCACATCAGTTTATAATTCCTAAGCATCACAGAAGAAACGAAAGCAGTAATATTTATATATCAGCATATATATATAGTATAAGCATTCGTCTCGGGCAGTAATATGATCTCATCACAGAACATTGCAGCAGAAGAACATATATGAAATATTGGATATACTAGGACGTCCGTGTTTTCAATACGAGCCTGTATAAAACACGGATTCCACGTTCGCGACGAATAGCCAAACCCACATCCCAAGACCCCTACGAGAGCGGCAAGTAATACTGCCAATTCTAGGGTTAGGAGACCCCGTCTCGACTCCTCGAGATGGCCTCCCACTGGACCCTAGAACCCGGTTACTTGTGCTCCCCTCCTTGGATCTACCTAATGCGGAAAAGTAAATAAGATACACTGGTGACAGCAACCGCAACCTGGAAGTGCCCCAAATAAAAGAATATTACATTACAAATGAATTTTACATGAATGAAAATAAAAACCTCATCTCACATAAAAACCCCGGCTATTCTGAACGCGACGATCCAATATAACATATCACAGCAACACATAATATCTCATATCATCAACGTAAGTAAATATGCGCATCCCAATTGTCGTTGACATATAGCAACGAAACCGGCAATATCACATATTACATTTACGGTCACAGAAAAGAAAGTGTAAAACTATAATATTTGGAATCCGCAATCACTTTAGACATCGTAAATCCGAAATATCACAAACTTCGCATTTCATACCTAACTCTATGAATTCCACATATTGTATCACATTCCAGATAAATAGACAGTATTTAACTTTTCGAACAGATAATCAAATACCCAAAATTTCCTAAAGTGCTCAACTCTTGAGCGGAGTTCAAATAATCCCAGAATATGTCAAAGTACCAGTGATCCAGCCGTAGAAGGGTCAAGCCAACGCCTCACATGTGGCACGCCGTATTGCCCCAAACCCGAAGGTTCAAAAGGCAGTTCAAGACGGTCATATAATCGAGTTAAGGTTTGTTGTCTTCTAGAGGGTCCACCGCTTAACTTGTACAATTTTTACGAAAGATTTAAACCCGATAAAAATTCAACGCTTGAAAGTTTGCCGTACCGGGAAACAGTGAGTTAATGATATCCGTTCAAATAGTTTAACAGTTTCTAAATATCCGGAAAGAAATACGAATTTAAATATTCCGATCGAATCTACTATTACAAAAAAAACCCCAGAATTATTAACAGTTAAAACAGGTTAAAAATACCCAGAAGTATCAACAAGTACCTACGGTTATTACCATAAAATCCACGTGTTGCAAATCCATCATTCCGCCGTGGAACCGCCGCGCAAGCATGCTTGCGCCGCGGTTCCGCCGCCATTTGGTCGAATTGGGGGCTCGGGTTTTATGGTAATTCTTTGAATTCCCTGCTGATTTTTTTTACGTATTTTTAATTCAGAAAAATCCCAAATTTTGAAAAATTTCCAGAGAGGGGGCTTTTTCCGTCGGTTCGGGTTCGATCGGAGTTTTGACTTCGTAAACACATCGCCTAATGCTCTAGCTAGGCTCTGATACCACTGAAAGGTTCCTAGGCACTCATAAGAAGGTTCATAAGGCATCAAACATGCCCGGATAAAATTTTAGACGTGCCGAACAACCCAAAGCCGGGATCTTTGCTAGATTATTAGGGTTTAACATGCAAGATGATAACTTTTATCTAAGTGTGAGGGATTACAACCTTTGTAGTCCGCTCCTTTGCTTCACAAGCTCCGAGTAGAAGTCCCTTTGCCGCGATCCATGATCTCCCGGACTCATGAGAGGCTCCACGACTCGAACGATCCATGCTAGCTTGAAGTGTTCCAAATCTCCGATGATCTACGTCGAAGTTGCAAAGACTCAAGCTTTCTCACTCTAAAGAGATGAACACACTAATCTCATGGGCTAGATGAGATGAGGATGAGAGAGTAGTATTTTTGCTTTCTTTTTAAATCATTTTCTCATATTTTTCCATCACATAAAGAAAATCAAGTTAGCTTTTCAAGAGAGAAGAAGATGATCATTGAAAATCAATAATAAGATTAATCCTTTTGTGATGAATAGAATGAAAGCTATATGATTGATTTATATAAACCATGGTCAAGGATGAGTGTCTAAGATTTAGTAGAGAATAAACTAAAGTTAGGGTTTGGTTGGGTTAAGCATGTGTCATCCAAAAATATCTTTACAATGACAAAAGAAAAATGCTTCTAGAAGGTGCATGAAGCATCTAACCCCAATCAAACCCTAACCTCAATTAATCATCCTTAAACATGTTTAACAATTAATCATATCATGTCACAATAATATATATCACATATATATTATATATTTGCAACAAAAGAAAATAATACAATTAACATATATCAATGTATCATCCAGTGAGAAAATGAAATAATAAAGCGAGCCAATATTAGATAATGTAATAATATATCATATATATATTATTATACATTAAATCATCGAATCAACACTTGATCCGACGATCCGGCTATATCGAATATTACCGACTAATATATCATGTACCGATTCATCGAATCAACACTTGATCCGATGACTCGGTTCATATCTAAATATCGCGAGAATATAATACGGTATCCCATATCGCATTATTCTCGGTCCTGCACATATCACATATGTGCCTCTACTCCATTTCGCCTGAGCCAAGAAACCTCTGTGTAGGACTCTAAAGAATCGTCAATACGCCGGTAGCAGGTGATGATCATATCAAACACCCACAAGCTGCAAGCGGTCAGCTAAACGTAACAGCCACCCAGGTATTGAGCGATCAGAAGATCAACAAGCTAGCCTGTGTGTTCTCCTGTGAATCCAATCAGTAACACTCTCGTACAGTCCGGTCTGTTCGTCTGATATGTCACATATCATGTCTATGGGTGGTATACGTCAGACCCCAGTAACCGATAAGTCGTCTCGATGTGTGGCTCATAACGGGTCGAGAAACTACTGGTAACACTCACCAGTAAATCTCTATATCAGCCCTGGCCAGGGACTTCCAGTTATAACCAATCGAACACAGCACAACATCAACTCCCTATACCGGGAGAGACGAATCCCCTCCTATCGCTCATTGCCTCCATGTGATTCGGGATTGTACCCAAAAGCCACCGTTTTGCACGCCCTCTTGGACGTGGTAAGGTGGAAATCAAAGCACAGTGGGAATCACACAAGACACTATGACGATCTCGGGTCTTCAGGCTACCCTGTACCAGTGTCACCGGAGAACTGCCATCTGACGTGTGGTATATCACCATCTGGGAGTTCTCGGCGAGTCCGTCCAGTGTACCCAGTCTCCACTGAGCACCCGTACACCATCTCTGATGTCAAACACCGATGGATATGGGATCATCCATCGCCCATCATATGGGTCAAGATGCGTATACGCTAGTCTACACTGGTGTATCGATGCCCTGTATCGATATACCCTCGACTAGGAACAGTTATAGGATGTACTCATCGACTACCATGGCCCCACTAGTATGATCTCATCATAGTCCCAGTAGTCGAGTACAGATCCTAAGGGCTTTATCAACATGTGAGAGTAAAACAGTAAACCAATACAAGTCAACATGTTACGATAAAGTGAAACCAAATAGCATACTATCATGACGAGCAAGAAAGTCATCTCCATATATATCCAAGCATCCATTATAATATACATCATATGTACAACAATGGCCTCTAGGTCATATACATAACTAACAATACTATGGTTTTCTCATAGACGGGGATAGAGAGGATTGCATCATAGATTATGATGAGCCTACTAGCTTCCAGCAAGCCGTTCAGAGTGTCGACTCGGTAAAATGGCTGGATGCAATGCGGACCGAAATGGAGTCCATGTACACCAACAAAGTATGGACGTTGAACATTGCTCCAGACGGGGTAAAACCCGTAGGATGCAAGTGGATCTTCAAAAGGAAGATTGGTGTAGATGGACAGGTTGAGACCTATAAAGCTAGACTGGTTGCAAAGGGTTTTCGTCAAAGACCTGGTTTGGACTATGACGAGACCTTTTCTCCAGTAGCTATGCTGAAATCCATTCGGATCCTTCTTGCCATTGCTGCCTTCCACGATTATGAGATTTGGCAGATGGACGTAAAGACCGCTTTTCTAAATTTAAATTTAGAGGAGTGTGTCTATATGGACCAGCTGGAGGGTTTCATTCAGAGTGGGAGCAGCGGAAAGGTGTGCAAGTTGCTTAAGTCTATTTACGGACTAAAGCAGGCATCGCGGAGTTGGAACATCTGTTTTGATGAGACGGTCAAGGAATTTGACTTTATCAAAAATCCAGATGAACCATGCATCTATAGTAGATTTGTAGCGAGAACTGTAGTATTCCTCGTTTTATAGGTGGATGACATTCTCTTAATAGGAAATGACATTCCTATGCTACAATCTGTTAAGGGGTTCTTGTCACACAGGTTCTCCATGAAAGACATGGGTGATGCCTCATACATCCTGGGGATCAGGATCCATCGTGATAGATCCAAGAGGATATTAGGACTTTCTCAGTCCATGTACATCGACACCATACTGAAAAGATTCAGTATGGAAGATTCCAAGCGCGGTAACCTACCTGCTTGTCACGGGATCACCCTCTCTAAAGAAATGTCTCCCAAGACTGATTTGGAGAGGGATCGCATGTCTATTATACCCTACGCTTCTGCGGTAGGCTCTATAATGTATGCGATGTTGTGTACCAGACCGGATGTTGCTTATGCACTGAGTGTGGTAAGCCGGTATTAGTCAAACCCTGAGGAGAAACACTGGATAGCGGTAAAGAACATTCTCAAGTACCTGAGAAGGACTAAGGAGATGTTCTTGGTGTATAGCGGAAAAGACCTCCAGATCGAGGCCTTTGCTAACTCCAGCTTCCAGAGTGACAAGGATGATTCCAAGTCCATGTCGGGTTTTGTCTTTAGCCTCAATGGAGGGGCGGTGTGTTGGAAGAGTTCCAAACAGGAAACCGTTGCAGACTCGACGATGGAAGTGGAATACATCGCTGCATCTGATGCCGCAAAAGAAGCTGTCTGGATGAGGAAGTTCTTTAAAGAACTTCAGGTGGTTCCGTCCATTGTTGATCCAATACCTCTGTATTGCGACAACAACGGGGCTATAGCTTTAGCGAAGGAACCCAGGTCCCATCAGAGATCCAGACACATCTTGAGGCGGTATCACCTGATCAGGGAGATCGTGGATCGCCAGGAGATCGAGGTTCGGAGGGTCGTTTCAGAAGATAACACTGCAGATCCATTCACCAAGGCCTTGCCCCAGTCTCAGTTCGAGCGGCTGATCGAGATGATAGGTCTTCGATACTCCAGGACATGGCCTTAGTGCAAGTGGGAGATTGTTAGTGTATATACCCTAGAGGCCATTACTGTATCATACTAGTTTGTATATTACTTAATATAAGCTTGGGATATTCACCTTGTATAAACAATCTTGCTTAATATAGTAGTATGCTACTTGGTTTGTTTCTACTTCAATGTGTACATGTGTTTATTTTAGTATATCACCTATACACATTAGTGGAGCCCTTAGGATCTTTGCTTGATTACCAGTGTTGTGATGGCAGTCACACTAGTGGGGGCTGGGTAATCTATAAGCATATCCTTATACAGGTCCCTAGTCGCAGGACTATCGAGACAGGGCATCGATACTCCGGAGTAGACTAGCGTATGCGCTTCTCATCCCAGTGTGGGTGATGGTCTGTCCCACAATCATCAGTACGTCGTACTGGAGATAGTATACGGGTGCTCGTTAGGTTACGAGTACACTGGACAGGACTCGTCGGGAACTGACCGATTGGTATTATACTTATCGTCAGTTATCAGTTCCCAGGTGACATGAGTACAGCTTAGTCCGCTGACTTGACACTGTCACTTCGCCTCGAGTGTGTTCCCACTGTACTTTGATTACTACCCTACCACGGCTCAAAGGAGTCGTGCAAACAGGTAGTTGTTGGATATAGTCCCGAAGAACTTGGAGGCTGTGACGGTTAGACAGGATTCGTCTCTTCCGGTATTGGGGGTTGACATCGTGCTGTGTCTAGGAGAGCCATTACACGAGTAGTCCCTGGCAAGGGCAATCGAGATATACTGGTAGGATTCCAGTGTTATCTCAGGGTGTTTTGGGCTTCACTCCGACATGACTTGTACCGCTATTAGGGGACTGACGTTTACCGCCCCCCTAGGCCCGCCATGCGATGTATTAGAAGAACAGACCGGACTGTACTGAGATTGTCACATTCAGGCTCAGTAGGAGTTCAGATGGGTTTCACCTCGTCAGTCTTCTTGTCGGCATCTACCTGGGGACCGTTACGCACAGCTAGTGCCGCTTGCAGTCTGTGGTTAAACCCACTGCCAGCGTAGTGTCGAGTCTTTAGAGTCCCACACAGAAAGCTATTCGCCTTTAGGCAAAAGAGTAGAGGTCGCATGGTTTTGCGGCCGGTCGCATGGTTTTGCGACAGTGTTCGGTCACATCTGTGCACCTATGCATATACAGTGTCCGGACAGTTTACACTAGCGGGCTTTGGTTTAAGCCAGATCCTAGTGTACGTATTGGGATTGGATTTATCCAGTTTGTATTCGTGTTCCTCGGAACGCGGATGCGGGTGTGTATGCACAGTTGACGGAGAGACAGAGGCAGAGGATTCTCATTAGGGTTGTTGACCGTTGACTGTTGACTATTGACTTTTTGCTCAACCCTAATGAGAATATGATATATGATTAACAATAATATTAATTAAGTATTGTGGTGACATGGTTGTTAAGGGGTTGACTTTGTTGACTTGTTGACTTTGTTGACCGGTTGACTAGGTTGGACTAGTTGACCATCATGATGACAATGGCTATCATTTCATGGCAAAGACTTTTTACTTGCTTGTTTCTCTTGTGAGAAATGAGTGCATGAAATGATATGGCTATTGTAGCTTAAACCATTTACACAATACTTGATTACTATTTTGTGATGATGGTTATGGATTATGAGAGCCAAGAGAGAAAATTCTTCTCACATTCTATCATTCTCATTCTCTCTCTTGTTCTTGAGCTCTCATCACCATCCTCTTGCTCTCCCTCGCTTTAGTCTATGGTTCACTTGTATCATGTGCTGAGAACCAAGAACCATAGAGAAAATCCCAACACACTCTTCTCTACTCACTCTAGTTCACAAGGTTTAGAAAACCAAGTGAACTAGTTTCTTCAAAGATCGAAGAAGAAGCCAAAGGTAGAAGCTTTCGAGGTGGATCTATCTTCGGCGCAAGGAGACGACGGAGTGAAGGCGAGCCGGACTACCATCGAGGCTTGAAGACGAAGGAGATCAAGAAAGAAAGGTATAAACCCCTAACCGAGTAGTTAACAACTCCTAGTTAGGTTGTTATTTAAATGTTTAACAAAGATCCAGTTTTGAGTCCATGTTACCACCTCTGGAAAATTGTTTTTCACGAAATTCCGCATGCCCGAAAGTACCGGAAGAGGTAGCATGGACTTACATTCCCAAGTTCGGGCAAAACATTGTAGAGGCCGTATGGGTTTATGCCAAGGTTTGGAAAAAGCACGTGCGTTTTCGCACGTGTCGTTTTTCGGGCAGATAATACTGGTAGGCTTTGGTTTAAGCCGGAACCCAGTATTATACTGTGTAGATATAATATCTTTGTCTCAGATGCATTTGTATTCGGTCGTAATACAAATGCGGGTATGTTTATACAGATACGGGGTTATCCTGAAATTCGTTTCAGGATCACTTTTGGAAGTTGCCGGTTTCCAGTTTTCTATCAGCCGTATTTAACAGTCGGTTAAATACGGATTTATCTTTTCTTCTTGAGGGTGAGTCATGAGGTGAGTCATGAGTGTGGAAGCTTCTTGGATGATGACTAGGTTAGTGAATCATTCATTTGCATTAATGGTTAATGAGGTGTTATTTGTGAGTCACCTTTTCATTAATGTCTTTTGTTCTTGCTAAGATATTTGAGTGAGATCTTTTGTGTTATGATAAGCTTAGCTTAAAGTCACCCTCCCTTGCTCCTACACTCACCCCCTCCTCTATATATGGCCGGCCCCCTCTCTTGATAGAATGATGGTTGTTGTTATGAAAAGATTAAGGATTTTGGTTCATGGAAATTGATATACTTCATTTCTCATTTCGTATCGATCCAAAAGGAAACTTCATTAACCGTTCGTCCATAGCCTTGGACGTAACGAGACAAAGTGTTTTACTCATTCTCTACTTCATCTTGGTCGTCTCTTTTAGCAAACTTGACGATCGAGTTGCCTCGGTTCAGAGGCGGGAGCCCGTTTAAAGATCCGTCGACGTGGTGCCACCTGGACGACAAGATTGGAGATCGAGGAGATCGGAGCAGCCGCAACAAGCGTGGGATGATGGTTAAAGACCGAAGGACTCAGATCATTCGGTATAACGTTTCTACCCCTTTGTAATTTGTTAGTTTAGCTTTAATGGCAGATCCGGGTTACGGTACACGATAGCGCCAGTTTCGTTAAAAGTTTTTGTTCCGTATTTGGAGTCTGTTAGACTGCCTGGGTGCTACCGTGGACTTACAGTGGTATCAGAGCCTCACCATTAAGCTAAACTAACTTATGCTAACGCGTTTAAAACATCAATCGAACGGATTTTCAAAAACCGCAAAATTCCATGATCTGACTTTCTGTCGATTTTAAACAGTGTCCTAAAATTATTTTACATATCACAGAATATTCAGCAGGGTTTTCTAAGCACACCGTAAAAATTTGGGCACGTGATTCAACAAAACTGCCGCGGAATCGCGGTCAAACCTATGGTTTGACCGCGCATTCGCGGCCATTCTGTGAGATCATGGCCCCAAATTTGTACAGTGACTTCTTGAGTGGAAATTGGGGTTTTTGGTATATATCTTTTTGGCCCAGATTTTGTTACTGTACAACATATGTACATGGGGCCTATTTCGGGAAATTTGGTCGATCGAAATTTTAAATTTGTTAGTATGCAGTATTTACATTATATCTCCGACCGGGAATGTCATTTGATCGGTAAACCGCGTCTGATTGCTATAGTTCTTTTAGACGGGTTTGCAAACGTGACATTCGCGTTGATGTTCTGTGTTGTGCTGTATTATTGTGGATATGTCGTGATGGATAGCAGGGTGCAATGATAGTGCAGTTTGGATTTATTTGTACATTAGATATTGCGGGGCGAGCGTCCAACATGTGGACTGCCGTCACTGCCTGTTGTATAATATTCTTTTGGGACACGACCAGGTTGAGGTCGATGTACCCGTTGTACATATTTTTCTTTTCTGAACTAGGTTCATCCCGCGAAGGAGTGCATGGATAGCCGGGTTCTGGAGGGCAACGGGTCCGTATCTCATGGCTTTGAGAGGCAGAGGGACCTCACTCTAGAATTGGCAGACTATTCGCCACACTCGTAGGGGGTACAGGTTGACCCAAGGAGGGGTGCTCAATTTACCGGATTCCGTGAAGTGCCAGGTGTTCCATTCACTATGCTGTGGGGACTACCTCGCTTCAGGTTTTGGCGGGTAACTTGCCGCACCCGTAGGGGTCTAGGTTTCATTGCACAGGCTATCCACACGACCAGGGGAACGTCAGGTTTCAGCAGCGGCTCTGTGAAACCCGGGGATCCCAGATTATCTGTATTGTTCTGTGATGCTTATTACTTTTCTGTAATGTTGCATATTATCATGCCTGGAGCGATTACTGTATAATTGTATATATACTATTAGATGTTGTATATGTTTTACACCCGCGCTAGTCCAGCCCCCGCTCTGTCGTTAGTTAAGTAACCTAACGGGTGATGACGGGACCCAGTGGCGAATGCGGATGGCATATACATACATTTTATTTTCGTTCTTTTCTGCTGTGATTGATTGATGGGACTGCATTGATTCTTATCAATGCAAGGATAAAACAAACCTATATTTGATGTTGTTGGAACAAATTTTAAAAGGTGTTATTACAAAGATGTTTCCTTTTGTTTTGCATACCGATATTCAGTTGGAATATCCTGCACCTCATTTGACGAGGCAAGGGCTGATATCCCTTCACCGGGAAAAACCCCTTGGGCAGAAGTTTACGTCAGGGTAGTAACTTTAATATAGTCGATTACAAGTTGCTATGCATCGCGGTATTCAGATGGAATATCCTGCACCTCATTCCACGAGGAAAGAGCCGAGATCCCTTCACCGGGAGTGACCTCTTTAGCAAAGGTTTTTCGCCACTATATTTTTATAAAAAGCTATCAAGTTGCTTCAACGAGATCAAGTTCATTACGTTAAAGGTTTTTAGCCAAAAACCAGTCGTAGCCTTCCGTCATTTCTTATGGGTATTCAGTAATATTCAAGCTATGTTTGTTGACCTTCGTCAAGGCATAGTGTTTGGTAGTTGCTGGGTATTCATTTGTTGCATAGATAGATGCGTTGGTTTGGGACAGTCGTATAGCCTTGTTGACCTTCGTCAAGGGCTTGTACGGGTGGATTCAAATTAACCTGGACAATGACGGGTAGAACATGACATGTGACTTATGATTTGTTGACCTTTGTCAAGGTCATAAGAGCATGAGGAAAAAATCACATCGGGGGTTTCAAACATAAAGAAACTGAAACTTGCCAGGCATGCGCATACCTTCTGGAGTGTGATAACTAGAGTGGCTTCCATCAAGTTATCATGCGATGATAGTTGGATCCCGATTCTCACTGATGAGTTGGTTTACACTTCGGGTGATCCCGACTAATTCTTCTTTCAGGTTTGGAGGAGAATTTGAGATTACAGTGGGAGGTTTCCTGATTAGATAAATTGATAACCATTCTGATCTAGGTTAGAGTGCATGCAGAGTGTTTATTTTCTCTCTCTCTCTTTGGCAGTGACCTTTGACCGACCCTAGACTATAACTCAGTGACCAAGTTGACCGAACTTTCTTAAAATACTGACTTTTGGATTGTCCGAGTTGCATAAGTCATTGTCGCTCCTTCTTTTACCTTTTGTATTTCTCAGACCATCCCGTATTACTACGGACATCCACTTCCATTGGATAGATCCATCGTATGGTTATATACGAACTCGAAGGGACTTCTTTGAGGATGGACCAGGTTCAGGAGAAATAGGAATTGGTTTATTCAGATGTCTTTTATTATCACCTTCTCTCAGGTTGAGAGGGCTCCTTAGTTTAGGAGAGTACACCTATTACGCTTATTGGATAGTCTTATTCCAAACCATAGGCTGGTGCCGAAAGATAGGGAATGAAGAAAACCGATTAGCCTAAGTAGGGTGTGCAGAAGGTAATATGTAAAGATAAAATAAAGGGATTAGAAAGAGGGCAAAGTAAATTGCGACTGTTATCATTCACGACCAAACCACGTACTTCATCGCCACTCCTATTTTACCTTTGCTTTTTCCCCAGTTCGGGAGAAATAGAATAAGGTTTTATTCAGTAATCTTTTATCATCACCTTCTCTCAAGTTACGAGTACTCCTAGAATTAGGAGGGTACACCTATTATGCTTACTGGATAGTCTTCTTCCAAACCATAGGCTGGTGCTGAATGGTAGGGAAGAAAGAAAACCATTTAGCCTAACGATGGTGTACAGAAGGTAACGACTAAAGACAAATAAAGGGATCTGGAGAGATGGCAATGAAATATACGGTTAATGTCTTGAATAGGATTATAGAAGAGGCATTACTATGAATACCAGGATACCCTTACGAAACATTTTCATGTTTTCAGTTACACTGTGCATTGTTAAAAGAAAAACTGATTTCCCGATTAGATACTTACTCCAAGGTATGTATTCACAAGGTTTCATTTTTGCATATCTGTATAGTTTTACAGATGATGAGTGGGAGTAAGTTATTAGGAATTAGGTGATCATCCTCAATATATCAGAATTCGTTGTAATTGGTGATATTTGAGGAAATCACCAGGGTACAGTTTTCAACCTACGATTCATAGGTTTTGAGTTATTCAAACTCAGCGGACTTATACAGAGTATTGTATGTTGTCCAGTGTCCGTCAGGACAAAGGGGTAGGTCATCGTACTATGTTCTGTTTACTTATCACTTCTCTAGTCTTTAGACAAGTGTTTCGTAGAAATACAATGTCTAAGTTTTGAGAAGTTGTGGGTATAAGAATAAAGTAGAGAACCAGGTATCGCAAGTATCGGGATTCTTCAAGGAGATTGAAGATGTAGATTCTTGTGATTGGTATTCAGTTGATAGTAACGGTTTTGAGAAATTTGTTTCTCTTTCAGGTTACTCATAATTGAATGGATTCCTAAGTTGAGTAATGCTGATTAGCCTTTTTCCATTAAGATGTTATGCACTGGAAACAGCTGCATGTTTTGAATCTGGTTCCAATTAAATTAGTGCCTCTGTTTCTATATTAGATATAGAATGGTTCATATCTTAACTATGTTAAGGTAAGGGGAGTTGTCCAGCTTATGCTTAAAACAAGACACTGGATAACTCAAGGCACGTTTCTGTAATGGCTGTTTGTGGGTTGACCCTGGTTTTGATGAAGGTTGACATTTCTACCATCTGGAAGATCAACAGTGATATTGTTCTTGACTCACCATAGTTTTATTAAAATGGAATTTTTCAGAAAACAGTAGTGGGAGTATGGTAGAACTGGAAGTGATTCCAGAACCGCAAACGATTACGGAAAATTTAATAGGACCTATATATTCAATCAGGTATGACATTCCAATAGCCACTCCGCAGACATGGTGGGTAACCTCAGACACCCGAAAGGTACTCGGGTAGCCTCAAGGACGGTGACAGGGAGGTTCTTGTTTACCCAGACTTGACACTACTGTTGTTACAGACAATGAGACCCGACAAGAGGATAAGTATAACGTCTTTCTAAACTAGTTTTAGAAGTGTACGTATACATTATTCTGCCCGAGGGTTGTCGTAGTCAGTGGGAGCAACGGAAGCATAGTGAGCAAGAAGCTTATGTCTATTTATAGACTTGAGCAGATATGGCGGAGATAAGATCATCTAATTTTGATGTGACAGTCATGGCTTTGACTTCATCAGAATAGGGGATGGATCTGTTAAGAAGGGAATAGGGTGTGATGTCCTGGCATTTGGATGACATACACAGAGTAGGAAGTAAAATTCCTATACTACGATCGGTTGTACTTTGTGTAACACCTGAGTTTTTGTTTAGTGGTAATTGTGGGTTAATATGGGGTTTTTGGTAAAAAGTTTACTAAAATGGCTTTTAAATATTTTATCTGGTTTTAAGGATATTTTATCGGAATTTTATTTGGACTGCACACACTTGTGCATGTTATCTTGGGTTAAGTCTAGGGTTGCCTTGTTTAGCCAACCATGATGGGTTAACCATTTGGTTATGTTAATTGGGTTAATTAGGGTTTTGGTTTTGGTTAAAGGTGATTAGGGTTAGAGATGACCTTGTGTAGGAGAGAAAGTGAGCCATGGTGGCTTGGTGTCTTGTGAGCATTGTTTTGGAGAGAGAGGGGGGTTGTTAGGGTGTGCCATGATCCATCCCATTTCATTATTCCTTATGTTCTTTTACTTCCTCTCACACATCATCCTATATCCACACTTCAACCTTCTACAACAGCAACATCAGCCCCTAAATTCAGCTGAAACAATACCATCGGCCATCAACACCCCACTAGCTACCCTACACCAGCTCCTAACCCTCTTAGCCCACACCTACACACTCACATCAGCCACCTACACACTCACATCAGCCACCTACAACAGCACCCAATCCATCAGCTGCAGCCACCCTGGCACCATAGCCCAAAACCTACACCCCAAACCCCTCACATTAGCAGCTATACCAGCCGCCTTCAGCAGCCACATCAGCTACTGCTGTGAAAAAACAGCCACAGCAGCAACCATTCTTTCAAAACCACACCATTACTCCAACCCACACAACACATACCAGCCTTTAACACCATGGCTTAACACCACAAACCAATACCCCAACCTGAAACAAAAACAGCAGTAGTTGCTGCACTCAGCCAAAAAGAAAACAAAGGGAATTTGCAAGCAGCAGCAACTGAAACCAACAGCAACAGCAACCCAACACCATAAACCCCTGCAGCTACATACAACACCACCACACCACCACAACCATTCCCACAGCACCAAAACCACGACAACACAACACCAATGCAACTGCTACAACAAAAGGAATTTCCAAGCAGCAGCAGCAATAGCCACTGGACCAACCAACAGCAACAACAACTACACAGGAAATCAGCCACTAGGAGCAGCTCAGTAGCAGCAACTCACTCCCCCACTCCTTCCTCCTTCCTTTCTCCTTCATTCTAGGACCTTTGAGGTATAATCTTGCAACCCAACTCCTTTATCATGGTTATCTAACTGAAACATAGTGTTATTAAGTAAATTTGTGCTAGTTTAGGAGAAGATGAGTGAGATTTGGCCAAGAGATGGTTTTGAATGTTAGAGTAGCCTTATTAGGGGTATGTGAGACCAATTTAACCAATATTTGTTCCAGATTTCACTAAAATACCAGATTGGTTATACTTGGCGTAATTCAACATTTTTTTCGACTTTGTGGCTTTCTGGAAACTGCTATCAACCCGGACCTCCTGAAATAAAATTGACTTGGCAGTGAGACGTGCAGGTAGATAGGAACCACCACCCAAAACCCTAGCCCCAACCACCATTTTTGGGCCGCCATTTAATTCCATCTGGCCGCAATTTGCGGCCAGACCAGGGTGGAATCGCCTCATTTTGCGTGCACGGCCCTATTTCATGTAAACTTGACCCTGAGTATGTCTAGTTTTGACTGATTCCAGTTAGGGTAGAATCTGGATTGATTTTCATGAGTTGGCGTATGACTCTCGACATGTTTTCGTATGGATTTTGGTATTCGATGATTCATTTCTGTCGGGTGGCTTTTGGACGTCAACAACAGCGGATATTGGCTGTGTTTGCGCGCGAGGCCATAGGTTTTTACCTATGGGCGTAGCGTGCCCCATTTTGGTTTCCGACATGGTTTTCATGAGTGTTAGCGTGTGATATCCTTGTAGGTACCCCGCGTGGCGTCGAGGCGTTGGAGATGCAAATGGCGACATCGGCACTGACACGCATATAACAAGGTGAGTAGATTTATATCTACGGGGAGAAGTCGGGTGGATGGCGTATAGCACCCCCGCAGTCCGAGGTGATGTATACGGATGCGTATACACACCTACAATTATTATTGTTGTTCGGGATTATTGGTGATGTTTAGGATGGACATTAGTGTGTTGGATGTTTTAGTGTCGCAAAACCCTAGGTAGTGGGTGCACTACACATGCATACTCCCACACATACATACTTGTATACATCCTTGCTTCATATGTGCATAGACGGGATTCTTATAGATATGTGTTCACATGGGTATGGGACCACGTGTTCACATACGGATTTGAGGATGATACATGGGATTGAGATGAGTCGACGAGTTGATCTGAGGTTATGATATCGGTGATATGATAAAATTCATAATTGAGGCACGTCTTGATGCTTTAGAGGATTTTGGGAATAATGATGCCATAGGAATTGTGACCTATATATATAATGATCGACAAGTGATTAAGTTACGAGATATGACATGATATGATATAACCAGATATTTATGATAGGCCACCTTGGGCGTTGTTTACTCCTTGAGATGATATGTGCTGATGATATCGTTCTTGCTAGAGGCTGTAAATCGGAAGCCGGATTATGATTATATTGACGATAATATCGATTTATACTAGAATGTCGATCAGTAGTCAGATCTTGATTATAGTGATGATGTTAGCATTGTACTAGACATAGGTCAGTACCCAGCTTATGATATTTGATAAAGAGAATACCAAATGAATGATAGGACGGATGTGATATTGACCCGTACCCAGATTTGGGCGTACCGTATGACGGATTTACGTACGAGCTATAATTTGATGTTTGATCCGCACTCTTGATTTGGGAATAATTGATTATAGAGATATGGTATCGGATGTGATATTATCGAGGCGGGATCACCGATTATATATATATTTATAAATGTATCGACTCATAGGTTAGGCAGTTTCCCTTACCAACTGTTAGCTTTAGCTCAGCCTTATAGTGGTGTAGCTATGTGACTCTTAGGACATTAGATGCAGTTTATCTATCCTTGTGCTTATTTTTCAGCTCCCGCACATTATCATTGTTGTTACTCTGCATCGCATACTTATTATGATTCATATTCCATTATTGATATCATGTTGTTAGGACACCAGCACCATTACCGATGATGCGTATGTTCCACATACACTTACTTGCCAGCTCACACACATCTTCATCGGTAATTGCCATGTCACCACACAGTAGTATTATTGCATCAGGATATAACCCTTGTATGTGCATACTATTATTTCATGTCGCATGATATACTGTTATACTTGCATTTCATTTATAGGTCACATACATCATGCTTCCTGATTATACGCATTGAGATATACTGTTTCTATGATATTTCTGGATTTGGGAACCGTGGATATTTCAAAGAGATTATGTAAATGTTTTAAAAAAATCAGTTACCCTTGATATGATATTTCAGTGCGTCCACCATGTGTTTTCTCGGTGCTGAGAGCGATATGTGAAACCCGATTCGAGGAGGCGGACGAGACCGAATGCGGGTACATGGTGGACACGGTGCGGTACCCTGGGGAAAGAAGATCGCAGGAGATGGCGTTGAGCCTGGAAGGGGAGCACTACCGACCGGTGATTTTACCCGATATGTCGGATATCCGGAGGATACCGTCGTAGTCATGAGATGGATGGTAGGGGCCGATCTGGACTGACGGCGCCCTGGATTTATGATTGAGATATTGAGGTACAGAGATTGTGATTCAGAGATATCGAGATATTGAAATTATGTTTTGTGCCGATGCTAGGCACTGTCTTATGCTGATTTCATTATGATACCTCATTTTGAAAATACAGAAATCTCACAAATTTATGAAAGCAGTTTTCTTCAGTACATGCATTCTGTTTCATGCATTCATACATCATTAATATGATATATTGCCAACTGATGCACTGACACAGGCACATGGATTTACACTTGGGTTAGATATTTACCCTAGTCTTGTTATAGATTGCTGGTTATATATTTGAGGATTATATATATTAATCGTATGACCTAGGTTTGCGTCATACATGCGATTTCTGTTCGTGGATCTTTTTCTACTCACGAGTTGGCAACTCACCCCCGTTGTGCCCCAGTTTCTTACAGGTGTTGCCGTACAGGTTTCATTACGGTTTTGCGGGCACTGTTCCTTTCGGGTGACTTGCTAGTAGGTGGGTTTATTGTATCGTACCCATCATTATACATTGAATATTATATTTCAGTTGTATCTAGAAGTTCCATCAACCGAACATGTACTTATTTGAGATAGAGACCAGTGATATTTACTTTTTCGACCTTAGAGTCGCACGTTATATTCTGTTGATTTCTTGCTGTTGAGTTTCCTTCTCTGTTGTGATCCTCGCCTTTAGGCGTTGTATATTATGTTGCTAGCTGGTTGACTCATAATGGTTTTCCTACTCTCTACTACTTTTCTTGGTTTGGATTTCTGGGTTCGGCTTACTTAGAGTACGTACGCCTCGAGACGTTCGTAGTCTAAGTGCCGGTCATGTTCCGTACTTTGGGTCGTGACAAAGTTGGTATCAGAGCGTTAGGTTTTACCTTCGGAGCGTAGGATGACCCTTGGTTGATGGAATAGGTGACTAAAGTAGAGTTACGTACCGTTGGTATGTTCCGCGGCATATTTACGATACGCCACTCCACTAAAGAAGCCTTAGGATGTACATTTCCTTGTTCAGTATTATATTCCTTCCTGATCTAGCCCCATCGGTACCAGTTATGGTTTTGCTGCCACGATTACGGGCAGGGAGAGCTACGGCTTGAGTTGCGGTCAGCATGGGCTCGTTACGAACGAGGACTGACCAGGGCGTGATTCTGGCGACACACGATTGCGGAGATATGTCTTTTTATGATGTTTTCGCGCCACGAGCGTTGGATGGGTCACTGTATGAGATTACTCGGACGTGCAGATCAGCACCAGAGGATTGAGCCACTGACAGAGGCCAGCCAGATTTCGATGACCGTTGGTGTATTGCTTGTCCATGATGAGTGAGGCACAGTTCAGCGTGCAGACGAGTGAGCCAGTTGTTGCTGCGAATGACGAGAAATTGCCCAGATGTTGGAGCTAATACGGTACGAGATTGTACTAAGAGATGATAGAAGGTCGCTAGTCACTAAGGATGAATGACTCGGACATGTGGATTGTTCGCTATCCCGATGCGAGGTTATCAAATACGTTGATTCCAGCTAGAGACGACTTCATGCGAGACGTTGATAGTCGACAGAGACGATCAAATGTTAGGAACCTATTATTGCAAGTTTAAAGTATTCGGAAAGACATGCAGGCAATTCTATGGTCCTTCTAGAAGAATGAAACCCTAACTCGACTTAATGACCGTATGAAAGCCTTTGAACCTTAGGGTTTGAGGCAGTTCTGCGGCGCCATTAGTGAGGCTTGGGTTTGCCCTTCTACGGCTGGACCACCGATGCTGTGGTATGTACTCGATACTATTATACTATACCCAAGATGTTGAGCTCTTCGGAGATTATGAGGTTTTGACAAATCGATCGGATGGCTCGACTTAATTCTGATGCTAGGTGGTGAGATGCACTTCTTGGGAGACTCCAGATACGAGGATAGCCATTGGAGCTCAGTCCATGCAGCCACGACGAGACGAGTCCGAAGCAGTCGACATTAGAGAAAAGTAGAGTAAGAGGTTCGTACAAAATCTGGATATGATGACGTTCCACTCCGCCGACATCAGAGATGCGATGCGCAAGCCGAGGAAGAGTACTGGATATACCTTCCAGTGGGAGTCGCGATGAGTATGCAGCCGTTTTGAAGCAAGAAGTAGATATGGTAAAAGGGTGATGACTTCCGGACGATTGGCAGAGATGAGACTTGGAAGAGACCTTAAGCAGGATTCCTTCCAGGACACTGCTGCAATGAGATTTGCACCCAGGATCAGACATATCACGTGCATTCAGAGAGTCGGAGGCCGACGCCAGTGACATGCTGCTTACGAGTTATCGCGATGATTGACTAAGAGATGACCAGGAAAGTGCTAGAACGGAATCGTCCCCGTAAGCATATCTGACAGGGCCGATGAGCCGATGGATCGTGAGATTGATAACCTACAGGGAAGACGAGGACCTTTCTGGAATGAATTACGAGAAGTCTTGGACCCAGGAGTGGTCATGTTACGTACACCAGCAGGTTAGAGTTCAGGATCGTCGACGAGATATGCTGTGAGTAACCACGACAGTTGCCAGAGATTCTTGGAGGATGTGCTTGAGCAGACTATTCCGCCATATTTGATTTCGATGTTTTGGGCGATCTATTCGCATGACTGATTCAATGATCAGGGGATACGGTGATTTTGGACTAGACTGTGCATACTAGATGCCGAGGAACTGTGACGTGAGACTCTTGAGGAGACATATCGATCGGTGTACAATGTTCTTCCGGGTTCCACCAAGATGTACCATAATATGAGAGATTCTTACTGGTAAGACGGAATGTAGAGGGACATCGCGGATTTCGTGTCAAGATGCCTGACTTGTCAGCAAGTCAAGGCCGAGCACTAGAGACCAGCAGGTGAGCTACATCCGTCACCCATTCCGGAGTGAAAATGGGAATAGATTTCGATGGATTTCGTTGTGGGTCTACCCAGGACTAAGCGAGGGTATAACTCCATTTGTGTGATCGTGGATCGTTTGACGAAAGCGGCTCACTTCCTGCCAGTGAAGACGACTTTCAGATTTTCTCAGTACGCCCAGACATACATCGATGAGATTGTACGACTGCATGGAGTCCCGACGTGTATCGTGTCCGACAGAGGCACCCAGCTTACCGGCCGACTTTGGCAAAGACTTCAGGAGGCGTTGGGCACACGCTTGAGTTTCAGCACAGCATTGCGTCCGTAGACCGACGGTCAGGTAGTGCAGACTATTCAGACTCTCGAGGACATGCTTAGAGCGTGTGTTTTAGACTTTGGTAGTAGCCGGGATCATCATATACCCTTGGTGGAGTTCACCTACAACAACAGCTTCCAGGACACTATTCAGATGGCACCTTTTGAGGCCTTCTAATAGGGGGAGATGCAGATCGCTCGTCTGTTGGACAGAGCTCAGCGAGAGCAGTATTTTGGGGCCACTGATCGTACAGGAGATGACCGAGAAGGTACAGCTGATTTGAGACAGGATGAGGACAGCTCAAAGCAAGCAGAGATCGTATGCTGACAGGCGTCGTCGCAAATTAGAGTTCACCGTTGGTAATCATGTTTTTCTGAGGGTCTCTCCGATGAAGAGTGTGATGCGATTTGGGCAAAAGGGAAAGCTTGGCCCCAGATTTGTGGGTCCCTTCGAGATCCTCGAGCGTGTCAGCACAGTAGCATATCGTTTGGCTCTTCCACCCAACTTCCCAGATGTTCACCCCGTGTTCCACGTATCGATGCTTCGCAGATACCTACATGACCCTTCGATCATGATTCAGCATCAGACTATTCAGCCGAGCGCAATCTTACATTCACCGAGCAGGCAACCGTGATATTGGACCAACAACTGAAGAAACTTAGATCGAAGGCCTTGTTATCAGTAAGGGTGCTTTGGCGCAGCCCGAATAGGTGATGAGGTCACTTGGGAGGCTAAGGGCGAGATGCGGGAGAAGTCCCCTCATATTTTTGAAGGTATGCGTTGCTTTATATTTTAAAATTCGGGGACGAATTTTCTTAAGTGGAGAAGACTGTAACACTTGAGTTTGTGTTTAGTGGTAATTGTTGGTTAATGTGGGGTTTTTGGTAAAAAGTTTACCAAAATGGCTTTTAAATATTTTATCTGGTTTTAAGGATATTTTAATGGAATTTTATCTGGACTGCACACACTTGTGCATGTTATCTTGGGTTAAGTCTAGGGTTGCCTTGTTTAGCCAACCATGGTGGGTTAACCATTTGGTTATGTTAATTGTGTTAATTAGGGTTTTGGATTTGGTTAAAGGTGATTAGGGTTAGAGATGACCTTGTGTAGGAGAGAAAGTGAGCCATGGTGGCTTGGTGTCTTGTGAGCATTGTTTTGGAGAGAGAGGGGGGTGGTTAGGGTATGCCATGATCCATCCCATTTCATTATTCCTTGTGTTCTTTTACTTCCTCTCACACATCATCCTATATCCACACTTCAGCCCTCTACAACAGCAACATCAGCCCCTAATTCAGCTGAAACAATACCATCAGCCATCAACATTCCACTAGCTACCCTACACCAGCTCCCAACCCCCTTAGCCCACACCTACACACTCATATCAGCCACCTACACACTCACATCAGCCACATACAACAGCCCCCAATCCATCAGCAGCAGCCACCCTAGCACCATAGCCCAAAACCTACACCCCAAACCCCTCACATCAACAGCTATACCAGCCACCTTCAGCAGCCACATCAGCTACTGCTGTGAAAAAACAGCCACAACAGCAACCATCCTTTCAAAACCACACCAATACGCTAACCCACACAACACATACCAGCCTTTAACACCATGGCTTAACACCACAAACCAATACCCCAACCTGAAACAACAACAGCAGTAGCTGCTGCACTCAGCCAAAAAGAAAACAAAGGGAATTTGCAAGCAGCAGCAGCTGAAACCAACAGCAACAGCAACCCAACACCATAAACCCCTGCAGCTACATACAACACCACCACACCACCACAACCATTCCCACAGCACCAAAACCACGACAACACAACACCAATGAAACTGCTACAACAAAAGGAATTTCCAAGCAGCAGCAGCAACAGCCACTGGACCAACCAACAGCAACAACAACTACACAGGAAATCAGTCACTAGGAGCAGCTCAGTAGCAGCAACTCACTCCCCCACTCCTTCCTCCTTCCTTTCTCCTTCATTCTAGGACCTTTGAGGTATAATCTTGCAACCCAACTCCTTTATCATGGTTATCTAACTGAAACTTAGTGTTATTAAGTAAATTTGTGCTAGTTTATGAGAAGTTGAGTGAGATTTGGCCAAGAGATGGTTTTGAATGTTAGAGTAGCCTTATTAGGGGTATATGAGACCATTTTAACCAAGATTTGTTCCAGATTTCACTAAAATACCAGATTGGTTATACTTAGCGTAATTCAACATTTTTGTCAACTTTGTGGCTTTCTGGAAACTGCTATCACCCCGGATCTCCTAAAATAAAATTGACTTGGCAGTGCGACGTGCAGGTAAATAGGAACCACCACCCAAAACCCTAGCCCCAACCACCATTTTGGGCCACCATTTAATTCCTTCTGGCCGCAATTTGTGGGCAGACCAGGGTGGAATCGCCTCGTTTTGCTTGCACGGCCCTATTTCATGTAAACTTGACCCTGGGTATGTCTACTTTTGACTGATTCCAGTTAGGGTAGAATCTGGATTGATTTTCATGAGTTGGCGTATGACTTACGACATGTTTTCGTATGGATTTTAGGATTCGATGATTCGTTTCTGTCCGGTGGCTTTTGGACGTCAACGACAGCGGATATTGGCTGTGTTTGCACGCGAGTCCGTAGGTATTTACCTATGGGCGCAGCGTGCCCCATTTTGGTTTCCGACATGGTTTTCATGAGTGTTAGCGTGTGATATCCTTGTAGGTACCCCGCGTGGCGTCGAGGCGTTAGATATGCAAATGGAGACATCGGCACCGGCACGCATATAACAAGGTGAGTAGATTTATATCTACGGGGAGAAGTCGGGTGGATGGCGTATAGCACCCCCGCAGTCCGAGGTGATGCATACGGATGCGTATACACACCTACAATTATTATTGTTGTTTGGTATTATTGGTGATGTTTAGGATGGACATTAGTGTGTTGGATGTTTTAGTGTCGCAAAACCCTAGGTAGTGGGTGCACTACACATGCATACTTGCATACATCCTTACTTCATATGTGCATAGACAGGATTCTTATAGATATGTGTTAACATGGGTATGGGACCACGTGTTCACATACGGATTTGAGGATGATACATGGGATTGAGATGAGTCGACGAGTTGATCTGAGGTTATGATATCGGTGATATGATAAAATTCATAATTGAGGTACGTCTTGATGCTTTAGAGGATTTTGGGAATAATGATGCCATAGGAATTGAGACCTATATATATAATGATCGACATGTTATTAAGTTACGAGATATGACATGATATGATATAACCAGATATTTATGATAGGCCACCTTGGGCGTTGTTTACTCCTTGAGATGATATGTGCTGATGATATCGTTCTTGCTAGAGGCTGTCAATCGGAAGCCGGATTATGATTATATTGACGATAATATCGATTTATACTAGAATGTCGATCAGTAGTCAGATCTTGATTATAGTGATGATGTTAGCATTGTACTAGACATAGGTCAGTACCCAGCTTATGATATTTGATAAAGAGAATACCAAATGAATGATAGGACGAATGTGATATTGACCCGTACACAGATTTGGGGGTGCCGTGCGACGGATTTACGTACGAGCTATAATTTGATGTTTGATCCGCACTCTTGATTTGGGAATAATTGATTATAGAGATATGGTATCGGATGTGATATTATCGAGGCAGGATCACCGACTATATATATATTTATATATGTATCGACTCATAGATTAGGCAGTTTCCATTACCTACTGTTAGCTTTAGCTCAGCCTTATAGTGGTGTAGCTATGTGACTCTTAGGACAATAGATGCAGTTTAGCTATCCTTGTGCTTAGTATTCAGCTCCCGCACATTATCATTGTTGTTACTCTGCATCGCATACTTATTGTGATTCATATTTCATTATTGATATCATGTTGTTAGGACACCAGCACTATTACCGATGATGCGTATGTTCCACATACACTTACTTGCCAGCTCACACACATCTTCATCGGTAATTGCCATGTCACCACACAGTAGTATTATTGCATCAGGATATAACCCTTGTATGTGCATACTATTATTCCATGTCGCATGATATACTGTTATACTTGCATTTCATTTATTGGTCACATACATCATGCTTCCTGATTATACGCATTGAGATATACTGTTTCTACGATATTTCTGGATTTGGGAACCGTGGATATTTCAAAGAGATTATGTAAATGTTTTAAAAAAACCGGTTACCCTTGATATGATATTTCAGTGCGTCCACCATGTGTTTTCTCAGTGCTGAGAGCGATATGTGAAACCCGATTCGAGGAGGCGGACGAGACCGAATGCGGGTACATGGTGGACCCGGGGCGGTACCCCGGGGCAAGAAGATCGCAGGTGATGGCGTTGAGCCTGGCAGGGGAGTACTACCAATCGGTGATTTTACCCGACACGTCGGATATCTGGAGGATACCGTCGTAGTCATGAGATGGATGGTAGGGGCCGATCTGGACTGACGGCGCCCTGGATTTATGATTGAGATATTGAGGTACAGAGATTGTGATTCTGAGATATCGAGATATCGAAATTATGTTTTGTGCCGATACTAGGCACTGTCTTATGCTGATTTCATTATGATACCTCATTTGAAAATACAGAAATCTCACAAATTTATGAAAGCAGTTTTCTTCAGTACATGCATTCTGTTTCATGCATTCATACATCATTCATATGATATATTGCAAACTGATGCACTGACACAGGCACATGGATTTACACTTGGGTTAGATATTTACCCTAGTCTTATTATAGATTGATGGTTATATATTTGAGGATTATATATATTAATCGTATGACCCAGGTTTGCGTCATACATGCGATTTCTGTTCGTAGATCTTTTTCTACTCACGAGTTGGCAACTCACCCCCGTTGTGCCCCAGTTTCTTACAGGTGTTGCCGTACAGGTTTCATTACGGTTTTGCGGGCACTGTTCCTTTCGGGTGACTTACTAGTAGGTGGGTTTATTGTATCGTACCCATCATTATACATTGTATATTATATTTCAGTTGTATCTAGAAGTTCCATCAACCAAACATGTACTTATTTAAGATAGAAACCAGTGATGTTTACTCTTTCGACCTTAGAGTCGCACGTTATATTCTGTGGATTTCTTGCTGTTGAGTTTCCTTCTCTGTTGTGATCCTCGCCTTTAGGCGTTGTATATTATGTTGCTAGCTGGTTGACTCATAATGGTTTTCCTACTCTCTACTACTTTTCATGGTTTGGATTTCTGGGTTCGGCTTACTTAGAGTACGTACGCCTCGAGACGTTCGTAGTCTATGTGCCGGTCATGTTCCGTACTTTGGGTCGTGATACTTTGGTAGTCATACAGTTGTTTCTCCACAAAGGATATAGATATATTATTAGACATTCTAGTTTCTAGATCTATGGTTTTAGATCTAGTATTGGGTAGTTTCCCAATCAGGGTACTTTGATAGTATTCTAACAGTATTTTAGAATAGATGACTCCTGGCATGGTGGTGCACCTGCAGGTGATGGAGTCACCTTCTTTAAAGGTGTCATACGGACTAAAGAAGAGAGGGAAGTGCATGATTGGCAGATCACTTGCTTAAGCAATTGAGTTAAATCATGAGATGTCAAGTACCACACCAGATATTATTTTTGCACTTAATGCGATAAGTTTATATTAATCTAATCCTGAAGAAACATAAGGAAGCAGATTTAGAACATAAGTGCTTGTTCTACGGATTTGATGACGACAGCCTCCATAGGGAGACGATTATCATTCCAGGCTTCCAAGGTGACATGGATGACAGAGTGATTGTCAGAGTTATAGTTTTTCCTCTGACGAGGGACAGTATTATGGACAGGTGGTCCAAGAGGATACTGTGGGAGGCGTGGTGCTGGATACTGATTAGGTTCAGTTATCGATACAGTCTAAAGAAGTTTGGATTTGGAGTTCATTTATGAACTAGGTCCCATCAGATATCCAGACATATTCTAAGACAGGTATTACTCGATTCGGGAGATGGTTTTCTCCGCGTAGTTGAGATTAAGACAGACATAGAAAGAAACATCAGGACGGATCCACTCACTGAGGCTATTTCTCGAACACAAGAGTTTTTCAAACTAGTTTTGTGAAACTGATTAGTAGAGAAGTTGGGTGTTCGATATCACACGAGTTGTGAGTATGCGACATTATAATAATTAGCCTTGAGTGCAAGTGGGAGATTGTTGGAGATAGTGCCCTCAAAGTCAATTATTGGATCGCAGGTACGTGATTGCAATGATTGATGCATGACCTATACCGATATGACAGTCTTGCTCAAGATGATAGTATGCTATCTGGTTTGTCTTCATCATTGTATACATGCTATTTGCATGATTGATAGAGCCCAAAGGATTCTACTTGACAGCCAGCTGTATGATGGTGATCATATACGTGGGAGCTGGGGTCTATAAGCACATCCTTTAAATGTCCCTAGTCGTGGGAGTTTCGAGACAGGGCATCGATACTCCAGAGTAGACTAGTGTATACAGTCGAGAACCCGACGAGGGGCGATGGCCGGTCTCACAAGCCATTGGTGTCAGTAGGATCACCTAAGATGTATACAGGTGCTCATTGGGTTATAAGTACACCGGACAGGACTCACCGGGAACCTGCTAGTTGGTATTATTCATATCGTCAGATAGCAGTTCCCTGGTGACATGTGTACAGGTTAGTTCATCGACCTGAGATCGTTGTTTGTCTCATGTGAGTTCCCACTCTGCTTAGATTACTACCCTACCACGCACAAAGGAGTTGTGCAAACAGATTTTATTTGGGTACAGTCTCGAGCCACATTGGAGGAAAGTGAGCGGATCTCGGGGACTCGTCTCTCCCGGTATTGGGGGTTGATGTCGCGCAGTGCACGGATGGCCATCACTAGAAACCCTAGGCCGAGGTAGTGGAGAATTACTGATTTGGATCAGTAGTTTCTCATGAGGTGATGGGCTTCATGCCGACACAATTTATCGCGTTGTTTGGGTCTGACTTTATCCACCCCCTAGACTCGATATGCGATACTCTTTAGACGAATGGACCGGACTGTATATACATTGTCACTGTCAGGCTCACTAGGGTTTATAGATGAGTTCGCTCGTCAGAATCCCTTCCAATCAATACATAAGCAAAACGTTACGTGCAGCTAGTACCTCTGACGTTCTAGTGGTTATACCCAGTGCCAGTATGTTGATGAGTCATTAGAGTCCCCAACAGACAATTTCCCATGTTCGGGCGAAACGTTATAGAGGCCGTATGGGTTTATGGCAAGGTTCGGAAAAAGCACGTGCGTTTTCGCACGTGTCGTTTTTCGGGCAGATAATACTGGTAGGCTTTGGTTTAAGCCGGAACCCAGTATTATACTGTGTAGATATAATATCTTTGTCTCAGATGCATTTGTATTCGGTCGTAATACAAATGCGGGTATGTTTATACTGATACGGGGTTATCCTGAAATTCGTTTCAGGACCACTTTTGGAAGTTGCCAGTTTCCAGTTTTCTATCAGCCGTATTTAACAGTCGGTTAAATACGGATTTATCTTTTCTTCTTGAGGGTGAGTCATGATGTGAGTCATGAGTGTGGAAGCTTCTTGGATGATGACTAGGTTAATGAATCATTCATTTGCATTAATGGTTAATGAGGTGTTATTTGTGAGTCACCTTTTCATTAATGTCTTTTGTTCTTGCTAAGATATTTGAGTGAGATCTTTTGTGTTATGATAAGCTTAGCTTAAAGTCACCCTCCCTTACTCCTACACTCACCCCCTCCTCTATATATGGCCGTACCCCTCTCTTGATAGAATGATGGTTGTTGTTATGAAAAGATTAAGGATTTTGGTTCATGGAAATTGATATACTTCATTTCTCATTTCGTATCGATCCAAAAGGAAACTTCATTAACCGTTCGTCCATAGCCTTGGACGTAATCAGACAAAGTGTTCTACTCATTCTCTACTTCATCTTGGTCGTCTCTTTTAGCAAACTTGACGATCGAGTTGCCTCGGTTCAGAGGCGGGAGCCCGTTTAAAGATCCGTCGACATGGTGCCACCTGGACGATAAGATTGGAGATCGAGGAGATCAGAGCAGCCGCAACAAGCGTGGGATGATGGATAAAGACCGAAGGACTCAGATCATTCGGTATAACGTTTCTACCCCTTTGTAATTTGTTAGTTTAGCTTTAATGGCAGATCCGGGTTACGGTACACGATCGCGCCAGTTTCGTTAAAAGTTTTTGTTCCGTATTTGGCGTCTGTTAGACTGCCGGGGCGCTACCGTGGACTTACAATTGCTACAAGGGGAAAACGAGTGGTTGGCTTCACTTAGCAAGGAGCGTTGGTGAGTAGAATTAACATCTACAGGGGAATCGCCCGCATGGCGTTATGCGTCTGGGCTAGAGTTGTTATGTTTTGTCGCAAATTCTATTGCATATATAGAATTGCGCATACACATATTACTACTTGGTTAGTGTTGTCCTTGGGCTAGTATCCTTAGGACACTGCACTATTGTTGATGGCTTATGTTGCATAAGCACTGATTGTATGCCACACACACCGTTAATAATTGCCATGACACACACAACACCCTATAGATATGATATTGTGCTTATGACATATAGCATACCTGTATACTTACATGCTAGTTACCCATATACATATATGGTGTTGTACCATTGTGATAGGTATATACACATGAGACATAGCTACCTGTACATCTAGCATACATACATACATATACCTGGAGGGTATTATCGATAGGTATAAACACATACCTTGCTACAGCTACTTTGACATCATACATACTTACATATGGACACACATATCTTGCTATACCGAAATGGTTATGCATACCTTGTTATAGATAAATGTTCACATGTCTATGATGTTGCATCTGATTTCAGGGAAATCAGGAACTGCGTGATATATTTAGTAAATTGTTGTAGTTAAATAGCTGTTTTCCTTTATATGCTCATATTATTGTTTCATGTTGCGTATATTACATTCATGGATTTCATATGATGTCTCTGATATTTTACTCCTTTATATATAATAGTGGAATGTGACGCTGTTATATATGCATTTACACCAATATTAGTGGAATGGGATGCTAATATATGTGTATTGATTCATGCATTTATACGTATTTACTACTTGATGTTTTATGGATTTGAGGATCGTGGTTGTTCCATGAAATTATTCATTATTTGAAAAACCCGGTTCCTCTTAATATGATATTTCTGCAGCCACCATGAGTTTTATCGGTTCTGATTATATACCCGATTCGAGGAGCGGTAGGCACCATCTGCGGGGACATGGTGGGGCCGGGAGGTACCCCGGGGCAAGAAGATTGATGGACTATGCCGATTGAGCCTGGCAGGGGAGCCATACACTCCGGTGACATTACCAATGACTCGACGGTTATCGTGGGGATACCGACGGTAGTCATGTACGTATGGATACGTCGAGAGACGTGGATTAAAGCTAGGCACTCGGGCTGTTCGATATAGCGTATGATACGTACCTATCAGGGGGCTAGTCGTGGTGACAGCACCTGATAGATCAATATTTCTGTGTCGATGCTGGACACATGTTTCATGATGTTTTGGGTGTCGATGTTAGACACTCACCTTATATGAAACTTACTTGATACTGATATTGTACATACATGATATATGGGATATACTGATATTGTACACAAAGGATGTGTGGGATATACTGATATTGTTCACAGGATATGTGGGATGTACTGATATTGTACATATATGATATATGAGATATACTTGATGTTGGACATTCAGGATATATGAGATTTACATGATATGAGAGCCAATTCAGGGGCTGATTTGTGGAAATTGGGAATTTGATTGTCTTGTTGGATTTTGGTCCTACCACGAGGTTAGGATTTCCGTGGAAATGACATGTTTTATTCCATACTCCACATTTATTGTTTGTGCACTGCTTCATGTATTTTTTGTACCTGACAGAGTACTTTCCATGACTGTTGCATTTACATACTATTATATGCATTGTTTCATATATTATTGTAACGGATAGAGTACCTTACATGATTATTACATACTGATTGTCATATTATTGCTTCATGTATTAGTAGTACCTGCTAGCGTACCTTTCATGACTGATGCATTACATATGACTATTCTTTGCTATTAAATGCTTATATTAGATTCGCGCTGTACGTGCATACCCGCGATTACCTACATATGTTATTTACTATTCACAAGTTGGCAACTCACCCCTGTTGTGCCACAATATTTGCAGGTGTTCCTCAGGATAGTCAGAGGCAGGGCTATTTTCATCCATCGTATCATCTTTGCTATGGATACCGCTTCGCCTGACAGTGTGCAGTTTTGCTTAGGTCGGTTTTGCGGTTATCCAATGTTGTTTGTTGTATATTCGTTGTATTATGTACACTCCATCTACCATTATATTGTATGACTTAGAGACTTGATGAGAGGACGATATTGTATATTATTTTGTGACTTGGAGGTTTTTATGCAGTTTTATTTATATCATCTCTATCTTCGCTACGGCGTCGTATATCTGTTGTGGTGATTGTTTTCCCGCCGTTAGGTGTGGATTTTGCTCCCGTTTGGGATGTTTTACTTTATATTTATGTTGTACCCATTTTTGGGGACTTGTTTTACAAAGGAGGTGCTGTCAAAATTTTATAGGAAATAAGTTGGATTTTAAAGAATTTGGGTTGAGATTTCAAAGGTTTTGAAAATGCTATTATTTCTTATTACTTTTGATGGTTTAGATTTCTGGGTTTTGGCTTTCTTTTACTACGTTACGCCTGTAGACGTTGCGTAGTATTAAGGACGTCACGTGCCAATTTCGGGTCGTGACAAAGTTGGTATCAGAGAGCTAGGTTTTACCTTTTGGAGTGTAGGATGACCTTGGTATGATGGAGTAGGTAGCTTAAGCAGAGTAACGTAGTGTGTGTATGTCTGCAGCATACTCACGATGCGGTACTCCGCCTAAAGTGACCTAAGTACAAATTGCTTGAAATTCCTTCTTTAATGTTATATCCTTGTGATTCGATTCCGTGTTCTTATCGAATCACATTTCCATTTATAACCTTGCCGCGGATGATTATGGGGACTCAGAGTGATGCAGCGAGGGCCGAGGTCAGGATAGACTCGGGTGGTACGAGGACTGACCAGGATGGCAATCTCGTTGCACCGGAGCAGATGGGTCCGCCTTCGATAGATCATATTGATAGGCTTGTGGCAGAGATGTAGGACATGCGCCAGACGATGAGTTCATTGGTTGAGTCCATTCGAGCGCAGCGACAGGAGGTTGTCACCCCTGTTACCCAGTTGTTCCTTGCGATTAGCACACAGCTTTCCGGCACCTACATAGCACCAGTCGATGCTGCCCCAGTTGACGAGACACGTCTTCCTGAGACTCTGGGATTTTTGGAACAGTGGAGGACTCATACAAGTGTACCAGCTCAGAGACAGAGGCCTAGTCGTCGAGACAAATTTCGTGACCGTCGCGGGAGTAGCAGAGGCTTTGGACGAAGACGGTCGTCCAACTCTCATCCCTAGGAGGGTCAATAGCCATCGTATGGATGTTTTCGATGCGGGAGCCTTCAGCACCTCATCAAGGATTATTCCTTGGTACCGTGTCCGACCCATGTTCAGAGAGGTCGTAGTCACGGAGGGTTGGTTCTAAGAGAACGGTCTGGCAGAGGAAGAGTTCTGACAGTTCCGGGTAGGAGGCAGACACAAGAGTTTGCTTATACTCATCGGGACGCGCAGGCGTCCAATGCTGAGTTTTCACGTATTCTAAATTCATATGTTCTTAGATGTACTTGTTTGTTTTACACACTTTGTGCCGTGGTTGGGCCGATAGTCGTGTTATCTAGATCAACCGTTCATTGTGTTAACTTCTGTCAGCGATTCTGTTGTTGCGCAACACGTATTTCAGTCGTGTGCCAATCGGCTATGAGATTCATCCGTCATTTGATCCCTCTAGAGATGTTGTATTTAATGTTCTCCTGGGCACAGACTGGTTAGATACGTGCTTAGCGTCTTTGGACTGCCGCGAGAAAACAACCAGGTTTTGTTTCCTGGCAAGTCAGTTCTTGTTATGCTGGGGGACAGTTGTGCCGCCTCTCACAGCTTGAATTTAGCCTTTTCGCTAGTCGGCTTTTGAGGAGAGGATGTCGTGGATTCTTGGCGTTCATTCAGGATACCGGATCCACAGTGGGTTTGTTGGACCGGGTCCCTTCGTGCGAGAGTTTTCCGACGTTGTTCTAGATGAGCCGGCGAAGCTTAGGGAGCTTAAGGATCATCTGCAGAGTTGTTGGTTGGGAGGACTGTGAGTTTGACTGTTTCGCATTGGGGGAGATCCTATTTCTGTTCGTCAAGGAGAGGGACGGCAGTTTGAGGTATACTGATTGATCGTGAATTTAACCGGATTACGGTGCGGATAGGTAACCTTTACCTAGCATTGACGATTTCTTGATCAACTCCTGAGTGCGAGACTTTTTTCTAAGTTGGTTTGGGATCAGGTCATCATTGTTGTGGGTTCGGAGTGATGACATTCCGAAGACTGCTTTTGTGCGTGCTACGGGCTTTGTGTGTTTGGTAGTGTCATTGGACTCACCAATGCCCTAGAAGCATTCGCAGATATGATTAACCAGATTTCTTCAGGTCGTTCCTCGACCAGTTATTGTTGTGTTATTGACGATATTCTGGTTTATTCAATTTGTTGTGAGGGACATGAGTAACACTTGAGGATTTGTTTTGTAAACATTGGGAGAGCCCCAGCAGTTTGCTAGATTCTCGGAGTGTTCCTTCAGGCTTGCTTGTGTTGACACCTAGGTCTTGTAGTTACGGGAGATGGTTTTCGTATGGTTCCGAGGAAGATCGAGACCGTACAGCTTTTGCCCAGACTTGTGTACGGACGGAGGTCCGTTGATTTTTGGGCTTAGCGGGATTTTACCGCCGTTTCGTGCAGGATTGTTGTGTATCGCTGCACCGTTGACTGAAATGACCGGGAAGGAGATTCTTTTCTTTAGAATGAGGCTTTTGTAGGGAGTTTTCAGCAGTTAGGGTTTCGGTTGACAACTGCACCAGTTCTTTCTTATTTTCTGGTTCAGGCGACTTTGTTGTTTAATTGTGATGTGTCCCGAGTGGGGCTTGATTTTACGTTGATGTGGCACTATTGAGTTATCGCTTTTGCTTCCCGAAAGTTGGAGGAAGTACGAGCAGGATATCCCACTCATGATCTGGAGATGGCCGAGGTGGTCGTGCATTGAAGATCCGAGGACACTACTTGTGTGGAGAGTAGTGTCAGATTTTCATGGACTACCAGAGCTTAATGTACATCTTCCTGCAGCGGGTTTTTATTGTTGAGACAGTAGCGTTGGATGGAACGTGTGGAGGATTGTGTTTGTGAGATCCTTTGGTTTCCCATGGCAAGGCGATTGTGGTAGCAGATGCTTGAGTCGTAGGCCCGGGGTTAGCTTGTTCCAGTGGTGCGCAGTTCAGAGACAGTCTTCTGCAGATTTACAGTTTTGTGTGATCATGGAGTACAGCTGTGTTAGCCTCTACTGAGGCGACAGCTTGCTCATGTCCGCGCCCGACCACTTTTCCTTAAATCGTTTTTCGTGAGGCTCAGCCCACCGATGCTCGTTCGTCAGAGATTCTTGAGCATACTAGGCAGGGTAAAGATTCAGAGTCCTTGATTTGTGACTAAGGTGTGCTACATTTAGGGACGCGTTGGTGTACCATTTTTGGTAGGTGGAGACGCGAAATCCTAAAGCAGGCACATCAGTCAGCCTTCTGCGTTCATTTAAGTTCCACCAATTTATGACGTGACTTGTGAATTAGTTACTGGTTGGCAGGATTGAAGAGTGAAGTTTCGAATTTCGTTCAAGGTGTCTTGCTTGTTGTGAGCTATGGTTGAGCATCTGAGACCGGCTGGAGAGTTGCAACCTTTAACCATTCCATAGTGGGAATGAGAGCAGATCTCCATGAATATTCGTTATGGCGTCTACCCAGGTTTAGTAAGGGTGTGACTCCATTCGGGAGTTTGTTGTCCGGTTATACTCGGTTTGCTCAGTTGTCCTTTGTTAGGTTGGTACGTTTGCACGGAGTTCCTTCATGTGTTGTATCCAATAGAGGCACCCTGTTCGCTTGCCATCTTGGGCTGAGATTTCAGGAAGCCTTAGGTACTGGTTGAGCTTTAGCTCCGTCTTTCCATCCGCAGGATGATGGTCTTATGTGAGCGGGCTACACCAACTCTGGAGGATATACTTGTGCGTACGTACTAATTGTTGTGGGCAGTTGGGATCGTCACTCGCCATTGTTAGGGTTCTCCTTCGATAGCTGTTATCGGGAGGCACTCCAATTGGCAACCTTTAGGTTTCGGGGTTAGGTCGTGTCGATCACCAGTCTGTTTTCCTGACTCTGTGTATGTAGCATTTTTGGACCCCAGCTAGTCTAGAGACTTCGGAAATGATCCAGTTGGTTCAGGTCAGGATGATGGCAGCCCAATGCAGACAGAGGTTTTATGCCGACCGTGATGGTCGCAGAACTGAGTTTGCAGTGGGAGATCATGTATTCCTACGAACTTTTTCGATGAATGACATGTTGAGTTTTGGGAAGCTTATCCCAGAATTATAGGTCCTTCTGAGATCCTTAAAGCGAGTTAGTTTCGTTGCCTTTAATTTGTCACTTCTGCCCAGATTATTGAGTATTCACCCCGTATTCCTTGTGTAGATACTTTGCAAATACCTTCATGACCTTTCTCGCATGATTCAGCATCAGACCATTAGCTTTGACGTGATCTTTTCGTTCACCGGCAGCCATTTGTGTTAGTGGCTCGGCAGGTGGAGAAACTTCGGTCAAGGGTCTTGCCATCTGTGGAAAGTTTTCTTAAATGTGGCCATATAGTGAGGTGGTCACTTGGGAGGCTGCGAGCAAGATATGAGACTTTGTTATCTTTTCTTGGAAGGTAAGCTTAGTGAGAATTTTAAATTCGGGGACGAATTTTTATAAGGGGGAGAGATTGTAACGTTTTAGAAATCGTTATGTGAAATTTCCGTTTTTGGGTAAAATTGTCGGTATTTTCCGTTTTAAACCGACTGTGATCAAACGACCATATAGACTTGCCAGCACCTAGTTTAACTAAAATAAATCTAGTGCGCAAGCCTTGGGGGTATATGGGACGTTTTGGTTCAGATAGAATTTTCCCAATTTTTAATATTATTTTAATGCGGTATTCACATTTTGGGAAATTTCGCTTAAGTGATCTTTTCAATAATTAAGTTTGAGTAAACCCAAAACCCTTCACTAAATATCTAGATATTTTTTTGGGTTTAAGGATTTTGTTTAAAAGAAAAGAAAAGATATTGAGGAGATGCATGAATGTGGTGTGAATGCATTTATGTATGCACTTATTGCATTTCTTGCTAGAATAATCCACACAGTCCCTCACCCTTTCCTCACTTGGCCGAGCCCTCCTTCTCTCTTCTGCCTTTGATCTTTCTTTCTCCATTTGCAACAATTTCAAAGCCAATAAATCCCCAAAATTTCCAAAATAAATCATAAAAATGGATCAAGTCTTGAATTAGCATCTTGGAGCTAGGAAAGCTTGGATCTTGGGAGCTAGCTTTAATAGGTATAACTCCTACACTGAGATCTAGGAGTTTTTATGTTGTTTATCTCGTTGGTTATTGTTTAGAACACGTTAGTTATCGATTTTTGCAATATCGTGTTTTTAATGTTCTTTTTGAGTATCTGTGACCTGCTATGACCTAGATTTCGTACAGAAAAATTAAACAAAATTGTAGTGATGTACTAGTGACCCTGGAGCAACACCTGAGACTCGAGACCCACCCCACCGGAATGGGCCGGTGACCCTTTGAAGAATTCCGGCGACACCGGCTATGGAGGGATGTGCTGGGGTTGGGTTTTTATGGGTAGTTGTCTGCTGTTGGTTAGGGGTGTTTGGTATTGTTTACTTTTTTAGTGTTTGCTGTATGAAAAATCTGGGATCGTTTTCCTATAATCTAGTGTTCTGTGTCCGCGCGATACGTTATACGACACGGGTCGTGCACTTTGTGTGATTTTTCTCTTATGTTGTTTTCGTCGTGTCGCTACACACGTTAGCCACAATACGAACACTTGAGACTATGTTTTGTGTTGTTGCATCTTTAAATGTAGTTTGTGCGTGTTTTGGGTCTATTATTAATATATACTTTCTTTGTTGTTTTGATGTGGTAGGTTCGCAGGCGGGGACTTCGGACACTGCTACAAGGGGAAAACGAGTGGTTGGCTTCACTTAATCAGGAGCGTTGGTCAGTAGATTTAACATCTACAGGGGGATCGCCCGCATGGCATTATGCGTCTGGGCTAGAGTTGTTATGTTTTGTCACATATTCTATTGCATATATAGAATTGCGCATACACATTTTAATACTTGGTTAGTGTTTTGCTTGGGCTAGTATCCTTAGGACACTGCACTATTATCGACGGCTTATGTTGCACGAGCACTGATTGTATGCCACACACACCGTCAATAATTGCCATGACACACACAACACCCTATAGATATGATATTGTGCTTATGACATATAGCATACCTGTATACTTACATGATAGTTACCTATATACCTATATGGTGTTGTACCATTGTGATAGGTATATACACATATGAGACATAGCTACCTGTACATCTGGCATACATACATACATATACCTGGAGGGTATTATGGATAGGTATAGACACATACCTTGCTACAGCTACTTTGACATCATACATACTTACATATGGACATACATATCTTGCTATACCGACATGGTTACGCATACCTTGTTATAGCTACATGTTCACCTGTCTATGATGTTGCATCTGATTTCAGGGAAATCAGGAACCGCGTGATATATTTAGTAAATTGTTGCAGTTAAATAGCTGTTTTCCTTTATATGCTCATATTATTGTTTCATGTTGCATATATTAGATTCATGGATTTCATATGATGTCTCTGATATTTTACTCATGTATATATAACAGTGGAATGTGACGCTGTTATATATGCCTTTACACCAATATTAGTGGAATGGGATGCTAGTATATGTGTATTGATTCATGCATTCATTCGTATTTACTACTTGATGTTTTATGGATTTGAGGACTATGGTTGTTTCATGAAATTATGCATTATTTGAAAAACCCGGTTCATCTTTATATGATATTTCTGCAGCCACCATGAGTTTTATCGGTTCTGATTATATACCCGATTCGAGGAGCGGTAGGCACCGTCTGCGGGTACATGGTGGGGTGCGGAGGTACCCCGGGGCAAGAAGATTGATGGACCATGCTGATTGAGCCTGGCAGGGGAGCCATACACTCCGGTGACATTACCAATGACTTGACAGCTATCGTGGGGATACCGACGGGAGTCATGTACGTATGGATACGTCGAGAGACGAGGGTCAGAGCTAGGTACTCGGGCTGTTCGATATAGCGTATGATACGTATCTTTCAGGGGGCTAGTCGTGGTGACAGCACCTGATAGATCAGTATTTCTATGTCGATACTGGACATATGTTTCATGATGTTTTGGGTGTCGATGTTAGACACTCACCTTATATGAAACTTACTTGATACTGATATTGTACACACAGGATATGTGGGATATACTGATATTGTACACAGGATATGTAGGATATACGGATATTGTACATACATGATATATGAGATATACTTGATGTTGGACATTCATGATATATGAGATTTACAAGATATGAGAGCCAATTCGGGGGCTGATTTATGGAAATTGGGAATTTGATTGTCTTGTTGGATTTTGGTCCTACCATGAGGTAAGGATTTCCGTGGAAATGACATGTTTTATTCCATACTCCACATTTATTGTTTATGCACAACTTCATGTATTTTTTGTACCTGACAGAGTACTTTCCATGACTGTTGCATTTACATACTATTATATGCATTGTTTCATGTATTATTGTACCGGATAGAGTACCTTACATGATTATTACATACCGATTGTCATATTATTGCTTCATGTATTAGTAGTACCTGCTAGCGTACCTTTCATGACTGATGCATTATATATGACTATTCATTGCTATTAAATGCTTATGTTAGATTCGCGTTGTATGTGCATACTCGCGATTACCTGCATATGTTATTTACTATTCACGAGTTGGCAACTCACCCCCGTTGTGTGATTGATGATAATTTCTGTGATTGTAATAAATCGAATCAAATAGTCCCCGGCAACGGCGCCATTTGATTGAAAAGAATTCTCGATGTGTATTATGGAATAGTAAAGAAATCACAACCAAAAATTATTTGACCGCAATCAACTACGGTGTCGGATTGTAGTTAGTATGTGAGTGTGGATCGTCCACAGGGAAAGTGTAATCGTTCGTCTTTTGAATTAGATGAATTGAAACTTTAATGAAAGAAAACAAAACAATTCAAGATTTATAGTTGATGTTCAAGAATGAGAAAAAACTAGATCTAAGAAAGCATTAAAAGATAGAATCAAGAATTGATCATTTGTTGATTTTTCCAAACCAAATCTCAAGAATCGAAATGAGGCTCGTAGGAATCGATCGGATCTATAGATGTGATGTAATCTTACAATTACGTATTCTTATCCTTCGATGAATTGATACTAGATCGATGATCATCGATGAGAATTAGGGATTTCTTGTGAAACTAGGGTTTCATCTTATCCCTTGTTCTTTCGTCGATGTCATTCACATTCTAGCCTCTAGTAAATTCAAGAAACAATCGTTGATCCCTAATTTCGAGCGATCACAATCAAGAAAGCATCGCTACGAAACTAGGTCATCGATTCTTGAACTTGCTAGGGTTTACAAAACTCGTAGGACTTAAAAATAGTATTAGAATTTGTTACATCAACATTCTACTATCGTCTCGACTCCTTAACGAGCGGAGTTTTACTCGAACATCACAACAAGAGCAACAATTACAAATTGAGATCTAATCATGATGCAAGAATTAAAAGAAAGCAAGATTAACGAATTTCACCTTTTATTTATATCAACAATTTAGTTACATTCGCTCAAGAACTACAAGAGGAAGAACTTGATCGTCGACTTGGCTTCGCTCGTCTCCGTGGATCGCGGATCGGCTTGGATCACTTGCCCGATTGAAGATCGGCTCGGCTCCTAAAAGGTTGAAGGCTTCTCGCTTGATTTGGTACTCAAGATCTTGGATTTAGAGTGGAATTAGGGTTAGGGTTTCGCACAAGCCTTGTCACGAGACTTGTGGAAGAAGATGATGAAAGAGGGAATTATTTTTTAACTAATGGTGAACTAATGATGAACAACCTCAACCCTTAGATTTAGGCTCCTATTTATAGATAACTAACCCTAGATCTAGGATTTCAAATTCTAACTTTCCCTCCAAAAGTTTGTTGAGGGAAATTCAAATTTCCCTCCAAAAGTTTGTTAAATGAAATTCAAATTTCCCTCCAAAAGTTTGTTAAATGAAATTTGAATTTCCCTCCAAAATGAACTACCTCATTTGAATTTGAATTTTCCCTCCAAAATGAACAACTTTTTCCTCCAAAATGAACTACCTCATTTGAATTTGAATTTTCCCTCCAAAATGAACAACTTTTCCCTCCAAAATGAACTACCTCATTTGAATTTGAATTTTCCCTCCAAAATGAGGTTGTTAGAAAGAATCTTCTAGAAAAAGTTTGTTGGAAGGAATATTCTAGAATGAGGTTGTTACAAGGAGGCTTCTAGAAGAAGGTTGTTATAAGGAGGCTTCTAGAAGAAGTTAGTTGGAGGGAGGCTTCTAGAACTAGGTTGTTAGGCCAAGCCTTCTAGATGAAGCCACGTGGAGTTTCTGGAGAGTTCTGGAAGCTTTGCCGTTAGAAATAAGCACATGGGGAAAATCTGCTTCTCTGCTGACGTCATCATGCCACGGATCCGCGGCGGGAAGCGCCCATTGGCCTTGAATAAATTTCTGGAATTTTACTGCCAGATCACCAGACTAAGATTTGGTGTAATTTTGATCAGCACTTTTGATTTTCTTCCGTATTTTCCTGCACAGACTCAAGACAAGTGTTGCGCAAATACAGAAATGATGCGATGCCATGAAATGCGGTTAATCTCCTTTAAAGTGTCGGTTAAAAAGTCTAATACATGCAATCTCATATTTTGTGACAGATTTGCTAATATGTAGAATATGAATGCCGAACACTTCTAAGTGTATGCAAATGTTAAGGAAATTGCCGGCTAAAATATACAATATTTTCGACTGATCAAATACCCCCAAACTTAATTTCGATCGTCTCGAGCGAATGTTTTATTAAAAAGAGAAGGAGAAAATAAAGAAAGAGAAAAACTAACTAGCACACTTTCGTAGGCAACACGATTGCACTGAGCATGTGCAACAAGCCTTTAAACCTCTAGGTGTCCCTAGTAGGAGAAGTGTTGTCTCCTGAGGGTTTTCAGCGGATTGCACCCACAAAATCCAATAATAAAAGGAAGATCATGAATATTACATTTAAATAAAAGAATTGTAAAAGAAAGACTTTGAAAATTAGGGTTTCCAACTAAGCTAGCTTTTCGGTTGTCATGAGCCCTATCTTAATGGTCATGAAAAGATGTCAGAAATCACGTCCTCCCTCAATAAAACATCGTCTTATTCTTCATTCCTATCTTTATTCCAAACATCGATCATATAACCCTGCGTGTGTGTAAAGAACATCCCTACACCCGGAGAATTCAATTCAAGCTATCATACTCTTGCCCATCAGCCTCAGTACTTCTTGACAAACGAGATTGCTTACACACTTTCATGCGACCGTTAATACTTCTTGAGGTACTAACCGACCGATTACTAATGTGCTTGCATGCTTGGTGTATTTTCCTAGTCTTGCACCACCTCAGGCATAGCAGTGACTCCCAGACCAGTTGACCTTGGGGCACTAGGTGAAGAAGCACCCTTTTGCTATATATTTTTATTGCCCTTGGTGATAACAAAACCAGTGTCCATTTTTCTCACCACTTTAAAACACATTTTTTTTCCATACTTTTGGCTTTAAGACAAGAGCATTTCAAGGTATCCTCTACTATCCCAGGCTTCAAGACGTGTGTAAGTGCGAATAGCAGGGTAGCAACGTTCAAAATGTTTGGCTTCCAGAATAGAAACTATTTTTCAGACTTACTTTTATCCTCAGATTAGTGACGTCCTTCATCTTACTAACCCTTGGGACAACGGCTCATAACTACTTATTACTAGTTCGTATAAGAAAACTTCTAATTTTCTTAGTTTTCTAAAATTTTTCTAATCTCATGGATGTAATTTTTCACTATCTAAACTTTCATTATCTTATTTATATACAAAAAATATTTTTATAATTTTGAAATTTTTTAAATTTTTATGGTTTTTCAAAAAAAAATGTTTTGTGCTTATGCAAATGATATGCAAATGATGCGAAAATAAGCACAAACCTCCCCCAAACTTGTTTTCAACAGTGTCCTCACTGTTGTCATCTGCTAAATCTCGAAAACCTGTAAGCTTGGGAGGAATTTATTAGTGGGGGCAAAATATTTAAGTGAAGAACCTCCCCGAAACTCATTTTTGGCTCAAAATTTTGTAAAAATTTTCTTTTCAGGAGCCAGAAAAAAAAATATCCCCCCCAAACTTGAGTTATGCAATGTTAATCTTTTAAAATCATATGAGGGGGTCAAAAATCAGTGGTCGATGCCAAGCTTTGCAAAGACCGAATGTTAATACCAACCATTCAAAAATTTTATCAATACAATGCTCTGGTTGGTGGAAGAAGAAGAAGTGGGGAAAGGTTAAGTGGTGGAAGAGAGTGTATGTGCGTCTCATATTGGAGAGACGATGCAGTGAAAGTGATGGATTACTCGCATTCTTTTTACAAGTCAGAAGGAGGGGTGGAGGTTCAATTTCAATGAGTGGGACATGATTCATCTCAACACCCGTGTCATTCAAAAATGCGAGTTCATCAGCGAAGATTTCCTCAAAAGTTCCATCTATACCCCGATGAATAATGTCATCACAAAGTGCGGGGTGATCTTCAGGCTCTAAGAACATTTCATAATCCGTGTTAATTGTTGACCCGGACATCTCGGTGGAAGAGTCCGTATGTGTATGATACATAGTTGGGTCAAACAATAACATATGAAAAGAGTCTAGATCGATATCAGGAGGATCATCAAATTCGCTGCTGTCGACATCCATTAAGTCGACAGAACAGACCTGAGCAGTAGGTTCGGAGGGTACACTTCCCAACTTGTAAATGTTCAGTTCAATTGACCTATTCCCGAAGGATAGGGTCATAGAACCGTTACGACAGTTGATTATTGCGTTGGAAGTGGCCAAAAAGGGGCGACCTAAAATCACCGGAATTTGATTCCGTGGGTTCGCTACAGGTTGTGTATCAATTACAATAAATTCCACAGGGAATATGAATTCCCCGATTTTTATTAACACATCCTCCAGTTCACCCCTAGGTTTGGTGATAGATCGGTCTGCCATCTGGAGAGTGCAATTGGTTGGCTTCAACTCTCCAATACCTAATTGCTCATAGACTGAGTATGGAAGCAAGTTAACACTAGCGCCAAGATCTAATAGAGCACGGTTAATGTGTTTTTCCCCAATAGAAACGGAAATAGTAGGATATCCAGGATCCTTACGTTTCCTCGGTAATTGTTAGGGGAAAGCCGTGTCTATTGTCTTTTCCATGAAAATCTTCTTGGGCACTGGATTCTTCCTCTTCCTAGTGCACAAGTTCTTAAGAGTTTTCGCATAGGAAGGAACTTGTTGGATGGCATCTAGGAGAGGGATGTTGGTGTTTACTTGCTTAAAAATGTTCATAATCTTCTCCATATGTGGACTCGGTGTGTTTGCCCTTAACCGATTAGGATAAGATGCTTTAGCAATAAGCGCAGGGTCCATCATAGGAGAAGAAAGTGTGTGTGGAACCGATCCCGGAATAGAAGTGGGGATCGTCCGTGGAGGGGTAAAAGAGGTGGGCTGTAGTGGCGAGCCTTTTGGGAAATGAAGAATAGGCTCGGAAGAAAATGGTAGGGTAGAAGAACTGGGGTAAGAAGTGTGTGTGTGTGGAAAGGTCTCAGCCGGGGTGTTATTGATTGATTTATCAGTATCATCAAACTCTTCCCCAACGTGAATGTCAAGCACTCTTCCAGATCTCAACGTGATTGCATCCACATCATGTGAATAGCTAGAATTGGGTAAAGGTTGAGCTGGAAGTTTCCCTTTCTCTCTTGCACTCATTTCGGCTTTTAGTTGTGCAATTTGTTCTTCCATCGATTTGATGTTCTCATTTTGAGAGATAATGATCTTCATTACGTTCTCGATGGAAGATTGCAAACTTGCCGTCCCTTGGATGGATTGTTTCATGAAAGTATCCAAGGTTTGTGCTAGTGCAGAGGTATTATCTGTACCGGTCAATTGCAAAGGACTAGACGGTGCAAAAGTGTTGGCCGGATTTTGAAAGTTTTGTGCTTGGAAGGGGTGCTGACTCAATTGAAGTGGTGGCTGCTGTTGTGGTGAAGGGACCCTTTGGAAATTGTTTTGGATTGGAACCGTGTTTTGAAATTGTGATTGGTTCCAAGCAAAGTTAGGGTTATTCCTCCAACCCTGATCATCTGTGGAGGAAGATGGATCGTTTCTAGGTCTTGGAAATGAGGAATTGGTATGCTCATGACCTTGAAACGGACATTCTTCCGTCAAGTGAGACGGATCAGAACAACAACCACATACAGTTTTGGAGAGTGATATTTGACTTAGGGCGGCAGCTAAAAATTTATTTTCCATAGCGTCAAATTTCTTGTGTAAAGCTGAAATTTCAGCTCAAACTTCTATGGAAATATCATTGCCATCCCTAAACGATTGACTCACACCGTCCCACTGTAAAGATTTTTCAGCGAAATCTTCTAGAAATTTCCAGGCTTCCCAATCATCTTTGGTCATAAAATTGCCTTGACACATGGATTCAAGGGTCTGTCTTGTGTAAGGAGTAATGCCCTCATAAATGATTCGGCACAGTTCCCATCTTGGGATGCCGTGATGTTGACATTGGACTAACAGATCCTTGAAGCGGTCAAGACATTTTGAAAATGTTTCATTTGGAAGCTGGGTGAATTGATAGATTTCGCTACGGACTCGATCTGTCTTTTGATATGGGTAGAATTTCTTAAGGAATGCTTTGACGAATTCGTCCCAATTTGAAATGGAATGTGCGGTAGTGTTATATAGCCACTTCTCGGCTAAATCGCACAAAGTGAATGGGAGAAGACGAAGACGTAAAGCATCCACAGACAACTGTGAAGTACCCATCATTGCGCATACATTTTCAAATTTCGTGATAAACACGTATGCGTCCTCAGACTCGAGACCGTGAAATTTTGGTAGAAGGTTGATGTATTGGGGTTTTATCTGAAAATTTTCCCCGTTGGCTGGTGGTGTGGAAAGACAGGTGGAAAGTGGGCTTCGTGTTGGATAACATCTCTCTTGGAGAGAGATGCGAGGTGGAATCTGCGCACCAACGGACGGCGGCAGGGTAGTGGAAAAGAAGTTCGATAGAGGTGGATCCATCGATGTGGGTGTGGTGGTGGGTAAAAGAGAGGTAAATGTAGAAATACCGACTTTTGGATCGATGAGGGAAACGCGGACTAACGGGCACTAGACACCCGTGTCCAGCCTATCTTGCACTAAAAAGGGTTAGTTCAAGTGGCAGCGTGAATTTATAATTAGGGGAAATGATGAATGTGGTGTTTGTTTTGAAAAATGGACGGATTTTTGAAAAAAATGATGCAACAAAACAAATGCAGCACACAAACCCTAGAATCTAGTGGTCACCTAGGTCCGGCTCTAGACCGCTCCTAACTGCCAAAAGACAAGTCGCAGGATAAATCCTCCACTGCCTCTTTGTCTCCCTGTGGCCGGATAAGTGCCAGGTAAGTGGGAAGGAACCACCACTACAGTGGGCCTAATTAATAACCACTAGCCTTAGACACACTCGCCTTAGGCACCACAGAAAAACGCAGATAAACAATGGATTACCCACGGCCTTCTTCTGTCCTAATTGAGCGCGACGGTCCTTAGAGTCATCTCTAGATTTCTTTTAATTAATGAGGGTAAATGCAGATGCAAGTTTTGTGGTTTTCGGGGCCTAGGAAGGGTAATGAAATCCCCACCTAATTTGGATTTGGTCGTGCCCCTTAAATTTCCGTATTAATATGCAACAACCACAAGAATCAAAACACGCACAAATTTATATTGCTTTTGCGGCGCTGCGATTTATTTGCAAAGAATCCTGCACAAAATATTAGTTGGAGCAGAGAGAGAAGAAGATAAGAAAGTAAGTGTCTCACAGAGAAAAAATGATGCAGAGAAGCTTCCACATAGGCGCGGATCCGCCGCGGATTAGGCTATTAGGCCGCGGATGGGCGGTGGTAAGTTGAGATCAGTGCACTGGAATTTTTGCACAAGCTACTGTTCACCTACACAGCTCTCTGGAATGCTCAGAAAAATTTTTCTCCAACTCCAATGATTCCAGATTTTCTCGCAACAAATCACAACACACGTATTAGTGTTTGCATGAATTTAGATCTAAAAAAAAAATTATGATGGAATAAATTGTTCAACTCAAATTTCAAAATACGAACTATTAGCGCACTATCCCCGGCAACGGCGCCATTTGATTGATCATAATTTCTGTGATTGTAATAAATCGAATCAAATAGTCCCCGGCAACGGCGCCATTTGATTGAAAAGAATTCTCGATGTGTATTATGGAATAGTAAAGAAATCACAACCAAAAATTATTTGACCGCAATCAACTACGGTGTCGGATTGTAGTTAGTATGTGAGTGCGGATCGTCCACAGGGAAAGTGTAATCGTTCGTCTTTTGAATTAGATGAATTGAAACTTTAATGAAAGAAAACAAAACAATTCAAGATTTATAGTTGATGTTCAAGAATGAGAAAAAACTAGATCTAAGAAAGCATTAAAAGATAGAATCAAGAATTGATCGTTTGTTGATTTTTCCAAACCAAATCTCAAGAATCGAAATGAGGCTCGTAGGAATCGATCGGATCTATAGATGTGATGTAATCTTACAATTACGTATTCTTATCCTTCGATGAATTGATACTAGATCGATGATCATCGATGAGAATTAGGGATTTCTTATGAAACTAGGGTTTCATCTTATCCCTTGTTCTTTCATCGATGTCATTCACATTCTAGCCTCTAGTAAATTCAAGAAACGATCGTTGATCCCTAATTTCGAGCGATCACAATCAAGAAAGCATCACTACGAAACTAGGTCATCGATTCTTGAACTTGCTAGGGTTTACAAAACTCGTAGGACTTAAAAATAGTATTAGAATTTGTTACATCATCATTCTACTATCGTCTCGACTCCTTAACGAGCGGAGTTTTACTCGAACATCACAACAAGAGCAACAATTACAAATTGAGATCTAATCATGATGCAAGAATTAAAAGAAAGCAAGATTAACGAATTTCACCTTTTATTTATATCAACAATTTAGTTACATTCGCTCAAGAACTACAAGAGGAAGAACTGATCGTCGACTTGGCTTCGCTCGTCTCCGTGGATCGCGGATCGGCTTGGATCACTTGCCCGATTGAAGATCGGCTCGGCTCCTAAAAGGTTGAAGGCTTCTCGCTTGATTTGGTACTCAAGATCTTGGATTTAGAGTGGAATTAGGGTTAGGGTTTCGCACAAGCCTTGTCACGAGACTTGTGGAAGAAGATGATGAAAGAGGGAATTATTTTTTAACTAATGGTGAACTAATGATGAACAACCTCAACCCTTAGATTTAGGCTCCTATTTATAGATAACTAACCCTAGATCTAGGATTTCAAATTCTAAGTTTCCCTCCTAAAGTTGGTTGAGGGAAATTCAAATTTCCCTCCAAAAGTTTGTTAAATGAAATTCAAATTTCCCTCCAAAAGTTTGTTAAATGAAATTTGAATTTCCCTCCAAAATGAACTACCTCATTTGAATTTGAATTTTCCCTCCAAAATGAACAACTTTTCCCTCCAAAATGAACTACCTCATTTGAATTTGAATTTTCCCTCCAAAATGAACAACTTTTCCCTCCAAAATGAACTACCTCATTTGAATTTGAATTTTCCCTCCAAAATGAGGTTGTTAGAAAGAATCTTCTAGAAAAAGTTTGTTGGAAGGAATATTCTAGAATGAGGTTGTTACAAGGAGGCTTCTAGAAGAAGGTTGTTATAAGGAGGCTTCTAGAAGAAGTTAGTTGGAGGGAGGCTTCTAGAACTAGGTTGTTAGGCCGAGCCTTCTAGATGAAGCCACGTGGAGTTTCTGGAGAGTTCTGGAAGCTTTGCCGTTAGAAATAAGCACATGGGGAAAATCTGCTTCTCTGCTGACGTCATCATGCCACGGATCCGCGGCGGGAAGCGCCCATTGGCCTTGAATAAATTTCTGGAATTTTACTGCCAGATCACCAGACTTAGATTTGGTGTAATTTTGATCAGCACTTTTGATTTTCTTCCGTATTTTCCTGCACAGACTCAAGACAAGTGTTGCGCAAATACAGAAATGATGCGATGCCATGAAATGCGGTTAATCTCCTTTAAAGTGTCGGTTAAAAAGTCTAATACATGCAATCTCATATTTTGTGACAGATTTGCTAATATGTAGAATATGAATGCCGAACACTTCTAAGTGTATGCAAATGTTAAGGAAATTGCCGGCTAAAATATATAATATTTTCGACTGATCATTGTGCCACAGTGTTTGCAGGTGTTCCTCACGATAGTCAGAGGCAGGGCTATTTTCATCCATCGTATCATCTTTGCTACGGATACCGCTTCGCCTGACAGTGTGCAGTTTTGCTTAGGTAGGTTTTGCGGTTATCCAATGTTGTTTGTTATATATTCGTTGTATTATGTATACTCCATCTACCATTATATTGTATGACTTAGAGACTTGATGAGAGGACGATATTGTATATTATTTTGTGACTTGGAGGTTTTTATGCAGTTTTATTTATATCGTCTCTATCTTCGCTACGGCGTCGTATATCTGTTGTGGTGATTGTTTTCCCGCCGTTAGGTGTGGATTTTGCTCCCGTTTGGGATGTTTTACTTTATAATAATGTTGTACCCATTTTTGGGGGCTTGTTTTACAAAGGAGGTGCTGCCAAAATTTTAAAGGAAATAAGTTGGACCTTTAAAGAATTTGGGTTGAGATTTCAAAGGTTTTGAAAATGCTATTATTTCTTATTACTTTTGATGGTTTAGATTTCTGCGTTTTGGCTTTCTTTTACTGCGTTACGCCTCTAGACATTGCGTAGTATTAGGGCCGTCACGTGCCAATTTCGGGTCGTGACATTATATAAACCATTTCTATAATTTATTCTCATCAATTTGTATTGAATTGAAAATTCTAGTTTGCAAAAATATCAAATTTTAACACTTTTTAAAGAAAAATTCATAATTCCACAACTAATCTTCGTTTTGTATGAACTAAATTATTAAACAACAATTTATAATGTTAATAATGTCATGAAACCCTAATTAGATTTTAATCCCAATTATTTAGTCAATTTCTAAAACCTAGTTAGCAAAATTTGCATATTTATCATAATTTCTAACTAGCAATTTGAAACTATTAACTAGATTAGCCTTTGCATTCAATTAAAATGTTAATCTACCCATTTAAGCCATGAAAAATTGATAAACATTCTCACTAGAATTTTATCTAACCTATTCATATGTTTTATAAAAACCTAGTTTTCAAAATTGTTTAATTTAAACAATTTTGAAACAACAATTTACAATACAACAACTACACTAAAATTTTCATTTCATAAAATGTTGAACCACTTATTATAACCCTACTCCATTAAAAAAAACCCTAACTTTAACTCAAACCCCTTACTTGAATTTTGAATCACAAAATCAAAACCACAATTAAACTTCTAATTAAGCTAGACTAAAGTAATTTAGCAAAACATTGAGCATAGGTTAGGATTATACCTCCAAGTTTAGAAATCTAGCTTGCAACCTTGCCACCCCAACATGCTCTCTTGCTCCTAAAATCCAAGCTTGATTTGGCCAAGGAACAAGGGTTAAAGGTTGGATTAGGAGTTAATAGAAATTGGTGTAGATTTTATTGGATTTTTTATGGATTTTTGATGATTTTTGGAGAGGAAATGAAGTGGGAAAAATTGGGGCTGCCACATGCTAGGCTCGACCATGAGGAGGGAATGGAGAGAGAGAGAGAGAAAAATGTGAGGAAATGTGTAGAAAGTTCATCAATAAATGTATCTTTTCACTTAAGCCCATAATTATATAATTTTTCAATATAAACCTCTTTTCCAAACAAATCCTAGAAACCTCTAGAATTTTGAAGAAATTTCAAGAAGAGAAGAGCATGCAACAAACTTAATTCTATTATGTCATGACTCACTATGTCAAATTAACCCATTTTTAATTTGTAATTTGAACTAATTTAATGTATAATTAAAAGCTTATGTAAATATTTGAATTTAATTAATTACGGAAAATATTTTAGTAAACTAATAATTTATAAGTCACTAAATAAACATCATGTACTAGTAATTACATAGTTAAAATAGGCGTATTTAAATCTATATTGAAAAATAATTGTAGTTAAGTTTTACGGAAAATACAGTATATTTTACCGATTATCAGAAAATTCACCTAAAGGATTTTATTTATCTAATTATTTATTTACTTATTTTTAAAACGTTACACCCTTGGATATGGTCAATATAATCATGTGACTGTACTAATTAACCGCATCATATGCTGTGTAGGAAGACATCACTTATGTTGGGGTAAAAATTTACACCCCGGTTGACCAAGTCAAAATCCAAGTCAACACCAAGCCAAATGCGCCCAAGCCCAGATCCAGTGGGCCCATGCCCGAGTCGAGCCCGAACATGAAGCTGCCGACCTCCCCTCATGCCAAGATAAAATTTTTGTAATAAACAATTTTGTTGTATTTCTTTTATTTTATTTTATGGATAAATGTAAGAAAAATAGGCATAAAGACAAATTCTTGTAAAGCCCATGGCTTATGTGCAAAAAGAAATGGCACATGAGCCATGGGATGGGCAAAATGCCATTTTGTGAAGCCCAAGGGGCTATGTGTAAATTGTACAGCCTATAAAGGCAAAGATGATGAAATATCTCAACAATTTTTCTCTCTCTCTCAAAATTTTTCAGATCTGAGATCTTTTCTCCTTCTTCAAGGTTCCAAAACCTTCTTTTTCTCCTGAATTAAATCAAGGGTTTTACTCTTCTTTTTATAAAGCAAATTAATTTTTCAACACAAAACCTATAAAAGGGAACTCAGATCTTCCATTAGATCTCAATAAGAAGAGATTTTTAAAAATCCCATATCTATTGATCTTCAAGATCCAGCTAATAGAGGAGGAAGAAGAAGAACATCTTTCATTAAACCCCAAAAAAAACACACTCAGGAGTCCAACTCCTCTCTGATTTCTCTTCCGAGAAATTTTTTAGGCTAAAAGTCTCTTTTTCTCGCCGGTGCTCAAGCGCAGAGCGTCCGCGTGCCGACACGTGGCACGCTTGCGGTCAAGCGCTCAGCGCTCGAGTGCAAAGCGTCCACGTGCCGACACGTGGCATGCTTGCGCTCAAGCGCAAGCGTTCGAACGCAAGCCGCCCCGGTACCGACACGTGGCGCGCTTGCACTCCAGCGCAAGTGCTCGAGCGCAAGTCTCCCCCGTGCCGACACGTGGCGCGCTTGCGCTCCAGCAAAAGCACTCGAGCGCAAGTCTCCCCCGTGCCGACACGTGGCGCGCTTGCGCTCAAGCGCCCAGCGCTCAAGCGCAAGTCGCCCCCGTGCCGACACGTGGCGCACTTGCGCTCGAGCGTCAGGCGCTGAAGCGCAAAATGTTCATGTACCGACACATGGCGCGCTTGCGCTCAAGCGCCCAGCGCTCAACCGCAGAGCGTCCACGTGCCGACATGTGGCACTCTAGCGCCTGAGCGCACAGCGCCTAGGCGCACAGCGCCCAAGGTGCTGCCCCACGCATCCTTTGGATGTCTTTTCCCTTTTTTACTTATACATGTATATATATACATATGTATACATATGTACACATACACATACTCCATGACACTGTCCCTGTTAGAAAAAAATTTCTAACGGGGCGCTGCCCCGCACCCCGCAAGGGGGCTGCTTGCCCGCTATCCGGGTAGCGGGACCCCCGTAAAAACTCTGCGTGGCTCCCGATATATTTAAACCCCCCTCCAAAACAAAACATACGTACACTGCACATTGAGTTCGCATGACCAGTTTAACCCGTTAATCGGAGGTTCCCTCGCCTCAAAGGCGGAGGGTAATTAACGGCAGCTTAGTCCGCGGCTGCCAGAGATTCGGATCCCCATAATTATTAAACCCCGGCCTACCCTAGGCAGGGGGAATCTGTAGTACGCCTGACAAACGTGCGCGTATTCCCATCTCAATGGTGTGACAAAAAACACCCTACAGATTTTGGCACGCCCGGTGGGACTCTTCTCTCCTCCCTTATTTCAGGTTAAACGTTCATGCGAACTCAATCAATATACATATCGATTGCCTATACTGAAATGATGTTTTCTTTTCGTGCAGTGTTCATACCAGAATACTGCATTTCATACCGCCCATTCTTACGCTCGTGTGTTTATTGGTAGGTGCTTTTAATCCGTTTTTGTTACATATTTGCAGGATACAGGTTCTCGGTTCTAGAACGGTGAAATTCATGGAAAACACGACAAAATCCGGTTTCCTGCTAACCACTGAGAAAACACGGTCTCCGCTCGTCATCCGTATGTTGCCAGATACCAGTTTAGGAAGACAAAATGTCAAATCAATGTCACCTTCATGCACAAGGCTCAATGGCAACAACAAGTTCCAAGAAATCTACGCGGAGCTCGAGGCAATCATGACAAAAGCATCCACAAAAGTCCACCTTTCCTCAGCAGAAATTCTGGAAGAAGTGTGAAAGTATTTTCAGAAAATATATATACCACACTGAAGAGGACAACAAACCAGGGACCCAGACCAAAGCCCACAGCCCAACACCACTAAAGGGCCGCGGATCCGCGGCCAAAGGGGGGTCTTGGCCGCGGATCCGCGGCCATGTGGGGTCCTCACCTTGTCGTCTTTTGGGGGTATTTTGGGGACTTCATATAGTGTCAGAATTTGCCTCTAGGGTTTCATTTCCCTGCCTATAAATACAGCAGAACTGAGCTCAACCAAGGGGCAATCTTTGTTCTCCATTCTTTTGTAGTTTTAGTTCTTTTTCTTCTTCTTCTTCATTCTTTTTCCATGAAAATTTTAGTGAGAGCTTTTGAGTGGGAGATTAATGAAGATGAGGTTTTTGTATCATTCTCTTATGTTTCTTCTTCCCCTTGAGATTCTTGCTTTCTCTTGCTCATTCAACCTCTTCATTGAGCTTGAATGGTTAAGGGTTAGTTATCGATCTCAAGGGTCGTATTTTCTCACGGGACTAGCACTTCATTTCACATGCGTTCTCTACCCTTCCCTTGATCTTGCAACCTCTTGATTGAGCTTGCAAGTTTAAGGGTTGGCTATTGATCACATGCTTTGTCTTGAGTCCTAGTTTCTTGTTCTCTTTATTACCCGCTTTTTATTACTTGCTTTTTATTACTTGCAATTTATTTCCTTGCACTTTAATTACTTGCAATTTATATTCATGCACTTAATTACTTGTATTCTTTTCTTTTCTTTGTTCTTTTCTTTTTGTTCTCTTTTGTTCATTTTGTGAATGTTGTATTTATTGTTGTTGTTAAGAATCATATGATATTATAAGTTAACAATTCTTTGCCTCATTCCTTTTCCCGTTATTTTCCATTGAACTCCGCCCAAACCATACGCAAGCGCTCCGTTAGGCACCGTACCCTGACAAGGTAACGGTGATTCCTAACTGCGACCGGTTGCGTTCGGTTTGGCCGGAGGCGAAAACAAGAGACAAGAACGGAAGGACAAGGGTAAATAAGCCGGATTCCACGAATACCTCGCTTAAATCCCCTAATCCACGTTGTTGCCGATTGTCTAGCTTCAATTGGTCAAGACTCGGCTCAAAGGTTTTGAGTACGGATTTCTTAGCTTACAATCTCGTATTTTTCTTAACAACTTTATACTTGCAAATAAACACATGGGTTAGAATCAAACTCATACAAATTCTTTAATTGACTCGTCTAAGACAAGAAGGTAAAATACCACCATCTCCCTGTGGACCGACCCGTGCTCAACCGGCTAGCTGCAAAGCGACACCGTCTTGATCGCGGTTACACTTTAATTCTTTGAACATCCGACACGCCAAAAGCGTGCGATCAAATGGCGCCGTTGCCGGGGAGACGGTAGCGTATTTTCTTTCTTGTTATTCGGGTTAATATTCTTTTTTGTATATATAAAAAAAAATCTTTTTGTTATTTTTGATCATTTTTGTGGGCAAGAGTGCAGATTTTTGCGTATTTGCAAACTGCGATTGTGGGGAGCAAAGTGTGCATTCAAGGCAAAAGTGTTTACAAAGTACAGTGCCAAAGATCCGGGTAGTTTGACCCGCGCAAGCGAACATTTCAAGCTTACCGGATTTGATTCAACGGGGGTTTCCTAACCCAAAACTTAAACGGTACGTACTTTACTAAGCACCTTCTTCTCAAATCCGACGCTTCCAATATACTATTCTTTGCAGGATTCTTTGCAAGTTCGCTAGCAAACGCTAAAAATTGACTAACCCGTATTTGTTGCAGCGCCGCGCTTAAACTAAAAAACGATTTTTTTGATTCTTTATAGAATTTTTATTGAATTGCGCATTGCATCAATTAATACGGACTTAAGGGCAAGCGAACCCCACAAGATACGGTAAAGGATTTCATCACCTTTTCCGTGGCCCACAAATCACGAACTTGCGCATAACGTTTACCCGCACAAATTTAAAAGAAACTAGACTTTAAGTCTTAAGGACTTCGCGCTCACTAGGAGAAGTTAACTGTATTTAGAACCTTGCTTAACGGTATATTGTTTACGGGGTGTCTAGGAAAGTGTTAACGGCGAAACCGCCAAAAGAGAAAGGGTTATTTAATTAAGGAACTTCGCGAAAGCGTTGGAAAACCTCCCCTTATCTCTGCACTTACCTGGCCTCGTGATCAGTGTATCTTGAGCCTGTTTCTCGACACAGTTTTACTTCGACAATCAAATTCTGGAGCAGGTCTAGTTGACCTAGGTGAACCCTAGAACGATTAAGTGTGTGGTATTTTTGTGTCGTGATTATTTTTGTCCATATTTTTTTTTTGTGTATACTTCATTCTTTTGTTAATATATTAAAAAAAAATCACATTCTTTTTCCCTCCTTTTGTCTACCTTTTCTCTCTCTCTCTTCATATCATGTGTACTCCACCTCGCAAAACTCTTGCCGAACTTTCGTACCCACAACCAGACATTACTTCCTACGGTTCTTGTTTTGGTCGAACTTCGAACGATCCATCCATGCCAAAAATTTCTTTGAAAGATCGGATAGACGCGTCTAGGATGAACAACTGGACCCCGCAATCCACTTCGTATCAACCGTTTCAAACATTCACACCTTCTTGCGTTGATACCCCTTTTGAAAATCCAGTTGTAACCCCGAGACCTATGTCTATTGCTGAACGTATTGAACAATCTCATAGCCGATCTTTCACTCCTTTCACCACTACAAAATCTTGGGATCAACAATTCCATTCACCTTCTTATCCAAATGTTGATCCCACTCCTGTCCAGCCATTCAATTCCTACCAGTCCTACCCAACTTTTACACCTACCCTAGACATTGCTTCTACACAGCCTTTTGGGAGTTTTCAGTATCCAAACAACTTTGAATCTTTTACTGAAACCCCTTCACAACCTATGTCTAGTCTAGAACAATCGTTGGAAGATTTTAGGGTAGCGTCAACCCAACAGATGATGGATTTGAATGCGTCCATGGCCGCCCTCATGCAACCTAGTGACCCGGTAGCTAGTTTTCAACTAGCTCCAACTTTTTCAACGTATGATGAGGCGGCAGAACAGGCTGTGAATTTGAGTGGAGAGAGTGATATGTACCCCCTTCCAATCAAACCTACCCGTCCCAAATTGAATCCCACAACTCCTGTTTTGAAAGTCTATCGAGTATCCCACATGATTTATCAATAGAAGATAGAATGATGAATGAGTTGTGCGACTTCCTAGTGTTTGATTTGCCCGATTGTGAAGGGTCCCTTCCAAGTGAAACCATACCTAATCCTCTTGACCTCTACACCTATATCTTAGAACCAGAATCGATTAATATCCATGCTTTTGATGAGGTGTCAGAGAATTTTGATTTTCACTTGATTGAGGATATTGATGCTGGGGATATTTTGGATGATGAACCCGTAGATTTGGCTGAGTTTGTCTCTTCAAATCATCATCCCGAGTCATTAACTGTTTTTCCCGAACCCCATATGCGTCTTGATTTTGATGAAAATTGCATGGATAAGCTGAATTTTGAGGAGAATATTGAGGATAGCACTGAGGATGAAACAGTTTTAATTGATGAGTCGGATTTTCCAATTCATCCTAATCCTTCCACTGACTGTGTACACCCTCCTGAACCCTTAACCGATACCCTTCCTCAACCACTTCCCTCCATCCTTTCCATCGTTCCGACCTTGCAAGAACCCGTATCACTTACATTTCATATGTCTGGTTTACCAAGTTCGGCGTACCTATGGTTTCTTACGAATCTTGAGGGATTTGACCTCATTTCTCGACGGGTAAATATATTAGCACAATCATTGTTTACACATCGTTCATCACAAATTGTGCTAATCTATTTACTCCATTTACACCCCCAAGTTCGTATTCCACTTCTTTTTCCCTTCCGCCATTCTTCTTCTTTTGATATACCGAGACCGTATCCCGCTTCTTCCTCCATACGGTCTCGCGTAGTCTCCATTTCTTTTCTCTACGCCTTCTTCCACCAACCGGTACATTATAGCGATAAAATTTTTGAATGGTTGATGTTAACTTTTGGCCTGTGTAAGGCCTTGTATAGATTGGTACTGTTCTTTCCCCCCTAATCCTGAACTTCAACGCTTAACAGTGGAAACACTGTTTTACTTAAGTTTGGGGGGGACACCTTTTTTGTATATATCTTTTTGGTTTTTATTTTGTATATAATTTGTTTTTAAGGAGCGCCGGCAATTTTGACCCTCTTGGTATAGCCTGACAGTGAGGGCACTGTCAAGTTTAAGTTTGGGGGTGTGCTCGGTACGCTTTCTTCCTTCGCATTCATATGTATATTTTGCATCTGCATTTTAAATCCATAAAATCCATAAAAATCTGAAAATTTTCTAAAAATATAAAAACTTTTTGTCAAGTTAGCTTGTGGAAGAACTCTGATTCAACATTCGACGGTTTTTTTTTTGAAAAAATAGGAATAACTAAATCTTATGTTTAGATTTTGAAAACCTGAAAGATAACTCTCCTTTGAAGTTAACTATAGCTGATATACGTCTTTACATCACACTACACGTGTCGTGAATTTTGGAAATTAGATGACAAGTCTTTCATGTTTAAACTTTTAAACAGATAAATGATTTTCTGAGGATCAAATAGGTTTGTTCTGAAATAAGTAATGTCAAGAATAGTTTATGAAGTAAAGCGAATATGAAGGAAAGTTATTGATGCCTTAATTGGAGCTAAGTCTGAAAAATAACCCATCTAAAACTTGATTGGAATGATTACACACCAAACCCACTAAACACGTCTTTTATCCAAAAAATATTTGAACTGCCGGTTATATCTCCGTTCGTATTAAATCATCTGATTTTCACGACAAACTGTCTTTTGTTTTTGGACCTAGGTAACTCGAGTAATTAAGTCCGCTGGGGTGTTTTTCTACACCTAATGCCCTAAAACCAACTGGTTTGGGTGCATTGGCCCAAAGCTCGCTAAGAAGCCTAGAAAGTCCAGTTTTAAAACAAAGTCAAGCAAGTGTTCTCTCCGAGTTAAAATTCCTAACAGTTCTTTGTGTGAGAATAATCTTGATAAAAGACAGACTTTTATAAATATTTTAGCGGAGATATGAAGGTTTTATTCTATGATAAAGACTATTGCACGTTCACAGAGGTGTGTATGAAATGAAAACAAGAAAAAGGTGGAGTGAAGAATAAGACCTAGTTTCCTGTTAGGGAAGATAGAAATTCTGAAGTTGAAACCTTACTGGAAAACGAAACTTGAAAAATGCTTAACTCTTTATAAAACTTATGTGATCCTTTTAAAATTGTTATCTGGGCTTTATTGTGCGACATGATGACTTTAATCGACCTTTCTGAAACTTAACGGCACTATTTGCACTACACGAAAAGACATATAAAACCTGTAGTTAATTAAGAAGCGAGGTGTGAAAACTAAAGGTTCGATAGTCTAGACTTAGGATTATAGAATTGTTATTTTCTGAAACAAAAACTTTAGGGTTTGAATCTTAGTTATTGTACAAAACCAACTTGACCGGATTTTGTGGGTAGTATCCGCTGAAAACCCTCAGGAGACAACACTCCTCCTACTAGGGACACCTAGAGGTTTAACGGCTTGTTGCACATGCTCAGTGCAATCGCGTTCCCAACAAAAGTGCGGTTAGGATTTTTAATTTTTGTGAATAATTGGTTTTGCTCGGGACGAGCAAAAGTTATGTTTGGGGGTATTTGTTCATACCAGAATACTGCATTTCATACCGCCCATTCTTACGCTCGTGTGTTTATAGGTAGGTGCTTTTAATCCGTGTTTGTTACATATTTGCAGGATACAGGTTCTCGGTTCTAGAACGGTGAAATTCATGGAAAACACGACAAAATCCGGTTTCCTGCCAACCACTGAGAAAACACGGTCTCCGCACGTCATCCGTATGTTGCCAGATACCAGTTTAGGAAGACAAAATGTCAAATCAATGTCACCTTCATGCACAAGGCTCAATGGCAACAACAAGTTCCAAGAAATCTACGCGGAGCTCGAGGCAATCATGACAAAAGCATCCACAAAAGTCCACCTTTCCTCAACAGAAATTCTGGAAGAAGTGTGAAAGTATTTTCAGAAAATATATATACCACACTGAAGAGGACAACAAACCAGGGACCCAGACCAAAGCCCACAGCCCAACACCACTAAAGGGCCGTGGATCCGCGGCCAAAAGGGGGTCTTGGCCGCGGATCCGCGGCCATGTGGGGTCCTCACCTTGTCGTCTTTTGGGGGTATTTTGGGGACTTCATATAGTGTCAGAATTTGCCTCTAGGGTTTCATTTCCCTGCCTATAAATACAGCAGAACTGAGCTCAACCAAGGGGCATTCTTTGTTCTCCATTCTTTTGTAGTTTTAGTTCTTTTTCTTCTTCTTCTTCATTCTTTTTCCATGAAAATTGTAGTGAGAGCTTTTGAGTGGGAGATTAATGAAAATGAGGTTTTTGTATCATTCTCTTGTGGTTCTTCTTCCCCTTGAGATTCTTGCTTTCTCTTGCTCATTCAACCTCTTCATTGAGCTTGAATGGTTAAGGGTTAGTTATCGATCTCAAGGGTCGTATTTTCTCACGGGACTAGCACTTCATTTCACATGCGTTCTCTACCCTTCCCTTGATCTTGCAACCTCTTGATTGAGCTTGCAAGTTTAAGGGTTGGCTATTGATCACATGCTTGTCTTGACTCCTAGTTTCTTGTTCTCTTTATTACCCGCTTTTTATTACTTGCTTTTTATTACTTGCAATTTATTTCCTTGCACTTTAATTACTTGCAATTTATATTCATGCACTTAATTACTTGTATTCTTTTCTTTTCTTTGTTCTTTTCTTTTTGTTCTCTTTTGTTCATTTTGTGAATGTTGTATTTATTGTTGTTGTTAAGAATCATATGATATTGTAAGTTAACAATTCTTTGCCTCATTCCTTTTCCCGTTATTTTCCATTGAACTCCGCCCAAACCATACGCAAGCGCTCCGTTAGGCACCGTACCCTGACAAGGTAACGGTGATTCCTAACCGCGACCGGTTGCGTTCGGTTTGGCCGGAGGCGAAAACAAGAGACAAGAACGGTAGGACAAGGGTAAATAAGCCGGATTCCACGAATACCGCGCTTAAATCCCCTAATCCACGTTGTTGCCGATTGTCTAGCTTCAATTGGTCAAGACTCGGCTCAAAGGTTTTGAGTACGGATTTCTTAGCTTACAATCTCGTATTTTTCTTAACAACTTTATACTTGCAAATAAACACATAGGTTAGAATCAAACTCATACAAATTCTTTAATTGACTCGTCTAAGACAAGAAGGTAAAATACCACCATCTCCCTGTGGACCGACCCGTGCTCAACCGGCTAGCTGCAAAGCGACACCGTCCTGATCGCGGTTACACTTTAATTCTTTGAACATCCGACACGCCAAAAGCGTGCGATCATGCAGCAATCAACTTTCAATGACAATGTCTCCCAATACGAATTCAACTTCTAAAGCGACCCCGATTCCGTACGTGGTCAAGAATAACGCTCGTGTGGTTCTTCCCGCAAGCCTCAGTCGACGGTGGGAGGAATCGCCCCGCCTGTTTGGCTCCGTCATCATCTACCCTGCCGGAAGCGCTCTTCTGGCGGAGATCCCGACGGAACAGGTGGCCAAGCCGGTCTCAAGGGTTAAGAGGCCGAATGTCGTGATCTCCATGGTACCACAACTGAAACTTAAGACGGTATCTGAACGATTCTCTGGTGCTCCAGCGGGGGCAAGAACTTCGGTACAAAGGTCAACATCAAATGTTGCGGACGAGCTTAGGCGATGACTCCAACAAATGCACAATCGAGCGTATCTCCAAGGCCCTCCATCGACCGGTCTGCGGCGTCTTCCCAAAGAGCCGAAGTCTGCCAATTTCTTTGAACAGAAAAGTTAAGGCAGAAGCGGCTCAGATATCGAGCCAACAAGAGGGCCAATGGAATCGTGTGAAGTTCCAAGTGCAGGGTTGCCCTGCGACGATGGCTGAGTCGGACGTAAGAATTAGCAATTCCTTCGAGCCTCTGAAGTGGGTTCAGAAAAATGCCATGACCGCTAGAATCAAGAAGACAGCGGTTCGAACAGTGCCATAAAGAGACGTGCTCCGGCCCCAACAGAAACAGTATGACAATGTCTCTTCAAGAGTCTACCAAGCAATCTGTGCCGTACGAAAGTAGCGGGGAAAACCCAGAAAAGAAGCGCCAGCACCATTAAAGAACCTGGTTAGGCCAGCCGCCTTCAATCGACTACCAGCTACCGAAACAAGGGGGTCAAGACAGCGATCCGTGAAATCAGCTGCCAATGATAGAAGACGGCCGGATATATCATCCATACGGTCTATATGGCGGGCGGGAGCCCCAGCGACAACCTTCGCAGCAAAAGCAAGGATGGGGCCACCACATCCTAATCCCAATCTAGCCTGAATGTGGTTGCCGCTGCCCAAGAACAGCTGGCCCAGCTGGATGGAGAAAACCCTCTCGATGAGGAGGATAGGAAGAAAGACCCCTCGGTCCATGCAGAGTCATGCTCGGACAGCGAGGAAGAGACGACTTTCCGCCCCAGGATTACCGAGCAAAAGCTGCTTCAAGAGCTTCGAAAATAGCTCAGGAGCAAAGATAAAGAGATGGCCAAGCTCTATTCAAAGATTGACGACTTAACGAACGTGGTGATGCAGCTTACGGCTCAAATTGCTCGAGCGCCTCCCAATCAAGCACAAGTCGCTACTAATCAGCTGGGTGATGACAATCCAAAGCAGCTAATGCATGTTCCTTTGGGTCCAAGACTGGTCGAGCCACATGAAAGCCGGCCACACTCCGCTTCTGGCGACGCCTTGGCCCCAGATAGCACTATCCCGCTAACACAGGATCGGATAATGGATTTGGTCACCAGCAAGGTTAAAACATTGGTGGCCGAAGCTGAAGCTCAGAAAGAAATCGGCAGTAGTGGGCGGCCATATCCCGCGCAGTACGATCTGATTGAGTTCCCAAGCGGCTACGTCATTCCTAAGTTCGGAAGATTTGATGGAACGGGGAATGCAAATCAGCACGTCGCCCACTTCAAAGCATCGTGCGGAAATACAGGGGGCAATGCCGCGCTCCTTCTTCGTCAGTTTGTCAACAGCCTGACCGGTGTCGCTTTCGACTGGTACGGGAGCATACCAGACGGGTCTGTCATTACCTTTGCCCAAATGGAATCTCTGTTTCGGCAAAGGTTCATGAGTGTCAGTGATAAAATCTCCACTGCCGACCTTGTGAGGACCAAGCTGGGGAAGAATGAAAGCAACACCGACTTTATCGCTCGATGGCGTAATCTCACAGTCAAGTGCAAACCACCGCTGGAGCAGGACCAGTCCGTCAGCCTTCTCATTGGGAACCTCAGCAATTGGATGGACCCATTCTAGTGTATGGCGGGCCTCAAGACATTTCAGGAGCTAACCAAGAAAGTCCAAATGCTGGAACGCTCGAAGAAAATGTCCCCGCCGGATTCTCAGAGAGACAAAACATGGAAAAGCAAGCGGGACGACAACCATAGAAGCGGGAGTTCCCGCAGTACCAATGTCTTCAATGCCTCCGACAATGAAGAAAAGCGAAGGGCGGGCGAATCCAAAACTAACCGGTCTCGAAAGCCATTGCTGGGAGGAGATGGGCCTTCCTTAGAGGAGAAAAAGAACAAGGTTTACTCTTTCAGAAGGGACAAGGTCTACAAGATATTTAAAGATTCCTTGAACAACGACCTACAATTGTCGGAGTCGAAAAGACCCCAAGAAGCAAAAATGAACGAAAATCCTCTGTATTGCCCGTACCACCGAGTAGTGAGCCATGCGATCGAGGATTGCTATATCTTCAAAGACTGGGTCGAGAAGCAGTACAAGGCTGGAGAGATCGAGCTGTCCAAAAGTGTGTTGGTGAACAATCAAGTTGAAACCACCAACTTTATACAGACAGAAACTGAAGCCTTTTGGGAGCAGACAGCCGAACCCACTGCCCTGAGAAACGAAACTGACTCATTGCGGCCTCCGTGGAGTACGCACATATCTAATAAGACGAAGAAGATGATAAAGATACTTCGGAAAGAACCCAGGACGGAATGGGAAGGGCAGAAGAAGCCTACCAGTCCAGCTGCTAATGCGGCTCCATCAGGCTCAAAATCCAAGATGCTCAAGAAAAAGAAAAGTGCAGCTCGGCGCGAAAAAGAAAAGTGCAGCTCGGAGATCGACCATTCAAAAATATATCGATTCCCTCGAAGAATATGAATAAAAGGAAAGAACATTGATTCAATTGAAGGAGTTCTTCCCTGTACAAGCGGCTGAAATTCTGGAGGAGTTAGAAGAAGACTCCAATGAAGAGATCCCAGTAGTGACCTACTACACCATCCATCTTGGCAGAGACTTCGAGGATGGGCTTTGTTTTCCCGAAGAGGACGAGGAGCTCACCACAAAGGCCAATCAAATCCAGCTCATAAGCGGCAGGGATCTACCGCAAAATCAGGGCAATGCCCCAAAAGGGAAGGAAAAACAAGTCGCTAATGAAGAAGATGGAAGAGAACCGGCTGATGAAAACATAAGTCCTTCCTCGGTGGACTATAATGTCTTGGCACATCTCCGGAAGCTTCCGTCTCTCCTGAGCATCTACGACACCTTGGTCCTATATAAGGAGCTTTGAGATGTTCTCATTCACGCTCTACAAAACCCCGAGCGGTATCAGGCTCACTTTGTGGAAATTAATATGAAAGAATCCCAGTACGCTTTGCATGCCGCCGCAGTCACATTTAAGGATGAAGACTTGCTACTGGGAACGGCTGAGCATAATCGGCCGCTTTACGTGACCGGGTACAGCGACGGAGATCGGATTAATCGCATATTGATTGATCCGGGGTCTTCAGTGAACATCATAAACTTGCTGACGCTGAAGAGTTTGTCAATGGATGCCCGACACCTGTCAAGGGAAAGGATTGTCATTCAAGGCTTCAACCAAAATTGCCAGCAAGTTCTGGGGTCCATAGCTCTGCCAATCAAATTCAGGGATCTGCAAACTGAAGCTAAGATATACGTGATCGACGCCGACACATCTTATAAGATTCTTTTGGGACGGCCGTGGCTCCACGATTACGGCATCGTCCCGTCAACTCTCCATCAATGCATGAAGTATACTAAAAATGGTGAAGAAAAACGCATCAACGGAGACATCCAGCCGTTCGGTGTGCATGAAGCCTACTATGTAGATTCTCGGTACTTTATGAACCACCAAAATGCTAAGCCACAACTGACTGAGGATAGACCGACCCCAAAACTCAAAAGCAAATATGCGCCGGCTGTCACATTCAAAAGCAAAAACGCCCAAGTGCGCCCGCATTTCGGCAACGACACTGATGAGTCCGATGATGGAAGCCCGTCCCTCCGTAAAACTTGCCCTCGTTTCGGCAGCGATACGGACGAATCTGTTATTGAAGGCCCATCTAGCAGCAAAGTCCGCCCTCACCTTGGCAGTGACACTGAAGAGTCAGAAGAAGAGGACCTGTCATGCAACAGCTGTGCAGATTGGCCCCCCATGCAAGAGGCGAAACCATGAGAAACCGTCGAAGTCGTAGAAGGGTCCCTGGCCATCATTAGGGTGCCGGGACGGATGTGCAAAGAGCTCGACGCATTGTCAGTCTCTACCGTGGACCGGCTGAAAACTTTCTACGTGCCCGGGAGGAAAAATGGACAGAAGGGCATCCTGTTTTACAGGTCAAACATTGTTGTGCACCCGGACTATCTTTCTGTCTCGTGCCTTCCCTATGAGAGAGGCATAAGAGCCGTCCTCAATCCCAGATACTATGCGCCCGAGATGCGGGAATACTTTAAAAAGTGCGGATGCCGGTTATATCAAACGAAGTCTGAAGCAAAGTTTTACGAAGGGCTATGGTATCCGCCCCAGGTCCGAGCACTCATCGATGGACGAAATCCAGATAGACGGGGCATAGGCTACATTCAACCTGATTCTAAAGCGTGCTACATGATCCATGTTGGTGAGGCCAGCGATAGATCAAATGATGATGATGAGATAGCCGAGCCAGAAAGAGCTCCTCAAGAGCTCGAAGATGGTGGGCAAGCAACCTTTGACGAGCTAACCGAGATTGACTTAGAAACGCCCGATAATCCAAGGCCGGCCTACATCAGCTCGCTCTTATCAGAGGAAATGAAAGCGCAGATAATTGCCCTGCTGCATGAGTTCGTCGACTGCTTCACGTGGACATACAAAGAAATGTCTGGTTTTTCCCCTAATGTGGTCGTGCATAAGCTGGCTATATCTCCTGATGCTAAGCCAGTCAAGCAAGCTCCTCGAAGAATGAGAATGGAACTAGAAGAAAAGGTCATCGAGGAAACCAAGAAGCTCATCGATGCCGGCTTTATCAGGGAAGAGAAATATGCGGAATGGATCGCATGCATAGTCCCAATGAAGAAGAAAAATGGGCAGATCCGAGTTTGTGTCGATTTCAGGGACCTCAACAACGCATGTCCTAAAGACGACTTTCCGCTACTGGTCATAGAATTGATGGTCGATGACACCTCAAATTACGAGCTGTTCACCTTTATAGATGGTTCGTCTGGATACAATCAGATCAAGATGTCGCCTGAGGATGAGAAAAACACAGCATTTCGAACCCCAATCGGAATATATTGCTACAAGGTAATGCCATTCGGACTGAAGAACGCAGGTGCTACATATCAAAGGGCAATGACTAATATCTTTGATGACCTAATCCATAAAGTCGTCGAATGCTATGTTGATGATCTGGTCATCAAGACTAAAGCCAAGGCCGATCATATCCAAGATCTTAGGACCGTTCTCACCAGACTGAGGGAATTTGACCTGAAGATGAATCCTCTGAAATACGCTTTTGGCGTATCATCGGGAAAATTCCTAGGCTTCATAGTCCGACATCGAGGGATCAAAGTTGACCCATCAAAGATAAAGGCCATCATGGAGATGCCCCCTCCGAAGAGTCTGACGCAGCTAAGATCTTTTCAAGGCAAGCTTGCTTATATACGGAGGTTTATCTCAAATTTATCGGGAAGGTGTACGCCCTTCTCAAAGCTCATGAAGAAAGGAGCTCCTTTTATCTGGGATGCTGAATGTCAAGCAGCGTTCGAAAGCATCAAACAATACTTGTTGCACCCTCCAGTGCTGGCCGCTCCCATTCCAAATAAACCGCTGATTCTCTACACCGCCACGCTGGATGAGTCACTCGGTGCGCTCCTTTCCTAGAATAATGAGGAGGGAAAAGAAAATGCCCTCTACTACCTCAGTCGAACTCTAATCGGGGCGGAACACAACTACTCCCCAATCGAAAAGTAATGCCTGGCTCTAATATTTGTTGTGAAGAAGATGAGGCACTATTTGCTCGCTCATCGGGTTATGCCGATCTCCAAGGTCGACCCGCTCAAACACTTGATGACCAAAGCAAGCCTAGCCGGCAGAATGGCAAGATGGGATGTCATGCTACTTGAGTTTGACATAGTTTATACCCCTTAGAAAGCAGTAAAAGGGAAAGCTCTTGCAGACTTTCTCGCTGCTCATCCCATACCAGAAGGGTCCCCGCTAAATTGTGAGTTACCCGACGAACAAGTGCTGCACCTCAAGGAAGATGAACCATGTTGGGAGCTCTACTTCGATGGGGCCTCATTAATAAGGAGCTCCGGCAGATCAAGCGTCCCGGAGGTAAAAGCGGGGATAGGATTGGTGTTCATCACGGCATCAATGGGAACCCTACGGCATTCTTTTTCTCTCACCGAGCCTCGGACAAACAATGAAGCTGAGTATGAAGCTCTGATAGCTGGTTTGGAACTCGCCATAGAAATGGAAATCCTTCGGCTACGGGTTTACGGTGACTCCCAGCTTGTCGTCAACCAAGTAAGCGACGACTATAAGATATACAAACCCGAGTTAGCTCGGTACAGAGGCCGGGTGGTGGAACTCATGAAACGGTTCACTCACATTGCACTAATGAGAATCCCTAGAGCGTTGAACGGAAAAGCCGACATACTCGCTCGCTTAGCCAAGGAGCTGGCTGATCCTGACATGGACGAAATTCTGATCACAGTCAGGAGCCGGCAAATTCTACCCCCTGTCTCTCTACGAGAAGAGGAAAGCGCGGAACAGGAGAGCAGTCCCGCCGAAGAAGCTTCGATCGTTCAAGATGAGCCCGATTGGAGAGAACCCTTCATAGAGTACTTTCGATACAACAAGCTGCCCGAAGAAAAATCTGCGAGGATTCAACTGAAGAAAAGAGCTCACCGATACGTGTTTGTAAATGACACGCTATACCGCAGGTCATATGACCAACTCTGGCTCAGGTGTCTGTCATTGGCCGAAGCTTAAAAGGTCATGAAAGATGTTCACTCGGGCGTTTGCGGTGCTCACCAATCTAGCCCCAAGATGCGATTTCAAATCAAACGGTTTGGGTATTACTGGCCCACCATGATAAGGGATTGCGGAGAGCATGCAAAGAAATGTCAGATCTGCCAAATCCATGGTGATTTCATTCACAAGCATCCCAATCCGTTGCATCCTACGGTGGCATGGTGGCCCTTCGAAGTCTGGGGCACCGACATTGTTGGCCCAATTGATCCTCCGTCATCTAGAGGCCACCGGTTAATACCGGCCGTGACAGATTACTTGTCCAGATGAGCTGAAGCTGTCCCGCTAAAAGAAGTTAAGACAAAAGAGATTCTGACATTCTTCCAGCATAATATTCTATACAGCTTCGGTACACCAAGAAGAATCATTTCTGACAACGGGCCTTCTTCCAAGAGCTTCAATGTCTCAAGGTTCGCTACTCAGCACAAGATAGACTGGAGATATTCCTCCATCTATAATCCAAGAGCCAATGGGCTAGCCGAACCCTTCAATAAGACTCTATGCAAGCTCCTGAGGAAAAATGCTTTAGCCAACAAGAGAGACTGGAATCTCAAACTTCACGAGGCATTGTTGGCATATCATACCACGCACCGTACTCCAACTCAGTCCACTCCATACTCATTGCTCTTCGGAGTGGAGGCGGTCCCCCCAAGAAGTCGAAGTTCCAAGCTTAAGAAAGGTCGTTTAGCACGAGTTGACGGAGGAGGAAAACGAGCTCCTTCGACTTGAAGAGCTCGATGCCCTCGAAGAAAAGAGGCTCGCGGTGCAGCGAAATCTGGAGATATACCGAGCCCAAATGTCACGGGCCTATGACAAGATAACCCATCTCCACGCTTTCAAGAAAGGTGAATTGGTGTTGGTCCTCAAAAGACCGATCGTCCTCAATCGACATGCCAAGGGAAAATTCGAGCCAAACTGGGAAGGACCATACGTCATCGAGAAAGTGTTCAACGGGGGATCCTACCAACTAATAAGTGCCGAGGGAGAAAGGCCCATGCCACCCATCAATGGCCGATATCTCAAGAAATACTACACGTGAATGCTCCAAGTCACATGCGAATTGAGCACATCAGCCCTACGGTCTGGATCATACATCCTGCAAAACCGTATACAATCCACGGGCGTAAAATGACTCCTATCTCTCCCAAATCCTGTCAGTGAGACTACTTTTAAAGTCCCACCAGCGGCAAAAAAAAAAGGAAAGAAGAAAAAAAAAAGGAAAAAAAGGTATGTCCATAAGAAAAACGGGCACGGATGAAAACCCGAAAGGGCTTCGTAAGTAAAAACAGCAGGACTACCGGCGAGTTTGTGAAAACCCGAAAGGGCGCAAACTCGTGAAAAGAGATGAATACACTCGCAAAGTCCTCTCGACCTTGTGAGGAGAAAACCCCTACGTGAGATCCTTACGACTCACAAAGGAGCATCACACTTAGGAATCCTCACGATTCCTAAGGAGAACATACACCGGCGAGATCCTCTCGACTCGTAGGGAGAAAATGCTTTTATGAGACCCTCACGGCTCTTAAAATTGAAAAGCCTTAGGTGATAGGGATCCAAACCTGTCTTCTAAGCCATCGTTCCCCAACGGGCTACGGCAAATGATGAGTCGCTCCTGGCATTTCGCTTCAGTGTTAGCGGTGCTGATGCCGACCAAAAACCCAAATTCCAAGTCCTCCCAAGGCAAATGATGAGTTACTCCTGGCATTATTCCAGTGAAGCAATGCTGATCCTAAAAAAGATCCAAGTTTCAAGTCCCCAAACGGCGAATGATGAGTCGCTCCTGATACCATATTCTAGTGTAGCGATGCAGACGCCAACCAAAATCCAATTTCTCAAAATTCTCCGGCCCTACGGTGGGTCCCCAAGTTGACCATCGTATACAATCCACGGGCTCAAATAATTCTCATCATACCCATGCCCCACCGTAATCACCAGTTACGCGGCTGGTCTCCGCTTTGGGAATGATGCTCCATTGATAAGACCCACTCATGTGTCCTCACGATATATGAGGAGAACAAACCTTTGTGGGATCCTTACGACTCATAAAGAAAAAACACACTTAGGAGTCCTTACGACTCCTAAGGAGAAAATACACCTGCGGGATCCTTATGACTCGTAGGGAGAAAATGCTTTTATGGGACCCTCACGGCCCATAAAATTGAAAAGCCTTAGGCGATAAGTATCTAAACCTGTCTCCTAAGCCATCGCTCCCCAATCCCCAAATGGAGAATGATGAGTCGCTCCTGGTACCATATTCCAGTGCAACGATGCAGACACCAACAAAATTCCAAATCCCTTACCCCAACGGCGAATGATGAGTCGCTCCTGGTACCATATTCCAGTGCAGCGATGCAGACGCCGACAAAGTCCCGAAATTTTTCCGGCCCTACGGTCTAGATCATACATCCTGCAAAACCGTATACAATCTACGAGCGTAAAACAATCCCAACCTCTCCCAAGTCCTACCGGTGAGACCGCATTCAAAGTCCCACCAAACAAATAAAAAATAATAATAAAAAAACCGATTCCCAAATCCTCCCGGGGGAAATGATGTGTTGCTCCTGGCATTATTCCAGTACAGCAATGCAGATGTCGAAAAAAAAACCAATTCCCAAATCCTCCAGGGGCAAATGATGAGTTGCTCCTGGCATTATTCCAGTGCAGCAATGCAGATGCCAAACAAAAACCAAAATCCCAAAATCCTCTCAATGACAGATGATGATTCTCTCCTGGTACCATATTCCAGTATAGCGATGCTGATGTCAACCCAAATCAAAATCAACAAGTCAACTTCCCCCCCGACACCGTAGAAAGCGGAGCAAGTCAGAATCCAATCTCGACACCGCAAGAATCGGAGCAAATCAAATCTACCCCTTACACTGCAAGAAGCAGAGCAAGTCAAATCAAGCACCGACCGTCCAAGTCGCAAAAATGGCAGAATCGACCGTCCAAGTCGCAAAAAGGGCAGCATCGACCGTCCACGTCGCTAAAAGGGCAGCACTAACCGTCCAAGTAGCAAAAAGGACAGAACCGACCGTCCACGTCGGTAAAAGGGCAGCACCGACCGTCCAAGTCGCAAAAAGGACAGAACCGACCGTCCACGTCGCTAAAAGGGCAGCACCGACCATCCACGTCGCTAAAATGGCAGCATCGACCGTCCAAGTCGTAAAAAGGGCAGCAACGACCGTCCACGACGCTAAAATGGCAGCACCGACCGACCACGTCTCAAAAAGGGCAGAACCTACCATCCGAGTCGCTAAAATGGCAGCATCGACCGTCCAAGTCGCAAAAAGGGCAGCATCGACCGTCCACGTCGCTAAAATGGCAGCACCGACCGTCCAAGTCGCAAAAAGGGCAGTACCGACCGTCCAAGTCGCTAAAATGGCAGCACAGACCGTCCACGTTGTAAGTCTACGGTAGCGCCCCGGCCGTCTACATACGCCAAATGCGGAACAAAAAACTTTTAACTGGCACTATCGTATACTTTCACCCGGATCTGGCATTATTGCTAAACTAACAAACTGTAAAGAGTGTAGAAAGGTTATACCGAATGATCCGAATCCTTCTTTCTTTAACTATCATCCCACGCTCCGTTGCGGCTGCTCCGATCTCGTCGATCTCCGATCTGCTCGTCCAGGTGGCACCACGTCGACGATTCTTTAAACGGGCTCCGCCTCTGACTTGAGGCAACTCGGTCGTCAAGTTTGCCAAAAGAGACGACCAAGATTGATGTAGAGAATGAGTAGAATACTTTGTCTCGTTACGTCCAAGGCTATGGACGAACGGTTAATGAAGTTGCCCTAGGAATCGGGTGCTGGAATGAAATGAGCTGTGAAATTCCATACACCCCAAAATCTATCATATCTTTTTCTAGTGAGAGAGAGAGAAGAGGGGGCCGGCCATATATAGGGAGGAGGAGGGTGAGTGTAGGAGAGGGGGGTGACCACAAGAACAAATATCATGTGTGAACATAATTAATGAAAAAGATGAATCACTAACCTAGTCACCTTGCATTAATTGAACCATTAAATGCAACCGATGAAAACACAACACCATTTAACCTAGTCACCTCATCGAGATGCTTCTAGAAACATCCACACTCATCTCAAGAAATGATAAATCCGTCTTTAACCGAATGTTAAAAGACGGATGATAGAAAACTGGAAACTGGCAACTTCCAAAAGTGATCTTGAAACGACTTTCAGGATAACCCCGTAACTGTATAAATATACCCGCATTTGTATTACGACCGAATACAAATGCAACTGAGACAAAGATATTATATCTACTCAATATAATACTCGGATCAGGCTTAAACCAAAGCTGACCAGTATCATCTGCCCAAAAAATAACACGTGCGTAAACGCACGTGCATTTTCCGAACCCTGCCATCTAACCATACGGCCTCTACAACGTTTCGCCCGAACTTGGGAAACTGTCTGTGGGGAACTCTAATGACTCGTCAGTACCCTGGCAGTGGGTTTAACCACAAACCGTCAGCGGTACTAGCTATGCGTAACGGCTGCCCATGGACTGACCTCAAGGGAGGCCGATGAGCGAACTCATCCGGAAACCCTACTGAGCCTAACAGTGACAATGTATATACAGTCCGGTCCGTTCGTCTATGAGTATCACATATCTGCCTAGGGGGCTAGTAACGTCAGACCCCCAATAGCAGTATAAGTCGTGTCGGAGTGTAGCCCAATAACACCCTGAGATACTACTAGAGTACCTACCAGTAAATCTCCTGCCACGGCCGTGGGCTTTGTTTAATGGCTCTCCTAGACACAGCACGATCTCGTCACCAATACCGGGAGAGACGAATCCCCTGCCGATCAGCTCACGTGCCTCCATATGACTCGGGACTGTACCCAAAAACTACCTGTTTGCACGACTCCTTTGAGCCGTGGTTGGGTAGAAATCAAAGCACAGTGGGAACTCACACGAGACAAATGACGACCTCAGGTCGATGAACTAAACTGTACACATGTCACTAGTGAGCTGCTATCTGACGATATGTATAATACCAACTAGCAGGTTCCCGGCGAGTCCTGTCCGGTGTACTCATAACCCAATGAGCACATGTATACATCTTAGGTGATCCAACTGACACCAGTGGCTTGTGAGACCGGCCACCGCCCCTCGTCGGGGTCTCGACTGTATACACTAGTCAACTCCGGAGTATCGATGCCCTGTCTCGAAACTCCCACGACTAGGGACCACAATTAAGGATATGCATATAAACCACCCAACTCTCACGTATATGATCGCCATCATACTGTTGGTAGTAAAGCAAGATCCTAAGGGCTCTATCAAAGTGTAACATGTAATCAGTCACCTGAACATGTACACGACTGATAAAGGCAAACCAGATAGCATACTATCATCTCGAGTAAGACTGTCCTACCGGTATAGATCCTCCGCAATCGTTGCAATCACGTACCTGCGATCCAATAATTGACACTGAGGGCACTATCTCCAACAATCTCCCACTTGCACTTAAGGCTAATTATTGCGATGTCGACTACTCACAGCCCGTGTGAAACCGAACATCCAACTCCTCTACTAATCAGTTTCACAAAGCACGTTTGTATAACTATTGTGTTCGAGAAATAGCCTCAGTGAGTGGATCCGCCTAGATGTTTCTTTCTATATTTCTCTAAATCTCAAGTTCGCGGAGAAACCCATCTCCCGAATTGAGTAATACCTGTTTTAGAATATGTCTGGATATCTGATGGGACCTAGTTCATAAATGAACTCCAAATCCAAACTTCTTAGACTGTATCGATCACTGAACCTAATCAGTATCCTGCACCAAGCCTCCCACAGTATCCTCTTGGACCACCTGTCCATAATACTGTCCCTCTTCAGAGGGAAAACTATAACTCTGACAATCACTCTGTCATCCATGTCACCTTTGAAGCCTGGAATGATAATCGTCTCCCGACGGAGGCTGCCGTCATCAAATCCGTAGAACATGTTCTTATGTTCTAAAACCGCTTCCTTATGTTTCTCCAGGATTGGATTAATACAAACTTATTGCATCTAGTGCAAAAACAACATCTGGTGTGGTACTTGAGATCTCATGATTGACTCAATCGCCTAAGCAAGTGATCTGCCAATCATGCACATCCCCCTCCCCTTTAGTCTGTAAGACACCTTTAGAGAGGGTGACTCCATCACCTGCAGGTACACCACCATGCCAGGAGTCATCTATTCTAAAAACCATTAGAATACTGTCAAAGTACCCACATTGGGAAACTACCCAATTCCAGATCTAAAACCATAGATCCAGAAACCAGAATGTCAAATATTATATCCATATCCTGTCTGGAGAAACAACTGTGTGACGACCATAGTACAACTGATCGTAGTATAGGAATTTTACTACCTACACTGTGTATGTCATCCAGATACCATGACATCACACCCTACGACCTTCTTAACAGATCCATCCCCTATTTTGATGAAGTCAAACCTATGACTGTCACATCAAAATTAGATGATCTATCTCCGCTATAAGTGCTCAAGTCTATAAATAGACATAAGCTACTTGCCCACTATGCTTCTGCTGCTCCCACTGACTACGACAACCCTCCTACCGGGTATCATAGCCTGGAACAACAGTAGTGTCAAGTCTGGGTAGATAAGAACCTCCCTGTCACCGTACTTGAGGCTACCGGAGTACCTCTCGGGTGTCTGAGGTTACCCACCATATCTGCGGAGTGGCTATTGGAATGTCAAACCTGATTGAATATATAGGTCCTATTAAATTTTCCGTAATCGTTCGCGGTTCTGGAATCACTTCCAGTTCTACCATACTCCCACTACAGTTTTCTGAAAAAGATCCATTTTACTAAAACTGTGGCGAGTCAAGAACAATATCACTATTGATCTTTCAAATGGTAGAATATCAACCCTCGTCATAGCTAGGGTCAACCCACAAACAGCCATTACAAAAACGTGCCCTGAGTTATCCAGAGTCTGGTTTTAAGCTAAAGCTGGACAACTCCCCGTACCTTTACATCTTTTAAGGTACGAACTATTCTATATCCAATATAGATACTTTAGCACTTATTTAATTGGAACCATATTCAAATCATGCAGTTGTCTCCAGTGCATATCATTTTAATGGAAGAGGCTAATCAGCATTACTCAACTTAGGAATCCATCCAATTATGAGTAACCTGAAAGAGAAACACGTTTCTCAAAACCATCACTATCATCTGAATACCAATCACAAGAATCTACATCTTCGATCTCTTTGAATAATCCCGATGCTTGTGACACCTGGTTCTCTACTTTATTCTTATACCCACAACTTCTCAAAACATAGACCTTGTATTTCTACGAAACACTTGTCTAAATACTAGAGAAGTCATAAGTTGACAGAACATAGTACGAGGACCTACCCCTTTGTCCTGATGGACACCGGACAGCATACAATACTCTGTATAAGTCCGCTGAGTTTAATAACTCAAAACCTGTGCATCGTAGGTTAAAAACTGTACCCTGGCGATTTCCTCAAATATCACCAATTACAACGAATTCCGATATAATGAGGATGATCACCTAATTCCAATAACTTACTCCTACTCATCATCTGTAAAACCATACAAATATGAGAATGAAACCTGGTAAATACATACCCTGGAGTAAGTATCCAATCGGGAAAACAGTTTTCCTTTAACAATGCACTGAAACATGAAAATGTTTCGTAGGGGTATCCTGGTATTCATAGCAATGCCTCTTCCATAATCCAATTCATGACTTCAACCGTATATTTTATTGCCATCTCTCCAAATCATTTTATTTGTCTTTAGTCGTTACCTTCTGTACACCATCGTTAGGCTAAATGGTTTTCTTCCTTCCCTACCGTTTGGCACCAGCCTATAGTTTGGAAGAAGAATATCCAGTAAGCATAATAGGTGTACCCTCCTAAACCAAGAAGTACTCATATCTTGAGAGAAGGTGATGATAAAAGACAACTGAATAATACCTTATTCTTTTTAAAGGTGAAATAAGAGTGGCGATGAAGTAAGCGGTTTGGTCGTGAATGATAACAGTCGCAATTTACTTTGCCCTCTTTCTAATCCCTTTATTTTGTCTTTAAATATTACCTTCTGAACACCCTACTTAGGCTAATTGGTTTTCTTCATTCCCTACCTTTCGGCACCAGCCTATGGTTTGGAATAAGACTATCCAATAAGCGTAATAGGTGTACTCTCCTAAACTAAGGAGCCCTCGCAACCTGAGAGAAGGTAATAATAAAAGACAACTGAATAAACCAATTCTATTTCTCCTGAACCTGGATCCATCCTCGAAGAAGTCCCTTCGAGTTCGTATATAACCATACGATGGATCTATCCAATGGAAGTGGATGTCCGTAGTAAAACGGGTGTTCTGAGAAATACAAAGGGTAAAAGAAGGAGTGGCAATGACTTATGCAACTCAGACAATCCAAAAGCCAGTATTTTAAGATGGTTCGGTCAACCTAGTCACTGAGTCATAGTCTAGGGTCGGTCAAAGGTCGCTGCCAAAGAGAGAGAGAAAAGAAACACTCTGCGTGCACTTTAACCTAGATCAGAATGGTTATCACTTTATCTAATCCGGAAACCTCCCACTGTCTTGTCAAATTCTCCTCCAAACCTGAAAGAAGAATTAATCGGGATCGCCCGAAGAGTAAACCAACTCATCAGTGGGAATCGGGATCCAACTCTCATCGCATGGTAACGTGATGGAATGCATCCACGTTACTCATACTCTAGAAGGTATGTGCATACTTGGCAAGTTTCAGTTTCTTTAGAAACTCCCGATATGATTTTTGCCCCATGCTCTTATAACCTTGGCTTTGGTCAAAATGTCATAAGTCACATGCCAAGTTCTACCCGTCAATATCTTGTCAATTTGAATCCACCCGCACATGCCCCTGACTTTGGCAAATCGGCAGAACGACTGTCCCAAACCAACTCATCTATCTATGCAACAAATGAATACCCGGCAGCTACCAAAGACCATGCCTTAACTTTGGATAAAATGCATAGCTTGAATACTACTGTATACCCAAAAGAAGTGACGGAGGGATACAGATGGTTTTTGGCGAAAAACCTTTAACGTAACGAACTTGATATCGCTGAAGGAACCTGATGGCTTTTTAAAATATAGTGGCGAAAAACCTTTTGCTAAAGTGGTCACTCCCGGTGAAGGGATCTCGGCTCTTTCCTCGTGGAATGAGGTGCAGGATATTCAACTGAATAACGTGATGCAAATCAACTTGTAATCGACTATAGTGAAGTTATTACCCGGACGCAAACTTCTGCCCAAGGGGTCAGTCCCGGTGAAGGGATATCGGCCCTTGCCCCGTCGAATGAGGTGCAGGATATTCCACTGAATACCGCTGTGCAAAACAAAAGGAAACGTCTTTGCAATAATAATTTTTAAATTTGTTCCAACAACTGTAAACAGGTTTGCTTTACTTTGCATTGATCAAAATCAATGCAGTCCCATCATCTAATCACACCAGAAAAGTACGAAAATAAAATGTACATATATGCCATCCGCATTCGTCACTAGGTCCCGTCATCACCCGTTAGGTTACTTAACTAACGACAGAGCGGGGACTGGACTAGCGCGGGTGTAAAACATATACAACATCTAATAGTATATAAACCAATATACAATAATCGCTCCAAGCGTGATAATATGCAACATTACAGAAAAGTAATAAGCATCACAGAACAATACAGATAATCTGGGATCCCCGGGTTTCACAGAGCCGCTGCCGAAACCCGACGTTCCCCTGTCGTGTGGATAGCCTGTGCAATGAAACCTAGACCCCTACGGGTGTGGCAAGTTACCCGTCAAAACCTGAAGCGAGGCAGCCCCCTATAGCAAAGTGAATGGACCACCCTGCACTTCACGGAATCCGGTAATCTTGGGCACCCCTCCTTGGGTCAACCTGTACCCCCTACGAGTGCGGGGAATAGTCTGCCAATTCTAGAGCGAGGCCCCTCTTCCTCTCAAAGCCATAAGATGCGGACCCATTGCCCCTCAGAACCTGGCTATCCGTGCACTCCATCGCGGGGCAAAACCTAGTACAGTAAAGAAAAATAGTACAACAGGTACATCGACCGCAACCTGGTCGTGCCCCAAAAGAATATTATACAACAGGCAGTGACGGCAGTCCACATGTTGGACGCTCGCCCCGCAATATCAAATGTACAAATAAACTCAAACTGTACTACCATTGCACACTTCTATCCACCACGACAAATCCGCAACATCACAGCACAACACAGAACATCAACGCGAATGTCGCGTTCGCAAACCCGTCTAAAAGAACTATAGCAATCAGACGCGGTTTACCGATCAAATGACATTCCCGGTCGGAGATATAATGTAAGTACTGTAAACTAACGTGTTTAAATTTCGATCGACAAAATATCACGAAGTGGGCCCCACGAACAACTGGTGAACAGTAACAAAATCTGGGCCTAAAAGATATATACCAAAAACCCCAAATTCCAGAGGAGAATACACTGTGCAAGTTTTGGGGCATGATCACACAGAATGGCCGCGGATGCGCGGCCAAACCATGGGTTTGGCCGCGATTCCGCGGCAGTCTTGTCGATTCATGAGCCCAAATTTTTACGGTGTTCATATAATATCGTTCACAACTTTCTGTGATATGTAGAATAATTTTAGGACTTCATTTAAAATCTACAGAAACTGTGAACTTGGAAAATGTAGTTTTTGATTTCCCGTTCGATCGATGTTTTAAACGCGTTAGCACAAGTTAGTATAGCAAAATGGTGAGGCTCTGATACCACAGTAAGTCTACGGTAGCGCCCCGGCCGTCTACAGACGCCAAATGCGGAACAAAAAACTTTTAACTGGCGCTATCGTATACTTTCACCCGGATCTGCCATTATTGCTAAACTAACAAACTGTAAAGAGTGTAGAAAGGTTATACCGAACGATCCGAGTCCTTCGTTCTTTAACCATCATCCCACGCTCCGTTGCGGCTGCTCCGATCTCGTCGATCTCCGATCTGCTCGTCCAGGTGGCACCACGTCGACTATTCTTTAAACGGGCTCCCGCCTCTGAGTTGAGGCAACTCGGTCGTCAAGTTTGCCAAAAGAGACGACCAAGATTGATGTAGAGAATGAGTAGAATACTTTGTCTCGTTACGTCCAAGGCTATGGACGAACGGTTAATGAAGTTGCCCTGGGAATCGGGTGATGGAATGAAATGAGCTGTGAAATTCCATACACCCTAAAATCTATCATATCTTTTACAACCATCTTTTTCTAGTGAGAGAGAGAGAAGAGGGGGGCGACCATATATAGGGAGGAGGAGGGTGAGTGTAGGAGAGGGGGGGTGACCACAAAAACAAATATCATGTGTGAACATAATTAATGAAAAAGATGAATCACTAACCTAGTCACCTCGCATTAATTGAACCATTAAATGCATCCAATGAAAACACAACACCATTTAACCTAGTCACCTCATCGAGATGCTTCTAGAAACTTCCACACTCATCTTAAGAAAAGATAAATCCGTCTTTAACCGAATGTTAAAAGACGGCTGATAGAAAACTGGAAACTGGCAACTTCCAAAAGTGATCCTGAAACGACTTTCAGGATAACCCCGTAACTGTATAAATATACCCGCATTTGTATTACGACCGAGTACAAATGCAACTGAGACAAAGATATTATATCTACTCAATAAAATACTCGGATCCGGCTTAAACCAAAGCCGACCAGTATCATCTGCCCGGAAAATAACACGTGCGTAAACGCACATGCATTTTCCGAACCCAGCCATATAACCAGACGGCCTCTACAACGTTTCGCCCGAACTTGGGAAACTGTCTGTGGGGAACTCTAATGACTTGTCAGTATCCTGGCAGTGGGTTTAACCGCAAACCGTCAGCGGCACTAGCTATGCATAACGGCTGCCCATGGACTGACCTCAAGGGAGGCCGATGAGCGAACTCATCCGGAAACCCTACTGAGCCTAACAGTGACAATGTATATACAGTCCGGTCCGTTCGTCTATGAGTATCGCATATCTGCCTAGGGGACTAGTAACGTCAGACCCCCAATAGCAGTATAAGTCGTGTCGGAGTGTAGACCAATAACACCCTGAGATACTACTGGAGTACCTACCAGTAAATCTCCTGCCACGGCTGTGGGCTTTGTGTAATGGCTCTCCTAGACACAGCACGATCTCGCCCCAAATACCGGGAGAGACGAATCCCCTGCCGATCCGCTCACGTGCCTCCTTATGGCTCGGGACTGTACCCAAAAACTACCTGTTTGCACGACTCCTTTGAGCCGTGGTAGGGTAGAAATCAAAGCACAGTGGAAACTCACACGAAACAAATGACGACCTCAGGTCGATGATCTAACCTGTACACATGTCACCAGGGAACTGCTATCTGACGGTAGATATAATACCAACTAGCAGGTTCGCGGCGAGTCCTGTCCGGTGTACTCATAACCCAATGAGCACCTGTATACATCTTAGGTTATCCAACTGACACCAGTGGCTTGTGAGACCGGCCACCGCCCCTCGTCGGGGTCTCGACTGTATACACTAGTCTACTCCGGAGTATCGATGCCCTGTCTCGAAACTCCCACGACTAGGGACCACAATTAAGGATATGCATATAAACCACCCAACTCTCACGTATATGATCGCCATCATACTGTTGGTAGTAAAGCAAGATCCTAAGGGCTCTATCAAAGTGTAACATGTAATCAGTCACCTGAACATGTACACGACTGATAAAGGCAAACCAGATAGCATACTATCATCTCGAGTAAGACTGTCCTACCGGTATAGATCCTCCGCAATCATTGCAATCACGTACCTGCGATCCAATAATTGACTCTGAGGGCACTATCTCCAACACACGTTGCTAAAATGGCAGCATCGACCGTCCAAGTCGCAAAAAGGGCAGCGCAGGATTCCTACAAAGCGGGAACCAGATCACTCCGGGCCAGGGAAAAACGTCTATCATGGACACTCCGTCTCGGAGACACGTCAAGCAACGACCACATATGTGGTGTGCAATTATTGATGGGGGGCAATTTCTTGGGGTAAAAATTTACACCCCGGTTGACCAAGTCAAAATTCAAGTCAACCCCAAGACAAATGGGCCCAAGCCCAGATCCAGTGGGCCCATGCCCGGGTCGAGCCCGAACATGAAGCGGCCGGCTTCCCCTCACGCCAAGATAAAAAATTTGTAATAAACAATTTTGTTGTATTTCTTTTATTTTATTTTATGGATAAATGTAAGAAAAATAGGCATAAAGCCAAATTTTTGTAAAGCCCATTGCTTATGTGCAAAAAGAAATGGCACATGAGCCATGGGATGGGCAAAATGCCATTTTGTGAGGCCCAAGGGGCTATGTGTAAAGTGTACAGCCTATAAAGGCAAAGATAATGAAATATCTCAACAATTTTTCTCTCTCTCTCAAAATTTTTCAGATCTGAGATCTTTTCTCCTTCTTCAAGGTTCCAAAACCTTCTTTTTCTCCTGAATTAAATCAAGGGTTTTACTCTTCTTTTTATAAAGCAAATTAATTTTTCAACACAAAACCCATAAATGGGAACTCAGATCTTCCATTAGATCTCAATAAGAAGAGATTTTTAAAAATCCCATATCTATTGATCTTCAAGATCCAGCTAATAGAGGAGGAAGAAGAAGAACATCTTTCATTAAACCCCAAAAAAATCACACTCAGGAGTCCAACTCCTCTCTGATTTCTCTTCCGAGAAATTTTTTAGGCTAAAAGCCTCTTTTTCTCGCCGGTGCTCAAGCGCAGAGCGCCCGCGTGCCGACACGTGGCGCGCTTGCGGTCAAGCGCTCGGCGCTCGAGTGCAAGGCGTCCACGTGCCGACACGTGGCATGCTTGTGCTCAAGCGCAAGCGTTCGAACGCAAGCCGCCCCGGTGCCGACACGTGGCGCGCTTGCACTCCAGCGCAAGTGCTCGAGCGCAAGTCTCCCCCGTGCCGACACGTGGCGCGCTTGCGCTCCAGCAAAAGCACTCGAGCGCAAGTCTCCCCCGTGCCGACACGTGGCGCGCTTGCGCTCAAGCGCCCAGCGCTCAAGCGCAAGTCGCCCCCGTGCCGACACGTGGCGCACTTGCGCTCGAGCGTCAGGCGCTGAAGCGCAAAATGCTCATGTACCGACACATGGCGCGCTTGCGCTCAAGCGCCCAGCGCTCAACCGCAGAGCGTCCACGTGCCGACATGTGGCACTCTAGCGCCTGAGCGCACAGCGCCTAGGCGCACAGCGCCCAAGGTGCTGCCCCACGCATCCTTTGGATGTCTTTTCCCCTTTTTTATTTATACATGTATATATATACTTATGTATACATATGTTCACATACACATACTCCACGACACTGTCCCTGTTAGAAAACTCTGCATGGCTCCCGATATATTTAATCCCCCCTCCAAAACAAAACACACGTACACTGCACATTGCGTTCGCATGACCAGTTTAACCCGTTAATCGGAGGTTCCCTAGCCACAAAGGCGCGGGGTAATTAACGGCAGCTTAGTCCGCGGCTGCCGGAGATTCAGATCCCCATAATCATTAATCCCCGGCCTACCCTAGGCAAGGGGAATCTGTAGTACGCCAGACAAGCGCGCGCGTATTCCCATTTCAATTGGGTGACGAAAAACACCCTACAACTTAGCTACCGTACACTACGCCTTCGCTATAGTCAGCATACGTAGCACGAATACTAAGTACTCTACTTCCTAAAATGATGGAGGGCTGCGAATAGTTTTTAAAAAAACCTTTAACGCTTTGAACTTGATATTTTTGTAGAATCTAATGGTTTTAAAAGGAATGGCTCAAGCTCCGCAATTTGAAAACTTGCTTTTTCATAAAAAGCCGAGTATGTTTCAAATCTGATTCTACAATATTTTTTTGGGTTCCTTTTTGTTTACATTAATCTCATTAATGTAGTCCCATCATTTATGTCCTTAAGCCATTACAGAAAAGAAACGAAAATAGAACGTACGCTTATGCCATCCGCATTCGCCACAATGTCCCGTTAAGTTACTTAACTAACGGCATAGCGGGGCGGGACTAGCGCGGATGCAAAACATAAGCAACGTTTATTATATATCATATATATAAGAGATCATTCGTCTCAACATATAAAGTGATCACATCACAGAATATCAACAACAAAATTATATATATGAAAATACATGGTATACTAGAAGGTCCGTATTTTGTATTTAGCCAACAATAGAAAATACGGATTCCACGGTTGCGATGAACAACCAAGCCTACACCCCTAAACCTCTACGAGAGCGGCAAGTGACCTGATTTGTGTGAAAAAGTGTTTGTACAATAACCGCAATCAATAACGGTGTCGCTTGTAGCTAGCCGAGATTAGTACGGGTCGTCCGCAGGAAAACGTGGAATATTTTATTCTTACTTTAGGCGTGTTGAGAAAGAAAGGAGGAAGAAATAAGAATGGTTGTAGGTTCTAGATCTACATTAAATACAGATGCAAAATATAGATCTAGATTAATTATGGATGTAAGTTCAATATTAAAAGGGGGCGTGTAGGGTTCATTAAGATTTAGTAGTTATGGATGGTTAATTAAAGATTATTCTTTTTATCCTTTAATAGATTTAAAACTAGAACGACAGAAATGCATGTAGATTAGGGTTTCTGGAGGGAAAAGGGTTCCCACTCTTAACCCCTATCTCGACATGGAACTCCGTTCATATCTTGTCTTTACCAAAACAATCATTAATCTAATCTCTAATCGCGGTCGAGACTAACAATAAATTGGTAGCGCGCCCGATTAGAATGTTAATGATTCTTTTAGTAAAGTTTATAAACTTTATAGGACGTAAAAAGAGTTTAAGGATCTTCATCATCCATTAATCTACCCTAATCTTATGAACCCTAACAAGCGGAGAATTACTCGCGCATGTTGGGAAAAGAAGATGAAAAGACAGAGAGGGAAAACATAATGTAAAATGCAAAAGAATTAAATAAAACAACTACCTTTGTTAATCAACTTGAACAATCTACACTTTATTTCTTAGAAAATGATTACATAAACTTGGTTTGCTTCTTGAACTCTTCCGAAGGAGGTATATGCACAGTTGATGATCAGCCTGGATGCGTGAGCCATCTTGGACTTCGTGATCTCTTTGGCTTGATGCCTTCTAACTTTAGCCCTTGGTCCTTTATATAGCCCTCAAAGAAGAAAAACTAGTTACCATATATGGTGACTTCCTAATATGGTGAGTTTCCATGCCTGGATTCTGAGTCCCTGTCAGTATTGATTTTATGATTTTGGTAGATTTTTGATCCTGACATCTTGAACACCTTGATCTCTTGACCTGAGCTAAATCTTGCACAATATCTCTATGAATAATGTTAGTTTATTTATTAAATTAGAGAGAGTATCTTAATCACTATATATGGTAATAAATCTTTAAGAAACTTGATTAAGAATATTTAATATGCTATGCACTTTATATGGTAATAAATCTTTAAGAAACATGATTAGGAATATTTGATATGCTATGCATCTTTTAATTACTAAAATATTATGCATATATTTTGAAATATTATTCTAACCATTTGTATGATATTATACCTTTTAAGAATTGTTATTGGAATATTTGATACGATATGCATATTTTCAATTACCAAAATATTATATAAATATAAAATGCCTATATTTTCTTTCATAATATTAATTATAATATATAAACATATGGCAATTAGTATTTTGCAGATAAATCCAAATATGTTTAATATTTATAATAAACAACTTTTATTATTTAAGAAATGTAAGGAAAATACTTATACCAAAGTGCAATATTTTAAACTGAACATGACCCTACCAATTCTAGAGTTTAGGAGACCCGGTCTCGACTGCTCGAGATGGCCTCCCACTGAACCCTAGAACCCGGTCACTTATGCTACCCTCCTTGGGTCTATCCTAATATGGAAAAGTAAATAATATACAACAATGGTGACATCATCCTCAACCCGGAAGTGCCCTAATAAAAGAATATTATATACAATTAATTTTACATGAATGAAAAGAAAAACTCTCATCTCACATAAAACCCCCGGCCATTCATTCACAACGATCCTTTACATCATATCTCAGCAACACATAATATCACATATCATCAACATAAGTAAGTATGCTAACCCAATTGTCGTTGATGTATAGCAACAAAACCGGCGATACACCACATACTACACTTACCATCGCAGAAAAGAAAGTGAAAAACTATAACAATTGGAATCAACACTGCCTTTAGACATCATAAACTCGGAATATCACATATTCTGGATTTCATGTCTAACGATGCAAATCTTATATTTGGGTCTCAACTATGAAAACACCTTTTCAAAAGAAGTCGGGTAATTCAACAAGATTCACGATTCTACCGATGCCAAAATATTAGATTTACACGCAACTAATTACTTTTCACAAAACTAATTAGTGTAGATTCGAATTAGTGTATCACATTCACAAATATCTAGACAATGTTAAACGTTTCGATAAGTCACCAAACACCCACAAATTGCACCGAGAGCTCAACACATGAGCAAAACTAAAATACCCAAAAAAGTGCCACGGTCCCTATGGACCAACCGTAGAAGGGTCAACCTTTGCCTCACCTATGGCGCCACAGGACTACGGCAAACCCTATGGTTTGGCCGCGGTTCAATGGTCATAGAATCGAGTTAGGGTTACGTTCCTCTAGAGGGTCCATAGGGCTACTTGCATGAACATTCAAATATCTTTAACCTGGAAAATTCCAACACTTGGAAAATTTCCAGCGAGGGTAATGAGGTGGTTTGTGATGTTCGTTCGAACTGTTTAACATCGTCCAAGTTACCAAAAACAATGTTAAAATTACGAGTACGAAATACTCCGAATTATCCCCTAAGCAAAATTTACATTATATGAAATTTTGGGGTAAACAAACAACACCTGAAACCCCAAAACCTACAGACCAGAGCACAAAAGAAAATCGAGGCGATTCAGGGCAACAGGGGCCGGCCTACTCGGATTTTTGGGCTTGGTGCTCGGGTGAAATCCGATGGAATTGCCTCAATTTTCTTGTGTGTTCTATATGCATCATATACAATATTCTGCAGTTGCTAAAATAATTTTTTTCGAGCTATTTTAAAATCGACAGAGAGCAATTTTCAGGGTTCCAGAATATCGTATTTTTCGGAGTTGTTTCGGTTTCGTAATATTTAACATCGTCTAAATTTATAGCTTGTCTCTGATACCACTGTAGGTCCAGCAGCAACCCCATCCAATGGGGTCGTCGTGGCACCTACAGGTCCCTCAGCATCTACTTTTTATGCATGCCCCATCGCGAGTACTACAACCCGCCGGAACACCTTCCGGTCTCGAGACAGCCTGGGGGTAAGATCTGTAAGGCTACGACAGCGCCCCGGCCGTCATCCGAGGCCAAATGCGGAACAAAAAACCATTTCAAAATGGTGCTAACGCAACCTTAAAACCCGGATTGTACCATTAACCGTAAACTAGTAAACTATAAAAGACTTTGGAGAGATTATACTGATTGATTCATGTCCTTCGGTCTTCAATCTCTGCGCCAAGCTCTTCGCTGCTGTGCTGACGAAGTTCGCTCTCCGATCTCGCTTGTCGAAGTGGCTCCACGTCGAGAATTCTTTATACGGGCTCCCGCTTCAAACCGAAGCAACTCGGACATGAAGTTTGTTGGCCGACATGTCTAAGGTGAAATAGAGATAGAGTGTGAATACTTTATCTCAAGGCACCCAATGATTTGGGTGAAGGTAAATGAAGTTTCCAAGGGATGAAATAAAGTGAGCATAGGATTTTGCAAGGAGGAAAATGGGCTTTTTTCCAAAAATTGGGCTTGGCCAGAACCTAGATTTTGTTCTCTGGGGATTCCTATATGAAGTGGTGGGTTTAAAAACAAGTGGTGAGGTTAACCAAGAAGTGGTGAGGGTAACATATAAATCAACACAATGAATTACCCCCAAAAAGAAGTCAACGGCCATCACTCAAAATATCAACACCCTAAAAAAATATTTATACAAAAACAAAGAACAATTAATGAAAAGGGACACCTCATCACTAACCTATGCTTCCCATACCTACGAAATGTTCATTGCCCAATAATAGCCGAAAGAAATTACAAGCACATGAATTTTGAAATTTTCATTGAAGGAAAATGGCCATAACAAAGAAGGAATTTTTGGCGAAAAACAAACACTCACAAATTCCATTAATTAAACATTAAACCAAATATTTAAAATGGAACAAAAGAAAATGGCAACTTTAAAAGTAATCTTGTAACGGATCATAAGAAAACCCCTCGTCCGTATATACATACCTTCATCCGTATTCCGACTGAATACTGTTAGTGATATGTATGCCCTAGAGGCAATTACTGTACATTCGATGTATATTGTAGTGGATGCTTGGACATATATAGGGAGGACTTTCTTGCTCGACATGATAGTATGCTATTTGGTTGCTCTTTATCTTAACATGTATACTGATTGTCTCTATGTTACATGTTAATAAAGCCCTTAGGATGAGTACTTGACTATAAGGACTATGATACAGATCATACTAGTGGGGACATAGTAGTCGTTACGTACATCCTTCAAATGTTCCTAGTCATGGGTGTATCGAGACAGGGCATCGATATACAAGTGTAGACTAGCTTATAGCTTCTCGACCCATGTAGATGGGCGATGGATAATCCCATATACATTGGTGTTTGACATCAGAGATTGTATATGGGTGCTCAATTAAGACTGGGTACACTGAACAGACTCGCCGAGAACTCCCAGATAGTATTATACCTCACGTCAAATGGCAGTTCTCTGGTGACACTGGTACAAGTTAGTCTGTAGACCCGAGATCGTCATAGAGTCTTGTGTGATTCCCACTGTGCTTTGATTTCCACCTTACCACGTTCAAGAGAACGTGCAAAACGGTGGCTTTTGGGTACAGTCTCGAGTCACATGGAGGCAATGAGCGATATGAAGGGTTTCGTCTCTCCCGGTATTGGGAGTTGATGTTGCGCTGTGCTCGATTGGTTATAACAGGAAGTCCCTGGTCAGGGCCGCTTTAGAGATATACTGGTAAGTGTTATCATTAGTTTCTCTACCCGTTATGAACCTCGTATCAACACAACTTACCGAGTTACTGGGGTCTGACGTTTACCACCCCTAGACGAGATATGCGACATATCAGACGAAGAGACCGGACTATACAGCAGTGTTACTGATTGGATTCGCAGGAGAGTGAGCAGGCTTGCTTGTTGATCTTCTGATAGCTCAATACCCGGGTAGCCATTATGTTTAGCAGACCGCTTGCGGCTTGTGGGTGTTTGATATGATCATCACCTACTGCCGGCGTATTGATGAGTCTTTAGAGTCCTACGCAGAGGTTTCCTGGCTTAAGCGAAACGGAGTAGGAGCACATATGTGATATGTGCGGGACCGAGATTGATACGATATGAGATACCGCATTCTATTCCCGCGATTTGTGACATTGGTCGGTTATATGCGATATAGCCGGGTTATCGGATCAAGTGATGATTTGACAAGTTGTTACACATGATATTAGTCGGTTATATGTGATATAGCCGGATTATTAAATCAAGAGTTGATTTAATAATTTAATGTATAATTATATATTAGATATATTACATTACATTAACTAGTATTTGTAAGTCCATGCTACCTCTCCCGGTACTTTCAGGAATGCGGAATTTGGTAAAAAACGATTTTTACGGAGGTGGTAACATGGACCTATATCACGGATCTTGGTTAAACATCTATCTAACATCCTAACTAAGAGTTTCTAGCTACTCGGTTAGGGGGTTATACGTTGCTTGTCTTGAACTCCTTCGTCTTCAAGCTCCGATGGTGGTCCGATTGGCTTCTTCTCGTCGTCTCCGTACGCCGAAGATAGATCCACCTGAAAGCTCCAACCTTTAGCTCCTTCTTCGTTCTTTGAAGAAACTAGTTCACTTGGTTTGCTAAACCTAGTGAACTAGAATGAGTAGAGAAGAATTAGAATGGGATTTTATCTATGGTTCTTGATTCTCAACTCATGAGACAAGAGAACCATAGATTAAAGAGAGGGAGCAAGAGCAAGAGGGTGAGAGCAAAATGGAGAGCTCAAGAACAAGAGAGAGAATGAGCAAGAAAGAATGAGGCTCTCTTTTGTCTCTCACCCTCTCATAATCTAAAGTAATCATAACTCATCATATCAAAAAAGTCTTATGTGATGGTTGAAGCAACCATAACCATATCATATCATGCACTCATTTTACACAAATGAGCAAGCAAGTAAAAGTCTTTGCCATGAAATGATGGCTATGGTTATCATTATGGTCAACTAGTCAAGCCTAGTCAACCGGTCAACAAAGTCAACAAGTCAACAAAAGTCAACAAGTCAACAAAGTCAACAAAAGTCAACAACCAAGTCACCATAATACTTAATTAATATAATAGTTAATCACATATCATATTCTCATTAGGGTTGAGCAAAAAGTCAAATAGTCAACGGTCAACTGTCAACAACCCTAATGAGAATCCGCTGCATCTGCCTCCCTGTCAACTGTGCATACACACCCGCATCCGCGTTCCGAGGAACACGAATGCAAACTGGATAAATCCAATCCCATAAGGTACACTAGGATCTGGCTTAAACCAAAGCCCGCTAGTGTAAACTGTCCGGACACAGTACGTGCACAAGTTCACGGATGTGACCGAACCCTGTCGCAAAACCATGCGACCTGTCGCAATACCATGCGACCTCTACTCTTTTGCCTAAAGGCGAAAAGCTTTCTGTGTGGGACTCTAAAGACTCGACACTACGCTGGCAGTGGGTTTAACCACAGACCGCAAGCGGCACTAGCTGTCCGTAACGGTCCCCAGGTAATGCCGATAAGAAGACCGACGAGGCGAAACCCATCTGAACTCCTACTGAGCCTGAGTGTGACATTCTCCGTACAGTCCGGTCTGTTCGTCTGATACATCGCATGGCGGGCCTAGGGGGCGGTAAACGACAGTCCCCCAATAGCGGTACAAGTCGTGCCGGAGCGAAGCCCAAAACACCCTGAGATAACACTGGAAGCCTACCAGTATATCTCGTTTGCCCTGGCCAGGGACTACTCGTGTAATAGCTCTCCTAGACACAGCGCGATGTCAACCCCCAATACCGGGAGAGACGAATCCTGTCTAACCGTCACTGCCTCCAAGTGCTTCGGGACTGCACCCAACCACTACCTGTTTGCACGACTCCTTTGAGCCGTGGTAGGGTAGTGATCAAAGTACAGTAGGAACACACTCGAGGCGAAGTGACAGTGTCAAGTCAGCGGACTAAGCTGTACTCATGTCACCTGGGAACTGACAACTGACGATAGGCATAATACCAACTAGTCAGTTCCCGACGAGTCCTGTCCAGTGTACCCGTAACCTAACGAGCACCCGCATACTATCTCAAGTACGACGTACTGACGGCTGTGGGACAGACCGTCTCCCACACTGGGATGAGAAGCGCATGCGCTGGTCTACTCCGGAGTATCGATGCCCTGTCTCGATAGTCCTGCGACCAGGGACCTGCATAAGGATGTGCTTATAGATTACCCAGCCCCACTAGTGTGACGGCCATCACATCGCTGGTAATCAAGCAAAGATCCTAAGGGCTCCACTAATGTGTATAGGCGATATACAAAAATAAACACATGTACACATTGAAGTAGAAACAAACCAAGTAGCATACTACTATTTTGAGCAAGATTGTATATACAAGGTGAATATCCCAAGCTTCCATTAAGTTATATACAAACTAGTATGATACAGTAATGGCTTCTAGGGCATATACACTAACAATCTCCCACTTGCACTAAGGCCATGTACTGGCGTATCGAAGACCTATCATCTCGATCAGCCGCTCGAACTGAGTCTGGGGCAGGGCCTTGGTGAATGGATCTGCAGTGTTATCTTCTGAAGCGACTCTCCGAGCCTCGATCTCCTGGCGATCCACGATCTCCCTGATCAGGTGATACCGCCTCAAGATGTGCCTGGATCTCTGATGGGACCTGGGTTCCTTCGCTAAAGCTATAGCCCCGTTGTTGTCGCAATACAGAGGTATTGGATCAACAATGGACGGAACCACCTGAAGTTCTTTCAAGAACTTCCTCATCCAGACAGCTTCTTTTGCGGCATCAGATGCAGCGATGTATTCCGCTTCCATCGTCGAGTCTGCAACGGTTTCCTGTTTGGAACTCTTCCAACACACCGCCCCTCCATTGAGGGTAAAGACAAAACCCGACATGGACTTGGAATCATCCTTGTCACTCTGGAAGCTGGAGTGAGCAAAGGCCTCGATCTGGAGGTCTTTTCCGCCATACACCAAGAACATCTCCTTAGTCCTTCTCAGATACTTGAGAATGTTCTTTACCGCTATCCAGTGTTTCTCCCCAGGGTTTCACCGATACCGGCTTACCACACTCAGTGCATAAGCTACATCCGGTCTGGTACACAACATCGCATACATTATAGAGCCTACCGCAGAAGCGTAGGGTATAATAGACATGCGATCCCTCTCTAAATCAGTCTTGGGAGACATCTCTTTAGAGAGGGTGATCCCGTGACAAGCCGGTAGGTTACCGCGCTTGGAATTTTCCAAACTGAATCTCTTCAGTATGGTGTCGATGTACCTGGACTGTGAAAGTCCTAATATCCTCTTGGATCTGTCACGGTAGATCCGGATACCCAGAATGTACGAGGCATCACCCAGGTCTTTCATGGAGAACCTGTGTGACAAGAACCGCTTGACAGATTGTAGCATAGGAATGTCATTTCCTATTAAGAGAATGTCATCCACGTATAAAACGAGGAATACTACAGTTCTCTCTACAAATCTACTATAGATGCGTGGTTCATCTGGATTTTTGATAAAGCCAAATTCTTTGACCGTCTCATCAAAGCAGATGTTCCAACTCCGCGATGCCTGCTTTTGTCCATAGATGGACTTAAGCAACTTGCACACCTTTCCGCTGCTCCCACTCTGAATGAAACCCTCTGGCTGGTCCATATAGACACACTCCTCTAAATTTCCATTTAGAAAAGCTGTCTTTACGTCCATTTGCCAAATCTAATAATCGTGGAAGGCAGCAATAGCAAGAAGGATCCGAATGGATTTCAGCATGGCTACTGGAGAGAAGGTTTCGTCATAGTCCAAGCCAGGTCTTTGAAGAAAACCCTTTGCTACCAGCCTAGCTTTATAGGTCTCAACCTGTCCATCTAGACCAATCTTCCTTTTGAAGATCCACTTGCATCCTACGGGTTTTACCCCGTCTGGAGCAATGTCCAACGTCCATACCTTGTTGGTGTACATGGACTCCATTTCGGTCCGCATTGCATCCAGCCATTTCACTGAGTCAACGCTCTGAACGGCCTGCTCGAAGCTAGTAGGCTCATCATAATCTATGATGCAATCCTCTCTATCCCCGTCTATGAGAAAACCGTAGTATCTCTCGGGCGGATGAGTCTGCCTACTACTCCTGCGGAGCGGCGTAGGAATGTCCTGTTCTGTTGAACCCTCTGGTTCCACTAAGCTTTCAGTAACAGTCTGTGGTTCTGGAACTTCTTCCAGTTCTATTGTGCTCCCACTTATCTGGGTTTCCAAAAACTCAGTTTCCAAGAAGCGGACATGCTGAGAAACAAAAACTTTTTGCTCCTCAGCGGAATAGAAAAGATACCCCGTGGAGTTCCTTGGGTATCCCATAAACTTACACTGTACTGAACGTGCCTCAAGTTTGTCCGCATGCTGCTTTTTTACAAAAGCTGGACATCCCCATACTTTGAGATACTTAAGACAGGGTTTCTTCCCAGTCCACATCTCATATGGGGTGGTAGGCACATTCTTGGTGGGAGCCTTGTTCAAGAGATACGCAACTGCTTCTAGCGCATATCCCCAGAATGATCGCGGTAACTCAACGTTACTCATCATGGACCGAACCATATCCAATAGGGTTCGGTTCCGTCTCTCCGATACACCGTTATATTGCGGAGTGTATGGAGGAGTAAGCTGAGAGAGAATACCATTCTCTTTTAAGTAATTCAGGAATTCGGCACTTAAGTATTCTCCACCTCGATCCGATCTTAGAATCTTAATACTTTTGCCGGTCTGTTTCTCTACTTCATTCTTATACTCCTGGAATTTTCCAAAGGCTTCGGACTTATGTTTCATTAAGAAGACATAACCGTACCTTGAGAAGTCATCCGTAAAAGTAATGAAGTAAGAATATCCGCTTCTCGCATGTGTAGACATTGGACCGCACACGTCACTGTGTACGAGTCCCAAGAGCTCGCTCGCTCTTACTCCATGTCCAGTAAACGGAGTCTTTGTCATCTTTCCTTTGAGACAGGATTGACAAGTGGCATACGATTGATATTCGAACGCATTCAAATATCCTTCTGTATGTAACTTAGTCAACCTTCTCTCATTGATGTGACCCAGTCTACAATGCCACAAGAAAGTCTGATTTATTTCTGGAGACTTTCTTTTGTGTGTATTCTGGACATTGAAAATCTGTGGTTGGTTCAATACGTATATACCATTACTCAATGTACCTGACCTAATCAAAACTTGATTAAGGTGAATGTTTACAACATTGCTTACAAACGCAGATTCATAACCTTCCTTAGAAACTAAAGATACAGAAATGATATTACAAGTTGCGTTGGGTACAAAAAAGCAATTACGCAAAACCAAAACATGTCCATCTGACATTCCCACGTTATAGTCCCCCACGGCTTTAGCATCCATGCTAGCTCCGTTCGCAACTCTGAGGGTCATGTCACCTGCCTTCAAAACCCTACGGTTTCTGAACGCCTGCAAAGAATTACAGATATGAGATCCTGATCCGGTATCCAATACCCAGGAAGTAGAGTTTATTGAAAGACAGTTTTCAATAACATACACACCTGAAGCTGAAGCTGCAACCTGCTTCAATTCCTGTGTTCTGGCCTTCCAGGCCCTGCAATCATTCTTCCAGTGTCCTTTCTTATGACAATAGAAGCATTCTTCCTTATCCACAAGCTTCCCCGCAATCTTTGTTGCTTTACCTTTTCCCTTCGTATCCACCTTACTAACACCGCCCCTTGGTTTGGCGGGGGCCTTCTTCTTCTTTCCCTTGGCTTTCGTCTTGGACCTAGAAGAAGATGATCCTCCTACAAACAAAGTGGATGTATCCCTACCTTTCTGTAGGGTGCCCTCTGCTCTCCTCAGCAAGTTGAGGAGCTCTGAAAGTTCAACCTCCTTTTCTTGTAAGTTGAAGTTCAGTATGAACTGGGCGTAAGTGGAAGGAAGGGACTGGAGAACTATATCTGTATAGAGTTCAGCCTCCAATGTGGTCCCTAGGTCCGCGAGCTCCTCAATGTAGCCGATCACCTTTAGCACGTGCTCGGCTACCGATGATCCGACGGCCATCTTTGCCGAAAACAACTTTTTCGACGCTTCGTATCTTGCGATACGTGATTGCTCTCCATACAGTTCTTTTGTATGGAGAAATATGGATTCAAGGTCCATATTCTCGTGCCTCCTCTGATGTTCATTGTCCATCGAGGCAAGTACCAGGCACTTGGCCTTCGCGCTATCAATCTCCCAAGTCTTGTGGATTTCCTTATCCGCGACGCTGGAAGTGGGACCAGGGACAGGGGGAGCTTTGGTGGTAAGAAGATACCCCAGCTTGTCATAAGTGATTGCTATCTTGACATTCCTGAGCCAATCTTTGTAGTTTGGCCCTGTCAGTTTGTTTTTATCTAGGAGTAACTTAAGTCCAGTCATGTTGATTGGTCGCTGCAATTAGGAGAGAGAAGAAGAAACACTCAGCAAGATGCTCTTGAAAGTTTAGAGTGGTTTTTAGTTTGTCTAAACAGGATGGCTCCCACTGTTTCTCGAATCCCTCCTCAAATCATATAGGAAGAATTAGTCGGAATCAATCCTACCGTACAATACTTGCTTAACCGTTCAGCCAGGCCTGTGTCGGTACTTCGAGGGAGGTTTTCCAACGCTTTCGCGAAGTTCCTTAATTATAAAACTTCTTTTCCCTGGGGGCGTAGCCCCGCTAACACCTTTCTAGGCACCTACTAGGTTTATAGCATTGATTGTTAAGTGAGAAATTTCCCGAGGAGTAGCATATACTCACAGTAGGATCGGGATCCAAATATCATTGCGTGACAAAACTGAAGGAATCCTACCAGAATCATCACACTCCAAATGGTATGCAAATCTAGCAAGTTTCAGTACTTATGAAACTCCCGATGTGGATTTTTGCCCCATGCTCTTATGACCTTGACGAAAGTCAACAAATCATAAGTCACATGTCAAGTTCTGCCCGTCATTATCCAGGTTAATTTGAATCCACCCGCATATACCCTTGACGAAGGTCAACAAGGTAATGCGAATGTCCCAAACCAACGCATCTATCTATGCTACATATGAATACCCAACAGCTACCAATCACTATGCCTTGACGAAGGTCAACAAACACAGCTTGAATACTATTGAATATTCATACGAAACGACGGAGGGCTACGAATGATTTTGGCAAAACCGTGAACGTAGTGAACTTGATTTGGTCGATGGAACGAGATAACTTTTAAAAGGAGTGGCTCAAGCTCCGCATTTAAAAGTTGGTTTTGAAAAGAACCAAGTGGTTTTTCGAAAGTGTTCCAACGACTTTAACTTGGTTTATTATCTTGCATTAGTTCTTTTAATGCGTGATATTCTTGCATTAGTTCTTTTAATGCGTCCCATCATTTAATCCTACCATTGCAGAAAACAACCAAAATATGACGTACGCTTATGTCATTCGCATTCGCCACTGGGCCCCGTCATTACCCGTTAGGTTACTTAACTAACGACAGAGCGGGGGCTGGGCTAGCGCGTCTGTAAAACATAAGCAACGCCTAAATAATATCATATATAGATATACTGCAATGATAAACATTTTAGATCACAGATGAATACATTGGATATACTAGGAATCTGTAATTCGTACGATCCTGTAACGAAAGACAGATTACACGGTCGCGGTGAATAGCCAATACCCCACCCAAGACCCCTACGGATGCGGCAAACTACCCGCCAAGTACCCGAAGCGTAGCAACCTCCCTCATCTCCATGAGTAGGCCACTCGACACTTCGGCATACCCGGTAGTTTGTGCACCCCTCCATGGGTCTATCCTAGGAGCAAAAACAGTAAAAAGAAATTATACAATGACGGCTACAACCCCGACCCGGTTGTGCGGCCATACAAATAATTATTACATCAATTTACAAATTTACAAGAATTGAAAGAAAAGAAAAACTCTCGTCTCACAACCCCCGGCTATTCACCCGCGACAATCCAACATATTCATATACACATTCCAGCACATTACAGATCACAGATTTGTATAACCCCCACTAATCGACATATAGCGATTAGTAGATGTTCAATACAAATATCACATTACAGAAAACCCGTTAGCTTAAGTCTTTTAGAAGTTCGATCAAAAATACGGATTTTCGGGACCCCAAAATAAAATTTTCGTTCTGGAAAATCTGGGTTGAAAATACATGTACCAAAATTCCCAAAATACCCCCAGATGCACACTGTAGCAAAGAAACACCAGAGAGGCGCCAAGGAAGCCGCGGAACCGCGGCAATAGCAAGCTATTGCCGCGTTTCCGCGGTCGATTAGGGGAATCACTTGGTGATTTTTCTACAGTAGCAATAAAAAACCCTGAGCCGATTTTAGGTGCTAAAATAATCAACTTTTGAACAGTAAATAAATCGACAGAAACTCTAATTTTTGGGGTTCGTTTTCGGGACATTTTCTTTGATCGATCTTCTAGATACTTGCTAACATGTTAGATAGAGTTTAACTAGGCTCTGATACCACTGTAAGTCCATGCTACCTCTCCCGGTACTTTCGGGAATGCGGAATTTGGTAAAAAACGATTTTTACGGAGGTGGTAACATGGACCTATAACCCGGATCTTGGTTAAACATCTATATAACATCCTAACTAAGAGTTTCTAGCTACTCGGTTAGGGGGTTATACCTTGCTTGTCTTGAACTCCTTCGTCTTCAAGCTCCGATGGTGGTCCGATTGGCTTCTTCTCGTCGTCTCCGTACGCCGAAGATAGATCCACCTGAAAGCTCCAACCTTTAGCTCCTTCTTCGTTCTTTGAAGAAACTAGTTCACTTGGTTTGCTAAACCTAGTGAACTAGAATGAGTAGAGAAGAATTAGAATGGGATTTTATCTATGGTTCTTGATTCTCAACTCATGAGACAAGAGAACCATAGATTAAAGAGAGGGAGCAAGAGCAAGAGGGTGAGAGCAAAATGGAGAGCTCAAGAACAAGAGAGAGAATGAGCAAGAAAGAATGAGGCTCTCTTTTGTCTCTCACCCTCTCATAATCCAAAGTAATCATAACTCATCATATCAAAAAAGTCTTATGTGATGGTTGAAGAAACCATAACCATATCATATCATGCACTCATTTTACACAAATGAGCAAGCAAGTAAAAGTCTTTGCCATGAAATGATGGCTATGGTTATCATGATGGTCAACTAGTCAAGCCTAGTCAACCGGTCAACAAAGTCAACAAGTCAACAAAAGTCAACAAGTCAACAAAATTCAACAACCAAGTCACCATAATACTTAATTAATATAATAGTTAATCACATATCATATTCTCATTAGGGTTGAGCAAAAAGTCAAATAGTCAACGGTCAACTGTCAACAACCCTAATGAGAATCCGCTGCCTCTGCCTCCCTGTCAACTGTGCATACACACCCGCATCCGCGTTCCGAGGAACACGAATGCAAACTGGATAAATCCAATCCCATAAGGTACACTAGGATCTGGCTTAAACCAAAGCCCGCTAGTGTAAACTGTCCGGACACAGTACGTGCACAAGTGCACGGATGTGACCGAACCCTATCGCAAAACCATGCGACCTGTCGCAATACCATGCGACCTCTACTCTTTTGCCTAAAGGCGAAAAGCTTTCTGTGTGGGACTCTAAAGACTCGACACTACGCTGGCAGTGGGTTTAACCACAGACCGCAAGCAGCACTAGCTGTGCGTAACGGTCCCCAGGTAATGCCGATAAGAAGACCGACGAGGCGAAACCCATCTGAACTCCTACTGAGCCTGAGTGTGACATTCTCCGTACAGTCCGGTCTGTTCGTCTGATACATCGCATGGCGGGCCTAGGGAGCGGTAAACATCAGTCCCCCAATAGCGGTACAAGTCGTGCTGGAGCGAAGCCCAAAACACCCTGAGATAACGCTGGAAGCCTACCAGTATATCTCGTTTGCCCTGGCCAGGGACTACTCGTGTAATGGCTCTCCTAGACACAGCACGATGTCAACCCCCAATACCGGGAGAGACGAATCCTGTCTAACCGTCACTGCCTCCAAATGCTTCAGGACTGCACCCAACCACTACCTGTTTGCACGACTCCTTTGAGCCGTGGTAGGGTAGTGATCAAAGTACAGTGGGAACACACTCGAGGCGAAGTGACAGTGTCAAGTCAGCGGACTAAGCTGTACTCATGTCACCTGGGAACTGACAACTGACGATAGACATAATACCAACTAGTCAGTTCCCGACGAGTCCTGTCCAGTGTACCCGTAACTTAACGAGCACCTGCATACTATCTCAAGTATGACGTACTGACGGCTGTGGGACAGACCGTCTCCCACACTGGGATGAGAAGCGCATGCGCTGGTCTACTCCGGAGTATCGATGCCTTGTCTCGATAGTCTGCGACCAGGGACCTGCATAAGGATATGCTTATAGATTACCCAGCCCCACTAGTGTGACGGCCATCACATCGCTGGTAATCAAGCAAAGATCCTAAGGGCTCCACTAATGTGTATAGGCGATATACAAAAATAAACACATGTACACATTGAAGTAGAAACAAACCAAGTAGCATACTACTATTTTGAGCAAGATTGTATATACAAGGTGAATATCCCAAGCTTCTATTAAGTAATATACAAACTAGTATGATACAGTAATGGCCTCTAGGGCATATACACTAACAGTATTAGCTCACTTATGATTCTTTTCTCACTTGGTTTGTGCACATTGTATATATGTGATATATGCAAGTGTACATTATTTTGTGTCATGCTTGATGATACATGCAAGATGGGTGTATGAGACTTAAACCATGCTAGGGTTAAGTTAGGGTTTTATTTATTTCTTAAGGAATAAAATAAAAGAGAAGACTTGGTTAATGTTGTCAAGCTTGGAAGAAACTGGTAGAAACATTGACAAAGTACACTCTTTTGTCATTCCTTAGGATATTTGTTAACCCAATCCTTAACCTTAGCCCTTGTTAATTCTCTACATGGGTTAGGCATGAGGGATTAACTCACCCATGGTTGCAATAATTCATTTGGATTAACTCATATGATGAGTTCTTTATTCTTCTTCTTTTTCCTTAAAAAGCTTTCTAGCTTCAATGAAGGTATGAGAAAATGAGTGAGAAAATCATTTCTAAAGTGAGCCCACTTCCTATTTCATAATCCTCTACTACTTGCCATTCAGTATATGGTGTTTGATTCACTAATTCCATAATTAGTGAAGAGATAGCTTTGGTTAGTGTCTCCTCGACGTAGATCATCTTCGGCCTCAAAGACATCGAAGCAAGCAATTTCGTTTCTTCATGGGAGCCTCTCTAGAGTCCGAAGTTCAGGATCCCAGCGAAGGGATTACTACACAGAGCTATTGAAGTGAAGGACCGGTCTACAAAGGTTGTATTCCTTGCTCACTTCTTATTGCAAAGTGTTTGCATTTCATATTCCGTGAATTTCTAGTTAACGATTCTTACTTAGGGTTAGCTAAAACGGCGAATTTTTGAATTTGGCATGGATGATGCCTCCCAAAAACTTGCTGCCGTCTTAGGTAACCCTGCAGTAGTATCAGGGCCATGATATAAATTTATACGGATTTTGTTAAGATTACGAAACTGAAATACTCCGAAACTTGAAACCTAAAATCATAGTTTCTGTCGATTTTAAAAGTTTGTCAAAAAAATATTTAAACAATTGCAGAATGTTGTATGTGATGCAACATGAACACACAAGAAAATCCAACCCCTCAGCTCGGAAAATGGCCGGCGACATAGAGCCCAGATCCGGCGACGTCGGATTTTTGATGGAGGAATGGGTTGAATTTTTTGGTGTGTTCCAGTTACTGGGTTTTTGTGTTTCAGGTGTTTTTTTTGGCTAATTTTGCATGTGATGTAATCTTACACTATAAACAATTCGGAGTGTTTTGCATTTGTAGTTTTAACATTGTTTCGGGTTATTCGCATGTTGTCTAGACGAAGTTAAAAATTTCGATCGAATGTTAAAAACCCATTTTTCCAAGTTTAACGTATTCGGAAAAATATGCAAGTGATTCTGTGGACCCTCTAGAAGAACGAAACCTTAACTCGATTATGTGACCGTCAGAACTGCCACTAAATCCTAGGGTTTGTTGTAGTTCAGCGTTGTCACTTGTGAGGCGTTGGTTTGACCCTTCTACGGCTGGTTTATAGGTACTGTGGCATCTTTTGGGTATTATTAAAACTGCGCTCAAGTGTTGAGTTGTCGGGAAATTGTGGGACTTTGATGAATCGATCGAAAAGTTTAATGTCATCTGGATATTATTTGATGGGATACAATATTTGGAATCACAAAGGTAGTTATGAGATAACTAATTTGAATGTTATAAATCTAGCAATTTAGTCTCATTTGATCGGTTTCTATGGGATTTTGATATGATCAAAAGTCCGTCGCAATCACGTAGCATACGCGGATACTCGCCGGGTAAACTTAATAGATAACCATGCCCTATAGCCCCGACCAAGTGACTATAGGAAAACCCCGTCGCCAAAAGCAACCGTTCGGGTGCTCGCGGCAGCGGTGTTCCGCCTTAGTGCACTTCGTCGACGGCATCGGGGGGTGCGGCCGTCTACTAAAATGTCCGACGAGCATTTGATCAGGATATCGGGAATCTTGTTGAATTGCTCGTCTGGATATTGAAAAGTGTTTTCGAGATTGAGACAAAAATGCGGGGTTTATAATTGTTAGTCATGCGATGTCTAACGAATTCATTTGGTTAGGCATGAAATCCAAAGTATGTGATACGTTGGGTTTATGATTTCTAAGATGGTTGCGGATTCCAACTGTTGTAGTTTTTCACATTCTTTTCTGCGACCGTAAATGTAATATGTGGTGTATCGCCGGTTTCGGTGCTATATATCAACTACAATTGGGATACGCATATTTACTTACGTTGATGTCATGTGATGTTATGTGTTGCTGTGATATGTTATATTGGATCGTCATGATTGAATAGCCGGCGGTTTTATGTGAGATGAGAGTTTTTCATTTTCATTCATGTAAAATTCATTGTATGTAATATTCTTTTATTGGGGCACTTCCGGGTTAAGGATGATGTCACCATTGTATATTATTTACTTTTCTGCATTAGGATAGACCCAAGGCGGGGAGCACAAGTAATCGAGTTCTAGGGTTCAGTGGGAGACCATCTCGAGGAGTCGAGACCGGGTCTCCTAACTCTAGAATTGGTAGGGTCGCTTGCCGCTCTCGTAGGGGTCTAGGGGTATGGAATTGGCTTTTCATCATGACCGTGGAATCCGTGTTTTATACAGGCTTAAAATAAAACCCGAAAATCCTAGTATATCCAATATTTCATATGTTGTTTTCTGATGCGATATCTGTGATGTGATCACTTGATATATTGATGAGATGAATACAGGATATAGTATATGTGATATATTATATAGACGTTGCTTTTGTCTTACACCCGCGCTAGCACTGCCCTGCTCTGCCGTTAGTTACCTAACCTAACGGTGCACGAGGGGACATCGAGGCGAATGCGGATGACATAAGCGTACGTTGTATTTATTTTTGATGTTTTGGTAACTTAAAATGATGGGACTTCATTAATAAGATTAATGAAATAAAAAAACCTAAAGATGTTGTAGAAACTTGTTTTGAAAACTGGTAGCTCTAGTTCTTACTTTGCATAGAGGTATTCCTTGTAGAATATCCAGCACCTTATTCGATAAGGAAAGAGCCGAGATCCCCTCACCGGGAGTGACCTCTTTAGTGAAACTAGCAGATGCTACAAACTCGGTTTGTCTTTTGATTGCTTTAATAGTTTTTGCTTTGCATAGTGGTATTTGTGAAATATCCTGCACCTTATTCGATAAGAAAAGAGCCGAGAACCCTTCACCGGGAGTGACAAGATCAAGTTCACTCGATTCAACAAAATCCATAAAAACACTCTTTTTCAAAATCACTCGATTCAACAACGAGATCAAGTTCATTACGCAAAGGGTTTTCTTGAAAAACTGTAGTAGCCCTCCGTCAATTCAGATAAGTACTTCATAATATTCGTGCTACGTTTGTTAACCTCCATCAAGGCGTAGTGTGCGGTAGCTATTTATGCTTATCTGCGTAAGAATATGATGCGATTGGATTAGGGTAGTCGTGCGGCCTTGTTGACCTCCGTCAATGGTCGTGCGGGCGGGTTTAATTCAATCAAGAAATGTACGGGTTGAACTTGACTAGTACCCTATGATTTGTTGACCTCAGTCAAGGTCATAGGATGCTAAGGGCAAAACTTTATCGGGAATTTCAAGTGTTGAAATTTGCAATGAGATTGCATACCTCCTATGAGATAGTTGGATCCCGATACTCACTGCGAGTAAGAGTTACTCCTGGGAGAGTTTTACACATTACAAATAGCCGATTAAGTAGGTGTCTAGAAAGGTGTCAACGGGGTTACGCCCCTGGGAAAACGAGGTTTATTTTAATTAGGTCCGTGCGAAAGCACGGGGAACCTCCCTCAAAGTACTAGCACTGGCCTGGCTGAAAGATAGGCGAACTTGTATGGTGTAATTAATCCCGGCTAGTCTTTCCTTTTAGGGTTTGAAGGAAGATTTGACTAAAACAGTAGGAGCCATCCTGATTAGATATATTAATAACCAATCTAATCTTGCAAGAGTATACGCTGAGTGTTTTCTTCTCTCTCTCTCTTTCCAGGTAGCGACCATGTCACGCCTTAATCAAGATAATAATATGGATGTATTGACCGAACCCATTTGTTATACTGTGTTGGGGAACGTTGGTCCCGCTCCAACTTATAATTGTTATAAGACCGAGCAAGAAATAGGGGAATACCAGAATTCCCGTGCCGCCCAAATGAGGAAAGTGCATGCTGATGCATCTTCTTCGGGTGTTTCATTACCGAGAACAAATTTTCAGTATCCTCTATGTCCTGGGTATGTGATATCGGATCAGGATCCCGTATATGTAATATGTTACATGGGTTATTGATAGGTAGAGAACTAAGAATGGATGATAAGTTTCAAGAGTTAGAAACGGTGCAAGTGTTACAGCCAAGTTTGTTGGCAGTTATCACCCTGTATTACCAAATACATTGATTCTGAACGAATGTTATTAGATACCAAACTTGATATACAATATCATATCAGCCTCTTTATTTAGTAAAGAAGGATATAATTTTGTATTGTTGGATAATGTTTTGAACATTTTCCTATATCAAGAGTTGATCGGTTCAGGCACGTTATCTAAAAGCATATACGTTCTAAATCAAACCACAGTTCTTAATGTACATAACACATACAAGAGGAAGAGTTCAGAAATGAACGAATCCTTTTTGAGGCATTATAGACTAGGTCATATCAATGCGACCGGACTAGCGAAGTTACATTTAGATGCATATTTAAATCAGTTTGAACTTACATCTTGTGAAACATTCCAGTCATGTCACAAAGATAAGATGACTATAGCTCCGTTTATTGGAAATAGAGAAAGAGTTAGTGAACTCTTCGGATTGATACATGATGATGTATGTAGGTCCTCTGTCTACACATGCCAGGACTGGTTCTTGGTACTTCATTACATTCACTAATGATCTCTTAAGATTCAGACATATGTTCCTGTTGAAACACAAGTCTGTAGCTTTTGAGAAATTCAAAGAATATAAGTCAGAAGTAGAGAACCACAATGGGTATAAGTATTATGCCCTATGTTGTGATCTGGGAGGAGAATACTTAAGCATGGAATTCCTGGACTATTCTAAAGGAGAATGAGATTCTCTCTCAGCATTACTCCTCCGTATACACCACAGCACGTCGGTGTATCGGGACGGAGCAATCGCACCCTATGTGATATGGTGTGCTCTATGATGAGTACTACTGAGTTGCCTATTTCCTTTTAGGTCTTATGCACTTATGAAGCTGCATACCTATTGAATAGGGTTCCAACCAAATCAGGTGCCTACCACTCCATATGAGATATGGTATGGAAAGAGCTCATCTCTTAAGGATGTTAAGATTTGGGTTTGTCCGGCCTATGTCTAAAAGCAAAATTCCAACAAGCTCGAGGCAAAGTCAGTTCTGTGGAAGTTTGTTGGATATCCCAAGCATTCGCAAGGGAATATCTTCTATCACACTGAGGAGCAAAAGGTGTTTTGTATCTCAGCATGCCACCTTTGGGAAAGGGAATTTCTTGTGAAGAAATTAGTGGTCATGAGGTAGAACTGGAAGGAGTTCCAGCTATACAAACTGCAGCTGATGATTTGGTAAACCCGGAGGATTCAATAGTTTCCAACAAACCTCAACCTCTCCGCCGTTCTGGTAGGGGTTCCTCGTCCACCTGAGAGATACTTCGGTCTTCTCTATGACAGTAGGAGCGAGGATTGCATCATGAGATGATGACCCAACTAATTTCGAGCAGGCCATCAAGAGTGCAGACTCTGTAAGAATGGCTGGGTGCTAAGCGATCTGAGACGGAATCCATATACACCAACAAAGTATGGACTTTGGTTGTTTTATCTGAAGGGTTAAACCCCATCAGAAGCAAGTATATCTTGAGAAGATTACTTGGTGTACATGGAAAAGTTGAGACTTTCAAAGCTATGCTTAAGTCCATCCTGATCCTACTTGCAATTGCTACATACCATGACTACGATATCTGGTGGTTGGGTGTCATGACTGCTTTTCTAAATAATGATTTAGAAGAGAGCGTCTATAAGTACAAAGACAGAGGGGTTCGTAGACAGTGGGAGCAGCGGAAACGTGTGCAAGTTGATTTATGGGTTAAAGCAGGCATAGCGGAGTTGGAACGTCTGTTTTGTTGTGGTAGTCAAAGAGTTTGACTTCATCAAAATGGTAAATGAACCTTGTATATACAAAAAGGTAGTAGGGAGTATGGTGGTGATCCTCGTATTGTACGTGGATGACATAATCTTGATAGGAAAGGAGTTTCCTATGCTACGCTCGGTCAATCTCCTCTTATCACATAGATTCTCCATATAGGATCAAGGTGATACCTCCTAAATCCTGGGTTTTGGATCTATGAGATAGATCTAATTGGATGTTAGCATTCTCACTAGTTATAGTGAGATGGTATCAATCGATCCTGGGGAGAATCACTGGATAGCTTCCAGGGTGTTAAGGTCGACTGAATGTCAGTCACAGGCATTGTCTTTACCCTCCGTGGAGGGACGATATGTTGGAAGAGTTCCAAACTAGATACCGTGACATACTAGACGATAAAGGTTGGATACATCGCTACCAAGGATGCTACCAAAGAGGTAGTCTGGATGTATATAAGTTCATGAGATGAACTTCGTTCCTACCATTGTGTGATAATGGAGTTGTGGCTTAGGCCTAGGAACCCCCGTCCCATCAGAGATCCAGACATATTCTTAGGCAGTATCACTAGATTAAGGATATGGATGATCTCCAAGGAGATCAAGGTTAAGGAGAGTAGACACAGAGGAGAACAGCGCAGATCCACACACAAAGGCCTATTCCCAGGAGAGACTTTTATGGGATGGTTGAGTATGGGATACTACAACCACTGCTGATTGTTGGGTATGAGATACGACAACAGATGGCCCTAGTGCAAGTGGGAGATTGTTAGTGATATGTATGCCCTAGAGGCCATTACTATACATACGATGTATATTGTAGTGGATGCTTGGACATATATAGGGAGGACTTTCTTGCTCGACATGATAGTATGCTATTTGGTTGCTCTTTATCTTAACATGTACACTGATTGTCTCTATGTTACATGTTGATAAAGCCCTTAGGATGAGTACTTGACTATAAGGACTATGATACAGATCATACTAGTGGGGATAGAGTAGTCGTTACGTACATCCTTCAAATGTTCCTAGTCATGGGTGTATCGAGACAGGGCATCGATATACAAGTGTAGACTAGCTTATAGCTTCTCGACCCATGTAGATGGGCGATGGATGATCCCATATACATTGGTGTTTGACATCAGAGATAGTATATGGGTGCTTAATTAAGACTGGGTACACTAAACAGACTCACCGAGAACTCCCAGATAGTATTATACCTCACGTCAGATGGCAGTTCACTGGTGACACTGGTACAAGTTAGTCTGTAGACCCGAGATCGTCATAGAGTCTTATGTGATTCCCACTGTGCTTTGATTTCCACCTTACCACGTTCAAGAGAACGTGCAAAATGGTGGCTTTTGGGTACAGTCCCGAGTCATATGGAGGCAATGAGCAATAGAAGGGGTTTCGTCTCTCCCGGTATTGGGAGTTGATGTTGCGCTGTGCTCGATTGGCTATAACAGGAAGTCCCTAGCCAAGGCTGCTTTAGAGATATACTGGTAAGTGTTATCAGTAGTTTCTTGACCCGTTATGAACCTCTTATTGACACGACTTATCGAGTTAGTGGGGTCTGACGTTTACCACCCCTAGAGGAGATATGCGACATATCAGATGAAGAGACCGAACTGTACGGTAGTGTTACTGATTGGATTCGCAAGAGAGTGAGCAGGCTTGCATATTGATGTTCTAATCGCTCAATACCCGGGTGGCCGTTACGTTTAGCAGACCGCTTGCGGCTTCTGGGTGTTTGATATGATCATCACATACTGCCGATGTATTGACGAGTCTTTAGAGTCCTACACAGAGGTTTCCTGGCTCAAGCGAAACGGAGTAGGAGCATATATGTGATATGTGCGAGACCGAGATTGATACGATATGAGATACCGCATTCTATTCTCGCGATTTGTGACATTGGTCGGTTATATGCGATATAGTCGGGTTATCGGATCAAGTGTTGATTTGACAAGTTGTTACACGTGATATTAGTCGGTTATATGTGATATAGCCGGATTATTAAATCAAGAGTTGATTTAATAATTTAATGTATAATTATATATTAGATATATTACATTACATTAACTAGTACTAGCTCACTTATGATTCTTTTCTCACTTGGTTTGTGCACATTGTATATATGTGATATATGCAAGTGTATATTATTTTGTGTCATGCTTGATGATACATGCAAGATGGGTGTATGAGACTTAAACCATGCTAGGGTTAAGTTAGGGTTTTATTTATTTCTTAAGGAATAACAAAAGAGAGAAGACTTTGTCAATGTTGTCCAGCTTGGAAGAAGCTTGTAGAAACATTGACTAAGTCCAATCTTTTGTCATTCCTTAGGATATTTGTTAACCCAACCCTTAACCTTAGCCCTTGGTTAATTCTCTACATAAGTTAATCATGAGGGCTTAACTCACCCATGGTTGCAATAATTCATTTGGATTAACTCATATGATGAGTTCTTTCTTCTTCTTCTTCTTCCTCAAAAAGCTTTCTAGCTTCAATGGAGGTATGTGAAAATGAGTGAGAAAATTGTTTCTAAAGTGAGCCCACTTCCTACTTCATCATCCTTTATTACTTGCCATTATGTATAGGGTGTTTGCTTCACTAATTCCATAATTTATGAAGAGATAGCTTGGGTTAGTGTCTCATCGACGTAGATCATCTTCGGCCTCGAAGACATCGAAACAAGCATGTTCGTTTCTTCATGGGAGCCTCTCTAGAGTCCGGAGTTCAAGATCGCAGCGAAGGGACTTCTTCACGGAGTATTGAAGTGAAGGACCGGTCTACAAAAGTTGTCTTCCTTGCTCACTTCTTATTGCAAAGTGTTTATATTTCATATTCCGTCGATTTCTAGTTAACGATTCTTAGTTAGGGTTAGCTAAAACGGCGAATTTTTGAATTTGGCATGGACGATGCCTCCCGATTGCTGCCGTCTTAGGTAACCCTGCAAATATGAATACAACGAGACGAAAATATTCCAACAATCTAATACTAAGATCCGGTTTAAACCAAAGCCCACTAGTATGATCCGTCCGATCATAATCCGTGCACAAGTGCACGTATATGATCAAACCCTGCCATAAAACCATACAACCTCTATAACGTTTTGCCCAAACTTGGGAAAACTTTCTGTGGGGGACTCTAAAGACTCGTCAATACGCTGGCAGTGGGTTTAACCACAAGCACGTCAGTGGCCCTAGCTGTATGTAACGGCTACCTATGCATTGACCAGAAGAGAAGCTGACTAGAGAACTCATCCTGAAACCCTACTGAGCCTGTAGTGACAATATCCGTATAGTCCAGTCTGTTCGTCTATGAGTATCGCATATCGGGCCTAGGGGGCTGGTAAACGTCAGACCCCCAATAGGGGTATAAGTCGTGTCGGAGTATAATCCAGAACACCCTAAGAAACTACCAGAATACCTACCAGTAAATCTCGCTTGCCCTAGCCAGGGACTTTGTGTAATGGCTCTCCTAAACACAGCACGATCTCACCCCCAATACCGGGAGAGACGAATCCCCTGCCGATTCGCTCACTGCCTCCATGTGGCTCGGAACTGTACCCAACTAAAACATGTTTGCACGACTCCTTTGAGCCGTGGTAGGGTAGTAATCAAAGCACATTGGGAACTCACATGAGACAAATGACAATTTCAGGTCAATGGACTAACCTGTACACATGTCACGAGGGAACTGCTATCTGACAATAGGTATAATACCAACTAGCATGTTTCCGGCGAGTCTGTCAAGTGTACTCATAACCCAATGAGCACCTGTACATATCTTAGGTGAACCAATTAACACCAATGGCTTGTGAGATCGGCCACTGCCCCTCGTCGGGGTCTCGACTGTATACACTTGTCTACTAATGGAGTATCGATGCCCAGTCTCGAAACTCCCATGACTAGGGACACTTTAAGGATGTGCTTATAGACTACCCAACTCTCACGTATATGATCGCCATCATACTGGTGGTAGTCAAGAAAGAATCCTAAGGGCTCAATCAACGTGTAATAGTGATCTGTAATGTCACATAAAACATGTACACGATGATAAAGACAAGCCGGATAGCATACTATCATCTCGAATAAGACCGTCCTACCGGTATAAGTCCTTCCTCAATCATTGCAATCACATGCCTACGATCCAATAATTGACTTTGAGGGCACTATATCCGACAATCTCCTACTTGCACTTAAGTCTAATTATTGCGATGTCGCATACTCACAGCCCGTGCGATACCGAACACCTAATTCCTCTACTGATCAGTCTCTCAAAGTTTGTTTGTCAAATTATTGCGTTCGAGAAATAGCCTCAGTGAGTGGATCCGCTCTGATGTTTCTTTCTATGTCTCTCTTTATCTCAAGTTCGCGGAGAAATCCATCTCCCGATTTATGTAATACCCATCTTAGAATATGTCTAGATATCTGATGGGACCTAGTTCACAATTGAACTCCAAATCCAACAAACTTCTTAAACTGTTTCGTCAACTGAATTTAATCAGTATCCTGCACCATGCTTTCCTCAATATCTGTCTGGACCACCTGTCCAAACTACTATCCATCGTCGGAGGGAAAACTATAACTCTGACAGTCACTCTGTCATCCAGGTCCCCTTGGAAGCCTGGAATGATAATAGTCTCCCGAAGGAGGTTGTCATTATCAAATCCATAGAACATCCACTTATGTTCTAAAACTTCTTCCGAACGTTTCTCTAGGTTGGATTAATATCAACTTATTGCATCTACTACAAAAACAACATTTGGTGTGGTACTTGACATCTCATGATCAACTCAATTTCCTAAGCAAGTGATATGCCATTCATGCACATCCCTCTCCCCTTTAGTCTGTAAGACACCTTTAGAGGGTGACTCCATCATCTGCAGGTTCATCACCATGCCAGGAGTCGTCCATTCTAAAACACCATTAGAATACCGTCTAAGTACCAAGATTGGGAAACTACCCAAATCTAGATCTAAAACCATAAATCTAGTAACCAGAATGCCTGATATAATATCCAAGCCCTATGTGGAGAAACCACTGTGTAACAACCAAAGTATAACCGATCGTAGTATAGGAATTTCACTTCCTACTATGTGTATGTCATCCAAATACCAGGACATCACACCCTACTACCTTCTTAACAGATCCATTTCTTATTCTGAAGAAGTCAAACCTTTGACTATCACATCAAAAATAGATGATCTATCTCCTCTATATCTGCTTTAGTCTATAAATAGACACAAGCTACTTGTACACTATGCTTCCGCTTCTCCCACTGACTACAACAACCCTCTTGCAGAGTCATATACACATACACTTCTAAAGCTAGTTTAGAACGATGCTATACTCATCCTCCTGTCGGGTCTCATAGTCTAAAACAGCAGTAGTGGCAAGTCTGGGTAAACAAGAACCTCCATGTCACCGTCTTTGAGAATACCGAAGTACCTCTCGGGTGCCTGAGGTTACCCACCATATCTACGGAGTGGCTAATGGAATGTCAATCCAGATTGAATCTTTAGGTCCTATTAAATTTTCCGTAATCGTTTGTAGTTTTGGAATCACTTCCAGTTCTACCATACTCCCACTACCGTTTTCTGAAAAAGTCCATTTTACTAAAACTGTGGCGAGTCAAGAACAATATCATTATTGATCTTCCAGATGGTAGAAAGCTAACCCTCATCAAAGCCCGGATTAACCCACAAACTGCCATTACAGAAATGTTCCTTGAGTTATCCAGAGTCCGGTTTTAGGCATAAGCCGGACAACTCCCCGTACCTTAACATCGTTAAGATATGAACCATTCTATATGCAATGTAGAAACAGAGGCACTGATTTAATTGGAACTAGATTCAAATCATGAAGCTGTCTCCAGTGCATGTCAACTGAATGGAGAGAGGCCGATCAACATTACTCAACATAGGAGTGCATCCAAACATGAGTAACCTGAAAGAGAAACAAGTTTCTCAAAACCATTACTATCAACTGAATACCAAACACAAGTATCTAAATCTTCGATTACCATGAAGAATCCCAATACTTGCAACACCTGGTTCTCTACTTTATTCTTTTACCTATAACTTCTCAAAACTTAGACTTTGTATTTCTACGAAACACATGTCTAAAACTTGAGAAGTCACAAGTAAACAGAATATAGTACGAGGACCAACCCCTCTGTCCTAACGGACACTGGACAACATACAATACTTCGTATAAATCCCCTGAGCTTAATAACTCAAATCTTGTGCGTCGTAGGTTGAAAACTGTACTTATGGTTAAAAAGAATTACACCGCTGTTGAATTCTCCTTACCTAACCATTAACTGATATAGGTAAATGTCATGGACATAATTTCAAAAAGTTATATCTCACTTTATAAAATAAATGTACAGATATATCAGTTTGAAATTGGTTCATAACAACGGATATTCAAAACCAAATATTTGCCGTCCGGTAAAAACCCAGGCGATTTCCTCAAATATCACCAATTACAATGAATTCCGATATAATGAAGATGATCACCTAATTCCTAATAACTTACTCCCACTCATCATCTGTAAAACCATACATGTCATGGACCGAAATGGCACGTGGCTGGCACTTGAATCATATGAAGTCTATACGACCCCATCTAATTCAAGTAAGCCAAAGCCCAGAAATCTAAACCATTTTAAATAAGAAGTGAAGGAAAACTTGTTTAAAGGAAGTGGTTTAAATAAAATAAATGGCATTAAACATTTAAAAGAAACATCATATTTTCCCGAAAATTTCGGCAGAGTCTCCTTTGTAAATAATGGCTCCAAACGGGTACAAACATGAATAATACACATAAAGGCATCCCCAAGCGGGAACTAGCTCTTCGCCAATTGGCGGTCACAACCACACAAGCAATATAGTATACAACGTCGAGGGGAGAGGATCAAAACTCAAAGGAAAACAATATCATCAAGAAAACCATAATAATACAACGCGCGACTCTAAGATCGAAAGAATAACAACTGGTTTTCTAAGTCTGAAATAACATACAAGTCTTGTTGATGGAGTTTACAAGATACAACTGAAATATAATAAAAGTACAATAGTGGTCACGACGCAAGTGAACCCACCTACCAAAACAATCACCCGGAATGGAAGTCGTGTGCCAGAAAGCCGCAATGAAACTTGTACGGCAAAAACCTGCAAGAACTGTGGCACAACGGGGGTGAGTTGCCAACTCGTGAGTAGTAAACATCACCGAGCAGAAATCGTATGTATGACTCAATCCTAGGTCATACGATCATAATATCCTCAAATAATAATATGGCCTGAAGCATAATAAAATGGTAAGGGTAAACATCTATGCATAAGTGTAATCCCATGTGCTCGTGTCAGTGCCTCAGGTAGCAATATATCATAAATATGTTGTATGAATGCCTGAAAACAGAATGCATCTAAATGTGGAAACTGTTTTCTTATCTCAGTGAGATTTCTGTATAAAATCGAGTATCATCGATGAAATCATGCAGAAAATCAGTGTCAATCATCGACACAAAATATAAATCTCAAATCTCGATATCTCAGGCTCCGACTATCCGGAATGGCCTATATCGTCAAATCTCAATATCTCAGGCTCCGGCTATCTGGACTGGCATGTATCATCAAATATCAATATCTAGGGCTTCGACTATCCGGACTGGCCCAAATCCTCAAATAAAAGACCACGTCGGTATCCTCCGGATATCCGGCGCGTCACAATAAAGTCACCGGTCAGTAGTGCTCCCCTGTCTGAGGCTCAACGCCATCATCTGCGACCTTCTCGCCCTGAGGCACCATACCGGGTCTACCATGCACCCTCAGACGGTTCCTCCTCCTCTTTGAATCGTGTGTATGATATCGCTCAAGAGCCAAGAAAACTCATGGTGGACATATCTTAAATCATATCAGTAGAAAATCGCACTTTTGTATCTTTAAAAATGATAATACGTTTTATAAATCCTTGTGGTTTCTCCAAATCCAGAAATCTCATGGAAATCTGAAATAACAATGTCAAGTGTAAATAACAGCGAATACCGGGCTCCGGCAATCCGGACTGGCCCATAATATTGCATGACAAATGAATATAAAATGCATGGATATCTACATAAAGAATGCAATATCTAAACTAGCACATGAAAGCAATAACATAGAGGAACTATCAGCTAGCAAGCTATGTCAATGAAATAATATTCTCTAAAGTGTATGTGACATAGCAATTACCGATAAAGATGTGTGTGAGCCGGCAAGAAAGTGTACGTGGAGCATACGCATCATCGGTAATGGTGCGAGTGTCCTAACAACATGTTTCATCATTTCTCATGAAAATATATATATATAGGCATGCAATGCAATGCAAACAGCAGAATAAATGGCAATGAAAAGTAAATGCAGCAATAATGAAATATACATTCCTATATACGAGTCATACAGTTTTTGATATCTGAAATCACATAAATCGTGGTGTTTAGAAAATAGCGCTACGGTGTTTTTATGAAAAAGTACATCCTTTGAAATATCCGTAGTATCCCTTGGCCTGTCTTTAAAATACTCACGATTCGTTCGTTTTGAAAATAAGTATGACTCGTGCTCAGTCTAAAATCTACTAAGTAACTACATGACTAAACTAACAGACTAGTCGAAAGGGTAAGGAAATCCACCTAACTCTGAGTCGATATATATATATATATATATATATATATAAATATATATAATAGTCGGTGATCTTGCCTCAATAGTATCGCAGATGATACAATATATATATCATATGACATCCTCGTGTCAAGAGTGCGGATCTATCATCATAATTATATCTCGTACGGTAAATCCCTCATACGGCATCCCAAATCAGCGTACGGGTCAATATCACATTTATCTCATTATTCAACTGGTATCCTTATCATCATATATCATGAGCTGGGTACTGATCTACGTCTAGTACATACTGATACCATCAATAATATATATGCGTGTGTCTGAAAACACATCGCCTAAAGATCCGCAAAAAAATCATGTCGTGTCTCAAAGTATGAACCAAATCACATCACCGATCTCATGGCATCATGCCCAATCACATCGACTAATCTCCAAGTACCATATTCTATCCTTATCATCCAAGTATATGTATACGTGTGTGTCTATATATATATATATATATATACATACACACAAACACACACACACACACATATTCCCATACCTATGTGTGTGTGTATATATATACACATATCCTCATATACGTATAAGAAATAAAATGTATGCGTGTATGTGTGCATGTATGCAAATCACTACTCTAGGGTTCGCGACTAAGAAACTAACTTAATGTTTTTTCCTACAAGTATGCTAAAACTATCCCAAAGTCACCTAGCATTTCTTACTAAGTATACACATCTCATAACACATAAGTATATATATATGCAAACATATATAATATCGTAACCGAAAGCGTGGAAAAAACCAAAACGGCACACGAAACGCGCATAGGTTAAAACCTATGACCCGCTTATGCAAAAGAACCAAATAATCTTCGACAGCGGCGTACAAACGCCGATTGATCGAGAAAAACCCAAACGTACCAATCGTGGTTTCACAACTTACTAAATATAATTTGAAATAAGTTGTAACTCATTAAAACCTCAAAATAAATCAAATCCATTTATTTCCGTAAACCTAGAAAGCATTCATTTACCGTTTTAGTATAAAACTTGATGTTTAAACAAATCTAGTGGCCACAATATTCACTAAATATCATAACTAGATCATAAAAACCATTACTATAATTTAATATCATCAATTTTCATTAATCCCAAAATTTTAGTTTGCAAAATTATCCAATTTTAACAATTTTCAAACTAACAATACACAAATCAACAACTAGACTATGTTTTGCATGATCTAAGGTGGCAAACTGCAAATTATGATTTTAATGATGTCATGAAAACCCTAACTAGATTTTAATCTCACATTTTTAATTAATTTCTAAAACCTAGTTTGTTACAAAAATTTAATTTGGAAATTTTAAATGTTACAGTTAGCACTAAGCAACAAGATTAAGTTTTGCATAGTATTAACATGCTAATCTACTCATTAGAACCATAATCTAATGCTAGAAACCCTAATTTGCATTCAAAACTCTTTCTTGAATTTTCAAATCTTGAAATTGGAACCAATTAATTAGCTAATTACATTAATTTAAATTAGTTTATCAATAATTAAACACTTGGGTTATGATTATACCTCCAAACCATGAGATCAAACATGGAACTTAATCTCCAAAAATCATCCTTTCTCCATGATTCATGTTAGCTAGGGCAAAGAAATAATGGGAAAATGTTGGATTTGGGATTTATGAGGTTTTTGTGTTAATTTTTGAAGAATTTTATGAAGGTTTTGAAGTGAAAATGAGGTCAAGAAATTGGGGGGCTGCTTGAGAGAGGGGCTCGGCTGAAATGGGGAGGGGGGGAGAGAGAGAGTGTGTTGTGTGGTGTTCATATCATAATATTGCAATTCATACACCCCACTTTTATGCATTTTATAAGTAAAAAAGTACTTTTGACGCTCGTTTGTTGCATGATACAGGATACAGGCTCTTGAGACAAATACAGTGAAAAAAGACGAAAGCTGATACAGAAAAGGGACTTTTGACAAACAAGTAGACGGATCCTAGTCGAAGAACAGTACAAGATCCAAAATGCCAAGTGAACGGTCAAAAGATACGAACAAGTTTTCACTGAAGATCTGGAGAAGACCCAGAAGCCCAACAGAGAAAAGAACTATGGAAATAGAAAGCCCAAATACCCAGTATGCATCCCAGGAATTTTGGTGAGCCAATCTCACCAAAGGGCCGCGGATCCGCGGCCCAAGCCAACCAATGCCGCGGATCCGCGGCCATCTAGTGCGCGTGTCGGCACCGACTTCTTGTGTCGGTGTGACGGTTCGGGTGTTGGGATTTTTAGAGGTCAAATAAGTAATTGCGCATGTGCGAGACTCTGAAACCCTAATTCTCCTGTTTACTTATAAATTGTAATCTCAAAATTGTAAAGCCCTATGCCTCTTTTCAATCAATAAAATTCAGACTTTCTGGGAGTTAATTTCAGATCTGTTCTTCTTGTTTGGAGGGAGCCATCGAATTAGTAAGTAATTTTATTTCTGTTCTTTTAATTAAAATGTTTTCTCATCCCCTAATGAGCGAGTAATCTCCTCGCTTGTTAGAGTTAGCCTTAGGGAAAGGGTTGAGAGATGAGATCTCTCACCCCTTTCAATGCCACCTTCACCTAATGAATTAGAACTCCATGCATACGCGCACAACCGCTCCCTGCGGTATCCTACCCCTCGAGGTAACGATGAACCGTAGTATAAAGGGCCGGTTGCGCGTGTTTTCCATGGGGGTTAGGGTAATTATCAACAAAGGAAAAATACAAATCTAGAGGAAGAAACATCTTCCTAAAAGATTTGGATCCACTTGATTAATAATTACCGTAACATCTAATAGATCTAAAAAAATAGGCATTGAAAGCGGTGAGGAAAAACGTTAATCTCCAAAACTTCCCCTAAGCCTAACCCTAGCAAGACTTTTAATTAGATTAATTAGATCCAGTTTTCATAGATTTTTATAAACCAACCAAAACGACACTTTGAATCAACTCGTTAAAACACATAAAAGGAATTTACCCGTCTCTGTGGATCGACCCGTACTCACCGGCTAGCTGCGAAGCGACGCCGTTCTTGATTGCGGTAAACTTATATTTTTGACACGAATCAAATGGCGCCGTTGCCGGGGATGGCGTAATTTTTCTTTTTTGTGAATTTTCGGGTTGATATAAATTTTAAAAATTATAAAAATCTGAAAATATAAAAAATATAAAAAAATTATGAACTTTGATCTGTTTGAAGGGTGTGTCTTTTTGAATCTTGCAGGAATAGCGAAGAATTGAGGATCTGAAAATTTTACAGAAGGCCGATCAGAAAAGTGCATATCAGAACAGAGGAGAAATATCACAACAGAGGGATAGAAATTTTCTGGAGCGACAATCCCACCAGACGACAGCGTTTCCGCCGCATCAGGGGCCCCACGACGCGGAACCGCCGCCGATCTGCCACGTCAGCACATCTTTTTTACATGGTTTGCTCTCTTTTCTTCCCCTCTGCAACCTCCATATCTCCACTGTAAAAATTTTCTGCAGGTTTTTTTGCGCTAAAAATATCTTCTACCCCCTTCTAAATAACAGATTTGCTGCAGGTTTCTTTGCGCCGCGCTAAAAATTGAATGCAAGTGAATTTTTGTTTTCCATAATTTAACCGGACTCTAAAGGGCTAATTGACCAAACTCAGATTCGGTGGGGATTTCATCACCCTTCCCAGGACCCCAGAATACACCTAAACCATTTTGCATCGACCACAATTAATTAAAAAAAGATTAGACTCAGACCTAAGGACATCAAGCTCAATAGGAAAAGGACTAGTATAGGCATCAGTCGTTTATCCTAACCGACTTTGCGGTGTCTAGGCTAGTGGTTATTAATTAGGCCCACTGTAGTGGTGGTTCCTTCCCACTTACCTGGCCGTATTTGTCCGTGAAGAGGCGGTTTGAGGTCCTATTTCTAGCCCTAGTTAGGAGCTGTCTAGCAGACCTAGGCAACCCTAGATCTAGGCCTGATTGTGCATGTATGGTTGATACATTTGTGTCACGAGTCCCATTTTCTAAAACCTTCTCGCAAAACTCTCCAATAAAAAAAATAAAGTAAAATCTTTTCAAAAACTTGCAACTTGCCGCTAAGAAAACTTGCACCTCACTTCCATCATTTCTCCTTCATTGACATTATCTTACCCCCACATTCTGTTTTTCTATTTTTTTTCTGACTACACTACCCCTTTTAGTGTATGTCATTTTGGACTAGGGATACTAACACCCGATTAGTCCGTGTTTCGTTGGTACCGACCAACGAACCCTTCGACGAGCCCTTCGTCGACATTCCGTCCATTTCTTTACCTCCATCTTCAAATTCTTCTTTCGAAGGTATGTCGGGATTCGACCCCAACGATACCTTACCTACGGGAATGATTCCACCTCCGTTAGGTACGAATAACCCGAATCTTCCGCCTGTTGTAGCGCCCGCACGAGTTGCGCTCCAGGATCTCTTCTACCCCGTCTGCACTTCTTTACCTACATATCTTTCACCCCCACCGGCGAATGGGGATAATTTTGAAATAAAACCACACTTCATCAATATGCTGCCTAGGTTTCATGGTTTGGAATCCGAAGATGCTTATATTTTCATTAATAAATTCCAAAACGTTTGCGCCATGATGAAGACAACCCAATTAAGTGATGACGCAATAAGGCTAAGGGTCATTCCTTTTACCTTATGTGACCTAGCCAAGAAGTGGCTATACAGCACCGCATCACATTCCATTAGAAATTGGGACGAGTTTGTAAGAGCTTTTCTAAAAAAATTCTATCCTCACCACAAAACTGCTAGAATCCGTAACGAGATTATACAATTTTCATAGCTTCCTTCCGAACCATTTTGGAAGTGCTTCGAGAGATTTAAAGACCTACTTGTTCAATGCCCTCATCATGGGATAGAAAGTTGGCAACTTTGCCAACATTATATGAGGGATTGAACGCAGCAACGAAGCAGTTGCTAGAAACAATATGTCAAGGTCATTTTCTCTCCAAGTCTAGAGACGAAGCTTGGCAGTTTCTTGAGAACCTAAGTGAGCAAACAATTCAGTGGGAGAGTACCAAGACCACATCATCTTCTTCAGTTGGTCAATCTAGGGCAGGCATACATCAAATAGATATGTCAATTGCTATGAAGGCCGAGATGGCCTCACTTATGAAAAAGCTAGAAGCCATTGAGACCAAAATCTCATCGTCTTCTCTGCCCCTACTCTACCCACACGAACTGTTTGTGCTTGTTGTTCTAATCCATCACATCTAACCGAAGAGTGTCCTTATAATGCACCTATTCAAGGACAGGACCAAGTCAATGCTGCATTTCAGCAACGACAAAGAAACGATCCGTACTCTTCGGCATACAATCAGGGTGGAGGAGTCACCCAAATCACAGTTCTAAGGTAATAACAATTTTCAAAGACCTCCTTCACAACAACAACAAGCACCTTTACAAAATCAAAACCAGCAACCTTTCCAACAACAACCTTATACAAATCAAACGAACAATTTGGTTCAACCAAATGATGATAAGGTTATCTCGCTCCAAAAAAGTCTAGATGCATTTCTTAAGCAAACTACAGAATCCGAAGCAAGATTTGAAAGTTATGTTCAATCTTTAATGAATAACAATGCCTCACACGATCAAAGTATCAAATCTATTGAGGCACAAATTGCACAATTAACTGCTGCGTTGAGCGAGAGAGAAAAGGGAAAGCTTCCATCTCAACCATTGCCCAATCCCGGTCACACACAAAACGCATATCACAATCACAATGTAAATGCGGTGACCACGTTGAGATCCGGAAGAGGAGTTGCAAAATAATGTGGGAACTAGTGATGACATCCCCGCCGGTGGTTCTTCTTCCCCTTTTTCATTTTCTTCACTTCCTTCTTCACCTTTTTCTTTAGAGCCTATTCTCCACCCTTCACACGGCTCTACTTCTTCTGACTCGAACGGACCCATTTCTCACAACACGAACACATCCACACTGGGATCCGTTCCTACTCCACATTCTACTCCACAGACTTTTGACTCAACAAAGTTTCAGAACGCTCCATTCCCAAACAGGTTGTGTCCTAATAAACCAAATACACAAGTAGAGAAGATTGTGGAGATATTTAAGCAGGTTAGCATAAATATACCTCTCTTGGATGCTATCCAACAAGTCCCTTCATACGCGAAAATCTTAAAGGGCTTATGCACCTCGAAGAGAAAGGCATCTCAAGTACCAAAAAAGTGCTAGTGGCTAGTGCAGTGAGCAATGCTATTAACCACCAGTCAGAACCTTACCCCAAAAACGAAAGGACCCCGGCTGTCCTACTATTTCAATCATAATTGGAGATAAGAAAATTAATCGAGCACTTTTAGATCTTGGGTCTAGTGTTAACCTGATTCCCTACTCCGTGTACGAACAACTAGGGGTTGGAGAGTTGAAACCCACTCGTTGCACTCTCCAAATGGCTGATCGATCAATCACCCATCCAAGGGGTCAACTAGAGGATGTGTTGATCAAAGTCGGGGAATTCATATTCCCCGTTGATTTTATCGTTATGGATACACAACCTGTTGCTAACCCAAGAAACCAAATTCCGGTGATTCTTGGTCGACCATTTTTGGCCACTTCCAATGCCGTAATAAATTGTCGCAATGGCTCCATGACTCTATCCTTCGGAAAGAGGTCTAGTGAGTTCATTATTTATAAGATGGGAAGTCTGCCCCCCGTGCCTAAAACTAGTACACGAGAAATTTGCTCTATTCACCAAATCACGTAGGAGGACTGCGAGCTTGAAAGATTTCTATTTGATGAAAACAGTTTTGACGCTACTAGTGTGTCCCTTCCTTGAGCCTACCACCGTTGACACAACCGACACTGATTATGAATGTTTCACTTTTTCGGATGACGACGACTCACAGCCCGAATATGAGTCATTTGAATTTTTGGATGAGTCAGTCGAGCCATCCGAATCGGTTGTTTGCAGTGATTTCGAACCTGTGTTGGAGTCCTTTGAGTTCGAGGTAGATTCCGCAATGATTCTTTCGCCTCCGAAACTCGAACTCACGCCCTTGCCATCTCACCTTAGATATGCTTACATAGGTGAGAATGAGACCCTTCCCATTATCATATCGGCTTCTCTAGCCCTCGAGCAAGAGAACGCCCTCTTAATGGTCTTACAAGATAGGCGGCAAGCTTTCGGTTGGACCATGGCGGACATCGAGAAGATAAGTTTCTTCATAATTGAATATCATACAAAATTGATGGATGATGCCAAGTCACTAAAGGACACACAGGAACATCTTGGGGGTATTGTGGTGAGTCAACCTCCTCCTTTAGAAGTTGAAATACCCCCATTTCTTTAATAAGCTACGAGAATGCCAACACTCCACTGATTGCTGATCATTTACATTCTCGTGTTGATGCATCACCACCTCATGTATATTCGTTTCCACACCTTCCATACCACCACTTCTATCTTCCCCAATTCTTTTTGGACCGCCACAACTTATTCTTCCACCAACCAATTCTCTTTACTGATAATTTTTCAAATGGTTGGTGTTGACGTTTGGTCGATGCAAAGTTTGGCAGTATGTCTACAATAGTTTAAATGAAGTTTGGGGGAGAGCCTTTTTGTATATATTTTTGTTTTTTTCTTAACAATAAAAAAAATTATAAATAAATAAACAGGGAAGTGCCGGTATTTTGACCCTCTTGGTTTAGCATGACAGTGAGGACACTGTCAAGTTCAAGTTTGGGGGTATGCTCGGTACGTTTTCTTCCTTCGCATTCATTTGTACATATTTTTGCATTTGCATACTTATTTGAAAAACCCATAAAAAATTGAAAATTTTCAAAAAATTATAAAAATCAATGTATTCAATTTGGTCTAATTGATTTAAGTTTGACAAATGGTTAATTGGCTAGGAACAACTAGATATTAGACTTAGTAAGTTAAAAACCCTAAAGACAACCTTCCTTAAAGTTTAACGGTAGAATGTATATGCCTTGTAGTTTATTTAGAAATAGGCAAATTTTGGGTTCACTTCTTGGGCTAAGTCGAAACAAGGGAAGAGTATTGATGTTCTCATTGGAGTATAAGTTTGAAAATAGTTCCTAGCTTAAGTCTAGATTCTGAAAACGTATACCCTACAATTTGCACAATCACGCACCTTGAAACTTGGAATAGTAGAAGAGACCTTGAAATGCTCTTGTCTAAAGTCCTTAGTATGATGAAAATAAAAAAATATATAAGTGTGAATAAAGAATAAAAAAATGGACACTGGTTTTTGTGATTTACTAAAGGCTGCAAAAATAGAAAAAATATTTAGCGAGGGTGCTTCATCACCTAGTTCCTTAGACCAACTGGTTTGGGAGTCACTACTAAAGCCTTGGATGTTGCAAAAGTAGGAAGTACGCTTTAAAGTGCTAACGCATCTTGTAATCGGTTGTTGGTACCTCAAGAAGTATTAACGGTCGCATGAAGGATGTGTAAGCGAAATTCAATTAAAAGTTTACTAATTAATAAGAGCTTTGGACAACGGACAAGGGCATGATTGCTTGATTTGAATCTCCAAGTGTAGGGGTGATCTATACACACACGTAGGGGTATGTGATTGGAATTTAGATAGAGAAGAAATGAAGAATAGAACTTGTATCTTTAATAGAGTTGATAGAAATTGATAAGTGGAGATGGAGCCCTAGAAGGAAAACTTAGGAAATGCCGAAAGCTAAGTAAGTCTATAGGATATATATAATCTTAAGTTAAATGATGAGTAAGTGTGAAGAATGTGGGTGGATAATTTACAAGTATAAGATAATAGAATTCCGTGTTGGAAAACCTAATTGGAGAACAAAAGTCAATGGGCCGAGTTGATAGGATTTTGTGGGTGTAATCCGCTGAAAACCCCTCAGAAGACAACGACTCCTCCTACTAGGGACACCTAGAGGTTTAACAGCTTGTTTCACGTGCTCAGTACAATCGCGTTTCCCTGCGAAAGTGTGGTTAGGATTTTAGTGAATAAAAAAATAAGTTTGCTCGAGGATGAGCAAAAGATAAGTTTGGGGGTATTTGTTCATATCATAATATTGCAATTCATACACCCCACTTTTATGCATTTTATAAGTAAACAGGTACTTTTGACGCTCGTTTGTTGCATGATACAGGATACAGGCTCTTGAGACAAATACAGTGAAAAAAGACGAAAGCTGATACAGAAAAGGTACTTTTGACAAACAAGTAGACGGATCCTAGTCGAAGAACAGTACAAGATCCAAAATGCCAAGTGAACGGTCAAAAGATACGAACAAGTTTCACTGAAGATCTGGAGAAGACCCAGAAGCCCAACAGAGAAAAGAACTATGGAAATAGAAAGCCCAAATACCCAGTATGCATCCCAGGAATTTTGGTGAGCCAATCTCACCAAAGGGCCGCGGATCCGCGGCCCAAGCTGTCACGACCCGCAGGGTACGGACGTGACTGGCACTTAAGTTTACGAAGCGTCTCAAGGCGTCCGTAAAATAAGTAAGCCAAAGCCCAGACCAAAACCAAATAAGCAGAAGAGTGAAGAAAACCCAATCAATTGAAAGCGATTTTATCAAATAAGTCATATAAAACATTTTTTTAAAAACAATATCAATTTTTCCGAAAATTTCGGCAGAGTCTCCTTTGTAAATACTGGCCCCCAAAATGGGTACAACAAAAATATATATGAATCCAACAAAATAGGGCATCCCCAAGCGGGAGCTAGCTCTTCGCCACAAGGCGGTCACAAATCCCACGGAATATAAAATGACAACAAGAAAAATAATCATAATGAAGCATAGAAAAACAGCATGTCGACTCAAGTGAGCTCGACCCCCAAAATACAGCATAAAAGTCTACAAATCTCACAGTCTCATCTCTAGGTCAATATACAATAATGCTGGTAGATACAGTAGATGGAGTACTCTAGATACAAAGAATATACAAGGTGGTGCAAAAATAATAATATAACCCACCTAAGAGCAAAACCCTCGGGTCCAGGCAAAAGAAGCAAGTGCGCCCGCAGCTACTGTACAGATGGAGCGGACCAGAAAAAGGTTGTGGCACAACGGGGGTGAGTTGCCAACTCGTGAGTAATAAATAACATCTACACAGGCTATCGAAAGCATGCACACAAGTATCCTAGCATCTAAAATACAGGTAAGGCAGGACATAATAGCAGGTAGGTATGCAATATGAATATGCTAGCAGGTATGAATGCAATGCGAATCAACTCATGATCTGAATGTGTAATTATAAAAGTCATGTTTTTCCTTTAGAAATTTCTTTTGAAATACCAGCATAATACCACTAGAATCAACAAGAACCTGTGTCCAGCAACGACACCTCAAAACTATCACAAATCTCATATATCCATGTCATAGTATCTCTGGCCTCAGCCATCTGGCTGACCCAGCTCAATATCAAAATCTCATCATCTCGTGGCCACGGTCGGTATCCTCTGGATATCCGCCGTTCCAAACAGTCACCGGTAGGTAATCCGTCCCCTGCCAGGCTCAACGTCAACACCACATTCATCTTGCCCCGGGGTACCATACCGGGCCCACCATGTACCCGTGACGGTTCCTCCACTCCTCGACACGGATCTCCAAAACCACAGCAAACTCATGGTGGACGACACTTACATCACTAGAAAACTGCAATTTACATATTTTAAAAATATAATAAGTTTAGAAATTTTGCGGCTTTCCCCCGAAATCCAGAAATCTCATAAAATCTCAAGAAATCCTCATAAGTGCATATGTCAATGATAATGAATGCATATGGTATCAATAATCAAGTTGCGATGTGTGATTAATAGATTAGACATGAACAAATAATATGATGAAGCACATGCACATGAATAGCAATCCTACGATTTCATTTTAAGGAATTAAAGGCAATAACACAAGTTTAAGTATCATTTATAGTAAAAGGTTTCAATTTAAAGGTTATCTAGTGTGGTGGCATGGCAATTACCAGGGGGTGTGTGTAAGCATGAATAGTGCTCGTGCTGCATATAAAAACCCTGGCAATGGTGCAGGTGTCCTATAAAAAAATGGGTTCGCATATGTATGTCAATATAGGGCATGAATGCAGCAAATAATCATATAAGTATTACACCCCTAATTACTAACATCACTAAGAATCTTTTAAGTTACTAAAACTATCCGGCGACTTGCGCCATCCAACGATAGTCCCCCGTAGATGTTACATCTACTCACAGAAATCCTCAGCTAGCTACGTCCGATCATCGCTTCCCCTTTTCGTGCCGCATCCGAAGCCTCCGCGACCGAACCTGGAATTTACATCAATACCAAACATAAAGTTATATATCAAGACTGACGCAAAACCCAAACGAAAATACTAATGTTCACTAGCTAGGTACAACGTGCACAAGGTGCGCGGAACATACGCGAAAATCGCAAAAACTGCCAAAAATCGCCGATTTGGTCGCCCGGCAAAACTAAAACCCGATAACTCAAAAATCCGCACTCGCGCATCCTAAATGTCATAGGATACGCCAACAATATCATTAAGATATCGCAATTAATTCGCCACAATAATATAATAAAAACCTAGTAAGCTAGAAGTTTGCAAATTTGGTGCAAAAATCGACAATTAGCGACAAAATTAACACAATCCAACACAACAATCCAAACTAACCCACTAGCTAGCCATTACACTAATTTTAAACCATTAGCAATGCTTAAAAACCTAATTTCCATAAACAAAACCTTTCTTGAATTTTGGTAATTAGCAAACTTAAACCAAACTATACATGAAAAACCTTAATTTAACACTAGATTTTAGCCCAATTAGCAAGTTAACCACATAGATTAAGCTAACAAAATAACTAGATAACAAAATAGCTTAATTAATCTCTTAATGGTGTTCTAAACCCGAAATTAATTTCAAACCACAAACTTTACAAAAAAACTAGTATGCAAATAGCACTAAAATTAACACTAAAACAACTAAATTAAAGGAATTAACCAAATGAATTTAATTAGGAAGAATTTATACCTCAACTAGAGATCTAGCAAGAACAATTTTCCTCCAAAGATGCCACCTTTCTCCTTGATTTGAACCAAATTAGGTTGGAGAAGAGATGGAATATAGTTTTGTGTTGAATTTGTGAAGGAAATTGTGGATTTTGTTGAAATTTTGAGATGAAAATGAAGCAAAAGAGAAGAAGAAATGGGGAAAATATTTGGGCTGTTGGTGCAGGATTTCTGAGCTGAGGAGGGAGTGGGGAAGTGGTGTGGGGTGTGGGAAAGTCATGGTCAACCCACACCAAATAAGTAAAGACCCATACCTAATAAAAAAATCCAAAATCCTTAAAAAAAAACACCTCTTTTCTACACAAAAATGAAGTCAAAGAGGCAAGCACTTTTTTTTTCTTGGGTTTCAGGAAATGGGCCGGCCTAGGGCTGAGGGAAGAGAGGGAGGGGTTTTACAAAACAAATTTTATGCAAAAAGACCCCCTACAAGTCAAAAATTGCAAGTTTTAGCTTAAAATTCAATAAATTCGTTTCCTATAATAAAAATTTGTTAAAAGCCAAAATAAAATACTAAAAATTTATGTTACAACTAGATTTTAATTAACATAATTTTAAAGATTAAAATTAGCCCGGAAAAATTTGTATTTATCACTAATTTAATGTATTTTCTTACCGGCTTAAAATAATATTAAAAAATTGAAAAATCAGGGAAAATTTTTAAACGACAAGAATTTCATAAGTAACTCATTAGCTACTAAAAACAAGCAATTACCTATCCATTTTAGGTATAATTAGTCCTAAACTGCAAAATAACAAAAAGGACGGTTTTCGGAAAAATACCGAATTTTCACCGATTTTCAGGAAAACACCAAAATGACTTTTCAAGGCGTTACAATCTTCCCCCTTAAAGAAATTCGGTCCCCGAATTTAAAAAAATAACTACGCGTACCTTCAAAGAGATGGGGATATTTCTTCCTCATCTCGCCCTCGGTCTCCCAGGTAACCTCCTCGCTGCTCGGGCTACGCCAAAGGACCTTGACAGTTGGTATAATCTTCGACCTCAACTTCTTCACCTGCCGATCCAGGATGGCCACCGGCTGCTCTGCAAAAGAAAGGTCGCGCTCTAGCTGGACTGTCGGGTGCTGAATCGCATGCGAAGGGTCGTGAAGGTACTTGCGGAGCATCGAACATGGAAGACGGGGTGAACATCGGGAAAGCTGGGTGGAAGGGCCAAACGATATGCAACAGCGCCGACACGCTCGAGGATCTCGAAGGGACCTACGAATCTAGGGCTAAGCTTCCCTTTTCGCCCAAAACGCATCATGCCCTTCATCGGAGAGACTTTCAGAAAAACATGATCGCCAACTGCGAACTCTAATCTGCGACGGCGCCTGTCTGCATAGGATTTCTGTCTGCTCTGAGCTGCCCTCATCCGGTCTCGAATCAACTTTATCTTCGCTGTCATCTCCTCAACAAGCCGCGGCCCCAAAATGCTGCTCTCGCTGAGCTCTGTCCAACAGACGGGCGATCTGCATCTCCTCCCATACAATGCCTCGAAAGGTGCCATCTGAATAGTATCCTGGAAGCTGTTGTTGTAGAAGAACTCCACTAGAGGTAAATGACGATCCCAGCTACCACCAAAGTCTAAAATTCACGCTCGGAGCATGTCCTCAAGAGTCTGAATGGTCCGCTCTGACTGTCCGTCGGTCTGCGGATGAAACGCTGTGCTGAAGCTCAAACGAGTGCCCAAAGCCTCCTGAAGTCTCTGCCAAAGTCGGCTGGTGAACTGGGTGCCTCGATCTGACACGATACAAGTCGGTACGCCATGTAAGTCGCACGATCTCGTCAATGTAGAGCTGAGCATACTGAGCAAAGCTGAAAGTGGTCTTCACTGGTAGGAAGTGAGCCGCTTTCGTCAATCGATCTACGATCACCCAGATGGAGTCATACCCTCGACTGGTCCTAGGTAGACCCACAACGAAATCCATCGAAATCTGCTCCCATTTCCACTCTGGAATGTGTAACGGCTGTAGCTCTCCTGCGGGCCTCTGGTGCTCGGCCTTGACTTGCTGACAAGTCAGGAATCTCGAAACGAACTCCGCAATGTCCCTCTTCATCCCGTCCCACCAGTAGGTCTCTCTCATATCATGGTACATCTTGGTGGAACCGGGGTGGACACTATACACTGATCGGTGTGCCTCCTCAAGAATGTCGCGCCGCAATCCATCAGCATCTGGTACGCACAGTCTAGATCCATATCGTAAAATCCCCTGATCGTCAATCACGAACTCGGAAAATCTGCCCTGTCCCATCTGTGCCATGATCTCTGAGCAACGGTCGTCACTGCGCTGTGCCTCATATATACGGTCAAGCAACTGTGGGCGTGCACGAACATGCGCGAGCTGTCCCCCTGTCTGAGTGAACTCGAACTCAACTCGGCTGTCGCATAACATCAGCCAATCTGCTGATGACTGCCTCTGCACTGCGCGCAAAAAGGATAGACTACCCCCGGGCCTCCTACTCAACGCATCTGCCACCACATTCGCCTTGCCTGGGTGATATAAGATCTCACAGTCGTAGTCTTTCACCAACTCCATCCAACGACGCTGTCTGAGGTTCAGGTCTCGCTGCTGAAATATGTACTTTAAGCTCTTGTGATCGGTGAATATCTGACACGACTCGCTGCAGCCATCTCCAAATCATGAGCGGGGTAGTTCTGTTCATGCTTCTTCAACTGCCGAGAAGCATAAGCGATCACCCGGCCATGCTGCATCAATACGCATCCTAATCCCACTCGCGAAGCATCACAGTAGACCACGAATCCGCCTGATCCCGAAGGCAAAGATAATACCGGCGCCGTAGTCAAACAAGTCCGTAGCTGCTGAAAACTGCGCTCGCACTCCTCTGTCCAAACGAAAGGAACTCCCTTCCGGGTCAAACCGGTCAAAGGTGCAGCTATACGGGAGAAGTCCTGAACAAAACGCCTGTAGTAGCCCGCCAGGCCTAGAAAACTACGGATCTCAGTAACCGATGTAGGTCGGGGCCACTGCTGAACAGCCTCAATCTTCTTCGGGTCCACACATATGCCGTCTCTCGTAACCACGTGACCCAAGAATCCGACGCTGTCCAACCAGAATGCACACTAGGAGAACTTTGCAAATAGCTGGTGCTCCCTCAGAGTTTGTAACGTAATCTGCAAGTGCTGCTCGTGCTCCTCTCTGCTCCGGGAGTACACCAAGATATCGTCGATAAACACGATGATGAACAAGTCAAGATACGGCCTGAATGTACGGTTCATCAAATCCATGAATGCTGCTGGGGCGTTGGTGAGTCCGAACGACATCACCAAAAACTCGTAGTGGCCGTAGCGCGTGCGGAAAGCTGTCCTCGGTATATCCTCCTATCGAACTCGCAGCTGATGGTATCCTGATCGCAAGTCGATCCTCGAAAAATATCCCGCACCCTGAAGCTGGTCGAACAAATCATCAATGCGTGTCAATGGATATCTGTTCCGAACGGTAACCTTGTTCAGCTGGCGGTAGTCGATGCATAAGCGCAAACTTCCATCCTTCTTCTTGACAAACAGGACCGGAGCACCCCACGGAGAAACACTAGGTCGAATAAGCCCCTTATCTAACAAATCCTGCAACTGATCCTTCAGCTCTCGAAGCTCTGCCGGGGCCATCCGATAAGGCGGTATAGAAATAGGCCCCGAGCCGGGAATCAAATCAATGCAGAACTCAACGTCGCGCCCAGGTGGTAGCCCAGGTAGCTCATCAGGAAAACATCAGGGAACTCACAAACTATCGGGACCCGGTCAAACGGAACCTCTGCAGCTCGAGTATCACAAACATACGCTAAGAATCCCTGACATCCCTTCCGCAAGAGCTGACCAGCGCGAAGAGACGAAATCAAGCTGGGAAGGGTGACGCTGCGGTCTTCCTGAATAACAAGGACTGGCTCTCCCGGAAAGCTAAATATGATTGCCTTCTCACGGCAGTCCACCGAAGCATAACAAGTGGCTAGCCAATCCATGCCCAGAAGCACATCAAAGTCCAACATATCGAGGAGAATCAAATCAACCGATGAATCCCTCTCCCGATACGAACGGAACACAATCGAAAAACAAAACGAGCGACAAACGACTCGCCTACCGGAGTACTAACAATAAGCGGATGACCTAACGACGACGACTCACGGCCCAACATCGGTGCAAAGTGTGTAGAGACGTACGAATGTGTGGAACCTGGGTCAAATAACACCCGTGCGTCGAAAGAACAAACTGGCAAGGTACCTGTCACAACGACATTGGATGCCTGCGCATCCTGCGGTGTCAAAGCAAATACTCGGGCCTGTCCTCCACCGATAGCGGGCTGACCTCGACTCGGCCTCTGCCTCCTCGTCCTCTCTGAATAGGACCGCCATGTCCACGGCCTCTGGGTGCACCTAGCTGGCGTGGAGCATCGCCTGGGGTAAGAAGTAGGGCTCTCTGAGGAGGGGGTGGTGATGGTGGTAGGGTCACATGCGGAACTGTCGCTGCTCCCTGTCGTCTCGCCGGACAGTCTCTGACAAGATGGTGCAGACTCCCGCACCCAAAACACCCTGGCGACGGTTGCTGCCCCTGTGGATAAGAACCATATAACTGTCCCCGTCTAAATCCTCTGCCAGGCCTATCTCTCGGAAAGAATCTGGCGCGCTGCCTCTGAGACGGTACATCGGTGTGATCCTCTTCGGCCCAGAAATGGCCGAAGTCTGTGATATGCGTGCCTCCACCCGCAATGCCGTATCCATAGCAGCTGAATAAGTGTCGTAGTGCTGGGCGCCAATGGCAAGATATAGCTGGGCATCAAGTCCCTGTACAAACCTCTTCACCATCTTCTCTTCGGTATCCACCAAATACTGAGCATATCGGGATAACTGTGTAAACTGGATGTCATACTCAGACACCGTCATCCCAGGTGTCTTGACTAAGGCCTCGAAGCTACGAGCTCTGGCGTCACGAACGCTCTTTGGAAGGAAACGGGCTAGAAAGACCGCTGTAAACTCGGCCCACGTCATAGGCGGTAGACCTGAAGCTCGACCTCTCAAGACTGACTCTCACCATGTCTGCGCGAGACCCTCTAGTCGGAAACTCGCAAGCTCTAGCCATCGATCATCCGAACATCTTAGCGAATGGCAGATCCTGGCTAAACTATCAAGGAACGTCTGTGGGTCCTCCGCTGCCTCGGTGCCGGTGAATACTGGAGGTCTCAGCCTCATGAAATCCTGTAGTGAAACCGGAATGGCCATGGTGGTAGTAGTAGGAGCAGGTATCATGGTCGTCTGTGATGTAGTAGGTACGTCATCCGACCTCGGTGTACGACTGGCTGCAACTAGGGATCCTACCATCTGACGTAGCTCCTGCATGCCTCCCATCATCTGTCGCAACTCCTCCATACCAGTCTCGAGCCTATCCATACGGCCTGGGGAAGGTGGATCGGTCTGTCCCTGCGGCGTAGGCATACCACCCTGCTCAGTCCTAGTCTCGGACGAGCCAGCTCGAATCTCCTCTCGGGCGGCAGCCCTCTGTGCCCTCGTAGCCTTCGGCGGCATAGTGGCTATTACAGGAAAAATGATAGTAAGAACAGTGCAATAGGATCATAGGATACACGGAATTGAAGAAGGAATTTTCAAGCAAGTATATCCTAAAGTCACATAGGCGGAGTACCGTATCGTAAGTATGCCGCGGACATACGAACGCTACGTTACCCTGCTTAAGTCACTTACTCCATCTACCAAGGGTCATCCTACACTCAAAAAGGTAAAACTTATCGCTCTGATACCAACTTTGTCACGACCCGCAGGGTACGGACGTGACTGGCACTTAAGTTTACGAAGCGTCTCAAGGCGTCCGTAAAATAAGTAAGCCAAAGCCCAGAACCAAAACCAAATAAGCAGAAGATGAAGAAAACCCAATCAATTGAAAGCGAGTTTATCAAATAAGTCATATAAAACCTTTTTTTAAAAACAATATCAATTTTTCCGAAAATTTCGGCAGAGTCTCCTTTGTAAATACTGGCCCCCAAAATGGGTACAACAAAAATATATATGAATCCAACAAAATAGGGCATCCCCAAGCGGGAGCTAGCTCTTCGCCACAAGGCGGTCACAAATCCCATGCAATATAAAATGACAACAAGAAAAATAATCATAATGAAGCATAAGAAAAACAGCATGTCGACTCAAGTGAGCTCGACCCCAAAATACAGCATAAAAGTCTACAAATCTCACAGTCTCATCTCTAGGTCAATATACAATAATGCTGGTAGATACAGTAGATGGAGTACTCTAGATACAAAGAATATACAAGGTGGTGCAAAAATAATAATATAACCCACCTAAGAGCAAAACCTCGGGTCCAGGCAAAAGAAGCAAGTGCGCCCGCAGCTACTGTACGGACGGAGCGGACCAGAAAAAGGCTGTGGCACAACGGGGGTGAGTTGCCAACTCGTGAGTAATAAATAACATCTACACAGGCTATCGAAAGCATGCACACAAGTATCCTAGCATCTAAAATACAGGTAAGGCAGGACATAATAGCAGGTAGGTATGCAATATGAATATGCTAGCAGGTATGAATGCAATGCGAATCAACGCATGATCTGAATGTGTAATTATAAAAGTCATGTTTTTCCTTTAGAAATCTCTTTTGAAATACCAGCATAAGACCACTAGAATCAACAAGAACCTGTGTCCAGCAACGACACCTCAAAACTATCACAAATCTCATATATCCATGTCATAGTATCTCTGGCCTCAGCCATCCGGGTGACCTAGCTCAATATCAAAATCTCATCATCTCGCGGCCACGGTCGGTATCCTCTGGATATCCGCCGTTCCAAACAGTCACCGGTAGGTAATCCGTCCCCTGCCAGGCTCAACGTCAACACCACATTCATCTTGCCCCGGGGTACCATACCGGGCCCACCATGTACCCGTGACGGTTCCTCCACTCCTCGACACGGATCTCCAAAACCACAGCAAACTCATGGTGGACGACACTTACATCACTAGAAAACCGCAATTTACATATTTTAAAAATATAATAAGTTTAGAAATTTTGCGGCTTTCCCCCGAAATCCAGAAATCTCATAAAATCTCAAGAAATCCTCATAAGTGCATATGTCAATGATAATGAATGCATATGGTATCAATAATCAAGTTGCGATGTGTGATTAATAGATTAGGCATGAACAAATAATATGATAAAGCACATGCACTTGAATAGCAATCCTACGATTTCATTTTAAGGAATTAAAGGCAATAACACAAGTTTAAGTATCATTTATAGTAAAAGGTTTCAATTTAAAGGTTATCTAGTGTGGTGGCATGGCAATTACCAGGACGTGTGTGTAAGCATGAATAGTGCTCGTGCTGCATATAAAAACCCTGGCAATGGTGCAGGTGTCCTATAAAAAAATGGGTTCGCATATGTATGTCAATATAGGGCATGAATGCAGCAAATAATCATATAAGTATTACACCCCTAATTACTAACATCACTAAGAATCTTTTAAGTTACTAAAACTATCGGGCGACTTGCGCCATCCAACGATAGTCCCCCGTAGATGTTACATCTACTCACAGAAATCCTCAGCTAGCTACGTCCGATCACCGCTTCCCCTTTTCGTGCCGCATCCGAAGCCTCCGCGACCGAACCTGGAATTTACATCAATAACAAACATAAAGTTATATATCAAGACTGACGCAAAACCCAAATGAAAATACTAATGTTCACTAGCTAGGTACAACGTGCACAAGGTGCGCGGAACATACGCGAAAATCGCAAAAACTGCCAAAAATCGCCGATTTGGTCGCCCGGCAAAACTAAAACCCGATAACTCAAAAATCCGCACTCGCGCATCCTAAATGTCATAGGATACGCCAACAATATCATCAAGATATCGCAATTAATTCGCCACAATAATATAATAAAAACCTAGTAAGCTAGAAGTTTGCAAATTTGGTGCAAATATCGACAATTAGCGACAAAATTAACACAATCCAACACAACAATCCAAACTAACCCACTAGCTAGCCATTACACTAATTTTAAACCATTAGCAATGCTTAAAAACCTAATTTCCATAAACAAAACCTTTCTTGAATTTTGGTAATTAGCAAACTTAAACCAAACTATACATGAAAAACCTTAATTTAACACTAGATTTTAGTCCAATTAGCAAGTTAACCACTTAGATTAAGCTAACAAAATAACTAGATAACAAAATAGCTTAATTAATCTCTTAATGGTGTTCTAAACCCGAAATTAATTTCAAACCACAAACTTTACAAAAAAACTAGTATGCAAATAGCACTAAAATTAACACTAAAACAACTAAATTAAAGGAATTAACCAAATGAATTTAATTAGGAAGAATTTATACCTCAACTAGAGATCTAGCAAGAACAATTTGCCTCCAAAGATGCCACCTTTCTCCTTGATTTGAACCAAATTAGGTTGGAGAAGAGATGGAATATGGTTTTGTGTTGAATTTGTGAAGGAAATTGTGGATTTTGTTGAATTTTTGAGATGAAAATGAAGCAAAAGAGAAGAAAAATGGGGAAAATATTTGGGCTGTTGGTGCAGGATTTCTGAGCTGAGAAGGGAGTGGGGAAGTGGTGTGGGGTGTGGGAAAGTCATAAAAAAAACACCTCTTTTCTACACAAAAATGAAGTCAAAGAGGCAAGCACTTTTTTTTTCTTGGGTTGCAGGAAATGGGCCGGCCTAGGGCTGAGGGAAGAGAGGGAGGGGTTTTACAAAAGAAATTTTATGCAAAAAGACCCCCTACAAGTCAAAAATTGCAAGCTTTAGCTTAAAATTCAATAAATTCGTTTCCTATAATAAAAATTTGTTAAAAGCCAAAATAAAATACTAAAAATTTATGTTACAACTAGATTTTAATTAACATAATTTTAAAGATTGAAATTAGCCCGGAAAAATTTGTATTTATCGCTAATTTAATGTATTTTCTTACCGGCTTAAAATAATATTAAAAAATTGAAAAAATAGGGAAAATTTTTAAACGACCAGAATTTCATAAGTAACTCATTAGCTACTAAAAACAAGCAATTACCTATCCATTTTAGGTATAATTAGTCCTAAACTGCAAAATAACAAAAAGGACGGTTTTCGGAAAAATACCGAATTTTCACCGATTTTCAGGAAAACACTAGTACGACTTTTCAAGGCGTTACACAAGCCAACCAATGCCGCGGATCCACGGACATCTAGTGCGCGTGTCGGCACCGACTTCTTGTGTCGGTGCGACGGTTCGGGTGTTAGGATTTTTAGAGGTCAAATCAGAAATTGCGCATGTGCGAGACTCTGAAACCCTAATTCTCCTGTTTACTTATAAATTGTAATCTCAAAATTGTAAAACCCTATGCCTCTTTTCAATCAATAAAATTAAGACTTTCTGGGAGTTATTTTCAGATCTGTTCTTCTTGTTTGGAGGGAGCCATCGAATTAGTAAGTAATTTTATTTCTGTTCTTTTAATTAAAATGTTTTCTCATCCCCTAATGAGCGAGTAATCTCCTCGCTTGTTAGGGTTGGCCTTAGGGAAAGGGTTGAGAGATGAGATCTCTCACCCCTTTCAATGCCACCTTCATCTAATGAATTAGAACTCCATGCATACGCGCACAACCGCTCCCTGCGGCATCCTACCCCTCGAGGTAACGATGAACCGTAGTATAAAGGGCCAGTTGCGCGTGTTTTCCATGGGGGTTAGGGTAATTATCAACAAAGGAAGGATACAAATCTAGAGGAAGAAATATCTTCCCAAAAGATTTGGATCCACTTGATTGATAATTACCGTAACATCTAATAGATCTAAAAAAGTAGGCATTGAAAGCGGTGAGGAAAAACGTTAATCTCCAAAACTTCCCCTAAGCCTAACCCTAGCAAGTCTTTTAATTAGATTAATTAGATCCAGTTTTCATAGATTTTTATAAACCAACCAAACCGACACTTTGAATCAACTCGTTAAAACACATAAAAAGAATTTACCCGTCTCTGTTGATCGACCCGTACTTACCGGCTAGCTGCGAAGCGACGCCGTTCTTGATTGCGGTAAACTTATATTTTTGACACGAATCATGTGGGTGTATTTGGAATTGTCAAAGTCAACCAAACCCATACCTTATAATTAAACCCCAAGCTTTCTTCTCCTTTCTTTTCTTTTCATTTGTGAGGATAAGATGTGGGGCAAATGGGGATTGGGGGCAGCCCAAGTTCGGCCAGATTTTGGTGTGTGTGTATGGGTGTGTGTGTGGAATTCCAAGTCAAAAACAACCCCATATCACAAGTAATTAAACACCATACTACTATGTTTAATATTTTCTTTATAATTTTCTTTCTATTCCAACTCTTTCTTAAATTTTCTAGAACTCTCATAATAATTCCATTTCATTTCAAACACAACATGTTACATTATAGTTTAACGTGTCATGATGTACAAAATTTGTATTAACCTATTCCAATTTTTAATTATCACTAATTCAATGTATTAGTGAAGGCTTAAAATAATATTAAAAATAATTAATTTCGGAAAATATTTTAGCGAACTAAAAATTTACAGGTGACCCATTAAATACCAAATACTAGCAATTACATAGCTAAAATAGGTATATTTAATTTTATGTTGAAAGATATTTATATCTTGGTTTTTACGGAAAACACCGGTTATTTTACCGAAAATCGGAAATTTCACCTAAATGATTTTCAAAACGTTACAATACAGATGTGAGAATCAGACCTGGTAAATACATACCCTGGAGTAAGTATCTAATTGGGAAATCAGTTTTCAATTAACAACGCATAGTGAAACTAAAATATGGATATGTTTCGAAGGGGTATCCGAGTATTCCTAGTAGTGCCTCTTCCATTATCAGATTCATGACTGTAGCCGTATATTTCGTTGCCATCTCTCCAAATCCCTTTATTTGTCTTTACTCGTTACCTTCTGTACACCATCGTTAGGCTAAATGGTTTTCTTCCTTTCCTACCGTTCGGCACCAGCCTATGGTTTGGAAGAAGACTATCCAATAAGCATAACAGGTGTACTTTCCTAATCCTAGGAGTACTCACAACCTGAGAGAAGGTGATGATAAAAGACAGCTGAATAAAACTTATTCCTATTTCTCCTAAACCAGAATCCATCCCCGAACTGGAACAAGTTCCTTTGAGCTCGTATATAACCATACGATGGATTTATCCAATGGAAGTGGATGCTCGTAGTGATACGGGGTGTTCTGGAAAAATACAAAGGTGAATTAGGAGTGGAGATGAAATATGTGGTTTGGTCATGAATGATAACAGTCGCAATTTAATTTTCCCTCTTTCTGATCCCTTTATTTGTCTTTACTTATTACCTTCTGTACACCACACATAGGCTAATTGGTTTTCTTCATTCCCTACATTTCGGCACCTGCCTATGGTTTGGAAGAAGACTATCCAATAAGTGTAATAGGTGTACCCTCTCCTAATCCTAGGAGCCCTCACAACCTTAGAGAAGGTAAAAGGAAAAGACAACTGAATAGTCATATTCAATCTCTCCAGAACAAGAATCCATCCTCAAATCTGGAACAAGTCCCTTCGAGTTCGTATATAACCATACGATGGATTTATCCAAAAGAAGTGGATGTTCGTAGTAATACGGGGTATTCTGGAGAAATGCAAAGGGTAAAAGAAGGAGTGGCAATGATGTATGCAACTTAGACTATCCAAAAGCCAGTGTTTAAGAATGTTCGGTTAACTTAGTTACTGAGTTATAGTATAGGGTCGGGCCATGGTCGCTGCTAAAGAGAGAAAGAAAAGAAACACTCTGCGTGCACTCTAACCTAGATCAGAATGGTTAATCACTTTATCTAATCAGGATGTCTCCCACTGTATCCTCAAATTCTCCTCCAAATCTGAAAGAAAAATTAGTCGGGATCACTCGAGGAGTAAACCAACTCATCAGTGTGAATCGGGATCCAACCATCATGATTACGTGATGGAATCCACTCACGTTATCACACTCCAGATGGTAAGCGCATACCTGGAAAGTTTTAGTTTCTTTAGAAACCCCCGATGTGATTTTTACCCCATGCACTTATGACCTTGACGAAGGTCAACAAATCAAAAGTCACATGTCAAGTTCTGCCCGTCATTGTCCAGGTTAATTTGAACCCACCCATACTTGCCCTTGACGAAGGTTAACAAGGCTGTACGACTGTCCCAAACCAACACATCTATCTTTGCAACAGAAAGGTAACAAGCAGCTACCATACACTATGCCTTGACGAAGGTCAACAAACATAGCATGAATACTAAGTGCTAACCGTCTGAAATGACGGAGGGCTACGAATGGTTTTTGGCGAGAAAACTTTAACGTAATGAACTTGATATCGTTGAAGGAATCGGATAGCTTTTATAAATATATGGTGGCGAAAACCTTTGCTAAAGAGGTCAGTCCCGGTGAAGGGATCTTGGATCTTTCCCCGTAGAATGTGGTGCAGGATATTCCAAATTGAATACCGCGATGCAAAGCAAAAGTAATCGACTATAGTGAAGTTATTACCCTGACGCAAACCTCTGTCCAAGGGGTCACTGCCGATGAAGGGATCTCGGCCCTTGCCTCGTCGAATGAGGTGCGGGATATTCATAACCGAATACCATAGTGCAAAACAAAAGAGAACGTCCTTGTAATAACAGCTTTTTGAAAATTGTTCCAACAACATCAAATAGGTTTGTTTTCCTTGCATTGATCTGAATCAACACAGTCCCATCAATTAATCACACCACAAAAGAACGAAAATATGATGTACGTATATGCCATCCGCATTCGCCACCGGGTCCCATCATCACCCGTTAGGTTACTTAACTAACGACAGAGCAGGGACAGGATTAGCGCGGGTGTAAAACATATACAACATCTTATAGTATATATATCAATATATAATAATCGCTCCAGGCGTGATAAATGCAACATCACAGAAAAGTAATAAGCATCACAGAACAATACAGATAATCTGGGAGCCCAGGGTTTCCTTTGAGCCGCAACTGAAACCCGACGTTCCCCTGGCCGTGTGGATAGCCTGTGCAATGAAAACCTAGAACCCTACGAGTGCGAAAAGTTACCCGCCAAAACCTGAAGTGAGGCAGCCTCCTTCAGCAAAGTGAATGGACCACCCAATACTTCACGGAATCTGGTAACTTGAGCACCCCTCATTAGGTCAACCTATACACCCTACGAGTGCGGCGAATAGCCCGCTAATTCTAGAGTGAAGCCCCCTCCGTCTCAAAGCCATGAGATGCGGGCACGTTGCCCTTTAGAACCCGGCTATCCGTGCACCCCACCGCGGGGTAATCCTAGTACAGAAAAGAAAATATGTACAACGGTGACATCGACCTCAATCCGGTCGTGCCGCAAAAGAATAATATACAAACAAGCAGTGATGAAAGTCCACATGTCGGACGCTCGCCCCGCGATATCAAATGTATAAATAAATCCAAACTGCACTGCCATTGCACGCAAGCTATCCACCACGACAATCCGCAACAATACAACACAACACAAAACATCAACGTGAATATCGCGTTCGCAAACCCGTCTAAAAGAGCTATGGCAATTAGACAAGATTTACCGCTCGAATGACATTCACGGTCGCAGATAGTAATGTAAGTACCGCAAAACTTTAAACGATGTTAGAAATATCGACTTCGAAATAACCTCCGAATAGCCCCAAACAAGTAGATAACACCATATCAAAACTGGGCTAAACAAACAATTCCACTGAACCAACATTCAAGAGACCAGACCAACACCCAAATACGAAGCCTAAACACCCCAGTCTGGCCGAGCTCGCCGGCCCAGGGAGCAATGTGCTCGGATTTTTTATGAAGGAATCCGCTCGTATTTGGTATGTTGTCTTTTGGTCATGTCAGTAGTCTTCTGCACTTGTTAAAAAAATTTTAAAGGTACTTTATAAAACAACAGAAACTGGAATTTCAGTGCAGTGTAAAGTAGTTGTTTTGGGTCTGTTTCGGTTTCGATACTTTAACATTATCTATACTAACTAGTATGCGGTTAATGGTTTGGCTCTGATACCATGTAAGGCTACGGCAGCGCCCCGGCCGTCAATCCGAGGCCAAATGCGGAACAAAAAACTTTATCAAAATGGCGCTAACGTAACCCTAAAACCAAGTTCGTTCCATTAACTGTCACGCCCCGCTTCCTAGAGTGCGCTAAGATAGGCACGTGACAGAGCCAACCATGTTACCTGTGGATTGGAAACATCCCTCCACAATCACATTACGGCTGTCTAGAGATATCAAGAACAGTAGAAATAAAATAAATTATCTAGTACATATCCATGAGCCAGAATAAACGAGTCAAGAAATAATATGCGGAAACAATAGATCCAATAGGCAATAGTAATCTGGAATGTATGTCCTAAATACGGGCTCACATCAGGAATGAAAATGCTGAAAGAAAACTAAACTAAAATGCTATCAGGTCCTCACTGCTCGGCCCGTTCACTGAAATACTCCTGATTGGCCTGCTGTAAAGGTAGAGGATCTGGGTTATGCAAAACCCAGACGTTAGTACGTCATAATATCAACAATAATATAATTAGGGGTAGCAAACATGCAGGAACGAGTATGAGCAGTAATAAAGGTATAACAGTAACACGAATAAGAAACGGTGAAGGGTATAAGCACATGTGACGTGCGGTGAGTAATCTGAACTAAACTACTTGGTTAACTACTCTCATGTCTGTGAAATCAATTTAATGAATCGTCGATGTAACTCAATAGTATCCCGTGCGTGCCCGGGACCACGGTCTAGATTCTCGGGCTGAATCCGAGACATACCACTAGGCACTAAACAAGAAACATGTACAGATGAATGATGTGAGCAGCAGCATCCCCGGGCTGGCCTAGCCCGTAAAACTGATCAATATAAGCATCGAACTGTCGAGTTACAAGTCAGGTTTCATCATTGATTTCCCCATACCCCCATGTTATGTGTTCAAGTCAGGTATTGATAAATCTGAAGCTAATGCCAACACAGGATCAAGCAGGTACATGTTTGTCTATACAGACAACAGGATATGTCCATCGGGACAACATGTCAGGATTGTTGGCACTAGAAACAAGATCAGGTAACTTGTCAAGTAGTGGTGTATCAGGTCATGTCAAGTAGTGCACAGTGTATCACATGGGTGCTTAGCAGTAAAATGTAGCAATTATGGGATCAGGGTAAAAGTAAGGATGTACAGTGAAAGCATGGATGCATAATTATCTATCACGGGTTACATCATGATTATGCAGGATGCACATTATCTAGCATGGGGTGTTAATGTAGCAGTAATATGAAATAACGTGACATGGCCTGCAATTAGATATATAATTAATGGTATGGATGCACAAATATCGATCAGGGGTTACGTTTACAGCTCCTTGTCTAAGTGGGATGCACATTATTAAGCATGGCGTATTACTACAATAATAACATGAATTAATATGATCTATAGATGCAGTTATATATATTTTAAATGATATGGATGCAAACGGGTATCCGAAAACGGAAAAACTTTAGTATGGATGTATAATGTGATAAACGGGTAATATTTTCCTCATATGGATGGATAATATTATAACTAGCATATAGCAAGATGAATTAGCATGCGACTAGATATGTAAATAATGATATAGATGCACATAGACGTCGTAAAACAGTAAAATTGTAATAGGGAATGTACAATGCACTAAACATGTAGTATTATTATTAATATGGATGTAAAATATATCATAGCATGTAGTAAGATAAACTTGCCTCGATCGGATCACATGATGGATACGCACGGCACGTCCGACGTCGGTAAATCATCGCAACGCACATGCGGCACGCGGGACTGGTCCAGGCAAGGCAAGAGGGTGATCACGCAAGCAAGGTATGTTCACTGGATCGTCTGGATCAGCAGCGGCGACGCGACTCTGACGATCGCTAGAAATACAAGATTCAAGAAAAGAAAAAAAGAAAAAGGGAAAGAAGAAGAGGAAGAAGAAGAGAGGGAAGTGCTCACTAGGGTTGGTGCACAGGGGTCAGGGAGACGAGGTGGTGGTGTCAGGGTCACCGGCGGTGAGGTGCCGGCGATGGAGTTTGGCAAAAGGCAGCGAAGGGCTATAGTTTGGATATGCAGGTTAGGCTCGGGTGTTAGGGTTGCAGAGGGTGCTGGGTTGGTTTTTGGGTTGGTTGTAGGAGTGTGCAGGGAAGGAGAGGAGAGAGGAGAGAGGTGGTGTGAGGGCTATGAGGAGATGAGGGTCGTCAGCGGTTGGGTGGAGTTGAGGAGCTAGGGTTGGTTTCTTGGGTGCGGAAGAAGATGATGAGGATGGAGGTGGTGACAGGGTTGAGTTTTGAGGGGGCAGAGGAGGCTGGCTTAGGGTTAGGGTTTCGTTTTTCCAATAGGTTCTCTTGGGGGCTCGGCCTTTTAAAGAAGAGAAGAAGAGAAGAATAGAAGGGAGGTGAGTGCATCACGTAGGGCGGTGACCAGAATCGAGAAAGCTACAGTAGCTGTGACAGGAGAGAGAAAGGAGAGAGAGTGAGCGAGAGAGAGAGGGAGAAAGAAAGGAAGAGAGAGAGAGAGTGAGTGGGCAGGAGAGAGAGAAAGAGGTTGTTTTATAAGTTAAGATTTTAAATTTTAAAAATATGTTTAGTTATATAAATCTAAACCGTGTTAATTTTTAATAAAAATATTATATTAATAAAATATTTAATATTCTGGTAAGTACAACTTAGTCCAAAACACGCCCGGGTCGGGTCTAAAAATTTAGTTTCAAAATATGAAAAATATACATGCCGACCAAAATTAAAATTGGATATCCGGGTAACAAAAAAGCATACCCGCAAGAACGGATGCACGTACGTGCGCGTAGCCATCCAAACAAGTCTGTTTCACTGAACGGGACAAGAACACGAGGTGCAGATGCTACCACAGGGTTAGGGGTATCATGCTGGCCATGCAATGTATTTTAAAAATATTTTACTTGACTTTAAATATTATATTGAAAAAAATGCAGATGCCAGATATAATGCCAGTATGCAATGTACAAATAATGAAAATGCACGGATCTATATAACAAGCCAGGGTAAACCATAAACAGGAATCAAGACAGGTTTCTAGCAAGCGGGTCGGGTAGGATGCAATTACATATGTCAAAAACACTATTCGTACCCAAAACACAATAAATCCGTAAAATACCATAAATAAAGAAATACTTGAACTAGAACTGGTATAAATGAACTAGAGTGTTACATTATACCCAGCTACAAAAAGAATTTCGTTCTCGAAATTCCCAAGACAAGAAAAATAAACAATCAAGAATCTATAAGAATAGGTGTGGAAACTTCTTTCGAATCTCGTCTTTTCGTTCCCAAGTCGATTCTCCATGCGAGCGATTTCTCCAAGAAACAAGTACGAGAGGGATAATCTTGTTCTTAAGGACATTTTCTCTTCGATCAACAATCGACATCGGTCATTCCTCAAAAGTCAAATCCTCTCTTACAGTCAGCTCCGAATGATCCGGCACGTGTGTTTCATCTCGAACATACTTACAGAGTTGAGATACATGAAACACATCATGAACATTCACTAAAGATGGCGGTAACGCCAATCGATAAGTCACTTCTCCAACACACTCCATAATCTCGAAAGGCCCTACGAATCAAGGACTAAGCTTGCCTCGACTCCCAAAACGAATCACTCCTCTAGTCGGTGATATCTTCAATAATACCAGATCACCAACAACGAACTCTAAAGGTCTTCTCGATTTGTCGGCCCAACTCTTCTGTCCATCTTGTGCTGCTTTCATGTGATTCCGGATAGTATTAACTTTCTCCACGGTTTGCACGATCAAATCCGGTCCCAACAATCTTCGTTCTCCAACATCGTCCCAACAAACGGGTGAGCGACACTTGCAACTATACAACGCATCGAATGGAGCCATCTGAATAGTCGCTTGAAAACTATTATTGTAAGAAAACTCCATCAAGCGTAGACGATTATCCTATGAACCCTTGAAGTCTAACATGTAAGCTCTCAACATGTCTTCAAGAGTTTGGATCGTTCTCTCCAACTGTCCATCTATCTGAGGATGATAAGTTGTGCAAAACTTCAATCGTGTCCCCAAACTTTTCTGTAAACTCCTCCAGAAGTGTGATAAGAATCGGGTGTCACGATCGGAAATGATGCTCACAGGTACTCCATGCAATCTCACAATCTTCTGCATGTACCATTCTGCTAACGCTTCCGTTGACTGACCAACTCGAAACAGTATGAAATGAGCTGCCTTGGTCAATCGATCAACAATCACCCAAATTGCATTGTTGCCCTTTGGACACCGCGGTAAAACTGTTACGAAATCCATGGTTATATGTTTCCACTTCCATTGAGGAATCAGAAGTGGTTGCAATAAACCAGCAACCCTTTGATGTTTAGCTTTAACTTGCTGACACACCAAGCACTTCGCTACAAAGCGAGCAATCTCCCTTTTCATGCCTTCCCACCAGAAATGGTGTCGTAGATCACAGTACATCTTCGTGCCTCCTGAATGTATGGAATATGTGGAACTGTGCGCCTCCTTCATAACTTCTTCGCGAATATCTTTTTTTGGCACACACAAACGGCTACCATATCACAACGAACCATCTTCATGAATTTACAAGTCCGTACGAAGTCCAGCATCAACCTGTTCTCGAAACTTCTGCAATCTTGTGTCCTGTGGCTGCGCTGCTTTAATATTATCAATCAACGACGACTATACTTGCAGTTGCATTAACTGTCCCGAAGAATGCGACAACACGACCTCGAACTCGAATCTCCGAAAATCATCGATAAGCTCCCTCTGTGCTGTCAACGTCCGAATTGCTGGCAACCGACTAAGCGCATCCGGCACAATACCAACTTTCCCCGGATGGTACTTAAGATCAAGATCATAGTCAGCCATCAACTCCAACTATCTACGCTGCCTCATATTAAGCTCTTTATGTATGAACAAAAACTTTAGGCTTTTGTGATCGGTGAATACTTCGACCCTTTCGCCCAATAATTAGTGTCTCCAAATCTTCAAAGCGAAAATCACTGCTGCAAGCTCCAAATCATGAGTTGGGTAATTCTTCACATGGATCTTCAACTGTCTCGATGCGTAAGCTATAACTTTCCCATGCTGCATCAAAACACATCCCAAACCTTTCCCAGATGCGTCGCTGTGAATCACCAATCCTCCGGAACTGACTGGTATGGTGAAAATAGGAGCGGTTATCAACCTTTGCCTCAACGCCTCAAAAGCTGACGCACACTTATCCGCCCATACAAATGGTACTTCTATGCGTGTAATCTTGGTCAAAGGCTAAGCCAAACGAGCAAAATTCTCCATGAAACTTCTGTAATAGCCGGCAAGTCCAAGAATACTTTTGATCTCTGCTACGTTCTTCGGAATCGGCCAATCTTGAACTGCTGCAATCTTTTCAGGGTCAATGGCGATTCCATCTCCGGATACAACATGCCCCAAAAACTTCACTTCTTTATGCCAAAACTCGCACTTGCTCATCTTTGCATACAATTTTTCTTGCCTCAATGTCTGTAGTGCGATCTTCAAGTGTTCTGCATGCTCTTCAAGGCTCCTCGAGTAGACCAGAATATCATCGATGAACACCACTATAAACTGGTCCAAGAATGGTGAAAAGATTCGGTTCATCGAGTCCATAAATATCGCCGGTGCATTCATGACTCCGAATGGCATCACTAAATACTCGTAATGTCCATACTGAGTTCGGAACGCAGTCTTGCTAATATCTTATGATTTAACTCAGAACTAATGATATGCGGACCACAAATCCAGCTTCGAGAATACTCTCGCACCACTAAGCTGCTCGAACAATTCGCCAAAGCGAGGGATCGGGTACTTGTTCATAATAGTCACTCGGTTTAATTCTCGATAGTCGATGAACAACCTCCTTGTGGAATCTTTCTTCTTTACTAGAAGAACTGGAGCTCCCCAAGGTGAATTACTACTACGAATCCAACCCTTCTCTAACAATTCAGTAACCTGCTTCTTGACTTCTTCCAACTCCACTGGTGCCATTGGATATTACGCCTTTAAGATTGGCGCTGCACCAGGAACAAGATCGATCGCGAACTCCACATCTCATTTTGGTGGTAAACCCGAGATGTCCTCGAACACGTCCATGAACTCTCGAACTACAGCTGGCGCTTCTTCCTTATCAACATCTATCGACGAAAGAACACTATTTGTCGGTCTAGCATAAACTCAACTGGCCCGACAGAACTGCTTCCTCCAGCAAAAAAAAACTCCGGATGTCCGGGAATCTGGAAAATCACTTTCTTTGCCCTACAATCAATGTGAGCATGGAAAGTGCTGAGAAAATCCATTCCCAAGACAACTTCATAACCGTCGGTATCGATCACCAAGAAATTTGCAAATACCCATCCATAAATAACAACTGAACAATTCTTACATTCTTTACTAGCTATTATCTTCCCATTCCCAATGTGTATGTCCCAACAACTAGACAGGGTCGTGCAAGAAATCAAGTGTGCAGCAAAAAACTTGGACGGCATAAAACAATGGGATGCACCAGAATCGAAAAATGCTAATGCGGGAAAACCATGAACAAGTAGGATACCTAAAACAACTTCCTCTGAAGCCTTGGCCTCTTCAGCCGTCAGAGTAAAGGCTCGAGCTTGATCGGGTCCCTGAGTCAACTGCTTCTGCCCCTGAAACTGCTTCCGCGGTGGCCTCGGAACATCATCCTTCAAGCAAAGCTTCGACGGACAAGCATTGATAGTATGATCCGCTGATCCACAAACGAAACAAAGTCCTATCATCCTTCGGCAATCTCTCTTCACGTGTCCGGGTAAACGGCAGTAGTCATAAATCATGCTCTTTCTCTGATCAACGACGGGCTTCTTCAACGGTACTACGCCACGTCGGTTCTCCGGAATTCCTCTACGTATAGGAACTCGGTTCGGCGCAAACGCCGGCTTCCGCACCGAAACTGCCTATTGTTGCGTACCCCTAGTCTTCACTGATAAGCTTTGCTGCTCTCGAGCTGCTTTAAGAACTTAAGAGAAAGTAGTCAATCCCAGAGATATGATGTGCCTCTGGATTTCCATGTCCAAACTACGCATAAACCTTCGTGCCCTAACAGATTCTTTGGCCACCAAAGGTCCAGCAAATCGACTGAGCCGTGTCCACTCAGCCGCATGCGCATCCACGGGTACGCCGTTCTGCTTCAAGCTGATAAACTTTTCTTCCATTTCCTCCCGTGCAGTCTGCGGGAAGAACTTCTCCAAGAAACTCTTCGAAAAATATGCCCAACTTATCGGCTTGGACAAACGGGTCTCTTTTACAAGCCACCATTCACGGGCATAGTCTACCAATTGGATGCGTACAACATCCGCTCTCTTGTCCTCCGGAATCTGTGCCGCAATGAGCAGATTCTCCGTATCAACCAGCCACTGCTCCGCTGGCAACGGCTCCTCCAAACCAGAGAAGATGGACGGACCAAGTCTCCTGAAATCCTCCACGGTACCTACACGCTCAACTGGTCTGGCTGTAACATTGTTTACAGATTGCTGAACGGTCCGCAAACCTTCCTGAAAGGCTTCGGCTTGACGCTGGTTCAGCTCGGTTTGCTGCTTCTGGTTCTCCAGCATCCCACGAATTACTCCAAGCAAAGCGGCGTCATCGACACGCCTTTGGTACGATCGCAGATTTCTATACGCCATGTTCCTGAAACCTAGACACTAAAAGGATTAGCATGATAAACAGGATTCAAACTTGCGATGAATAATGACCATAAATCAAGGATATGAATCAAGACTAAAACTCCAAGTTACTTAAATAGAGTACCGCATTGTAACCATGACGCGATACATAGTTACAATAACATAACTCCACTCAAGCTGCCCAAATCCTAGTATCAGGATCAAAGGAACATGAAGAAACAATAGGGAACCAAAATGTTTCAAGCCGAGATGCAAAGTTGTTTGTATATCGTCAAAATAAGAGTCAATAGAAAGATATGATTCAAGAATCACGATAATAATGTGGCAGGACATGGTCCTAGTTTCGAGTATTCTGATTCGTGAATTGGGTCCAATACCTAACTACAAAAGAATCAACCCAATTAACCTAAATCCTATGGCTCTGATACCAAACAAACCCTGTCACGCCCCGCTTTCCAGAGTGCGCTAAGATAGGCACGTGACAGAGCCAACCATGCTACCTGTGGATAGGAAACATCCCTCCATAGTCACATTACGACTGTCTAGAGATATCAAGAACAGTAGAAATAAAATAAACTATCTAGTACATGTCCATGAGCCCGAATAAACGAGTCAAGAAATAATATTCGGAAGCAATAGATCCAATAAACAATAGTAATCTGGAATGTACGTCCCAAATATGGGCTTACATCAGGAATGAAAATGCTGAAAGAAAACTAAACTAAAATACTAACATGTCCTCACTGCTCGGCCCGTTCACTGAAATACTCCTGATCGGCCTGCTGCAAAGGTAGAGGATCTGGGCCATGCAAAACCCAGACGTCAGTGCGTCATAATATCAACAATAATATAATCAGGGGTAGCAAACATGCATGCACGAGTATGAACAGTAATAAAGGTATAACAGTAACACGAATAAGAAACGGTGAAGGGTATAAGCACATGTGACGTGCGGTGAGTAATCTGAACTCAACTACTCGATTAATGACTCTCATGTCTGTGAAATCAATTTAATGAATCGTCGATGTAACTCAATAGTATCCCGTGCGTACCCGGGACCATGGTCCAGATTCTCGGGCAGATTCCGAGACATGCCACAAGAAACATGTACAGATGAATGATGTCAGCATCATCATCCCCGGGCTGGCCTAGCCCGTAAAACTGATCAGTAAAAGCATCGAACTGTCGAGTTACAAGTCAGGTTTCACCATTGATTTTCCCATACCCCAGGTTATGTGTTCAAGTCAGGTATTGATAAATCTGAAGCTAATGCCAACACAGGATCAAGCAGGTACAGGTTTGTCTATACAGACAACAGGATATGTCCATCGGGACAACATGTCAGGATTGTTGGCACTAGAAACAGGATCAGGTAACATTTCAAGTAGTGGTGTATCAGGTCATGTCAAGTAGTGCACAGTGTATCACATGGGTGCTCAACAGTAAAATATAGCAATTATGGGATCAGGGTAAAAGTACGGATATAATGTAAAAGCATGGATGCACAATTATTTATCAGGGGTTACATCATGACTATGTAGGATGCACATTATCTAGCATGGGGTGTTAATGTAGCAGTAATATGAAATAACGTGACATGGCATGAAATTAGATATATAATTAATGGTATGGATGCATAAATATCGATCAGGTGTTACATTTACAGCTTCAAGTCTAAGTGGGATGCACATTATTAAGCATGGGGTGTTACTACAATAATAACATGAATTAATATGATCTATAGATGCAGTTATATATATTTTAAATGATATGGATGCAAACGGGTATCCAAAAACGGTAAAACTTTAGTATGGATGTATAATGTGATAAACGGGTAACATTTTACTTATATGGATGCATAATATTATAACTAGCATGTAGCAAGATGAATTAGCATGCGACTAGATATGTAAATAATGATATGGATGCACACGGACGTCGTAAAACAGTAAAATGGTAACAGGGAATGTACAATGCACTAAACATGTAGTATTATTATTAATATGGATGTAAAATATATCATAGCATGTAGCAAAATAAACTTGCCTCATCGGATCACTTGACGGATACGCACGACACGTCCGATGTCGGTAAATCGTCACAACGCACATGCGTCACGCAGGACGGGTCCAGGCAAGGCAAGAGCGTGAGCACGCAAGTAAGGTACGTTCACTGGATCGTCTGGATCGGTAGTGGCGACGCGACTCTGACGATCGCTGGAAATACAAGATTCAAGAAAGAAAAAAAGAAAAAGAAAAAGGAAAAGAAGAAGAGGAAGAAGAAGAGTGGGAAGTGCTCACTAGGGTTGGTGCACAGGGGTCAGGGAGACGAGGTGGTGGTGTCGGGGTCACCGACGGTGAGGTGCCGGCGATGGAGTTTGGTAAAAGGCAGTGAGGGGTTCGGGTTTGGATGTCCAAGTTAGGCTTGGGTATTAGGGTTGCAGTGGGTGTTGGGTTGGTTGTTGGAGTGTGCAGGGAAGGAGAGGAGAGAGGTGGTGTGAGGGTGACGAGGAGATGAGGGTCGTCGGCGGTTGGGTGGAGTAGAGGAGCAAGGATTGGTTTCTTGGGTTCTCGGTGTAGGTTTACCTAGCACCCTATGAAAGGTTTGGAAGCATCACATGTACCAAAGATTAGATTTTTATGGTGCTAAGTAAGTATACAAAGGATCTATCCTAGAAAAATTAGGGTTTCGTAACAATACAAGTAACAAAGGCTAGGGTTTTGAGAGTACAACCTTTGTAGCTCCCTATTCTTGACTCCTTGGCCACTTGAGATTTGGAAAACGGTTATCTTGAGGTCTTCTAGCGTCCACGATGATCCACCTGAAGCTCATTTGTCCAAGCTTGCAACTTCACTTTATCAAGAGAATGAAATGAAGATAACACTCTAAACAAGTGGGCAAGACTTGTGTAGAATGATGTTGTGGTGGCTTTTCTCACTTCAAAAACCTAACTTGATGAGTATTTTGCTCACTACAAAAGTCTAGAGAGCAAAAGAAGAAGGAGGAAGAAGATGATGGCCTTTTAGAGCAAGAGTGAAAAGAATAACTCATGAGAAAATGAAAAATATATGTATATATATTTTTCACTTCTCATCTCAAACCATGGTTAATGATAAAGATATTATTGTATTTGTGTTTAAAAGACCAAAGAAAAATTAACCAAGGGTTAATAAGTAGGTGAGCATGGTAAAATGAAGAAGAGTGTAGAAATAATCCTTGAATTAACCCTTTTTCTTTTCCTTTTTGTTTTAACACAAATGCAATAATAATCCATATAAAAACCCATGGTGTGAGTCTTATATTGCCACCATTTCAATGTATATGCAACCATGAAGGATGATGTATGTATGTATGTGTGCATGCATATCCATATGTACATGAATCATGAAAGAATGCATACATGCATGCATACATCAAAAATACAAGAAAGGATTTCTAGTGAGAAAATAATGGTTAAATGATAAATCAACACTTGATTTATCAATCCGGCCATATCACATACGACCCAACCAAAAGCAAGCCGTCCGATTAATATACGGTATCTCATACGCGCATTTTAACCGGGTCCATGCGCATATCGCATACGCGCACCACAACGTTTCGCCTGGACTAGGTAACTCCTTTGTGGGACTCTAAGACTCATCAATACGCCGACAGTGGGTGATGATCATATCATGCACCCCCAAGCCGCAAGCGGTCAGCTAAACGTAATGGCCACCCGGGTATTGAGCGATCAGAAGAAAAAAAGCGAACCTGCTATAACTCCCGTCGAGCCAACCGGCAACACTACCGTACAGTCCGGTCTCTTCGTCATATATGCTGCATATCGAGTCTAGGGATGGTAACGTCGACCCCAATAACTCAATAAGTCATTCCGGTGAATGGTCTATAACAGATCGAGAAACTACTGATAACACTTATCAGCAAATCTCAGCAGCTCTGGCCAGGGACTTACTGATATAACCAGTCGAGCACAGCACGGCATCAACTCCTAATACCGGGAGAGAAGAAACCCTTCCTATCGCTCATCTCCTTCGTGTGTCACGGGACTGTACCCAACGGCCACCTGTTTGCACGACTCAGTATAGCGGTGGTAGGGTGGTAATCAAAGTACAGTGGGAGAGCACACAAGACTCTATGACGATCTCGGGTCTACAAACTAAGCTGTACCAGTGTCACCTGAGAACTGCTATCCGACGATAGATATAATTCCAAATAGGAGTTCTCGGTGAGTCCGTCCAGTGTACCCAGTCACCACTGAGCACCCGTATATCATCTTGATGTCAAACATCGATGAATGTGGGAACATTCATCGCCCATCGTATGGGTCTAGTATCATACACGCTAGTCTACTCTGGTATATCAATGCCTTATCTCGATATACCTATGACTAGGGACATTCCAGGATATGCTCATAAACTACAAATGTCCCACTAGTATGATCTCTATCATAATCACTGTAGTCTAGCCAATATCCTCTGGGCTTTATCAACATGTATGAATGAATAAAAGCATGATCAAATCTACATGTCAGATAAAGAAGAACCAGATAGCATACTATCATGTCGAGCAAGAATGGACACTGAATATATATATATACCTGTATAAATACATCCACTATCAAATAATGGCCTCTAGGGCATACATATATCCAACAATCTCCACCTTGCACTAAGGCCAGTTATTGGCGTATCTCATATCCAATATCTCAAAAAGTCGTTCATGCTGTGGCTGAGGGAGGGCCTTCGTGAGTGGATCCGCGGCGTTATTCCTTGTGTCTACTCTTTTAATCTCGATCTCGCGGCGATCTACAATCTCCCGGATTAAATGAAAGCGCCTCAGGATGTGTCTGGACCGCTGATGGGACCTGGGCTCCTTGGCTAACGCCATAGCCCCATTATTATCACAATACAATGGTATTGGATCAATAATGGTTGGAACTACTCCTAGCTCCGAGACGAACTTCTTCATCCAGACGGCTTCCTTGGTGGCATCATTTGCAGCAATGTACTCAGCCTCCATCGTAGAGTCTGCAACGGTATCCTGTTTGGAACTCTTCCAACTTACCGCCCCTCCATTGAGGGTAAATACAAACCCTGAGATAGATTTGCTGTCGTCCTTATCGCTCTGGAAGCTCGAATCGGTAAAGGCATCCATTTGGAGATCTGCATTACCATACACCAAGAACAATTCCTTAGTCCTTCGTAAGTACTTAAGAATGTTCTTCACAGCTGTCCAGTGATTCTCCCCTGGGTTGGATTGATACCTGGTTACAACACTAAGTGCATAAGCTACATCTGGGCGTGTACATAACATCGCATACATTATAGATCCTACTGCCGAAGCATAGGGTATAATGCTCATGCGAGCTCTCTCTTCATCGGTCTTTGGACAAGAATCCTTAGAGAGAGTGACTCCATGGCAAGCGGGTAAGGCACCCCGCTTGGAGTCTTCCATACTAAACCATTTTAGGATGGTGTTGATGTACCTGGTTTGGGACAATCCCAATAACTTTTTGGATTTATCCCTATAGATCCTTATGCCCAGGATGTTTGTGTCATCACCCAGATCTTTCATGGAGAACCTTAATGATAAGAAAGATTTGACCGACTATAGCATAGGAATATCATTTCCTATCAGAAGAATGTCATCCATGTACAATACGAGGAATGTGACATCTCTTACTACAGCCTTCTTATAAACACAAGGTTCATCTGGATTTTTGATGAAATCAAACTCTTTGATAACATCATCGAAACAGATGTTCCAACTCTGAGATGCATGCTTTAACCCATATATGGATTTAAGCAATCTACATGCTTTCCTGCTGCTCCCACTGTCAATGAAGCCCTCTGGCTGATCCATATAAACGCATTCTTCTAAATCTCCATTTAGAAATGTTGTTTTAACGTCCATCTGCCAGATTTCATAATCGTAGTGAGCAGCAATAGCAAGTAGGATCCGAATGGATTTAAGCATGGCTACGGGTGAAAAAGTTTCGTCATAGTCTAAACCTGGTCTTTGACGAAAACCTTTCGCCACAAGTCTTGCCTTATAGGTCTCTACCTGCCCATCTACACCAATCTTTCTTTTAAAGATCCATTTGCATCCCACAGGTTTTACCCCAGGGGGTACAATGTCCAAAGTCCATACTTTGTTGGTGTACATAGACTCCATTTCGGATCTCATGGCATCCAGCCACTTCATAGAGTCTCCACTCGTGATAGCTTGCTGAAAACTGGTAGAATCATCATCATCCATGATGCAGTCTTCTCCGTCACCATCAATGAGGAAACCGTAGTACCTCTCCGGTGGGCGAGAAGTCCTACCAGACCTTCGGAGTGGCCGAGGTTCCTCAGTTTCTATTGCAACAGCCGGTTCAACCAAATCGTCATTTGTAGTTTGTGTCTCTAGAACCTCTTCTAGATCCACCACTTTACCATCATCTTTATCTGTGAAAAACTCTTTTTCCAAGAATGTGGCATACTGAGAAACAAACACCTTTTGTTCCTCTTTGTGGTAGAATAGATATCCATAAGAATTCTTTGGATACCCCACAAAATTACACATGACTGACCATGTCTCGAGTTTGTCCGGATTCTGCTTTTTAACATAGGCCGGGCAACCCCAAATCTTAATTCTTTTAAGAGATGGTTTCTTCCTATGCCATATCTCATATGGCGTGGTAGACACGGTTTTGGTTGGAACCCTGTTCAGTAGAAACGCTGCAGTCTCCAATGCATGCCTCCAAAATGAGACGGGTAACTCAGCATCACTCATCATGGATCGGACCATATCTAATAGGGTCCTATTCCGTCGTTCAGACACACCGTTGTGCTGTGGTGTGTAAGGAGGAGTGAGCTGAGAGAGAATCCCATTCTCTTTTAGGAAGTTAGAAAATTCCGAACTGAGATACTCTCCACCTCGATCTGATCGAAGCATCTTGATACTCAAGCCGGTTTGTTTTTCTACTTCTTGTTTATATTCAATGAATTTCTCCAAAGCTTCGGACTTGTGTTTTAATAAAAATACATGACAGAATCTTGAAAAATAGTCAGTGAAAGTAATGAAGTAAGAAAAACCGCCTCTAGCCTGTGTAGACATTGGACCACATACATCACTATGTATGAGTCCTAGGAGCTCGGTAGCTCTTTCTCCGTGTCCGGTAAACGGAGTTTTGGTCATTTTACCCTTGATACAAAACTGGCAAGTCGCATAAGATTTATATTCAAAAGGGTTTAAATATTCATCTTTGTGTAACTTGTTTAGTCTTGTTTCGTTAATATGACCAAGTCTACAGTGCCAAAGAAAAGCTTCATTTATTTCTATAAGTTTTCTTTTCTTAGTATGTTGTATACTGAAAACTGTGTGTTGATTTAGGACGTATATCCTGTTATTAAGTGTACCATACCCAACCAACATTTGATTTAGGTGAATGTTCATAACATTATTCTGCAATACAAAATTATATCCTTCATTGTCTAACAAAGAAACATATATTATATTACATAGCATACTTGGTACAAAATAACATGGGTTCAAAACCAATATACACCCAGATGGCAACCCCAAGTGATACTCTCCCACTGCGACTGTATGTACATTGGAACCATTTCCAACGTGCAGAGTATGGTCACCTGTCTTCAAAACTTTGCTATTTCTCAGCCCCTGCATAGAATTGCAAATGTGAGAACCTGAATCGGTATCTAATACCCAGGAAGCAGAGTTTATTGAAAAACAGCTTCTGTCACAAACACACCTGAAGCGGAAGCATCCCCATGCTTCTTCTTGAGGTTCAAGTACTCCGTACAGTTGCGCTTCCAATGTACTGTCTTGTGGCAATGAAAACATTCACCTTTCCCCGAATCTCCAGCTTTGGACTTTTCTTTTCACTTCACCTTTTTAACTCCACCCTTAGGATTGGTGGGCTTCTTCTTTTTCTTTCCCTTGGCCTTAGCCTTTGGGCGAGAAGAGGAAGATTGTCCAATAGTCATAACGGGAGTTTTTACTGATTTCATAGTGCTCTCTGCACTCCTTAACATATTAAGGAGATCAGGTAGCTCCTTCTCCATGCTGTGCATGTTGAAGTTAACTATGAATTGAGCAAAGGTGGAGGGGAGGGACTGTAGAATAATATCTGTATACTGTTCATAGTCCATTGTCCATCCAAGGTCCTCAAGCTCTTCTATAAGAGCTATCATCTTCAGAACATGGTCTCCTACCGGTGTGCCAGGGGCCATTCGCATCTGAAACAATTTCTTTGATGCTTCGTATCGTAATACGCAGGATTGCTCTCCATACAACTCCTTTGTATGGAGGAATATGGTTTGAATGTCCATATTCTCGTGCTGCTTTTGATGTGTATTGTCCATCAATGCAAGCGCGAGGCATTTGGCCATGGCACAGTCAGTATCCCATGTCTTGCGGACTTCAATATCCGCAACTGGGGATTTTGGGCCTGGGACGGGCGGGGCTGGAGCCGTGAGGACATATGATACTTTATCATAAGTCAAGGCTATTTTCAGATTCCTCAGCCGGTCTTTATAATTGGTCCCATTCAGTTTGTTTTTATCTAGTAAAAGCTTGAGTCCAGTCATTGGTATCTGCCATTAAGAGAGAGAAAAGAATACACTCAGCGAAAGCTCTTGCATAGATCAGATTGGTTATTATCTTGTCTAATCGATGTCTCCCACTGCTTTAATCAAGTTTTTCTTTCAAACCATAAAAAAAGAAAACTAGTCAGGATTAATTACAGTCTACAACTTCACTAACCGTTCAGCCAGGCCAGTGTCGGTACTTGAGCGAGGTTCCCCGTGCTTTCGCACGGACCTAATTAAAGTAAACCTCGTTTTCCCAGAGGCGTAGCCCCGTTAACACCTTTCTAGACACCTAATGAGTTAGCTAATTGTAAACTGTAAAACTCTCCTAGGAGCAATTATTGGCCACAGTGGGATCGGGATCCAACCATCATATGGAAGGTATGCAATCTCATTGCAAATCTCAACACTTGAAATTCCCGATGTGATTTTTACCCCTAGTACTTATGACCTTAACTATGGTCAACAAATCATAAGTACCAGTCAAGTTCTACCCGTCATTTCTTGATCAATTAGACCCACCCATATGACCCTTAACTATGGTCAACAAAGTCGCATTAATGTCCTAATTAATCTGCATCATATGCAGTGTAGGAAGACATCACTTAGCTACCGTACACTACGCCTTAACTAAAGTCAACAAACATAGCACGAATACTAAGTACTCTACTTCCTAAAATGACGGAGGGTTGCGGATGATTTTTAAGAAAATCATTAACGCTTTGAACTTGAAATCGTCGTAGAATCAAATGGTTTTGAAAAAGAGTGGCTTGTGCTCCGCAGTTTTTGAAATACAGCTTTTTCATAAAGAGCCGAGTGGTTTTCAAATCCGATTCTACAACCTCTTTTTAGGTTTATTTTCTTTACATTAATCATATTAATGTAATCCCATCATTTAAGTCCTTAAGCCAATCACAGAAAAGAAACGAAAATAACACGTATGCTTATGCCATCCGCATTCGCGCAATGTTCCGTTATGCACCATTAGGTTACTTAACTAACGGCATACCGGGACGGGACTAGCGCGGGTGCAAAACATAAGCAACGTCTACTATATATCTCATTATAATATATCATTCGTCTTAGATATCTCAGAACACAGGCTTCAGAAACATATATATAGTGTGGGATATACTAGGACGTCCGTATTTAGTATTTTAGCCAACAAAGAAAATACGGATTCCACAGTCGCGATGAATAGCCAAGCCTACATCCCTAGACCCTTACGAGAGCGGCAAGTGACCCTACCAATCCTGGAGGTTAGGAGACCCGGTCTCGACTCCTCGAGATGGCCTCCTACTGAACCCCAGTACCCGGTCACTTGTGCTCCCCTCCTTGGGTCTATCCTAATGCGGAAAAGTAAATAATATACAACACAGGTGACATCAACCTCAACCGGGAAGTGCCCCAAATAAAAGAATATTACATTACATTTGAATTTACATGAATGAAAATATAAAACTCTCATCTCATATAAAACCTCCCGGCTATTCAATCGCGACAATCCTGCATATCATATCTCAGCAACACATAATATCATATATCATCAACGTAAGTAAGTATGCGTACCCCAATTGTCGTTGATGTATAGCAACGAAACCGGCGATATTGAACATACTACACTTACGGTCACAGAAAAGAAAGTGTAAAACTATAATATTTGGAATCTACATTCTCTTTAGACATCATAAATGCGAAATATCACATACTTCATATTTCATGCCTAAACTATATGAATTCCACATATTGTATCACATTCCAGATAAATAGACAGTATTAAAGTTTTCGACCGAATGATCAAATACCTAAAATTCCCTAAAGCTCAACACTTGAGCGGAGTTTAAAATATCCGGAGTGTCTCACAGTAGTAGCGGTCCAGCCGTAGAAGGGTCAAGCCAACGCCTCACATGTGGCACGCCGTACTGCCCCAAACCCTAAGGTTCAAAGGGTAGTTCAAGACGGTCAAATAATCGAGTTAAGGTTTGTTTTCTTCTAGAGGGTCCACCACAAAACTTGCACATATATCCGAAAGATTTAAACCCTGTGAAAAGTGGGCAAATGATACTCGTTCGAACAATTCTAAACTTTCTAATTTACCCAGAAAAGACACGAAATCAAAATTCCGATCGAATCACCGACTCCAAAACAATCTCCAGAACAAACAGCATAAAATTCAGATTAAAAATACACCAAAAAATATAAAAGCAGACATAAGCATTACTGTATAAAAATCATGCACTGATTCATGTGTACGGCCGCAGAACCGCGGCCCAAGCAAGCTTTGGCCGCGTTTCCGCGGCAAGAATGACTGTTCACTGTATCGTTTTTAACAGTGTTTCTTATATTTACCTGCTGAATTTTTTACATATTTTTTATTCTGAAAATAACCAGGGTTTAAAAAATGTCAAGAGAGTGTCCGAAAAGTTCGTATTTTGGTTCGATCGGAGTTTTAACATCGCTAAAGTGTCTCCTAATGTTCTAGGTCGGCTCTGTTCATATCAGATTTTTGCATTTTCATACAGCCCAATTTTTATCACATTGCACATCGGTAGGTACTCTTGAGCCGTGTTTGCTAGTCAATTGCAGGATATAGGTTCTCTGCTCTAAACGGTGAAATTCATGGAAAAACACGACAAAACCCGGGTTCCTGCCAACCACAGATAAAACACGGGTCTCCGCTCTCTATCCGTATGTTGCCATCCACCAGTTTAAGAGACAAAATGGCAAATCAATGTCATTTTCATGCACAAGGCTCAATGGCAACACAAGATCCAAGAAATCTACGCGGAGCTCGAGGAAATCATGACAAAAAGATCCACATTCATCACCTTGTTGTTCAACAGAAATTCTGGAAAAATCATGAAGAAAATATGAGAAACAACATATACCAGAATCATAGGCACAGCAGACCAGGGAAGTACAGAAAAGACCATGCCCCAACTCCATCATAGGGCCGCGGATCCACGGCCAATAGGGGGTCTAGGCCGCGGATCCGCGGCCGAACTGGTCCCTCAGTGTGTCGTATTTCAGGGGTACTTTGGACTTTTTGTGTAGAGGCAGAATTTTGCCCTAGGTTTCCATTTTCCAGCCTATAAATAGCCCAGAACCTTGTGAAGCCAAAGGTGCTTAATCTTGTATTTTTTAGGGTTTAGAATACTTGTTCTTCTTCCTCTTCTCATCTCTTCTCCATTGAAAAACTTGTATTGAGCTTTTGTGAGTGATGATTGATGAATAAAGAAGTTCATTTCGTTATTATACTTGTCTTGCTCTTGTTATATTATTGCTTGTAATTTTCATTTGTTAACTTAGTTGTTGTTATTTGTGTTTGTTTCTTTCTTTTCTCTTTTCCTTTATCCTTAAACAACCATGATGCTTACGCTTGATCCTTGCCGAGCTGAGGTCGCAAATAGCCAGTTGTTATCTTCTAATCTCCTTCTTTCTATGTTCCTCTTTTGTTTTATTTTCTTTTCCGTAATATGGGTGAGTAGTTTCATACTTGTTAGGGTAGGATAAGGGAAGTTTGAGAGAAGGAAATCTCTCTCACTCTTTCCTTGCCCAACATCTTAAATCAACTCCCGTTAATTGAACCACAATCCGCTCCCTACGGCACCCTATCCTACATGATAGCGGTGATTCCATAGTGAGACCGGTTGTGGTTGAATTAACCGGAGGTTATGGCTAAGAGCCAAGAACGGACGGACAAGCACCAAAAGGAAGAACTTAAGCATTGGAAATCCTAGCTTATACTCGCAAGTTACTTTCTAGTCGAGCTAATCCCCGTTGTTGCCGATTACCATAACACCGATATTAAGAGTGGCAACGAAAGAAGTGAGCGACTCCTAACTCAAACTAACCTAATCCTAAACCTAACAAGCTCTCTTTACATATCATTTTAACACTTAGTTAATCACAAACAAATCTGGAAAATTGGACTTAACTCGTTAAAGCACATAGAAAAAGATTCCCATCTCCCTGCGGACGACCCGTACTCAACCGGCTAGCTACAAGCGAAACCGTCTTGATTGCGGTAATTAACTAAACTTGAACACGCAGAATCCCTAACAATCAAATGGCGCCGCTGCCGGGGAGATGGTAGTTTATTTCTTTGTGTAATTTTGGGTTTACTTGTGAATATAAATATAACCGAAAAACAAAACAAAAAAAATATACTTTGTAAAGAAATCATCTTGTTATTTTTGATTAGTTTTTGTGCAAGTGTGCAGGATAATACAAAGTTCGAGTTCAGTGCCAAAGACGTAGAAAGATAGACCCATATTTCGCGGCTACACCGCGACGGATCGAAATGAAGCAAACGGTCTACTGTAAAAATCTGGAGCAGATACAGTGAGCAATTCAAGATTCAGCAAATCCAGACAAGCAGAGGACAACCACAGAAGCACACACAAAAAAATTGAAAGTCCAATCCCCCTTTCTTGCCGCGGAACCGCGGCCTGAGCACGTGTTTGGCCGCGGAACCGCGGCCATTTGGAGCCTTCAGGGTGCCAATTTTTTGTGAGTTCTTCTCTTCTCTTCCCCACTCCTCTGGACTCCAATAAACTGTGTTTTCTGCAGCATTCTTTGCGCAAACTCTCTTCCCCTTTCCAATAAACTGTTTTTGTGCAGGATTCTTTGCGCCGCGCTAAAATAAAAATTGTTTGCAGTTGATTTGTTACCGCTTTGCATTCATTAATACGGACTTAAGGGGCTTGAAACCAATTCAGATTGGGTGGGGATTTCATCACCCTTCCCAGGACCCCAGAAATCACAAAAAGCATATGCATTGACCATTGTTAAATTAAAAAATACTAGACTCAGCCCTAAGGACTTCGCGCTCAATAGGACAGAGGACAAGTTACAGGCATCGGCCGTTTATCCTATCTGACTTTTGCGGTGTCTAGGCAAGTGTGTCGAAGGCAAGTGTTTTTTAATTAAGGAACTTCGCAAAAGCGTTGGAAAACCTCCCACTTACCTGGCACTTATCTGGCCGCATTTGACGGAGAAGAGGCGGTTTGAGGTCCTATTTCTAGCCCTCTGGAACAGTTAGGAGCAGTCTAGCAGACCTAGGTGACCCTAGATCTAGGTGTGATTGTGCATATCTTGTTTGTGATTGCTTAAAACCGTAAGTCCGTACATATTCCAGTAAAGCTCTTTCTAAAAATTAAAAAGAAAAAAGAAAAAAAAAATCAAAAAGCTTTTATAAAAACTTGCCCTTTGTCGCCAAACCCATTTTTTTCTCCCACCACCCATCGTATTTCTCCTTTGACGTTTTCTTACCCTCACCTTCTCCACTTTGACTATACTAAACTCGTTTAGTGTATGTCCGCTTGGACTCGGGACACTAGCGCCCGCCTAGTCCGCGTTACGTTAGTCGCTACCGACTACGCGATCGACTCAGACGTCGAAACTCCGTCCACTCCTCTTTCACCCTTACCGTTGCCGGCCAACTCCGACGTTGACCGGAATTCTGTTCATACATCTTCACCTTCACCATCACCAATCTCTTCTTCCGCGATGTCAGGATTTAATCCGAACATCTCTTTGACTACCCCTGGATTGGCTCCACCTCCTACGGAGACCAATAACCCACCACCACCGCCAGTTGTAGCGCCGCAGCGAATCGCGCTCCAGGATCGTTTCTATCCCACCCGTTCTGCACTTCCCACCTGCCTTTCCTTTCCACCGTCCAATGGGTACAACATTGAAATTAAGCCCCACTTCATCAACATGCTTCCGCGATTTCATGGGCTTGAATATGAAGATGCCTATATCTTCATCAATAAATTTCAAAATGTTTGTGCCATGATGAAAACTACCCCACTGTCGGACGATGCTATACGTCTACGGGTCATTCCGTTCACTTTATGCGATCTTGCTGAAAAATGGCTGTATAGCACCGCTTCCCACTCAATAACCAGTTGGGACGAGTTTGTTAAAGCGTTTCTAAAAAAATTCTATCCGAATCATAAAACCGCAAGGATCCGCAACGAAATCAACCAATTCTCTCAGCTTCTTTCTGAACCCTTCTGGAAGTGCTTTGACCGGTACAAAGACCTTCTTGTTCAGTGTCCTCACCACGGTATAGAGAAATGGCAACTTTCCCAAACCTTATACAAGGGCCTGAACCCAGCAACGAAGCAGTTGTTGGAAACCATTTGTCAGGTCCACTTCCTATCGAAATCTGACGAGGAAGCGTGGCAATTCTTCGACGACCTTGCGGAGCAAACGCTACAATGGGAGAGCACCAGACCGACTTCTTCTTCTTCTACCTCTACTTCTACCGGTCAGTCTAGGGTAGAAATTCACCAACTTGATGTCTCTATTGCGATGAAAGCTGAAATGACTGCAATAACGAGAAAGCTTGAAGCGATAGAGAGCAAATTTTCTTCTCCTGCTCCTGCCCCTGTTCTTCCCCTTCGTAACATTTACGCTTGTTGTTCCGATCCTTCTCACTTTACCGAAAAGTGTCCTTACAATCCACCATCGCAAGGACAGGATCAGGTTAATGCTGCATTTCAGCAAAGACCGAGGAATGATCCATACTCATCCACCTACAATCCCGGTTGGAGGAACCACCCCAATTTCGCCTGGAATCAGAATCAAAATCAATTCCAAGGCAACAATTTTCAAAGGCCCCCTCCGCCGCAACAACAAGCGCAACAACAAACTCAACAGCAGTTTCAGCAACCCTTCCAACCCAACCTTTTCAAAATCAGACGAACAACTTTGCACCCAACAATTCTTTTCCACCAAACAACTTTGTTCTATCAAACAACGATAAGGTTTTCTCACTCGAACGAAGTCTGTAGGCGTTCGTTAAACAATCGACACAATCCACTGCCAACATCCAGTCTTCCATTCAGTCCTTAGTGCAACACAATGCCGCTTACGGGCAAAGCATCAAGACCATCGAGGCCCAGATTGCACAGCTGAATGCGGCCTTAAGCGAGCGAGAGAAGGGGAAGCTCCCGTCCCAGCCACTCCCAAATCCCGGTCACCCACATAATGTACATGTTGCTCTTGAACAACAGAACCATAATGTGAGTGCCGTGACCACATTGAGATCGGGAAGGATGCTGCAAAACAACATTGGCACACGGATCAACGATGACACCCCGGCCGCTGCTTCTTCTTCTTCTTCTTCTTCTTCTTCTTCTCCTGCTTCTTCGTCTTCTGAGCCTATTCTCCGTTCTTCACAAGGCTCTCCTTCCTCTTCTTCTGCTCTAAATGGACCCACTTCTCACTCCACGAAAACACCTGTTCTGGGATCCGTTCCAACTCCGCAATCTCCTCCACAAGCATTAGACTCAACCAATTTTAAAAACGTCCCATTTCCAAACCGGTTGAGGTCTAATAAACAAAATCCACAAATGGAGAAGATTCTGGAGTTATTTAAGCAGGTTAACATTAACATTCCTCTTTTAGATGCTGTCCAACAAGTCCCGTCCTACGCGAAAATCTTAAAGGACTTGTGCACGAAAAAGCGGAAGTCTCAGGTACCCAAGAAAGTTTTCTTGGCTAGTGATGTGAGTGATGCTCTTACCCAATCTTTACCACAAAAACGGAAGGACCCTGGCTGTCCTACGATTTCAATTACCATTGGGGATAAGAACATCAACCGCGCACTATTAGATCTTGGTGCCAGTGTTAACCTGCTTCCGTACTCAGTATACGAGCAATTAGGCGTAGGAGAGCTGAAACCCACACACTGCACTCTCCAAATGGCCGACCGATCGATCACCCATCCTAGAGGTGAGCTAGAGGATGTGTTAATCAAAGTCGGGGACTTCATATTCCCCGTTGAATTCATTGTATTAGACACACAGCCTGTAGCTAACCCCCGGAATCAAATTCCGGTGATACTCGGTCGCCCATTCCTTGCAACCTCAAATGCTGTGATCAATTGTCGCAATGGTTCGATGGACCTCTCTTTTGGAAACATGACGATTGAACTCAACATTTTTAGGTTGGGGAATCATCCCGCCGAACCTAATGCTCATATACTGGACGTTTACACAATCCAGGAGATCACCCGTGGAGAGTGTGAATTCGAGGAGTTTCTGTTCGAACACGATCACCCTGACGCCACTAGTGCGTTCCTCTTCAAACAAGCTGCTGTTTCTGCCCCCGACAACGACTACGAGTGTTTCACGTTCTCGAATGATCTTAGCCGCTCACAACCCGAGTTTGAATCCTTCGAATTTCCGGATGAGTTACCTGAACCATCCAACTCGGTTGCTTACACTCGTTTTGAACCTCTGCTGGAGTCCTTTGAGTTCGAGACCTCCTCACCAATCTTGCCTTCCATCGTTTCACCTCCAACGCTCAAACTCAAGCCTTTGCCGTTTCACCTTAAGTACGCTTACTTAGGTGAGAACGAGACCCTCCCTGTCATCATCTCGGCTTCTCTAGCTCCAGAGCAAGAGAAAGCCCTTCTTGCGGTCTTGCACAGCAATAGGCAAGGTTTTGGCTGGTCCATGGCGGACATCAAGGGGATTAGTCCTCTGATCATTGAACATCACATTCATCTGATGGATGATGCCAAACTAGCCAGGGATCCACAAAGACGGCTCAATCCAGTCATGAAAGAGGCTGTGAAGAAGGAGATCGTAAAATGTCTAGATAGTGGTATCAAATACCCTATCTCTGATAGCCAGTAGGTTAGTCCCATTCATGTTGTCCTTAAGAAGTCAGGCATCACGGTCATAACCAACGAGGCGAACGAGTTAATCCCTACTCGCACCCAAACTGAGTGGCGAGTATGCATTGATTACAGAAAACTCAACGCCGCAACGCGGAAGGACCACTTTCCGCTACCTTTCATTGACCAAATGCTTGAACGATTGACCGGACACGAGTACTACTACTTTCTTGATGGCTACTCCGGCTATAATCAGATTCCCATCGCCGAAAAAGACCAGGACAAGACCACATTCACTTGTCCTTTCGACACGTTTGCATATCGTCGCATGCCCTTTGGGTTATGCAATGCGCCCGCTACCTTCCAGCGGTGTATGATGGGAATCTTCTCAGACATGGTGGAAAAATTTCTGGAGATTTTCATGGATGATTTCTCCATCTTCGGTGATTCCTTCAACGATGTTTGCTGCATCTTGACGCTGTCCTTACCCGATGTAAGGACAAGAATCTCACTTTGAATTGGGATAAGTGCCACTTCATGGTGCGCGAAGGTATTGTCTTAGGACATATCATCTTGCAAAATGGCATAGAGGTTGACAAAGCGAAGATTGAGGTCATTTCCAATCTTCCTCCTCCCCGATGCGTCAGAGATATCCGAGCCTTCCTTGGCCATGCCGGTTTCTATAGACGGTTCATCAAGGACTTTAGCAAAATTGCTAGGCCCTTGACTCTTTTGCTGGCCAAGGATACGCCATTCGACTTCAACTCGAGCTGTGTGACTGCATTCGATTCATTGAAAAGCTCACTCACTTCTGCTCCCATTCTTTCTTCGCCTGACTGGACGCACACATTTGAGATTATGTGCGATGCATCCGACTTTGCCATTGGTGCTGTCCTTAGACAACACATCAACAAGATGCCGCACGTAATCTATTATGCGAGCCGAACCCTGAACGACGCCCAACTCAATTATACAACAACTGAGAAGGAATTCTTAGCTGTTGTATTTCCTTTAGAAAAGTTCAGGCCCTACCTCATCGGCTCTCCAGTCATTGTCTACACAGACCATTCTGCTCTGCGCCATCTTTTGCGAAGAAAGATGCAAAATCTCGGTTAATACGTTGGATCCTCTTGCTTCAAGAGTTTGACCTTGTCATTAAGGACAAACGAGGATGTGAAAACGTAGTTGCCGACCATCTCTCACGACTTCCTTCTTCGCCTTCTCTTCCAATTCCGATCAACGACGTTTCCCTGATGAACAGCTCTTGACAGTATCTTGCGAACCCTGGTTCGCAGATATTGTGAACTATTTGGACACAGGGTTACTACCAACTGAATGGTCAAGTCAGGACAGACTTCACTTCTTATCCCAAGTAAAAAACTTTTACTGGGACGAACCCTATCTGTTAAAGTACTGTCCCGACCAGATTATTCGTCGGTGTTTCCCTGACGATGAATTCAAGAGTGTGTTGTCGTTTTTCCACGATCAAGCGTGTGGCGGGCATTTTGGCCCTAGAAAGACAGCTGAGAAGATCTTGCAATGTGGTTTCTACTGGCCACAACTCTTCAAAGACGCTCATGACTATTGCAAGACTTGCTCCCGGTGCCAACACATGGGCCGGATATCCCAGAGGAACGAGATGCCGCTCCAACCGATCTTGGTTGTGGAGATTTTCGATGTTTGGGGGATAATTTCATGGGGCCGTTTCCCAGCTCTTTTGGGAACTTGTATGTCCTTCTCGCTGTTGATTACGTCTCTAAGTGGGTCGAGGCTGTGCCCAGCCGGACTAGTTGTCGTTAGGTTTCTTAAAGAAAACATTTTCTCCCGTTTTAGGCACCCCCGAGTGATCATTAGCGAAAATGGAAGTCATTTCTGCAACAAGACTTTCGAGGCCTTGATGTGGAAATATTCCATTAATCATAAGCTATCCACGCCCTACCACCCCCAAACCTGCGGGTAGGCCGAAGTTTCAAATCGGCAAATCAAGCAGATACTGGAGAAGACGGTTTCCAAGAACCGAAAAGATTGGTCGCTGAAACTCACTGATGCCCTTTAGGCATTTCGAACCGCTTATAAGACCGATCTTGGCATGTCTCCCTATCGGCTTATGTACGGAAAAGCTTGCCACCTACCTGTCGAAATAGAGCATCGCGCATTTTGGGCGATAAAGGAGCTGAATCTATCTCTCGAAGATGCGAGCATCCATCGGAAGCTGCAACTGAACGAACTGAGCGAGCTTAGGGATGAGGCTTACGATAACGCGGTTGTCGTTAAGAACCGAACGAAGGTATTTCATGATAAACACCTTTTGCGCAAAACTTTCGTACCTGGTCAACAGGTACTGCTTTATGACACCAGACTACACTTCCATCCAGGAAAGGTCGGATCTCGCTGGAAAGGGCCGTATTTTGTGCGGAATGTATATCCGCAGGGCGCTGTGGATTCGGAGAATCCAAAGGACGGTTCATTTTTCAAAGTGAACGGACACCGACTAAAACCGTACCTTAGCGCCGAACCAACAGAGGAGCTCCTGGTCTTACAGGAGCCGATTTACCCTCCATAATCTTCCTCTGCCTACCTGCAAACTTCGGATATCCAGCCAAGAACAGTGGACACTGTTCCAAATAAGTTTGGGGGTATGTATATACCATTTTGTACATTTTTGTGGATATTCCTTTTCTTTTCTTTAAAAACAAAAACAATAAAAACAAAAAAAAAAATTGTGTTTCGCTAACCGACAATTTTGACCCTTCAAATGATCTCTTCATGCAATGACAGTGAGGACACTGTCCAGTTTAAGTTTAGGGGTACACTCGGTGCGCATTTTCTAACCTTCGCATTCATATGTATATTTTTCATCTGCATATTAAATCCATAAAATCAATAAAAATCTGAAAATTTTCTAAAAACATAAAAACTTTTCTGTCAAGTTAGCTAGTGGGAAGACTCTGATTCAACATTTCGACGGTTTTGTTTGATAAAATAAGAATAACTAAATCTTATGTTTAGATTTTGAAAACCTGAAAGATAACTCTCCTTTGAAGTTAACTATAGCTGATATACGTATTTACATCACACTACACGTGTCGTGAGTTTTTGGGAATTAGATGACAAGTCTTTTCTGTCTAAAAACTTTTAAATGGATCAATGATTTTCTGAGGATCAAATAGGTTTGTTCTGAAATAAGTAATATCAAGAATAGTTTATGAAGTGAGTGAATATGAAGGAATGTTATTGATGCATTAATTGGAACTAAGTCTGAAAAATAACCCATCTGGAACTTGATTGGAATGATTACACACCAAACCCACTGAACACGTCTTTTATCCAATAATTGAACTGCCGGTTATATCTCCGTTTGTATTAAATCATCATGATTTTCACGCCAAACTGTCTTTTGTTTTTGACCCTAGGTAACTTGAGTAATTAAGTCCGCTGGGGTGTTTCTACACCTAATAGCCTAAAACCAACTGGTTTAGGTGCATTGGCCCAAAGCTCGCTAAGAAGCCTAGAAAGTCCAGATTAAAACAAAGTCAAGCAAGCGTTCTCTCCGAGTTAAAATTCCTAACGGTTATTTGTGTGAGAATAATCTTGATCAAAGACAGGCTTTTATAAAAATTTTAGCGGAGATATGAAGGTTTTATTCTATGATAAAGACTATTGCACGTTCACAGAGGTGTGTATGAAATGAAAACAAGAAAAAGGTGGAGTGAAAAATAAGACTAGTTTCCTGTTAAGAAAGATAGAAATTCTAAAAGTTGAAACTTTACTGGAAAACGAAACTTGAAAATTGCTTAACTCTTTATAAAACTTATGTGATCCTTTCAAAAATTTTATCTGGGCTTTATTGTGTGACATGATAACGTAAATCGATCCTTCTGGAAACTTAACGACACTATTTGCACTACGCGTAAAGACATATAAAATCTGTAGTTAAATAAGAAGCGAGGTGTGAGAAATAAAGGTTCGATGGTCTAGACTTAGGATAATAGAATTGTTATTTTCTGAAACAAAACTTTAGGGGTTTGAATCATAGTTATTTTACAAAACTAGCTTGAACGGATTTTGTGGGTAGTATCCGCTGAAAACCCTCAGGAGACAACACTCCTCCTACTAGGGACACCTAGAGGTTTAACGGCTTGTTTCACATGCTCAGTGCAATCGCGTTCCCTGCGAAAGTGAGGTTAGGAATTTTTTTGTGAATAAATTGGCTTTGCTCGGGACGAGCAAATAATAAGTTTGTGGGTATTTGTTCATATCAGATTTTTGCATTTTCATACCGCCCAATTTTTATCACATTGCACATCGGTAGGTACTCTTGAGCCGTGTTTGCTAGTCAATTGCAGGATACAGGTTCTCGGCTCTAAACTGTGAAATTCATGGAAAAACACGACAAAACCCGAGTTCCTGCCAACCACAGATAAAACACGGGTCTCCGCTCTCTATCCGTATGTTGCCATCCACCAGTTTAAGAGACAAAATGGCAAATCAATGTCATTTTAAAGAACAAGGCTCAATGGCAACACAAGATCCAAGAAATCTACGCGGAGCTCAAGAAAATCAAGACAAAAAGATCCACATTCATCACCTTGTTGTTCAACAGAAATTCTGGAAAAATCGTGAAGAAAATATGAGAAACAACATATACCAGAATCATGGGCACAGCAGACCAGGGAAGTACAGAAAAGACCATGCCCCAACTCCATCATAGGGCCGTTGATCCGCGGCCAATAGAGGGTCTAGGCCGCGGATCCGCGGCCGTACTGGTCCCTCAGTGTGTCGTATTTCAGGGGTAGTTTGGACTTTTTGTGTAGAGGCTGAATTTTGCCCTAGGTTTCCATTTTCCAGCCTATAAATAGCCCAGAACCTTGTGAAGCCAAGGGTGCTTAATCTTGTATTTTTAAGGGTTTAGAATACTTGTTCTTCTTCCTCTTCTCATCTCTTCTCCATTGAAAAACTTGTAGTGAGCTTTTGTGAGTGAAGAATGATGAATAAAGAAGTTCATTTTGTTATTATACTTGTCTTGCTCTTGTTATATTATTGCTTGTAATTTTCATTTGTTAACTTAGTTGTTGTTATTTGTGTTTGTTTCTTTCTTTTCTCTTTTTCTTTATCCTTAAACAACCATGATGCTTACGCTTGATCCTTGCCGAGGTGAGGTCGCAAATAGCTAGTTGTTACCTTCTAATCTCCTTCTTTCTATCTTCCTCTTTTGTTTTATTTTCTTTTCCGTAATATGGATGAGTAGTTTCATACTTGTTAGGGTAGAATAAGGGAAGTTTGAGAGAAGGAAATCTCTCTCACTCTTTACTTGCCCAACATCTTAAATCAACTCCCGTTAATTGAACCACAATCCGCTCCCTACGGCACCCTATCCTACATGATAGCGGCGATTCCATAGTGAGACCGGTTGTGGTTGAATTAACCGGAGGTTATGGCTAAGAGCCAAAAACGGACGGACAAGCACCAAAAGAAAGAACTTAAGCGTTGGAAAGCCTAGCTTATACTCGCAAGTTACTTTCTAGTCGAGCTAATCCCCGTTGTTGCCGATTACCATAACACCGATATTAAGAGTGGCAACGAAAGGAGTGAGCGACTCCTAACTTAAACTAACCTAATCCTAACCCTAACAAGCTCTCTTTACATATCATTTTAACACTTAGTTAATCACAAACAAATCTGGAAAATTGGACTTAACTCGTTAAAGCACATAGAAAAAGATTTCCATCTCCCTGCGGACGACCCGTACTCAACCGGCTAGCTACAAGAGAAACCGTCTTGATTGCGGTAATTAACTAAACTTGAACATGCAGAATCCCTAACAATCAGGCTCTGATACCAATGTTAGGTTTACCTAGCACCCTATGAAAGGTTTGGAAGCATCACATGTACCAAAGATTAGATTTTTATGGTGCTAAGTAAGCATACAAAGGATCTATCCTAGAAAAATTAGGGTTTAATAACAATACAAGTAACAAAGGCTAGGGTTTTGAGAGTACAACCTTTGTAGCTCCCTATTCTTGACTCCAAGGCCACTTGAGAGTTGGAAAACGGCTAGCTTGAGGTCTTCTAGCGTCCACGACGATCCACCCGAAGCTCCTTTGTCCAAGCTTGCATCTTCTCTTGAGAATGAAATGAAGATAACACTCTAAACAAGTGGGCAAGACTTGTGTAGAATGATGTTGTGGTGGCTTTTCTTACTTCAAAAACCTAACTTGATGAGTATTTTTCTCACTACAAAAGTCTAGAGAGCAAAAGAAGAAGGAGGAAGAAGATGATGGCCTTTTAGAGCAAGAGTGAAAAGAATAACTCTCATGAGAAAATGAAAAATATATGTATATATATTTTTCACTTCTCATCTCAAACCATGGTTAATGATAAAGATATTATTTTATTTGAGTTTAAAACACCAAAGAAAAATTAACCAAGGGTTAATAAGTAGGTGAGCATGGTAAGATGAAGAAGAGTGTAGAAACAATCCATGAATTAACCCTTTTTCTTTTCCTTTTTGTTTTAACACAAATGCAATAATAATACATATAAAAACCCATGGTGTGAGTCTTATATTGCCACCATTTTCAATGTATATGCAACTACGAAGGATGATGTATGTATGTATGTGTGCATGCATATCCATATGTGCATGAATCATGAAAGAATGCATACATGCATGGATACATCAAAAATACAAGAAAGGATTTCTAGTGAGAAAATAATGGTTAAATGATAAATCAACACTTGATTTATCAATCCGGCTATATCACATACGACCCAACCAAAAGCAAGCCGCCCGATTAATATACGGTATCTCATACGCGCATTTTAACCGGGTCCATGCGCATATCGCATACGCGCACCACAATGTTTCTCATGGACTAGCTAACTCCTTTGTGAGACTCTAAGACTCGTTAATACACCGACAGTGGGTGATGATCATATGAAGCACCCCCAAGCCGCAAGCGGTAAGCTAAACGTAACGGCCACCCGGGTATTGAGCGATCAGAAGAAAACAAGCAAACCTGCTACAACTCCCGTCGAGCCAACCGGCAACACTACCGTACAGTCCGGTCTCTTCGTTATATATGCTGCATATTGAGTCTAGGGATGGTAACGTTGACCCCAATAACTCAATAAGTCGTGCCGGTGAATGGTCTATAACAGATCGAGAAACTACTGATAACACTTATCAGCAAATCTCAGCAGCCCTGGCCAGGGACTTACTGATATAACCAGTCGAGCACAGCACGGCATCAACTCCCAATACCGGGACAGACGAAACCCCTCCTATCGCTCATCGCCTTCGTGTGTCTTGGGACTGTACCCAAAGGCCACCTGTTTGCACGACTCAGTAGAGCCGTGGTAGGGTGGTAATCAAAGTACAGTGGGAGAGCACATAAGACTCTATGACGATCTCGAGTCTACAGACTAACCTGAGAACTGCTATCCGACGATAGATATAATTCCATATAGGAGTTCTCGGTGAGTCCGTCCAGTGTACCCAGTCACCACTGAGCACCCGTATATGATCTTGATGTCAAACATCGATGAATGTGGGAACATTCATCGCCCATCGTATGGGTCTAGCATCTTGCACGCTAGTCTACTCTGGTATATCAATGCCCTATCTCGATATACCTACGACTAGGGACATTCCAGGATATGCTCATAAACTACAGATGTCCCACTAGTATGATCTCTATCATAATCACTGTAGTCAAGCCAATATCCTAAGGGCTTTATCAACATGTATGAATGAGTAAAAGAATGATCAAATCTACATGTCAGATAAAGAAGAACCAGATAGCATACTATCATGTCGAGCAAGAATGTACACTGAATATATATATATACATGTATAAATACATCCACTGTCAAATAATGGCCTCTAGGACATACATATATCCAACACTCGGGTGCGGAAGAAGAGGAAGAAGATTATGAGGATGGAGGTGGTGACGAGGTTGAGTTTTGAGGAGGCAGAGGAGGCTTGCTTAGGGTTAGGGTTTCGTTTTTGCAATGGGTTCTCGTTGGGGCTCTGGATTTTAAAGAAGAGAAGAAAAGAAGAATAGAAGGGAGGCAAGTGCATCTCGTAGGGCGTTGACCAGAATCGAGAAGGCTATAGTAACCGCGAGAGGAGAGAGAGAGGGCTCGAGAGGAGAGAGAAAGGAGAGAGAGAGAAAGGAGAGAGAGAAACAACGAGAGAGAAAGAAAGGAAAAGAGAGAGAGTGTGGGCAGGAGAGAGAGAAAGAGGTTGTTGTATAAGTTAAAATTTTAAATTTTAAAAATATGTTTAGTTATATAAATCTAAACTGTGTTAATTTTTAATAAAAATATTATATTTATAAAATATTTAATATTCTGGTAAATACAACTTTGTCTAAAACACGCCCTGGTCGGGTCTAAAAATTTAGTTTCAAAATATGAAAAATATACATGTCGACCAAAAAATTAAAATTGGATATCCGGGTAACGAAAAAGCATACCCCAAGAACGGATGCACGTACGTGCGTGTAGCCATCTAAATAAGTTTGTTTCACTGAACGGAACGAGAACACGAGGTGCGGATGCTACCACATAGTTAGGAGTATCATGCAGGCCATGCAATGCATTTTTAAAATATTTTACTTGACTTTAAATGTTATATTAAAAAAATGCAGATGCCAGATATAATGCCAGTATGCAATGTACAAATAATGAAAGTGCACGGATCCATATAACAAGCCAGGATAAACCATAAACAGAAATCAAGACAGGTTTCTAGCAAGTGGGTCGGGTAGGATGCAATTACAGATGTCAAAAACACTATTTGTACCCAAAACACAATAAATCAGTAAAATACCATAAATAAATAAATGCTTGAACTAGAACTGGTATAAATGAACTAGGTGTAGGGTTCCTAGGCACTCTAACAAGGTTCTACTAGGCATCTACCATGCCCGTTTCAAAAATTTAGCCGTGCCGAGCAACCCTAACCAAGATCGTATACTAGAGATTATGCGAAAACTAGCAAGTAAACATTTTTTAACAATAAGTGAAAAGGGATTACAACCTTTGTAGATCCGGTCCTTCACTTCTAAAGCTCTGTGTTGACGTCCCTTCGCTGCGATCATCGGGATCCCGGACTCTAGCGATGGTTTCCTCGGAGAAATGAACGGGCTAGGTCATTGATTTCGAGGCCGAAGATGATCTACGTCGAGCAGACTCAAACTCAAGCTCCATCTTCACTAGGTCAAAAACTTTGTGAAGAGAACACCCTAAACTAAATGGCAAGTAGTAGAGGATAATGAAATAGGAAGTGGGTTCACTTTGGATTTGGATTTCTCACTCTTTTTCTTCACTTGAAAATTTTCTAGCAAGCTTTTCTTCTTCTTGAAGAAGAAGAAGATGAAAGAAAAGAAAATGAATTATATGAAAAGAATAATCAAGTGAAGTCTATCATAATGCAACCATGGGTGAGCTAACCTTTGTAGAGAGTAAACCATAGTTAATTATAATAGTTTGGTTAATGAATATCTTAATCAAGACAAAATGAGTGGACTTTGTCAAAGTTGCTTCAAGCTTCAAGCCATGACAAAAGAAGCCACCATTTTGAATAATTAAGATAAATAGAAACCTAAATTATAATTAACATGGTGTATGTCACCCATCCACCCATGTTTGCATGTATCATCAATCATGATACAAACTAGTGCACAAACATATATCACATATACAACTTGTGCACATCAAGTGAGAAAACAAATCTTAAGTGAACCAATACTAGTTAATGTAAAGTAATATATCAAATATATAATTATACATTAAATCATTAAATCAACACTTGATTTAACGATCCGGTCATATCGCATATAACCGACTAATATCTAGTGTATCAACGTATCGAATCAACACTTGATTCGGTAACTCGGCTATATCTCATATAACCGTCCAATGATACAAATCGCGAGAATAGAATACAGTATCACATACTGGTATTATTCTCGGTCCCGCACATATCTCATATGCGCTCCTATTTCGTTTCGCTTGAGCCAGGAAACCTCTGTATAGGACTCTAAAAACTCGTCAATACGCCGGCAGTAGGTGGTGATCATATCAATCACCCACAAGCCGCAAGCGGTCTGCTAAACGTAACGGCCACCCGGGTATTGAGCGATTAGAAGATCAACAAGCAAGCCTGCTCACACTCCTGCGAATCCAATCAGTAACACTTACCGCACAGTCCGGTCTGTTCGTCTGATATGTTGCATATCTCGCCTAGGGGTGGTAAACGTCAGACCCCAACAGCTTGATAAGTCATTCCGATGTAAGGTCCATAACAAGCATGAAACTACTGATAACACTTACCAGTAAATCAGTGCAACCCTGGCCAGGGATTTCCAGCTATGGCCAGTCGAGCATAGCGCAACATCAACCACCAATACCGGGAGAGACGAATCCCCTCCTATGGCTCATTGCCTCCATGTGAATCGGGACTGTACCCAAAAACCACCTGTTTGCACGACCCAGTAGAGCCGTGGTAGGGTGGAAATCAAAGCATGGTGGGAGACACACAAGACTCTATGACGATCTCGGGTCAACAGACTAAGATGTACAAGTGTCACCAGAGAACTGCCATCTGACGTGAGGTATAATACCATCTGGGAGTTCTAGGCGAGTCCGTTTAGTGTACTCAGTCTCCACTGAGCACCCGCATACTGTCTCTGATGTCAAACACCAATGGATATGGGATCATCCATCGCCCATCATATGGGTCGAGAAGATATACGCTAGTCTACTCTGGAATATCGATGCCCCGTCTCGATATTCCCACGACTAGGAACATTGAAGGATGTACTCATGGACTACCCAGGCCCCACTAGTATGATCTACATCATAGTCCTGGAAGTCGAGTACACATCTAAGGGCTTTATCAACAAGTAACAGAGAGACAATAAGTATACATGTTAAGATAAAGAGCAACCAGATAGCGTACTACCATGTCAAGCAAGAAAGTCCTACCTATATATGTCCCAGCATCCACTACAATATACATCTCATGTACAGTAATGGCCTCTAGGGCATACATATAACTAACAATCTCCTAGTTGCACTAGGGCTATCTATAGAAGTGGTTGTAGTATCTCATACTCAACCATCCCAAAAAAAATCTCTCTCTGGGAAAAAACCTTTGTGAGTGGATCCGCCGTGTTGTCCTCTGAGTCTACTCTCCTAACCTCGATCACCTTGGAGATCAACTATTTCCATGATCAGGTGATACTGCCTTGGAATATGTCTGGGTCACTGATGGGACTGTGGTTCCTGGGCCAAAGCCACACTTCCATTGTCACACAATGGTAGGAACCTAGTTCATCTCATGAACTAATATACACCCAAACTTCCTCTTTGGTAGTATCTTTGATAGCGATGTCACCAGCCTTTATCGTCTAGTTTGCCACCGTATCTCAGCTTGGAACTCTTCCAACATACCGTCCCTCCACTGAGGGTAAAGACAATGCCTGCGACCGATATTCAGTCGTCCTTATCACCTTGGAACTTTTCCAGTGGTTCTCCCCAGGATCGATCGATACCATCTCACTACACCTAGTGAGAATCCTAATATCCATTTAGATCTATCACATAGATCCATAACCCAGGATTTAGGAGGTATCACTTTGATCATATTTGGAGAATCCTTATGATAAGCGGAGATTGACCGAGCGTAGCATAGGAAACTCTTTTCCTATTAAGAGTATGTTGTCGACGTACAATACGAGGATGACCACCTTACTCTCTACTACCTTTTTGTATGTACAAGGTTCATCTACTATTTTGATGAAGTCAAACTCTTTGACTACCACATCAAAAGAGATGTTCCAACTCCGCGATGCCTGCTTTATCATACAAAGCATCTTGCACACATTTCCGCTGCTCCCACTGTCTACGAAGCCCTCTGGCTGTATACTTATAGACGCTCTCTTCTAAATCAATATTTAGAAAAGCAGTCATGACACCCAACCACCAGATATCGCGGTCATAGTATGCAGCAATGGCAAGTAGGATCCGGATGGACTTAAGCACAACCACTGGAAAAGGTTTCATCATTATCCACGCCTGGTCGATGACGAAAACCTTTAACAAGTCTAGTTTTGAAAGTCTCAACTTTTGCATCTACACCAAGTAATCTTCTCATGATATACTTGCTCCTGATGGGAATTTAACCCTTCAGATATAGCAACCAAAGTCCATACTTTGTTGGTGTACGTGGATTCCATCTCAGATCGCTAAGCATCCAGCCATTCTTACAGAATCACCACTCTTGATGGCCTGCTCGAAACTAGTTGGGTCATCATCTCATGATGCAATCCTCGCTCCCACTGTCATCGAGAAACCGAAGTATCTCTCAGGCGGATGAGGAACCCTGCTATATCGGTGGAGAGGCTGAGGTTCGTCGGGATCTATTGAATCCTTTGGTTCTACCAAATCATCTACTGTAGTTTGTATAGCCGGAACTCTTTCCAGTTCTACCTCATGACCACTAATTTCTTCATAAGAAATTCCCTTTCGCAAAGGTGGTATGTTGAGAAACAAAACATATTTTGTTCTTATGTTAGGTAGAAGATATTCCTTTGCGAATGCTTGGGATATCCAACAAACTTCTACAGAACTGACTTTGCCTCGAGCTTGTCCGGATTTTGCTTTTAGACATAGGCCGGACAACCCCAAATCTTAACAAACTTAAGATATGGGCTCTTCCATTCCATATCACATATGAAGTGGTAGGCAATGGATTTGATTGGAACCCTATTCAATAGGTATGCATCTTCTCAAGTGCATAACTCCCAAAAGGAAATATGAAACTCAGTAGTACTCATCATAGAGCGCACCATATCATATAGGGTGTGATTGCTCCGCCCCGATACACCGACGTGTTGTGGTGTATACGGAGGAGTAATGCTGAGAGAGAATCTCATTCTCCTTTAGAATAGTCCAGGAATCCCATGCTCAAGTATTCTCCTCCCTGATCACATCAAAGGACATAATACTTATACCCATTTTTAGGTTTCCACTTCTAACTTATATTCGGTGATTATCTCAAAAGTTTCGGACTTGTGTTTCAACTGGAACATATGTCTGAATCTAGAGAGATCATCAGTGAATGTAATAAAGTACAAAGAACCTGTCCTAGCATATGTAGACTGGGGACCTTTATACATCACTATGTATCAGTCCCAAGAGTTCACTAACTCTTTCTCTGTTTCCAGTAAACGGAGCTATGGTCATCTTATCTTTGTGACATGACTGACAAGTTTCACAAGATGTAAATTCAAACTGATTTAAATATACATCTAAATGTAACTTAGCTAGTCGGGTCGCATAGATATGACCTAATCTACAATGCCTCAAGAAGGATTCGTTCATTTCTGAATTCTTCCTCTTGTGTGTGTTCTGTACATTAAGAACTATAGTTTGATTTAGAACATCTATGCTTTTAGATAACGTGCCTGAACCGATCAACTCTTGATATAGGAAATGTGCAAAACACTATCCAACAATACAAAATTATATCCTTCTTTAATAAATAAAGAAACTGATATGATGTTGTATATCAGGTTCGGTATCTAATAACATTCGTTCAGAATCAATGTATTTGGAAATACAGGGTGATAGTGACCAACAGACTTGGCTGCAACACTTGCACCGTTTTCAGTCTCATGAAACTTATCACCCGTTCTCAGTTCTCTACCTTTCTGTAGCCCATGTAACAGATTACATATGCGGGATCCCGATCCGGTATCTAATACTCAAGATGTAGAGGATACAGAGAAACAGTTCTTTGTAATGAACACACCCGAAGAAGATGCATCATCATGCACTTTCTTCGTTTGGGCGGCATGGGAATCCTGGTATTCCCCTATTTCCTGCTCAGTCTTATAACAATTATAAGTTGGAGCGGGACAAACGTTCCCCAGCTCAGTATAACAAGCGGGTTCGGTCAATACATCCATATTATTATCTTGATTAAGGCGTGACATGGTTGCTACCTGGAGAGAGAGAGAGGAGAAAACACTCTGCGTGCGCTCTTGCAAGATTAGATTGGTTATATATTTTATCTAATCAGGATGGCTCCCACTGTTTTTATCAAATCTTCCTTCAAACCCTAAAAGGAAAGACTAGCCGAGATTAACTACACTCTACAAGTTCGCCAATCTTTCAGCCAGGCCAGTGCCGGTACTTTGAGGGAGGTTCCTCGTGCTTTCGCACGGACCTAATTAAAATAAACCTCGTTTTCCCGGGGGCGTAACCCCGTCGACACCATTCTAGACACCTACTTGATCGACTAATTGTAAAGTGCAAAACTCTCCCAGGAGTAACAATTACTGGCAGTGGGTATCGGGACCCAACTATCATATAGAAGGTATGCAATCTCATTGCAAATTTCAACACTTGAAACTCCCGATAGTGGTTTTTACCCATAGCACCTATGACCTTGGCTATGGTGAACAAATCATAAGTACTAGTCAAGTTCTACCCGTCATTTCGTTATTAATTAGACCCACCCACATGACCCTTTGCTAAGGTCAACAAAGTTACATGACTGTCCTAACTAATCGCATCATATGCTGTGTAGGAAGACATCACTTAGCTACCGTATACTGTGCCTTGACTATGGTCAACAACCACAGCACGAATACTAAGTACTCTACTTCCTAAAATGACGGAGGGTTGCGGATGGTTTTTAAGAAAACCTTTTACGCTTTGAACTTGATCTCGTTGCAGAATCAAATGGTTTTAAATGGAGTGTTATTGAGGCTTCTGCTGGTTTCGCTAAAGAGGTCACTCCCGGTGAAGGGATCTCGGCTCTTTCCTCGTCGAATGAGGTGCATGATATTCACAATACCACCATGCAAAGCAATAACTAGAAAATCAATCAAAAGACAAACCGAAGGTTGTAGCATCTGCTAGTTATTTCTAAAGAGGCCACTCCCGGTGAAGGGATCTCGGCTCTTTCCTTATCGAATAAGGTGCTGGATGTTCTACAAGCAACACCGCTATGCAAAGCAACAACTAGTGCTACCTGATTTTTGAAATTCGATTCCACAACATTATTTAGGTTTATTTTCTTTCATTAATCTCATTAATGAATGTCCCATCATTTTAGTCCACTTAAACATCACAGATAAATACAACGTACACTTATGCCATCCGTATTCGCCTCGATGTTCCGTCTGCACCGTTAGGTTAGGTAACTAACGTCAGAACGGGGCAGGGCTAGCGCGGGTGTAAAACATAAACAACGTCTATATAATGTATCATATATACTATATACAGTATCTATCTGAACATATCACATGATCACATCACAGATAACGCAGCAGAAAATATCATATGAAATATTGGATATACTAGGAGGTCCGTGTTTTATTTTGAGCCCGTATAAAACACGGATTCCACGGTCGTGATGAATAGCCAATCCCACACCCCTAGACCCCTATGAGAGCGGCAAGCAACCCTACCAATTCTAGAGTTAGGAGACCCGGACTCGACTCCTCGAGATGGTCTCCCACTGGACCCTAGAACCCGGTTACTTGTGCTCCCCGCCTTGGGTCTATCCTAATGCAGAAAAGTAAATAATAAACAATGGTGACATCATCCTCAGCCCGGAAGTGCCCCAATAAAAAATATTACATACAAGTTTTTACATGAATGAAAAATAAAAAACACTCATCTCACATAAAAAAAACCCCGGCTATTCAAACACGACGATCCAATATAACATATCCAGCAACACATAACATCACATGTCATCAACGTAAGTAAATATGCGTATCCCAATTGTCGTTGACGTATAGCAACGAAACTGGTGATACTCCACATATTACACTTACGGTCGCAGAAAAGAAAGTGTAAAACTACAACAGTTGGAATCCGCAACCTCCTTAGACATCGCATGCCTAACCAAATGAATTTCTTAGACATCGCATGCCTAACAATTATAAACCCCGCATTTTAGTCTCATTATCGAAAACTCTTTTCAATATCAAGTCGGGCAATTCAACAAGATTCCCGACATCCTGATCGAATGCTCGTCGCAGACTTTAGTAGACGGCCGCACCCCCGGATGTCGTCGACGAAGTGCACTAAGGCGGAACACCGCTGCCGCGAGCACCCGAACGGATGCTTTTGGCGACGGGGTTCTCCTACAGTCACTTGGTCGGGGTTATGGGGCGTGGCTGTCTATTAAGTTTACCCGGCGAGTATCCGCATACGCTACGTAATTACGACGGACTTTTGATTACATAAAAATTCCGTGGAAACCGATCAAATGAGACTAAAGTGCTAGATTTATAACATTCAAATTAGTTATCTCATAACTACTTGTGGATTTCAAATATTGTATCACATTCCAGATATATAGATAATGTTAAACTTTCCGATCGAATAATCAAACACCCAAGATTTCCCAAATAGCTCAACACTTGAAATAAGTTCAAAAACATCCATTTCATCCCACAGTACCAACGGTCCAGCCGTAGAAGGGTCAAGCCAATGCCTCACATGTGGCACGCCGTACTACCCCAAACCCTAAGGTTCGAAAGGCAGTTCAAGACGGTCACATAATCGATTTAAGGTTTGTTGTCTTCTAGAGGGTCCATCGCGTTACTTGCAAGACTTAGAACATTCTTAAACTACGGAAAAATCCAACACTTAGAAATTTTCCGGCAGGGGAAAAAGTGAGTTATTGATATCCGGTCAAACTTTTTAACACTTTCTAAAATTACCCGGAAAAACTTAAACGAAGTTAAATTATCCGATCGAATCAATGAGTCCCCAATACACCCCAGAAAACTCAACACATGAGTAAATATAAAAATATCCAGAAGAATCAGGAATTACAGACGGACATTACTGTGCAAACCACGTGCCATGATTCAACTTTTTGGCCGCGTAAGCCAGGGTAAGGCCGTGGTTCCTAGGCGCATTGATAGAGTTAGGAGCACGTGCTGCACAGTAATTCCTAGAAAACCCTGCAGATTGTTTTGAGTATTTTTAATTCATAAAAAATCACAGTTTTGAAAAATTTCCAGAAAGGGGTAAATATCGGGGTTTTCGGGTTCGATCTTTAAACTTTGCCTAGACATCGCCTAAAGCTCTAGCTTGGCTCTGATACCACTGTAGGGTTCCTAGGCACTCTAACAAGGTTATACTAGGCATCTACCATGCCCGTTTGAAATATTTAGCCGTGCCGAGCAACCCTAACCAAGATCGTATACTAGAGATTATGCAAAAACTAGCAAGTAAACATTTTTAACACTAAGTGAAAAGGGATTACAACCTTTGTAGATCCGGTCCTTCACTTCTAAAGCTCCGTGTTGACGTCCCTTCGCTGTGATCATCGGGATCCCGGACTCTAGCGATGGTTTCCTCGGAGAAATGAACGGGCTAGGTCATTGACTTCGAGGCCGAAGATGATCTACGTCGAGGAGACTCAAACTCAAGCTCCATCTTCACTAGGTCAAAAACATTGTGAAGAAAACACCATAAACTAAATGGCAAGTAGTAGAAGATGATGAAATAAGAAGTGGGTTCACTTTGGATTTAGATTTCTCACTCTTTTTCTTCACTTGAAAATTTTCTAGCAAGCTTTTCTTCTTCTTGAAAAAGAAGAAGAAGAAAGAAAAGAATAATCAAGTGAAGTCTATCATAATGCAACCATGGGTGAGCTAACCTTTGTAGAGACTAAACTATAGTTAATTATAATAGTTTGGTTAATAAATATCTTAATCAAGACAAAATGAGTGGACTTTGTCAAAGTTGCTTCAAGCTTTATGCCATGACAAAAGAAGCCACCATTTTGAATAATTAAGATAAATAGAAACCTAAATTATAATTAACATGGTGTATGTCACCCACCCATCCATGTTTGCATGTATCATCAATCATGATACAAACTAGTGCACAAACATATATCACATATACAACTTGTGCACATAAATTGAGAAAATCAATCTTAAGTGAACCAATACTAGTTAATGTAAAGTAATATATCAAATATATAATTATAAATTAAATCATTAAATCAACACTTGATTTAACGATCCGGTCGTATCGCATATAACCGACTAATATCTAGTGTATCAATGTATCGAATCAACATCAGATTCGGTAACCCGGCTATATCTCATATAACCGTCCGATGATACAAATCGCGAGAATAGAATACAATATCACATACTGGTATTATTCTCGGTCCCGTACATATTTCATATACGCTCCTATTTCGTTTCGCTTGAGCCAGGAAACCTCTGTATAGGACTCTAAAGACTCGTCAATACGCCGGCAGTAGGGGGTGATCATATCAATCACCCTCAAGCCGTAAGTGGTCTGCTAAACGTAACGGCCACCCGGGTATTGAGCGATCAGAAGATCAACGAGCAAGCCTGCTCATACTCCTGCGAATCCAATCAGTAACACTTACCGCACAGTCCGGTCTATTCGTCTGATATGTCGCATATCTCGCCTAGGGGTGGTAAACGTCAGACCCCAGCAGCTTGATAAGTCATGCCGATGTAAGGTCCATAACAAGCATGAAACTACTGATAACACTTACCAGTAAATCAGTGCAACCCTGGCCAGAGATTTCCAGTTATGTCCAGTCGAGCATAGCGCAACATCAACCCCCAATACCGGGAGTGACGAATCCCCTCATATCGCTCATTGCCTCCATGTGAATCGGGACTGTACCCAAAAACCACCTGTTAGCACGCCTCAGTAGTGCCGTGGTAGGGTGGAAATCAAAGCACAGTGGGAGACACACAAGACTCTTTGACGATCTAGGGTCAACAGACTAAGCTGTACCAGTGTCACCAGAGAACTTCCATCTGACGTGAGGTATAATACCATATCGGAGTTCTCGGCGAGTCCGTTTAGTGTACTCAGTCTCCACTGAGCACCCGCATACCGGCTCTGATGTCAAACACCAATGGATATGGGATCATCCATCGCCCATCACATGGGTCGAGAAGATATACGCTAGTCTACTTTGGAATATCGATGCCCCATCTCGATATTCCCACGACTAGGAACATTGAAGGATGTACTCATGGACTACCCAGGCCCCACTAGTATGATCTACATCATAGTCCTGAAAGTCGATTACACATCCTAAGGGCTTTATCAACATGTAACAGAGAGACACTAAGTATACATGTTAAGATAAAGAGCAACCAGATAGCGTACTATCATATCGAGCAAGAAAGTCTTACCTATATATGTCCCAGCATCCACTACAATATACATCTCATGTACAGTAATGGCTTCTAGAGCATACATATAACTAACACTAGGGTGTTACATTAACCGTAAACTTCTAAACTATAAAAGAGTTTGGAGAGATTATACTGATCGATCTGTGTCCTTCGGTCTTCAATCTCTGCGCCAAGCTCCTCGCTGCTGTGCCGACGAAGTTCGCTCTCCGATCTCGCTCGTCGAAGTGGCTCCACGTCGAGAATTCTTTATATGGGCTGCCGCTTCAAACCGAAGCAACTCGGAAATGAAGTTTGCTAGCCGACATGTCTAAGATGAAATAGAGATAGTGTGTGAATACTTTATCTCAAGGCACCCAATGATTTGGGTGAAGGTAAATGAAGTTGCAAAGGGATGAAATGAAGTGAGTATAGGATTTTGTAAGGAGGAAAATGAGCTTTTTTCCAAAAGGGGCTCGGCCAGAACCTAGATTTTGTTCTCTGGGGATTCCTATATGAAGTGGTGAGTTTAAAAACAAGTGGTGTGGTTAACCAAGAAGTGGTGAGGGTAACATATAAATGAACACAATGGATTACCCCCAAAAAGAAGTCAACAGCCATCACTCAAAATAGAAACACCCCAAATAAAAATATCTATACAAAAACAAAGAACAATTAATGAAAAGGGACACCTCATCACTAACTCATGCTTCCCATACCTACGAAATGTTCACTACCTAATAATAGCCAAAAGAAATTACAAGCACAAGAATTTCGAAATTTCCAGTGAAGGAAAATGGCCAAAACAAAGAAGGAATTTTGGCCAAAAACAAACACTCACAAATTCCATTAATTAAATACTAAACCAAATATTTAAAATGGAACAAAAGAAAATGGTAACTTCAAAAGTAATCTTGTAACGGATCACAAGAAAACCCCTCGTCCGTATATACATACCTGCATCCGTATTCCGATTGAATACGAATACAACGAGACGAAAATATTCCAACATTCTAATAGTAGGATCCGGTTTAAACCAAAGCCCACTAGTATGATCTGTTCGATCATGATCATGCACAAGTGCACGTATATGATCGAACCCTGCCATAAAACCATACGACCTCTACAACGTTTCGCCCGAACTTGGGAAAACTTTCTGTGGGGGACTCTAAAGACTCGTCAATACGCTGGCAGTGGGTTTAACCACAAGTATGTCAGTGGCACTGGCTGTACGTAACGGCTACCTATGTATTGAGCGAAAGGGAAGCTGATGAGCGAACTCATCCTGAAAACCTACTGAGCCTGTCAGTGACAATATCCATACAGTCCGGTCCGTTCGTCTATGAGTATCGCATATCGGGCCTAGGGGGCTGGTAAACGTCAGACCCCTAATAGCGGTATAAGTCATGTCGGAGCGTAGCCCAGAACACCCAGAGAAACTACTAGAATACCTTCCAGTAAATCTCGCTTGCCCTGGACAGGGACTTTATGTAATGGCTCTCCTAAACACAGCGTGATCTCACCCCCAATACCTCGAGAGACGAATCCCCTGCCGATCCGCTCACTGCCTCCATGTAGCTCTGGACTGTACCCAACTAAAATCTGTTTGCACGACTCCTTTGAGCCGTGGTATGGTAGTAATCAAAGCACAGTGGGAACTCACACGAGACAAATGACGATCTCAGGTCGATGGACTAACCTGTACACATGTCACCACGGAACTGCTATCTGACGATAGGTATAATACCAACTAGCATGTTCACGGCGAGTCCGTCCGTTGTACTCATAACCCAATATGCACCTGTATACATCTTAGGTGAACCAACTGACACCAATGGCTTGTGTGACCGGCCACCGCCCCTCGTCGGGGTCTCGACTGTATACACTAGTCTACTAATGGAGTATCGATGCCCAGTCTCGAAACTCCCATGACTAGGGACACTTTAAGGATGTGCTTATAGACTACCCAACTCTCACGTATATGATCGCCATCATACTGCTGGTAGTCAAGCAAGAATCCAAAGGACTCTATCAACGTGTAATAGTGATCTGTAATGTCACCTAAAGCATGTACACGATGATGAAGACAAACCGGATAGCATACTATCATCTCGAATAAGACTGCCCTACCGGTATAGATCGTCCCTCAATCATTGCAATCACGTGCCTGCGATCCAATAATTGACTTTGAGGGCACTATATCCAACAAGAGCCTATGCTTCGTCACACTGTCACACAGTGAGAACCTCCCATAGGTCGACATCCAATGCCTAGTAACTCTGATACCACTGTAGGGATTCTCTAGCACCATCCTAGGTTTTAGGTTGCATCACACATGCTATATTAAAATTTTAGGGGGTGCTAAACTGTCACGACCCAAAATTTGGATGTGACCGACACTTAGATTGTATGATATCTAAATATGTCGACACAATCTGAGTAAGCAAAAAACCAAGATTAAAACCCTTTTTGCGGAACTTAGAAAATTTTAATTTTTAAATAAAAGAATGAAGTAGCATGCCGAATGATTTTTAAATAAGAGAAGTTTAAATAGCTGGTTTTGAAACTTCGGCAGTAATTCCTTATTAATTATTAAATAAGCAGTTATAGGGTGTGTGAATAGGTTGCATCCCTAGTTGGGAGCAAACGATGCCAAACAATGGAAATCAATACAAAAAATAATATGGCACTCAAAATGAAGAATCTCAAGCATAAGTAAAAGAAATATAATTTAACACAACTAAACGATCTCAACAGTCAAAATAAGACACATACAACAACATCTCGTTCTAAGTCAACTATACAGGGTCTGATGGAGAAATACTAGATCCAATATACAAAACCAAAATAGGAGGTTACTGCGTAGGTGACCCACCGAGCAAAAAGGAGCGATAAAAACTGATAAGTGGATCCGCACTGCTGCTACGCGTTCACACGACTCCTGCAAGGAACTATGGCACAATAGGGGTGAGTTGCCAACTCAGTGAATAAAACTAAAATATATCGACTGATAATGTAAGTATGGAGAACTAGAGCTAATATCAACAACAATGAATGTGATGGATGATAACAGGTGGAAGCATGAATATGTACCACTCAATGTATAAATCAAAACAGAAATCTCATCAATTATTTCCAAATAAGGTTCATTTTTCCGTGTCCAACATCGACACAAATCTTCTGTTTCCATCAGGCATCATTCCCCGAATGATCTTGTCCATCAATAACACCGGTCGGTATCACCTAGATATCTGCCGTGTTCACAACTGTCTCCGGTATCGAGTATCCTCGTTAGGCTCTCCGCCTAAAGTGCGGCTCTCCTGCCGTTCGGTCTTGACCAGGTCCACCATGAATCCGGCTGTATAGCTACCCCACTCAGCCCGGATATACGTAAAAATCCACAACCGTTTAGCTACCCCACTCGGTTCGGAATAAAACCAAATTATAAAACAACATCTCATGGTGGACATGTCACGTCAATCATGAAGAATCATTGAATCTACTCGATAGTGTATAAAACTCAAACCATAAATCCATAGTAATCCAATGCATCTTATATCAAAACTACAAATATTCGAAGATAAAACATGATGACATTTATGAAAAATAACTACCATTCTTGATATTTAAGGTATGATGTGAAACATATTTAGTATAATAAGTACTAAGTGTATATGTGACATGTTAATATCGACGAGGTGTAGTGTAACATGTAGGTATGTGCATGTGCAGCACGACTCGTCGATAGTTGTGCAGTGTTCTAACAATTATTAACATGATGATATCTATATATATGAATGCATACGATCAAACTTTATATACAAGGGAACAATTATAATTTAAACTTAAACTACGGGAATATCACGCCATCCATATAAAATCCCCCGGTAGATGTTTAGTCTACTCACCAGAATACGTCGAATCCTACTCAAAAATCATCGATCCCTTTCCTTTTCTTGCGGCCTCCGAAGTTCCCATACTCAAATCTAACATTGACATTAATTTGTATAAGAAACGGCTAAACTCCGATACGGCGAACACATGAAAATACAGTTTTACATATTAACTATACTACGTACGACTATTGTAAACTATCTAATACCTATACTAACTGGAATTTAACCAATCGCTGTTTGTAACAGAAAACAGATACGCGTTACGAAACATCCGTGTCGTGTTTTAGAATTTTAACCCCTTTACAGATATTAGCTTCCAGATTTCTTATACTCATAAAATAACTTAAACAAACAATACCAAACATCTTAATACCTATACAGAGACCTGTTCCCGCCAAAAATTTCTGCGCAGAAGAGTCCAAGGTATCAAATGGCAGCGATACGCATAAGGAAATGCGAACCAATATCTTCCGGCCTGTATTTTGATAAGTTCCTAAAGGAGGAACTATTAAATTCTGATGGTAATGGAAGCATCTCGAAAAACCCTTCGATTTGATATATTATGGGCCTCATAATTCATCCGGGATCAAAAGTTATGAGGCATCACGTGTCCACACATGATGGACCTTTAAGAACCTGTTGGAGGAGTTAAAAGATAAAATAAAAACACAGAAAAGACCCCAATGGGGCATCACGTGTTCACAGGTGACCATGGGTCACGTGCAGACACGTGATGGGCTTTTAAGGCCTCTAAAATAATGAATAGAATTAAATTCTAAAATCCGTTTCCCGGTTAAAAATCAGGAAGTACCTCAACGAGGTATCACGTGCTCATACGTGACCAATGGTCACGTGTTGACACGTGATGGTTAAAACAACAACATAAACAAGCGGCTGTTAAAGGAACCAATTTGGGGGTCACTTGCTCACACGTGACAGGCTTTGAAAGCCTTACAGTTTAATAGAATTAAAATTCTAAATTTCTCTAAAATCTTTCGAAATAGAATTAAAATTCTAAATTTCTCTAAATCTTTCCAAATGGAAAAGGATTATGGGGACCATTGGAGTAAAGATCCAAGGGTGATTAAATATCACCGATTTATGGAAGGATCTTAGACAAGGAAAGATTTCCCCTAAAATCTCACCGGAAATAACAAACAGAATATCTTTTGGATTTAAAATCCAACGGTCAATAAAATTCACTGAATGATCTAAAGGCTTATATTAAATACGAAAACAAATCAAATCTTTGATTGAGTGATTTGCTGAACAAATTGATTTTTTTCCTTCTCCTATAAATAGGAGCCAAGAAAAGAAGAGAAGGGACCTTTTTTTTGGAGAGAAAAACAGAGAGAGGAGAATTTAATTCTCAAGAGGGAAGAAAAGAAAGGAGAATTTAATTCTCAACAAAGGAAACCCTAGGTGAGAAAAGAAAGGGAATCAAAACTTCAAACAGATAATTTAATTCTCAAAATCCAAGAGTTTAACTCTTATACAAAAAAGGACTTAGTTCTTCTTCTGGTTGAAGATCTGCACAGAGCACATCTCCCCATAAGCTGATAATTTAATTCTCATCGGGTCGAGATCCTGCCATGCCGATCCTAAACTTAGAAGGGGAATTGAGTTTTGAGAATTCAATTCTCCTAAAAAAAACTAGGGTTTAACCCTAATCAAGAATTTAATTCTTTGCATATATGGGGAATTTAATTCCTACAGAAAAGAAATTAGGGTTTTGCCCTAAATAAGAATTTAATTCTTTCACAATAGGAATTTAATTCCTCCAAAATCAAAATTAGGGTTTAACCCTATAGAGAATTAAATTCTTAAAAGATCTCTGTTCATGAAAAGAACTAGGGTCACGTGCCCCTACGTGACCCTTGAAAAGATCCCTGAAGAAAAGAAGCTTTGAGGCAATGCCCCACGTGCTTCCACGTGACTCCCAAAATACAGAAAGAAAAAGCAAAGGAAATGAAAGCTTTGGGCGCTCTCACGTGTTATCACGTGACCCCTCAGCAAATGCTTTAACAATTAGCGCACAGGTCCCCATCACGTGCCAACACGTGATGCTCTAAAATAAAGATGAGAAGTGTTTAACACTTATTCGCAGATTTGAGGATAAAACAAAGGAGATCTGGCTCCACATTTAGGGTGCCCTCACGTGTCCCCACGTGACCCCTAACAAATCCCTTTAATATCCAATGGATGGATGCCTATCACGTGCCCGCACATGATGGCCAGAGAGTCAAAAAGTGTTTAACACTTATTTGCAGAACAAAGTAAAAGGAAATCTGGCCCCATCTTCAGATGCCTCACGTGCTCACACGTGATGGCCTGAAAGCTAAGGGTTTAACACTTATTTGCAGCCTTAAGGGTAAAATAAAGGAGTTTCGGCCCAATCTCAGGCGCCTCACGTGACCCCACGTGACCACCCTATTTTTAGTGTTTAACACTATTTTTAAAGCGCATCACGTGGGAACACGTGATCGTCAAATACCTTCTCGTGTTAACACTATTTCAAAACCAACCTAGCCCAAAATAGCTATGTTTTTCCAGAGGCAGGATTCCCCTTTGACTGAACTTCAAATATACCCTTGTTTTCCAAACTTGATCATTTCACATGACATTCAAAGTAAACTCCAGAGCCATGATGAATGGTCAGTGCCTGATAAAAGCCAAAATGTTGTCAGAGTCCCCCCAACCTCTGTTTAACACTGCTGAATGACGAGGGGCTGAACCAGACAAATGACTAATGGCCCAAAGGGCCAATATTTCAAACATAATTGGACTTAGCCCAAATTAGCCATAAGTCCTCAAATCATCTTGAACTTAGCACATCTGCTCTTTCAACCAACCCATTGGTTCAAGGGTACATCTCTGAACTCCTCTGATATTTGTCGTTGTAATCCTTCAACGTCTTCAGAGAGGTGACGGGTTCCGACAACCACACATTAATACGGACTGTGGGGTCCTTAAACTCATGGACTAATGCGTCCTTAAACTAACATTTGTCCCCAAAACGGGAATGATGGACCACTACGTCCCTAAACTGGAAATGGACCACCACGTCCCTAAACTGGAAATGGACCACCATGTCCCTAAACTGGAACAATAGAGCCTAAACGCTCTTTTATCGGATCTAAACGATCCCGTTAAGTTGATCTTAGTCTCAAACTGGACTAACGTATCCTTAACAAACGTTTAAGCTGGTCTTAGCCTCAAATACGGCTAACGTATCCTTAAACCCTCAAATAGACTTTAGTCCCAAATTGGACTACAGATTCCCCAATCAACTTTGGTTCAAGGGTATATCTCTGAACTCCTCTGACATCTGTCATTGTAATCCTTCAACGTCGTCAGAGAGGTGACGGGTCCCGATGGTCGTACATGCAATGGACCACTATGTCCCTAAACTGGAACAATAGAGCCGAAACGCTCTTTTGTCGGATCTAAACGATCCCGTTAAGTTGATCTTAGTCTAAAACTAGACTAACGTATCCTCAACAAACGTTTGAGTTGATCTTAGCCTCAAATATGGCTAACGTATCCTAAAACCAAAACCCCAAAACCAAATCTCAGAAAATACGGATTTGGACTAATCCACGTCCTACGGACGACGACATAAATTAGTCTCCGTATACAATCCACGGGCAACCACAAACAAAACAAACACCCACAACACGAAGTGACCAGCTGGAGAAGGAGAAAGTTATTACCGCGATGCGGTAGCGTAATTAACTGCAGGGGCTTGCGCCTGCAGGGAAGAGCGTCCCCACAATCAAAAACCCCTCAAATGAGGGGGAATCTGATGAAGTCTGCTACATCGGCCGCATCCGTTTAAACCTGCGATACACGGTGCCATAAATCAACTTGGCATCTTCGGAGAGGTGGACGGATAGCACCTGATTGATCTTGAAATTCTCGTTTGTGTAGTAATTGGAAAATTGTAAAGAAATCACAACCAAAAATTATTTGACCGCAATCAACTATGGTGTCGGTTATAGATTGTTAGCGAGTGCGGATCGTCCACAGGGATTGTGCGATTCGTTTCTATATTTGATTTGTTTGAATCGAAAAGTTAATTGAAAAGAAAACATGATTCAAGAATTTATCAATTGATTCAGGTGTCACGATGTTTAATCAAGAATCAAGAAACTGATAAACAATCAAGAATTGTGTTTCGATAATATTTCCAACCAAAATGTCAAGAATCTAAATGAGGCTCGTAGGAATCGATCGGATCAATAGACGTGATGTAATCTAAAAATAACGTGTTCTTGTCCTTCGAAGGATTGATACTAGATCGATGATGATCGACGAGAGTTAGGGCTTTCTTAATGAAACTAGGGTTTCATCTTTTAACCCTTGTTCTTTCGTCGATATCATTCACACTCTAGCCTCTAGCAATTTCAAGAAACGATCGTAACTTCCCAATTTCAAGCGATATCAATCAAGAAAACATCGCAACGAAATAGGTCGTCGGTTCTTGAACTTGCTAGGGTTTACAAAACTCGTAGGAATCAAGAATCGTTTTCAGATATATTACAACATCATTCTATTGATCGTCTCGACTCCTCGACGAGCGGAGTATTACTCAAACATCACAACAAGAATTATAACTAGAAATTTAGATTGATTCATGATGCAAGAATTTAAAGAAAACAAGATAAAAGATTATAACCTTTTATTTATCTCAACACTTTGATTACAATCGCTCAAGAACTACAAGAGAAAGAATCTAAATTGTTGAATTGGCGTCGCTCGGCTCCGTGAGTCGCGGATCGGCTTTGACCACTTGCTCCGTTGAAGACCGGCTCGGCTCGTAAAAGGTTGCACGGCTACCTGCTTGAATGGGTACTCGGGATCTTGGCTTTTGATTGGGATTTAGGGTTAGGGTTTCACACAAGTTCTCTCACTCAACTTGTGGAAGAAGAAGAAGAAATAGAATGGTTCTAGGTTGATACTAGATTTGGGGATTGATCATTCCTTTTTTTTTATAACCCTAGGTTTAGGCTTCTATTTATAGACTTCCCAAACCCTAGGTCTAGGTTTGAACTTCCAATTCCCTCCAAAAGTTTGTTGAGGAGTTTCTAGAAGGAGTTTGTTAGGAGCTAGCTTAGGGTTTAAGCAAGGATTAATTAAGCATTAGAAACCCTAGTTTGCTGATCTGGCAGAAACCTCTGGATCCTTCTAGAAGTTGACATGTCTTTTTGAGTTGTAGGAGCTGAGCTAGGAGTAGTGCAGCAAAATTTGAGAGGTGAAGGATCAAGACCGCCGCGGAACCGCGGCTCAAGTAGGCTCTGGCCGCGGTTCCGCGGCCATGTTGAAGCTTTGGGCTTTGCTCTTTTTGCAGAGGTCTTGGGCTGCTATTTGTAGCTCTATCTGATCTGTTGAATTTTATTTGTCCCTTTGGGTTGATACCAGAACTGAATTCATTGAGTTGGCGTAACGCTTTAGCTGTACCCTGTACATTTTAGCCTTTCTGCTAGATTTTCCTGCACAGATCTCAAAACAAGTGTTGCGCAAATTTAGGGATGATGCGATGCCATGAAATGCAGTCAATTTCCTGTATAGTTTTGGTTTTAGAGTCTAATACATGTAATCTGATATTTTGCGACAGTTTTGCTAATATGTAGAATATGAATGCCGAACACTTCTATATGAATGCAACTGATGAGGAAATTGCCGGTAAAAATATACAATATTTTCGACTAATCAAATTCCCCCAAACTTAATTTCGATCGTCTCGAGCGAACTGTTTTATTAAAAAGAGAAAGAGAAAATGAAGAAAGAGAAAAACTAACTAGCACAGTTTCGTAGGCAACACGATTGCACTGAGCACGTGCAACAAGCCTTTAAACCTCTAGGTGTCCCTAGTAGGAGGAGTGTTGTCTCCTGAGGGTTTTCAGCGGATTGCACCCACAAAATCCAATAATAAAAGAAAGATCATGAATATTACATTTAAAGAAAAGAATTGTAAAAGAAAAGCCTTGAAAATTAGGGTTTCCAACTAAGCTAGCTTTTCGGTTGTCATGAGCCCTATCTTAATGGTCATGAAAAGATGTCAGAAATCACGTCCTCCCTCAATAAAACATCGTCTTATTCTTCATTCCTATCTTTATTCCAAACATCGATCATATAACCCTGCGTGTGTGTAAAGACATCCCTACACCCGGAGAATTCAATTCAAGCTATCATACTCTTGCCCATCAGCCTCAGTACTTTTTAATTACTGAATATTTAGACGAGATTGCTCACACACTTTCATGCGACCGTTAATACTTCTTGAGGTACTAACCGACCGATTACTCCTGTGCTTGCTTACTTGGTGTATTTTCCTCGTCTTGCACCACCTAAGGCATAGCAGTGACTCCCAGATCAGTTGGCCTTAGGGCACTAGGTGAAGAAGCACCCTCGCTATATTTTTTTTTATTGCCCTCGGTGATAACAAAACCAGTGTCCATTTTTCTCACCACTTTATATTTTATTCATTTTTTTTATTTCCTTCATACTTTTGGATTTAAGACAAGAGCATTTCAAGGTATCCTCTACTATCCCAGGCTTCAAGACGTGTGTAAGTGCGAATAGCAGGGTAGCAACGTTCAAAATGTTTGGCTTCCAGAATAGAAACTATTTTTCAGACTTATTTTTATCCTCAGATTAATGACGTCCTTCATCTTACTAACCCTTGGGACAATGGCTCATAACTACTTATTACTAGTTCGTATAAGAAAACTTCTAATTTTCTTAGTTTTCTTAAATTTTTCTAATCTCATGGATGTAATTGTTCACTATCTAAACTTTCATTATCTTATATATATACAAAAAAGTGTAAATATTAAAGTTATTTTTATACTTGAAAATTTTTAAATTTTTATGGGTTTTGAAATTTTTTCAATTTTTATAGATTTTTAGATTTTTGAAAGAAATGTTTTGTGCTTATGCAGATGATATGCAAATGATGCGAAAAATAAGCACAAACCTCCCCCAAACTTGTTTTCAACAGTGTCCTCACTGTTGCCGACAGCTATATCTACAAAACCTGTAAGTCTGGGAGGAATTATTAGTGGGGGCAAAATATATAAGTGAAGAACTTCCCCCAAACTTATTCTTTCCACTCACCCTCATTCAAAAAATGATGCAGTGATATACAGGATATGAAGGTGGGACGGAGGAATTTTAATCCAAATAAACTGGCTCTTGTAAGAACAAGAGCTCCTCCGTGGGGTCAGTGGAAAAATACGGCTTTAGTCTATGTCCATTTACTTTGAAAAAGGTGCCGTTTTTAACATTTTCTATCTCTACTGCCCCGTGCGGGTATACAGACCGCACAACAAAAGGTCCCTTCCATCGAGATCGGAGCTTACCCGCGTGAATGTGTAGTCGTGAATCATAAAGAAGGACTTGTTGACCAGGTGAAATGTTTTCCTCAAAATGTTTTTATCGTGAAAAACCTTAGTCCTATTCTTTGTGATTACAGCGTTATCATAAGCTTCATCGCGGAGTTCGCTTAGCTCATTAAGTTGCAGCTTCCGAAAGTTCCAAGCAAGGTTTAGATCAAAATTTATTTCTTTAATAGCCCACAATGCTTTATGCTCTATCTCGACGGGTAAATGACATGCTTTCCCAAACACCATCCTATATGGAGACATCCCTAGGTTGGTTTTATATGCAGTTCGGAATGCCCAAAGAGCATCCGTCAGTTTAGTCGACCAGTCTTTTCTATTTTTAGTAACAGTTTTCTCCAGGATAAGTTTGATTTGTCTGTTTGAGATTTCAGCCTGCCCGCTTGTTTGGTGATGATAGGGTGTAGAAAGTTGGTGGTTGATTGAATATTTCCGCATCAGAGTCTCGAAAGATCTGTTGCAGAAGTGTGTCCCAATATCACTAATAATAGCGCGTGGGTGTCCAAATCGCGAGAAGATATTCTCTTTTATGAACTTAATGACAACTTTCTTGTCATTAGTGCGACATGGAATGGCTTCTACCCATTTGGAGACATAATCAACCGCCAGCAGTATGTACAAATTCCCGAAGGAGTTGGGAAAAGGACCCATAAAATATATGCCCCACACATCGAACATTTCAACAACCAGAATGGGTTGCTGAGGCATTTCATTCCTCTGGGAAATTCTACCCGTATACTGACATTGTGTACAGGTTTTGCAATACTCAAATGTGTCCTTGAATAAGGTTGGCCAATAAAATCCAAATTGCAAAACCTTTTCCGCTGTCTTTCTAGGACCAAAGTGACCCCCACAGGCCTGATCCTGACAAAAAGAAAGAACACTCTTGAACTCTTCATTCGGGACACACCGGCGAATGATCTGATCAGGACAATATTTAAACAAATAGGGTTCATCCCAGTAAAAGTGTTTTACTTGGGATAGAAAACGGTATTTGTCCTGCTTTGACCAATCGCTGGGTATCAGTCCCGTGGCATGATAGTTCACAATATTCCTGAACCATGGTTCAGCGGATACGCTCAAGAGTTGTTCGTCTGGGAATGAATCATTGATCGGCAGGGTCACAGGGGAAGAAATGATGCGTGAAAGGTGGTCAGCTACTACGTTTTCACATCCTTTCTTATCTTTGATAACAAGATCAAATTCTTGTAACAGTAGGATCCAACGTATTAGTCGACCTTTTGCATCTTTCTTCGCCAGAAGATGTTATAAAGCGGAATGGTCAGTATACACAACTATAGGTGAGCAGATTAAGTAAGGCCTGAATTTTTCTAATGCAAATACAACCGCTAAGATTTCTTTTTCTGTGGTTGTATAATTGATTTGCGCATCATTTAGGGTCTTACTTGCATAGTAAATCACGTGTGGCATCTTTTCGATGTGCTGTCCTAAGACTGCACCTACTGCAAAATCAGATGCGTTACGCATTAGCTCAAAAGGGTAGTCCCAGTTTGGTGATGATAAAACGGGGGCTGAAGTGAGTGAGTGTTTAAGTGAGTCGAAAGCTGTCTCGCAGTCCGAGTCAAAATGGAAGGTTGTATCCTTGGCCAGTAGAAGAGTTAAAGGTCTAGCAATTTTGCTAAAGTCCTTAATGAATCTCCTATAAAAGCCCGCATGTCCAAGGAAAGAGCGAATATCTTTGACGCTTTTGGGATGAGGGAGGTTTTGAATGACATCTACTTTAGCTCTGTCAACCTCAATGCCTTTCTGTGAAATGACATGTCCAAGGACTATTCCTTCTTGGACCATAAAATGGCATTTTTCCCAGTTTAAAGTCAAGTTCTTCTCTTTGCAACGAGTAAGAACAGCGTCAAGATTTGCTAGGCAATCGGAAAAAGAGTCTCCAAAAATCGAGAAGTCGTCCATAAAGATCTCCAGAAAATTCTCTACCATATCAGAGAATATCCCCATCATACACCGCTGAAAGGTAGCGGGAGCATTGCATAACCCAAAGGGCATGCGACTGTAAGCAAAAGTACCAAAAGGACAAGTAAAAGTGGTTTTATCTTGATCCTTTTTGGCGATGGGGACCTGATTGTAGCCTGAGTATCCGTCCATAAAACAATAATACTCTCATCCCGCTAAGCGTTCCAGCATTTGATCAATGAATGGTAGAGGAAAATGATCTTTCCTCGTGGCAGCGTTGAGTTTTCTATAATCGATACATACACGCCATCCAGTTTTGGCGCGTGTCTGAATCAACTCATTCGCCTCATTGGTTATAACAGTGATGCCGGATTTCTTAGGAACGACATGTATAGGACTCACCCACTGGCTATCTGAGATAGGGTATATAATACCATTATCTAAGCATTTGACGATCTCTTTCATGACCGCTTCCTTCATGACGGGATTCAACCGTCTCTGTGGTTCTCGGGTTGGTCTGGCATCATCCATCACATGTATATGATGTTCAACTGTCAAGGGACTAACCCATTTGATGTCCGCCATACTTCAACCAAACGCCTCTTTGTTAGATCTCAATACCGATAAAAGTGCATTCTCTTGCTCTAATGCTAGAGAAGTGGATATTATAACCGGTAAAGACTCCTTCTCACCTAAATAAGCATATTTCAGATGAGACGGTAAAATTTTGAGATCAAATTTTGGCGGAGAAATGATAGAAGGAGGGATCATTGAATGATTTTTGGATTTACAAAGAAGCTCAGAGCCTGTGAAAGATACAGACTCGGGTGAAGAAAAGTCAGAAGTGCAGGACTCAAGTGCAGATAAAGTGTCCTCACTAAGATCTTGTGTAAAGTCAAACAGAGATGTGGTAATGTCATCGAGATCAGTAAAGCAAAGTTCCTCAGCTCTACAACTATCGGAAGCGATCTCATGGATAGAGCATACATCTAAAATATGAGCAGAGGGTTCTGATGGCTGACTTCCAACTTTGTAGATATTTAGTTCAATGGTCATATTTCCAAATGATAAGTTCATTGAACCATTTCTACAGTTTATAACAGCGTTGGAAGTGGCAAGGAAAGGACGACCTAGAATCACCGGAATTTGGCTCCGGGGGTTTGCTACAGGATGTGTGTCGAGCACAATGAAGTCTACAGGGAAAACAAATTCCCCGACCTTTATCAACACATCCTCTAATTCATCCCTTGGTTTGGTGATAGATCGGTCTGCCATCTGGAGAGTACAGTGAGCAGGTTTCAGCTCTCCAATCCCTAGTTGCTCATAGACAGAATAAGGAAGCAAGTTAACACTCGCGCCAAGGTCTAAAAGAGCACGATTTATATTTTTACCCCCAATAGAAATCGATATTGTAGGACATCCTGGGTCCTTTCATTTCTTTGGTAGCTGGGGATTAAAAGCAGTGCGGATATTATTAGACATAAAGACCTTCTTCGGCACTTGGGTCTTCCTCTTCATAGTGCACAAGTCCTTAAGAATTTTCGCATAAGCGGGGACTTGTTGAATCGCATCTAGGAGAGGGATATTGATGTTAATCTGTTTGAACATTTCTAAAATTTTCTCCATATGAGGACTCGTTCTATTACCCCTTAACCGATTCGGGTAAGGAGCTTTCGCAATAAGCGTTGGGTCCATCATGGGAGAAGGAAGAGGGGGTAGACGAGGTCCCAAAAGAGGTGTGGGAACCGTCTGTGGAGAACTATAAGGGTTGGTAGAAGGTGTCGAGCCTAATGGGAAATGGACAATAGGTTCTCGAGAAGATGGTGCGGTAGAAGAAGAAGGATCAGAAGGAGAAGTGTGTGTGTGTGTGGAAAGGTCTCAGCCGGGGTGTTGATATGATTTTCAGTATCATCAATACCTTCCCCGACATTATTATTCAGCACTCTTCCCGATCTCAACGTTGTGATGGCATTTACATTGTAATGCCCAGGATTCTGTAGGGGTTGAGAGGGAAGTTTCCCTTTTTCTCTCGCACTCATTTCGGCTTTTAGGCGTGCGATTTCAGCTTCCATCGATTTGATACTCTCAGCTTGGGACGCTGAGTTTTTCTTTATCTCACTGATGGAAGATCTAACCTCAGTCGAAACCTCTATGAAATTTGATAAAAGTGATTTCATGGTTTGAGTGAATTGAGAGAACTCGTCAGAACAGGACTGCATAGGATTAGACTGTGCAGGATTGTTGCCATGGTTTTGGAAATTTTGTGACTGATAGGGGTGCTGAGTGAGTTGAAGGGGTTGATGTTGTGGTGGAGGAAGAGCCCTTTCAAAATTATTCGTGTTTGGAACCGTGTTTTGAGATTGGTTTTGGTTCCAAGCGAAATTCGGATGATTCCTCCAACCCTGATTGTACGTGGAAGAATATAGATCGTTTCGAGGTCTTTGAAATGCGGCATTAGAATGCTCGTGACCTTGAAACGCAAAGTTTAATGGACATTCTTCCGTTAAATGAGACGGATCAGAACAGCACCCACAAACAGTTTTGGGGAGTGACATTGGGTTTAGGGAGGCTGCAGAAAATTTGTGTTCCATAGCGTCGAGCTTCTTTTGCATTGCTGCCATCTCAGCTCGAACACCTATGGACACATCTATTTGGTGTACGCCACCCCTAATCAATGGTTGGGTTCCACTCTCCCACTGTAGTGACTTTTCAGCGAACTCTTCTAAGTACTTCCAAGCTTCCCCATCATCCTTGGTCATAAAAGTACCTTGACACATGTTTTCAAGGCTCTGTTTAGTGTTTGAGTTAATGCCCTCATAAATGATTCGGCATAGCTCCCACTCGGGATGCCGTGATGAGGACACTGAACCAATAGATCCTTGAAACGTTCAAAGCATTTTGAAAATGGTTCGGTAGGGAGCTGGGCAAATTGATTCAGTTCGCTACGGATTCGAGCTGTCTTTTGGATTGGGTAAAATTTCTTAAGGAATGCAGCGACGAATTCTTCCCAATTCGTAATAGAGTGTGCGGTAGTGTTATATAGCCACTTCTCGGCTATATCGCACAATGTAAATGGAAGAAGTCGTAGACGCATCGCATCCACTGAAAGTTGTGACGTACCCATCATTGCGCATACGTTTTCAAATTTGGTAATGAAAACGTAAGCGTCCTCAGTCTCGAGTCCGTGGAATTTGGGTAAAAGATTGATATACGGGGGCTTAATCTCGAAGTTATCCCCATTGGCTGGTGGTGTGGATAAGCAGGTCGAAATAGGACCTCTAAGTGGATAGCACCTCTCCTGGAGAGAGATGCGGGGTGGATTCTGCGCACCAACGGACGGCGGCAGATTAGGGTTAAAGAAGTTTGATGGAGGTGGATCCATCGGTGTAGGTGTGGTAGTGGGTAAAGGAAAGGTAAATGGAGAAATATCGACTTCGGAGTCGATAAAGGGTACGCGGACTAAACGGGCACTAGAATCCCGTGTCCAGCCTATCTTGTACTAAAAAGGGTTAGTACAAGTTGCAGCGTTGGCTTATAATTAGGGGTAAATGAATAAATGCGGTGTTTGCTTTGAAAAAGGGACGGATTTTTGAAAATATGACGCGACACAACAAATGCAGCACACAACCCTAGAATCTAGTGGTCACCTAGGTCCGGCTCTAGACCGCTCCTAACTGCCAAAAGATAAGTCGCGGGATAGAATCCTCCACTGCCTCTTTGTTCCCCTGTGGCCGGATGAGTGCCAGGTAAGTGGGAAGGTACTCCACTACGTAAGTAGTGGGCCTAATTAAAAACCACTAGCCTTAGACACACTCGCCTTAGGCACCACAAGAAAACGCGGATAAGCAATGAATTACCCACGGCCTTCTCTTGTCCTAATTGAGCACGACAGTCCTTAGAGTCATCTCTAAATTTATTTTAGTTAATGTGGGTCAATGCGGATGCAAGTTTTGTGGTTTTCGGGGCCTAGGAAGGGTAATGAAATCCCTACCTAATTTGGATTTGGCCGTGCCCCTTAATATCCGTATTTAGAATGCAAACAACCAAGAAACAAAATCATGCACAAATTTAATTTGCAATTTGCGAGCTGCTATTCTTTGCAAAGAATCCTGCAGCAAAGTATTAGTTGGAGCTAAAAAGAGGAGAGAGGAGAAGTCAAGAAAGTACCTGAAGCAAAAATTTTGCAGAGAACCCCCTAAGAGGCCGCGGTTCCGCCGCAGATCCTGGCTCTTGCCGCCCTTCCGCGGTCTTGTAGTGAGAACACTGCACCAAACTTTTTCAGGGAGCTTCTATAGACTCCCTCAGCTCTCTGGTATTTTCCAAAAATTTTTATCAATTCCCAGCAAGCTCCAGATCTCCTTGCAATGAAACACAACAAATTGTTTAGGGTTTGCACGAATTTTGATCTCAAAATAACAATGGAATAATTCTTTCAATTCAAACTTTGATATAAAACGAATTAGCGCGCGATCCCCGGCAACGGCGCCATTTGATTGATCTTGAAATTCTCATTTGTGTAGTAATTGGAAAATTGTAATGAAATCACAACCAAAATTTTTTTGACCGCAATCAACTACGGTGTCGGTTATAGATTGTAAGCGAGTGCGGATCGTCCACAGGGATTGTGCAATTCGTTTCTATATTTGATTTGTTTGAATCGAAAAGTTAATTGAAAAGAAAAGAAAACATGATTCAAGAATTTATCAATTGATTCAGTTGTCACGATGTTTAATCAAGAATCAAGAAACTGATAAACAATCAAGAATTGGGTTTCGATAATATTTCCAACCAAAATGTCAAGAATCTAAATGAGGCTCGTAGGAATCGATCGGATCGATAGACGTGATGTAATCTAAAGATAACGTGTTCTTGTCCTTCGAAGGATTGATACTAGATCGATGATGATCGACGAGAGTTAGGGCTTTCTTGATGAAACTAGGGTTTCATCTTTTAACCCTTGTTCTTTCGTCGATATCATTCACACTCTAGCCTCTAGCAATTTCAAGAAACGATCGTAACTTCCCAATTTCGAGCGATATCAATCAAGAAAGCATCGCAACGAAATGGGTCGTCGGTTCTTGAATTTGCTAGGGTTTACAAAACTCGTAGGAATCAAGAATCGTTTTCAGATATATTACAACATCATTCTATTGATCGTCTCGACTCCTCGACGAGCGGAGTATTACTCAAACATCACAACAAGAATTATAACTAGAAATTTAGATTGATTCATGATGCAAGAATTTAAAGAAAACAAGATAAAAGAATATCACCTTTTATTTATCTCAACACTTTGATTACAATCACTCAAGAACTACAAGAGGAAGAATCTAAATTGTTGAATTGGCGTCGCTCGGCTCCGTGAGTCGCGGAACGGCTTTGACCACTTGCTCCGTTGAAGACCGGCTCGGCTCGTAAAAGGTTGGACGGCTACTTGCTTGAATGGGTACTCGAGATCTTGGCTTTTGATTGGGATTTAGGGTTAGGGTTTCACAAAAGTTCTCTCACTCAACTTGTGGAAGAAGAAGAAGAAAGAGAATGGTTCTAGTTTGATACTAGATTTGGGGATTGATCATTCCATTTTTTTATAACCCTAGGTTTAGGCTTCTATTTATAGACTTCCCAAACCCTAGGTCTTGGTTTGAACTTCCAATTCCCTCAAAACGTTTGTTGAGGAGTTTCTAGAAGGAGTTTGTTAGGAGCTAGCTTAGGGTTTAAGCTAGGATTAATTAAGCATTAGAAACCCTAGTTTGCTGATCTGGCAGAAATCTCTGGAGTCTTCTAGAAGTTGACATGACTTTTTGAGTTGTAGGAGCTGAGCTAGGAGTAGTGCAGCAAAATTTGAGAGGTGAAAGATCAAGACCGCCGCGGAACCGCGGCTCAAGCAGGCTCTGGCCGCGGTTTCGCGGCCATGTAAAAATATACAATATTTCCGACTAATCAGCACCTATTAGCATCTGCCCCGAATTTCAGGCAAGACGTCCCATCCTGGCAGCCATTCGGAGGGGAACAGATTCTGGCACGCCCGGTGGGACCTTTTCCTCTTTCCACTCCACACTTCGTGTGTCGTGTTTGCGAACAAATTGTGGTTTTCTGTGGTTGCCTGTGGATTCGAGGTACTAAGATTTGGTGTCTTGCTCCGTGCAGAAAACAGAAGATAAATGGCTTTAAACTGCACAGCCTGCAACTGCAACTCTCGCTCCGTCGTTGCGGGAGGAGTGACTTATGGGCCCTAAGCGGCCTCCCTTTTCAAGATGCCAGTGGAGAAAGTAACTCAAGCCACCACTGGACTATTCTTCGGGACCATGCTCCCATCGATGAGCTTCAATGCCCCAATGACATTGTAAGAAGCCCCAAAGAAGTCGATCTTTGATTGATTTACCACTGCCACGACCCCACTCAACGGGTCGCCCAACTCCACTGCCTCGTTTTTTAACAGACTAGGCCAGAGCTCCAACGGGCCCATGAAGAAGCCAGCAATACCCGAAGCTGCCATCCCAAAGCGGATATCCATCCTGGCTCAAGTGGACGAAATCATTGGAAATGCTCCTCCTTCCAAGAAGTCAGTTTTTACAAGGCTGGCCATTCCGGTTGCTGCTCCAGGCGAGGTCCTCAAATCTGCTTCCCCTGCCCGGAGATCTGCCTTTGACAGATTAGACATTACTTCTCAACGGGTATCAGTCTTCGACAAGCTAGCACCAATAACGGTCTCTCCTCAAAGCAGGGGGCATGAGGAGGTCACCCTTGCGGCTGAACCAACACCATCCCCGCGACATGCTCGCCGTCGCCACTGGCACTGAGTAAGGAAGGCTGAGGGCAACTCTCCCTCTGGGCAAACTCCACCAGCCCCAACGGTAGAAGTCAATGCTGCTGTTCCAACTGGGAACAACTTTGAATTGCTTAACAAGGTGCGCAGGAACTCTCCTACTGCAGTGCTGAAGAAATCTCCTCCACCCATGGAAAATGCACCGAAGGCGAAGCCGGAATAGTCCCCTCAACGACTGTCTTCTAAAGTTTACAAAATCTGGCGACAAGTCCGAGAGTCGCTGGTTGATCAAGACTATCCCCGCCGGCAGAAGAAGCTGAAGGTCCGACAGGAAGAAAACCTTCCCAGTAAGCCGCAAAAGACAACCACCACTTAGGTTCCCGCTACAATGGCCCCCTCCACGTCGACTACTGAAAAGAAAAGGAGGCCAGAGAAAGCCCCTGTAAACGAGGCAGATCACAAAAACATTGAGCCTAAACGCCCTAAGTCTGGGTGCATGGTGGTACATACTGTTTACATGGCTTCCGGAAAAGAGGAAAGACGTACTTCGACGGGCCACCGACCACTCACCCGATCCATCACGAGAGCTCAAGAACAGCAACAACAGAAGCTTCAAGAGATGCTGATTACAATGGCTGCACTTACCGAGCCAAAAGAAAGCCTGGAGGCATCATCAGAATAGCGTCACGAACAAGAAACTGACACTGACTTCCTACGCAGAGTTCTCCAAAAGAAGGACAGAGAAGCGGCAGAACAAGCTGCCAACATAAAACGAATGGCGCTTCTCTTCCAAGACATGGTCGAAATGATGTTAAAGCCAGATTCCCCAGCTGAAGACCCTCCGATCATTATTGAAGACGATAGAGGGGAGACATCGAACCCTCCTCCGGCTTTTTCAACAGCCAAGGAAGAAACCATTTCCAAGGCCGAACTAGATGACCATATAGCTCATCAAATACGAGCTCACCAGGCAAATGAAGCGGCTGGGCAAATTGCTAGAACCGGACGACCCTACCCGGGCTGGTATGACCAAATTAGTTACCCGCCGGGATATACGATCCCAAAGTTCCACGTATATAAGGGGACGGGAAATCCGCATCAGCACGTCGCTCAATTTAGAGCCATGTGCGGCAACACTGGAGGTGATGATAAATTGCCGCTCCGCCAGTTTGTTGGCAGCCTGTCGGAAACGGCATTTGAGTGGTACTCTGAACTCCCAAATGACTCTATCAAGATATTTACGGAGATGGAGCTGCTGTTTACGCAGAGATTCGCGAGTGCTAGTGGACGCACCCCGATAACAGCACTGATTAATACCAGGATAAGGCCAGGCGAAACGTGGTTCCAATACGCAACACGATGGCGGAACCTATGGTCGAAATGCGAACAACGCATAAAAGAGGCTCCTGCAGTAGGCATGTTTGTGGGCACCCTTGACCCGCAAGCGTCCATCTCACAGTTCATGATGTTCTTCAAGCCGACCACCTTCCAAGCCTTGATTGACGAGCTGGCCCAAATGGACCAGATGGGCCATAGGCCTTCCTCTTTAAAGACGGAGCCTTGGAATGAAAAGGGGAAAGGGAAAGCAACCTTCATTGCCAATACTCAGCAACGGCTGAGCAACTTAAAGCCGGTTGTTCGCCAAAACAACGTGCGTCCATACTCATCCTTCGAGGAGAGACTAGGACGTCCTTACTCGTTTCCTCAGAATAAAACGAGGAGATTGTTAGAGCTGACAGTGCGTAACAGACTCATCAACCTGCCGAGTCCGAAACGTCCGTTGCAGCCAGGCGATGTCAACGATCCAAATTACTGCCCTTACCACCAAGCGGTAAGCCATCCAATCGAAGATTGCTTCGTCTTTAAGGGATGGATCGAGGATCAGTACCAACAAGGAAAGTTCGCGCTATCCGAAAACTGGAAGGTGAACCCGCCACAGCCTCACACTCCTAAGAAGACGGACACACCGCGGGCATCATGTTTTTTCGTAGAAGAGACTCCATGGGAGGTCGCTCTTTCAGCCAAGACGAAAGGAATGCTGAAAGATCTCCAAACATGCCCGGCAATCAGGTGGAAGAATCCTCTAGAACCCGAGATTATTGAGGGAATGCTGAAGCCACGCCCAATTCCCAAAACGGGTGGTGATAGTCAAAGCGATCACACCCAGCCGTCAAAATCTTCGAAGAAGAAGAAGAAGAAGAAGAAGACCAAAAAGCCCGTGAAGCCTGGTGACACGCGTACGGACTTGCAAAAACAGAATGACGTGTTGGAAGAATCCAATCAAAAAGCGCGGACTCCAATCACACGCCAAGAATTTCTCAGCCACGTCATTAAGGACGGAGTTGATGACAATGGAGTAGACTCGTCGGATGAATTTGAAAATTATGTGGCAAGCTTCCATGTGATCTCTCACTCGTCAATAAATGACTAAGAAGCTCCTTACACAGAGAAGCTGGGGGAAGATACTGAGCCGGAACTTCTAGGACCATCAGACGAAATGAAATTCCTGAACGAAGCCCGTCGAAAAAGAAAAGCTGATCGGGAGCGCGAGATGGCCATATTTGAAAAGGCCAAACGTCGGTGACTAGACAAAAGGGTCGAAACACTCCCACAAGGTCAAAGTACATCCGCCGCAAATGAAAGCAGGATCAAGACAAGGAAACGATTAGCCAAAGCCATATCGATGGGGATGAAGCTGCCCTCTTTTAGAGATGATTCTCATGGCGGTATACATCTTGATGAAGCGGACGTACATCCTAAATTCTGCTTATATCATCAGAAGATCGCACATCCTACTGAAGACTGCAACTCCTTTAAGTGTTGGTGGCAAGGGTGTGTCGCTCACAGGCAACACTTCAACAGGAAAAAGCATGAAGCTAGTAGACAGCGGAAAAATGCGACAGATGAGCGTAAAAGAATTGCCGGCAATTGTCATAGGGTTGATCCCGGGGGATCGCGAGTTCTCACCTTCGGGAGCGACTCCGACGAAAAAGTAGCCCACGGTCCTCTCTTCAAGGAATCCATCTCTGAAACGAAAGAATTGAGGATCTGCGAGAACATTCAGCCGTGCAATTGCATGCTACCCGGAAAGAATCTCGGACCCGCGAACAAGGGATCGAACAAAAGGGATAAGGGGAATGGAAAAGCGACTTTCGTCGCCAACGCTCAACAACAGCCGAGTGACCCGAAACTGTTTGGTCTTCAAAACAACAAGCCGCGATACCTCAATAAGAAGTTGAAACGTCCTTACTCATTTCCAAGAGATAAAACAAAGAGATTGTTCGAGCTAGCGGTGTGCAGCGGGCTCATCACTCTGCCGGATCCAAAACGTCCGTTGCAGCCAGGTGACGTTGACAATCTTAACTATTGTCCCTACCACAGAGTAATGGGTCACCCACTCGAAAATTGCTATGTCTTCAAAGGCTGGATTGAGGATGAATACCAACAGGGCAAATTCGCGTTGTTTGACGACTGGAAGGTAAGCCCGCCACAACCACATGCTTCGAAAAAGATGAACATGCCGGGGGCATCGTGCTATTTCATAGAGAAAGCCCCATGGACCGAAAAGTCTATAAACTAGAAACTCACCTCAAATATGGCAACGATAGACCGAAACATCGTTAAACTAACGATGGACCACTATGTCCTAAAACTGGCTGTAGACCGAAACGTCGTTAAACTAACGATGGACCGCAATGTCCTAAAACTTGCAAATGACCGAAACATCGTTAAACTACTATCAACCCGCGACATCCTCAGGCTGGCGTGGTTAAAAAAAACGGTATTTCCATAAGCAAAATGGGCACGGATGAAAACCCGGAAGGGCTCCGTAAGTAAAAAAGTAGGGCTACCGGCGAGTGTTTGTGAAAACCCGAAAAGGCGCAACCTCGTTAGAAAAAAGAATTAAAAAGAGGAAAACGGTATGTCCGTAAGCAAAATGGGCACGGATGAAAACCCAAAAGGGCTCCGTGAGTAAAAACAGCAGGGCTACCGGAGAGTATTTGTGAAAACCCGAAAGGGCGCAACCTCGTTAAAACACTTACAGGGTCCTCTCGACCTTGTAAGGAGAAATCACCCGTGTGAGATCCTTACGACTCACAAGGGAGCAACAAACTTAGGTATCCTCACGATTCCTAAGGAGAAATTACACTTGCGAGATCCTCACGACTCGTAAGGAGAACTCTCTTATGGGGCCCTCACGGCTCATAAGATTTGAAAGTCTTAAGTTACAGAGATCTGAACCTGTTCTTAAGCAACCCCCACTACCTTCGATACTGCCCTACAAGCGGCTCATACTGACCCTTGTATACAATCCATGGGCGCGAATAAACATTTCCCCAGCAAAGTCCTACCCGTGACTAGGGATATGTCCATATGGTGAACGACCCTTATAAGTCCTCTCGACTTATAAGGAGAAAACCCTTTTGTAAGATCCTTACGACTTACGGTGGAACATACACTTAGGAATCCTTACGATCCCTAAGGAGAAAACACACCTACGAGATCCTCACGACTCGTAAGGAGAAATACCTTTGTGAGACCCTTACGGCTCATGAAGTCAAAAGCCTTAGTCAATGGGATCCTAACCCTGTTCGCTAAGCCACCTTTGTTCGACATCGACAGAGGCAAATGATGATTCGCTCCTGGCAATATCCCAGTTGTAGCGATGATGATGCCTAAACCGGTATCAAATCCTAAGCCCTTTCATGGCAAATGATGATTCGCTCCTGGCAATATTCCAGTTGTAGCGATGCTGATGCTGATGCTGAGATTGGCGTCAGATTCCAAGTTCCACGCTCGCGATAAAAAAATTAAAAAAAAATCAGCGAGCCATACGTGCATACGAAATAGCCGAAATGATGGGGCAACTTGCAATAAAAAGTAGCAAGTAAAAATGTATGCATGCAAAATAGCCGAAATGATTGGGCAACTCGCAATAAAAAGCAGCGAGTAAAAATAAAATAAATAGCCGAAATGATTAGGCACCGCGGAAAATAGCCGAAATGATTGGGCGATCGCGACCTTCGCGATATAAAAGCTGAAATGATAGAGCATCGCGGAAATAAAGCAATAATATAAAAAAATGATGAATCTTTTGCCCTGCAGATGAGGTCACATCGATCCCTGTATACAATCCAAGGGCACAAACAAAGAGGAAACCATACCTTCCCAACAGGCTCCACCAGAAAGCGAAGCCAAATTTCGACGGTTCATAGACAACCCAGAGACAACCTCGACATTTGTCGCAATATCGCAGACATAATGTCAACATACGAAGCAAAAGGAAGATCCCGAGCTTCAAGGTCTCGACGTCAACATCGACAACCTAAAGATCACCAACGGCGTTTCTCCTCACTCCAACCAGATGCAGACGTGACGTCAACAATCGACCTCAGAGTTGCAGCGAAACGGAACCATAGCAAAGTCCCTAGTTCCAAATCTCAATAGACACATCTGCAGCCTGGAAACCAACGACGGTGGGTGATCGCACGCTTTTGGCGTGTCGGATGTTCAAATTTCTAAAGTTTGCCACGATCAGGACGGTGTCGCTATGCAGCTAGCCGGTTGAGCACGGGTCGATCCACAGGTAGATGGTTGTATGTCCGTTCTTGTCTTAGACGAGTCAATAAAGAATGTGTATATGTTTGTTCAATTCTATCCTAAGTGTTTTATATGCAAGTATAAAGTTGTTAAGAAAAAGATACGAAAGTGTAAGCTAAAGAAATCCGTACTCAAAACCTTTGAGCCGAGTCTTCACCAATTGAAGCTAGAGCAATTGGCAACAACGTGGATTAGGGGATTTAAGCGCGGTATTCGTGGAATCCGGCTTATTTACCCTTGTCCTTCCGTTCTTGTCACTTGCTTTCGCCTCCGGCCAAACCGAACGCAACCGGTCGCGGTTAGGAATCACCGTTACCTTGTTAGGGTAGGGTGCCTAACGGAGCGCTTGCGTATCGTTTGGGCGGAGTTCAATGGAAAATAACGGGAAAAGGAAATAAGCAAAGAAACGTTAACTTACAATATCGTATTGATTCTTAACAACAACAATTACATCCATTCACAAAACGAACAAAAAAAGAGCAAAAGAAAAGAATACAAGTAAGTAAGTGCATGAATTTAAATTGCAAGAAAGTAAAGCAAGGTAATAAAAAGCAAGAAAGAAATAAGCAAGAAAAAGAACTAGAAACTAGAACTCAAGAAAAGTATGGGATCAATAGCCAACCCTTAAACTTGCAAGCTCAATCAAGAGGTTGCAAGATCAAGAGAAGGGTAAAGAACTCATGTGAAATGAAGCACTAAAGAGAGAACAAAATGATACACCCTTGAGATCAATAACCAACCCTTAATCTTTCAAGCTCAATGAAGAGGTTGAAAGATCAAGAGAAAGCAAGGATCTCAAGAAGAAACTAAACAAAAGAATGATACAAAAACCCTCATATTCATTTCATCATCCACTCAAAAAGCTCTCACTACAATTTTCATGGAGGAAAGAATGAAGAAGAAGAAGAAGAAGACTAACAACTAACAAAAAGAGGCTAAAGAATGGACAACATTGGTTTGGCTCAGAACTGGGGTATTTATAGGCAGGGAAATGGAAACCTAGGGCAAGAATCCGGCTCCGCATAAAATTACCCAACAGCCCACAAAAAACGATAAAGCGAGGAGACCAAATGGCCGCGGTTCCGCGGCCTAAGCGCGCTTATGCCACGGAACCGCGGCGCTTTAGAGGAGTTAGGCATTCATATTTTGTAGGGATCCCTGGTTTTATGTTGTCTGTTGTGTGGTATATTACTTTTTCTCAGAAACTTTTCCCATTTCTTCCAGAATTTCAGTAGATCAAAAGGTGATGTGATGTGGATCTTTTGCCAAGATTTCCTCGAGCTCCACGTAGATATGTTGGATTTTCTGTTGCCATTGTGCTTTGTGCACGAAAATGACATCAATTTGCCATTTTGTCCCTTAAACTGGTGTGTGGCAACATACGGATAGAGAGCGGGGACTCGTGTTTTATCTATTGTTGGCAGTAATCCAGAATTTGACGTACTTTTCCATGAATTGCACTATTCAGAGATGAGAACCAGTATCCTGTAAATATGTAGAAAACACTGATCAAAAGCACCTGCCTATAAACAAACGAGCGTAAGAATGGGCGGTATAAAATGCAATATTCTGGTATGAACAGTGAGCCTCCTCATTCCAGCATGAAACAGATGTTACACCATCAAACAGAGCCATGGAAAAATCCCTGCTCCACCTCAGCATTCGTCTCGATACAGCAGACGAGATGTCAACAATGGTGTTCCTTCGCAGTCCAGCAGGATGCAGATGCAACGTCAACAAAAGACCTCACGGTCAAAACAAAGCGGAGCGACGGCAAAATCCCAGCCCCACCTCAGCATTCGTCTCGATACAGCAGACGAGATGTCAACAATAGCATTCCTTTGCAGTCCAGCAGGATGCAGATGGAACGTCAACAAAAGACCTCACGGTTGAAACAAAGTGGAGCGACGGCAAAATCCCAGCTCCACCTCAGCATTCATCTCGATACAGCAGACGAGATGTCAACAACGGCGTTCCTTCGCAGTCCAGCAGGATGTAGATGCGACGTCAACAAAAGACTTCACGGTCCAAACAAAGCGGAGTGACGGCAAAATCCCAGCTCCACCTCGACGTTCATCTCGATACAGCAGATGAAATGTCACCCCAGCGTTCTTCCCCCAGCAGGATTCGGGCGTGCCAAAGCAAATGAAGCAAAGGCCAAATTCCTAGCTTCAGGGTCTTGACGGCAAGTCATATAGAGCCTAAAAGACAATCGAAGATCATCTCGCACCAGCACGGAGTGGTCACCACCTCGACGATCGACTCGATACAACAGATGAAATGTCACCCCAGCGTTCTTCCCCCAGCAGGATTCGAACGCGCCAAAGCAAATGAAACAACGGCCAAATTCCTAGCTTCAGGGTCTTGACGGCAAGTCATATAAAGCCTGAAAGACAATCGGAGATCATCTCACACCAACATAGAGTGATCACCACCTCGACGTTCGTCTCAATATAGCAGACAGGATGTCCTTCTTCCAACAGGATCCGGACAAACCAAAGCAGATGAAACAAAGGACAAATTCATAGCTTCAGGGTCTTGACAGCAAGTCATATAAAGCATGAAAGACAATCGGAGATCATCTCGCACCAGTGCGGAATGGTCACTACAGCGACATTCGTCTCGATACAGCAGACGCGATGCCAGCAAACGAAGCGAAGGCTTAATTCCTAGCTTCAAGGTCTTGACGGCAACTCATTTAAAGCCAGAAAGACAATCGGAGATCATCTCACACCAGCGTGGAGTGGTCACCACCTCGACGATCGTCTATATACAGCAGTTGAAATGTCACCCCAGCGTTCTTCCCCCAGCAAGATTCGGACGCGCCAAAGCAAACGAAGTGAAGGCCAAATTTCTAGCTTCAGGGTCTTAAAGGCAAGTCATATAAAGCCTGAAAGACAATCGAAGATCATCTCGCGCCAGCGTGGAGTGATCACCACCTCGATGATCGTCTCGATACAGCAGATGAAATGTCACCCCGGCGTTCTTCCCCCAGCAGGATTCGGACACGCCAAAGCAAATGAAGCAAAAGGCCAAATTCCTAGCTTCAGGGTCTTGACGGCAACTCATATAAAGCCTGAAACACAATCGGAGATCATCTCGCACCAGCGCAGAGTGGTCACCACCTCGACGATCGTCTCGATACAGCAGATGAAATGTCACCCCAGCGTTCTTCCCCCAGCAGGATTCAGACGCGCCAAAGCAAATGAAGCAAAAGGCCAAATTCCTAGCTATAGGGTCTTGACGGTAAGTCATATAAAGCCTGAAAGACAATCGGAGATCATCTCGCACCAGCGCATAGTGGTCACCACCTCGACGTCCGTCTCAATACAATAGACGAGATGTCACAACAGCGTTCTCCATCCAACAGGACTCGGATGTGACAAAGCAAACGAAGCGAAGGCCGAATTCCTAGCTTCACGCGTCTTAACGGCAAGTCATATAAAGCCTGAAAGACAATCAGAGATTATCTCTCACCAATGCGGAGTGGTCACCACCTCGACGTTCGTCTCAATACAGCAGACGCAACATCACCAAAAGGAGCCATGGCAAAATCCCTAGTTCCAAACCTCGACGGTTCACCAGCAACCTAGAGACAACCACAACATTCGTCTCGATACAGAGGACGTAATGCCAGCAAACGAAGCAAAGGCCAAATCCCTAGCTTCAGGGTCTTAACGGCAAGTCATATAAAGCCTGAAAGACTATCGGAGATCATCCCACACCAGCGCGGAGTGGTTGTGACTCATCGGGGCTCTCCAAAATGAGCCTAACCTTAAGTAAAAAGCGGCATGGCAAAATTCCTAACGCTTGCTCTTCCGACGGTCAAACTGCCTAGGAGGATTGCTTGAAGACGTCTTGTCCAGCCCCCGCAGGATCAGAGACACGACATGTCGCAAGGCTACTCGAGCACCAAAACTGCCTATCGAGGAATATATCAGCTGATGCGACGGTACGACGGCCAAAACCCTAAGTACCACAGACCCTAACGGACTTCTGTTGTAAAGAGCAGAGGTTAACTGTGATGTTAGGATATTCTTAAATGATCTGCTCGATCTGTTTCGACTCGTCAGGAAATTGATGTCTTTGCGAGAACTTCTCGATTCGTCTCGACTCATGAGGTAAAGCCTTATGCAGTAGGGATTAAAAAACATGTTTCCTAAGCACCGGGACCCTGCAAGTCGGCCCAAAACGGTCTCTTGCATACTATCCACGGGTCACACTCTCCAAATTCGAATCTCGATAATGAGGGAAACAACCACTTACGAGTCCTCTCGACTTATAAGCGGGAAAATTCTCTTGTGAGATCCTTACAACTTTTAAGAGAAAACACACTTAGGAGTCCTCGACCCCTAAGGAGAAAATATACCTACGGGATCCTCTCGACTCGTAGGGAGAAAAGTCTTTATGAGACCCTCATGGCTCATAAAGTTGAAAAGACTTAGGTGGCAGATCCTAACCCTGTCTCCTAAGCCATTACCGCCCTGCAAAGAGGTTAAGATGGACCATCTATGAGCCACACTCGCCAAAGCTACATGCCACTGAAATGGAAAAGCTACTCATGAGCATATAAACTACTTCGCGCCAGAGTAAGATATAAAGAGATAGAAGGGCGCGGCTCATGGAGTTAAGGGTTTGGAACTATATCTCTTAAGAGTCAAGATTTGAGTCAATGATAAATGACGACGCTTGTGTCCGCTCGTTATCATCTCAGATCAAGATTCTGAAAGTAATATACCAACCCAAAACTGGTCATATGCTATGCATTACTTTGCACTACTTCACCCACGTATATACTTACGTGGGCAAAGTAGTGGGGAGCATTTGTTCCCGCCAAAAATTTCTGCGCAGAAGAGTCCAAGATATCAAATGACAACGATACGCTTAAGGAAATGCGAACCAATATCTTCCGGCCTGTATTTTGATAAGTTCCCAAAGGAGGAACTATTAAATTCTGATGGTATTGGAAGCATCTCGAAAAACCCTTCGATTTGATATATTATGGGCCTCATAATTCATCCGGGATCAAAAGTTATGAGGTATCACGTGTCCACACATGATGGACCTTTAAGAACCCGCTGGAGGAGTTAAAAGATATAATAAAAACTCAGAAAAGACCCCAATGGGGCATCACGTGCTCACACGTGACCATGGGTCATATGCAGAAACGTGATGGGCTTTTAAGGCCTCTAAAATAATGAATAGAATTAAATTCTAAAATCTGTTCCCTGGTTAAAAATCAGGAAGTACCTCAACGAGGTATCACGTGCTCATACGTGACCAATGGTCACGTGTTGACACGTGATGGTTAAAACAACAACATAAACAAGCGGCTGTTTAAGGAACCAATTTGGGGGTCACGTGCTCCCACATAACCAAGGGTCACGTGCCAGCACGTGACAGGCTTTGAAAGCCTTATAGTTTAATAGAATTAAAATTCTAAATTTCTCTAAAATCATTCGAAATAGAATTAAAATTCTAAATTTCACTAAATCTTTCCAAATGGAAAAGGATTATGGGGACCGTTGGATTAAAGATCCAAGGGTGATTAAATATCACCGATTTATGGAATGATCTTAGACAAGGAAAGTTTTCCCCTAAAATCTCACCGGAAATAACAAACAGAATATCTTTTGGATTTAAAATCCAACGGTGAATAAAATTCACTGAATGATCTAAAGGCTTATATTAAATATGAAAACAAATCAAATCTTTGACTGAGAGATTTGCTGAACAAATTGATTCTTTTCCTTCTCCTATAAATAGGAGCCAAGAAAAGAAGAGAAGGGACCTTTTTTGGAGAGAAAAACAGAGAAAGGAGAGTTTATTTCTCAAGAGGGTAGAAAAGAAAGGAGAATTTAATTCTCAACAAAGAAAACCCTATGTGAGAAAAGAAAGGGATTCAAAACTTCAAACAGAGAATTTATTTCTCAAAATCCAAGAGTTTTAATCTTATACAAAAAAGAATTTCGTTCTTCTTCTGGTTGAAGATCTGCACAGAGCACATCTCCCTATAAGTTGAGAATTTAATTCTCATCGGGTCGAGATCCTGCCATGCAGATCCTAAACTTAGAAGGGGAATTGAGTTTTGAGAATTTAATTCTCCTAAAACAAAACTAGGGTTTAACCCTAATCAAGAATTTAATTCTTTACATATATAGGGAATTTAATTCCTACAAAAAAGAAATTAGGGTTTTGCCCTAAATAAGAATTTAATTCTTTCACAATAGGAATTTAATTCCTCCAAAATCATAATTAGGGTTTAACACTACAGAGAATTAAATTCTTAAAAGATCTCTGTTCATGAAAAGAACTAGGGTCACGTGCCCCCACGTGACCCTTGAAAAGATCCCTGAAGAAAAGAAGCTTTGAGGCAATGCCTCACATGCTCCCACATGACTCCCAAAATGCAGAAAGAAAAAGCAAAGGAAATGAAAGCTTTGGGCACTCTCACGTGTTATCACGTGACCCCTCAGTAAATGCTTTAACAATTGGCGCACAGGTCCCCATCACGTGCCAACAAGTGATGCTCTAAAATAAAGATGAAAAGTGTTTAACACTTATTCACAGATTTGAGGATAAAACAAAGAAGATCTGGCTCCACATTTAGGGCGCCCTCACGTGTCCCCACATGACCCCTAACAAATCCCTTTAATATCCAATGGATGGATGCCTATCACGTGCCCACACGTGATGGCCAGAAAGTCAAAAAGTGTTTAACACTTATTTGCATAACAATGTAAAAGGAAATCTGGCACCATCTTCAGATGCCTCACGTGCTCACACGTGATGGCCTGAAAGCTAAGTGTTTAACACTTATTTGCAGCCTTAAGGGTAAAATAAAGGAGTTTCGGCCCAATCTCAGGCGCCTCACGTGACCCCACGTGACCACCCCATTTTTAGTGTTTAACACTATTTTTAAAGCGCATCACGTGGGAACATGTGATCGTCAAATACCTTATAGTGTTAACACTATTTCAAAACCAACCTAGCCTAAAATGGATAAGTTTTTCCAGAGGCAGGATTCCCCTTTGACTGAACTTCAAATATACCCTTGTTTTCCAAACTTGATCATTTCACATGACATTCAAAGTAAACTCCAGAGCCATGACGAATGGTAAGTGCCTGATAAAAGCCAAAATGTTGTCAGAGCCCCCTGAAACCTCTGTTTAACACTGCTGAATGACGAAGAGCTGAACCCAGACAAATGTCTAATGGCCCAAAGGGCCAATATTTCAAACATAATTGGACTTAGCCCAAACTGGCCATAAGTCCTCAAATCTTCTTGAACTGAGCATATCTGCTCTTTCAACCAACCCATTGGTTCAAGGGTACATCTCTGAACTCCTCTGATATTTGTCGTTGTAATCCTTCAACGTCTTCAGAAAGGTGACGGGTCCCAATAACTACGCATTAATACGGACTGTGGGGTCTTTAAACTCATGGACTAATGCGTCCTTAAACTAACATTTGTCCCCAAAACGGGAATAATGGACCCCTACGTCCCTAAACTGGAAATGGACCACCACGTCCCTAAACTGGAAATGGACCACTATGTTCCTAAACTGGAACAATAGAGCCCAAACGCTCTTTTGTCAGATCTAAACGATCCCGTTAAGTTGATCTCAGTCTCAAACTGGACTAACGTATCCTTAACAAACGTTTAAGTTGATCTTAGCTTCAAATACGGCTAACGTATCCTTAAACCCTCAAACAAACTTTAGTCCCAAATTGGACTACAGATTCCCCAATCAACTTTAGTTCAAGGGTACATCTCTGAACTCCTCTGACATCTGTCATTGTAATCCTTCAACGTCGTCAGAGAGGTGACGGGTCCTGATGGCCATACAAGCAATGGACCACTATGTCCTAAAACTGGAACAATAGAGCCCAAACGCTCTTTTGTCGGATCTAAACGATCCCGTTAAGTTGATCTTAGTCTCAAACTAAACTAACGTATCCTCAACAAACGTTTGAGTTGATCTAAGACTCAAATACGGCTAACGTATCCTCAAACCAAAACCCCAAAACCAAATCTAAGAAAATACGGATTTGGACTAATCCACGTCCTACGGGCGATGACATAAATTAGTCTCCGTATACAATCCACGGGCAACCACAAACAAAATAAACACCCACGACACGAAGTGACCAGCTGGAGAAGGAGAAAGTTGTTACCGCGATGCGGTAGCGTAATTAACTGCAGGGGCTTGCGCCAGCAGGGAAGAGCGTCCCCACAATCAAAAACCCCTCAAACGAGGGGGAATCTGACGAAGTCTGCTACATTGGCCGCATCCGTTTAAACCTTCGATACACGGTGCCATAAATCAACTTGGCATCTTCGGAGAGGTGGACGGATTGCACCTATTAGCATCTGCCCCGAATTTCAGGCAAGACGTCCAGTCCTTGCTGCCATTCGGAGGGGAACAAGACCTACCCTAAAACCACAACAGCCAACTCCCCTAAAAATCCGGCGACATCGGATTTTTGGCAATTGTCGCCGGCTAAAATCCGAGCAACAGGGTTCGTCTTCCTATGGATTATTCTAATTCCAATTTATAAGATGAAGGCACTGTTTGGTTATGTTAATTATTATCTAGGACACAGCAAATTTAACACAGAGCCTAATTTTCCAAAAATACGATATATCCGATATCCGATTTCTACATTTAAACATTTAGAACTAAATTTCTATAGGGTTTAAAGATTATACCTATAGAGATTGTTGAAAGGCTTCCTCCAAGATGCCTAACATCAAAGATCCTAGCTTGGTGGTGGTGAGAATCCATAGCACCTAGTTCATTCTTCTCTTCTCTTTTGTTTTTCTTTGTTGTTCTAGGATGTTTCCTTCTTTCCTTTCAGTTTAATTCTTATTTCAAATGATATATGAACTTAACAAGATAAGGAAAGTGAGTGAAGGTTATAGGAGGTGGTGTCACCAAAAGGATTGTGGTGGTTTCATGCAAGGGTGAGGTGTGTGTGCATGAGGTGTATATGCAAGAAGGAGGTGTGTGTGTGGTTACTCTTAATGTGTGGTGTCTTGGAGGTATTGTCACGCCCCGAAAGTACGGAACATGACCAGCACTTAAACTACGAAACTTCTCGAGGCGTACGTAATCTAAGTAAGCCGAAAACCCAGAAATCCAAACCAAGAAAATTAGTAGGGTGAAGGAAAACCAATTTAAAATCAAGTAGTTTTAATAGCATAAGCCGAGTTATGCGGTTTTAAAAACATCAAGTATTTCCTGAAAATTTCGGCAGAGTCTCCTTTGCAAATACTGGCTCCCAAACGGGATACAACATGAATAGTATACGAAATCAATAAAAAGGCATCCCCAAGCGGGAGCTAGCTCTTCGTCAATCGACGGTCACAACCACACAAGCAATATAATATACAATGCCAAGGGCGAGGATCAAAACTCAAAAGGAACTCAAAACAGCAAGAAATCCATAGAAATACAACGCGCGACTCTAAGGTCGAAAGAATAAACATCACCGGTCTCTATCTGAGATAAATACAAGTTTGGTTGATGGAACTTCTAGATACTACTGAATAATAATATACAATGTATATAATGGGGGTACGATACAAGCGAGCCCACCTACTAGCAAGTCACCCGGAAATGGGAAGCAGTGCCAGCAAAGCCGTAATGAAACCTGTACGGCAAAACCTGCAAGAAACTGTGGCACAACGGGGATGAGTTGCCAACTCGTGAGTAGAAAAACATCTACGAACAGAAATCGCATAAATAACGCAACCTAGGTCAATGATCATAATATATCATCAAATATATGTATAACATGCAGCCTATAACAATGTCTAGGGTAATATCTAACTGAGTGTAATCTCATGTGCCCGTGTCAGTGCCTCAGGTAGCGATATATCATATGGATGATGTATGAATGCATGAAACAGAATGCATGTACTGAATAAAGCTACTTTCATAAATCAGTGAGATTTCTGTATTTTAAATAGGAGGTACCATAAATGAAATCAGCATAAAACAGTGCCCAGCATCGACACAAAACAAGTATCCAAATATCTCGAAATCTCTGTGTCATAATCTCTGTACCTCAATATCTCAAAATCTCAATGTCTCAATCACAATATCTAGGGCGCCGTCAGTCCAGACCGGCCCCTACCATCCATCTCAAGACCACGACGGTATCCTCCGGATATCCGGCACATCGGGTAATATCACCGGTCGGTAGTGCTCCCCTGCCAGGCTCAACGTCAACAACACGATCCTCTTGCCCCGGGGTACCGCATCGGGCCCACCATGTACCCGAAACGGTTCCTCCACTCCTCGAATCGGGTCTTGAAATCCATCAGCAAACTCATAGTGGACAACTCATACATCATGGGAAAACCGCACTTTTTATTTAAAAGAGAGGGAAGAAGCTTATACAAGTTTTGCGGTTTTCCCCCAAATCCAGAAAATCTCATAGAAATCCAAATCCAAATCATCAATAGCATATAAACCAATGAATATAGACATAAGAATCCATGAATACGGCATAACAATGAATAACAGTATGCATGAAGTGACAAGTAATAACTACAATATCTAAGCTGGCATATAAGGTAAGTACACTAATATTATGTCAAACTACTAGCTATCAAGCTAAGTTAAGCAAAAATATTTTCTAAGGTGTACGTGACATGGCAATTACCGATGAAGATGTGTGTGAGCCGGCAAGTAAGTGTACGTGGTACATACGCATTATCGGTAATAGTGCTGGTGTCCTAACAACATAATGTCAACAATGCAATATGAAATAACAATGTAAGTATGTGATGCGGAGCGAGCAACCAAAATGAGCGGGAGCTAAATATTAAACAATGGTGCCATTTGAAATAACACGAATCGTGGGGTTTTGAAAATAGAGCTACGGTAGTTTTAAGAAAGGATACGTCTTTTGAAATATCCGTAGATCTCTTGACCTGTCTTTTAAAATACCCACGATCCGCTAGTTTTGAAATAGGTAGGAGTCTAATCTAATCTAACAACTACACAAAACTATACGGCTGAACTAATAGGCTGAACTACAGGTAAGGAAACCGCCTATCATCTGAGTCGATACATATACATACCTGTATATGTATAGTCGGTGATCCCGCTTCAATAACATCATATCCGTTACCATATCTATAATCAGACATCCCAAGTCAAGAGTGCGGATCAATCATCAATATATAGCTCGTACGTAAATCCGTCGTACGGCATCCCAAATCGGGGTACGGGTCAATATCACATTCATCATACTATTCACCTAGTATCCTCTTTATCAAATATCATGATCGGGGTACTGATTTACGTCTAGTACAATACTGATACCGCTTAAGTATGCATGCACGTGTGTGAAACACTACGTCAAGGACCCACTACAACGTCATGTCGTATCTCAAATACGAACCCTGCTATATCACCGATCTCCCGGCCTCAAATCAAATCTCATCGACTCATCTTAAATCCCAAGTACTATCCTCATTATCCATGCATGCGTATATGAATGTACCTATGCATAGTCCCATACCCATGCATATATACATATATACACATCCCAATCTGCGCACAAGAAAGTAAAGTATGCAAGTCTGTGTGTGCGTATGTGGGTATAACAACTACTCTAGGGTTTCGCAACTAACCCAAAGGTACTCCATGAACACATAAACATAACATGAATGAGCATTCTCGTATCATAAAACACCTATATAAACATATATATATATAAGCTACACTACGGACTGCGGGGTGCTATACGCCTTCCACCCGACTTCTCCCCGTAGATATAAATCTACTCACCTGGTCCTCGCTAGCCGGTGCCGACGTCGCCACGCGCTTGCTTGTCGTCTTGAAGTCCACATGGGTTACCTACATATCATAACGTACCGTGTCGTATTAAAATCTGACTCATGACCCAAAACGACACGTGAATCCCACATAGGTCAAAAGCTATGGTTGCTTTCACAAATCAACCCAAAAACCCTCGAAGTCGGCATATAAATGCCAAACCATCGAGAACAACCCAAACACACTCATTTGTACAATTACAAGCACTAATTATAATATAAAATAGCTTAAAACTCACAAAAACCTCAAACTCGCTTTAAAAGCTATTTTTCCGAAAATCTAGCAAGCAAAATTAACCGTTTTAGTACAAAACTCGATGTATAAACGAATCTAGCGGCCACAATATTCACTAAATATCTTAATTAAGTCATAAAAACAATTCTCATAATTTAATCTCATTAATTTCCATAAACCTTAAAATTCTAGTTCACAAAATACCTAAATTTTAACAATTTTATAGCAAAAATGCACAAACTGCAATCTAGCTTGGATTTTCATGAACTAAAAGCATTAAACCACTCAATATAATCTTTGTAATAACCTGAAACCTAAATTTGAATTTTATCTCACAAGAATATAATTATTTTCAAAACCTAGTTTACCATTTATATACTTATCACAATTTAAATCAACAAATATGCAACTAGCAACTTAAATTGGATTTAGCATAACCTAATATGTCAAATATATCACACAACCCTAAACTCACAACACAAACCCCAATTTGAATTCAAACCCCACTCTTGAATTTCAAATCATGCACTAGGAATTAAAAAAAAAACCTATTTAAACACCTAATTAAGCTAACTTAAAACAATTAACAACAATTTAACACAAAGGTTAGAATTTATACCAAAATAATTTGAAGATCCCACAAGCACACTTAGCCTCCCAAATTGAAATCTAAATCCCTAGATCCATGCTATGGTAGCCAAGGGAAAATGGGTAGGAGGTGGATTTTGATTTGGAATTTTGCTTGATTTTTTTGTGGATTTTTCAAGCATTTTTGATGAACTTTTTTGAAGAGAAAGAGATGAAAAATGAAGGGCTGAAATGGAGGGGGGCTCGGCCAATGCAGTATGAGGAGGAGAGGAGAGAGAGTGAGGTGGGGAAAAGCAAGTGAGGAAAGTTCAAGGTCAACACAAAAGTCAAAGCCTACTATTTCTATCATTTTCTATTCTTTTCTTTTCTTTTCTTTTGAAAAAAAGAAGTGATTGGAGAGAGGGAGAGGGGGAGGGCTGTCATGGTGGGGCCGGCCACATGGGGAGAGGGTGAGGTGTGGGTGTGTGGGTTAGGAAAAAGATAAATGCTAAACCCCAATTCCCATTAACACTAATTTCACCGAAGAAACCTTTTTTTCGATATTTTCTAAACTGTTTTGGCAAACGATTTCGTTTAAAAAACCACATGATAAAATTTTATTTAATGTTTTATGATGCACAAATTTTTTTTCAACTCATTCCAATTTGTAATTTTCCCTAATTAAATGTATTAGTGACGGTTTAAAATAATAATAAAATAATTTTTTTTCAGAAAATTGGAAATTTCACCAGTGGCTCAATAAACACCAAATACTAGCAATTACATATCTAGAATATGTATATTTAATTTGTATAATAAGATATTTGTATTTTGACTTTTTACAGAAAACCCCTTTATTTTACCGTTTTTTTCGAAATTTCACCGAAACGATTTTCAAAACGTTACAATCTTCCCCCCTTAAGGAAATTCGGTCCCCGAATTTAAATTAAAACTCTCCCCCAAATACTAAAATATTTCAGCCAAAACCATCAAATCGCCGGGGCTTCGAAATCATAAATACATAAAGACATCATAGCGCAATGCATGCGCATGAGTAATGAGTAGATAAGTCGTAATCAAAACTCCGTCAAGAATCCCGCAATCATCGGAGTCAGGTGAAGACACGAATGCCAAATCTCAAGCAAGACCGATATGCTATAAATCGGAACAATACATGTAAATATCAGGAGGAAATGCATGCCAAATCCTTTAAGTTGCTGTGCAATGCACATAACACTGCACAGTGGCGGACGTTTATCATAAGAAAATAACTATATACATATATACCTTTGTTTGAAATGTACGTTCCGCCGTTTTGGGAAACAATTTAGAAGGGTTTTCCTTGGTTTAAACGTTTCGTGTCATATCAGACACGTAGGTAAATACTGAGACTATAGCTCGCTTTTTGGAATTCCCTTCAATAGCTATCAATGCATGCAAAATACATTCAGGTACTGTCCTTTGACTAGTCCTGCTTAGTACGAAAACACATCGCAATTATCATTAAAAAAACGTACTGATCTATAAGAAATCAATCCCAAAATACGCGTATGAATACTACGTGCGTCTGGTGCGCACGACAATCAAAATCCATATATGTGCCATATATGTGCCATATAAGTGTACAGAAACAAGATCTAAGTGCATCGGGTGTGCACAAAGCATCTGTCGTAGGCAACGTATGTGCCTGACAGCAAAATCAGGTGCATCTGACATGCACGAAAAAAATCTCGATTTAGTGCATCTGGTGTGCACCAAAATCGCATCTCAAGACATGCGCTCAACATGCGCGAAAACCCAAAACCAGGGGCATCCATCATGCACGAAATCATGAAATCCAATATCAAGAGTCGAACATGCGCAAAATCAAATCAGGTGCACAAAACAAATATCGAGTATCACAATCGAAATCGAAGTCCAGTGCATCTAAGTGCACAAAACGCGTATCACTGCACTGCAAGCATATATAAACTATACAGAGTGCAGGAACCAAATCGTGTGCGTGCATACGCACAAAATCAACTCAAATGTCTAAAACCGTAAAACCACAAACATGTGAAACCAAAGCACGAAAACGATATCAAGTGCAACATTGTGCAAAGATCGTAAATCCCCAATCATCAAAATCAAATCATGCGAATAAATCACCCAAAACATCGAAATCAATAATGGCGGAATAGTACCGCTCAAGTGCATCCTCTAAGAATCTCGGGCCAACTGTCGCGGTCACTAGTGGGACGTCTCGTCGATGATCATGAACTCTGGCCTGCTGGTGTGCGTAACAATGACCACTCTTGGGTCAAGGTCTTCACTGTGAATTACCAATCACTCGGTCCATCGGCTCATCGGCCCTGTCGGGTGTGCTAACGGGGATAATCCCGTTCTGGCACTTCTCTGGTCATCTCTCGGTCAATCATCGCGACCACTCGTAAGACAGCATATCACTGGCGTCGGCCTCTAGCTCTCTGAATGTACGTGACACATGATTCAGCATCAGACCAATTAGCTTGGACATGATCTTTCGTCACCAGCAGCCGCTAGTTATAGTGACTCGGCAGGTGGAGAAACTTCGGTCAAGGGTCTTGCCATCTGTGAAGGGTTTTCTTGGACGTAGCCGTATAGTGAGGTAATAACTTGGGAGGCTGCGAATGAGATTTGGGAGTTATGTACTCATCTTCTTGAAGGTACGCATAGATGAATTTTAATTCGGGGACCGAATTTCTTTAAGGGGGAAGATTGTAACGTTTCAGAAATCGTTTTGCGAATTTTTCCGTTTTAGGGCAAAATTGTCGGTATTTTCCGTTTTAACCAGATTTCGATCAAACGTCCGTAGGAACTTGCCGGCACCTATTTTAGCTAAAAGAAAGCGTGTGCGCAAACTTTGGGGGTATATGGGAGGTTTTGGTTCAGATAGAATTTTTCCCAAATAAAATATGGTTTTAAGCGGTATTTTGTGCACGTAAATCGGGAAATTTTCTTCTAAATAAAAAAAAATTCTTGGAAATCATCACTACAATTATTTTGGAAGATTCTTTTCTAAATTTCTAGATTTTTCTTGGTCAATGGTATTTATTTTTTAAAAAGAAAAGAAAAGGTGTAAAAGATGGCATTTAGCATTTATTACACTTTTTCCTAGCAATTTGTTCACAAAAAATTCACAAAAATACCCCCTCACCTCCTTGGCCGGCCTTTCCTTTTCCCTTGCTGCCCTCCATCATTTCCACCCCTTTTCAACTCATTTTGCATCAAATAAATCATGAAAAATCCAAATTAATTCATACAAACTCAAATATATTCATTTTCCTTCATTCTTGAACTCAAAGCTAGCTTGGATCTTCATTCACAACATCATTTTGGAGGAAAAGATGATGAGTATGGTTTCTTGGTTTTGATCTTTTGTGGAGGTATAAAACCCTAACCCTAATCCTTATTGTTGTTTCTAAATCTCTAATTAGCATATTAATTGTTTATTTAAGCTTTTAATTTCTTGTTTGAAATTCAAGACTAGATTTTTATGATAATCTAGTTAGGGTAAAACTTGATTTATGTGTTTAATGTTTTATTGAAGTGTTAATTTATGATTAGGAAAAGCTTGGCCTAGTAGAAAATGATAATTATTGCTAATGAATACTTTGTTTAATTATGCAATTTTGCTTACTAGGTTTTTGCTAAAATTTAATTAGCAAGTGTTAGAAGTTTAAAAATGGTGTAGATAGCTTAGTTAAGCTATTATAATGTGTTTGTAATCGCTAGATATTTGTGAGCTTGAAACTAGTGTGAAATATTGCGATAAGTTGCTTATTAGGTTTCGGGGGTTTTCCGACGTGGGTTCGATTGGTCGTTGTGAGGTTATATCTATTTTATTCCTCGTAATTGTTTGTGTTGTGTTGCGCGATCGGGACGATCGGGGTCTAGACTTAGTGTTTTGTAGTTTAGCGACCCCAGTTAGGGTTTTTGGTCGATGTCATGAGCGATAGGTGTGCTAAGCGCGTAGTGTAATTTTCCGGGCGTTTTCATCGCGTTTCGTTGTCTTTTCGTCAATGTAGGATATTTGCTTATGTGATGTGTTTGTGAAATTTTAGGTTCGCAAGCAGGGAGTTCGGACGCTACGACAAGGGAAAACAGGTGGTAGGCTTCACTTAGCCAGAAGCGTTGGTGATTAGATTTAACATCTACAGGAGAATCGCCCGCATGGCGTTATGCGTCTGGGCTAGAAATGACTTGACTTGTCGCATATTCTATTTCATATTTAGAATTGCGCATTTACCCTACTGCTTAGTTATTGTTGTGCTTGGACTAGTATCCTTAGGACACTGCACATATTATTGACGATTCATGTTGCACGAGCACTGATTGTATGCTACACACACCGTCAATAATTGCCATGTCACGCACAACCCACATATAGAAATGCTATTGTTTGTTAGGAACATTGAGACAATGATTCATATTTCTTATCGCATATGACATTTAGCATACCTGTATATCCACATGCTTACACATATGACTTCATATACTTACGTGTTAGATACCTTTATACCTATAGAGTGTAAGTCCACGGTAGCGCCCCGGCCGTCTAACAGATGCCAAATGCGGAACAAAAACTTTTTACAACTGGCGCTATCGCGTACTATAACCCGGATCTGCCATTAAAGCTAAACTAACAAACTACAAAGTGGATAGAAGAGTTATACCGAACGATCCGAGTCCTTCGGTCTTCAACTATCATCCGACCCTTTGTTGCGGCTGCTCCGATCTCCTGAATCTCCAGTCTTCTCGTCCAGGTGGCACCACGTCGACGGATTTTTAAACGGGCTCCCGCCTTTGAACCGAGACAACTCGATCATCAAGTTTGCTAGAAGAGAAGACCAAGAAGATGTAGAGAAAGAGTAGAACACTTTTTCCCGTTAAGTCCAAAGCTATGGACGAATTGTTAATGAAGTTGCCTTCTGGAATCGGGTGATAAGAATTTGAGCTATATGAAATTTCCATATACAAATCTATCATAATCTTTTCCCTAGTGTACAATAACAATAATCTCTCTCTCACTCATGGGCCGACCATATATAGGAGATGGGGGTGAGTGTAGGAGGAGGGAGTGGTGACCACAAAGCAAAAGATCTTGATCCAAATATCCGATGCATTACAAAATACCATTAATGAAAAGGTGACTCACTAAAATCACCTCACCATTCAATTAATGCATAATGGTGACTCACTAATCTAGTCACCACAATAAAAAACTTCCACTCATGACTCACGCTCAAGGAGAAAGGATAAATCCGCATTTAACCGAATGTTAAATACGGCCGATAGAAAACTGGAAACTGGCAACTTCCAAAAGTTATCCTGAAACGAATTTCAGGATAACCCCGTATCAGTATAAACATACCCACATTTGTATTACGACCGAATACAAATGCAACTGAGACAAAGATATTATATCTACACAGCATAATACTCGGATCAGGCTTAAACCAAAGCCGACCAGTATTATCTGCCCGAAAAACGACACGTGCGAAAACACACGTGCATTTTCCGAACCCTGCCATAAAACCATACGGCCTCTACAACGTTTCGCCCGAACTTGAGAAAGTGTCTGTAGAGGACTCTAATGACTCATCAACACACAGGCACTGGGTATAACCTCTAGCACGTCAGAGATACAAGCTGTACGTAACGGTTGCCTATGTATTGATTGGAAGGGAAGCTGACGAGCGAACTCATCTATAAACCCTTCTGAGCCTAACAGTGACAATATACATACAGTCCGGTCCGTTCGTTTATGAGTATCGCATATCGGCGTAGGGACTGGTAACGTCAGACCCCCAATAGCAGTATAAGTCGTGTCAGAGAGTGGCCCAGAACACTCTGAGATACTTCTGGAGTACCTACCAGTAAAACTCCTGCCTCGGCCGAGGGCTTTGTGTAATGGCTTTCCTAGACACAGCGCGATCTCACCCCTAATACCGGGAGAGACGAATCCCCTGCCGATCCGCTCACTTGCCTCCATGTGGCTCGGGACTGTATCCAAAAAAGACCTGTTTGCACGACTCCTTTGAGCCGTGGTAGGGTAGAAATCAAAGCACAGTGGGAACTCACACGAGAAAAATGACGACCTCAGGTCGATGAACTAACCCGTACACATGTCACCAGGGAACTGCTATCTTACGATATGTATAATACCAAATAGCCTGTTCCCGGCGAGTCCTGTCCGGTGTACTCATAACCCAATGAGCACCTATATACATCTTAGGTGATCCTACTAACACTAATGGCTTGTGATACCGGCCATCGCCACTCGTCGGGGTCTCGACTGTAGACACTAGTCTACTCTGGAGTATCGATGCCCTGTCTCAAAACTCCCACGACTAGGGACACTTTAAGGATGTGCTTACAAACCCCAGCTCCCACGTATATGATCGCCATCATACTGCTGGTAGTCAAGAAAGAATCCTATGGGCTCTATCATCATGCAATAGTGAACTAAAGCATGTATACGATGATAAAGACAAACCAGATAGCATACTATCATCTCGAGCAAGACTGTCATATCGGTATTGGTCCTGTCTCAATCATTGCAATCACGTACCTGCGATCCAATAATTGACTTTGAGGGCACTATCTCCAAAAATCTCCCACTTGTAGTTAAGGCTAATTATTGCGATATCGCATACTCACAGCCCGTGTGATACCGAACACCCAACTCCTCTACTAATCAGTTTCACAAAGCTAGTTTGTAAAACTCTTGTGTTCGAGAAATAGCCTCAGTGAGTGGATCCACCCTGATGTTTCTTTCTATGTCTCTATTTAATCTCAAGTTCGCGGAGAAAGCCATCTCCCGAATCGAGTAATACCTGTTTTAGAATATGTCTGGATATATGATGGGACTTAGTTCATAAATGAAATCCAAACTTCTTAGACTTTATTGATAACTGAACCTAATCAGTATCCAGCACCATGCCTCCCACTGTATCCTCTTGGACCACCTGTCCAAAATACTGCCCCTCGTCAGTGGGAAAACTATAACTCTGACAATCACTCTGTCATTCATGTCACTTTTGAAGCCTGGAATGATAACCGTCTCCCGAAAGAGGCTGCCATTATCAAATCCGTAGAACATGCACTTATGTTCTAAAACGGCTTCCTTATGTTTCTCCAGGATTGGATTAATATAGACTTATTGCATCTAGTGCAAATACAACATCTGGTGTGGTACTTGACATCTCATGATTGACTCAATTGCCTAAGCAAGTGATCTACCAATCATACACATCCCTCTCTCCTTTAGTCTCTAAGACACCTTTAGAGAGGGTGACACCATCACCTGCAGGTACGCCACCATGCCAGGAGTCATCTATTCTAAAATACTATTAGAATACTGTCAAAGTACCCACATTTGGAAAACTACCCAAATCTAGATCTAAAAACCATAGATCTAGTAACCAGAATGTCAGATATTATATCCATATCCTGTCTGGAGAAACAACTGTGTGACGACCACAGTACAACCGATCGTGGTATAGGAATTTTAGTTCCTACTTTGTGCATGCCATCCAAATACCATGACATCACACCCTACTACCTTCTTAACAGATCCATCCTCTATTCTGATGAAGTCAAACCCATGACTGTCACATCAAAATTAGATGATCTTATCTTCGCTATATCTGCTCAAGCCTATAAATAGACATAAGCTACTTGCCCACTATGCTTCCGCTGCTCCCACTGACTACGGCAACCCTCTGGCAGAATAATATCTACGTACACTTCTAAAGCTAGTTTAGAACGACGTTATACTTATCCTCTTGCCGGGTCTCATAGTCTGGAACAACAGTAGTGTCAAGTCTGGGTAAACAAGAACCACCCTGTCACCGTCCTTGAGGGTACTGGAGTACCTCTCGGCTGTCTGAGGTTACCCACCATATTTGCGGAGTGGCTAATGGAATGTCAAACCTGATTGAATATATTGGTCCTATTAAATTTTCCATAATCGTTTGCGGTTCTGGAATCACTTCCAGTTCTACCATACTCCCACTACTGTTTTCTGATAAATTCCATTTTAATAAAACTATGGCGAATCAAGAACAATATCACTATTGATCTTCCATATGGTAGAAATGTCAACCCTCGTCAAAGCCAGGGTCAACCCACAAACTGCCATTACAGAAACATGCCTTGATTTATCCAGTGTCTGGTTTTAAGCATAAGCTGGACAACTCCCCGTATCTTAACATCGTGAAGATATGAACCATTCTATATACAATATAGAAATAGAGGCACTAATTTAATTGGAACCATATTCATATCATGCAGCTGTCTCCAGTGCATATCAACTTAGTGGAGAGAGGCTAATCAGCATTACTCAACTTAGGAATCCATCAAATTATGAGTAACCCGAAAGAGAAACAAGTTTCTCAAAACTATTACTATCATCTGAATACCAATCACAAGAATCTATATCTTCAATTTCTTTGAAGAATCCCGATACTTGTGATACATGGTTCTCTACTTTATTCTTATACCCATAGCTTCTCAAAACTTAGACATTGTATTTCTAAGAAACACTTGTCTAAAAACTAGAGAAGTCATAAGTAAACAGAACATAGTACGAGGACCTACCCCTTTGTCCCGAAGGACACTGGACAACATACAATACTCTGTATAAGTCCGCTGAGTTTAATAACTCAAAACCTGTGCATCACAGGTTGAAAACTGTACCCAGATGATTTCCTTAAATATCACCAATTACAACGGATTCCGATATAATGAGGATGATCTCCTAATTCCCAATAACTTACTCCCACTCATCATCTGTAAAACCATACAGATGTGAGAATCAAACCTGGTAAATACATACCCTGGAGTAAGTATCTAATCGGGAAATCAGTTTTCTTTTAACAATGCACTGAAACAATGAAATGTTTCATAGGGGTATCCTGGTATTCCTAGTAATGCCTCTTCCATAATCCAATTGATGACTTTAACCGTATGTTTCATTGCCATCTCTCCAAATCTCTTTATTTTTCTTTAGTCGTTACCTTTTGTACACCATCGTTAGGCTTTATGGTTTTCTTCCTTTCCTACCGTTCGGCACCGGCCTATGGTTTGGAAGAAGACTATCCAGTAAGCATAATAGGTGTACCCTCCTCAACCTAGGAGTACTCGCAACTTGAGAGAAGGTGATGATAAAAGACAACTGAATAATACCTTATTCTTTTTCTCCCGAACTGGGAAAAAGCAAAGGTGAAAATAGGAGTAGCGATGAAGTACGCGGTTTGATCGTGAATGGTAACAGTCGCAATTTACTTTGCCCTCTGTCTAATCCCTTTATCTTGTTTTTACATATTACCTTCTGCACACCCTACTTAGGCTAATTGGTTTTCTTCATTCCCTACCTTTCGGCACCAGCCTATGGTTTGGAAGAAGACTATCCAATAAGCGTAATAGGTGTACTCTCCTAAACTAAGGAGCCCTCGCAACCTGAGAGAAGGTGATAACAAAAGACATCTGAATAAACCAATTCTATTTCTCCTGAACCTGGATCCATCCTCGAAGTAGTACCTTCGAGTTCGTATATAACCATACAATGGATCTATCCAATGGAAGTGGATGTCCGAAGTAATACGGAGTGTTCTGAGAAATGCAAAGGGTAAAAGAAGGAGCGGCAATGACTTATAAAACTCGGACAATCCAAAAGCCAGTATTTTAAGAAGGATCGGTCAAATTGGTCACCGAGTCATAGTCTAGGGTCGGTCAAAGGTCGCTGCCAAAAAGAGAGAGAAATGAAACACTCTGCGTGCACTCTAACCTAGATCAGAATGGTTATCAATTTATCTAATCAGGAAACCTCCCACTGTAATCTTAAATTCTTCTCCAAACCTGAAAGAAGAATTAGTCGGGATCAGCCGAAGAGTAAACTAACTCATCAGTGTTAATCGGGATCCAACTATCATCGCATAATAACTTGATGGAAGCCACTCAAGTTATCACACTCCAGAAGGTATGGGCATGCCTGGCAAGTTTCCTGTATGTTTGAAACTCCCGATATAAATTTTTTGCCCCATGCTCTTATGACCATGGCGAAGGTCAAAATGTCATAAGTCACATGTCAAGTTCTATCCATCATTATCCAGGTTAATTTGAAACCACCCGCACATGCCCTTGGCGAAGGTCAAAATGGAAGAACGACTGTCCTAAACCAACTCATCTATCTATGCAACAAATGAATACCCAGCAGCTACCAAACGCTATGCCTTGGCGGAGGTCAAAATACATAGCTTGAATACTACTGAATACCCAAAAGAAATGACGGAGGGCTACGGCTGGTTTTTGGAGAAAAACCTTTAACGTAATGAACTTGATCTCGCTGAAGGAACCTGATAGCTTTTTATAAAAATATAGTGACGAAAACTTTTTGCTAAAGAGGTCACTCCCGGTGATGGGATCTCGGCTCTTTCCTCGTGGAATGAGGTGCAGGATATTCCAACTGAATACCGTGATGCAAAGCAACTTGTAATCGACTATAGTGAAGTTATTACCCTGACGTAAACTTATGCCCAAGGGGTCACTCCCGGTGAAGGGATCTCGACCCTTGCCTCGTCGAATGAGGTGCGGGATATTCTAACTGAATATCACTATGCAAAACAAAAGGAAACATCTTTGTAATAACACCTTTTAAAATTTATTCCAACAACATCATATATAGGTTTGTTTTATCCTTGCATTGATAAGAATCAATGCAGTCCCATCAATCAATCACACTAGAAAAGAACGAAAATAAAATGTACGTATATGCATCCGCATTCGTCATTCGGTCCCGTCATCACCCGTTAGGTTACTTAACTAACGACAGAGCAGTGCCTGGACTAGCGCGGGTGTAAAACATATACAACATCTAATAGTATATATACCAATATACAATAATCACTCTAGGCATGATAATATGCAACATTACAGAAAAAGTAATAAGTATCACAGAACAATACAGATAATCTGGGATCTCCGGGTTTCACAGAGCCGCTGCTGAAACCTGATGTTCCCCTGGTCGTGTGGATATCCTGCGCAATGAAACCTAGACCTTTACGGGTGCGGCAAGTTACCCGCCAAAACCTGAAGCGAGGTAGTCCCCCACAGCATAGTGAATGGAACACCAGGCACTTCACGGAATCCGGTAACTTGATCACCCCTCCTTGGGTCAACCTGTACCCCTACATGTGCGGCGAATAGTCTGCCAATTCTAGAGTGAGGTCTCTCTGCCTCTCAAAGCCATGAGATACGGACCCGTTGCCCTCCAGAACCCGGCTATCCGTGTAGGGTTGCTATGCACGCGCACAAGGGTCTACGAGGCATCAACCATGCCCGATTAAAAATTTAGCCGTGCCGAACAACCCGAATACGGATCTTTAAAATAGAGATTAGGCGAAAACTAGCATGCTAAACATTTTAACACTAAGTTAGAGGGATTACAACCTTTGTAGATCCGGTCCTTCACTTCATATGCTCCGTGTTGTGTTCCCTTCGCTGCGATCATCAGTTTCCGGACTCTCGAGAGGTTCCACGAAGAGAAAGATGCAACCTTTGCTTCCGATCTTCGATAAAAAGATGATCTACCTTGAAGTTTCGTTAACACAAGCTAACACTCATGAAATGATGTGAACACCCTCATCTAAATGGTAAGGGAAGATGAGGATGATGAAGTAGGATTTTTGCTTTCTTTATTTATCTTTTTCTCATATTTATTCATCACAAATATCAAAACAAGAAAGCTTTTCAAGAAGAACTCAAGGAAGAAGAAGAATAGTGATCATAGAAAAATCCTTTTGTGATGAATAGTAATCAAGAATATATGATTGATTATCAAACCATGGTCAAGGATGAGAGGTTAAACCAATGTAGAGAATAAAGTAGAGTTAGGGTTTGGTTAGGTCAAAGCATGAGTCATAACAAAATATCTTTATCATGACAAAATAGATTCCTTCTAGAATGAACAAGAAGGTGCTAACCCTAATCAAATCCTAATCCCTTATTATCATCCTTAAACATGTTTTATAATAAATCATATCATGTCACAATAATATATATCACATATATATTATATATTTGCAACAAAAGAAAATAATACAATTAACATATATCGCATATATATCAATGTATTAATCCGGTGAGAAAAAGAATCTTTTAGTGAGCAAATATTAGTTAATGTAATTTAATATATCATATATATTATTATACATTAAATTATCGAATCAACACTTGATCCGACAATCCGGCTATATCGCATATAACCGACTAATATTTATCCGTACCGATTTATCGAATCAACACTTGATCCGATGACCCGGCTGATATCATATATCGCGAGAATAGAATACGGTATCTCATATCGCATTATCCTCGGTCCCGCACATATCACATATGTGCCCCTACTCCGTTTTGCCTGAGCCAAGAAACCTCTGTGTAGGACTCTAAAGAATCGTCAATACGCCGACAGTAGGTGATGATCATATCAAACACCCACAAGCTGCAAGCGGTCAGCTAAACGTAACAGCTACCCAGGTATTGAGCGCTCAGAAGATCAACAAGCAAGCCTGTACATTCTCCTGTGAATCTAAACAGTAACACTCCCGTACAGTCCGGTCTCGTCGTCTGATATGTTGCATATCTCGCCTAGGGGTGGTAAACGTCAGACCCCAGTAGCTCGATAAGTCGTGTCGATATGAGGTCTATAACAGTTCGAGAAACTACTGATAACACTTACCAGTAAATCTCAGCAACCCTGGCCAGGGATTTCCGGTTATAGCCAATCGAACACAGCACAACATCAACTCCCTATACCGGGAGAGACGAATCCCCTCCTATCGCTCATTGCCTCCATGTGATTCGGGACTGTACCCAAAAGCCACCTTTTTGCAAGCCCTCTTGGAGGTGGTATGATGGAAATCAAAGCACAGTGGGAATCACACAAGACTCTATGACGATCTCGGGTCGACAGACTACTCTGTACCAGTGTCACCGGAGAACTGCCATCTGACGTATGGTATAATACCATCTGGGACTTCTCGGCGAGTCCGTCCAGTGTACCCAGTCTCCACTGAGCACCCGTACACCATCCTTGATGTCAAACACCGATGGATATAGGATCACCCATCGCCCATCATATGGATCAAGATGCGTATACGCTAGTCTACTCTGGTGTATCGATGCCCTGTTTCGATACACCCTCGACTAGGAATAGTTATAGGATGTACTCGTCGACTACCGTGGCCCCACTAGTATGATCTCATCATAATCCCAGTAGTCGAGTATATATCCTAAGGGCTTTATCAACATGTAATATAGAGACAATCAGAGTACATGTTAAGATAAAGTACAACCAGATAGCATGCTATCATATCGAGCAAGAAAGTCCTCCCTATATATGTCCTAGCATCCACTACAATATACATCGTATGTACAGTAATGGCCTCTAGGGCATACATATAACTAACAATCTCCCTCTTGCACTAGGGCCATCTGTTGTGGTATCGCATACCTAACAATTAGCTGCGGTTGAAGTATCTCATACTCAACCATCCCATAAAAGTCTCTACTGGGTAAAAGGCCTTCGTGAGTGGATCCGCGCTATTGTCCTCTGTGTCTACTCTCCTAACCTCGATCTCCCTGGAGATCAACCATCTCCATGATCAGGTGATACTGCCTAAGAATTATATCTGTATTTCGGGTGGGACGGTAGTTCCTTGGCTAAAGCCACAACTCCATTGTTACACAATGGTAGGAACAAAGTTCATCTCATGAACTTATATATCCAGACTGCCTCTTTGGTAGTATCTTTGGAAACGATGTATCTTGCCTTTAATTGTCTAGTATGTCACGGTATCTAGTTTGGAACTCTTCCAACATACCGTCCCTCCACTGAGGGTATAGACAATGCCTGGAACTGACATTCAGTCGTCCTTATCACTCTTGAACCTTTCCAGTGATTCTCCTCAGGATTGATTGATACCATCTCACTACAACTAGTGAGTATCCTAACATCCAATTATATCTATCTCATAGATCCAAAACCCCGGATTTAGGAGGTATCGCTTTGATCCTATATGGAGAATCCTTGTGATAAGCGGAGATTGACCGATCGTAGCATAGGAAACTCCTTCCCTATCAAGAGTATGTCATCCACGTACTCTACGAGAATCACCACCATACTCTCTACTAGCTTTTTGTATATACAAGGTTCATCTACCATTTTGATGAAGTCAAACTCTTTGACTACCACATCAAAACAAATGTTCCAACTCCGTGATGCCTGTTTTATCATATAAAATATCTTGCAGACGTTTCCGCTGCTCTCACTGTCTACGAAGCCCTCTGGCTGTGTACTTATAGACGCTATCTTCTAAATCATCATTTAGAAAAGCAGTCATGACACCCAACCACTAAATATCGTAGTCATGGTATGTAGCCGTGGCAAGTAGGATCTGGATGGACTTAAGCATAGATCCATAGAAAAGGTTTCAACATAATTCATACCTGGTCTATGATGCAAACCTTTAACAAGTCTAGCTTTGAAAGTCTCAACTTTTCCATGTACACCATGTAATCTTCTCAAGATATACTTGCTCTTGATGGGGATTTAACCCTTCAGATAAGGCAACCAAAATCCATACTTTGTTGGTGTATAAGGATTCCATCTCAGATCGATAAGCATCCAGTCATTCTTACAGAGTCCCACTCCTGATGGCCAGCTCGAATCTAGTTGGGTCATCATCTCATGATGCAATCCTCGCTCCCACTATCATAGAGAAACCGAAGTGTCTCTCATGTGGGTGAGGAACCCTACTAGATCGGCGGAGAGGCTGAGGTTCGTTGGAAACTATTGAATCCTTTGGTTCTACCAAATCATCAGCTGCAGTTTGTATAGCTGGAACCATTCCAGTTCTACATAAGAGACCTTGCTTCGAGCTTGTCCGGATTTTGCTTTTAGACATAAGACGGACAACCCCAAATCATAACAAGCTTAAGATATGGGCTCTTCCCTTTCCATATCATATATGAAGTGGTAGGCAACTGATTTGATTTGAACCCTATTCAATAGGTATGCAGCTTCTCAAGTGCATAACTCCCAAAAGGAAATAGGAAACTCAGTAGTACTCATCATAGAGCACACCATATCACATAGGGTGCTATGGCTCCACCCCGATACACCGACGTGCTGTGGTGTATACGGAGGAGTAATGCTGAGAGAGAATCTCATTCTCCTTTAGAATAGTCCAGGAATGCCGTGCTCAAGTATTCTCCTCCTTGATCTCATCAGAGGACATAATACTTATACCCGTATTTTGGTTCTCTACTTCTAACTTATATTCTGTGAATATCTCAAAAGTTTCGGACTTGTGTTTCAACAAGAACATATGTCTGAATCTTGAGAGATCATCAGAGAATATAATGAAGTAAAAAGAACCGGTCTTGGCATGTGTAGACATGGGACTTTCATACATCAGCCTGTATCAATTCCCAAGAGTTCACTAACTCTTTCTCTGTTTCCAATAAACAGAGCTATGGTTATCTTATCTTTATGACATGACTGGCAAGTTTCACAAGATGTAAATTCAAACTAATTTAAATATGCATCTATATGGAACTTCAGCTAGTCGGGTCGCATTGATATGACATAGTCTACAATGCCTCAAGAAGGATCCGTTCATTTCTGAACTATTCCTCTTGTGTGTGTTCTGTATACTAAGAACTGTAGTTTGATTTAGAACGTCTATGCTTTTAGATAACGTGCCTGAACCGATCAACTTTTGATATAGGAAATGTTCAAAACATTATCCAACATTACAAAATTATATCCTTTCTTTATTAATAAAGAGACTGATATGATTTTGTATATCAGGTTCGGTATCTAATAACATTTGTTCAGAATCAATGTATTCTGGTAATACAGGGTGATAGTGACCAACAGACTTGGCTGCAACACTTGCACCGTTTTCTGTCTCATGAAACTTATCACCCGTTCTCAGTTCTCTACCTATCTGTAGCCCATGTAACAGATTACATATACGGGATCCTGATCCGGTATCACATACCCAGGACGTAAAGGATACTGAGAAACAGTTCTGTGTAATGAACACACCCGAAGATGATGCATCAATATGCACTTTCTTCGTTTGGGCGGCACGGGAAATCTGGTATTCCCCAATTTCCTGCTCTGTCTTATAACAATTATAAGTTGGAGCGGGACCAACGTTCCCCAGCGCAGTATAACAAGCGGGTTCGGTCAATATATCTGTTTTATTATCTTGATTAAGGCGTGATATTGTCGCTTCCTGGAGAGAGAGAGAAGAAAACACTCAGCGTATGCTCTTGCAAGATTAGATTGGTTATCTAATATATCTAATCAGGATGTCTCCCACTGTTTTAATCAAATCTTCCTTCAAACCCTAAAAGGAAAGACTAGCCGGGATTAATTACACGCTACAAGTTCGCCAATCTTTCAGCCAGGCCAGTGTCGGTACATTGAGGGAGGTCCCCCGTGCTTTCGCACGAACCTAATTAAAGTAAACCTCGTTTTTCCAGGGGCGTAACCCCGTTAACACCTTTCTAGACACCTACTGTTAGTTATATGTATGCCCTAGAGGCCATTACTGTGCATACGATGTATATTGTAGTGGATGCTAGGACATATATAGGGAGGACTTTCTTGCTCGACATGATAGTATGCTATCTGGTTGTACTTTATCTTAACATGTACTCTGATTGTCTCTATATTACATGTTGATAAAGCCCTTAGGATATGTACTCGACTACTGGGACTATGATGAGATCATATTAGTGGGGCCACGGTAGTCGACGAGTACATCCTATAATTGTTCTTAGTCGTGGGTGTATCGAGACAGGGCATCGATGCACCAGAGTAGACTAGCGTATACGCATCTTGACCCATATGATGGGCGATGGATGATCCCATGTCCATCGGTGTTTGACATCAAGGATGGTGTACGGGTGCTCAGTGGAGACTGGGTACACTGGACGGACTCGCCAAGAACTCCCAGATGGTATTATACCATACGTCAGATGGCAGTTCTCCGGTGACACTGGTACAGAGTAGTCTGTCGACCCGAGATCGTCATAGAGTCTTGTGTGATTCCCACTGTGCTTTGATTTCCATCATACCATGTCCAAGAGGGCGTGCAAAAAGGTGGCTTTTGGGTACAGTCCCGAATCACATGGAGGCAATGAGCGATAGGAGGGGATTCGTCTCTCCCGGTATAGGGAGTTGATGTTGTGCTGTGTTCGATTGGCTATAACCGGAAATCCCTGGCCAGGGTTGCTGAGATTTACTGGTAAGTGTTATCAGTAGTTTCTCGAACTGTTATAGACCTCATATCTACACGACTTATCGAGCTACCGGGGTCTGACGTTTACCACCCCTAGGCGAGATATGCGACATATCAGACGACGAGACCGGACTGTACGGGAGTGTTACTGTTTGGATTCACAGGAGAATGTACAGGCTTGCTTGTTGATCTTCTGAGCGCTCAATACCTGGGTAGCTGTTATGTTTAGCTGACCGCTTGCAGTTTGTGGGTGTTTGATATGATCATCACCTACTGCCGGCGTATTGACGATTCTTTAGAGTCCTACACAGAGGTTTCTTGACTCAGGCAAAACGGAGTAGGAGCACATATGTGATATGTGCGGGACCGAGGATAATGCGATATGCGGTACCGTATTATGTTCTCGCGATATTTGATATCAGCCGGGTCATCGGATCAAGTGTTGATTCGATGAATCGGTACGGATAAATATTAGTCGGTTATATGCGATATAGCCGGATTGTCGGATCAAGTGTTGATTCGATAATTTAATGTATAATAATATATATGATATATTAAATTACATTAACTAATATTTGCTCACTAAAAGATTCTTTTTCTCGCCCGGATAATACATTGATATATATGCGATATATGTTAATTGCATTATTTTATTTTGTTACGATAAATATTATATATGTGATATATAATATTGTAACATGATATGATAACTAATGCAACTTGTTTAGTGGAGTTTAAACATGATTAGGGTTTGGATTAGGGTTAAACTTCCTAGATGTTTCTAGAAGGTTTTCTTTTTGTTTTGGAAAAGATATTTTCAAGTGACTCATTCTTAACCTAACCCAAACCCTAGCCTTGGTTAATTCTCTACAAAGGTTTAGTCAACCATGGTTGCATTATTTGTCATATTAATCCTTTCATTATTCATCACAAAAAAGGAAATGGATCACTATTCTTCTTCTTCCTTCATTCTTTCATGAAAAAGCTTCCTAGATTTTTCCAAAGTGATGAATAAATATGAGAAAAAGATAAATAAAGAGAGCAAAAATCCTACTTCATCATCCTCATCTTCCCTTGCCATTTAGATGAGGGTGTTCACATCATTTCATGAGTGTTAGCTTGTGTTAAAGAAACTTCAAGGTAGATCATCTTAGTATCGAAGATCGGAAGCAAAGGTTGCATCTTTCTCTTCGTGGAACATCTCGAGAGTCCGGAACCTGATGATCGCAGCGAAGGGACCACAACACGGAGCATATGAAGTGAAGGACCAGATCTACAAAGATTGTAATCCCTCTCACTTAGTGTTAAGTTGTTAACATGTTAGTTTTCGCCTAATCTCTAGTTTAAAGATCCGTATTCGGGTTGTTCGGCACGGCTAAATTTTTAATCGGGCATGGTTGATGCCTCGTAGACCCTTGTGCGCATTCCTAGCAACCCTACAGTGGTATCAGAGCCAAGCTAGAGCTTTAGGCGAAGTCTAGACGAAGTTTGAAACCCGATCGAACCCGAAAACCCAATTTTACGAGCTCTCTGGACTTTTTCTAAAAACTGGGATTTTTCCACATTAAAAATACTTAAAAAATTCAGCAGGGAATTATAAGAATTACGGTGTAAAATTTGATTCATGAACAGTAAAATGAGCGGCGGAACCGCAGCAGAAGCATGCCTTCTGCGGCGGTTCCGCGGCTAAAGGATGACATCATCATCCCCTGTTTGCACAGTAACTCCTATTTTATTATGCTGGATTTTCTGGGAATTTTTAATATTTATTCAAGAGTTGAATTTTCTGGGGTTGTTTTAGGGATTCGGTGTTTCGATCGGAGTATCAGATTTTGTCTATGTGGTTTTCCGGATAATTTTTAGAAACTGTTAAAAAGTTCGAACGGATATCAATAACTCACTTTTTCTCCTGTCGGAAATTTTTTCAAAAGTTGGATTTTTCCTCGTGTTTAAGAATGTTCTAACGCATGCAAGTAACTCGGTGGATCCTCTAGAAGACAATAAACCTTAACTCGATTATGTGACCGTCTTGAACTGCCTTTTGAACCTTAGGGTTTGGGGCAGTACGTCGTGCCACATCTGAGGCGTTGGCTTGACCCTTTTACGGCTGGACCATTGGTACTGTGGCATGTGATGGATGTTTTTAAACTGATTTCAAGTGTTGAGATACATTGTGGAAATCTTGGGTGTTTGATGATTCGATCGAAAAGTTTAACTTTTTCTATTTATCTGGAATGTGATACAATATTTGGAATCCACAGGTAGTTATGAGATAACTAATTTGAATATTATAAATATAACAGTTTAGTCTCAGATGATCGGTTGCCACGGAATTTTGATGTGATCAAAAGTCCGTCGCAATCACGTAGCGTACGCGGATACTCGCCGGGTAAACTTAATAGACAGCTACGCCCCATAGCCCCGACTAAATGACTGTAGAAGAACCCCGTCACCGAAAGCATCCGTTCGGGTGCTCGCGGCAGCGGTGTTCCGCCTTAGTGCACTTCGTCGTCGGCATCTGGGGTGCGGCCGTTTACTAAAGTTTGCGACGAGCATTCGATCAGGACGTCGGGAATCTTGTTGAATTGCCCGACTTGATATTGAAAAGAGTTTTCGATAATGAGACTAAAATGCGGGGTTTATAATTGTTAGGCATGCGATGTTTAAGGAATTCATTTGGTTAGGCATGCGATGTCTAAAGAAGTTGCGGATTCCAACTGTTGTAGTTTTACACTTTCTTTTCTGTGACCGTAAGCGTAGTATGTGGTGTATCGCCGGCTTCGTTGCTATACATCAACGACAATCGGGATACGCATACTTGCTTACGTTGATGATATGAGATATTATATGTTGCTGTGATATGTTATATTGGATCGTCGCTTTTTGAATAGCCAGGGGTTTTATGTGAGATGAGAGTTTTTCCTTTTTCATTCATGTAAAATTCTTTTGTATGTAATATTCTTTTATTGGGGCACTTCCAGGTAGCGGAAGATATCACCATTGTATATTATTTACTTTTCCGTATTAGGTAGACCCAAGACGGGAAGCACAAGTAACCGGGTTCTATGGTCCAGTGGGAGACCATCTCGAGGAGTCGAGACCGGGTCTCCTAACCCTAGAATTGGCAGTGTTACTTGCCGCTCTCGTAGGGGTCTAGGGATGTGGGTTTGGCTATTCATCGCGACCGTGGAATCCGTGTTTTATACATGCTCGTATTGAAAACACGGACGTCCTAGTATATCCAATATTTCATATATGTTCTTCTGCTGCAATGTTCTGTGATGAGATCATATTACTGCCTGAGACGAATGTTTATATTATATATATGTGATATATGTTATATTGCAGATTTCGTTTCAAAAGAGATGCTTGTGAAGCATAATTAAAATGGGACTTCATTAATGAGATTAATGAAACTAAAAGAAACCTAAGATGTTGTAGAAACCGGTTTATAAAAACTGGTAGCTCTAGTTGTTGCTTTGCATAGCGGTGTTCCTTGTAGAACATCTAGTACCTTATTCGATAAGGAAAGAACCGAGATCCCTTCACCGGGAGTGACTCCTTTAGAAATAACTGGCAGATGCTACAAACTCGGTTTGTCTTTTGATTGCTTTTATAGTTCTTGCTTTGCACAGCGGTATTTGTGAAATATCCTGCACCTTATTCGATGAGGAAAGGGCCGATGATCCCTTCACCGGGAGTGACCCCATTAGCAAAACTAGAAAAGACTAAAAAACACTCCATTTAAAATCACTCGATTCTACAACGATATCAAGTTCATTACGCAAAGGGTTTTCTTAAAAACCTGTCGTAGCCCTTCGTCATTTCAGATAAGTACTGGTTAGTATTCGTGCTGCGTTTGTTGACCTCTGTCAAGGCGTAGTATGCGGTAGCTGATTAGTGCTTATCTGTATAAGCATATGATGTGATTGATTTAGGGTAGTCGTGCGACCTTGTTGACCTCTGTCAAGGGTCGTGCGGGTGGGTTTACTTCAATCAGGAGATGACGGGTTGAACTTGACTAGCACCCTATGGTTTGTTGACCTCTGTCAATGTCATAGGACGCTTGGGGAAAAATATTATTGGGAATTTCAAGTGTTGAAATTTGCAATGGGATTGCATACCTTCTATGAGATAGTTGGATCCCGATACCCGCTGCGAGTAAGAGTTACTCCTGGGAGAGTTTTACACATTATAATTAGCCGATCAAGTAGGTGTCTAGAAAGGTGTTAACGGGGTTACGCCTCTGGGAAAACGAGGTTTACTTTAATTAGGTTCGTGCGAAAGCACGGGGGACCTCCCTCAAAGTACCGACACTGGCCTGGCTGAAAGATTGACGAACTTGTAGCGTGTGATAAATCCCGGCTAGTCTTTCCTTTTAGGGTTTGAAGGAAGATTTGATTAAAACAGTGGGAAACATCCTGATTAGATATATTAGATAACCAATCTAATCTTGCAAGAGCATACGCTGAGTGTTTTCTTCTCTCTCTCCAGGTAGCGACCATATCACCCCTTAATCAAGATAATAAAACGGATATATTGACCGAACCCACTTGTTATTCTGAGCTGGGGAACGTTGGTCCCGCTCCAACTTATAATTGTTATAAGACATAGCAGGAAATTGGGGAATACCAGATTTCCCGTGCCGCCTGAACGAAGAAAGTGCATAATGATGCATCATTTTCGGGTGTGTTCATTACACAGAACTGTTTCTCAGTATCCTTTACATCCTGGGTATGTGATACCGGATCAGGATCCCGCATATGTAATCTGTTACATGGGCTACAGATAGGTAGAGAACTGAGAACGGGTGATAAGTTTCATGAGACAGAAAACGGTGCAAGTGTTGCAACCAAAGTCTGTTGGTCACTATCACCCTGTATTACCGGAATACATTGATTCTGAACAAATATTATTAGATACCGAACCTGATATACAAAATCATATCAGTCTCTTTATTGGTAAAGAAAGGATATAATTTTGTATTGTTGGATAATGTTTTGAACATTTCCTATATCAAGAGTTGATCGGTTCAGGCACGTTATCTAAAAGCATTGACGTTCTAAATCAAACTACAGTTCTTAGTATACGGAACACATACAAGTGGAAGAGTTCAGAAATGAACGAATCCTTCTTGAGGCATTATAGACTAGGTTATATCAATGCGACCCGACTGGCTGAAGTTACACATAGATGCATATTTAAATTAGTTTGAATTTACATCTTGTGAAACTTGCCGGTCATGTCACAAAGATAAGATGACCACAGCTCTGTTTGTTGGAAACAGAGAAAGAGTTAGTGAACTTTTGGGATTGATACATGCTGACGTATGAAGGTCCCCTGTCTACACATGCCAAGACCGGTTCTTTTTACTTCATTACGTTCTCTGATAATCTCTCAAGATTCAGACATGTGTTCCTGTTGAAACATAAGTCCGAAGCTTTTGAGATATTCACAGAATATAAGTTAGAAGTAAAGAACCAAAAATACGGGTAAAAGTATTATGTCCTTTGATGTGATCAAGGAGGAGAATACTTGAGCACGGAATTCCTGGACTATTCTAAAGGAGAATGAGATTCTCTCTCAGCATTACTCCTCCGTATACACCACAGCACGTCGGTGTATCGGGGCGGAGCAATAGCACCCTATGTGATATGGTGTGCTCTATGATGAGTACTACTGAGTTGCCTATTTCCTTTTGGGAGTTATGCACTTGAGAAGCTGCATACCTATTGAATAGGGTTCAAATCAAATCAGTTTCCTACCACTTCATATGTGATATGGAAAGGGAAGAGCCCATATATTAAGCTTGTTAAGATTTGGGGTTGTTCGGACTATGTCTAAAAGCAAAATCCGGACAAGCTCGAGGCAAGGTCTGTTATGTAGAACTGGAAAGGTTCCAGCTATACAAAATGCAGCTGATGATTTGGTAGAACCAAAGGATTCAATAGTTTCCGACGAACCTCAGCCTCTCTGCCGATCTAGTAGGGTTCCTCACCCACCTGAGAGATACTTCGGTTTCTCTATAACAGTGGGAGCGAGGATTGCATCATGAGATGATGACCCAACTAGTTTCGAGCTGGCCATCAGGAGTGGGACTCTGTAAGAATGGCTGGATGCTTATCGATCTGAGATGGAATCCTTATACACCAACAAAGTATGGACTTTGGTTGCCTTATCTGAAGGGTTAAATCCCCATCAGGAGCAAGTATATCTTGAGAAGATTAATTGGTGTACATGGAAAAGTTGAGACTTTCAAAGCTAGACTTGTTAAAGGTTTGCATCATAGACCAGGTATGGATTATGTTGAAACCTTTTCTAAGGATCTATGCTTAAGTCCATCCAGATCCTACTTGCCACGGCTACATACCATGACTACGATATCTGGTGGTTGGGTGTCAAGACTGCTTTTCTAAATGATGATTTTGAAGATAGCGTCTATAAGTACATGGCCAGAGGGCTTCGTAGACAGTGGGAGCAGCGGAAACGTGTGCAAGATGTTTTATATGATAAAACAGGCATCGCGGAGTTGGAACATCTGTTTTGATGTGGTAGTCAAAGATTTTGACTTCATCAAAATGGTAGATGAACCTGGTATATGCAAAAAGGTAGTAGGGAGTATGGTGGTGATCCTCGTAGAGTACGTGGATGGCATACTCTTGATAGGGAAGGAGTTTCCTATGCTACGCTCGGTCAATCTCCGCTTATCACAAGGATTCTCCATATAGGATCAAACTGATACCTCCTAAATCCTGGGTTTTTGGATCTATGAGATAGATCTAATTGGATGTTAGGATACTCACTAGTTGTAGTGAGATGGTATCAATCGATCCTGGGGAGAATCACTGGAAAGGTTCCAGGGTGATAAGAACGACTGAATGTCAGTCGCAGGCTTGTCTATACCCTCAGACGAGGGACGGTATGTTGGAAGAGTTCCAAGCTAGATACCGTGACATACTAGACGATTAAAGGCAAGATACATCGTTACCAAGGATGCTACCAAAGAGGCAGTCTGGATATTTATAAGTTCATGCGATGAACTTCGTTCTTACCATTGTGAGACAATGGAGTTGTGGCTTATGCCAAGGAACGCCCGTCCCATCAGAAATCCAGATATAATTCTTAGGCAGTATCACCTGATCATGGAGATGGTTGATCTCCAGGGAGATCGAGGTTAGGAGAGCAGACACAGAGGACAACAGCGCGGATCCATTCACAAAGGCCTTTTTTCCAGTAGAGACTTTTATGGGATGGTTGAGTATGTGATACTTCAACCACAGCTAATTGTTAGGTATGCGATACCATAACAGATGGCCCTAGTGCAAGTGGGAGATTGTTAGTTATATGTATGCCCTAGAGGCCATTACTGTGCATACGATGTATATTGTAGTGGATGCTAGGACATATATAGGGAGGACTTTCTTGCTCGACATGATAGTATCCTATCTGGATGTACTTTATCTTAACATGTACTCTGATTGTCTCTAGATTACATGTTGATAAAGCCCTTAGGATATGTACTCGACTACTGGGACTATGATGAGATCATACTAGTGGGGCCACGGTAGTCGACGAGTACATCCTATAATTGTTCCTAGTCGTGGGTGTATCGAGACAGGGCATCGATGCACCAGAGTAGACTAGCGTATACGCATCTTGACCCATATGATGGGCGATGGATGATCCAATATCCATCGGTGTTTGACATCAAGGATGGTGTACGGGTGCTCAGTGGAGACTGGGTACACTGGACGGACTCGCCGAGAACTCCCAGATGGTATTATACCATATGTCTGATGGCAGTTCTCCGGTGACACTGGTACAGAGTAGTCTGTCGACCCGAGATCGTCATAGAGTCTTGTGTGATTCCCACTGTGCTTTGATTTCCATCATACCACGTCCAAGAGGGCATGCAAAAAGGTGGCTTTTGGGTACAGTCCCGAATCACATGGAGGCAATGAGCGATAGGAGGGGATTCGGCTCTCCCGGTATATGGAGTTGATGTTGTGTTGTGTTCGATTGGCTATAACCGGAAATCCCTGGCCAGGGTTGCTGAGATTTACTGGTAAGTGTTATCAGTAGTTTCTCGAACTGTTATAGACCTCATATCGACACGACATATCGAGCTACTGGGGTCTGACGTTTACCACCCCTAGGCGAGATATGCAACATATCAGACGACGAGACCGGACTGTACGGGAGTGTTACTGTTTGGATTCACAGGAGAATGTACAGGCTTGCTTGTTGATCTTCTGAGCGCTCAATACTTGGGTAGCTGTTACGTTTAGCTGACCGCTTGCAGCTTGTGGGTGTTTGATATGATCATCACCTACTGCCGGCGTATTGACGATTCTTTAGAGTCCTACACAGAGGTTTCTTGGCTCAGGCAAAACGGAGTAGGGGCACATATGTGATATGTGCAGGACCGAGGATAATGCGATATGAGATACCTTATTATGTTCTCGCGATATATGATATCAGCCGGGTCATCGGATCAAGTGTTGATTCGATGAATCGGTACAGATAAATATTAGTCGGTTATTTGTGATATAGCCGGATTGTCGGATCAAGTGTTGATTCGATAATTTAATGTATAATAATATATATGATATATTAAATTACATTAGCTAATATTTTCTCACTAAAAGATTCTTTTTCTCGCTCGGATAATACATTGATATATATGCGATATATGTTAATTGTATTATTTTATTTTGTTACGATAAATATTATATATGTGATATATAATATTGTAACATGATATGATAACTAATGCAACTTGTTTAGTGGAGTTTAAACTTGATTAGGGTTTGGATTAGGGTTAAACTTTCTAGATGTTTCTAGAAGGTTTTCTTTTTGTTTTGGAAAAGATATTTTCAAGTGACTCATTCTTAACCTAACCCAAACCCTAGCCTTGGTTAATTATCTACAAAGGTTTAGTCAACCATGGTTGCATTATTTGTCATATTAATCCTTTCATTATTCATCACAAAAAAGGAAATGGATCACTATTCTTCTTCTTCCTTCATTCTTTCATGAAAAAGCTTGCTAGATTTTTCCAAAGTGATGATTAAATATGAGAAAAAGATAAATAAAGAGAGCAAAAATCCTACTTCATCATCCTCATCTTCCCTTGCCATTTAGATGAGCGTGTTCACATCATTTCATGAGTGTTAGCTTGTGTTAAAGAAACTTCAAGGTAGATCATCTTAGTATCGAAGATCGGAAGCAAAGGTTGCATCTTTCTCTTCGTGGAACTTCTCGAGAGTCCGGAACCCGATGATCGCAGCGAAGGGACCACAACACGGAGCATATGAAGTGAAGGACCGGATCTACAAAGGTTGTAATCCCTCTCACTTAGTGTTATGTTGTTAACATGTTAGTTTTCGCCTAATCTCTAGTTTAAAGATCCGTATTCGGGTTGTTCGGCACGGCTAAATTTTTAATCGGGCATGGTTGATGCCTCGTAGACCCTTGTGCGCGTGCCTAGCAACCCTACAACCTACTTGATCGGCTAATTGTAATGTGTAAAACTCTTCCAAGAGTAACTTGTACTCGCAGCGGGTATCGGGATCCAACTATCTCATAGAAGGTATGCAATCTCATTGCAAATTTCAACACTTGAAATTCCCAATAATATTTTACCCCTAGCGTCCCATGACCTTGACGCAGACTAACAAACCACAGTGCGCTAGTCAAGTTCAACCCGTCATCGCTTGATTGAATTAAACCTACCCGCACGACCCTTGACGCAGGCCAACCAAGTCGCACGACTACCCTAACTCAATCTGCATCATATGCATAAGCAGATAAATACTAGTTAGCTACCGCACACTACGCCTTGACGCAGGCCAACAAACGTAGCATGAATACTAACTACTACTTATCTGAAATGACGGAGGGCTACGACAGGTTTTTATGAAAACCCTTTGTGTAATGAACATGATATCGTTGTAGAATCGAGTGATTTTAAATGGAGTGTTTTTGAGGCTTTTCTAGTTTTGCTAAAGGGGTCACTCCCGGTGAAGGGATCGTCAGCCCTTTCCTCATCGAATAAGGTGCAGGATATATCATATATACCGCCGTGCAAAGCAAGAACTATAGAAGCAATCAAAAGACAAACCGAGTTTGTAGCATCTGCCAGTTATTGCTAAAGGAGTCACTCCCGGTGAAGGGATCTCGGTCCTTTCCTTATCGAATAAGGTGCAGGATGTTCTACAAGGAACACCGCGATGCAAAGCAAGAACTAGAGCTATCAGTTTTTAATTTAAACAAGTTTCTACAACATCTTAGGTTTCTTTTATTTCATTAATCTCATTAATGAAGTCCCATTTTAATACGCTTCACAAGCATCTCTTTTGAAACGAAATTTGCAATATAACATATATCTCATATATATAAAATATAAACATTCGTCTCAGGCAGTAATATGATCTCATCACAGAACATTGCAGCAGAAGAACATATATGAAATATTGGATATACTAGGACGTCCGTGTTTTCAATACGAGCCTGTATAAAACACGGATTCCACGGTCGCGATGAATAGCCAAACCCACATCCCTAGACCCCTACGAGAGCGGCCAGTAACACTGCCAATTCTAGGGTTAGGAGACCCGGTCTCGACTCCTCGAGATGGTCTCCCTCTAGACCCTAGAACCCGGTTACTTGTGCTCCCCTCCTTGGGTCTACCTAATGCGGAAAAGTAAATAATATACAACGGTGACATCTTCCGCTATCTGGAAGTGCCCCAATAAAAGAATATTACATACAAATGAATTTTACATGAATGAAAATGAAAAACACTCATCTCACATAAAACCCCCCGGCTATTCAGAACGTGGCGATCCAATAGAACATATCATAGCAACACATAATATCTCATATCATCAACGTAAGCAAGTATGCATATCCCGATTGTCGTTGATGTATAGAAACGAAGCCGGCAATACACCACATACTACGCTTACGGTCACAGAAACGAAAGTGTAAAACTACAACAGTTGGAATCCGCAACCTCTTTAGACATCACATGCCTAACCAAATGAATTCCTTAGACATCGCATGCCTAACAATTATAAACCCCGCATTTTAGTCTCATTTATCGAAAACTCTTTTCAATATCAAGTCGGGCAATTCAACAAGATTCCCGAAAAACTGATCGAATGCTCGTCGCAAACTTTAGTAGACGGCCGCACCCCAAGATGCCGTCGACGAAGTGCACTAAGGCGGAACACCGCTGCCGCGAGCACCCGAACGGATGCTTTCAGCGACGGGGTTCTCCTACAGTCACTTGGTCGGGGCTATGGGGCGTGGCTGTCTATTAAGTTTACCCAACGAGTATCCACGTACGCTACGTGATTGCGACGAACTTTTGATCATATCAAAATTCCGTGGCAACCGATCATCTGAGACTAAACTGCTATGTTTATAACATTCATTCAGTTATCTCATAACTACTTGTGAATTCCAATTATTGTATCACATTCCGGATAAATAGACAAAGTTAAACTTTCCGATCGAATCATCAAACACCCAAGATTTCCCCAATATATCTCAACACTTGAAATCAGTTTAAAAACATCCATCACATGCCACAGTACCAATGGTCTAGCCGTAGAAGGGTCAAGCCAACGCCTCACATGTGGCACGCCGTACTGCCCCAAACCCTAATGTTCAAAAGGCAGTTCAAGACGGTCATATAATCGAGTTAAGGTTTGTTGTCTTCTAGAGGGTCCACCACGTTACTTGCATGACTTAGAACATTCTTAAACACGAGGAAAAATCCAACTTTTGAAAATTTTTCGGACAAGGGAAAAAGTGAGTTATTGATATCCGTTCGAACTTTTTAACAGTTTCTAAAAGTTATCCGGACAAAACAAAAAAGACGCAGTTAAAGTTCTCGATCGAATCATTGAATCCCCAATACAACCCAGAAAATTCAACAGTTGAATAAATTTTTAAAAAAACCCAGGAAAACCAGAACTGCAACATATGAATTACTGTGCCAAAACCAATGCAAGATACGACAAAATGGCCTCGGAACCGCCGCACAAGCCATGCTTGTGCCGCGGTTCCGCCGCGTTATAGTGGAATCATGGACACGTGTTGCACAGTAATTCATAGGATTCCCTGCTGATTTTCTGCATATTTTTAATTTGGAAAAAATCACAGTTTTAAAAAATTTCCAGAAACTAGGGTATATCGGGTTTTTCGGGTTTGATCGGACTTTAAACATCGTCTAGACTTCGCCTAAAGCTCGAGCTTGGCTCTGATACCACTGTAGGTCAGGCAGCCACCCCATACAATGGGGTCACCGTGGCACCAACGGGTCCCTCAGTCGCTACTTTTTACGCATGCCCCCTCGCGAGGACTACAACCCGCCGGAACACCTTCCGGTCTCGGGACACCCTGGGGGTAAGAGCCTATGCTTCGCCACACCGTCACACAGTGAGAACCCCCCATAGGTCGACATCAAATGCCTAGTAGCTCTGATACCACTATAGGGTTGCTATGCATGCGCACAAGGGTCTACGAGGCATCAACCATGCCCGATTAAAAATTTAGCCGTGCCGAACATCCCGAATACGGATCTTTAAACTAGAGATTAGGCGAAAACTGGCATGCTAAACATTTTAACACTAAGTGAGAGGGATTACAACCTTTATAGATCCAGTCCTTCACTTCATATGCTCCGTGTTGTGGTCCCTTCGCTGCGATCATCAGTTTTCGGACTCTCGAGAGGTTCCACGAAGAGAAAGATGCAACCTTTGCTTTCGATCTTCGATACAAAGATGATCTACCTTAAAGTTTCGTTAACACAAGCTAACACTCATGAAATGATGTGAACACCCTCATCTAAATGGCAAGGGAAGATGAGGATGATGAAGCAGGATTTTTGCTCTCTTTATTTATCTTTTTCTCATATTTATTCATCACAAATATCAAAACAAGAAAGCTTTTCAAGAAGAACTCAAGGAAGAAGAAGAATAGTGATCATAGAAAAATCCTTTTGTGATGAATAGTAATCAAGAATATATGATTGATTATCAAACGATGGTCAAGGATGAGAGGTTAAACCAATGTAGAGAATAAACTAGAGTTAGGGTTTGGTTAGGTCAAAGCATGAGTCATAACAAAATATCTTTATCATGACAAAATAGAATCCTTCTAGAATGAACAAGAAGGTGCTAACCCTAATCAAACCCTAATCCCTTATTATCATCCTTAAACATGTTTTATAATAAATCATATCATGTCACAATAATATATATCACATATATATTATATATTTGCAACAAAAGAAAATAATACAATTAACATATATCGCATATATATCAATGTATTAATCCGGTGAGAAAAAGAATCTTTTAGTGAGCAAATATTAGTTAATGTAATTTAATATATCTTATATATTATTATACATTAAATTATCGAATCAACAATTGATCCGACAATCCGGCTATATCACATATAACCGACTAAAATTTATCCGTACCGATTCATCGAATCAACAATTGATCCGATGACCCGGCTGATATCATATATCGCGAGAATAGAATACGAAATCTCATATCGCATTATCCTCGGTCCCGCACATATCACATATGTGCCCCTACTCCGTTTTGCCTGAGCCAAGAAACCTCTGTGTAGGACTCTAAAGAATCGTCAATACGCCGGCAGTAGGTGATGATCATATCAAACACCCACAAGCTACAAGTGGTCAGCTAAACGTAACAGCTACCCAGGTATTGAGCACTCAGAAGATCAACAAGCAAGCCTGTACATTCTCCTGTGAATCCAAACAGTAACACTCCAGTACAGTCCGGTCTCGTCGTCTGATATGTTGCATATCTCGCCTAGGGGTGGTAAACGTCAGACCCCAGTTGCTCGATAAGTCGTGTCGATATGAGGTCTATAACAGTTCAAGAAACTACTGATAACACTTACCAGTAAATCTCAGCAACCCTGGCCAGGGATTTCCGGTTATAGCCAGTCGAACACAGCACAACATCAACTCCCTATACCGGGAGAGACGAATTCCCTCCTATCGCTCATTGCCTCCATGTGATTCGGGACTGTACCCAAAAGCCACCTTTTTGCATGCCATCTTGGACGTGGTATGATGGAAATCAAAGCACAGTGGGAATCACACAAGCCTCTTTGACGATCTCGGGTCGACAGACTACTCTGTACCAGTGTCACCGGAGAACTGCCATCTGACGTATGGTATAATACCATCTGGGAGTTCTCGGCGAGTCCGTCCAGTGTACCCAGTCTCCACTGAGCACCCGTACACCATCCTTGATTTCAAACACCGATGGATATGGGATCATCCATCGCCCATCATATGGATCAAGATGCGTATACGCTAGTCTACTCTGGTGTATCGATGCCCTGTCTCGATACACCCTCGACTAGGAACAGTTATAGGATGTACTCGTCGACTACCGTGGCCCCACTAGTATGATCTCATCATAGTCCCAGTAGTCGAGTACATATCCTAAGGGCTTTATCAACATGTAATATAGAGACAATCAGAGTACATGTTAAGATAAAGTACAACCAGGCAGCATACTATCATATCGAGCAAGAAAGTCATCCCTATATATGTCCTAGCATCCACTACAATATAAATCGTATGTACAGTAATGGCCTCTAGGGCATACATATAACTAACAATCCGTGCACTCCTTCGCGGGATAATCTTAGTACAGAAATAAAAATATGTACAACGGGTACATCGATCTCAACCCGGTCGAGCCCCAAAAGAATATTATACAACAGGCAGTGACGGCAGTCCACATGTTGGACGCTCGCCCCGCAATATCAAAAGTACAAATAAATACAAACTGCACTACCATTGCACACTGCTATCCAACACGACATATCCGCAACATTACAGCACAACACAGAACATCAACGCGAATGTCACGTTCGCAAACCCGTCTAAAAGAACTATAGCAATTAGACGCGGTTTACCGCTCGAATGATATTCCCAGTCGGAGATATAATGTAAATACTGTAAACTAACATGTTTAAATTTCGATCGACAAAATTTCCCGAAGTGGGCCCCACGTACATCTGCTGTACAGTAACAAAATCTGGGCCCAAAAGAACAGTACCTGAAATCACAATTTCCAACAAAGAAACACCAGAAGAAAGATGACCAAGTGAATCACTAAGTCGTCCGCGGTTCCGCGGTCAAAGCCAGGCTTTGACCGCGTTTCCGCGGCTATACGGTCGGTTCACATGATCGTATTTCTTCTGTACTCTTTTAAAAGCCTGCTTGATTTTCTTGTATACTCAAAATGATTTTTAGATCAGATTAAAAAACAACAGAAACTTTAACACATGGAGATTGCAATTTTGAAAATTCCGTCCGAACGATATTTCAAATGCGTTAGCACAAGTTAGTATAGCTTAATAGTGAGGCTCTTATACCACTGTAAGTCCACGGTAGCGCCCCAGCCGTCTAACAGACGCCAAATACGGAACAAAAACTTTTTACAACTGGCGCTATCGCGTACTATAACCCGGATCTGCCATTAAAGCTAAACTAACAAACTACAAAATGGGTAGAAGAGTTATACCGAACGATCTGAGTCCTTCGGTCTTCAACCATCATCCCATGCTTTGTTGCGGCTGCTCCGATCTCCTGAATCTCCAGTCTTCTCGTCCAGGTAGCACCATGTCGACGGATCTTTAAACGGGCTCCCGCCTCGGAACCGAGGCAACTCAATCGTCAAGTTTGCTAGAAGAGACGACCAAGATGATGTAGAGAAAGAGTAGAACACTTTGTCTCGTTACATCCAAATCTATGGATGAACGGTTAATGAAGTTGCCTTTTGGAATCGGGTGATAAGAATTTGAGCTATATGAAATTTCCATATACAAATCTATCATAATCTTTTCCCAAGTGTACAACAACCATAATCTCTCTCTCACTCATGGGCCGGCCATATATAGGAGAGAGGGGGTGAGTGTAAGAGGTGGGAGTGGTGACCACAAAGCAAAAGATCTTGATCAAAATATCCTAAGCATTATAAAATACCATTAATGAAAAGGTGACTCACTAAAAACACCTCACCATTCAATTAATGCATAATGGTGACTCACTAATCTAGTCACCACAACAAGAAACTTCCACTCATGACTCACCACATGACTCACCATCAAGGAGAAAAGATAAATCCGCATTTAACCGAATGTTAAATACGGCCGATAGAAAACTGGAAACTTGAAACTTCCTAAAGTGATCCTGAAACGAATTTCAGGATAACCCCGTATCAGTATAAACATACCCGCAGTTGTATTACGACCGAATACAAATGCAACTGAGACAAAGATATTATATCTACACAGCATAATACTCGGATCCGGCTTAAACCAAAGCCGACCAGTATTATCTGCCCGAAAAACTGTAAGTCTACGCTAGCGCCCCGGCAGTCTACAGACGCCAAATGCGGAACAAAAACTTTTTAACTGGCGCTATCGTATACTTTAACCCGGATCTGCCATTATTGCTAAACTAACAAACTGTAAAGAGTGTAGAAAGGTTATACCGAAAGATCCGAGTCCTTCGTTCTTCAACCATCATCCCACGCTCCGTTGCGGCTGCTCCGATCTCTTCGATCTCCGATATCTTCGTCGAGGTGGCACCACATCGACGATTCTTTAAACGGGCTCCCGCCTCTGACTTGAGGCAACTCGTTCGTCAAGTTTGCTAAAAGAGACGACCAAGAATGATGTAGAGAATGAGTAGATGATTTTGTCTCACTTCGTCCAAATCCGTGGACGATCGGTTAATGAAGTTGCTGAGGGAATTGGGTGATGGAATGAAATGAGCTGTGAATTCCATACACCCCAAATCTATCATAATCTTTTTTCCAATGAAAAACCATCAAGTGAGAGAGAGAGAGGAGGGGGCCGGCCACTTATAGCAAGAGGGGGGTGACCGTAGGAGAGGGGGGTGACTTCAAGAGAAAGCTTCTCACTCAAAATATCCTAAGCTTAACAAAACTCATTAAAGCAAACAATGAGTCACAAAGATACATTGAATCAAAAAACCTAGTCACCAAAAGCATTAATGACACCATTAATGCACTAATGACTCACTAGCCTCATCACCACTTCTAGAAGCTTCTAGAATGATGACTCACCTCAACTGAAGAAAAGATAAATCCGTCTTTAACGGAATGTTAAAAGACGGCTGATAGAAAACTGGAAACTGGCAACTTCCAAAAGTGATCCTGAAACGACTTTCAGGATAACCCCGAAACTGTATAAATATACCCGCATTTGTATTACGACCGAATACAAATGCAACTGAGACAAAGATATTATACCTACTCAATATAATACTCGGATCCGGCTTAAACCAAAGCCGACCAGTATCATCTGCCCGAAAAATAACACATGCGTAAACGCACGTGCATTTTCCGAACCCTGCCATAAAACCATACGGCCTCTACAACGTTTCGCCCGAACTTGGGAAACTGTCTGTGGGGGACTCTAATGACTCGTCAGTACCCCGGCAGTGGGTTTAACCACAAACCGTCAGCGGCACTAGCAAAGCGTAACGGCTGCCCATGGACTGACCTCAAGGGATGCCGATGAGCGCACTCATCCGGAAAACCCTACTGAGCCTAATAGTGACAATGTATATACAGTCCGGTCCGTTCGTCTATGAGTATCGCATATCTGCCTAGGGGGCTAGTAACGTCGGACCCCCAATAGCAGTATAAGTCGTGTCGGAGTGAAGCCTCAATACACCCTGAGATACTACTGGAGTACCTACCAGTAAATCTCCTACCATGGCCATGGATTTGTGTAATGGCTCTCCTAGACACAGCACGATCTCGCCCCCAATACCGGGAGAGACGAATCCCCTGCCGATCCGCTCACGTGCCTCCATATGGCTCGGGACTGTACCCAAAAACTACCTGTTTGCACGACTCCTTTGAGCCGTGGTAGGGTAGAAATCAAAGCACAGTGGGAACTCACACGAGACAAATGACGACCTCAGGTCGATGAACTAACCTGTACACATGTCACCAGGGAACTGCTATCTGACGGTAGATATAATACTAACTAGCAGATTCCCGGCGAGTCCTGTCCGGTGTACTCATAACCCAATGAGCACCTGTATACATCTTAGGTGATCCAACTGACACCAGTGGCTTGTGAGACCGGCCACCGCCCCTCGTCGGGGTCTCGACTGTATACAGTAGTCTACTCTGGAGTATCGATGCCCTGTCTCGAAACTCCTACGACTAGGGACCACAATTAAGGATATGCGTATAAACCACCCAACTCTCACGTATATGATCGCCATCATACTGTTGGTGGTAAAGCAAGATCCTAAGGGCTCTATCAAAGTGTAACATGTAATCAGTCACCTGATCATGTACACGACTGATAAAGGCAAACCAGATAGCATACTATCATCTTGAGTAAGACTGTCCTACCGGTATAGGTCCTCCGCAACCATTGCAATCACGTACCTGTGATCCAATAATTGACTATGAGGGCACTATCTCCAACAATCTCCCACTTGCACTCAAGGCTAATTATTGCGATGTCGACTACTCACAGCCCGTGTGAAACCGAACATCCAACTCCTCTACTAATCAGTATAACAAAGCCCGTTTGTAAAACTATTGTGTTCGAGAAATAGCCTTAGTGAGTGGATCCGCCTAGAAGTTTCTTTCTATATCTCTCTAAATCTCAAGTTCGCGGAGAAAACCATCTCCCGAATCGAGTAATACCTGTCTTAGAATATGTCTGGATATCTGATGGGACCCAGTTCATAAATGAACTCCAAATCCAAACTTCTTAGACTGTATCGATCACTGAACCTAATCAGTATCCGGCACCATGCCACCCACAGTATCCTCTTGGACCACCTGTCCATAATACTGTCCCTCTTCGTCAGAGGGATTAACTATAACTCTGACAATCACTCTGTCAACCATGTCACCTTTGAAGCTTGGAATGATAACCGTCTCCCGAAGGAGGCTGCCGTTATCAAATCCGTAGAACATGTACTTATGTTCTAAAACTGCTTCCTTATGTTTCTCCAGGATTGGATTAACACAAACTTATTGCATCAAGTGCAAAAACGACATCTGGTGTGGTACCTGACATCTCATGATTGACTCAATTGCCTAAGCAAGTGATCTGCCAATCATGCACATCCCTCTCCCCTTTAATCTGTAAGACACCTTTAGAGAGGGTGAATCCATCACCTGCAGGTACACCACCATGCTAGGAGTCAACTATTCCAAAACCATTAGAATATCTGTCAAAGTACCCACATTGGGAAACTACCCAAATCCAGATCTAAAACCATAGATCTAGAAACCAGAATGTCAAATATTATATCCATATCCTGTCTGGAGAAACAACTGTGTGACGACCACAGTACAACCGATCGTAGTATAGGAATTTTACTTCCTACTCTGTGTATGTCATCCAGATATCATGACATCACATCCTACTACCTTCTTAACAGATCCATCACCTATTCTGATTGAAGTCAAACCCATGACTGTCACATCAAAAAATAGATGATCTATCTCCGCTATAACTGCTCAAGTCTATAAATAGATATAAGCATCTTGCCCACTATGCTTCCGCTGCTCCCACTGACTACGACAACCCTCCCACCGGGTCTCATATCCTGGAACAACAGTAGTGTCAAGTCTTGGTAGATAAGAACCTCCCTGTCACCGTCTCTGAGGCTACCGAAGTACCTCTCGGGCGTCTGAGGTTACCGAAGTACCTCTCGGGCGTCTGAGGTTACCTACCATACCTGCGGAGTGGCTATTGGAATGTCAAACCTGATTGAATATATAGGTCCTATTAAATTTTCCGTAATCGTTTGCGGTTCTGGAATCACTTCCAGTTCTACCATACTCCCACTACTTTTTTCTGAAAAAGATCCATTTTACTAAAACTGTGGCGAGTCAAGAACAATATCACTATTGATCTTCCAAATGGTAGAATATCAACCCTCGTCATAGCCAGGGTCAACCCACAAAACAACCATTACAGAAACGTGCCCTGAGTTATCCAGAGTCTGGTTTTAAGCATAAGCTGGACAACTCCCCGTACCTTAATATCTTTTAAGGTACGAACTATTCTATATCCAATATAGAAACTTTGGCACTTATTTAATTGGAACCATATTCAATCCATGCATCTGTCTCCAGTGCATATCAACTTAATGGAAAGAGGCTAATCAGCATTACTCAACTTAGGAATCCATCCAATTATGAGTAACCTGAAAGAGAAACACGTTTCTCAAAACCATCACTATCATCTGAATACCAATCACAAGAATCTACATCTTCGATCTTTTTGAAGAATCCCGATACTTGTGATACCTGGTTCTCTACTTTATTCTTATACCCACAACTTCTCAAAACTTAGACCTTGTATTTCTACGAAACACTCGTCTAAATACTAGAGAAGTTATAAGTAAACAGAACATAGTACGAGGACCTACCCCTTTGTCCTGATGGACACTGGATAACATACAATACTCTGTATAAGTCCGCTGAGTTAAACAACTAAAAACCTGTGCGTTGTAGGTGAAAAACTGTACCCTGGCGATTTCCTCAAATATCACCAATTACAACGAATTCCGATATAATGAGGATAATCACCTAATTCCCAATATCTTGCTCCCACTCATCATCTGTAAAACCATACAGATATGAGAATGAAACCTGGTAAATACATACCCTTGGAGTAAGTGTCTAATCGGGAAAAACAGTTTTTCTTTTAACAATGCACTGAAACATGAAAATGTTTCGTAGGGGTATCCTGGTATTCATAGCAATGCCTCTTCCATAATCCAATTCATGACTTCAACCGTATACTTTATTACCGTCTCTCCAAATCCCTTTATTTGTCTTTAGTCGTTACCTTCTGTACACCATCGTTAGGCTAGATGGTTTTCTTCATTCCCTACCGTTCGGCACCAGCCTATGGTTTGGAAGAAGACTATCCAGTAAGCATAATAGGTGTACCCTCCTAAACCAAGGAGTACTCGCAACTGAGAGAAGGTGATGATAAAAGACAACTGAATAATACCTTATTCTTTTAAAGGTGAAATAGGTGTGGCGATGAAGTACGCGGTTTTGGTCGTGAATGATATCAGTCGCAATTTACTTTGCCCTCTTTCTAATCCCTTTATTTTGTCTTTACATATTACCTTCTGCACACCCTACTTAGGCTAATTTGTTTTCTTCATTCCCTACCTTTCGGCACCAGCCTATGGTTTGGAATAAGACTATCCAATAAGCGTAATAGGTGTACTCTCCTAAACCAAGGAGCTCTCCCAACCTGAGAGAAGGTGATAATAAAAGACAACTGAATAAACCAATTCTATTTCTCCTGAACCTGGATCCATCCTCGAAGAAGTCCCTTCGAGTTCGTATATAACCATACGATGGCTCTATCCAATGGAAGTGGATATCCGTAGTAATACGGGTGTTCTGAGAAATTCAAAGGGTAAAAGAAGGAGTGGCAATGACTTATGCAACTCAGACAATCCAAAAGCCAGTATTTTAAGAAGGTTCGGTCAACTTGGTCACTGAGTCATAGTCTAGGGTCGGTCAAAGGTCGCTGCCAAAGAGAGAGAGAAAAGAAACACTCTGCGTGCACTCTAACCTAGATCATAATGGTCATCACTTTATCTAATCCGGAAACCTCCCACTGTCCTGTCAAATTCTCCTCCAAACCTAAAGAAGAATCAATCGGGATCACCCGAAGAGTAAACCAACTCATCAGTGGGAATTGGGATCCAACTCTCATCGCATGATAACGTGATGGAATGCATCCACGTTACTCATACTCCAGATGGTATGCGCATACTTGGAAAGTTTCAGTTTCTTTAGAAACTCCCGATATGATTTATGCCCCATGCTCTTATGACCTTGACGTATGCCAACAAATCATAAGTCACATGTCAAGTTCTGCCCGTCATTATCTTGTTAATTTGAACCCACCCGTACATACCCTTGACGTATGCCAACAAGGTAATACGACTGTCCCAAACCAACTCATCTATCTATGCAACAAATGAATACCCAGCAGCTACCAAACACTATGCCTTGACGTATGCCAACAAACATAGCTTGAATACTACTGACCATCCATAAGAAACGACGGAGGGCTACGGCTGGTTTTTGGCGAAAAACCTTTAACGTAGTGAACTTGATATCGCTGAAGGAACCTGATAGCTTTTTAAAATATAGTGGCGAAAACCTTTTGCTAAAGAGGTCACTCCCGGTAAAGGGATCTCGGCTCTTTCCTCGTGGAATGAGGTGCAGGATATTCCACTGAATACCGCTATGCAAAGCAACTTGTAATCGACTATAGTGAAGTTATTACGCTGACGCAAACTTCTGCCCAAGGGGTCAGTCCCGGTGAAGGGATATCGGCCCTTGCCCCGTCGAATGAGGTGCAGGATATTCCACTGAATACCGCTATGCATAACAAAAGAAAACGTCTTTGCAATAACACTTTTTAAATTGTTCCAACAACTGTAAACATGTTTGTTTTACTTTGCATTGATCAGAATCAACGCAGTCCCATCATTTATCACACCAGAAAAGAACGAAAATAAAATGTACGTATATGCCATCCACATTCGTCGCTGGGCCCCGTCATCACCCGTTAGGTTACTTAACTAACGATAGAGCGGGGACTGGACTAGCGCGGGTGTAAAACATATACAGCATCTAATAGTATATAAACCAATATACAATAATCGCTCCAGGCGTGATAGTATGCAACATTTCAGAAAAGTAATAAGCATCACAGAACAATACAGATAATCTGGGATCCCCGGGTTTCACAGAGCCGCTGTTGAAACCCGACGTTCCCCTGTCGTGTGGATAGCCTGTGCAATGAAACCTAGACCCCTACGGGTGCGGCAAGTTACCCGCTAAAACCTGAAGCGAGGCAGCCCCCTACAGCATAGTGAATGGACCACCCAGCACTTCACGGAATCCGGTAATCTTGGGCACCCTTCCTTGGGTCAACCTGTACCCCCTACGAGTGCGGCGAATAGTCTGCCAATTCTAGAGTGGGACCCCTCTGCCTCTCAAAGCCATGAGATGCGGACACGTTGCCCCCCAGAACCCGGCTATCCGTGCACTCCGTCGCGGGGCAAAACCTAGTACAGTAATGAAAAATAGTACAATAGGTACATCGACCGCAACCTGGTCGTGCCCCAAAAGAATATTATACAACAGGCAGTGACGGCAGTCTACAAGTTGGACGCTCGCCCCGCAATATCAAATGTACAAATAAACTCAAACTGTACTACCATTGCACACTGCTATCCACCACGACAAATCCGCAACATCACAGCACAACACAGAACATCAACGCGAATGTCACGTTCGCAAACCCGTCTAAAAGAACTATAGCAATCAAACGCGGTTTACCGATCAAATGACCTTCCCGGTCGGAGATATAATGTAAGCACTGTAAACTAACGTGTTTAAATTTCGATCGACCAAATATCAAAAAGTGGGCCCCACGAAAATCTGCAGAACAGTAACAAAACCTGGGCCCAAACGATATATACCAAAAACCCCAATTTCCAACAGAGAATCTACTGTAGAATTTTGACCAAGTGATTTGACTTTCCTGCGGCGGATCCGCGGCCAAAACCATGCTTGGGCCGCGGATCCGCGGCGGAACAGTAGAATTGCTTCGTCGAATTTCTGCAGTATTCCTAAAAAAGCCTGCTTGATTTTCTGGTATGGTCCAAATGTCATTTTGACCAGTTTAAAAATTAACAAAACTGTCAAGTGAAGAAATTGCGATTTTTGATTTCCGGTCGGATCGATATTTTAAACGCGTTAGCACAAGTTAGTATAGCAAAATGGTGAGGCTCTGATACCACTGTAAGTCTACGCTAGCGCCCCGGCAGTCTACAGACGCCAAATGCGGAACAAAAACTTTTTAACTGGCGCTATCGTATACTTTAACCCGGATCTGCCATTATTGCTAAACTAACAAACTGTAAAGAGTGTAGAAAGGTTATACCGAACGATCCGAGTCCTTCGTTCTTCAACCATCATCCCACGCTCCGTTGCGGCTGCTCCGATCTCTTCGATCTCCGATATCATCGTCGAGGTGGCACCACATCGACGATTCTTTAAACGGGCTCCCGCCTCTGACTTGAGGCAACTCGATCGTCAAGTTTGCTAAAAGAGAAGACCAAGAATGATGTAGAGAATGAGTATATGACTTTGTCTTACTTCGTCCAAATCCGTAGACGATCGGTTAATGAAGTTGCCGAGGGAATTGGGTGATGGAATGAAATGAGCTGTGAATTCCATACACCCCAAATCTATCATAATCTTTTTTCCAATGAAAAACCATCAAGCGAGAGAGAGAGAGGAGGGGGCCGGCCACTTATAGCAAGAGGGGGGTGACCGTAGGAGAGGGGGGTGACTTCAAGAGAAAGCTTCTCACTCAAAATATCCTAAGCTTAACAAAACTCATTAAAGCAAACAATGAGTCACAAAGATACATTGAATCAAAAAACCTAGTCACCAAAAGCATTAATGACACCATTAATGCACTAATGACTCACTAGTCTCATCACCACTTCTAGAAGCTTCTAGAATGATGACTCACCTCAACTGAAGAAAAGATAAATCCGTCTTTAACCGAATGTTAAAAGACGGCTGATAGAAAACTGGAAACTGGCAACTTCCAAAAGTGATCCTGAAACGACTTTCAGGATAACCCCGAAACTGTATAAATATACCCGCATTTGTATTACGACCGAATACAAATGCAACTGAGACAAAGATATTATACCTACTCAATATAATACTCGGATCCGGCTTAAACCAAAGCCGACCAGTGTCATCTGCCCGAAAAATAACACGTGCGTAAACGCACGTGCATTTTCCGAACCCTGCCATAAAACCATACGGCCTCTACAACGTTTCGCCCGAACTTGGGAAACTGTCTGTGGGGGACTCTAATGACTCGTCAGTACCCTGGCAGTGGGTTTAACCACAAACCGTCAGCGGCACTAGCAATGCGTAACGGCTGCCCATGGACTGACCTCAAGGGATGCCGATGAGCGCACTCATCCGGAAAATCCTACTGAGCCTAACAGTGACAATGTATATACAGTCCGGTCCGTTCGTCTATGAGTATCGCATATCTGCCTAGGGGGCCAGTAACGTCAGACCCCCAATAGCAGTATAAGTCGTGTCGGAGTGAAGCCTCAATACACCCTGAGATACTACTGGAGTACCTACCAGTAAATCTCCTACCATGGCCATGGATTTGTGTAATGGCTCTCCTAGACACAGCACGATCTCGCCCCCAATACCGGGAGAGACGAATCCCCTGCCGATCCGCTCACGTGCCTCCATATGGCTCGGGACTGTACCCAAAAACTACCTGTTTGCACGACTCCTTTAAGCCGTGGTAGGGTAGAAATCAAAGCACAGTGGGAACTCACACTAGACAAATGACGACCTCAGGTCGATAAACTAACCTGTACACATGTCACCAGGGAACTGCTATCTGACGGTAGATATAATACTAACTAGCAGATTCCCGGCGAGTCCTGTCTGGTGTACTCATAACCCAATGAGCACCTGTATACATCTTAGGTGATCCAACTGACACCAGTGGCTTGTGAGATCGGCCACCGCCCCTCGTCGGGGTCTCTACTGTACACACTAGTCTACTCCGGAGTATCGATGCCCTGTCTCGAAACTCCCACGACTAGGGACCACAATTAAGGATATGCGTATAAACCACCCAACTCTCACGTATATGATCGCCATCATACTGTTGGTGGTAAAGCAAGATCCTAAGGGCTCTATCAAAGTGTAACATGTAATCAGTCACCTGATCATGTACACGACTGATAAAGGCAAACCAGATAGCATACTATCATCTTGAGTAAGACTGTCCTACCGGTATAGGTCCTCCGCAGCCATTGCAATCACGTACCTGTGATCCAATAATTGACTATGAGGGCACTATCTCCAACAAAAACGACACGTGCGAAAACGCACGTGCATTTTCCGAACCTGCCATAAAACCATACGGCCTCTACAACGTTTCGCCCGAACTTAGGAAAGTGTCTGTGGGGGACTCTAATGACTCATCAACACATTGGCACTGGGTATAACCTCTAGCACGTCAGAGGTACAAGCTGTACGTAACGGTTGCCTATGTATTTATTGGAAGGGAAGCTGACGAGCGAACTCATCTATAAACCCTACTGAGCCTAACAGTGACAATATACGTACATTCCGGTCCATTCTTCTACGAGTATCGCATATCGGCCTAGGGGCTGGTAATGTCAGACCCCCAATAGCAGTATAAGTGGTGTCAGAGAGTGGCCCAGAACACTCTGAGATACTACTAGAGTACCTACCAGTAAATCTCCTGCCTCGGCCGAGGGCTTTGTGTAATGGCTCTCCTAGACACAGCGCGATCTCACCCTTAATACCGGGAGAGACGAATCCCCTGCCGATCCGCTCACTTGCCTCCATGTGGCTCGGGACTGTACCCAAAAATGACCTGTTTGCATGACTCCTTTGAGCTGTGGTAGGGTAGAAATCAATGCACAGTGGGAACTCACACGAGACAAATGACGACCTCAGGTCGATGAACTAACCTGTACACATGTCACCAGGAAACTGCTATCTGACGATATGTATAATACCAACTAGCATGTTCCCGGCGAGTCCTGTCCGGTGTACTCATAACCCATTGAGCACATGTATACATCTTAGGTGATCTTACTAACACCAATGGCTTGTGAGACCGGCCATTGCCCCTCGTCGGGGTCTCGACTGTATCACTAGTCTACTCTGGAGTATCGATGCCCTGTTTCGAAACTCCCACGACTAGGGACACTTTAAGGATGTGCTTACAAACCCCAGATCCCACGTATATGATCGCCATCATACAGCTGGTAGTCAAGCAAGAATCCTATAGGCTCTATCATCATGCAATAGTGAACTAAAGCATGTATCCGATGATAAAGACAAACCAGATAGCATACTATCATCTCGAGCAAGACTGTTATATCGGTATAGGTCCTGCCTCAATCATTGCAATCACGTACCTGCGATCCAATAATTGACTTTGAGGGCACTATCTCCAACATAGAGTATCGTACCATTAGTGATAGGTACATACACACTTTATGTCATAACTACAGGTATACTTTGCACACATACTTCACTTATACCCAGGGGGTATACTACATCATTACTTATAGGTAGATACATATATATTGCTATACCTTTATGTTGCACATATATCTGGTTATAGCTACATGTTTACATTTACTTGATGTTATTTTACAATTGGAGTGATTAGGAACCGCATGATATTATATTAACTTGTTACACTTAATTGCTGATTTTCCTTTATATGCTCGCATTTCAGATTTATGATGCGTATATTATATTCATGGATTTTCGCATTGAGATATGGATTTTTCATGATGTTTTCTGGATTTGGGGACCGTGGGAGTTCATGAAATTATGCATTATTTGAAAAACCCGGTTTCCCTTTATTTGACATTTCAGCATCCACCATGAGATTTATCGGTTCTGATTATATACTCCATACGAGGAGTGGTGCCGTATGAGGGTACATGGTGATGCCCGGTACGGTTCCCCTCGGCAAGATGATCGACGGTCTATGTCGATTGAGCCTGGAAGGTGGGCAAGTACCTACCGGTGACATTACCAATGACTCGGCGGTTATCATGTGGATACTGACGGGAGTCATGTACGTATAGATACGTCGAGAGGCGAGGGTCAGAGATAGGCACTCGTGCTTTCTGTATAGCGTATGATACGTACCTATCAGGGGGCCAGCCATGGTGACAGCACCTGATAGATCAGCATTTCTGTGTCGATGCTTGACACATTGGTTTCATGATATTTCTTTTTACTCCTTGTATATTTAACAGGGGATTAGGCCGCTGTTATATATGCCTTTACACCAATATTAGTGGAATGGGACGCTAATATATGTGTATTGACATTAATTTATATACATCATCATATTTATTCATGCAAATATACCTAGAATGTAAAGGACTCATTGACATTGGATTTAGGACATTTGAGAATTCATTTGATATTTATTACATGATATATATGAGATTGCTGAATTGGTACATTCGGGGTATACGAGATATACTTGATATTGTACATACAGGATATGTGAGATCTACTTGATGTTGTACATTCGGGATATGCGAGATATACTTGATATTATACATACGGGATATGTGAGATCTACTTGATGTTGTACATTAAGGATATGTGAGAATTACTTGATATGATAGCCAAATTGGGGGCTGATTTGAGGAAATTGGGATTTGGATAGTCTTGATGGATTTTGATCCTACAACGATGTCAGGATTCCGTGGAAATGACATATTTCATTCCATACTCTACATTTTCTGTTTGTGCACTGCTTCATGCATTAGTGTACCTGTTAGAGTACCTTCCCTGACTGTTGCATTTACCTACCTTTATTCATATCATTTTTTCATGTATTAGTAGTACCGATATAGTACCTTACATGATTGTACATACAGATTGTCATATTATTATTGCTTCATGTATAAATTGTACCTGCTAGTGTACTTTTTCATGATTATTGCATTACATATGACCATTCATTGCTTAGATGCTTATGTTAGATTCGCGTTGTATGTGCATACTCGCGATTACCTGCATATGTTATTTACTATTCACGAGTTGGCAACTCACCCCCGTTGTGCCACAGTGTTTGCAGGTGTTCCTTAGGATAGTCAGAGGCAGGCTATTATCACACATCTTATCATCTTTTGCTACGGATACCGCATCAGCTCACAGTATGCAGCTTGCTTAGGTGGGTTTTGTGGTTATTCGTTTTATTGTATATTCTTTGTATCCCTGTACTATTTTCATATTGACTTAGAGACTTGGTGTGGACGATGTTGTATATTATGTTGTGACTTGTTGTCTTTTATACAGTTTCCTTTCTATCGTCTTCTATTTCTTCGCTACGGCGTCGTATATTTGTTGTGGTGGTTGTTTTCCTCCTTTGGGCGTGGATTTGCTCCCGTTGGGGATGTTTTACTTTATATTTATGTTGTATCCATTTTTGGGGTTGGTTTTTATAAAGGAGGTGCTGCCGAAATTTTCAAGAAAGAAAATTGGACTTAAAGAATTTATAATTGGGATTTTTTTAAAGGTTTAAACAATGTTTCTTATCTTTTCTTGTCTTTTAATGGTTTAGATTTCTGTATTTTGGCTTTCTTTTACTGCGTTACGCCTGTAGACGTTGCGTAGTATTAGGGCCGTCACGTGCCAATTTCGGGTCGTGACAGAATGTCATTCTCGTTCTTGACGAGGAATCCCTCAGTTCTCCCTACAATCTTACTATAGATGTGTCACGACCCGAAATTGGCACGTGACGGCCCTAATACTACGCAACGTCTAAAGACGTAACACAGTAAAAGAAAGCCAAAACCCAGAAATCTAAACCATGAAAATACGGAAAAGATAATAAAAGTTTTTGAAACATTTGAAATCGCGACCCAAATTCTTTAAAAGTCCAACTTCTTTCTTTAAAATTTTGGCAACACCCATTTTTGTAAAAACTGGCCTAAAGGCGGAAAACAATCCACATCACAAATATACGTCGCCGTAGCGAAGAAATAAAGACAATAGAAATAAAGCTGTATATAAGACAACAAAACCACAAATAATATACAATAACGTCATTACCAAGTCTCTAAGTCAACAACATAATAGTAGATGGAGAGTACAAAATACAACGAATGTACAATACAAAATACAGATAACCACCAAAACCCACCTAAGCAAAATAGCACGCTGTGAGCCGATGCGGTATTTGTAGCAAAAGATGATGGATAAATAGCCTGCCTCGACTACTCTGGGGAAACACCCTGCAAAACAACTGTGGCACAACGGGGGTGAGTTGCCAACTTATGAATAGTAGATAACATATGCAGGTAAACGCAGGAATGTACGTACAGCATGAATCTAAGATATGCAAATTACAGTAATAACAGGCCATGTGAATACAGAATAATGGAAAGTACACTAGCAGGTACAATCAATATGTGAAGCAATAATAACATGACAATAGTATGCAATAATCATGCATAAGGATATAAGAATGTAAGTACGCAGCAATCATGAAGGGTACACTAACAGGTACTCCTAATACATGGAACAGTGCATAAGCAAATAGGTATGAGGTATGGAGTAAAATATGTCATTCCCACGGAAACCTGACATCGTGGTAGGTTCACAATCCATCAAGACACTCAGATCCCAATTCCTCAAATCAGCCCCCAAGTTGGGCTCTCATATCATATAAGTCCCACATCTCCCAAATGTACAACATCGAGTAATCTCCAATATCCTGAATGTACAAATCGACAATCTCATATGTATCCGGTATCCAATCTCAATGAATCACCTAATATCCCAAATCAAATCTCAAGAAAAATTCTAGCATCCTATATATATATATATATATGCAGAAATAAATATGATGGGGGTCAATACACATATATTAGCGTCCCACTCCACTAATATTGGTGTAAGGGTATACATAACAATGGCTAAATCCCCTGTTATATATACAAAAGGTGTTAAAAGAAACATCATGAAAACAATATGCCAAGAATCGACACAGAAATCCTGATCTATCAGATGCCGTCACCAAGACTAGTATCCTGATAGGTATGTATCATACCTTATCCCGAAAGCACGAGTGCCTAGCTCTGACCCACGCCTTTCGACGTATGCATACGTACATGACTCCCAACGGTATCTCCATGATCCCCGCCGAGTCATTGGTACTGTCACCGGTAGGTACTCGCCCGCCTCCAGGCTCAATCAGCAAAGTCCATCGATTTTCTTACCGAAGGGAACCATACCGGGCCCCACCAAGTACCCTCATACGGCACCTACTCCTCGTATGGGGTATAAAATCAGAACCGATAAATTTCATGGTGGCTGCGCAAATATCATATCAAGGAAACCGGGTTTTTCAATGTATGCATAATTTCATGAACTCCCGCGGTTCCCAAATCCAGAAAACATCATGTAAAATACAAATAACAATGCGCAAATCCAGGAATAAATATGTGCGATATATCTGAAATGCGAGCATATAAATGAAAATATGTAGCTGAAACCAGATGCATGCGAAACCAATAAGGTACAGCTATGTAACATCAGTAAAGGTAAATATGTAACTGCAACTGAATATGTGTGTAACATACAGGTGTAGCAATGTATACGTATCTACCTATAAGAACTGATGAAGAATTCCCCCTCCGGGTATGAGTGGAATATGTGAGTAAGGTATATCGGTAGCAAAATGTCAAAACGTGATAAGTAATATAATATCTATAATGGTTTGTGTGTGACATGGCAATTATTGACGGTGTTTGTGTAGCATACAATCCGTGCTCGTGCAACATGAATCGTCAATAATATGTGCAGTGTCCTACGACTACTAGTCACAGTACAACTATATCAAAGTAAATAGGGTAAAGGCGCAATTCTAACAATGATGTAGAATATGCGACAAGTATTAGAATCCTAGCCCAGACGCATAACGCCATGCAGGCGATTCCCTTGTAGATGTTAAATCTACTCACCTACGCTCCAAGCTAGGTGAACCCTACCATCTGTTCCCCTCTGTAGCTGTGTCCATAATCCCCGCCTGCAAACCTGAAAATTAAACAAAGAAATCATATAAATAAGCAAATATCTCGCAAAACGCGATATCGACACTAAACGAGAAACTCACATCGCGAACTAAACGCGCGTGTGCACGATACACTAAAGCGTGTGGATAGGCGTCTAAAACTACCGTGACACGCCGCGACACGCTGGATCACAGAACCTACTCACGTATCGCGCGTATCGCGCAAACGAAATAAACACGAAAAACGACATATGATTCCAGATTTTCCTACAGGTAAAATATTACAAAACCACACATGCCAAAATACTATAGAATACAACAGACGACCCTACACAAAAACCGAACACCCCACTCCCCTTCCTGGCCGCATTTTGCGGCCAGATTGAATAAAACTGCGGCCAAGATTGGGAAAGGGTGGCTCGTGTTTTGGTGTTGTCGTCTATACCTAGTGTACATGCTCCGGTTTCCTCAATTTTATCCTGAAGGGTCCGGGTCAATAGCAGATCACAGAATGCCACAATATCGTTTAAAAACACCGATTTTGCATAAAACACAAACCCTATGGTATTTTAGTGAAATCTGTGGAATTTATCCATTGAGGTGACCCTAATAACACTAAAACAAGCTAGGTTAACTAACACAATCACCACTTAACCAACATTCCACAAAATTAACCATTTTAGCACAAAGTTAACTAATTAACACAAACCGATGCTAAATTACACACAACTTAAGCAAACCAAGAAATTGGTTTAAAGAAATATACCCTATAAGATCCTAAGAAGCAGGAGAAGAAGTGTATGGGGGAGGAAGAGCTGCTGCAAGTAGCCGGAGCTCCTGCTACTGCTGCTGCTGCTGTCTGCTGCTGCTGATGCTGCTAATGGCTACTGCTGATGTTGCTGTTGTGGCTGCTGAAGCTGCTTGCTTCAGGTGATGGTGTGTGTGTGTGTGTTTGAGAGTGAGAGAATAAAGGAAATGAGAGTGAGGATGAGAATGAGAGAAATTCAAACACCCCCTCTTCTCATTCTCTCTCACTTCATTTAATGGGCATTGCACAAGCCATGTAGCCCCATGCCCCCCCTCTCTCTCAAGGTCAACAAAGAAAGTCAAATTTAAATACTTTTTCTTTTTCTTTTTCTTTTTTGAAAACAACCATCCATACTTAAAACCCATAACACTTAACTATAAATTTTAAAACTAGGTTAAGGAAAATGGGTTAATTCACCATGATTGCTAATCATGGTTTAACCCCACTTAACACCCTAGTTATCATGCACAAGTGTGTGCAAGCCTAGGAAAAATCTAGTAAAATATTCATTAAATAGGATAAAATAATTAAAAATAGATTTGGTAAACTTTTTATTAAAAACTATATATTAAAATATAATTGTTCACAAAAAACATTCTAAGGTGTTACAATCTCCCCTCCCCTTAAAAGAAATTCGTCCCCGAATTTAAAAATATACTGCTACGCGTACCTTCAAAGAGAATATTACAACTCTCAAATCTCGCTCGCAGCCTCCCAAGTGATTACCTCAATATAAGGCTACGTCGAAGAAAAACCCTTCACAGATGGCATGACCCGTGAGCGACGTTTCTCCACCTGCCGAGCCATTAACACAAATGGCTGCCGGTGAGCGAAACGATCGCGTCCAAGCCAAATCATGTGAGAAAGGTCATGAAGGTAATTGTAAAGTATCATCACAAGGAATACGGGGTGAAAACTCAATAATCTTGGCGGAAGTGCCAAATTAAAGGCAACGAAACTAACCTGCTTATAGGATCTCAAAAGGACCTAGAATCCTGGGACAAGCTTCCCAAAATCCAACACGTCATTCATCGGAAAAAAATCCATAGGAATACATGATATGCCACAGCGCACTTAAGTCTACGACCAACACGGTCGGTATAAGACCTCTGTTTGCATAGGGCTACTCTCATCCTGACCTGAAACAACCGGATCATCTCCGAAGTCTCTAGACTAGCCGGGGTCCATAATCCTACTTACGCAGAGTCAGAAAAACAACAGACTGGTGATCGACACGATCTAACCCCTAAACCTAAAGGTTGCCAATTGGAGTCTCTCCTGATAACAGCTATCGAAGGAGAACCCTAACAATGGCGAGTGACGATCCCGACTGCTGACACCAATTAACACAAACGCACAACTTAACAAAGAACAACCGAACAAACTGAGTATAACCGGACGACAAGAATCCGAATGGAGTCACACCCTGATTAACTTGGGTAGAAATGTTAGTGTATATGCCCTAGGGGCTATTATTGTATCATACTAGTTTGTATATTACTTAATGGAAGCTTGGGATATTCACATGTATATAACAGTCTTGCTAAACATGGTAGTATGCTACTTGGTTTTTCTATCTTAATATGTAAGTATACGTATTGATAGAGCTCTTAGGATCTTGCTTGACTACCAGCGTTGTGATGGCAGTCACACTAGTGGGGGCTGGGTAGTCTACATGCACATCCTTATTCAGGTCCTTATTCATTAGATTATCGAGACAGGGCATCGATACTCTGGAGTAGACTAGTGTGTACGCTTCTCATCCCAGTTGGGGAGATGGTCTATCCCACAACCGTCAGTACGTCGTAATGGAAATAGTATGCAGGTGCTCGTTAGGTTACGGGAACACCGGACAGGACTCACAGGGAACTGTTGGTTGGTTTTATACAAGTCGTCAGTGAACAGCTCCCAGGAGACATGAGTACAGCATAGTCCGCAGACTTGACACTGCTACTTCGCCTAGAGTGTGTCCCACTGTTCTTAGATTGCTACCCTACCACGGCTCAAAAGAGTCGTGCAAACAGGTAGCGGTTGGGTACAGTCCCGAGCACTTGGAGGCAGTGGCGGTTAGACAGGATTCGTCTCTCCCGGTATTGGGGGTTGATATCGCGCTGTGTCAGAGAGCCATTACGCAAAGTCCCCGGCCAGGGCAAGCGAGATTTGCTGGTAGGTTCCAGTAGTTTCTCAGGGTGTAATGGGCTTCGCTCCGACTCGACTTATACCGCTATTAGGGGACTGACGCTTGCCGCCCCCTAGGCCCGATATGCGATAGTCTTAGACGAACATACCAGACTGTACGGAGATTGTCACATCAGACTCAGTAGGAGTTCGGATGGGTTTCCTCATCAGCCTTCTTATCGACATCTACCTGGGGACCGTTACGTACAGCTAGTGCCGCTTGCGGTCTGTGATTAAACGCACTGCCAGCGTAGTAGTCGAGTCTCTAGAGTCCCACGCAGAGAGTTTTGTAAGTCGATGTACTTCACCCCAGTACTTGTGGGGAGGCGGAATTTTCAAAAACTTATCAAGTTTAAACAACGAACATCGACTAACCACTAGAATCGAAGCTAAACTCTAAATAACCGTATCCTATGAGTTTCTTTTAAAAAGTGATTAGGGATTATACCTAATGAAACCGGTCCTTCTTCTTTACGTCCTCCTTTGTTCTCCTCGACCTTCTCTAGGTAGTAGACGATCCACCCGAGAGCAAAACACCAAGCTAAACCTCTAACTTGAGGTAACTAATCAACTTTGATTGCTAATCAAAGATGAAAGGATGATAAAGAGTGAAGGTTATGGATTGTTTAGTCTAACTAATCCTTTGATCTCAACACATGAGGATTAAGGATTAGGGTTTGAAGATGAGAGCTTGAGGAGAGAGAATGTGAGATAAGATAATGAGAGAAGAGAGAGAGTGTATCATAATATTATGAAGCATTCTTATTTTAGAATAATCAATAAAGGAAATGAATAAGCATGCTTCATAAAATATCTTGTGATGATTCATTAGCATGAGTCATTAAGCAATAAATGTGCATTAATGAAGTGAATGAATCACCACCATGACTCACTCTCTTATCCAAAAGAAACCTCCTTAGTCACATCTTCTAGAAGCTTCTCGAGTAATTACGAGAACGCCCCTCCGATCCGTAAAAATACGGAAAAACTTTAGACTGTATAAATCCAATAACCGGATACCAGTAACTGGCTTAAACCAAAGCCGACTGGTAAAAACTGTCCGAAAGTCGTACGCGCGTAAACGCACGTATGCGTCCGAACCCTTTGTCGCAAAACCATGCAACCTCTATATCGTTTCGCCTGGAGTAGGAAACTCTCTGTGTGGGACTCTAGAGACTCGACTACTACGCTGGCAGTGGGTTTAACCACAGACCGCAAGCGGCACGAGCTGTACGTAACGGTCCCCAGGTAGTTGTCGATAAGAAGGCCGATGAGAAAACCCATCCGAACTCCTACTGAGTCTGATGTGACAATCTCCATACAGTCCGGTCCGTTCGTCCAAGACTATCGCATATCGGGCCTAGGAGGGCGGCAAGCGTCAGTCCCCTAATAGCGGTATAAGTCGTGTCGGAGTGAAGCCCATTACACCCTGAGAAACTACTGGAACCTACCAGCAAATCTCGCTTGCCCTGGCCAGGGACTTTGCGTAATGGCTCTCTGACACAGCACGATATCTACTCCCAATACCGGGAGGGACGAATCCTGTCTAACCGCCACTGCCTCCAAGTGCTCGGGACTGCACCCAACTGCTACCTGTTTGCACGAATCCTTTGAGCCGTGGTAGGGTAGCAATCTAAGAACAGTGGGACACACTCGAGGCGAAGTAGCAGTGTCAAGTCTGCGGACTACGCTGTACTCATGTCACCTGGGAACTGTTTACTGACGACTGGTATCAAACCAACCAACAGTTCCCTGTGAGTCCTGTCCGGTGTACCCGTAACCTAACGAGCACCTGTATACTATCTCCAGTACGACGTACTGATGGCTGTGGGACAGACCATCTCCCCAACTGGGATGAGAAGCGTACACACTAGTCTACTCCGGAGTATCGATGCTCTGTCTCGATAATCCAACGACCAGGGACCTGAATAAGGATGTGCTTGTAGACTACCCCGCCCCCACTAGTGTGACTGCCATCACAACGCTGGTAGACAAGCAAGATCCTAAGAGCTCTATCAATACGTATACTCACATATTAAGATAGAAAAACCAAGTAGCATACTACCATGTTTAGCAAGACTGTTATATACATGTGAATATCCCAAGCTTCCATTAAGTAATATACAAGCTAGTATGATACAGTAATGGCCTTCTAGGGCATAAACACTAACAATCTCCCACTTGCACTAGGGCCATGTACTGGCATATCGTAGACCAATGATCTCGAGTAGCCTTTCGAACTGAATCTGAGGATGGGCCTTCGTGAATGGATCAGCAATGTTCTCTTCTGAAGCAACTCTCCGAACCTCGATCTCCTGACGATCAATGATCTCCCTGATCAGGTGATACCGCCTCAAGATGTGTCTGGACTTCTGATGGGACCTTGGTTCCTTCGCTAAAGCTATAGCTCCGTTGTTGTCGCAATACAGAGGTATTGGATTAACTATGGTAGGAACCACCTGAAGTTCTGTTAGGAACTTCTTCATCCAGACTGCTTCTTTTGCGGCATCGCAAGCAGCTATATACTCCGCTTCCATCGTCGAGTCAGCAACGGTGTCCTGCTTGGAGCTCTTCCAGCACACCGCCCCTCCATTGAGGGTAAAGACATAACCCGACATGGACTTGGAATCGTCCTTATCACTCTGGAAGCCGGAATCAGCAAAGGCCTCCAACCTGAGGTCTTTTCCGCCGTAAACCAAGAACATCTCCTTAGTCCTTCTCAGGTACTTGAGAATGTTCTTTACTGCTATCCAGTGCTTCTCCCCTGGGTCTGACTGATACCGGCTTACCACGCTTAGTGCGTAAGCTACATCTGGTCTGGTACACAACATCGCATACATTATAGAGCCTACCGCAGAAGCTTAGGGTATAATAGACATGCGTTCCCTTTCCAAATCAGTCTTGGGAGACATCTCTTTGGAGAGGGTGATTCCGTGACAAGCCGGTAGATTACCGCGCTTAGAATCTTCCATACTGAATCTTTTCAGTACAGTGTCGATATACCTGGACTGCGAAAGTCCCAACATCCTCTTGGATCTATCACGATAGATCCGGATCCCCATAATGTAAGAGGCATCACCCAGGTCTTTCATGGAGAACCTGTGTGATAAGAATCCTTTGACAGATTGTAGCATAGGAATGTCATTTCCTATCAATAGAATGTCATCCACGTACAAGACGAGGAATACGACACTTCTGGCCACAACTTTACTATATATGCACGGTTCATCTGGATTTTTGATAAAGTCATATTCTTTGACTGTCTCATCAAAACAGATGTTCCAACTCCGCGATGCCTGCTTTAGTCCATAAATAGACTTAAGCAGCTTGCATACTTTCCCGCTGCTCCCACTCTGATTGAAACCCTCTGGCTGATCCATATAGACGCTCTCTTCTAAATTTCCATTCAGAAAAGCCGTCTTTACGTCCATCTGCCAGATTTCATAATCATGGAAGGCAGCAATAGCAAGAAGGACCCGAATGGATTTGAGCATAGCCACTGGAGAAAAGGTTTCGTCATAGTCCAAACCAGGTCTTTGACGAAAACCCTTTGCAACAAGTCTAGCCTTATAGGTTTCCACCTGTCCATCTACACCAATCTTTTTCTTGAAGATCCATTTGCATCCTATGGGTTTTATCCCATCTGGAGCAAAGTCCAAAGTCCATACTTTGTTGGTGTACATGGACTCCATTTCGGTCCGCATTGCATCTAGCCATCGTACCGAGTCACCGCTCTGGATGGCCTGCTGGAAGTCAGTAGGTTCATCATCATCTATGATGCAATCCTCTCTATCCCCGTCTATGAGAAAACCGTAGTATCTCTCAGGCGGACGAGACGGCCTACTACTCCTGCGGAGGGGTGCAGGAATGTTCTGTTCTTCTTGAACCTCTGGTTCTACCAAACTTTCAGTAACAGCTTGTGGTTCTGGAATTTCTTCCAGTTCTACTTCGCTCCCACTCTTCTGATTTTCTAAAAATTCAGTTTCTAAGAAGTGGGCATGACGAGAAACAAAAGCCTTTTGTTCCTCTGCGTAATAGAAATAATATCCCTTGGAGTTCTTTGGATATCCCACAAGCTTACACAGTACTGAGCGTGCCTCGAGCTTGTCCACATGCTGCTTTTTTACAAAAGCTGGACACCCCCATGTCCTAAAATGTTTTAGACAGGGTTTCTTCCCACTCCACATCTGATATGGTGTGGTAGGCACAGTCTTGGTTGGAACCTGGTTCAAAAGATATGCCGCTGATTCTAGCGCATAACCCCAGAAAGATCGCGGTAACTCAGTATTACTCATCATGGATCGTACCATATCCAATAGGGTTCGATTTCGTCTCTCCGATACACCGTTGTGCGGTGGAGTGTATGGAGGAGTAAGCTGAGAGAGAATTCCTTTCTCTTTTAGGTAACCTAGGAATTCGGCACTTAAGTATTCTCCACCTCGATCAGATCTTAGTGTCTTAATACTTTTGCCTGTTTGGTTTTCCGCTTCATTCTTGAATTCCAGGAATTTCTCAAAGGCCTCTGATTTATGCTTCATTAAGAAAACATATCCATACCTAGAGAAATCATCTGTAAAAGTAATGAAGTAGGAATAACCACCTCTTGCATGTGTAGACATTGGACCACATACATCACTGTGTATGAGTCCTAAGAGCTCGCTCGCTCTTACTCCTTGTCCAGTAAATGGAGTCTTTGTCATCTTTCCTTTGAGACAGGATTGACAAGTGTCATAGGTTTGATATTCGAATGTGTCCAAATATCCTTCTCTATGCAACTTAGTCAACCTTCTCTCATTGATGTGACCCAGTCTACAATGCCATAAGAAAGCTTTATTTAAATCTGGAGACTTTCTTTTTAGTGTGTTCTGGACATTGAAAATTTGGAGTTGGTTTAACACATATATGCCGTTATTTAGAGTACCGGACCCAATCAAACCATGATTAAGGTGGATGTTGACAACATCTCTTACAAACGTGAAATCATAACCTTTATTTGATAACAAGGAAACTGATATGATATTACACGTTAAGCTGGGTACAAAATAACAGTTATGTAAAACCAAAATGTGTCCACTCGTCAATCCTAGGTGATAATCCCCGACGGACGCAGCTCCCACGCTAGCTCCGTTAGCAACCCTGAGGATCATATCACCTTCCTTCAGCACTCTACGGTTTCTCAGTGCCTGCAAAGAATTGCAAATATGAGATCCTGATCCGGTATCCAATACCCAGGAAGTAGAGTTGATTGACAGACAATTCTCAATTACAAACACACCTGAAGTCGAAGCCACAGCTTGCTTCGGTTCCTGGTTCTTGGCGTTCCACGCCTTGCAATCCTTCTTCCAGTGCCCTTTCCTGTGACAATGGAAGCACTCATCCAGGCCAACTACCGGTGCTGTAAACTTTTTCTTTCCCTTCTTTCCCACCTTACTAACACCTCCTCTAGGTCTGGGTGCGGCCTTCTTCTTCCTTCCTTTGGCCCTAGCCTTGGACCCGGAAGAAGATGCACCGCCAACAAACATAGCGGGTGTTTCCCTTGCCTTCTGCAAGGTGCCCTCTGCACTCCTTAACATGTTTAGGAGTTCCGCAAGTTCAACTTCTTTTCCTTGAAGATTGAAGTTGAGGATAAACTGGGCGTAGGTGGGAGGAAGGGACTGGAGAACAAGGTCTGTATAGAGCTCATTATCCAAAGTCGTCCCAAGGTCCGCGAGCTCTTCAATATAGCCGATCATCTGTAGGACATGTTCACCTACCGATGACCCGACAGCCAACCTCGCTCGAAACAGTTTCTTAGAGGTCTCGTATCTTGCTATACGAGATTGCTCTCCATAAAGTTCCTTTGTATGGAGAAATATGCCATCTAAGGACATATCCTCGTGCCTCCTCTGATGTTCATTGTTCATCGAGGCAAGCACGATGCACTTGGCTCTCGCGCAATCTAAATCCCAGGTTTTGCGGATTTCCTTATCCGCATTGCTGGATTTGGGACCAAGGACAGCAGGTGCTGTAGCGGTGAGGACGTACCCCAGTTTGTCATAGGTCAAAGCCATCTTGACATTCCGCAGCCAATCTTTATAGTTTGGCCCTGTCAGTATATTTTTCTCTAAAAGTAACTTAAGTCCAGTCATTTTCAGGGTCGCTGCAATTAGGAGAGAGAGAAGAAAACTCTTTAGCATGATGCTCTTGCAAGTTTAGAGTGGTTTTTAGTTTATCTAAACTGGATGGCTCCCACTGTTTTTCGAATCCTTCCTCAAACCATAAAAGAAGAATTAGCCAAGACTATTCTCACCGTACAATACTTGCTTAACCGTTCAGCCAGGCCGGTGTCGATACTTCGAGGGAGGTTTTCCAACGCTTTCGCGAAGTTCCTTAATTAAATAACCTCTTTTCTCTGGGGGCTTAACCCCGCTGACACTTTTCTGGACACCTACTAGGTTTATAGCATTGATCGTTAAGCGACGAATATCCTGATAAGTAGCATATACTCACAGCAGGATCGGGATCCAAATATCATTGTATGATAGTGTTTTTACGGATAGGAGGGGCGTTCTCGTAATTGCGCGTGAAGCTTCTAGAAGATGGTGACTAAGGAGGTTTAGGTAGCATATACATTAAATGAGATTAGTGAGTCATATGGATGATTCATCCATGTCATTAATACTTCATAATTGCTTAATGACTCATGAAGATGAATCACCATTAGATATTTATCAAGCATAGTTGTAAATCATTATCTTTTCTTTTCTTGATAAAAATAAAATGCTTGATATATATTATGATAACTTATTTTCTCATTTCATTATTATGTTCATCTTCTCTTTCCTCAAGCTCTCTCGCTTCAAACCATAATCCTCCCCTCTCATGTGTTGAGTACAAGGATTAGTTAGACTAAATCCATAACCATACTCTATTTCATCTAGGTACTTTGATTAGCACTTAAAGATACCTAGTTGCCTCAAGTTTAGAGGCAAAGCTTGGAGTTTAGCTCTCGTGGTGGATCGTCTACTACTTGGAGAAGGCCGAGGAGGAGGTGGAGTTCGTAAAGATGAAGGACACGGTTCTTTAGGTATAATCCTTTTACATAGTAGTTTTTAACTTCTATATTTGATCTTAGTTATCGTTTAGCTTCGATTCATGCGGTTAGTCGATGTTTAGCATAAAACAAGATCGTTTTTCATATTTCCGCCTCCCCGCAAGTCGTGGGGTGTTGTACATTGACTTATAGTGGTATCAGAGCCTCGCTAAACAATAACTAACTCACTTGCAAAATTCTATGAATTTCGAACGGAATAAACAAAACCGGAAAACCCCGATATCATGAGTTTCTGTCGTTTTTTAAATGAGGTCCAAAAATTTTTCAGGGACCTTCAGAAAGCCCTAAATGATATATTAGAACACCCAAGAAAACTGGGCTCGTGAATCGGCTAAAGCGCCGCGGAACCGCGGCGAATCCCCCAGATCTGCAGCGATTCCGCCGCCGAGTTGCCGATTCATCTGCCCAATTTTCCTGAGTTGGTTCTCTGTGATATTTGGAAGTTTCTGGAAGTTTTTAATTTTTGCTCAGGTTTCATTTTTACAGAGAAGTATTGGAGCAAAATTAAATGTGTTTAATCGATCGAAATTATACGGTATTTGCTTGTTGGATTATATCTGTGTTTGTATAATGTGTTCGTAAACCTCCCCTAACTGCTAGTATGTCGGTTGGCTGGGGGTTGCACATTTCTGTCATGGTTTTTACTATTTGTGGATATGAACTGTGTTGGACTGTTGTGATGTATAGCCGGGGTTATGTGATGGGTTATTATTTAATTCATTTGACGTAAATGTAATTTGTTGTAATATTATTTTGCGGGGTACATCCAGGTTGCGGTTGTAGCCGCCATTGTATTATTTCATTTTTACTGTTTTTGCTCCTAGGATAGACCCAAGGTGGGGTGCACAAACTGCCGGGTGGGTAGTTTGTCGTACCCGTTGGGGTCTTGGGTGGGGTAATGGATATTCATCACAACTGTTTAATCCGTCTTTTGTTGCAGGCTCAAAACAAACACGGATTGCTTGCAAATACAATTAAGTTCATCTGTGATCTGGAATGCCTATTTTTGCGTCTGACGAATGTACAATATCTATATATGATAGCTATTTAGACGTCACTTATGTTTTACCCCCGTGCTAGCCCAGCCCCCGCTCTGCCGTTAGTTAAGTAACCTAACGGGTGATGACGGGACCTCGTGGCGAATGCGGATGGCATAAGAGGACGTTGTATTTTCGTTGTTTTCTACAATGATAGGTTAATGATGGGACGCATTATCTATAATGCAAAGAAAATAAACCAAAAGTTTAATCATTGGAACTATTTAAAAGAAACCATTCGGTTAATTTTAAAAACAAATATTTTTAAATGCGGAGCTTTAACCACTCCGTTTAAAAGCTATCAGGTTCCTTCGGTTATATCAAGTTCACTACGTTCACGGTTTCGCCAAAACCATTCGTAGCCCTCCGTCATTTCATTTGGGTATTCAGTAGTATTCAAGCTATGCATTTTGGCCAAAGTCAAGGCATAATATTTGGTTGCTGCTGGGTTTTCATTTGTTGCATAAGATAGATGAGTTGGTTTGGGACAATCGTATTATCATTTGACCAAAGTCAGGGGTATATACGGATGGGTTCAAATTGACAAGATAATGACGGGTAGAACTTGACATGTGACTTATGACATTTTGACCAAAGCCAAGGTCATAAGAGCATGGGGCAAAAACTAATATCGGGAATTTCTAAAGAAACTGAAATTTGAAAAGAGATGCATACCATTTGGAGTTTGATGAATGTTGGTAGTATTCCTTCAACATTATCATACGATGATATTTGGATCCCGGTCCTACTGTGAGTATATGCTATTTATCAGGATATTCGTCACTTAACGATCATTGCTATAAACGAAGTAGGTGTCAAGAAAAGTGTCAGCGGGGTTACGCCCCTAGAGAAAAGTGGTTCTTTAATTAAGGAACTTCGCGAAAGCGTTGGAAAACCTCCCTCGAAGTATCGACACTAGTCTGGCTGAACGGTTAAGCAAGAATTGTACAGTGAGAATAGTCCTGGCTAATTCTTCTTTTCTGGTTTGAGGAAGAATTCGAGAAACAGTGGGAGCCATCCAGTTTAGATAAACTAAAAACCACTATAAACTTGCAAGAGCATCATGCTAAAGAGTTTTCTTCTCTCTCTCCTAATTGCAGCGACCCTGAAAATGACTGGACTTAAGTTACTTTTAGAGAAAAAAATACTGACGGGGTCAAACAATAAAGATTGGCTGCGGAATGTCAAAATGGCTTTGACCTATGACAAATTGGGGTACGTCCTCACCGCTACGGCACCTGCTGTCCCTGGTCCCAAATCCAATAATGCGGATAAGGAAATCCGCAAAACCTGGGATTTCGATTGCGCGAAAGCCAAGTGCATCGTGCTTGCCTCGATGAACAATGAACATCAGAGGAGGCACGAGGATATGGAACTAAATGCCATATTTCTCCATACAAAGGAACTTTATGGAGAGCAATCTCGTATAGCAAGATACGAGACCTCTAAGAACTTGTTTCGAGCGAGGTTGGCTGTCGGGTCATCGGTAGGAGAACATGTCCTAAAGATGATCGTCTATATAGAAGAGCTCGCAGACCTTGGGACGACTTTGGATAATGAGCTCTATACAGACCTTATTCTCCAGTCCCTTCCTTCCACCTACGCCCAGTTTATCCTGAACTTCAACATTCAAAGAAAAGAAGTTGAACTTTCGGAACTCCTGAACATGTTAATGAGTGCAGAGGGCACCTTGCAGAAGGCAAGGGAAACACCCGCTATGTTTGTTAGCGGTGCATCTTCTTCCGGGTCTAAGGCGAGGGAGGAAGGAAGGAAGAAGAAGGCCACCACCAAACCTAGAGGAGGTGTTAGTAAGGTGGAAGGGAAGGGAAAGAAAAAGTTTGCGGTACCGGTAGTGGGCTAGGATGAGTGCTTCCATTGTCACAGGAAAGGGCACTGGAAGAAAGATTGCAAGGCGTGGAACGCCAAGAACCAGGAACCAAAGCAAGCTGTGGCTTCGACTTCAGGTGAGTTTGTAATTGAGAATTGTCTGTCAATCAACTCTACTTCCTGGGTATTGGATACCGGATCAGGATCTCATATTTGCAATTCATTGCAGGCACTGAAAAACCGTAGAGTGCTGAAGGAAGGTGATATGACCCTAAAGGTTGCTAACAGAGCTAGCGTGGGAGCTGCGTCCGTCGGGGATTATCACCTAGGATTGACGAGTGGACACATTTTGGTTTACATAACTGTTTTTTTGTACCAAGCTTAACGTGTAATATCATATCAGTTTCCTTGTTATCAAATAAAGGTTATGATTTCACGTTTGTAAGAGATGTTGTTAACATCCACCTTAATCATGGTTTGATTGGGTTCGATACACTAAATAACGGTATATATGTTTTAAACCAATTCCAAATTTTCAATGTCCAGAACACACTAAAAAGAAAGTCTCTAGATTTAAATAAAGCTTTCTTATGGCATTGTAGACTGGGTCACATCAATGAGAGAAGGTTGACTAAGTTGTATAGAGAAGGATATTTGGACTTGTTCGAATATCAAACTTATGACACTTGTCAATCTTGTCTCAAAGGAAAGATGACAAAGACTCCATTTACTGGACAAGGAGTAAGAGCGAGCGAGCTCTTAGGTCTCATACACAGCGATGTATGTGGTCCAATGTTTACGCATGCACGAGGTGGTTTTTCCTATTTCATTACTTTCACGGATGATTACTCAAGATACGGATTCATTTATCTGATGAAACATAAATCCAAGGCTTTTGAGAAATTCCAAGAGTATAAGAATGAAGTAGAAAACCAATCCGGCAAAAGTATCAAGACACTTAGATCTGATCGAGGTGGTGAATACTTGAGTGCCGAGTTCCTAGGTTACCTAAAAGAGAAAGGAATTCTCTCTCAGCTTACTCCTCCATACACTCCATAGCATAACGGTGTATCGGAGAGACGGAATCGAACCCTATTGGATATGGTACGATCCATGATGAGTAATGCTGAGTTACCGCGATCTTTTTGGGGTTATGCGCTAGAATCAACAGCATATCTTCTGAACAGGGCTCCTACCAAGACTGTGCCTACCACTCCATATCAGATGTGGACTGGGAAGAAACCCCATCTTCAGCATATGAAGATCTGGGGATGTCCAGCTTTTGTTAAAAAGAAGCATATGGACAAACTCGAGGCACGATCAGTAAAATGTAAGTTTGTGGGATATCCAAAGAACTCCAAGGGATATTATTTCTATTACGTAGAGGAACAAAAGGTTTTTGTTTCTCGTAATGCCCATTTTCTAGAACATCAGTTTTTAGAAAAGGAAATAAGTGGGAGCGAAATAGAACTGGAAGAAATTCCAGAACCATAAACTAATACTGAAAGTTTGGTAGAACCGGAAGTTCAAGAAGAACAGGACATTCCCGCACCCCTCCGCAGGAGTAGTAGGCCATCTCATCCGCCTGAGAGATACTACGGTTTTCTCATAGATGGGGACAGAGAGGATTGCATCATAGATGATGATGAACCTACTGACTTCCAGCAGGCCATCCAGAGCGGCGACTCGGTACGATGGCTAGATGCAATGCGAACCGAAATGGAGTCCATGTATACCAACAAAGTATGGACTTTGGACTTTGCTCCAGATGGGGTAAAACCCATAGGATGCAAATGGATCTTCAAGAAAAAGATTGGTGTAGATGGACAGGTGGAAACCTATAAGGCTAGACTTGTTGCAAAGGGTTTTCGTCAAAGACCTGGTTTGGACTATGACGAAACTTTTTCTCCAGTGGCTATGCTCAAATCCATTCGGGTCCTTCTTGCTAGTGCTGCCTTCCATGATTATGAAATCTGGCAGATGGACGTAAAGACGGCTTTTCTGAATGGAAATTTAGAAGAGTGCGTCTATATGGATCAGCCAGAGGGTTTCAATCAGAGTGGGAGCAGCGGGAAAGTATGCAAGCTGCTTAAGTCCATTTATAGACTAAAGCAGGCATCGCGGAGTTGGAACATCTGTTTTGATGAGACAGTCAAAGAATATGACTTTATCAAAAATCTAGATGAACCGTGCATATATAGTAAAGTTGTAGCCAGAAGTGTTGTATTCCTCGTCTTGTACGTGGATGACATTCTATTGATAGGAAATGACATTCCTATGCTACATTCTGTCAAAGGATTCTTGTCACACAGGTTCTCCATGAAAGACCCGGGTGATGCCTCTTACATTCTGGGGATCCGGATCTATCGTGATAGATCCAAGAGGATGTTGGGACTTTCGCAGTCCAGGTATATCGACACTGTACCGAAAAGATTCAGTATGGAAGATTCTAAGCACGGTAATCTACCGGCTTGTCACGGAATCACCCTCTCCAAAGAGATGTCTCCCAAGACTGATTTAGAAAGGGAACGCATGTCTATTATACCCTACGCTTCTGCGGTAGGCTCTATAATGTATGCGATATTGTGCACCAGACCAGATGTAGCTTACGCACTGAGCGTGGTAAGCCGGTATCAGTCAGACCCAGGGGAGATGCACTGGAAAGCAGTAAAGAACATTCTCAAGTACCTGAGAAGGACTAAGGAGATGTTCTTGGTTTACGGCGCAAAAGACCTCAGGTTGGAGGCCTTTGATGATTTTGGCTTCCAGAGTGATAAGGACGATTCCAAGTCCATGTCGGATTATGTCTTTACCCTTAATGGAGGGGCGGTGTGCTGGAAGAGCTCCAAGCAGGACACCGTTGCTGACTCGACGATAGAAGCGGAGTATATAGCTGCTTGCGATGCCGCAAAAGAAGCAGTCTGGATGAAGAAGTTCCTAACAGAACTTCAGGTGGTTCCTACCATAGTTGATCCAATACCTCTGTATTGCGACAACAATGGAGCTATAGCTTTAGTAAAGGAACCAAGGTCCCATCAGAAGTCCAGACACATCTTAAGGCGTTATCACCTGATCAGGGAGATCATTGATCGTCAGGAGATCGAGGTTCGGAGAGTTGCTTCTGAAGAGAACATTGCTGATCCATTCACGAAGGCCCTACCTCAGATTCAGTTCGAGAGGCTACTCGAGATCATCGGTCTTTGATATGCCAGTACATGGCCCTAGTGCAAGTGGGAGATTGTTAGTGTATATGCCCTAGGGGCCATTATTGTATCATACTAGTTTGTATATTACTTAATGGAAGCTTGGGATATTCACATGTATATAACAGTCTTGCTAAACATGGTAGTATGCTACTTGGTTTTTCTATCTTAATATGTGAGTATACGTATTGATAGAGCTCTTAGGATCTTGCTTGACTACCAGCGTTGTGATGGCAGTCACACTAGTGGGGGCTGGGTAGTCTACAAGCACATCCTTATTCAGGTCCCTAGTCGTTGGATTATCGAGACAGGGCATCGATACTCCGGAGTAGGCTAGTGTGTACGCTTCTCATCCCAGTTGGGGAGATGGTCTGTCCCACAGCCGTCAGTACGTCGTATTGGAGATAGTATGCAGGTGCTCGTTGGGTTACGGGTACACCGGACAGGACTCACAGGGAACTGTTGGTTGGTTTTATACCAGTCGTCAGTGAACAATTCCCAGGTGACATGAGTACAGCATAGTCCGCAGACTTGACACTGCTACTTCGCCTCGAGTGTGTCCCACTGTTCTTAGATTGCTACCCTACCACGGCTCAAAGGAGTCGTGCAAACAGGCAGCAGTTGGGTACAGTCCCGAGCACTTGGAGGCAGTGGCGGTTAGACTGGATTCGTCTCTCCCGGTATTAGGGGTTGATATCGCGCTGTGTCAGAGAGCAATTACGCAAAGTCCCTGGCCAGGGCAAGCGAGATTTGCTGGTAGGTTCCAGTAGTTTCTCAGGGTGTAATGGGCTTCGCTCCGACATGACTTATACCGCTATTAGGGGACTGACGCTTGCCGCCCCCTAGGCCCGATATGCGATAGTATTAGACGAACAGACTGGACTGTACGGAGATTGTCACATCAGACTCAGCAGGAGTTCGGATGGGTTTCCTCATCGGCCTTCTTATCGGCATCTACCTGGGGACCGTTACGTACAGCTAGTGCCGCTTGCGGTCTGTGGTTAAACCCACTGCCGGCGTAGTAGTCGAGTCTCTAGAGTCCCACGCAGAGAGTTTCCCTACTCCAGGCGAAACGATATAGAGGTCGTATGGTTTTACGACAAGGGTTCGACGCATACGTATGTTAACGCACGTACGACTTTCGGACAGTTTTTACTAGTCGGCTTTGGTTTAAGCCAGTTACTAGTATCCGGTTATTGGATTTATACAGTCTAAAGTTTTTCCGTGTTTTTACGGATAGGAGGGGCGTTCTCGTAATTGCGCGTGAAGCTTCTAGAAGATGGTGACTAAGGAGGTTTAGGTAGCATATACATTAAATGAGATTAGTGAGTCATATGGATGATTCATCCATGCCATTAATGCTTCATAATTGCCTAATGACTCGTGGAGATGAATCACCATTAGATATTTATCAAGCATGGTTGTAAATCATTATCTTTTCTTTTCTTGATAAAAATAAATGCTTGATATATATTATGATAACTCATTTTCTCATTTCATTATTATGTTCATCTTCTCTCTCCTCAAGCTCTCTCTCTTCAAACCCTAATCCTCCCTTCTCATGTGTTGAGTACAAGGATTAGTTAGACTACTTAATCCATTACCATACTCTATTTCATCTAGGTACTTTGATTAGCACTTAAAGACACCAAGTTGCCTCAAGTTTAGAGGCAAAGCTTGGAGTTTAGCTCTCGTGGTGGATCGTCTACTACTTGGAGAAGGCTGAGGAGGAGGTGGAGTTCGTAAATATGAAGGACACGGTTCTTTAGGTATAATCCCTTTTAATAGTAGTTGTTAACTTCTATGTTTGATGTTAGTTATCATTTAGCTTCGATTCATGCGGTTAGTCGATGTTTAGCATAAAACAAGATCGTTTTTCATATTTCCGCCTCCCCGCAAGTCGTGGGGTGTTGTACATCGACTTACAGAAACCATAATGAAATTCGTGGATATCTTCTCCCACTCCTACTTCGGAACGGTTAAAGGTTTGCAACTCTCCAGCCGGCCTCAGATGCCCAACCCAAACACACAAAAGGCAGACACGTTGAAACAAAACTTGAAACTTCTCTTTACATCCCTGTCCACCCGTAACGATCTCACAAGTCACGTCGATGTTGGTGGAACTTGAATGAATACAGAGAGTTGACTGATGTGTTTGCTCTAGGATTTCACGTCTCCACCCGATAACATCAGGTACACAAACGCGTCCCAAACTTAGCACACCCGTGTCACAAATCAAGGTCTCCGAATCATTACCCGGCCGAGTATGCTCAAGTATCTCTGACGTACGAGCATCGGCGGGCAGTGTCTCGTGAAAGCGATTAAGGAAAAGTGGTCGGGCACGGACATGAGCAAGCTGTCCCCTCAGAAGAGACGAACTTAAGATGTACTCAACGATCGAACAAGATCTGTAAATCTACAGAGGACTATCACAACAATCAAAATCCACTGTAGGAAGATGTACATTAAGCTCCGGTGGTCCGTGAAAATCCGACACGACTCTCGAAAAAATAGTATCTCCAAATCTCCAACACAAAACCACCGCGTCTACCTCCAGATCATGAGTGGAATATCCTTCTCGTACTTCCTCCAAATGTAGGGAAGCAAAAGCGATAACTCTATAGTGCTACATCAATGCACAATCGTGCCCCACTCAAGAAACATTACAGTTAAACAACAAGGTCGCCCGAACCAAAAGCAAAGAAAGAACTGATGCATTTGTTAACCGAATCTTCAACTGCCGAAAACTCCACACACATGCCTCATTCCAAAGAAACCTCCCTTCCGGTCAATTCAGTCGACGGTGCAGCACTACTCTAACAATCCTGCATGAAACGGCGGTAAAAACCTGCTAAGCCCAAAAAATCTGCGGACCTCCGTCCTGCTCACAAGTCTGGGCCTAAGCTGTACGACCACGATCTCCCTCGGAACCATACGAAACCGTTTCCCATGACTACAAAACCTAGGAGTCAACACAAAACAAGCCTAAAGGAACACTCTGAGAATCTAGCAAATCACTGGTGCTCTCCCAGTATCTGCAAAACAAATCCTCAAGTGCTACTCCTGTTCCTCAAGGCACATTAAATAGACCAAAATGTCGTCAATAACACAATAATAACTGGTCGAGGAACGGCCTGAAGAAATCTGGTTCATCACATCTACGAATGCTGCTAGGGCATCAGTGAATCCAATGACTTACCAAAACATACAAAGCACGTAGCACGCATAAGGCAGTCTTCGGAATTCCATCACTCCGAACCCGCAACAATGATGACCTGATCCCGAACAAACTTAGAAAATGTCTCGCGTCCTGGAGCTGATCGAAGAAATCGTCAATGCGAGGTAGAGGATACCTATCCGGACCGTAAGCCGGTTCAATTGACGATCCGTCGATACAGAACCTTAAACTGCCGTCCTTCTCCTTGACGAACAGAAATAGGATCTTCCAAAAGCGAAACACTCAGACACACAAAACTCCCCAACAAACAACTCTGCAGCTGATCCTTTAGCTCCCTAAGTTTCGCCGGCTCATCTGGAACAACGTCGGAAAACTCTCGCACGAAAGGAACACCAGACCAACAATCCCAACTGTGGCTACGGTATCACGAATGAACGCCAAGAATCCACGACATTTCCTCAAAAGCCGACTAGCGAAAAGGCTGAACTCAAGCTGTGAGAGGCGGCACAACTATCCACCTGCACAACAAGAACTGACTTGCCGGGAAAAACAAAACCTAACTGTTTTCTCACGGTAGTCCACAGACGCCTAGCACGTAGATGACCATTCCGTGCCCAGGAGAACGTCAAATCCAATATCTCTAGAAGGATCGAAATGACGGACGATTCTCTATCTCCTATCCGAATGGCACACGACTGAAATACGTGTCGCGCAACAAAATAATCGCTGACAGAACTTAACAAAACAAACGGCTAATCTACCTAACACGACTCTCGTCCCAACCACGGCACAAGGTGAAAAACAAACGAATATATCAAAAGAACATGCGAATTAAGGATACCTGAAAACTCCACATTGGACGCCTGCGCGTCCCGATGAGTAGAAGCAAACTCCTGTGTCTGCCCCCTACTCGCAACTGGCTGAACTCCTCTTGTAGACTGACTCCTCTGAATGAACCTTCCACATCAACGACTTCTCTGAAAATGATCCTGACGATGTGCTAAGGAACAATCCCTGACGAAGTGCTGAAGGCTTCCGCATCGAAAACATCTACGCGCTGACTGTTGACCCTTCTGGGAATGAGAGCTGAACGACTGTCCTCGTCCTAAGCCTCTTCTACTCCCGCGACGGCCATGAAATCTGTCTTGACGACAAAACCTCTATCTCTGGGATGGTACACTGGTATGAGTCCTCCACTGTCCTAGAACTCTCAGCGTCTCTGGAATATGCGCCTCGTCAACTGGGGCTGCAACCACTGGTGCTATGTAGGTGACGGACTGATGCATGTTGATCGCAAGGGACAACTGAGTAACAGGGGTGACAACCTCCTGTCGTATCTCCCGAACAACATCAACCAATGAACTCATCGTCTGGTGGAAATCCTGCATCTCTGCCAAAAGCATATCGATACTCTATGTCGAAGGCTGAACCGTCTGCACCGGTGTAACTGGATTGCCATCCTGGTCAGTGCTCGTCTCACCCGAGCTAACTCTGACCTCGGCCCTCGCTGCATCACTCTGAGTCCCCATAGTCATCGGTGGCAAGGATATAAATATATATAAGATTCGATAAGAATACGGAAATCGAATCATAAGGATATGAATCATCAAGGAAGGAATTTCAAGCAATTTGTACTTAGGTCACTTAAGGCGTAGTACCGCATCGTGGGTATGCTGCAGACATACACACACTACGTTACTCTGCTTAAGCTACCTACTCCATCATACCAAGGTCATCCTACACTCCGAAAGGTAAAACCTAGCGCTCTGACACCAACTTTGTCATGACCTGAAATTGGCACGTGACGGCCCTAATACTACGCAACGTCTAAAGATGTAACATAGTAAAAGAAAGCCAAAACCCAGAAATCCAACCATGAAAATACGGAAAAGATAATAAAAGTTTTTGAAACATTTGAAATCGCGACCCAAATTGTTTAAAAGTCCAACTTCTTTCTTTAAAATTTTTGCAACACCCCTTTTTGTAAAAACTGGCCTAAAGGAGGAAAACAATCCACATCACAAATATACGACGCCGTAGCGAAGAAATAAAGACAATAGAGATAAAGCTGTATATAAGACAACAAAACCACAAATAATATACAATAACGTCCTCACCAAGTCTCTAAGTCAATAACATAATAGTAGATGGAGAGTACAAAATACAACGAATGTACAATACAAAATACAGATAACCACAAAAACCCATCTAAGCAAAATAGCACGCTGTGAGCCGATGCGGTATCTGTAGCAAAAGATGATGGATGAATAGCTTGCCTCGACTACTCTGGGGAAACACCCTGCAAAATAGCTATGGCACAACGGGGGTGAGTTGCCAACTCTTGAATAGTAGATAACATATGCAGGTAATCGCAGGAATGTACGTACAGCATGAATCTAAGATATGCAAATTGTAGTAATAACTGGTCATATGAATACAAAATAATGGAAAGTGTTGGAGATAGTGCCCTCAGAGTCAATTATTAGATCACAGGCACGTGATTGCAATGATTGATGGAGGACCATTCCCAGTAGGACAGTCTTACTCAAGATGATAGTATGCTATCTGGTTTATCTTTATCATCGTGTATTGCTTTAGGTGATCCTACAGGTCACTATTGCACGTTGATAGAGCCCCTAGGATTCTTGCTTGACTACCAGCAGTATGAGGGCGATGATATAAATGGGAGCTGGGGTCTATAAGCAAATCCTTAAAAGGTCCCTAGTCGTGGGAGTTTCAAGACAGGACATCGATACTCCAGAGTAGACTAGTGTATACAGTCGAGACCCCGACGAGGGGCGGTGGACGGTCTCACAAGCTACTGGTGTCAGTTGGTTCACCTAAGATGTATACAGGTGCTCATTGGGTTATGAGTACACCGGACAGGACTCGCCGGGAACCTGCTACTTGGGATTATACCTGATGTCAGATAGCAGTTCCCTGGTAACATGTGTACAGGTTAGTTCATCGACCTCAGATCGTCATTTGTCTCGTGTGAGTTCCTACTGTGATTTGATTACTACCCTACCACGCTCAAAGGAGACGTGTAAACAAGTTTTAGTTGGGTACAGTCCCGAGCCACATGGAGGCAGAGAGCGGATCTGCAGGGGTCCGTCTCTCCCGGTATTGGGGGTGAGGTCGCGCTGTGTCTAGGAGAGCCAGAACATGAAAAGTCCTTGGCCAAGATAGGAGATTTGCTGGTAGGTATTCCAGTAGCATCTTAGGGTATTCTAGGCTACACTCCGACACGACTTGTACCGCTTTTGGGGGTCTGACTTTTACCAACCCCCTAGGCCCGCCATGCGATGCTCATAGACGAACGGACCGGACTGAACGGATATTGTCACTGACAGGCTCAGTAGGGTGTCAGGATGAGTTCGCTCATCGACGTCCCTTTTAGTCAATAGCTGGTAGCCCGTCACGTATGGCTAATACCTCTGACATGCTAGTGGTTAAATCCACAGCCATAGTATTGACGAGTCTTTAGAGTCCACCACACTCTGGTACTCAGGTTTCGGGCGAAACGCTGTAGAGGCCGTATGGAGATATGGCAGGGTTCGATCAGATACGTGCGGTATTGCACGGATCGTGATCGGACGGTTTTTACTAACCGGCTTTGGCTTAAGCCGGATCCTAGTATTAGATAGTGTAGATTTTGTCTATTTGCATTTGTGTTCAGTGGGTACAAATGCGGGCATGTATATGCAGTAGTGGGGTTTTCCTGTAATTTATTACGGGATCAGTTTTCTGAAGTTGCCAGTTTGCATTCCGTTCCGGCCGGTTTTCCTTTGTTCTTTAGCGGTCGGACTTTCCGTTGGAGGGGGTCATTTGCAAGAGTGCAAATAACTTATTTGTGGATGGCTTTCTTGCATTTGTGGCTTCATAATCATGAGATTCTTTATTGGTCTTTTCCTTTGCTTTTTGAGATTGGATTTGGATGTGATGAGATTAGAAATGGGTGTGACATTTCTTTTTTTCATTATCATTTTCTTTTTCTCCACTTGTTTTTTTCTTCTCCACCATTCTTTGGTGAGGCCGGCTACTTGGGTATGAGGAAGAGAGAGGTTTTCATTTTGAGTGAGGGGATATTGTTCATTTCATTGGCTTGCAAGATATATCACCATTTTTCGTAAGTCATTTTTCTCCACCTCCATCCATACAAGGCATCTTCAAACCCCAAAAGAGACAACCATTCTACACTTGTCCACAGCAAATCTTGGATGCGTCGGCTAGCCAACTTCGCGCCCGACTTGCCTCGGTCCAGAGGTGGGAGCTCGTAAAAGAATCCGGCTACGTGGTGCCCTTTCCGACGAGGAGGTGACGGACGGAGATTCCGCGGGAGATCGGAGTGAAGATGAAGACCGAAGGACACTGATCGCTTGGTATATCTCTTCACCCATCTTTTAGTTTGCTAGTAGCTAGGTTAATGGCCTGATCCGGGTTAAAAGTGCGCGGTGGTGCCGGTTTGCAAGTTTCGCAAAGTTTTTCATTTCCGCGTTTCCGGCGTCGGTTCGACGGCCGGGGCGCAGCCGTGCACTTACATTGGTATCAGAGCCACGCCGTTAACCTAGTCTAGCATGCTCTAGTATGTTTAGAACTCGATCGAACAAAAATCCCCAAAAACTGTATTTCGTGTGCACATGTGTTCTCTGTCGAAATTTTTTCGGCTCTAAAATTTTTTCTGGTTGTTGCAGAAAGACATGCACGAAATTCTAAGAATTCTGGGAAAATTCGATACAGTGATCCTTTAGTACAACCGAGGAAACACGGCCAAACCCCTGGTTTGGCCGCGGTTCCGCGGTAGGAAAGAGGGGTCATTGTATCAAAATTTTCCAGTAGGCTTATGGGTCAGAAATAGGGGTTTTGGGATATTCTTTTTGGGCCCAGATTTTCTGTGAGCGCTACAGTACTGCTTGGGGCCCACTTAGGTAATTTTGATCGATCAAAAAGTTTAAACATGTTAGTTCACAGTATTTACATTATATCTACGACCGTGAATGTTACTTGATCGGTAAATCCTGTCTAACTGCTATTGCCCGGTTAGACGGATTTGCAAACGTGACATTCACGTTGATGTTCTGTGTTGTGCTGTGATGTTGCGGATTGGTCGTGGGGGATAGCCTGGATGCAATGTTAGTACAGTTTTGTTTTATATGTACATTTGATATTGCGGGGCGAGCGTCCGACATGTGGACTGCCGTCACTGCCTGTTTGTATATTATTCTTTTGGGGTACGACCGGGTCGAGGTCGATGTACCCGTTGAATGTATATTTTACTTTCTGTACTAGGATTACCCCGCGGAGGGGTGCACGGATAGCCTGATTCTAGAGGGCAACGGGCCCGCATCTCATGGCATTGAGACGGAGGGGGATTCACTCTAGAATTGGTGGGCTATTCGCCGCACTCGTAAAGGGTATAGGTTGACCTGGGAGGGGTGCCCAAGTTACCGGATTCCGTGAAGTGCTGGGTGGTCCATTCACGTTGCTGAAGGGGCTGCCTCGCTTCAGGTTTGGCAGGTAACGTGCCGCGCCCGTAAGTGTCGAGGATTTCATTGCACGGGCTATCCACACGACCAGGGGAACGCCGGGTTTCAGTAGCGGCTCTATGATGTTAGTTATATGTATGCCCTAGAGGCCATTACTGTACATACGATGTATATTGTATTGGATGCTAGGACATATATAGGGAGGACTTTCTTGCTCGACATGATAGTATGTTATCTGGTTGTACTTTATCTTAACATGTACTCTGATTGTCTCTATATTACATGTTGATAAAGCCCTTAGGATATGTACTCGACTACTGGGACTATGATGAGATCATACTAGTGGGGCCACGGTAGTCGACGAGTACATCCTATAATTGTTCCTAGTCGTGGGTGTATCGAGACAGGGCATCGATGCACCAGAGTAGACTAGCGTATACGCATCTTGACCCATATGATGGGCGATGGATGATCCCATATCCATCGGTGTTTGACATCAAGGATGGTGTACGGGTGCTCAGTGGAGACTGGGTACACTGGACGGACTCGCCGAGAACTCCCAGATGGTATTATACCATACGTCAGATGGCAGTTCTCCGGTGACACTGGTACAGAGTAGTCTGTTGACCCGAGATCGTCATAGAGTCTTGTGTGATTACTACTGTTCTTTGATTTCCATCATACCACGTCCAAGAGGGCATGCAAAAAGGTGGCTTTTGGGTACAGTCCCGAATCACATGGAGGCAATGAGCGATAGGAGGGGATTCGTCTCTCCCGGTATAGGGAGTTGATGTTGTGCTGTGTTCGATTGGCTATAACCGGAAATCCTTGGCCAGGATTGCTGAGATTTACTGGTAAGTGTTATCAGTAGTTTCTCGAACTGTTATAGACCTCATATCGACACGACTTATCAAGCTACCGGGGTCTGACGTTTACCACCCCTAGGCGAGATATGCAACATATCAGACGACTAGACCGGACTGTACGGGAGTGTTACTGTTTGGATTCACAGGAGAATGTATAGGATTGCTTGTTGATCTTCTGAGCGCTCAATACCTGGGTGGCTGTTACGTTTAGCTGACCGCTTGCAGCTTGTGGGTGTTTGATATGATCATCACCTACTGCCGGCGTATTGACGATTCTTTTAGAGTCTTACACAGAGGTTTCTTGACTCAGGCAAAACGGAGTAGGAGCACATATGTGATATGTGCGGGACTGAGGATAATGCGGTATGTGATATCGTATTGTATTCTCGCGATATTTGATATCAGCCGGGTCATCGAATCAAGAGTTGATTCGATGAATCGGTACGGATATATATTAGTCAGTTATATACGATATAGCCGGATTGTCGAATCAAGTGTTGATTCGATAATTTAATGTATAATAATATATATGATTTTTTAAATTACATTAACTAATATTAGCTCACTAAAAGATTCTTTTTCTCACTCGGGTAATACAATGATATATATGCGATATATGTTAATTGTATTATTTTATTTGGTTACAATAAATGTTATATATGTGATATATACTATTGTAACATCATATGATAACTAATGCAACATGTTTAGTAAAGATTAATCAAGATTAGGGTTTGATTTGGGTTAATGACTTCTAGTAGATTCTAGAAGGTTTTCCTTTTTGTTTTGGAAAAGATATTTTCAAGTGACTCATTCTTAACTCAACCAAAAGCCTAACCCTTGGTTAATTCTCTACAATGGTTATGTCAACCATGGTTGCATTATTTGTCATATTAATCCTTTCATTATTCATCACAAAAGAAAATGGATCACTATTCTTCTTCTTCCTTGAGTTCTTCATGCAAAGCTTTCTTGCTTTTGATTTTTGTGATGAAAATATATGAGAAAAAGATAAATAAAGAGAGCAAAAATCCTACTTCATCATCCTCATCTTCCCTTGCCATTTAGATCAGGGTGTTCACATCATTTCATGAGTGTTAGCTTGTGTTAAAGAAACTTCAAGGTAGATCATCTTAGTATCGAAGATCGGAAGCAAAGGTTGCATCTTTCTCTTCGTGGAACTTCTCGAGAGTCCGGATCCCGATGATCGCAGCGAAGGGACCACAACACGGAGCATATGAAGTGAAGGACCGGATCTACAAAGGTTGTTATCCTTCTCACTTAGTGTTAAAGTTGTTAACATGATAGTTTTCGCCTAATCTCTAGTTTAAAGATCCGTATTCGGGTTGTTCGGCACGGCTAAATTTTTAATCGGGCATGGTTGATGCCTCGTAGACCCTTGCGCGCGTGCCTAGCAACCCTATAGTGGTATCAGAGCCAAGCTAGAGCTTTAGGCGAAGTCTAGCCGAAGTTTAAAGTCCGATCGAACCCGGAAAACCCGATATAACCCCTTCTCTGGAAATTTTCTGAAAATTTGGATTTTTGTGAATTAAAAATTGCCAAAAAATTCAGCAGGGAATTCTATGAGTTACTGTGAAGCACGTGATTGTAACTCGACAAAAGAGTCGCGGAACCGCGGCCCCACTCTGGGTTTAGCGGCGGTTCCGCGGCCATTTTGGTGAGTTACACCACGTGGCTTGCACAGTAATTCTTGTCTTGAAGTGCTGAGTCTTCTGGAAATTTTTATATTTTACTCAACAGTTGAGTTTTTCTGGGGTTGTATTGGGACTTCGTAGATTCGATCGGATTGTCTAATTTTTTCTATGTGTTTTCCGGATAATTTTTAGAAACTGTTAAAAAGTTCGAACGGATATCAATAACTCACTTTTTCCCCTGTCGGAAAATTTTTCAAAAGTTGGATTTTTTCTCGTGTTTATGAATGTTCTAAGTCGTACAAGTAACGCGGTGGACCCTCTAGAAGACAAGAAACCTTAACTCGATTATGTGACAGTCTTGAACTGCCTTTTGAACCTTAGGGTTTGGGGCAGTACGGCGTGCCACATGTGAGGCGTTGGCTTGACCCTTCTACGGCTGGACCATTGGTACTGTGGCATGTGATGGATGTTTTTAAAATAATTTCAAGTGTTGAGATATATTGGGGAAATCTTAGGTGTTTGATGATTCGATCGAAAAGTTTAACTTTGTCTATTTATCTGGAATGTGATACAATATTTGGAATCCACAGGTAGTTATAAGATAACTGATTTGAATATTATAAAAACAGTAGTTTAGTCTCAGATGATCGGTTGCCACGGAATTTTGATGTGATCAAAAGTCCGTCGCAATCACGTAGCGTACGCGGATACTCGCCGGGTAAACTTAATAGACAGCTACGCCCCATAGCCCCGACCAAGTGACTGTAGGAGAACCCCGTTGCCGAAAGCATCCGTTCGGGTGCTTGCGGCAACGGTGTTCCGCCTTAGTGCACTTCGTCGACGGCATCTGGGGGTGCGGACGTCTACTAAAGTTTGCGACGAGCATTCGATCAGGTTGTCGGGAATCTTGCTGAATTGCCCGACATGATATTGAAAAGAGTTTTCGATAATGAGACTAAAATGCAGGGTTTATAATAGTTAGGCATGAGATGTCTAAGGAATTCATTTGGTTAGGCATGCGATGTCTAAAGAGGTTTCGAATTCCAACTGTTGTAGTTTTACACTTTCTTTTCTGTGACCGTAAGCGTAGTATGTGGTGTATCGCCAGCTTCGTTGCTATACATCAACGACAATCGAGATACGCATACTTGCTTATGTTGATGATATGAGATATTATGTGTTGCGGTGATATGTTCTATTGGATCGTCGCGTTTGAATAGCCGGGGGTTTTATGTGAGATGAGAGTTTTTTCTTTTTCATTCATTTGTATGTAATATTCTTTTATTGGGGCACTTCCAGGTAGCGGAAGATGTCACCGTTGTATATTATTTACTTTTCCGCATTAGGTAGACCCAAGGCGGGGAGCACAAGTAACCGGGTTCTAGGGTCCAGTGGGAGACCATCTCGAAGAGTCGGGACCGGGTCTCTTAACCCTAGAATTGGCAGTGTTACTTGCCGCTCTCGTAGGGGTCTAGGGATGTGGGTTTGGCTATTCATCGCGACCGTGGAATCCGTGTTTTATACAGGCTCGTATTAAAAACTGTAAGTCTACGCTAGCGCCCCGGCAGTCTACAGAAGCCAAATGCGGAACAAAAAATTTTTAACTGGCGCTATCGTATACTTTAACCCGGATCTACCATTATTTCTAAACTAACAAACTGTAAAGAGTGTAGAAAGGTTATACCAAACGATCCGAGTCCTTCGTTCTTTAACCATCATCCCACGCTCCGTTGCGGCTGCTCCGATCTCGTCGATCTCCGATATCCTCGTCGAGGTGGCACCACATCACTGATTCTTTAAACGGGCTCCCGCCTCTGACTTGAGGCAACTCGATCGTCAAGTTTGCTAAAAGAGACGACCAAGAATGATGTAGAGAATGAGTAGATGACTTTGTCTCACTTCGTCCAAGTCCGTGGACGATCGGTTAATGAAGTTGCCGAGGGAATTGGGTGATGGAATGAAAGAGGCAATGAAATTTCCATGCACCACAAAACTATCATAATCTTTTCTACAAATCAAAAACCAAGTCAGTGAGAGGAGAGAGAGGGCCGGTCATTCTTATGCAAGGAGGGAGGTGAGTGTAGGAGAGGGGAGAGTAACCTTAAGAAAAAAGCTTCTCACTAAATATCCTAAGGAAAACAAGAAGCTTTAATGATAATGCATGAATCACTAAACACCTCATCAAGCCTTTAATGCATCCAATGAAAACTCAACACCAATTAATCCTAGTCACCTCATCTAGAACATTCTAGAACACTGACTCACCTCATCTGAAGAAAAGATAAATCCGTCTTTAACCAAATGTTAAAAGACGGCTGATAGAAAACTGGAAACTGGCAACTTCCAAAAGTGATCCTGAAACAAATTTTAGGACAACCCCGAAACTGTATAAATATACCCGCATTTGTATTACGACCGAATACAAATGCAACTGAGACAAAGATATTATACCTACTCAATATAATACTCGGATCCGGCTTAAACCAAAGCCGACCAGTATCATCTGTCCGAAAATCGACACGTGCGTAAACGCACGTGCATTTTCCGAACCCTGCCATAAAACCATACGGCCTCTACAACGTTTTGCCCGAACTTGGGAAACTTTCTGTGGGGGACTCTAATGACTCGTCAGTACCCTGGCAGTGGGTTTAACCACAAACCGTCAGCGGCACTAGCAATGCGTAACGGCTGCCCATGGACTGACCTCAAGGGATGCCGATGAGCGCACTCATCCGGAAAACCCTACTGAGCCTAACAGCGACAATGTATAGACAGTCCAGTCCGTTCGTCTATGAGTATCGCATATCTGCCTAGGGGGCTAGTAACGTCAGACCCCCAATAGCAGTATAAGTCGTGTCAGAGTGAAGCCCAATAACACCCTGAGATACTACTGGAGTACCTACCAGTAAATCTCCTGCCATGGCCATGGACTTTGTGTAATGGCTCTCCTAGACACAGCACGACTTCTTCCCCAATACCGGGAGAGACGAATCCCCTGCCGATCCGCTCACGTGCCTCCATATGGCTCGGGACTGTACCCAAAAACTACCTATTTGCACGACTCCTTTGAGCCGTGGTAGGGTAGAAATCAAAGCACAGTGGGAACTCACACGAGACAAATGACGACCTCAGGTCGATGAACTAACCTGTATACATGTCACCAGCGAACTGCTATCTGACGGTAGATATAATACTAACTAGCAGATTCCCGGCGAGTCCTGTCCGGTGTACTCATAACCCAATGAGCACCTGTATACATCTTAGGTGATCCAACTGACACTAGTGGCTTGTGAGACCGGCCACCGCCCCTCGTCGGGGTCTCGACTGTACACACTAGTCTACTCCGGAGTATCGATGCCCTGTCTCGAAACTCCCACGACTAGGGACCAAAATTAAGGATATGCGTATAAACCACCCAACTCTCACGTATATGATCGCCATCATACTGTTGGTGGTAAAGCAAGATCCTAAGGGCTCTATCAAAGTGTAACATGTAATCAGTCACCTGATCATGTACACGACTGATAAAGGCAAACCAGATAGCATACTATTATCTTGAGTAAGACTGTCCTACCGGTATAGGTCCTCCGCAATCATTGCAATCACGTACCTGTGATCCAATAATTGACTATGAGGGCACTATCTCCAACAATCTCCCACTTGCACTCAAGGCTAATTATTGCGATGTCGACTACTCACAGCCCGTGTGAAACCGAACATCCAACTCCTCTACTAATCAGTATCACAAAGCCCGTTTGTAAAACTATTGTGTTCGAGAAATAGCCTTAGTGAGTGGATCCGCCTAGAAGTTTCTTTCTATATCTCTCTTAATCTCAAGTTCGCGGAGAAAGCCATCTCCCGAATTGAGTAATACCTGTCTTAGAATGTGTCTGGATATCTGATGGGACCTAGTTCATAAATGAACTCCAAATCCAAACTTCTTAGACTGTATCGATCACTGAACCTAATCAGTATCCGACACCATGCCACCCACAGTATCCTCTTGGACCACCTGTCCACAATACTGTCCCTCTTCGTCAGAGGGAAAACTATAACTCTGACAATCACTCTGTCAACCATGTCACCTTTGAAGACTGGAATGATAACCGTCTCCCGAAGGAGGCTGCCGTCATCAAATCCGTAGAACATGTACTTATGTTCTTAAACTGCTTCCTTATATTTCTCCAGGATTGGATTAATACAAACTTATTGCATCTAGTGCAAAAACAACATCTGGTGTGGTACTTGACATCTCATGATTGACTCAATTGCCTAAGCAAGTGATCTGCCAATCATGCACATCCCTCTCCCCTTTAGTCTGTAAGACACCTTTGGAGAGGGTGACTCCATCACCTGCAGGTACACCACCATGCTAGGAGTCAACTATTCCAAAAACCATTAGAATATCTGTCAAAGTACCCACATTGGGAAACTACCTAAATCCAGATCTAAAACCATAGATCTAGAAACCAGAATGTCAAATATTATATCCATATCCTGTCTGGAGAAACAACTGTGTGACGACCACAGTACAACCGATCGTAGTATAGGAATTTTACTTCCTACTCTGTGTATGTCATCCAAAAACCATGACATCACACCCTACTACCTTCTTAACAGATCCATCCCTTATTCTGATTGAAGTCAAACCTATGACTGTCACATCAAAATTAGATGATCTATCTCCGCTATAACTGCTCAAGTCTATAAATAGATATAAGCATCTTGCCCACTATGCTTCCGCTGCTCCTACTGACTACGACAACCCTCCTACCGGGTCTCATATCCTGGAACAACAGTAGTGTCAAGTCTTGGTAGATAAGAACCTCTCTGTCACCGTCCTTGAGGCTACCGGAGTACCCCTCGGGTGTCTGAGGTTACCCACCAAATCTGCGGAGTGGCTATTGGAATGTCAAACCTGATTGAATATATAGGTCCTATTAAATTTTCCGTAATCGTTTGCGGTTCTGGAATCACTTCCAGTTCTACCATACTCCCACTACTGTTTTCTGAAAAAGATCCATTTTTACTAAAACTGTGGCGAGTCAAGAACAATATCACTATTGATCTTCCAAATGGTAGAATATCAACCCTCGTCATAGCCAGGGTCAACCCACAAACAGCCACTACAGAAACGTGCCCTGAGTTATCCAGTGTCTGGTTTTAAGCATAAGCTGGACAACTCCCCGTACCTTAATATCTTTTAAGGTACGAACTATTCTATATCCAATATAGAAACTTTGGCACTAATTTAATTGGAACCATATTCAAACCATGCAGCTGTCTCCAGTGCATATCAACTTAATGGAAAGAGGCTAATCAGTATTACTCAACTTAGGAATCCATCCAATTATGAGTAACCTGAAAGAGAAACACGTTTCTCAAAACCTTCACTATCATCTGAATACCAATCACAAGAATCTACATCTTCGATCTCTTTGAAGAATCCCGATACTTGTGATGCCTGGTTCTCTACTTTATTCTTATACCCACAACTTCTCAAAACTTAGACCTTGTATTTCTATGAAACACTTGTCTAAAAACTAGAGAAGTTATAAGTAAACAGAACAAAGTACGAGGACCTACCCCTTTGTCCTGAAGGACACTTGGACAACATACAATACTCTGTATAAGTCCGCTGAGTTAAACAACTCAAAACCTGTGCGTCGTAGGTAGAAAACTGTACCCTGGCGATTTCCTCAAATATCACCAATTACAAAGAATTCCGATATAATGAGGATGATCACCTAATTCCCAATATCTTACTCCCACTCATCATCTGTAAAACCATACAGATATGAGAATGAAACGTGGTAAATACATACCCTTGGAGTAAGTGTCTAATCGGGAAAACAGTTTTTCTTTAACAATGCACTGAAACATGAAAATGTTTCGTAGGGGTATCCTGGTATTCATAGCAATGCCTCTTCCATAATCCAATTCATGACTTCAACCGTATATTTTATTGCCATCTCTCCAAATCCCTTTATTTGTCTTTAGTCGTTACCTTCTGTACACCATCGTTAGGCAAAATAGTTTTCTTCCTTCCCTACCGTTCGGCACCAGCCTATGGTTTGGAAGAAGACTATCCAGTAAGCATAATAGGTGTACCCTCCTAAACTAAGGAGTACTCGCATCTCGAGAGAAGGTGACGATAAAAGACAACTGAATAATACCTTATTCTTTTAAAGGTGAAATAGGAGTGGCGATGAAGTACGCGGTTTTGGTCGTGAATGATAACAGTCACAATTTACTTTGCCCTCTTTCTAATCCCTTTATTTTGTCTTTACATATTACCTTCTGCACACCCTACTTAGGCTAATTGGTTTTCTTCATTCCCTACCTTTCGGCACCAGCCTATGGTTTGGAATAAGACTATCCAATAGGCGTAATAGGTGTACTCTCCTAAACCAAGGAGCTCTCGCAACCTGAGAGAAGGTGATAATAAAAGACAACTGAATAAACCAATTCTATTTCTCCTGAACCTGGATCCATCCTCGAAGAAGTCCCTTCGAGTTCGTATATAACCATACGATGGATCTATCCAATGGAAGTGGATATCCGTAGTAATACGGGTGTTCTGAGAAATGCAAAGGGTAAAAGAAGGAGTGGCAATGACTTATGCAACATAGACAATCCAAAAGCCAGTATTTTAAGAAGGTTCGGTCAACCTGGTCACTGAGTCATAGTCTAGGGTCGGTCAAAGTTCGCTGCCAAAGAGAGAGAGAAAAGAAACACTCTGCGTGCACTCTAACCTAGATCAGAATGGTTATCACTTTATCTAATCCGGAAACCTCCCATTGTCCTGTCAAATTCTCCTCCAAACCTAAAGAAGAATCAATCGGGATCACCCGAAAAGTAAACCAACTCATCAGTGGGAATCGGGATCCAACTCTCATCGCATGATAACGTGATGGAATGCATCGACGTTACTCATACTCCAGATGGTATGCGCATACTTGGCAAGTTTCAGTTTCTTTAGAAACTCCCGATATGATTTATGCCCCATGCTCTTATGACCTTGACGTATGCCAACAAATCATAAGTCACATGTCAAGTTCTGCCCGTCATTATCTTGTTAATTTGAACCCACCCGTACATACCCATGACGTATGCCAACAAGGTAATACGACTGTCCGAAACCAACTCATCTATCTATGCAACAAACGAATACCCAGCAGATACCAAACACTATGCCTTGACGTATGCCAACAAACATAGCTTGAATACTACTGACCATCCATAAGAAACGACGGAGGGCTACGGCTGGTTTTTGGCGAAAAACCTTTAACGTAGTGAACTTGATATCGCTGAAGGAACCTGATAGCTTTTTTAAAATATAGTGGCGAAAACCTTTTGCTAAAGAGGTCACTCCCGGTAAAGGGATCTCGGCTCTTTCCTCGTGGAATGAGGTGCAGGATATTCCACTGAATATCGCTATGCAAAGCAACTTGTAATCGACTATAGTGAAGTTATTACTCTGACGCAAACTTCTGTCCAAGGGGTCAGTCCCGGTGAAGGGATATCGGCCCCTGCCCCGTCGAATGAGGTGCAGGATATTCCACTGAATACCGCTATGCATAACAAAAGGAAACGTCTTTGCAATAACACTTTTTAAATTGTTCCAACAACTGTAAACAGGTTTGTTTAACTTTGCATTGATCAGAATCAACACAGTCCCATCAATTAATCACACCAGAAAAGAACGAAAATAAAATGTACGTATATGCCATCCGCATTCGTCACTGGGTCCCGTCATCACCCGTTAGGTTACTTAACTAACGACAGAGCGGGGACTGGACTAGCGCGGGTGTAAAACATATACAACATCTAATAGTATATAAACCAATATACAATAATCACTCCAGGCGTGATAGTATGCAACATTACAGAAAAGTAATAAGCATCACAGAACAATACAGATATCTGGGATCCCCGAGTTTCACAGAGCCGCTGTCGAAACTCGACGTTCCCCTGTCGTGTGGATAGCCTGTGCAAAGAAACCTAGACCTCTACGGGTGCGGCAAGTTACCCGCCAAAACCTGAAGCGAGGCAGCCCCCTACAGCATAGTGAATGGACCACCCAGCACTTCACGGAATCCGGTAATCTTGGGCACCCCTCCTTGGGTCAACCTGTACCCCCTACGAGTGCGTCGAATAGTCTGCCAATTCTAGAGTGGGACCCCTCTGCCTCTCAAAGCCATAAGATGCGGACCCGTTTCCCCCCAGAACCCGGCTATCCGTGCACTCCGTCACGGGGCAAAACCTAGTACAGAAATGAAAAATAGTACAACAGGTACATCGACCGCAACCTGGTCGTGCCCCAAAAGAATATTATACAACAGGCCGTGACGGCAGTCCACAAGTTGGACGCTCGCCCCGCAATATCAAATGTACAAATAAACTCAACCTGCACTATCATTGCACACTGCTATCCACCACGACAAATCCGTAACATCACAGCACAACACAGAACATCAACGCGAATGTCACGTTCGCAAACCCGTCTAAAAGAACTATAGCAATCAGACGCGGTTTACCGATCAAATGACATTCCCGGTCGGAGATATAATGTAAGCACTGTAAACTAACATGTTTAAATTTCGATCAACCAAATATCAAAAAAAATGGGCCCCACGACTTACTGGTGAACAGTAACAAAATCTGGGCCAAAACGATATTTACCAAAAACCCCAAAATCCATCAGAGAACTCACTGTACAAATTTGGGAGCACGAGCTCACCACGTGGCCGCGGATGCTCGGCCAAACCATGGGTTTGGCCGCGTTTCCGCGGCTCTTTGGTGGAGACACGTGCCCAAATTTGGTCATGGTTCTTATAAAAGCCTGCACATATTTTTAAGACATGTAGAAAAATTTTATCAGACCATTTAAAATCGACAGAAACTGTTAGGCTTGGATTTTGCAATTTTCGATTTCCGGTCGGATCGATGTTTTAAACTCGTTAGCACAACTTAGTATAGCAAAATGGTGAGGCTCTGATACCACTGTAAGTCTACGCTAGCGCCCCGGCAGTCTACAGATGCCAAATGCGGAACAAAAACTTTTTAACTGGCGCTATCGTATACTTTAACCCGGATCTACCATTATTGCTAAACTAACAAACTGTAAAGAGTGTAGAAAGGTTATACCGAACGATCCGAGTCCTTCGTTCTTTAACCATCATCCCACGCTCCGTTGCGGCTGCTCCGATCTGATCGATCTCCGATATCCTCGTCGAGGTGGCACCACATCACTGATTCTTTAAACGGGCTCCCGCCTCTTACTTGAGGCAACTCGATCGTCAAGTTTGCTAAAAGAGACGACCAAGAATGATGTAGAGAATAAGTAGATGACTTTGTCTCACTTCGTCCAAGTCCGTGGACGATCGGTTAATGAAGTTGCCGAGGGAATTGGGTGATGGAATGAAAGAGGCTATGAAATTTCCATGCACCACAAAACTATCATAATCTTTTCTACAAATCAAAAACCAAGTCAGTGAGAGGAGAGAGAGGGCCGGCCATTCTTATGCAAGGAGGGAGGTGAGTGTAGGAGAGGGGAGAGTAACCTTAAGCAAAAAGCTTCTCACTAAATATCCTAAGGAAAACAAGAAGCTTTAATGATAATGCATGAATCACTAAACACCTCATCATGCCTTTAATGCATCCAATGAAAACTCAACACCAATTAATCCTAGTCACCTCATCTAGAACCTTCTAGAACACTGACTCACCTCATCTGAAGAAAAGATAAATCCGTCTTTAACCAAATGTTAAAAGACGGCTGATATAAAACTGGAAACTGGCAACTTCCAAAAGTGATCCTGAAACAACTTTTAGGACAACCCCGAAACTGTATAAATATACCCGCATTTGTATTACGACCGAATACAAATGCAACTGAGACAAAGATATTATACCTACTCAATATAATACTCGGATCCGGCTTAAACCAAAGCCGACCAGTATCATTTGTCCGAAAATCGACACGTGCGTAAACGCACGTGCATTTTCCGAACCCTGCCATAAAACCATACGGCCTCTACAACGTTTCGCCCGAACTTGGGAAACTGTCTGTGGGGGACTCTAATGACTCGTCAGTACCCTGGCAGTGGGTTTAACCACAAAACGTCAGCGGCACTAGCAATGCGTAACGGCTGCCCATGGACTGACCTCAAGGGATGCCGATGAGCGCACTCATCCAGAAAACCCTACTGAGCCTAACAGCGACAATGTATATACAGTCTGGTCTGTTCGTCTATGAGTATCGCATATCTGCCTAGGGGGCTAGTAACGTCAGACCCCCAATAGCAGTATAAGTCATGTCGGAGTGAAGCCCAATAACACCCTGAGATACTACTGGAGTACCTACCAGTAAATCTCCTGCCATGGCCATGGACTTTGTGTAATGGCTCTCCTAGACACAGCACGACCTCGCCCCCAATACCGGGAGAGACGAATCCCCTGCCGATCCGCTCACGTGCCTCCATATGGCTCGGGACTGTACCCAAAAACTACCTGTTTGCACGACTCCTTTGAGCCGTGGTAGGGTAGAAATCAAAGCACAGTGGGAACTCACACGAGACAAATGACGACCTCAGGTCGATGAACTAACCTGTACACATGTCACCAGGGAACTGCTATCTGACGGTAGATATAATACTAACTAGCAGATTCCCGGCGAGTCCTGTCCGGTGTACTCATAACCCAATGAGCACCTGTATACATCTTAGGTGATCCAACTGACACCAGTGGCTTGTGAGACCGGCCATCGCCCCTCGTCGGGGTCTCGACTTTACACACTAGTCTACTCCGGAGTATCGATGCCCTGTCTCGAAACTCCCATGACTAGGGACCAAAATTAAGGATATGCGTATAAACCACCCAATTCTCACATATATGATCGCCATCATACTGTTGGTGGTAAAGCAAGATCCTAAGGGCTCTATCAAAGTGTAACATGTAATCAGTCACCTGATCATGTACACGACTGATAAAGGCAAACCAGATAGCATACTATCATCTTGAGTAAGACTGTCCTATTGGTATAGGTCCTCCGCAATCATTGCAATCACGTACCTGTGATCCAATAATTGACTATGACGGCACTATCTCCAACAAAAACACGGACGTCCTAGTATATTCAATATTTCTTATATGTTCTTCTGCTGCAATGTTCTGTGATGAGATCATATTACTGCCTGAGACGAATGTTAATATTATATATATGAGATATATGTTATATTGCAGATTTCGTTTCAAAAGAGATGCTTGTGAAGCATAATAAAATGGTACTTCATTAATGAGATTAATGAAATAAAAGAAACCTAAGATGTTGTAGAAACTTGTTTATAAAAACTGGTAGCTCTAGTTCTTGCTTTACATAGCCGTGTTCCTTGTAGAACATCCAGCACCTTATTCGATAAGGAAAGGACCGAGATCCCTTCACCGGGAGTGACTCCTTTAGCAATAACTGGCAGATACTACAACCCTCGGTTTGTCTTTTGATTGCTTCTATAGTTTCTGCTTTGCACGGCGGTATATATGATATATCCTGCACCTTATTCGATGAGGAAAGGGCCGACGATCCCTTCACCGGGAGTGACCCCTTTAGCAAAACTAGAAAAGCCTCAAAAGCATTCCATTTAAAATCACTTGATTCTACAACGATATCAAGTTCATTACCCAAAGGGTTTTCTGAAAAACCCGTCGTAGCCCTCCGTCATTTCAGATAAGTACCGGTTAGTATTCGTGCTGCGTTTGTTGACCTTAGCCAAGGCGTAGTGTACGGTAGCTGATTAGTGCTTATCTGTATAAGCATATGATGCGATTGAGTTAGGGTAGTCGTGCGACTTTGTTGACCTTAGCCAAGGGTCGTGTGGGTGGGTTTAATTCAATCAGGAAATGACGGGTTGAACTTGGCTAGCACTTATGATTTGTTGACCTTAGCCAAGGTCATAAGCTGCTAGGGGCAAAATATTATTGGGAATTTCAAGTGTTGAAATTTGCAATGAGATTGCATACCTTCTATGAGATAGTTGGATCCCGATACCCGCTGAGTTTTACACATTACAATTAGACGATCAAGTAGGTGTCTAGAAAGGTGTTAACGGGGTTACGCCTATGGAAAAATGAGGTTTACCTTAATTAGGTTCGTGCGAAAGCACGGGGGACCTCCCTCAAAGTACCGACACTGGCCTGGCTGAAAGATTGGCGAACTTGTAGCGTGTAATTAATCCAGGCTAGTCTTTCCTTTTAGGGTTTGGAGGAAGATTTGATTAAAACAGTGGGAGACATCCTGATTAGATATATTAGATAACCAATCTAATCTTGCAAGAGCATACGCTGAGATTTTTCTTCTCTCTCTCTCCAGGTAGCGACCATATCATGTCTTAATCAAGATAATAATACGGATATATTGACCGAACCCACTTGTTATACTGAGCTGGGGAACGTTGGTCCCGCTCCAACTTATAATTGTTATAAGACAGAGAAGGAAATTGGGGATTACCGGAATTCCCGTGCCGCCCAAACGAAGAAAGTGCATGTTGATGCATCATCTTCGGGTGTGTTCATTACACATAACTGTTTCTCAGTATCCTTTACGTCCTGGGTATGTGATACCGGATCAGGATCCCGCATATGTAATCTGTTACATGGGCTACAGATAGGTAGAGAACTGAGAACGGGTGATAAGTTTCATGAGACAGAAAAACGGTGCAAGTGTTGCAGCCAAGTCTGTTGGTCACTATCACCCTGTATTACCAGAATACATTGATTCTGAACAAATGTTATTAGATACCGAACCTGATATAAAAAATCATATCAGTCTCTTTATTAGTAAAGAAAGGATATAATTTTGTATTGTTGGATAATGTTTTGAACATTTCCTATATCAAGAGTTGATCGGTTCAGGCACGTTATCTAAAAGCATTGACGTTCTAAATCAAACTACAATTCTTAGTATACAGAACACACACAAGAGGAAGAGTTCAGAAATGAATGAATCCTTCTTGAGGCATTGTAGACTAGGTCATATCAATGCGACCCGACTGGCTGAAGTTACATTTAGATGCATATTTAAATTAGTTTGAATTTACATCTTGTGAAACTTGCCGGTCATGTCACAAAGATAAGATGATCACAGCTCTGTTTATTGGAAACAGAGAAAGAGTTAGTGAACTTTTGGGATTGATACATGTTGATGTATGAAAGGACCCCTGTCTACACATGCCAAGATCGGTTCTTTCTACTTCATTACATTCTCTGGTAATCTCTCAAGATTCAGACATATGTTTCTGTTGAAACACAGGTCCGAACCTTTTGAGATATTCACAGAATATAAATTAGAAGTAGAGAACCAAAATACGGGTATAAGTATTATGTCCTTTGATGAGATCAAGGAGGAGAATACTTGAGCACGGAATTCCTGGACTATTCTAAAGGAGAATGAGATTCTCTCTCAATATTACTCCTCCGTATACACCACAGCACGTCGGTGTATCGTGGCGGAGCAATAGCACCCTATGTGATATGGTGTACTCTATGATGAGTACTACTGAATTTCCTATTTCCTTTGGGGAGTTATGCACTTGAGAAGCTGCATACCTATTGAATAGGGTTCAAATCAAATCAGTTGCCTGCCACTTCATATGTGATATGAAAAGGGAAGAGCCCAGATCTTACGTTTGTTAAGATTTGGGGTTGTCCGGCCTATGTATAAAAGAAAAATCCGGACATGCTCGAGGCATGGTCTGTTATGTAGAACTGGAAATGTTCCAGCCATACAAACTGCAGCTAATAATTTGGTAGAACCAAAGGATTCAATAGTTTCCAACGTACTTCAGCCTCTCCGCCAATCTAGTAGGGTTCCTCACCCACCTGAGAGATACTTCGGTTTCTCTATGACAGTGGGAGCGAGGATTATATCATGAGATGATGACCCAACTAGTTTCGAGCTGGCCATCAGGAGTGGGACTCTGTAAGAATGGCTGGATGCTTATCGATCTGAGATGGAATCCTTATACACCAACAAAGTATGGACTTTGGTTGCTTTATCTGAAGGGTTAAATCCCCATCAGGAGCAAGTATATCTTGAGAAGATTACTTGGTGTACATGGAAAAATTAAGATTTTCAAAGCTAGACTTGTTAAAGGTTTGCATCATAGACCAGGTATGGATTATATTGAAACCTTTTCTAAAGAAGCTATGCTTAAGTCCATCCAGATCCTACTTGCCACGGCTACATAACATGACTACGATATCTGGTGGTTGGGTGTCATGACTTCTTTTCTAAGTGATGTTATAGAAGAGAACGTCTATAAGTACACAGCCTGAGGGCTTCGTAGACAGTGGGAGCAGCGGAAACGTGTGTAAGATGTTTTATATGATAAAACAGGCATCGCGGAGTTGGAACATCTGTTTTGATGTGGTAGTCAAAGAGTTTGACTTCATCAAAATGGTAGATGAACCTTGTATATACAAAAAAGGTAGTAGGGAGTATGGTGGTGATCCTCATAGAGTACGTGGATGACATACTCTTGATAGGGAAAGAGTTTCCTATGCTACGCTCGGTCAATCTCCGCTTATCACAAGGATTCTCCATATAGGATCAAAGTGATACCTCCTAAATCCTGGGTTTTGGATCTATGAGATAGATCTAATTGGATGTTAGGAAACTCACTAGTTGTAGTGAGATGGTATCAATCGATCCTGAGGAGAATCACTGGAAAGGTTCAAGGGTGATAAGGACGACTGAATGTCAGTCGTAGGCATTGTCTTTACCCTCAGTGGAGGGACGGTATGTTGGAAGAGTTCCAAGCTAGATACCGTGACATACTATACGATTAAAGGCAAGATACATTGTTACCAAGGATGCTACCAAAGAGACAGTCTGGATATATATAAGTTCATAAAATGAACTTCGTTCCTACCATTGTGTGACAATAGAGTTGTGGCTTCAGCCAAGGAACTACCGTCCCATCAGAAATCCAGATATAATTCTTATGCAGTATCACCTGATCATGGAGATGGTTGATCTCCAGGGAGATTGAGGTTAGGAGAGTAGACATAGAGGACAACAGCGTGAATTCACTCACAAAGGCCTTTTTCCCAGTAGAGACTTTTATGGGATGGTTGAGTATGAGATACTTCAACCGCAGCTAATTGTTGGGTATGCGATACCATAACAGATGGCCCTAGTGCAAGTGGGAGATTGTTAGTTATATGTATGCCCTAGAGGCCATTACTGTACATACGATGTATATTGTAGTGGACGCTAGGACATATATAGGGAGGACTTTCTTGCTCGACATGATACTATGCTATCTGGTTGTACTTTATCTTAACATGTACTCTGATTGTCTCTATATTACATGTTCATAAAGCCCTTAGGATATGTACTCGACTACTGGGACTATGATGAGATCATACTAGTGGGGCCACGGTAGTCGACGAGTACATCCTATAATTGTTCCTAGTCATGGGTGTATCGAGACAGGGCATCGATGCACCAGAGTAGACTAGCGTATACTCATCTTGACCAATATGATGGGCGATGGATGATCCCATATCCATCGGTGTTTGACATCAAGGATGGTGTACGGGTGCTCAGTGGAGACTGGGTACACTGGACGGACTCGCCGAGAACTCCCAGATGGTATTATACCATACGTCAGATGGCAGTTCTCCGGTGACACTGGTATAGAGTAGTCTGTTGACCCGAGATCGTCATAGAGTCTTGTGTGATTCCCACTTTGCTTTGATTTCCATCATACCACGTCCAAGAGGGCGTGCAAACAGGTGGCTTTTGGGTACAGTCCCGAATCACATAGAGGCAATGAGCGATAGGAGGGGATTCGTCTCTCCCAGTATAGGGAGTTGATGTTGTGCTGTGTTCGATTGGCTATAACCGGAAATCCCTGGCCAGGGTTGCTGAGATTTACTGGTAAGTGTTATCAGTAGTTTCTCGAACTGTTATAGACCTCATATCGACACGAGTTATCAAGCTACTGGGGTCTGATGTTTACCACCCCTAAGCGAGATATGCAACATATCAGACGACGAGACCGGACTGTACGGGAGTGTTACTGTTTGGATTCACAGGAGAATGTACATGCTTGCTTGTTGATCTTTTGAGCGCTCAATACCTGGGTGGCTGTTACATTTAGCTGACCGCTTGCAGCTTGTGGGTGTTTGATATGATCATCACCTACTGCCGGCGTATTGACGATTCTTTAGAGTCCTACACAGAGGTTTCTTGACTCAGGCAAAATGGAGTAGGAGCACATATGTGATATGTGCGGGACCGAGGATAATGCGGTATGTGATATCGTATTGTATTCTCGCGATATTTGATATCAGCCGGGTCATCGGATCAAGAGTTGATTCGATGAATCGGTACGGATATATATTAGTCGGTTATATGCGATATAGCCGGATTGTCGGATCTAGTGTTGATTCAATAATTTAATGTATAATAATATATATGATATATTAAATTACATTAACTAATATTAGCTCACTAAAAGATTCTTTTTCTCACTCGGGTAATACATTGATATTTATGCGATATATGTTAATTGTATTATTTTATTTGGTTACAATAAATGTTATATATGTGATATATAATATTGTAACATGATATGATAACTAATGCAACATGTTTAGTAAAGATTAATAAAGATTAGTGTTTGATTTGGGTTAATGACTTCTAGTAGATTCTAGAAGGTTTTCTTTTTTGTTTTGGAAAAGATATTTTCAAGTGACTCATTCTTAACTCAACCCAAACCCTAACCCTTGGTTAATTCTCTGCAATGGTTATGTCAACCATGGTTGCATTATTTGTCATATTAATCCTTTCATTATTCATCACAAAAGAAAATGGATCACTATTCTTATTCGTCCTTGAGTTCTTCATGCAAAGCTTTCTTGCTTTTGATTTTTGTGATGAAAATATATGAGAAAAAGATAAATAAAGAGAGCAAAAATCCTACTTCATCATCCTCATCTTTCCTTGCCATTCAGATGAGGGTGTTCACATCATTTCATGAGTGTTAGCTTGTGTTAAAGAAACTTCAAGGTAGATCATCTTAGTATCGAAGATCGGAAGAAAAGGTTGCATCTTTCTCTTCGTGGAACTTCTCGAGAGTCCGGAACCCGATGATCGCAGCGAAGGGACCACAACACGGAGCATATAAAGTGAAGGACTGGATCTACAAAGGTTGTTATCCCTCTCGCTTAGTGTTAAAGTTGTTAACATTATAGTTTTCGCCTAATCTCTAGTTTAAAGATCCGTATTCGGGTTGTTCGGCACGGCTAAATTTTTAATCGGGCCTGGTTGATGCCTCGTAGACCCTTGTGCGCGTGCCTAGCAACCCTACATGTGAAACCCGGAGATCCCAGATATCTGTACTATTCTGTGATGTTGTACATTTCTGTGATGTTGCATTTTATCACGCCTTGAGCGAAAATTATATATTATATATATACTACTAGATGTTGTATATGTTTTGCATCCGCGCTAGTCCAGTCCCCCTCTGTCGTTAGTTAAGTAACCTAACGGGTGATGACGGGACCCAGTGGTGAATGCGGATGGCATATACGAACATCATTATTTTCGTTCTTTTGTGGTGTGATCAATTGATGGGACTGCGTTGATTCGGATCAATGCAAGATAAACAAACCTATTCTGATGTTGTTGGAACACTTTTCAAAAAAAGTTGTTATTGCAAGGGCGTTCTCTTTTGTTTTGCACAGTGGTATTCGGTTATGAATATCCTGCTCCTCATTCGACGAGGCAAAGGCCGAGATCCCTTCACCGGGAGTGACCCCTTGGACAAAAGTTTGCGTCAGGGCAATAACTTCACTATAGCCGATTACTTTTGCTTTGCATCATGGTATTCAGTTGGAATATTCTGCACCTCATTCTACGGGGAAAGAGCTGAGATCCCTTCACCGGGAGTGACCTCTTTAGCAAAGGTTTTCGTCTCTATATTTTTAAAAGCTATCCGGTTCCTTCAACGATATCAAGTTCATTACGTTAAAAGTTTTCTCCAGAAACCATTCGTAGCCCTCCGTCGTTTCAGACGGGTAGCACGTAGTATTCATTCTATGTTTGTTGGCCTTCGTCAAGGCATAGTGTATGGTAGCTGCTTGTTACATTTCTGCTGCATAGATAGATGCGTTGGTATGGGACAGTCGTATAGCCTTGTTGGCCTTCGTCAAGGGCTTGTACGGGTGGGTTAAAATTAACCTGGACAATGACGGGTAGAACTTGACATGTGACTTATGATTTGTTGGCCTTCATCAAGGTCATAAGAGCATGGGGCAAAAATCCACATCGGGAGTTTCTAAAGAAACTAAAACTTGCCAGATATGTGCATACCATCTGGAGTGTGATAACGTGAGCGGATTCCATCACGTTATCATGCGAAGATAGTTGGATCCCGATTCCCACCGATGAGTTGGTTTACTCCTCGGGTGATCCCGGCTAATTGTTCTTTCAGGTTTGGGGAAGAATTTGACGTTACAATTTGAGGTTTCCAGATTAGATAAAGTGATAACCATTCTGATCTAGGTTAGAGTGCACGCTGAGTGTTTCTTTTCTTTCTCTCTTTGGCTGCGACCATTGACCCGACCCTAGACTATGACTCAGTGACCAAGATTAACCGAACCTTCTTAACAACGGCTTTTGGATTGTCAGAGTTGCAGACCTCATTGCCACTCCTACTTTTACCCTTTTCTTCAGGACACCCCGTATTACTACGAACGTCCACTTCCATTGGACAAAACCATCGTATGGTTATATACGAACTCGAAGGAATTCGAGAATGGTTTCCTGTTCTGGAGAAAACGAATAGGATTATTCAGTTGTCTTTTCTTTTTACCCTCTCTCTCCGATTGTGAGTACTCCTTGGCTTAGGAGATAGTACACCTATTACGCAAATTGGATAGTCTTCTTCCAAACCTTAGGCTAGTGCCGAACGGTGGAGAATGAAAAAAATCAATTAGCCTAAACGGTGTTCAGAAGGTATTAAGTAAAGTAAAATAAATGGATTAGTAATAGGGCAAAGTAAATTGCGACTGCTATTCACGACCAAACCAAGTATTTCTTCGTCAATCCTAAATCACCTTTGTATTTCTCCAGGACACTCCGTATCATTACGAAGATCCCAAGTTTATTAGATAATCTATCGTATGGTTATATACGAACTCGAAAGGAACTTATTCCAATTCGGGGATGGATCCTGGTTCAGGAGAAATAGGAATAAGGTTCATTCGGTTGTCTTTTATCTTCACCTTCTCTCACATTGCGAGTGTTCCTTGGATTAGGACAGTACACCCATTATGCTTATTGGATAGTCTTCTTCCAAACCATAGGCTGGTGCCAAACGGTAGGGAAGGAAGAAAACCATTTGGCCTAAAGGGGTGTGCAGAAGGTAATGACTAAAGACATATAAAGAGATTTGGAGAGATGGCTAAGAATTATACGGTTATAGTTGTGAATCTGGATAATGGAAGAGGCATTACTAGGAACACCGGGATAACCCATCGAAACATTTCAATGTTTCAGTTTCACTGTGTATTGTTAAAAGAAAACTGATTTCCCAATTAGACACTTGCCCCAGGGTATGTATTTACCAGGTTTGATTCTCACATCTGTATGGTTTTACAGATGATGAGTGGGAGTAAGTTATTGGGAATTAGGTGACCATCTTCATTATATCGGGATTCGTTGTAATTGGTGATATTTGAGGAAGCCACCTGGGTTGTTTGCCGGACGGCAAATATATGGTTTTGAATATCCGTTCTTGTGCACCAATTTCAAATTGATATATCTGTACATCTATTTTCATAGAGTGAGATATACTTTTTTGAGATTATGTCTATGACATTTACCTATATCAGTGGATGGTTAGGTAAGGAGCATTAAACAGCGGTGTAATTCTTCTTAACCATAAGTACAGTTTTCAACCTACGACACACAGTGAATGAGTTACTAGACTCAGGGGACATATACAGAGTATTGTATATTGTCCAGTGTCCATTAGGATAGAGGGGTTGGTCCTCGTACTATATTCGGTTTACTTATAACTTCTCTAGTTCTTAGACAGGTGTTTTGTAGAAACACAAGGATCGAAGTTTTGAGAAGTTATAGGTATAAGAATAGAGTAGAGAACCAGGTATTGCAAGTATCGGGATTCTTCATGGTGATCGAAGATGTAGATACTTGTGTGTGGTATTCAGTTGATAGTAATGATTAAGAGAACTTGCTTCTCTTTCAGGTTACTCATAATTGGAAGTATTCCTAAGTTGAGTAACGCTGATCGGCCTCATTCCAATTAGTTGACATGCACTGGTGACAGTTGCATGATTTGAATCTGGTTCAATTAAATCAGTGCCTCTGTTTCTATATTGGATAATATCTTAACGATGTTAAGGTACGGGGAGTTGTCCGGCTTATGCTTAAAACCAGACTCCGGATAACTTAAGGCACGTTTCTGTAGTGGCTGTTTGTGGGTTGACCCGGGCTATGACGAGGGTCGACTTTCTACCATCTGGAAGATCAATAGTGATATTGTTCTAGACTCGCCACGGCTTTAATAAAAATGGATTTTTTCATAAAACAGTAGTGGGAGTATGGAAGAACCGGAAGTGATTCCAGAACCGCAAACGATTACTGAAGATTTGATAAGAACCTAAAGATTCAATCTGGTTTGACATTCCATTGGCCACTCCGCAGATAAAGTGGGTAACCTCAGGCACTCGAGAGGTACTCCGGTAGCCTCAAGGACGGTGCCACGGAGGTTCTTGTTTACCTAGACTTGCCATTGCTGTTGTTCCAGACTGTGAGACCCGGTAGGAGGATGAGTATAGCGTCGTTCTAAACTGGCTTTAGAAGTGTATGTCTATATGACTCTGCCAGAAGGTTGTCGTAGTCAGTGGGAGCAGCGGAAGCATTGGTGGACAATTGGCTTATGTCTATTTATAGACTAATGCAGATATAGCGGAGATAGATCATCTATTTATGATGTGACAGTCATAGGTTTGACTTCATCAGAATAGTGGATGGATCTGTTAAGAAGGTAGTAAGGTGTGATGTCCTGGTATTTGATGACATACACAGAGTAGGAAGTGAAATTCCTATACTACGATCGGTTATACTTTGGTCGTCACACAGTGGTTTCTCCACAGAGGACTTGGATATTATATCAGACATTCTGGTTACTAGATATATGGTTTTAGATCTAGATTTGGGTGGTTTCCCAATCAGGATACTTTGACAACATTCTATGAGTATTTAGAATGGACGACTCCTGGCATGCTAGTATACCTGCAGGTGATGGAGTCACCCTCTCTAAAGGTGTCTTACAGAACAAAGGGGAGAGGGATATGCATAATTGGCAGATCACTTGCTTAGGCAATTGAGTTGATCATGAGATGTCAAGTACCACACCAGATGTTGTTTTTGCAGTAGGTGCAATAAGTTGATGTTCATCCAATCCTGGAGAAACAATCGGAAGCAGTTTTAGAACATACGTTGATGTTCTAGGGAATTGATAACGGCAGCCTCCTTTGGGAGACGGTTATCATTCCATGCTTCCAAGGTGACCTGGATGGCAGAGTGGCTGTCAGAGTTATAGTTTTCCCTCTGACGAGGGGCAGTATTTTGGACAGGTGGTCCAGGTGGATACCGAGGGAAGGATGGCACAGGATACTGATTAAGTTCAGTTGACGATACAGTCTAAGAAGTTTGGATTTGGAGTTCATTTATGAGCTAGGTCCCATCAGACATCCAGACACATTCTAAGACATGTATTGCTCATTTCGGGAGATGGCTTTCTCCGCGAACTTGAGATAGAGAGAGACATAGAAAGAAATATCAGAGTGGATCCACTCACTGAGGCTATTCTTCGAACGCATTAGTTTCGCAAACGAGCTTTGTGAGACTGGCTAATAGAGGAGTTGGGTGTTCGGTATCACACGCGGGCTGTGAGTATGCGACATCGCAATAAATAGCCTTGAGTGCAAGTGGGAGATTGTTGGAGATAGTGCCCTCAGAGTCAATTATTGGATCACAGGCACGTTATTGCAATGATTGAGGGAGGACCGTTCCCAGTAGGTCATTCTTACTCAAGATGATAGTATGCTATCTGGTTTATCTTTATCATCGTGTACTGCTGTAGGTAACCCTACAGGTCACTATTGTACGTTGATAGAGCCCATATGATTCTTGCTTGACTACCAGCAGTATGATGGCGATCATATAAGTGGGAGCAGGCGTCTATAAGCAAATCCTTAAAAGGTCCCTAGTCGTGGGAGTTTCGAGACAGGGCACCAATACTCCAGAGTAGACTAGTGTATACAGTCAAGACCCCGACAAGGGCGGTGGCCAGTCTCACAAGCCACTGGTGTCAGTTGGTTCACCTAAGATGTACACAGGTGCTCATTGGGTTATGAGTACACCGGGCAGGACTCGCCAGGAACCTGCTAGTTGGGATTATACATGATGTCAGATAGCAGTTCCCTGGTGACATGGGTACAGGTTAGTTCATCGACCTGAGATCATCATTTGTCTCGTGTAAGTCCCCACTGTGCTTTGATTACTACCCTACCACGCTTAAAAGAGACGTGCAAACAGGTTTTAGTTGGGTACAGTCCCGAGCCACATGGAGGCAGTGAGCGGATCTGTAGGGGTTCGTCTCTCCCGGTATTGGGGGTGAGGTCACGCTGTGTCTAGGAGAGCCAGAACATGAAAAGTCCTTGGCCAAGGAAGTAGATTTGCTGGTAGGTATTCCAGTAGTATCTCAGGGTGTTCTAGGCTACACTCCGACACTACTTGTACCGCTTTTGGGGGTCTGACTTTTACCAACCCCCTAGGCCCGCCATGCGATGCTCATAGACGAACGGACCGGACTGTATGGATATTGTCACTGACAGGCTCAGTAGGATGTCAGGATGAGTTCGCTCATCGACGTCCCTTTTAGTCAATAGCTGGTAGCCCGTCACGTATGGCTAATACCTCTGACGTGCTAGTTGTTAAATCCACAGCCATAGTATTGACGAGTCTTTAGAGTCCACCACACTCAGTTACTCAGGTTTCGGGCGAAACGCTGTTGAGGCCATAATGAGATATGGCAGGGTTCGATCAGATACGTGCGGTATTGCACGGATCGTGATCGGACGGTTTTTACTAGCCGGCTTTGGCTTAAGCCGGATCCTAGTATTAGATAGTGTAGATTTTGTCTCTTTGCATTTGTGTTCAGTGGGAATACAAATGCGGGCATGTATATGCAGTAGTGGGGTTTTCCTGTAATTTATTACGGGATCAGTTTTCTGAACTTGCCAGTTTGCATTCCGTTCCGGCCGGTTTTCCTTTGTTCTTTCGCGGCCGGACATTCCGTTGGATGGGGTTATTTGCAAGAGTGCAAATAACTTATTTGTGGAGGGCTTTCTTGCATTTGTGCCTTCATAATCATGAGATTCTTTATTGGTCTTTTCCTTTGCTTTTTGAGATTGGATTTGGATGTAATGAGATTAGAAATAGGTGTAACATTTCTTTTTCTCATTATCATTTTCTTTTTCTCCACTTGTTTTTTTCTTCTCCACTATTCTTTGGAGAGGCCGGCCACTTGGGTATAAGGGAGAGAGAGGTTTTCATTTTGAGTGAGGGGATATTGTTCATCTCATTGGCTTGCAAGATATATCACCATTTTTCCTAAGTCATTTTCCTCCACCTCCATCCATACAAAGCATCTTCAAACTCCAAAAGAGACAACCATTCTACACTTGTCTACAGCAAATCTTGGACGCGTCGGCTAGCCAACTTCACGCCCGAGTTGCCTCGGTCCAGAGGTGGGAGCCCGTAAAAGAATCCGTCTACGTGGTGCCCTTTCCGACGAGGAGGAGACGGACGGTGATTCCGCGGGAGATCGGAGTGAAGATGAAGACCGAAGGACACGGATCGCATGGTATATCTCTTCACCCATCTTTTAGTTTGCTAGTAGCTAGGTTAATGGCCCGATCCGTGTTAAAAGGGCACGGTGGTGCGGGTTTTCAAGTTTCGCAAAGTTTTTCGTTTCCTCCTTTCCGGCGTCGGTTTGACGGCCGGGGCGCAGCCGTGCACTTATAGAAAGTACACCAGCAGGTAAAATCAATATGTGAAGCAATAATAACATGACAATAGTATGAAATAATCATGCAATAGAGATATGAGAATGTAAGTACGCAGCAATCATGAAGGGTACACTAACAAGTACTCCTAATACATGGAACAGTGCATAAGCAAATTGGTATGAGGTATGCAGTAAAATATGTCATTCCCACGGAAACCTGACATCGTGGTAGGATCACAATCCATCAAGACACTCAGATCCCAATTCCTCAAATCAGCCCACAAGTTGGGCTCTCATATCATATAAGTCTCACATCTCCTAAATGTACAACATCGAGTAATCTCCTATATCCCGAATGTACAAATCGACAATCTCATATGTATCCGGTATCCAATCTCAATGAATCACCTAATATCCTAAATCAAATCTCAAGTAAGATTCTAGAATCCAATATATATATATATATATATATATGCAGAAATAAATATGATGTGGTCAATACACATATATTAGCGTCCCACTCCACTAATATTGGTGTAAAGGTATATATAACAACGGCTAAATCCCCTGTTATATATACAAAAGGTGTTAAAATAAATATCATGAAAACAATATGCCAAGTATCGACCCAGAAATCCTGATCTATCAGATCCGTCACCAAGATTAGCATCCTGATAGGTATGTATCATACGCTATCCCGAAAGCACGAGTGCCGAGCTCTGACCCTTGCCTTTCGACGTATGCATACGTACATGACTCACAACGGTATCTCCATTATCCCCGCCGAGTCATTAGTACTGTTACCGGTAGGTACTCGCCCGCCTCCAGGCTCAATCGGTAAAGTCCATCGATCTTCTTGCCGAGGGGAACCATACCGGGCCCCACCATGTACCCTCATACGGCACCCACTCCTCGTATGGGGTATAAAATCAGAACCAATAAATCTCATGGTGGCTGCGCAAATATCTTATCAAGGAAACCAGGTTTTTCAATGTATGCATAATTTCATGAACTCCCGCGGTTCCCAAATCCAGAAAACATCATGTAAAATCCAAATAACAATACGCAAATCCAGGAATAAATATGTGCGATATATCTGAAATGCGAGCATATAAATGAAAATATGTAGCTGAAACTAGATGTATGCGAAACCAATAAGGTACAGCTAAGTAACATCTAGTAAAGGTAAATATGCAACTGCAACTGAATATGTGTGTAACATATAGGTGTAGCAATGTCTAGGTATCTACCTATAAGAACTGATGAAGTATACCCTCTCCGGGTATGGGTGGAATATATGAGTAAGGTATATCGGTAGCTAAATGTCAAAACGTGATAAGTAATATAATATCTATAATGGTTTGTGTGTGACATGGCAATTATTGACAGTGTATGTAGCATACAATCCGTGCTCGTGCAACATGAACCGTCAATAATATGTGCAGTGTCTTACGACTACTAGTCACAGTACAACTATATCTAAGTAAATAGGGTAAAGGCGGAATTCTAACAATGATGTAGAATATGCGACAAGTATTAGAATCCTAGCCCAGACGCATAACGCCATGCTGGCGATTCCCCTGTAGATGTTAAATCTACTCACCAACGCTCCAAGCTAGGTGAACCCTACCATCTGTTCCCCTCTGTAGCTGTGTCCGTAGTCCCCGCCTGCAAACCTGAAAATTAAACAAGGAAATCATATAAATAAGCAAATAACTCACAAAACGCGATATCGACACTAAAAAAGAAACTCGCGTCGCGAACTAAACGCGCGTGTGCACGATACGCTAAAGCGTGTGGATACGCGTCTAAAACTATTGCGACACGCCGCGACACGCTGGATCACAGAACCCACTCACGTATCACACGTATCGCGCAAACGAAACTAACACGAAAAACGACATATGATTCCAGATTTTCATACAGGTAAAATATTACAAAACTACACATGCCAAAATACTATAGAATACAACAGACAACCCTACACAAAAACCCAACCCCCCACTCCCCTTAGTAGCCACAATTTAAGGCCAGATTGAATAAAACCGCGGCCAAGATTGGGAAAGGGTGGCTCGTGTTTTGGTGTTTTCGTCTATACCTAGTGTACATGCTCCAGTTTCCTTAATTTTATCCTGAAGGGTCCGGGTCAATAGCAGATCACAGAATGCCACAATATCGTTTAAAAACACCGATTTTGCACAAAACACAAACCCTATGGTATTTTAGTGAAATATGGGGAATTTATCCGTTGAGGTGACCCTAATAACACTAAAACAAGTTAGGTTAACTAACACAATCATCACTTAACCAACATTCCACATAATTCACCATTTTAGCACAATACTAACTAATTAACACAAACCGATGCTAAACTACACACAACTTAAGCAAACCATAAAATTGGGTTAAGGAAATATACACTATAGGATCCTAAGAAGCAGGAGAAGAAGTGTATGGGGGAGGAAGAGCTGCTGCAAGTAGCTGGAGCTCTTGCTGCTGCTGTTGCTGCTGCTGCTGTCTGCTGATGCTACTGATGGCTGCTGCTGATGTTGCTGTTGTGGCTGCTGAAGCTGCTTGCTTCAGGTGCTGGTGTGTGTGTGTGTTTAAGAGTGAGAGAACAAAGGAAATGAGAGTGATGATGAGAATGAGAGAAATTCAAACACCCCTCTCTTCTCATTCTCTCTCACTTCATTTAATGGGCATGGCACAAGCCATGTAGCCCCATGCCCCCCCTCTTTCTCAAGGTCAACAAAGAAAGTCAAATTTAAATCCTTTTTCTTTTTTTTTCCCTTTGAAAACAACCATCCATACTTAAAACCATAACACTTAACTATAAATTTTAAAACTACGTTAAGGCAAATGGGTTAATCCACCATGATTGCTAATCTTGGTTTAACCCCACATAACCCCCTAGTTATCATGCACAAGTGTGTGCAAGCCAAGGAAAAATCTAGTAAAATATTCATTAAATGGGATAAAATAATTAAAAATCTGTTAGTTAAACTTTTTATTAAAAACTATATATTAAAATATAATTGTTCACAAAACACATTCTAAGGTGTTACAAGATGTATGGTTCATCCGGATTTTTGATAAAGTCAAATTCTTTGACTTTCTCATTTAAAAACAGATATTCCAACTCCGCGATGCCTGCTTTAGTTCATAGACTTAAGCATCTTGCACACATACCTGCTGCTCCCACTCTGATTGAGAACCCTCTGGCCGAACCCTATAGATGCACTCTTCCAAATACTGAAAAAGCCATCTATACGTTCATCTGCCAGAACTTACAATCATGGAAGACAACAATGTCAAGAAGGATCCGAATGGATTTGAGCATAGCGACTGAAGAAAAAGGTTTCATCATAGTCCAAACCAGGTCTTTGATGGAAAGAACCCTTTACAACATGTCAAGCCTTATAGGTTTTAACCTGTCCATTTACACCAATCTTCTTTCTGAAGATCCATTTGCAGCCTACGGGTTTTACCCCTTCTGGAGCAATGTCCAAAGTCCAAACTTTGTTGGTGTATATGGACTCCATTTTGGTCCATTTTGCGTCTAGCCATTTTACCGAGTCACCGCTCTGAATGGCTTGCTGGAAGCTAGTAGGCTCATCATTTTTAATGATGCAATCCTCTTTATCCCCGTCTATGAGAAAACCTCAGATTCTCTCGGGCGGATGAGACTGCCTACTATTTCCTCGGAGTGGCGTAAGTATGTCCGGTTCTTTTGAATCTTCTGGTTCCACCTCACTTTCAGTAATGGTTTGTGGTTCTGGAATTTTTTCCGGTTCTATTGCGCTTCCACTATTTCCTTTAAAAAGATTAATTTTCCAAAAAGTGGGCATTTTGATAAACAACAATCTTTTGTTCCACCACTAAAATAGAAAAAAATACCCCTTTGAGTCCTTTGGGTATCCCACAAACTTAAACTGTACTGAGCGTGCCTCGAGCTTGTCCACATGCTGCTTCATTACAAAAGCTGGACATCCCCATGCCTTAAAATACTTAAGACAAGGTTTCTTCCCACTCCACATCTGATATGGTGTGGTAGGCACAGCCTTGGTTGGAACCTTGTTCAAAATATATGCAGCTGTTTCTAGTGTATAACCCCAGAAAGATCGCGGTAACTCAGCCTTACTCATCATGGAACGAACCATATCTAATAGGATTCGATTCCGCCTTTCTGATACACCATTGTGTTGTGGTGTGTATGGAGGAGTAAGCTGAAAGAGAATTCCATTCTCTTTTAAATAGTCCAGAAACTCGGCACTCAAGTATTCACCACCTTGATCAGATCTCAGTGTCTTGATACTTTTGCCTATTTGTTTTTCCACTTCATTCTTGTATTCCAGGAATTTCTCAAAGGCTTCGGATTTATGCTTCATAAGGAAGACATGTCCATACCTAGAGAAATCATCCGTAAAAGTAATGAAGTATGAATAACCACTTCGCGCATGTATAGACATTGGACCACACAAGTCACTGTGTATGAGTCCCAAGAGCTCGCTTGCTCTTACTCCGTGTCCAGTGAATGGAGTCTTTTTCATTTTTCCCATGAGACAAGATTCACAAGTAGCATAAGACTGATACTCGAACGGATTCAAATATCCCTCTTTATGTAACTTCATTAACCGTGTCTCATTGATGTGACCCAGTCTATAATGCCATAAGAAAGCCTGATTTGTTTCCGGAGACTTTCTTTTAAGTGTGTTCTGGACACTGAAAACCAGAGATTGATTTAATACGTATACTCTGTTTTCTAATGTACCTGACCCAATCAGAACCTGATTTAGGTGGATGTGTACCAAATCACTTACAAAAGTAAAATCATATCCTTCATTAGAAAGTAAGGATACAGATATGATATTACAGGCTAGACTAGGTACATAAAGACAGTTACGTAGAATCAATATCGGCCCACTTGTCAATCCAAGGTCATATTCCCCTACGGATTTAGCGTCCACGCTCATTCCGTTAGCAATCCTGAGAGTCATATCACCTAATCTGATAACTCTACGGTTTCTCAAAGCTTGTAATGAATTACAGATGTGTGATCCTGATCTGGTATCTAGTACCCAGGAAGTAGAGTTAATTGACATACAGTTTTCTACTACAAACACACCTAAAGCCGAAGCCACAACATGCTTTGAATCCTAGCTACTGGCTTTCTTAGCCCTGCAATCCCTCTGCCAATGTCCTTTCCCGTAATAATAGGAACGTCCCTTCTACTCCACATCTAGTCCCGAAACTTTTGCCCTTCCCTTTCCTTCTACCTCCCTAGTTTCCTTCAGGGTGTAAGTAGAGGGCAGAGACTGTAGAATTAAGTCAGTATTTGACCCGTTCTTCAACGCGGTCTTCAGCTCCGTGAGCTTATCAAAATAGCTAGTCTTTATAAGGACGATGTCCCCTATAGATGACCCGACAGCCAACCTCGCTTGAAACAATTCGTTCGAGGTTTCATATCTTGCGATACGAGATTGCTTTCCATATAAATCTTTGTCATGGAGGAAGACAGAAACTAAGTCCATTTTCTCGTGCTGCCTCTGGTATGTACCATCAACCGAGGCCAACACGAGGCACTTGGCATTCACACAGTCTTTTTCCGATGTCTTACGAATATCAATATCCGTGATGATGGAAACTGGTCCTGAGACGGCAGGGGTTGGATTAGTGAAGAGGTGTCCCAGTTTGTCATGGGTAATGGACATCTGGACAGACCTTTGCCAGTTTTATAGTAAAACTCAGTTATGTTATTATCTAACTGTAACCTAATCTGGTCACCTAGTTGCTGCAATTAGGAGAGAGAGAAGAATACACTCAGCATGATGCTCTTGAAAGTTTAGATCGGTTTTTAATTTATTTAAACAGGATGGCTCCCACTGTTTCTCGAATCCTTCCTCAAACCATAAAAGAAGAATTAGTCAGGATTAGTCTTACCGTACAATTCTTACTTAACCGTTCAGCCAGGCTAGTGTCGGTACTTCGAGGGAGGTTTTACGACGCTTTTGCGAAGTTCCTTAATTAAATAACATCTTTTCCCTGTAGGTGTAGCCCCTCTAACACTGTTCTCGACACCTACTTGGTTTATAGCATTGATCGTTAAGTGAAAAGTTTCCCGAGGAGTAGTGGATACTCACAGTAGGATCGGGATCCAAATATCATTGTGAGATAATGCTGAAGGAATCCTACCAATATTATTAAACTCCAAATGGTATGCAGCATTAGCAAGTTTCAATTTCTTTAGAAACTCCCGATGTGGATTTTTGCCCCTTGCTCTTATGACCTTGACGAAGGTCAACAAATCATAAGTCACATGTCAAGTTCTACCCATTATTGTCTAGGTCAATTTGAACCCACCCGTATATACCCTTGACGAAGGTCAACAAGGTAATACGACTGTCCCAAACCAACGCATCTATCTATGCTATATATGAAGACCCAACAGCTACCAATCGCTATGCCTTGACGAAGGTCAACAAACATAGCTTGAATATTATTGACTATTCATATGAAATGACGGAGGGCTACGAATGGTTTTGGTAAAACCGTGAACGTAGTGAACTTGATATAATCGAAGGAACCTGATAACTTTTAAAAGGTGTGGTTTAAGCTCCGCATTTAAAAGTTTACTGTTTTAAAATAACCGAGTGGTTTTGAAATTGTTCCAACGATTTATCTTTGGTTTGTTTTCTTTCCATTAATATAATGTGTCCCATCAATTTAATCCTACCATTGCAGAAAACAACGAAAATATGACGTACGCTTATGCCATCAGCATTTCCCACTGGGTCCCGTCATCACCCGTTAGGTTACTTAACTAACGACAGAGCGGGGTTTGGACTAGCGCGGATGCAAAACATAAGCAATGCCTACTAGATATCATATATAGATATAAACATTCGTCAGATGCAATGATAATCATTCCGGTCACAGATAAACATTTCAGATATGCTAGGAATGCCGCATTTCGCTTAATCCTGCAACGAAGAACGGATCCCACGGTCGCGATGAATAGCCAAACCCCACCCCAGACCCCTACGGGTCCGGCAAACTACCCGCCAAATTCCAGAAGTAAAGCAGCCTCCCTCAGCAAAGTTAGTTGGCCACTCGGCACTTCAAAGAACTCGATAGTTTGTGTACCCCACCTTGGGTCTATCCTAGGAGCAGAAAACAGGAAAAAGAAAATAATACAACGGTGGCTACAACCTCAACCCGGATGTGTCCCGCGAAATAATATTACATCAATTTTACAATTTACATGAATGAAAGATAAAAAACGCTCATCTCACTTTCCCGGCTATTCAACATCGACAATCAGAAAATGTTTATATAGACAAACCAACAAATATGTACAACTTCAAACTAATAGACATATAGCAATTAGATGAAGTTTAAAACACATATAAACATTACAGAAGAACCGGTTAGCCAAGTACAATTAGAATTTCGATCGAAAAACATTTTCCATAACCACCCCAACTGCAAACCAGCATTCAGAAACATACTGGGTAGAATCCAAATATTCCAGAGAACTAAACACCCAAAGAAAGAAATAACAGAAGAAGAATGGCCTGAATCAGCCATGACACGGCCGCGACTCCGCGGTGGATCGGTCCAATCCACCGCGGTTCCGCGGCCGTCTTGGCGATTCAGGGGACCATTTTTCTTCAGTCATCTTAGAAAATCCTGCACGTATTTTGAGTACACCAGAAATAATTTTTACAGCACTTTTAAAAATCGACAGAATGTAGGGTATTCGGTGTTTTTGTTTTCCAGTTTTTCCGACGATCGATGTTCTAAAGCTTGCTAACGAACTAGTTTGGGTTTAGTAGGCTCTGATACCACTGAAAGTCCATGTCACGCACTCCGCGGGATCGCGGGGAGGCGGAATAGGTGAAAAACAATTTTCAAAAGATCGCGGCATGGACTTGGACTCCAGGATCGGTGCTAAACCCTAACTAGCAAACTAAAAGTGAGGTTATCTTAAAGTACATAAGTTTATACCTCATGATTCCGGTCCTTCGGGTCTTCATTCCTCGCTGTCCTTCTTCTGGTTGTTGACTCTATGGATCGATTCAGATTGCCGCTCCCTCATCGGACTCCTCAACTCCAAGATGATCCACCCGAGGAGATGTGCATCGAACTCCTACCTCAACAGAGGCAACTAGGGCATCAAGGTCGCTACCCATGATGTCGTAGAGGATGTAGAGATGTGTATATGGATTGTAATATCTATGCTTGCCTTACATCACTCAACACATGAGTTCACTAGAGCTTTGAGGAAGAAGATAGCCTTTTTGGAAAATCTAGTGAGGAAAGAGAATGAAGAATGGAGTTAGCTCTCATATTTTTCTTAACTGAACCATATTGATAATTCACTTAATAAATCAATATCAATTATCAATTATATAGTTCAAGTAACAAAAAATTACTCATGGGCCAAAAACTCACCATGTGTCATAAGAAGCTAGGTCCATTTTCATGCAATTTCCATCTCATCCTCTTATGTCATAATGTACTTTCATTTAAACCAAAATGAATAATAACAATATGAAATGTCACCTTCTAGAAGCATCTTTGACCAATTTACAAAAATGCCCCTCGTCCGTACATACGTACCCGTATCCGTATTCCGAAAAATGCGGATACAAAAAGATGAAAACAATCCATCAGTACAATACTAGGATCCGGCTTAAACCAAAGCCCGCTTGTATTGTTCGCCCGAATCATCATGCGCGCACGAGTACACCCACGTGATCGAACCATGTCATAAGACCATACGACCTCGACATTGTTTTTCTGATGCAGGGAAACCCTCTGTGTGGGACTCTAAAGACTCGACATTACGCTGGCAGTGGGTTTAACCACAGATCGCAATCGACACTAGCTGAACGTAATGACCCCCAGGTATATGTCGATGAGAAGGCCGATGAGAATAAATCATCCGAACTCCAACTGAGCCTATCTGTGACAATCTCCGTACAGTCTGGTCTGTTCGTCTATGAATATCGCATGTCGGGCCTAGGGGGAGGTAAACGTCAGACCCCTAATAGAGGTATAAGTCGTGCTGGAGTGTAGCCCAGAACACCCTGAGAAACTACTGGAAATACTACCAGTAAATCTCGCTTACTTGGCCAGAGACTTTGCGTAATGGCTCTTCAACACAGCGCGACATCAACCCCCAATACCGGGAGAGACGAATCTTATCTAACCGCCACTACCTCCAAGTGCTTCGGGACTGAACCCAACTACTACCTGTTTGCACGACTCTTTTGAGCCGTAGTAGGGTAGTAATCAAAGTACAGTGGGAACACACTCGAGGCGAAGTGGCAGTGTCAAGTCGACGGACTAAGCTGTACTCATGTTACCTGGGAACTGCTACCTGACGATGGGTATATTACCAACTAGCAGTTCCCAACGAGTCATGTCCGGTGTACTCATAACCTAATGAGCACCTGCATACTATCTCCAGCACGACGTACTAATGGCTATGGGACAGACCATCTCCCCTGCTGGGATGAGAAGCGTACACACTAGTCTACTCTGGAGTATCGATGCCCTGTCTCGATAATCCTATGACTAGGGACCTGTATAAGGATGTGCTTACAGACTACCCAGCCCCACTAGTGTGGCTGCCATCATAACGCTGGTAATCAAGCAATGATCATAAGGGCTCTCCTAATATATATAAGCGATATGTTAAAACATACACATGCACATATTGAAGTAGAAACAAACCAGGAAGCATACTACCATTTTGAGCAAGATTGTCAATACAACTGTGAATATCCCAGGCTTCCATTAAGTAATATACAAACCGGTATGATACAATAATGGCCTCTAGGGCATATACACTAACAATCTCCTACTTGCACTAAGGCCATATACTGGCATATTGCAGACCGAAGGTCTCGAATAGCCTCTCGAACACTGTCTGAGAGATGGTCCTGGTGAGTGGATCTGCAGTGTTGTTCTTCGTATCTACTCTCATTGCCTCGATCTCCTGGAGAAAAGCTATCTCCTTGATCAGGTGTTACCGCCTTAAGATGTGTCTGGATTACTGATGGGACTTGGGTTCTTTCCCTAAAGATATAGCGCCGATTGTTGTCTCAATACAAAAGTATAGGAGCAACAATAGAAAGAACTGCCTGAAGTTCAATTAAGACCTTCCTTATCCAGACTGTCTCTTTTGCGGTGTCACAAGCAGCGATCTACTCCGTTTCCATTTTTAAGTCAGCAACGGTGTTCTTCTTAGAGCTCTTCCAACAGACCGTCCCTCTACTGAGGATAAAGCTATAACTCGATATGGATTTGGAGTTATTCTTATCACTCTGGAAGATGGAGTTAGCAAAGGCCTCGATCTGGAGGTCCAAACTGCTGTACACCATGAACATCTCCTTAGTCCTTTTCATGCACATGAGAATGTTCAATACTGCTTCCCAGTACTTCTCCCCTGGGTTTGACTGATACTGGCTTACCATGCTTTCGCTGTGTAAGCAACATCTGGTCTGGTATACAACATCACATATGTTAGAGAGCCTACCGCAGTTGCGTAAGTTATAATCGATATGCGAGCCCTTTCCAAATCAGTCTTGGTAGACATCTCTTTGGAGAAGGTGATTCTGTGACAAACCGGTAGACTACCATGCTTAGAATCTTCCATACTAAAATATTTTCAGTATGGCGTTGGTGTACCTAGACATTGAAAAGTACCACTATCCACTCTGATCTATTACGATAGATCTGGACCCCCAGAATGTGGTTGGTATCACCCAGGTTTCTCATGGAGAACTTCTGTGACAAGAATCCTTTGGTTGATAGTAGTATAGGAATGTCATGACCTATTAAGAGAATGTCATCCTCGTTCTTGATGAGGAATCCCTCAGTTCTCCATACAATCTTACTATAGATGTATGGTTCATCCGGATTTTTGATAAAGTCGAATTCTTTGACTTTCTCATTTAAAAACAGATGTTCCAACTCCGCGATGCCTGCTTTAATCCATAGACTTAAGCATCTTGCACACATACCTGCTGCTCCCACTCTGATTGAAAACCCTCTGGCTGAACCCTATAGATGCACTCTTCCAAATACTAAAAAAGCCATCTATACGTTCATCTGCCAGAACTTACAGTCATGGAAGACAACGATGTCAAGAAGGATCCGGATGGATTTGAGCATAGCCACTGAAGAAAAAGGTTTTATCATAGTCCAAACCAGGTCTTTGATGGAAAGAACCCTTTACAACAAGTCTAGTCTTATAGGTTTTAACCTGTCCATTTACACCAATCTTCTTTATGAAGATCCATTTGCAGCCTATGGGTTTTACCCCTTCTGGAGCAATGTCCAAAGTCCAAACTTTGTTGGTGTATATGGACTCCATTTTGGTCCATTTTTTATCTAGCCATTTTACCGAGTCATCGCTCTGAATAGCTTGCTGGAAGCTAGTAGGCTCATCATTTTAAATGATGCAATCCTCTCTATCCCCGTCTAAGAGAAAACCTCAGTTTCTCTCGGGCGGATGAGACTGCCTACTACTTCCTCGGAGTGGTGTAAGTATGTCCGGTTCTTTTGAATCTTCTGGTTCCACCTCACTTTCAGTAATGGTTTGTGGTTCTGGAATTTCTTCCGGTTCCACAGCGCTCCCACTATTTCCTTTAAAAAGATTAATTTTCCAAAAAGTGGGCATTTTGAGAAACAACAATCTTTTGTTCTGAAAGGTTCCTAGGCACACTAGTGAGGTCTCACAAGGCATCAACCATGCCAATTTTAAAAATAACGGTGCCGAGAAACCCTAATACGGATCGTTGGCTAGAAGTTTAGGCGACAAATGAGAATAGTTAACAACTTTAACTAAGTGTACGGAAATACAACCTTTTTAGATCCGTTTCTCCACCTCCATAGCTCCATGATGAAGTCCTCTCCGCTGTCCAAATCGAACCATGACTCTAGCATCGGCTTCATCGGAGAAAAAGCGGGCTAGGTCATCGACGACTATGCCGAAGATAATCTACGTCGAGGCATCACAAGATCAAGCTCCCACTTCACCAAGTCATGAAACTTATGAAGAAAACACCCTATACTACTTGGCAAGAGGTAGAGGATGAAGAAATAGGAAGTGGGTTCACTTTAGAATTGGATTTCTCACATGATTTCATCACTTGCCATTGATGAGGCAAGCTTTTCTTCTTTGAAGATGAAGAAGAAGAAGAAGATAATATTATCATAAGTCTTTTGAAAAAGGATAAATGATATGAATACTTATCATAACCTAACCCTAGTTAAGTGTAGAGAATAGACCATGGTTTGTTTAAATGGTTAGGGTTAAGTATGAAGACAAGAATGGTGACTAAGTCAAAGCTTCATGAATCTTCAACAAACAAAGCCACCATTCTTTCTTTATCTTTTCCAAAACAAATAAATAAATAAATAAATAAGATAATCAAAACCCTAATCATTAACTTAACCATGGTTTAATCTTTACACTTAACCAAGTTAACATGTATCATCAAACATGATACAATCAAGTGCACAAAAGTATATCACATATACAACTTGTGAGCTGCAAGTGAGAAAATCCATTTAAGTGAACCTATATTAGTTAATGTAAAGTGATATATCAAATATATAATTATACATTAAATCACTAAATCAACACTTGATTTAACGACCCGGTCATATCGCATATAACCGACTAATATCAATAGTAACAACTTATCGAATCAACACTTGATCCGATAACCCGGCTATAACGCATATAACCGATCAATGTTACAAATCGCGAGAATCGAATACAGTATCACATACTGGTATTATTCTCGGTCCCGCACATATCTCATATGCGTTCCTATTTCGTTTTGCTTGAGCCAGGAAACCTCAGTGTAGGACTCTAAAGACTCGTCAATACGCCGGCAGCAGGTGATGATCATATCAAACACCCACAAGCTGCAAGCGGTCTGCTAAACGTAACGGCCACCCGGGTATTGAGCGATCAGAAGATCGACGAGCAAGCCCGCTCACACTCCAGTGAATCCAACCAGTAACACTACCGTACAGTCCGGTCTCGTCGTCTGATATGTCGCATATCTTGACTAGGGGTGGTAAACGTCAAACCCCAATAGCTCGATAAGTCGTGTCGATATGAGGTCTATAACAATTCGAGAAACTACTTGTAACACTTACTTACCAGTAAATCTCAGCAACCCTGGCTAGGGATTTCCTGTTATAGCCAATCGAACACAGCGCAACATCAACCCCCTATACCGGGAGAGATGAATCCCCTCCTATCGCTCATTGCCTCCATGTGACTCGGGACTGTACCCAAAAACCACCGTTTTGCACGCCCTCTTGGACATGGTAAGATGAAAATCAAAGCACAGTGGGAACCACATAAGACTCTATGACGATCTCGGGTCAACAGACTACTCTGTACCAGTGTCACCAGAGAACTGCCATCTGACGTAAGGTATAATACCATCTGGGAGTTCTCGGCGAGTCCGTCCAGTGTACCCAGTCTCTACTGAGCACCCGTATATCATCTTTGATGTCAAACACCAATGGATATGGGATCATCCATCGCCCATCTGTATGGGTCGAGAAGGTATACGCTAGTCTACTCTGGTATATCGATGCCCCGTCTCGATATACCCACGACTAGGGACTTTGAAGGATGTACTTATGGACTACCATGTCCCCACTAGTATGATCCGCATCATAGTCCCGGAAGTCAAGTACACATCCTAAGTGTTTTACCAACATGTAATAGAGAGACAATCTATGTAAACGTTAAGGTAAAGAGCAACCAGATAGCATACTATCATGTCGAGCAAGAAAGTCCTCCCTATATATGTCCCAGTATCCACTACAATATACATCCTATGTACAGTAATGGCCTCTAGGGATACATATAACTAACAATCTCCCACTTGCACTAGGGCCATCTGAAGCAGTGGTTGTAGTATCTCATACTCAACCATCCCATAAAAGTCTCTCTCTGGGAATAGGCCTTCGTTAGTGGATCCGCCGTGTTATCCTCTGAGTCTACTCTCCTTACCTCGATCTCCTTGGAGATCAACTATCTCCATGATCAGGTGATACTGCCTTAGAATATGTCTGGATCACTGATGGGACCTGCATTCCTTGGCATAAGCCACAACTCTATTGTCACACAATGGGAGGAACATAGTTCATCTCATGAACCAATATACACCCAAACAGCCTCTTTGGTAGCATCTTAAGTAGCGATGTATCCTGCCTTTATCGTCTAGTATGTCATGGTATCTAGCTTGGAACTCTTCTAACATACCGTCCCATTACTGAGGGTAAAGACAATGCCTGCGACTGACATTCAGTCGTATTTATCACCCTGGAACCTTTCCAGTGATTTTCCCCAGGATCGATTGATACCATCTCACTACTACTAGTGAGATCCCTAACATCCAATTAGATCTATCTCATAGATCCAAAACCCAGGATTTAGTAGGTATCACTTTGATCCTATGTGGAGAATCATTGTGATAAGCGGAGATTGATCGAACGTAGCATAGGAAACTCCTTCCCTATCAAGAGTAAGTCATCCACGTACTCTACGAGGATCGTCACCATACTCCCTACTACCTTTTTGTTTATACAAGGTTCATCTACTATTTTGATGATGTCAACTTCTTTGACTAATCCATCAAAACAGATGTTCCAACTCAGCGATGCCTGCTTTAATCCTATAAAGCATCTTGCACACGTTTCCGCTGCTCCCACTGTCTACGAAGCAATCTGGCTGTGTACTTATAGACCCACTCTTCTAAAACATCATTTAGAAAAGCAGTCATGACACCCAACCACAAGATATCGTAGTCATGGTATGTAGCCGTGACAAGTAGGATCTGGATGGACTTAAGCATAGCTACTTGAAAAGGTTTCATCATTATCCACACCTGGTCAATGATGGAAACTTTTAACAAGTCTAGCTTTGAAAGTCTCAACTTTTCCATCTACACCAAGTAATCTTCTCAAGATATACTTGCTCCTGATGGGGATTTAACCCTTCAGATATAGCAACTAAAGTCTATACTTTGTTGGTGTATATGGATTCCATCTCAGATCACTAAGCATCCAGCCATTCTGACAGAGTCTTACTCCTGATGGCCAGCTCGAAACTAGTTGGGTCATCATCTCATGATGCAATCCTCGCTCCCACTGTCATAGAGAAACCGAAGTATCTCTCAGGTGGGTGAGGAACCCTACTAGATCGGCGGAGAGGCTGAGGTTCGTTGGTATCTACTGAATCCTTTGGTTCTACCAAATCATCTGCTGTAGTTGTATAGCTGGAACTTTTCCAGTTCTACATTACAGACTTTGCCTCGAGCTTGTCCGGATTATGCTTTCAGACATAGGCCGGACAACCCCAAATCTTAACTAACTTAAGATATGGGCTCTTCCCTTTCCATATCTCATATGAAGTGGTAGGCAACTGATTTGATCGTGACCCTATTCAATAGGTATTCAACTTCTCAAGCGCATAACTCCCAAAACGAAATAGGTAACTCAGTAGTACTCATCATAGAGCACACCTTATCATATAGGGTGTGATTGCTCCGCCCCGATATACCATCGTGCTATGGTGTATTCGGAGGAGTAATGCCGAGAGAGAATCTCATTCTCCTTTAGAATAGTCCAGGAATTCCGTGCTCAAGTATTTTCCTCCTTGATCTCATCATAGGACATAATACTTATACCCGTATTTTGGTTCTCTACTTCTAACTTATATTCTGTGAATATCTCAAAAGGTTCGGACTTGTGTTTCAACAAGAACATATGTCTGAATCTCGAGAGATTATCAGAGAATGTAATGAAGTACAAAGAACCGGTCTTGGCATGTGTAGACTGGGGACCTACATACATCAACATGTATCATCCTAAGAGTTCACTAACTCTTTTTTTGTTTCCAATAAACAGAGCTATGGTCATCTTATCTTTGTGACATGACTGGCAAGTTTCATAAGATGTAAATTCAAACTGATTTAAATATGCATCTACATGTAACTTAGCTAGTCGGGTTGCATTGATATGACCTAGTCTACAATACCTCAAGAAGGATCCGTTCATTTCTGAACTCTTCCTCTTGTGTGTGTTCTGTATACTAAGAACTGTAGTTTGATTTAGAAGATCAATGCTTTTAGATAACGTGCCTGAACCGATCAAATTTTGATATAGGAAATGTTCAAAACATTATCCAACAATACAAAATTTTATCATTTCTTTACTAATAAAGAGACTGATATGATTATGTATATCAGGTTCGGTATCTAATAACATTCGTTCAGAATCAATGTATTGGTAATACAGGGTGACAGTGACCGACAGACTTGGCTGCAACTCTTGCCCCGTTTTCTGCCTCATGAAACTTATCACACGTTCTCAGTTTTTCTACCCTTTTGTATCCCTATGTAACATATTATATATCTGGGATCCTGATCCGGTATCATATACCCAGGATGCGGAGGATACTGAGAAACAGTTCTTTGTAATGAACACACCCGAAGATGATGCATCAACATGCACTCTCTTCGTTTGGGCGGCACGGGAAATCTGGTATTCCCCAATTTCCTGCTCTGTCTTATAACAATTATAAGTAGGAGTGGGACTAACGTTCCCCAGCTCAGTATAACAAGCGGGTTCGGTCAATAATCCGTATTATTATCTTGATTAAGGCGTGACATGGTCGCTACCAGGAGAGAGAGAGAAGAAAACACTCAGCGTGCACTCTTGCAAGAATAGATTGGTTATTATTTTATCTAATCAGGATGGCTCCCACTGCTTTTAATCAAATCTTCCTTCAAACCCTAAAAGGAACGACCAGCCGGGATTAATTACACACTACAAGTTCGCCAATCTTTCAGCCAGGCCAGTGTCGGTACTTTGAGGGAGGTCCCCCGTACTTTCGCACGAACCTAATTAATGTAAACCTCGTTTTCCCAGAGGCGTAACCTCGTTAGCACCTTTCTAGACACCTACTTGATCGGCTAATTGTAATGTGTAAAACTCTCCCAAGAGTAACTCTTACTCGCAGCGGGTATCGGGATCCAACTATCTCATAGAAGGTATGTAATCTCATTGCAAATTTCAACACTTGAAATTCCCGATAATATTTTGCCCCAAGTGTTCTATGACCTTGACGAATCCCAAACAACCCATAGTCCACTAGCAAAGTTCAACCCGTACATTTCTTGATCGAATTAAACCCACCCGCACGACCCTTGACGAATGCCAAACAACGCCGTACGAATACCCTAATCTAATCTGCATCATATGCATAAGCATATAAATAATAGTTAGCTACCGTACACTACGCCTTGACGAATGCCAAACTACCACAACACGAATACTAACTAGTACTTATCTGAAATGACGGAGGGCTACAACAGGTTTTTCTGAAAACCTATTGCGTAATGAACTTGATATCGTTGTAGGATCGAATGAATTTTGAAATGGAGTGTTTTTTAGGCTTTTCTAGTTTTGCTAAAAGAGTCACTCCCGGTCAAGGGATCGTCGGTCCTTTCCTCATCGAATGAGGTGCTTGATATATCATATATATCACTGTGCAAAGCAAAAACTCTTAAAAGCAATCAAAAGACAAACCGAGGGTTGTAGCATCTGCCAGTTATTGCTAAAGGAGTCATTCCCGGTGAAGGGATCTCGGTCCTTTCCTTATCGAAAAAGGTGCAGGATATATCACATATACCGCTGTGCAAAGCAAGAACTGTAGCTACCTGTTTTATTTTGAAATTCGATTCTACAACATCTTAGGTTTCTTTTATTTCATTAATCATATTAATGAAGTCCCATCATTTAAGTACCTAAACATCACAGATAAATACGACGTACGCTTATGCCATCCGCATTCGCCTCGATGTCCCCTCATGCACCGTTAGGTTAGGTAACTAACGGCAGAGCGGGGCAGGGCTAGCGCGGGTGTAAAACATAAGTAACGCCTATATAATATATCATATATACTATATACTGTATCTATCACAGAACATCACATGATCACATCACAGATATCGCAGCAGAAGAAACATATGAAATATTGGATATACTAGGACGTCCGTGTTTTCAATACGAGCCAGTATAAAACACGGATTCCACGGTCGTGATGAATAGCCAAACCCACACCCCTAGACCCCTACGAGAGCGGCAAGCAACCCTACCAATTCTAGAGTTAGGAGACCCGGCCTCGACTCCTCGAGTTGGTCTCCCACTGGACTCCAGAACCCGGTTACTTGTGCCCTCCTCCTTGGGTCTATCCTAGTGCGGAAAAGTAAATAATATAAAAAAGGTGACAACTTCCGCAACCTGGAAGTGCCCCAATAAAAGAATATTACATACAAGTTTTTACATGAATGAAATTGAAAAACACTCATCTTACATAAAAAACCCCGGGCTATTCAAACACGACGATCCAATATAACATATCCAGCAACACATAACATCATATGTCATCAACGTAAGTAAATATGTGCATCCCAATTGTCGTTGACATATAGCAACGAAACCGGCGATATCACATATTACACTTACGGTCACAGAAAACAAAGTGTAAAACTACAACAGTTGGAATCCGCAACCTCTTTAGACATCACATGCCTAATCAAATGAATTACTTAGACATCACATGCCTAACTATTATAAACCCCGCATTTTAGTCTCATTATTGAAAACACTTTTCAATATCAAGTCGGGCAATTCAACAAGATTCCCGCCATTCTTATCGAATGCTCGTCGCAAACTTCAGTAGGCGGATGCACCCCCGACGCCGTCGACCAAGTGCACCAAGTCCGAACACCGCTACCGCGAGCACCCAAACGGATGCTTTCGGCGACGGGGTTCTCCTACAGTCACTTGGTCGGGGCTATGGGGCGAGGCTGTCTATTAAGTTTATCCGGCGAGTATCCGCGTACGCTACGTGATTGCGACGGACTTTTGATCACATCAAAACTCCGTGGCAACCGATCAAGTGAGACTAAACCGTTAGATTTATAACATTCATCCAGTTATCTCATAACTATTTGTGAATTCCAATTATTGTATCCCATTCCAGATAGTTAGAAAATGTTAAACTTTCCGATCGAACATTCTGTTAGTTATATGTATGCCCTAGAGGCCATTACTGTACATTGGATGTATATTGTAGTGGATGCTGGGACATATATAGGTAGGACTTTCTTGCTCGACATGATAGTACGCTATCTGGTTGCTTTTTATCTTAACATGTATACTTTCTGTCTCTCTGATTACATGTTGATAAAGCCCTTAGGATGTGTACTCGACTTCCATGACTATGATGAAGATCATACTAGTGGGGCTTGGGTAGTCAATGAGTACATCCTTCATTGTTCCTAGTCGTGGGAATATTGAGACGGGGCATCGATATTCCAGAGTAGACTGGCGTATATCTTCTCGACCCATGTGATGGGCGATGGATGATCCCATATCCATTGGTGTTTGACATCAGAGATGGTATACGGTTGCTCAGTGGAGACTGGGTACACTGAACGGACTCGCCGAGAACTCCCAGATGGTATTATACCTCACGTCAGATGGCAGTTCTCTGGTGACACTGGTACAGCTTAGTCTGTTGACCCGAGATCGTCATAGATTCTTGTGTGTCTCCGACTGTGCTTTGATTAACACCTTACCACGGTTCTGCTGAGTCGTGCAAAAAGGTGATTTTTGGGCACAGTCCCGATTCACATGGAGGCAATGAGCGATAGGAGGGGATTCGTCTCTCCCGGTATTGGGGGTTGATGTTGCGCTATGCTCGACTGGCCATAACAGGAAATCCCTGGCCAGGGTTGCAGTGACCTACTGGTAAGTGTTATCAGTAGTTTCACACATGTCATGGACTTCACGTCGGCATGACTTATCGAGCTATTCGGGTCTGACGTTTACCACCCCTAGGCGAGATATGCGACAAATCAGAAGAACAGACCGGACTGTACGGTAAGTGTTACTGGTAAGATTCACAGGAGTGTGAGCGGGCTTGCTCGTCGATCTTCTGATCGCTCAATACCCGGGTGGTCGTTACGTTTAGCAGACCGCTTGCGGCTTGTGGGTGTTTGATATGATCATCATCTGCTGCCGGCGTATTGACGAGTCTTTAGACTCCTACACAGAGGTTTCCTGGATCAAGCGAAACGAAATAGGAGCGCATATGAGATATGTGCGGGACCGAGAATAATGTGTGTATGTGATACCGTATTCCATTCTCGCGATGAATGTATTGATTGGTATATGCGATATAACCTAGTTATCGAATCAAGGATTGATTCGATAAGCCGATACATAGGATACTGGTCGGTTATATACGATATGACCGGATCGTTAAATCAAGTATTGATTCAATGATTTAATGCATAATTATATATTTGATATATTACTTTGCATTAACTAGTATTGGTTCACTTTAAATGGATTTTCTCACTTGAATTGTGCACATTGTATATGTGATATATTTTGTGCACATGATTGTATCATGTTTGATGATACATTCTAGCTTGGGTTTGTGTAAAGAATTGACCATGGTTATATGAATGGTTAGGGTTTCATTTTATTTACTTATTCATTTATTTATTCTTTTTGTTTATTTTGGCAAAAGAAAATGATAAATATAAATGAATGGTGGCTATGTTTGTTTTTAGTTGAAGATTCATGAAGCATTGACTTAGTCACCATTCTTGTCTCATGCTTAACCCTAACCACTTAAACTAACCCTAGTTCATTCTCTACACTTAACCAAGGGTTAGTATATGATAAGTATTATTTTTCTTTTCTATTTTATTAACTTATCATATTCATCTTCATCTTCTTCTTCATCTTGAACAAGAAGAAAAACTAGATTCCATCAATGGTGATTGATGAAAAAGAGTGAGAAATCCAATTCTAAAGTGAACCCACTTCCTATTTCTTCATCATCTACCTCTTGCCAAGTAGTATAGGGTGTTTCCTTCATAAGTTTTCATGGCTTGGTGAAGGTGGAGCTTGATCTAGTGATGCCTCGACGTAGATCATCTTCGGCATCGTAGTCGATGACCTAGCCCGCTTTTTCTCCGATGAAGCCGACAATAGAGCCCGGGATCCAATGATCGCAGCGAGGAGACTTCATCGCGGAGCCATGGAGGTGGAGAAACGGATCTACAAAGGTTGTATGTTCGTTTACTTTTAGTTAAGATGTTAACTATTTTCTTTTTCGCCTAAACTTCTAGCCAACGATCCGTATTAGGGTTTCTCGGCACCCGTTAAATTAGAAATTGGCATGGTTGATGCCTTGTGAGACCTCACTAGAGTGCCTAGGAACCTTTCATTGGTATCAGAGCCTAGCTAGAGCCTTAGGCGAAGTCTAAACGGAATTAGAACTCCTATCGAATCAAAACCCAAACCCTAATATTGCTCTCTCGACATTTTCTGAATTTGTGGAATTTTGAGAATTAAAAATATGCAGAAAAATCAGCAGGTATTTCTAAGAATTACTGTGAAGTTCGAGAACCCAAGTCCACCAATTCGCGGTGGAACCGCTGCATGAGCATGCTAATGCGGCGGTTCCGCGGCCAGTTTGTCTTGTTGTGCATCGAATTTTGCACCATAATTCTTAGTTTGCTGTGCTGGTTTTCCTGGGAATTTGTAATATTTTTTCAAGAGTTGAATATTCTGGGTTGTATTAGGGACTCGGTGTATCGATCGGATTGTCTAATTCTGTCTGTGTGCTTTTCCGGATAATTTTAGAATATGTTAAAAAGTTCGACCGGATATAAAAACCCACTTTTTCCCCTGCCGGGAAATTTCCAAGTGTTGGATTTTTCCGTAGTTTAATGACGTTCTAAATAGTGCAAGTAACGCGATGGACCCTCTAGAAGACAACAAACCTTAACTCGATTATGTGACCGGCTTGAACTGCCCTTTGAACCTTAGGGTTTGGGGCAGTACTGTAAGTCGATGTACAACACCCCACGACTTGCGGGGAGGCGGAAATTTTAAAAAACGATCTTGTTCTTTGCTTAAACATCGACTAACCGCATGAATCGAAGCTAAACGATAACTAACAGGAAACATAGAAGTTCTATACTACTATGTTTAGGGATTATACCTAACGAATCGTGTCCTTCGTCTTTGCGAACTCCTCCTCCCCCTCGGCCTTCTCGAAGTAGTAGACGATCCAACCGAGAGCTTTACTCTAAGCTTAGCCTCTAAACTTGAGGCAACTAACCTTCTTTAAGTGCTAATAAAAGAAGCTAGGTGATATAGAGTGAGGGTTATGATTTAGTTAGTCTAACTAATCCTTGTACTCAACACATGAGAGGGGAGGATTAGGGTTTGAAGAGGGAGAGCTTGAGGAGAGAGAAGATGATAATGATAATGAAATGAGAATAGTGAGTTATGATAATATATATCAAGCATTTCTTTTTATCAAGAAAAGAAAATATATCAATTTAACAACCATGCTTGATAATATCTAGTGATGATTCATCACCATGGATAATGACATGTATGAATCATCTAGGTGACTCACTAATCACATTCATTGTATATGCCACCTAAACCTCCTTAGTCACCACCTTCTAGAAGCTTTTCACACAATTACGAGAACGCCCCTCCTTTCCGCAAAAATACGGAAAAACTTTAGACTCTATAAATCCAATAACCGGATACCAGTAACTGGCTTAAACCAAAGCCGACTGGTAAAAACTGTCCGAAAGTCGTACGTGCGTAAACACACGTATGCGTCCGAACCCTTGTCGTAAAACCATACGACCTCTATATCGTTTCACCTGGAGTAGGGAAACTCTCTGTGTGGGACTCTAGAGACTCGACTACTACGCTGGCAGTGGGTTTAACCACAGACTGCAAGCGGCACTAGCTGTACGTAACGGTCCCCAGGTAGATGTCGATAAGAAGGCCGATGAGGAAACCCATCCGAACTCCTACTGAGTCTGATGTGACAATCTCCATACAGTCCGGTCCGTTCGTCCAAGACTATCGCATATCGGGCCTAGGGGGACGGCAAGCGTCAGTCCCCTAATAGCGGTATAAGTCGTGTCGGAGGGAAGCCCATTACACCCTGAGAAACTACTAGAACCTACCAGCAAATCTCGCTTGCCCTGGCCAGGGACTTTGCGTAACGGCTCTCTGACACAGCGCGATATCAACCCCCAATACCGGGAGAGACGAATCCTGTCTAACCGCCACTGCCTCCAAGTGCTCGGGACTGCATCCAACTGCTACCAGTTTGCACGACTCCTTTGAGCCGTGGTAGGGTAGCAATCTAAGAACAGTGGGACACACTCAAGGAGAAGTAGCAGTGTCAAGTCTGCGGACTATGCTTTACTCATGTCACCTAGGAACTGTTCACTGACGACTGGTATAAAACCAACCAACAGTTCCCTGTGAGTCATGTCCGGTGTACCCGTAACCCAACGAGTACCTGTATACTATCTCCAGTACGACGTACTGACGGCTGTGGGACAGACCATTTCCCCAACTGGGATGAGAAGCGTACACACTAGTCTACTCTGGAGTATCGATGCTCTTTCTCGATAATCCAACGACTAGGGACCTGAATAAGGATGTGCTTGTACACTACCCAGCCCCCACTAGTGTGACTGCCATCACAACGCTGGTAGTCAAGCAAGATCCTAAGAGCTCTATCAATACGTATACTCACATATTAAGATAGAAAAACCAAGTAGCATACTACCATGTTTAGCAAGACTGTTATATACATGTGAATATCCCAAGCTTCCATTAAGTAATATACAAACTAGAATGATACAATAATGGCCCCTAGGGCATATACACTAACAATCTCCCACTTGCACTAGGGCCATGTACTGGCATATCAAAGACCGATGATCTCGAGTAGAATCTCGAACTGAATCTGAGGTAGGGCCTTCGTGAATGGATCAGCAATGTTCTCTTCAGAAGCAACTCTCCGAACCTCGATCTCCTGACGATCAATGATCTCCCTGATTAGGTGATACCGCCTTAAGATGTGTCTGGACTTCTGATGGGACCTTGGTTCCTTCGCTAAAGCTATAGCTCCGTTGTTGTCGCAATACAGAGGTATTGGATCAATTATGGTAGGAACCACCTGAAGTTCTGTTAGGAACTTCTTCATCCAGACTTCTTCTTTTGCGGCATCGCAAGCAGCTATATACTCCGCTTCCATCGTCGAGTCAGCAACGGTGTCCTGCTTGGAGCTCTTCCATCACACCGCCCCTCCATTGAGGGTAAAGACATAACCCGACATGGACTTGGAATTGTCCTTATCACTCTGGAAGCCGGAATCAGCAAAGGCCTCCAACCTGAGGTCTTTTCCGTCGTAAACCAAGAACATCTCCTTAGTCCTTCTCAGGTACTTGAGAATTTTCTTTACTGCTATCCAGTGCTTCTCCCCTAGGTCTGACTGATACCGGCTTACCACGCTCAGTGCGTAAGCTACATCAGGTCTGGTACACAACATCGCATACATTATAGAGCCTACCGCAGAAGCGTAGGGTATAATAGACAAGCGTTCCCTTTCCAAATCAGTCTTGGGAGACATCTCTTTGGAGAGGGTGATTCCGTGACAAGCCGGTAGATTACCGCGCTTAGAATCTTCCATACTGAATCTTTTTAGTACAGTGTCGATATACTTGGACTGCGAAAGTCCCAACATCCTCTTTGATCTATCACGATAGATCCGGATCCCCAGAATGTAAGAGGCATCACCCAGGTATTTCATGGAGAACCTGTGTGACAAGAATCCTTTGACAGATTGTAGCATACGAATGTCATTTCCTATCAATAAAATGTCATCCACGTACAAGACGAGGAATACGAAACTTCTGGCTACAACTTTACTATATATGCACGGTTCATCTGGATTTTTGATAAAGTCATATTCTTTGACTGTCTCATCAAAACAGATGTTCCAACTCCGCGATGCCTGCTTTAGTCCGTAAATGTACTTAAGCAGCTTGCATACTTTCCCGCTGCTCCCACTCTGATTGAAACCCTCTGGCTGATCCATATAGACGTACTCTTCTAAATTTCCATTCAGAAAAGCCGTCTTTACGTCCATCTGCCAGATTTCATAATCATGGAAGGCAGTAATAGCAAGAAGGACCCGAATGGAATTGAGCATAGCCACTGGAGAAAAAGTTTCGTCATAGTCCAAACCAGGTCTTTGACGAAAACCCTTTGCAACAAGTCTAGCCTTATAGGTTTCCACCTGTCCATCTACACCAATCTTTTTCTTGAAGATCCATTTGCATCCTATGGGTTTTACACCATCTGGAGCAAAGTCCAAAGTCCATACTTTGTTGGTGTACATGGACTCCATTTCGGTCCGCATTGCATCTAGCCATCGTACCGAGTCGCCGCTCTGGATGGCCTGCTGGAAGTGAGTAGGTTCATCATCATCTATGATGCAATCCTCTCTATCCCCGTCTATGAGAAAGCCATAGTATCTCTCAGGCGGATGAGACGGCCTACTACTCCTGCGGAGGGGTGCGGGAATGTCCTGTTCTTCTTGAACTTCCGGTTCTACCAAACTTTCAGTAGCAGTTTGTGGTTCTGGAATTTCTTCCAGTTCTATTTCGATCCCACTTATTTCCTTTTCTAAAAAATGATGTTCTAGAAAATGGGCATTACGAGAAACAAAGACCTTTTGTTCGTCGGCATAATAGAAATAATATCCCTTGGAGTTCTTTGGATATCCCACAAACTTACATTTTACTGATCGTGCCTCGAGCTTGTCCACATGCTGCTTTTTAACAAAAGCTGGACATCCCCAAATCTTCATATGCTGAAGATGGGGTTTCTTCCCAGTCCACATCTGATATGGAGTGGTAGGCACAGTCTTGGTAGGAGCCCTGTTCAGAAGATATGCTGCTGATTCTAGCGCATAACCCCAGAAAGATCGCGGTAACTCAGCATTACTCATCATGGATCGTACCATATCCAATAGGGTTCGATTCTGTCTCTCCGATACACCGTTATGCTGTGGAGTGTATGGAGGAGTAAGCTGAGAGAGAATTCCTTTCTCTTTTAGGTAACCTAGGAACTCGGCACTCAAGTATTCACCACCTCGATCAGATCTAAGTGTCTTGATACTTTTGCCGGTTTGGTTTTCTACTTCATTCTTGTACTCTTGGAATTTCTCAAAAGCCTCGGATTTATGTTTCATCAGATAAATGAATCCGTATCTTGAGTAATCATCTGTGAAAGTAATGAAATAAGAAAAACCACCTCTTGCATGTGTAGACATTGGACCACATACATCGCTGTGTATGAGTCCTAAGAGCTCGCTCGCTCTTACTCCTTGTCCAGTGAATGGAGTCTTTGTCATCTTTCCTTTGAGACAAGATTGACAAGTGTCATAAGTTTGATATTCGAACGAGTCCAAATATCCTTCTCTATGCAACTTAGTCAACCTTCTCTCATTGATGTGACCCAGTCTACAATGTCATAAGAAAGCTTTATTTAAATCTGAAGACTTTCTTTTTAGTGTGTTCTGGACATTGAAAATTTGGAGTTGGTTTAAAACATATATACCGTTATTTAGTGTACCGGACCCAATCAAACCATGATTAAGGTGGATGTTGACAACATCTCTTACAAACGTGAAATCATAACCTTTATTTGATAACAAGGAAACTGATATGATATTACACGTTAAGCTTGGCACAAAAAAACAGTTATGTAAAACCAAAATGTGTCCACTCGTCAATCCTAGGTGATAATCCCCGACGGACGCAGCTCCCACGCTAGCTCCGTTAGTAACCTTTAGGGTCATATCACCTTCCTTCAGCACTCTACGGTTTCTCAGTGCCTGCAATGAATTGCAAATATGAGATCCTGATCTGGTATCCAATACCCAGGAAGTAGAGTTGATCGACAGACAATTCTCAATTACAAACACACCTGAAGTCGAAGCCACAGCTTGCTTCGGTTCCTGGTTCTTGGCGTTCCATGCCTTGCAATCCTTCTTCCAGTGCCCTTTCTTGTGACAATGGAAGCACTCATCCTGGACAACTACCGGTACCGCAAACTTTTTCTTTCCTTTTCCTCCCACCTTACTTACACCTCTTCTAGGTCTGGGTGCGGCCTTCTTCTTCCTTCCTTTGGCCTAGCCTTGGACCCGGAAGAAGATGCACCGCCAACAAACATAGCGGGTGTTTCCCTTGCCTTCTGCAAGGTGCCCTCTGCATTCCTTAACATGTTCAGGAGTTCCAGAAGTTCAACTTCTTTTCTTTGAATGTTGAAGTTCAGGATAAACTGGGCGTAGGTAGAAGGAAGGGACTGGAGAATAAGGTCTGTATAGAGCTCATTATCCAAAGTCGTCCCCAGGTCTGCGAGCTCTTCTATATAGCCGATCATCTTTAGGACATGTTCTCCTACCGATGACCCGACAACCAACCTCGCTCGAAACAAGTTCTTAGAGGTCTCGTATCTTGCTATACGAGATTGCTCCCCATAAAGTTCCTTTGTATAGAGAAATATGGCATCAAGTTCCATATCCTCGTGCCTCCTCTGATGTTCATTGTTCATCGAGGCAAGCACGATGCACTTGGCTTTCGCGCAATCGAAATCCCAGGTTTTGCGGATTTCCTTATCCGCATTACTGGATTTGGGACCAGGGACAGCAGGTGCCGTAGCGGTGAGGATGTACCCCAATTTGTCATAGGTCAAAGCCATTTTGGCATTCCGCAGCCAATCTTTATAGTTTGGCCCTGTCAGTATATTTTTCTCAAAAAGTAACTTAAGTCCAGTCATTTTCAGGGTCGGTGCAATTAGGAGAGAGGGAAAAAAACTCTTTAGCATGATGCTCTTGCAAGTTTAGAGTGGTTTTTAGTTTATCTAAACTGGATGGCTCCCACTGTTTCTCGAATCCTTCCTCAAACCATAAAAGAAGAATTAGCCAGGACTATTCTCACTGTACAATACTTGCTTAACCGTTCAGCCAGGCTGGTGTCGGTACTTCGAGGGAGGTTTTCCAACGCTTTGGTGAAGTTCCTTAATTAAATAACCTCTTTTCTCTGGGGGCGTAACCCCGCTGACACCTTTCTGGACACCTACTAGGTTTATAGCATTGATCGTTAAGTGACGAATATCCTGATAAGTAGCATATACTCACAGTAGGATCGGGATCTAAATATCATCGTATGGTAATGTTGAAGGAGTGCTACCAACATTCATCAAACTCCAAATGGTATGCATCTCTTTGCAAATTTCAGTTTCTTTAGAAATTCCCGATATAAGTTTTTTCCCCATGCTCTTATGACCTTGGCTTTGGTCAAAATGTCATAAGTCACATGTCAAGTTCTACCCGTCATTATCTTGTCAATTTGAACCCATCCGTATATACCCCTGACTTTGGTCAAGTGGTAATACGACTGTCCCAAACCAACTCATCTATCTTATGCAACAAATGAAAACCCAGCAGCTACCAAACACTATCCCTTTACTTTGGCCAAAATGCATAGCTTGAATACTTCTGAATACCCAAATGAAATGACGGAGGGCTACGAATGGTTTTGGCGAAACCGTGAACGTAGTGAACTTGATATAACCGAAGGAACCTGATAGCTTTTAAAAGGAGTGGTTAAGGCTCCGCATTTAAAAATATCTGTTTTAAAATTAACCGAGTGGTTTCTTTTAAATTGTTCCAACGATTAAAACTTTGGTTTATTTTCTTTGCATTATAGATAATGCGTCCCATCATTAACCTATCATTGCAGAAAACAACGAAAATACAACGTCCTCTTATGCCATCCGCATTCGCCACGGGGTCCCGTCATTACGCGTTAGGTTACTTAACTAAAGACAGAGCGAGGGTTGGGCTAGCACGGGTGTAAAACATAAGTGACGTCTAAATAGCTATCATATATATAGATATTTTACATTCGTCTGACGCAATGATATTCATTCCAGATCACAGATGAACTTAATTGGATTTGCAAGCAATCCGTGTTTGTTTTGAGCCTGCAACAAAAGACGGATTACACAGTTGTGATGAATAGCCATTACCCCACCCAAGACCCCAACGGGTACGGCTAACTACCCACCAGGCAGTTTGTGCACCCCACCTTGGGTCTGTCCTAGGAGCAAAAAACAGTAAAATGAAATAATACAACGGTGGCTACAACCGCAACTTGGATGTGCCCCGCAAAATAATATTACAACAAATTACATTTACATCAAATGAATTAAATAATAACGCATCACATAACCCCGGCTATACATCACAACAGTCCAACACAGTTCATATGCACAAACAGATAAAATCCATTACAGAAATGTGCAACCCCCTGCCAACCGACATACTAGCAGTTAGGGGAGGTTTACGAACACATTATACAAAACACAGATATAATCCAACAAGCAAATACTGTATAATTTCGATCGATTAAACACTTTTAATTTTGCTCCAATACTTCTCTGTAAATTTGAACCTGAACAAAATTTAAAAAATTCCAGAAAATACCAAATATTCCAGAGAAACAACACAGGAAAAATGAGTTCCTGAATCGCCAACTCGGCAGCGGAAGCGCGGCGGATCGGAGGGATCCGACGCGGTTCCGCGGCGCTTTAGGCGATTCAGGGGCCCAATTTTCTTGGGTGTTCTTCTACTGTCTTTTTATGCTTTCTAAACATCCCAGAAAAATTTTTGGACTTCATTTAAAAATCGACAAAAACTGATGATTTCGGGCTTTTCCGGTTTCGTTTTTTCCGTTCGAAATTCATACAAATTTGCAAGTAAGTTAATTATTGTTTAGCGAGGCTCTGATACCACTGTAAGTCGATGTACAACACCCCATGACTTGCGGGGAGGCAGAAATTTTAAAAAACTATCTTGTTCTTTGCTTAAACATCGACTAACCGCATGAATCGAAGCTAAACGATAACTAACAGGAAACATAGAAGTTCTATACTACTATGTTTAGGGATTATACCTAAAGAATCGTGTCCTTCGTCTTTGCGAACTCCTCCTCCTCCTCGGCCTTCTCGAAGTAGTAGACGATCCACCCGACAGCTTTACTCCAAGCTTAGCCTCTAAACTTGAGGCAACTAACCTTCTTTAAGTGCTAATCAAAGAAGCTAGGTGATATAGAGTGAGGGTTATGATTTAGTTAGTCTAACTAATCCTTGTACTCAACACATGAGAGGGGAGGATTAGGGTTTGAAGAGGGAGAGCTTGAGGAGAGAGAAGATGATAATGATAATGAAATGAGAATAGTGTGTTATGATAATATATATCAAGCATTTCTTTTAATCAAGAAAAGAAAATATATCAATTTAACAACCATGCTTGATAATATCTAGTGATGATTCATCACCATGGATAATGACATGTATGAATCATCTAGGTGACTCACTAATCACATTCATTGTATATGCCACCTAAACCTCCTTAGTCACCACCTTCTAGAAGCTTCTTGCACAATTACGAGAACGCCCCTCCTTTCCGCAAAAATACGGAAAAACTTTAGACTGTATAAATCCAATAACCGGATACCAGTAACTGGCATAAACCAAAGCCGACTGGTAAAAACTGTCCGAAAGTCGTACGTGCGTAAACACACGTATGCGTCCGAACCCTTATCGTAAAACCATACGACCTCTATATCGTTTCTCCTGGAGTCGGGAAACTCTCTATGTGGGACTCTAGAGACTCGACTACTACGCTGGCAGTGGGTTTAACTACAGACTGCAAGCGGCACTAGCTGTACGTAACGGTCCCCAGGTAGATGTCGATAAGAAGGCCGATGAGGAAACCCATCCGAACTCCTACTGAGTCTGATGTGACAATCTCCATACAGTCCGGTCCGTTCGTCCAAGACTATCACATATCGGGCCTAGGGGGGTGGCAAGCGTCAGTCCCCTAATAGCGGTATAAGTCGTGTCGGAGGGAAGCCCATTACACCCTGAGAAACTACTGGAACCTACTAGCAAATCTCGCTTTCCCTGGCCAGGGACTTTGCGTAATGGCTCTCTGACACAGCGCGATATCAACCCCCAATACCGGGAGAGACGAATCCTGTCTAACCGCCACTGCCTCCATGTACTCGGGACTGCACCCAACTGCTACCTGTTTGCACGACTCCTTTGAGCCGTGGTAGGGTAGCAATCTAAGAACAGTGGGACACACTCAAGGCGAAGTAGCAGTGTCAAGTCTGCGGACTATGCTGTACTCATGTCACCTGGGAACTGTTCACTGACGACTGGTATAAAACCAACCAACAGTTCCTTGTGAGTCCTGTCCGGTGTACCCGTAACCCAACGAGCACCTGTATACTATCTCCAGTACGACGTACTGACGGCTGTGGGACAGACCATTTCCCCAACTGGGATGAGAAGCGTACACACTAGTCTACTCCGTGAGTATCGATGCTCTGTCTCGATAATCCAACGACTAGGGACCTGAATAAGGATGTGCTTGTAGACTACCCAGCCCCCACTAGTGTGACTGCCATCACAACGCTGATAGTCAAGCAAGATCCTAAGAGCTCTATCAATACGTATACTCACATATTAAGATAGAAAAACCAAGTAGCATACTACCATATTTACCAAGACTGTTATATACATGTGAATATCCCAAGCTTCCATTAAGTAATATATAAACTGGTATGATACAATAATGGCCCCTAGGGCATATACACTAACAAGTACGGCGTGCCACATGTAAGGCGTTGGCTTGACCCTTCTACGGCTGGACCGTTGGTACTGAGGCACGAACTGAATGTTTTTTAGACTTGTTTCATGTGTTGATCTGTATCGGGAAAACTTGGGTGTTCGATTATTCGATCGGAAAGTTTAACATTTTCTATCTTATTCGGAATGTGATGCAACAATTGGAATTCACAAATGGTTATGAGATAACTGAATTAATGTTATAAACATAGCAGTTTAGTCTCACTTGATCGGTTGCCACGGAATTTTGATGTGATCAAAAGTCCGTCGCAATCACGTAGCGTACGCGGATATTCGCCGGTAAACTTAATAGACAGCCTCACTCCATAGCCCCGACCAAGTGACTGTAGGAGAACCCCGTCGCCGAAAGCATCCATTCGGGTGCTCCCGGTATCGGTGTTCCGCCTTGGTGCACTTCGTCGACGATATCGGGGGTGCGACCGTCTACTGAAGTTTGCGACGAGCATTCGATCAGGATGTCGGGAATCTTGTTGAATTTCCCGACTTAATATTGAAAAGTGTTTTCGATAATGAGACTAAAATGCGGGGTTTATAATTGTTAGGCATGCGATGTCTAAAGAATTCATTTGGTCAGGCATGCGATGTCTGAGGTGGTTGCGGATTCCAACTGTTGTAGTTTTACACTTTTTTTTCTGTGACCGTAAGTGTAATATGTGATGTCGCCGGTTTCGTTGCTATATGTCAACGACAATTGGGATGCGCATATTTACTTACGTTGATGACTTGTGATGTTATGTGTTGCTGGATATGTTATATTGGATCGTCGTGTTTGAATAGCCGGGGGTTTTTATGTGAGATGAGTGTTTTTCATTTTCATTCATGTATAAACTTGTATGTAATATTCTTTTATTGGGGCACTTCCAGGTTGCGGATGTTGTCACCATTTGTATATTGTTTACTTTTCTGCACTAGGATAGACCCAAGGAGGGGATCACAAGTAACCGGGTTCTAGGGTCCAGTGGGAGACCATCTCGAGGAGTCGAGTCCGGGTCTCCTAACCGTAGAATTGGTAGGGTTGCTTGCCGCTCTCATAGTGGTCTAGGGGTGTGGGATTGGCTATTCATCACGACAGTGGAATCCGTGTTTTATACTGGCTCGTATTGAAAACACGGACGTCCTAGTATATCCAATATTTCATATGATATTTTCTGCTGCGTTATATGTGATGTGATCATGTGATGTTCTGTGACAGATATAATATATAGTATATATGATATATTATATAGACATTACTTATGTTTTACACCCGCGCTAGCCCTGCCCCGCTCTGCCGTTAGTTACCTAACCTAACGGTGCACGAGGGGACATCGAGGCGAATGCGGATGGCATAAGTGTACGTCATATTTATCTGTGATGTTTAGGTAATTTAAATGATGGGATATTCATTAATGTGATTAATGAAAGAAAATAAACCTAATTGATGTTGTGGAATCGAATTTCAAAATAAAAACAAGTTGCTACAGTTCTTGCTTTGCATCGCGGTGTTCCTCGTAGAACATCATGCACCTTATTCGATAGGGAAAGGACCGAGATCCCTTCACCGGGAGTGACTCCTTTAGCAATAACTGGCAGATGCTACATCACTCGGTTTGTCTTTTGATAGCTTCTATAGTTTCCGCTTTGCACAGTGATATATATGATATATCTCGCACCTCATTCGACGAGGAAAGGGCCGACGATCCCTTCACCGGGAGTGACCCCTTTAGCAAAACTAGAAAAGCCTCAAAAACATTCCATTTAAAAACCATTTGATTCCACAACGAGATCAAGTTCGAAGCGTTAAAGGTTTTCACAAAAACCATTCGCAACCCTCCGTCATTTTAGGAAGTAGAGTACTTAATATTCGTGCAGTGTTTGTTGACCATAGTCAAGGCACAGTGTACGGTAGCTAAGTGATGTCTTCCTACACCGCATATGATGCGATTAGTTAGGACAGTCGCGTGACTTTGTTGACCTTAGTTAAGGGTCATGTGGGTGGGTCTAATTAATCACTAAATGACGGGTAGAACTTGACTAGTACTTATGATTTGTTGACCATAGTTAAGGTCATAGGTGCTAGGGGTAAAAACCTTTATCGGGAGTTTCTAGTGTTGAAATTTGCAATGAGATTGCGTACCTTCTATGTGATAGTTGGATCCCGATACCCACTGCGAGTAATTGTTACTCCTGGGAGAGTTTTGCACTTTGCAATTAGCCGATCAAGTAGGTGTCTAGAAAGGTGTCAACAGGGTTACGCCTCTGGGAAAAATGAGGTTTACTGTAATTAGGTCCGTGCGAAAGCACGGGGAACCTCCCTCAAAGTACCGACACTGGCCTGGCTGAAAGATTGGCAAACTTGTAGAGTGTAATTAATCCCGGCTAGTCTTTCCTTTTAAGGTTTGAAAGAAGATTTGATAAAAACAGTGGGAGCCATCCTGATTAGATAAAATATATAACCAGTCTGATCTTGCAAGAGCGCACGCAGAGTGTTTTCTTCTCTCTCTCTCTCCAGGTAGCGACCATATCACGCTTTAATCAAGATAATAATATGGATGTATTGACCGAACCCACTTGTTATACTGAGCTGGGGAACGTTGGTCCCGCTCCAACTTATAATTGTTATAAGACAGAGCAGGAAATAGGAGAATACCAGATTTCCTATGCCGCCCAAACGAAGAAAGTGCATGAGATGCATCTCCTTCGGGTGTGTTCATTATAAAGAACTGTTTCTCAGTATCCTCTGCATCCTAGGTATATGATACTGGATCAGAATCCCAGATATGTAATCTGTTACATAGGGCTACAAAAGGGTAGAAAAACTGAGAACGGGTGATAAGTTTCATGAGACAGAAAACGGGGCAAGTGTTGCAGCCAAGGTTGTTGGTCACTGTCACCCTGTATTACTAATACATTGATTCTGAACAAATACTATTAGATACCGAACCTGATATACAAAATCATATCAGTCTCTTTATAAGTAAAGAATTGATAAAATTTTGTATTGATGGATAATGTTTTTAACATTTCCTATATCAAAAGTTGATTGGTTCAGGCACGTTATCTAAAAGCATTGACGTTCTAAATCAAACTACAGTTCCTCATATACATAACACACACAAGAGGAAGAGTTCAAAAATGAACGAATCATTCTTGAGGCATTGTAGACTAGGTCATATCAATACGACCCGACTGGCTGAAGTTACATTTTAGATTCATATTTAAATCAGTTTGAATTTACATCTTTTGAAACTTGCCAGTCATGTCACAAAGATAAGATGACCATAGCTCTGCTTATTGGAAACAGAGAAAGAGTTAGTAAACTCTTGGGACTGATACATGATGATGTATGTAAGGTCTCCTTTCTACACATGCCAGGACTGGTTCTTTATACTTCATTACGTTCTCTGATGATATCTCAAGATTCTGACATATGTTCATGTTGAAACACAAGTCCGAACCTTTTGAGATATTCACAGAATATAACTTAGAAGTAAAGAACCAATAATCGGGTATAAGTATTATGTCCTTTGATGAGATCAGGGAGGAGAATACTTGTGCATGGCATTCCTGGACCATTCTAAAGGAAAATGAGATTCTCTCTCCGTACTACTCCTCTGAATACACCACAGCACAACGGTGTTGTAGCGCCTTGAAAAGTCGTTTTGGTGTTTTCCTGAAAATCGGTGAAAATTCGGTATTTTTCCGAAAATCGTCTTTTTTGTTATTTTGCAGTTTAAGACTAATTATACCTAATTTGGATAGGTAATTGCTAGTTTTTAGTAGTTAATGAGTTAATTATTAATTTTTGGTCATTTAAAAAATTTTCCCTATTTTTCAATTTTTTAATATTATTTTAAGCCGGTAAGAAAATACATTAAATTAGAGATAAATACAAATTTAAATGGGCTAAATTTAAGCTTTAAAATCATGTTAATTAAAATCTAGTTGTAACGTAAATTTTTAGTATTTTATTTTAAGTTTTAACTAATTTTTATTATGGAAAACGAAATTTATTGAATTTAAGCTAAAACTTGCAATTTTGGACTTGTAGGGGGTCTTTTTGCATAGAATTTTTTTGTAAAGTCTCTCACACTCACCTTCACTCCCCTTGGCCAGCCCCACACTATTGTATCAGCCCAAGAATTTTCTTTCCCTCTTTTTGACCTTAAATCATGTGAGAAATGGGTTAAAATGGTTATATATATATATTTAAAGGGTAAGGGTATTATGGTAATATGAGAGGGTTGACTTGGACTTTTTTTCCCCACTTCCCCACACTTCTCCCGACTCCCTCACTGCTGAATTCCTGCAGAAAAAAACAGCCTCAAATCTCCACTCTTCTTCCATCAAAGTTCATCCAAAATTTGCTCCAAAAATCCACAATTTATTCAAAATTCAAACCAAATCCTTCATCCATTCTTCTTAGCCTTTCTTGCATGGATCTTGGATGCTAGGAGACCATCTTTGGAGTCAAAATTTCTTGCTAGATCTCTAGATCTAGAGGTATAATTCTTACCCATTTAAATTCTTTTGGTTAGATTTCTTTAATTGAGTTGTTTTAGTGTAAATATTAGTGTTAATTTCTAGTCTAGGTTTTAAAAGTTCATGGCTTGAAATTTTAATTAAGGTTTAGAAAACCATTATTGGGTTAATTAATTTATTCTTCTATCTAGTGTTTTACTAACCTAATCAATGGGGTTACTTTGCTTATGTGGCTTCAAATTATGCTAATCTAAGTTATTTTAGTGTGAAATTTTGATTGCAATTTCTATTTATAAAAATCAAGAAAGGGTTGCTTATGGAAATTTGGTTTTGAAGCATTGCTAGCATGTTGGAAATTAGTGTAGTGGCTATCTATGGTTGACTTGGGTGGTTGCGCGATGTTTTGTGCACTTTATCGCAAATCGGCGATGTTTGCACCGATTTTGGAATGTAAATGCTTACTAGTTTTTTTTTATGAAATTATGTGATGAATTATTATGATAACTTGATTATATTTTCAACATATCCTACGACATTTAGGATGTGTGAGTGCGTATTTTTGAGCGATCAGGTTTTAGCTTTGCCGGGCGACCAAATCGGCGATTCTAGTTAGTTTTTGCGGTTTTCGTGTGTGTTCCGCGCACCTTGTGCACGTTGTGCCTAGCTTGTGAACGTAGATATTCTCATTCGGGATTTGCGTCGTTTCATGATATGTAACCTTATGTCTTGTATTGATGTAAATTCCAGGTTCGGTCGCGGAGGCTTCGGATGCGGCACGAAAAGGGAAAGCGGTGATCGGACGTAGCTAGCTGAGGATTTCTGTGAGTAGATGTAACATCTACGGGGGACTATTGTTGGATGGCGCAAGTCGCCCGATAGTTTTAGTAGCTTAAAAAGATACTTAGTAATGTTAGTAATTAGGGGTGTAATACTTGTATGATTATTTGCTACATTCATGCCTTATATCGACATACATATGAGAACCCATTCTATAGGACACCTGCATCATTGTCAGGGTTTTTATATGCAGCACGAGCACTATTCATGCTTACACCCATGCCCTGGTAATTGCCATGCCACCACACTATATAACCTATAAATTGAAACCTTTTACTATAATTGATACTTAAACTTGTGCTATTGCCTTTAATTCCTTAAAATGAAATCGTAGAATTGCTATTCATGTGCATGTACCTCATCATATTATTTGTTCATGCCTAGTCTATTAATCACACATCGCAACTTGATTATTGATACCATATGCATTCATTATCATTGACATATGCACTTATGAGGATTTCTTGAGATTTTATGATATTTCTGGATTTCGGGGGAAAGCCGCAAAATTTCTAAACTTATTATATTTTTAAAATATGTAAATTGCGGTTTTCTAGTGATGTAAGTGTCGTCCACCATGAGTTTGCTGTGGTTTTCGAGACCCGTTTCGAGGAGTTGGATGAACCATCTCGGGTACATGGTGGGCTCGGTAAGGTACCCCAGGGCAAGAAGCTCGTGTTGCTGACGATAAGCCGGGCAGGGGACGGATTACCTACCGGTGACTGTTTGGGACGGTGGATATCCAGAGGATACCGACCGTGGCCGCGAGATGATGAGACATTGATATTGAGATGGGTCAGCCGGATGGCTGATGCCAGAGATACTATGACATGGATATATGAGATTTGTGATAGTTTTGAGGTGTCGTTGCTGGACACAGGTTCTTATTGATTCTATTGGTATTGTGCTGGTATTTCAAAAGAGATTCTTAAAGGAAAAACATGATTCTTATACTTACACATTCAGATCATGAGTTGATTCGCATTACATTCATACCTGCTAGTATATTCATATTGCATACATACCTGCTATTATGTCCTGCCTTACCTGTATTTTAGATGCTAGGATGCTTGTGTGCATGCTTTCGATAGCCTGTGTAGATGTTATTTATTACTTACCAGTTGGCAACTCACCCCCGTTGTGCCACAGCCTTTTGCAGGTCCGCTCCGTCAGTACAGTAGCGGCGGGCGCACTTGCTTCTTTTGCCTCTTTTGCCTGGACTCGAGGTTTTGCTCTTAGGTGGGTTATATTATTATTTTGTACCACCTTGTATATTCTTTGTATCTAGTGTACTCCATCTACGGTATCTACCAGTATTGTTGTATATTGACCTAGAGATGAAACTGTGAGATTTGTGGACTTTTTATGCTGTATTTTGGGGTCGAGCTCACTTGAGTCGACATGCTGTTTTTCTCATGCTTCCTTATGATTATTTCGTATGTTGTTGCTTTATATTGCGTGGGATTTGTGACCGCCTTGTGGTGAAGAGCTAGCTCCTGCTTGGGGATGCCTTATTTGTTGGATTCATATATATTCTAGTTGTACCCATTTTGGGGGCCAGTATTTAAAAAGGAGACTCTGCCGAAATTTTCGGAAAAATTGATATTGTTTTTAAAATGGTTTTATATGACTTATTTGATAAACCCGCTTTCAATTGATTGGGTTCTCTTCACTCTTTTGCTTATTTGGTTTTGGTTTCTGGGCTTTGGCTTACTTATTTTACGGACGTCTTGAGACGTTTCATAAACTTAAGTGCCAGTCACGTTCCGTACCCTGCGGGTCGTGACAGGTGTATCGGGGTGGAGCAATCACACCCTATATGATAAGGTGTGCTCTTTGATGAGTACTACTGAGTTACCTGTTTCCTTTTTTGGGAGTTATGCGCTTGGGAAGCTGCATACCTATTGAATACGGTTCCAATCAAATCAGTTGTCTACCACTTCATATGTGATATGGAAAGGGAAGAGCCCATGTCTTAAGTTAGTTAAGATTTGGGGTTGACCGGCCTATGTCTAAAAGCAAAATCCGGACAAGCTCGAGGCAAGGTCTGTAATGTAGAACTGGAAAGGTTCCAGCTATACAAACTACAGCAGATAATTTGGTAGAACCAAAGGATTCAGTAGATTCCAACGAACCTCAGCCTCTCCGCCGATCTAGTAGGGTTCCTCACCCACCTGAGAGATACTTCGGTTTCTCGATGACAGTGGGAGCGAGGATTGCATCATGAGATTATGACCCAACTAGTTTCGAGCTGGCCATCGGGGGTAGAACTCTGTAAGAATGGCTGGATGCTTAGTGATCTGAGATGGAATCCTTATACACCAACAAAGTATGGACTTTGGTTGCTATATCTGAAGGGTTAAATCCCCATCAGGAGCAAGTATATCTTGAGAAGATTACTTGGTGTAGATGGAAAAGTTGAGACTTTCAACGCTAGACTTGTTAAAGGTTTTCGTCATCAACCAGGCGTGGATAATGATGAAACCTTTTCCAGTACCTATGCTTAAGTCCATCCAGATCCTACTTGTCATGGCTACATACCATGATTACGATATCTGGTGGTTGGGTGTCATGACTGCTTTTCTAAATGATGTTTTAGAAGAGTGCGTCTATAAGTACACAGCCAGAAGGCCTCGTAGACAGTGGGAGCAGCGGAAACGTGTGCAAAATGCTTTATAGGATAAAGCAGGCATCGCGGAGTTGGAACATCTGTTTTGATGGATTAGTCAAAGAAGTTGACATCATCAAAATGGTAGATGAACCTTGTATAAACAAACTGGTAGTAGGGAGTATGGTGACGATCCTCGTAGAGTACGTGGATGACATACTCTTGTTAGGGAAGGAGTTTCCTATGCTAGGCTCGATCAATCTCCGCTTATCACAATGATTCTCCATATAGGATCAAAGTGATACCTACTAAATCCTAAGCTTTGGATCTATGAGATAGATCTAATTGGATGTTAGGATACTCACTAGTTGTAGTGAGATGGTATCAATCGATCCTGGGGAGAATCACTGGAAGGGTTCCAGAGTGATAGAGACGACTGAATGTCAGTCACAGGCATTGTCTTTAACCTCAGTAAAGGGACGGTATGTTGGAAGATTTCCAAGCTAGATACCGTGACAAACTAGACGATAAAGGCTGGTAACATCCCTATTAAAGATACTACCAAAGAGGCAGTTTGGGTGTATATTGGTTCATAAGATGAACTAGGTTCCTGCCATTGTATGACAATGGAAGTGTGGCTTTGGCCCTGGAACCTTGGTCCCATCAGTGACCCAGACATGTTCTGAGGAAGCATCACCTGATCATGGAGATAGTTGATCTCCGGGCTGATCGAGGTTAGGAGAGTAGACTCAGAGGACAACACGGCGGATCCACTCGCGAAGGCTTTTTCCCAGAGAGAGACTCATAGGGGATGGTTGAGTATGTGATACTGCAACCACTGCTTCAGATGGCCCTAGTGCAAGTGGGAGATTGTTAGTTATATGTATGCCCTAGAGGCCATTACTGTACATTGGATGTATATTGTACTGGATGCTGGGACATATATAGGTAGGACTTTCTTGCTCGACATGATAGTACGCTATCCGGTTGCTCTTTATCTTAACATGTATACTTTCTGTCTCTCTGATTACATGTTGATAAAGCCCTTAGGATGTGTACTTGACTTCCAGGACTATGATGAAGATCATACTAGTGGGGCCTGGGTAGTCAATGAGTACATCCTTCATTGTTCCTAGTCGTGGGAATATCGAGACGGGGCATCGATATTCCAGAGTAGACTAGCGTATATCTTCTCGACCCATGTGATGGGCGATGGATGATCCCATATCCATTGGTGTTTGACATTGGAGATGGTATACGGGTGCTCAGTGGAGACTGGGCACACTGAACGGACTTGCCGAGAACTCCCAGATGGTATTATACCTCACGTCAGATGGCAGTTCTCTGGTGACACTGGTACAGCTTAGTCTGTTGACCCGAGATCGTCATAGAGTCGTGTGTGTCTCCCACTGTGCTTTGATTTCCACCTTACCACGGCTCTACTGAGTCATGCAAAAAGGTGGTTTTTGGCACAGTCCCGATTCACATGGAGGCAATGAGCGATAGGAGGGGATTCGTCTCTCCCGGTATTGGGGGTTGATGTTGCGCTATGCTCGACTGGCCATAACAGGAAATCCCTGGCCAGGATTGCAGTGACCTACTGGTAAGTGTTATCAGTAGTTTCACACATGTCATGGACTTCACGTCGGCATGACTTATCGAGCTATTGGGATCTGACGTTTACCACCCCTAGGCGAGATATGCGACATATCAGACGAACAGACCGGACTGTACGGTAAGTGTTACTGGTTGGATTCACAGGAGTGTGAGCGGGCTTGCTCGTCGATCTTCTGATCGCTCAATACCCGGGTGGCCGTTACGTTTAACAGACCGCTTGCGGCTTGTGGGTGTTTGATATGATCATCATCTACTGCCGGCGTATTGACGAGTCTTTAGACTCCTACACAGAGGTTTCCTGGATCAAGCGAAACGAAATAGGAGCGCATATGAGATATGTGCGGGACCGAGAATAATGTGTGTATGTGATACCGTATTCCATTATCGCGATGAATGTATTGATTGGTATATGCGATATAACCTAGTTATCGAATCAAGGATTGATTCGATAAGCCGATACATAGGATACTGGTCGGTTATATACGATATGACCGGATCGTTAAATCAAGTATTGATTCAATGATTTAATGCATAATTATATATTTGATATATTACTTTGCATTAACTAGTATTGGTTCACTTTAAATGGATTTTCTCACTTGAATTGTGCACATTGTATATGTGATATATTTTGTGCACATGATTGTATCATGTTTGATGATACATTCTAGCTTGGGTTTGTGTAAAGAATTGACCATGGTTATATGAATGGTTAGGGTTTCATTTTATTTACTTATTCATTTATTTATTCTTTTTGTTTATTTTGGCAAAAGAAAATGATAAAGATAAATGAATGGTGGCTATGTTTGTTTTTAGTTGAAGATTCATGAAGCATTGACTTAGTCATCATTCTTGTCTCATGCTTAACCCTAACCACTTAAACTAACCCTAGTTCATTCTCTACACTTAACCAAGGGTTAGTATATGATAAGTATTATTTTTCTTTTCTATTTTATTAACTTATCATATTCATCTTCATCTTCTTCTTCATCTTGAACAAGAAGAAAAACTAGATTCCATCAATGGTGATTGATGAAAAAGAGTGAGAAATCCAATTCTAAAGTGAACCCACTTCCTATTTCTTCATCCTCTACCTCTTGCCAAGTAGTATATGGTGTTTCCTTCATAAGTTTTCATGGCTTGGTGAAGGTGGAGCCTGATCTAGTGATGCCTCGACGTAGATCATCTTTGGCAACGTAGTCGATGACCTAGCCCGCTTTTTCTCCGATGAAGCCGACAATAGATCCCGGGATCCGATGATCGCAGCGAGGAGACTTCATCGCGGAGCCATGGAGGTGGAGAAATGGATCTACAAAGGTTGTATGTTCGTTTACTTTTAGTTAAGATGTTAATTATTTTCTTTTTCGCCTAAACTTCTAGCCAACGATCCGTATTAGGGTTTCTCGACACCCGTTAAATTAGAAATTGGCATGGTTGATGCCTTGTGAGACCTCACTAGAGTGCCTAGGAACCTTTCACATTCAAACACCCAAGTTTTCCCGATACAGATCAACACATGAAACAAGTCTAAAAACATTCAGTTCGTGCCTCAGTACCGACGGTCCAGCCGTAGAAGGATCAAGCCAACGCCTCACATGTGGCACGCCGTATTGCCCCAAACCCGAAGGTTCATAGGGCAGTTCAAGACGGTCACATAATCGAGTTAAGGTTTGTTGTCTTCTAGAGGGTCCATCGAGTTACTTGCACTACTTAGAACGTCTTTAAACTACGGAAAAATCCAACACTTGGAAATTTCCCGACAGGGGAAAAATTGGGTATTTATATCCGGTCGAACTTTTTAACATATTCTAAAATTTATCCGGAAAGCCACATAGACAAAATCTGATACTCCGATCGAAACACCGAATCCCCAAAACAACCCCAGAAAATCCAACTCTTGAATAATATTTAAAACTACCCAGAGAACTCAGTACTGAATAAAAGAAGTTACTGTGCAAAATTGGGAGTGTGACGTCACACTATTGCCGCGGAACAGCCGCATAAGCTAGGCTTATGCCGCGGTTCCGCCGCGCATTAGAGGGATCATGAGATAATTTTTGAGCCGTAATTCTTGGAATTCCCTGCTGAATTTTTTAAGCATTTTTAATCTGGAAAAAACCCAGTTTTTAGAAAAAGTCCAGAGAGCATTTTCCGGGTTAGGTTTTCGGTTCGATCGAGTTTCAAACGTCGTCTAGACTTCGCCTAAGGCTCTAACTAGACTCTGATACCAATGAAAGGTTCATAGGCACACTAGTGAGGTCTCACAAGGCATCAACCATGCCAATTTTAAAAATAACGGTGCCGAGAAACCCTAATACGGATCGTTGGCTAGAAGTTTAGGCGACAAATGAGAATAGTTAACAACTTTAACTAAGTGTACGGAAATACAACCTTTGTAGATCCGTTTCTCCACCTCCATAGCTCCATGATGAAGTCCTCTCCGCTGTCCAAATCGAACCATGACTCTAGCATCGGCTTCATCGGAGAAAAATCGGGCTAGGTCATCGACGACTATGCCGAAGATTATCTACGTCGAGGCATCACAAGATCAAGCTCCCACTTCACCAAGTCATGAAACTTGTGAAGAAAACACCCTATACTACTTGGCAAGAGGTAGAGGATGAAGAAATAGAAAGTGGGTTCACTTTTGAATTGGATTTCTCACATGATTTCATCACTTGCCATTGATGAGGCAAGCTTTTCTTCTTTGAAGATGAAGAAGAAGAAGAAGATAATATTATCATAAGTCTTTTGAAAAAGGATAAATGATATGAATACTTATCATAACCTAACCCTAGTTAAGTGTAGAGAATAGACCATGGTTTGTTTAAATAGTTAGGGTTAAGTATGAAGACAAGAATGGTGACTAAGTCAAAGCTTCATGAATTTTCAACAAACAAACAAACAAAGCCACCATTCTTTCTTTATCTTTTCCAAAACAAACAAATAAATAAATAAATAAATAAATAAATAAGATAATCAAAACCCTAATCATTAACTTAACCATGGTTTAATCTGACACTTAACCAAGTTAACATGTATCATCAAACATGATACAATCAAGTGCACAAAAGTATATCACATATACAACTTGTGAACTGCAAGTGAGAAAATCCATTTAAGTGAACCTATATTAGTTAATGTAAAGTGATATATCAAATATATAATTATACATTAAATCACTAAATCAACACTTGATTTAACGACCCGGTCATATCGCATATAACCGACTAATATCAATAGTAACAACTTATCGAATCAACACTTGATCCGATAACCCGGCTGTAACGCATATAACCGATCAATGTTACAAATCGCGAGAATCGAATACAGTATCACATACTGGTATTATTCTCGGTCCCGCACATATCTTATATGCGCTCCTATTTCGTTTTGCTTGAGCCAGGAAACCTCTGTGTAGGACTCTAAAGACTCGTCAATACACCGGCAGCAGGTGATGATCATATCAAACACCCAAAAGCCGCAAGCAGTCTGCTAAACGTAACGGCCACCCGGGAATTGAGCGATCAGAAGATCGACGAGCAAGCCCGCTCACACTCCAGTGAATCCAACCAGTAACACTACCGTACAGTCTGGTCTCGTCGTCTGATATGTCGCATATCTTGCCTAAGGGTGGTAAACGTCAGACCCCAATAGCTCGATAAGTCGTGTCGATATGAGGTCTATAACAATTCGAGAAACTACTGGTAACACTTACCAGTAAATCTCAGCAACCCTGTCCAGGGATTTCCTGTTATAGCCAATCGAACACAGCGCAACATCAACCCCCTATACCGGGAGAGACGAATCCCCTCCTATCGCTCATTGCCTCCATGTGACTCGGGACTGTATCCAAAAACCACCGTTTTGCACGCCCTCTTGGACGTGGTAAGATGGAAATAAAAGCACAGTGGGAACCACACAAGACTCTATGACGATCTCGGGTCAACAGACTACTCTGTACCACTGTCACCAGAGAACTGCCATTTGACGTAAGGTATAATACCATCTGGGAGTTCTCGGCGAGTCCGTCCAGTGTACCCAGTCTCTACTGAGCACCCGTATATCATCTCTGATGTCAAACACCAATGGATATGGGATCATCCATCGCCCATCTGTATGGGTCGAGAAGGTATACGCTAGTCTACTCTGGTATATCGATGCCCCGTCTCGATATACCCACGACTAGGGACTTTGAAGGATGTACTTATGGACTACCATGTCCCCACTAGTATGATCTGCATCATAGTCCCGGTAGTCAAGTACACATCCTAAGGGTTTTACCAACATGTAATAGAGAGACAATCTGTGTACAAGTTAAGGTAAAGAGCAACCAGATAGCATACTATCATGTCGAGCAAGAAAGTCCTCCCTATATATGTCCCAGCATCCACTACAATATACATCCTATGTATAGTAATGGCCTCTAGGGCATACATATAACTAACTTGTTCCACCGCGAAAATAGAAAAAATACCCCTTGGAGTCCTTTGGGTATCCCACAAACTTAAACAGTACTGAGCGTGCCTCGAGCTTATCCACATGCTGCTTCTTTTCAAAAGCTGGACATCCCCATGTCTTAAGATACTTAAGACAGGGTTTCTTCCCACTCCACATCTGATATGGTGTTGTAGGCACAGTCTTGGTTGGAACCTTGTTCAAAAGATATGCAGCTGTTTCTAGTGCATAACCCCAGAAAGATCGCGGTAACTCAGCCATACTCATCATGGAACGAACCATATCTAATAGGGTTTGATTCCGCATTTCTGATACACCATTGTGTTATGGTGTGTATGGAGGAGTAAGCTGAGAAAGAATTCCATTCTCTTTTAAGTAGTCCATAAACTCGGCACACAAGTATTCACCACCTTGATCAGATCTCAGTGTCTTGGTACTTTTGCCTGTTTGTTTTTCCACTTCATTCTTGTATTCCCGGAATTTCTCAAAGGCTTCAGATTTATGCTTCATCAGGAAAACATGTCCATACCTAGAGAAATCATCCGTAAAAGTATTGAAGTATGAATAACCACTTCGCGCATGTATAGACATTGGACCACACAAGTCACTGTATATGAGTCCCAAGAGCTCGCTTGCTCTTACTCTGTGTCCAGTGAACAGAGTCTTTGTCATTTTTCCCATGAGACAAGATTCACAAGTAGCATAAGACTGATACTCGAACGGATTCAAATATCCCTCTTTATGTAACTTCATTAACCGTGTCTCATTGATGTGACCCAGTCTACAATGCCATAAGAAAGCCTGATTTGTTTCCGGAGACTTTCTTTTAAATGTGTTCTGGACACTGAAAACCCGAGCTTGATTTAATACGTATACTCCGTTTTCGAAGGAACCTGACCCAATCAGAACCTTATTTAGGTGGATGTGTACCACATCACTTACAAAAGTAAAATCATATCCTTCCTTAGAAAGTAAGGATACAGATATGATATTACAGGCTAGACTAGGTACATATAGACAGTTACGTAGAATCAATATCTGCCCACTTGTCAATCCAAGGTGATATTCCCCTACGGAGTCAGCTTCCATGCTCATTCCGTTAGCAACCCTGAGAGTCATATCACCTAATCTGATAACTCTACGGTTTCTCAAAGCCTGTAATGAATTACTGTAAGTCCACGTTGCCCACCCCGGTGCTTACGGGGAGGCGGAAAACATAATAAAAATTGGATTTTTAATGACTTAGGCAACATGGACCTTGCTTGTGAGGATCTTTACTAAACTAAAACTAGCTAAAACAAACTTACAACTAGTTAAGTTGTAGAAAGGTTATACCTTGAGCTCGAACTCCTTCTCTCCTTGCTCGCCGGAATGGTAGAAAGATGTCACCTTGCTTGTCTTCTCCCGTCAAAGAACGATCCACCCGAAAGCCTCGACCTTTAGCTTCAACTCCAAGCTAGGAGTAACTAGAGTGCAAGAAATGCTAAGACTTGAACCCTAGAAGTGAGTAGAGAAGATCAAGTGAAGGTTTTTCTCAAGCTTTTTTGTTTCTCAACACATGAGAGGGAGAGAGCTTGAGGGAGAGGATGAGCAAGAGAGGGAAAGGATATGATAGAATGAATTATTAGTGAGCCATTCTCACTAATATGTGTGTGTTATTTTAATTAATTAATTAGCAAGAAAATTGTCATGGTTTAATCAAGAGGTGACCATTATCATTTCACTTATTAATGCAAATTGCAAGGATCAAAGAGCATCTTCCAAATGAAATGATCATGGTCAAACTTGTCAACATGGTCAACAAGTCAATGAAGTCAAAATGTCAACAACAACAACCATGCACAATAATTAAGCTAATTATTAATTAACAATAATACACACAAAAACAATAGGGTTAATAAAATGACAATAGTCATTAACCCTAAACAAGGTCCTCTCCCTCAATCTCAAGCAACCGTGCATACGCACCCGCATTCGTGATCCGAGGAACACGAACACAATGAGAAAAACCAATCTCAAATCATATACTAGGATCCGGCTTAAACCAAAGCCCACTAGTATAAACTGTCCGGACAGCAACCGTGCACAAGTGCGCGGATGCGAACGAACCCTGTCGCAAAACCATGCGACCTCTACTCGTTTTGCCTAAAGGCGAATAGCTCTCTGTGTGGGACTCTAAAGACTCGACACTACGCTGGCAGTGGGTTTAACCACAGACCGCAAGCGGCACTAGCTGTACGTAACGGTCCCCAGGTAGATGTCGATAAGAAGACTGACGAGGTGAACCCCATCTGCACTCCTACTGAGCCTGTATGTGACAATCTCCGTACAGTCCGGTCTGTTCATCTGATACATCGCATGGCGGGCCTAGGGGGGCAGTGAATGTCAGTCCCTTAATATCGGTAAAAGTCGTGTCGGAGTGTAGCCCAGAACACCCTGAGATAACACTGGAAGCCTACCAATATATCTCGCTTGCCCTGGCCAGGGACTACTCGTGTAATGGCTCTCCTGGACACAGCGCGATGTCAACCCCCAATACCGGGAGAGACGAATCCTGTCTAACCGTCACTGCTTCCAAGTGCTTCGGGACTGCACCCAAAAACTACCTGTTTGCACGACTCCTCTGAGCCGTGGTAGGGTAGTAATCAAAGTGCAGTGGGAACACACTCGAGGCGAAGTGACAGTGTCAAGTCAGCGGACTAAGCTGTACTCATGTCACCTGGGAACTGATAACAGACGATAGGTATATTACCAACCAACAGTTCCCGACGAGTCCTGTCCAGTGTACTCGTAACCTAACGAGCACCCGCATACTATCTCAAGTACGACGTACTAACGGCTGTGGGACAGACCGTCTCCCACACTGGGATGAGAAGCGCATACGCTAGTCTACTCCGGAGTATCGATGCCCTGTCTCGATAGTCCAACGACCAGGACCTGTATAAGGATGTGCTTATGGATTACCCAGCTCCCACGAGTGCGAGCGCCATCACAACGCTGGTAATCAAGAAAAAATCCTAAGGGCTCTACTAATATGTATACCAGCAATATGCTAAAAGAAACACATGCACATATTAAAGCAGAGACAAACCAAGTAGCATACTACCATTTCGAGCAAGATTGTATATACAACTGTGAATATCCCAAGCTTCCATTAAGTAATATACAAACTAGTATGATACAGTAATGGCCTCTAGGGCATATACACTAACAATCTCCCACTTGCACTAAGGCCATGTACTGGCGTATCGAAGACCTATCATCTCGATCAGCCGCTCGAACTGAGTCTGGGGCAAGGCATTGGTGAATGGATCTGCTGTGTTATCCTCTGATGCAACTCTCCGGACCTCGATCTCCTGGCGATCCACAATCTCCCTGATCAGGTGATACCGCCTTAAGATGTGTCTGGATTTATGATGGGACCTGGGTTCCTTCGCTAAAGATATAGCCCCGTTGTTGTCGCAATACAGAGGTATTGGGTCAACAATGGACGGAACCACCTGAAGTTCTTTCAAGAACTTCCTCATCCAGACAGCTTCTTTTACGGCATCAGATGCAGCGATGTATTCCTCTTCCATAGTCGAGTCAGCAACGGTTTCCTGTTTGGAGCTCTTCCAACACACCGCCCCTCCAATGAGGGTAAAGACAAAACCCGACATGGACTTGGAATCATCCTTGTCACTCTGGAAGCTGGAGTCAGCAAAGGCCTCAATCTGCAGGTCTTTTCCGCCATACACCAGGAACATCTCCTTAGTCCTTCTCAGGTACTTGAGAATGTTCTTTACTGCTATCCAATGTTTCTCCCCAGGGTTTGACTGATACCTGCTTACCACACTCAGTGCATAAGCCACATCCGGTCTGGTACACAACATCGCATACATTATAGAGCCTACCGCAGAAGCGTAGGGTATAATAGACATGCGATCCCTCTCCAAATCAGTCTTGGGAGACATCTCTTTGGAGAGGGTGATCCCGTGACAAGCCGGTAGATTACCGCGCTTGGAATCTTCCATACTGAATCTCTTCAGTATGGTGTCGATGTACCTGGACTGTGAGAGTCCTAATATCCTCTTGGATCTGTCACGGTAGATCCGGATACCCAGAATGTATGAGGCATCACCCAGGTCTTTCATGGAGAACCTGTGTGACAAGAACCCCTTGACAGATTGTAGCATAGGAATGTCATTTCCTATTAAGAGAATGTCATCCACGTATAAAACGAGGAATACTACAGTTCTCGCTACAAATCTACAATAGATGCATGGTTCATCTGGATTTTTGATAAAGCCAAATTCTTTGACCGTCTCATCAAAGCAGATGTTCCAACTCCGCGATGCCTGCTTGAGTCCATAAATGGACTTGAGCAACTTGCACACCTTTCCGCTGCTCCCACCCTGAATGAAACCCTCTGGCTGGTCCATATAGACACACTCCTCTAAATGACCATTTAGAAAAGCTGTCTTTACGTCCATCTGCCAAATCTCATAATCGTGGAAAGCAGCGATGGCAAGAAGGATCCGAATGGATTTCAGCATAGCTACTGGAGAAAAGGTTTCGTCATAGTCCAAACCAGGTCGCTGACGAAAACCCTTTGCTACCAGTCTAGCTTTATAGGTCTCAACCTGTCCATCTACACCAATCTTCCTTTTGAAGATCCACTTGCATCCTACGGGTTTTACTCCATCTGGAGCAATGTCCAACGTCCATACTTTGTTGGTGTACATGGACTCCATCTCGGTCCGCATTGCATCCAGCCATTTTACCGAGTCGACGCTCTGAATGGCTTGCTGGAAGCTAGTAGGCTCATCACAATCTAGGATGCAGTCCTCTCTATCCCCGTCAATGAGAAAACCATAGTACCTCTCGGGCGGATGAGATTGCCTACTACTCCTGCGGAGTGGCACGGGAATGTCTTGATCTTTCGAACCCTCTGGCTCTACTAAGCTTTCAGTAATAGCTTGCGGTTCTGGAACTTCTTCCAGTTCTATCGCGCTCCCACTTAATTCTTTTTCTATGAACCGATGTTCTAGAAAGTGGGCATGGCGAGAAACAAGGACTTTTTGTTCCTCTTCGCAATAGAAGTAATATCCCTTGGAGTTCTTCGGATATCCCACAAACTTGCACTGTACTGAGCGTGCCTCGAGCTTGTCCGCATGCTGCTTTTTTACAAAAGCTGGACATCCCCATGTCTTAATGTGATTAAGATGGGGTCTCTTCCCACACCACATTTCATATGGTGTAGTAGGCACAGTCTTAGTTGGAACTCGGTTCAAAAGGTATGCTGCTGATTCTAGCGCATATCCCCAGAACGATCGCGGTAACTCAGCGTTACTCATCATGGACCGTACCATATCCAATAGGGTCCGGTTCCGTCTCTCCGATACACCATTATGTTGCGGAGTGTATGGAGGAGTAAGCTGAGAGAGAATTCGATTCTCTTTTAAGTAGTTCAGGAATTCGGCACTTAAGTATTCTCCTCCTCGATCCGATCTTAGGATCTTGATACTTTTGCCGGTTTGTTTTTCTACTTCATTCTTATATTCCTGGAATTTTTCAAAAGCCTCGGATTTATGTTTCATTAAGAAAACATAACCGTACCTTGAAAAATCATCCGTAAAGGTAATGAAGTAAGAAAAACCGCTTCGCTCATGTGTAGACATTGGACCGCACACGTCGCTGTGTACGAGTCCCAAGAGCTCGCTCGCTCTTTCTCCGTGTCCAGAAAACGGAGCCTTTGTCATCTTTCCTTTGAGACAGGATTGACAAGTTGCTTACGATTGATATTCGAACGGATCCAAATATCCTTCAGTATGTAACTTAGTCAATCTTCTCTCATTGATGTGACCCAGTCTACAGTGCCATAAGAAAGTTTTATTAATTTCTGGAGACTTTCTTTTGTGTGTATTCTGGATATTGAAAACTTGTGGTTGGTTTAAAACGTAAATACCGTTGTTTAATGTACCTGACCCAATCAAAACTTGATTAAGGTGAATGTTCACTACATTACTTACAAATGCAAATTCATAACCTTCTTTAGATAATAAAGATACAGATATGATATTACAGGTTGCATTTGGTACATAATAACAACTACGCAAAACCAAAAAGTGTCCATCTGATAATCACAGGTGATAGTCCCCCACGGCCTCAGCATCCATGCTAGCACCGTTCGCAACTCTGAGGGTCATGTCACCTGCCTTCAAAACTCTACGCTTTCTCAACGCCTGCAAAGAATTACAGATATGAGATCCTGATCCGGTATCCAATACCCAGGATGTAGAGTTTATTGATAGACAGTTTTCAATAACATACACACCTGAAGCTGAAGCTGCAACTCGCTTCAAATCCTGTGTTCTGGCTTTCCAAGCCTTGCAATCCTGTTTCCAGTGACCACTTTTGTGACAATAGAAGCATTCTTCCTTCCCCACCATCTTCCCCGATACTTTTGTTGCTTTACCCTTTCCCTTCGTATCCACTTTACCGACACCGCCTCTTGGTTTGGCGGGGGCTTTCTTCTTCTTGCCCTTGGCTTTCGCCCTGGACCTAGAAGAGGAAGATCCTCCTACAAACAAAGTGGATGTCTCCCTACCCTTCTGTAGGGTGCCCTCAGCAGTCCTCAACATGTTCAGAAGTTCGGCAAGTTCAACCTCCTTTCCTTGCATGTTGAAGTTAAGAACGAACTGGGCGTAAGTGGAAGGAAGGGACTGGAGAATCAAATCGGTATAGAGTTCATTCTCCAACGTGGTCCCAAGGTCCGCGAGCTCCTCTATGTAGCCGATCATCTTAAGCACGTGGTCCGCTACCGATGATCCGACGGCCAACCTTGCCGAAAAAAGCTTCTTCGACACTTCGTATCTAGCGATATGAGACTGCTCTCCATACAGTTCTTTTGTATGGAGAAATATGGACTCTAGGTCCATATTCTCGTGCCTCCTCTGATGTTCGTTGTCCATCGAGGCTAGTACGAGGCATCTGGCCCTCGCGCAATCTATCTCCCATGTCTTACGGATTTCTACATCCGCGACGCTGGAGGTGGGACCTGGGACAGGGGGAGCTTTGGTGGTAAGTATATACCCCAGCTTGTCATAAGTGATAGCCATCTTGACATTCCTGAGCCAATCTTTGTAGTTTGGCCCTGTCAATATATTTTTATCTAACAGTAACTTAAGTCCGGTCATGTTGAATGGTCGCTGCAATTAGGAGAGAGAAAAGAAACACTTTAGCAAGTTTAGAGTGGTTTTAGTTTGTCTAAACTGGATGGCTCCCACTGTTTCTCGAATCCCTTCTCAAACCATAAAGAAAAGGATTAGCCGGGATTATTCTCACCGTACAATACTTGCTTAACCGTTCAGCCAGGCCAGTGTCGGTACTTGGAGGGAGGTTTTCCAATGCTTTCGCGAAGTTCCTTAATTAAATAACCTCTTTTCCCTGTGGGTGTAGCCCCGCTAACACCTTTCTAGGCACCTACTAGGTTTATAGCATTGATCGTTAAGTGAGAGTTTTCCCGAGGAGTAGCATATACTCACAGTAGGATCGGGATCCAAATATCATCGCGTGATAAAACCGAAGGAATCCTACCAGAATCATCACACTCCAAATGGTATGCAACGCTAGCAAGTTTCAGTACTTATGAAACTCCCGATGTGGATTTATTCCCCATGCTCTTATGACCTTGACTTTGGCCAAAATATCATAAGTCACATGTCAAGTTCTACCCGTCATTCTCCTGGTTAATTTGGACCCACCCGTACCTACCCTTGACTTTGGCCAAAATGGCAGCACGACTGTCCCAAATCAACGCATCTATCTATGCTGCACATGAATGCCCAAACGCTACCAATCACTATGCCTTGACTTTGGCCAAAATACACAGCTTGAATACTTTTGACCATTCATGTGGAATGACGGAGGGCTACGAATGGTTTTGGCGAAACCGTGAACGGAGTGAACTTGATATAATCGATGGAACGAGATAGCTTTTAAAAGGAGTGGTTCAAGCTCCGCATTTAAAAGTTTAGTTTTGAAAATAACCGAGTGGTTTTCAAAGTGTTCCAATCGACTTTTACTTGGTTTATTTCTTGCATTAGTTCTTTTAATGCGTCCCATCATTTAATCCTACCATTGCAGAAAACAACCAAAATATGACGTACGCTTATGCCATTCGCATTCGCCACGGGGCCCCGTCATCACCCGTTAGGTTACTTAACTAACGACAGAGCGGGGGCTGGGCTAGCGCGGCTGTAAAACATAAGCAACGCCTAAATAGTTATTATATATAAATATATAGCAATGGTAGACATTACAGATCACAGATGAATACATTGGATATACTAGCAATCCGCAATGCGTTCGAGCCTGCAACGCAAAGCGGATTACACGGTCGCGGTGAATAGCCAATACCCCACCCAAGACCCCTACGGGTGCGGCAAACTACCCGCCAAGCACCCGAAGCGAAGCAACCTCCCTCACCACCATGAGTAGGCCACTCGGCACTTCGAGTACCCGGTAGTTTGTGCACCCCCTCCATGGGTCTATCCTAGGAGCAAAAACAGTAAAAAGAATTATACAATGACGGCTACAACCCCGACCCGGTTGTGCGGCCATACAAATAATATTATTACATCAATTTACATGTTACAAATGAATGAAAGAAAAACAACGCTCATCTCACATCCACCCCGGCCATTCACCCGCGACAATCCAATCCATTCATATCCACAAACCAATAACAATCACAGATCATGTATAACCCCGACTAATCGTCTTATAGCGATTAGCCGACGTTCAATACATGCAAGCATTACAGATATAACCGATGTAGTTAAAGTGTAGTGAAGTTCCGAAAAATACGGATTTATAGGCCCCCAAAAGTAAATTTTAGTTCTGGAAAATCTGGGCACATATAATATATCCTAAAAATCCCAAAAACAACACAGACAGACACTGAACGAAAAACGATGCAGAGAAGACGACAAACCGCGGCGCTTTCGCGGCACATGCCTACCTCGTGCCGCGGAAGGGCGGCGGTTTGAACGAATCACTGTACCGTATTTCGTGGGTGTCTATTAAAAACCCTGAGCCGAATTTACAAATATAAAGTTTTCCATTTTGAGCAGAAAAAATTTCAACAGAAACTAGGGTTTTTCAAAAGTTCGGTTTTTGGATTTTCGGTTTCGAAACTTCGTTACACTTCACTACCTAGCTAGTTTGAGTTTAGTTAGGCTCTGATACCACTGTAAGTCCACGTTGCCCACCCCGGTGCTTACGGGGAGGCGGAAAACATAATAAAAATTGGATTTTTAATGACTTAGGCAACATGGACCTTGCTTGTGAGGATCTTTACTAAACTAAAACTAGCTAAAACAAACTTACAACTAGTTAAGTTGTAGAAAGGTTATACCTTGAGCTCGAACTCCTTCTCTCCTTGCTCGCCGGAATGGTAGAAAGATGTCACCTTGCTTGTCTTCTCCCGTCAAAGAACGATCCACCCGAAAGCCTCGACCTTTAGCTTCAACTCCAAGCTAGGAGTAACTAGAGTGCAAGAAATGCTAAGACTTGAACCCTAGAAGTGAGTAGAGAAGATCAAGTGAAGGTTTTTCTCAAGCTTTTTTGTTTCTCAACACATGAGAGGGAGAGAGCTTGAGGGAGAGGATGAGCAAGAGAGGGAAAGGATATGATAGAATGAATTATTAGTGAGCCATTCTCACTAATATGTGTGTGTTATTTTAATTAATTAATTAGCAAGAAAATTGTCATGGTTTAATCAAGAGGTGACCATTATCATTTCACTTATTAATGCAAATTGCAAGGATCAAAGAGCATCTTCCAAATGAAATGATCATGGTCAAACTTGTCAACATGGTCAACAAGTCAATGAAGTCAAAATGTCAACAACAACAACCATGCACAATAATTAAGCTAATTATTAATTAACAATAATACACACAAAAACAATAGGGTTAATAAAATGACAATAGTCATTAACCCTAAACAAGGTCCTCTCCCTCAATCTCAAGCAACCGTGCATACGCACCCGCATTCGTGATCCGAGGAACACGAACACAATGAGAAAAACCAATCTCAAATCATATACTAGGATCCGGCTTAAACCAAAGCCCGCTAGTATAAACTGTCCGGACAGCAACCGTGCACAAGTGCGCGGATGCGAACGAACCCTGTCGCAAAACCATGCGACCTCTACTCGTTTTGCCTAAAGGCGAATAGCTCTCTGTGTGGGACTCTAAAGACTCGACACTACGCTGGCAGTGGGTTTAACCACAGACCGCAAGCGGCACTAGCTGTACGTAACGGTCCCCAGGTAGATGTCGATAAGAAGACTGACGAGGTGAACCCCATCTGCACTCCTACTGAGCCTGTATGTGACAATCTCCGTACAGTCCGGTCTGTTCATCTGATACATCGCATGGCGGGCCTAGGGGGGCAGTGAACGTCAGTCCCTTAATATCGGTAAAAGTCGTGTCGGAGTGTAGCCCAGAACACCCTGAGATAACACTGGAAGCCTACCAATATATCTCGCTTGCCCTGGCCAGGGACTACTCGTGTAATGGCTCTCCTGGACACAGCGCGATGTCAACCCCCAATACCGGGAGAGACGAATCCTGTCTAACCGTCACTGCTTCCAAGTGCTTCGGGACTGCACCCAAAAACTACCTGTTTGCACGACTCCTCTGAGCCGTGGTAGGGTAGTAATCAAAGTGCAGTGGGAACACACTCGAGGCGAAGTGACAGTGTCAAGTCAGCGGACTAAGCTGTACTCATGTCACCTGGGAACTGATAACAGACGATAGGTATATTACCAACCAACAGTTCCCGACGAGTCCTGTCCAGTGTACTCGTAACCTAACGAGCACCCGCATACTATCTCAAGTACGACGTACTAACGGCTGTGGGACAGACCGTCTCCCACACTGGGATGAGAAGCGCATACGCTAGTCTACTCCGGAGTATCGATGCCCTGTCTCGATAGTCCAACGACCAGGACCTGTATAAGGATGTGCTTATGGATTACCCAGCTCCCACGAGTGCGAGCGCCATCACAACGCTGGTAATCAAGAAAAAATCCTAAGGGCTCTACTAATATGTATACCAGCAATATGCTAAAAGAAACACATGCACATATTAAAGCAGAGACAAACCAAGTAGCATACTACCATTTCGAGCAAGATTGTATATACAACTGTGAATATCCCAAGCTTCCATTAAGTAATATACAAACTAGTATGATACAGTAATGGCCTCTAGGGCATATACACTAACAATTACATATGTGAGATCCTGATCCGGTATCTAGTACCCAGGAAGTAGAGTTAATTGACATACAGTTTTCTACTACAAACACACCCGAAGCCGAAGCCACAACATGCTTCGAATCCTGGCTACTGGCTTTCTTAGCCCTGCAATCCCTCTGCCAATGTCCTTTCCCGTAACAATTGGCGTCCTTTCTTCACCAAATCTAGTCCCGAAACTTTTGCCCTTCCCTTTCCTTCAACTTCCCTGGTTTCCTTCAGGGTGTAAGTAGAGGGCAGAGACTGTAGAATTAAGTCAGTATTCGACCAGTTCTTCAATGTGGTCTTCAGGTCCGTGAGCTTATCAAAATAGCTAGTCTTTATAAGGACGTTGTCCCTTACAGATGACCTGACAGCCAACCTCGTTTGAAGCAATTCGTTCGAGATTTCATATCTTGCGATACGAGATTGCTCTCCATATAAATCTTTGTTATGGAGGAAGACAGAAACTAAGTCCATCTTCTCGTGCTGCCTCTGGTATGTACCATCAACTGAGGCCAACACGAGGCACTTGGCATTCGCACAGTCTTTTTCCGATGTCTTACGGATATCAATATCCGTGACGATGGAAACTGGTCCTGAGACGGCAGGGGTTGGATTAGTGAAGAGGTGTCCCAGTTGGTCATGGGTAATGGACATCTGGACAGACCTTTGCCAGTTTTATAGTAAAACTCAGTTATGTTATTATCTAACTGTTACCTAATCTGGTCATCTGGTTGCTACAATTAGGAGAGAGAAAAGAATACACTCAGCATGATGCTCTTGCATGTTTAGATCGGTTTTTAATTTATCTAAACAGGATGGCTCCCACTGTTTCTCGAATCCTTCCTCAAACCATAAAAGAAGAATTAGTCAGGATTAATCTTACCGTACAATTCTTGGTTAAATTAATAGATAATAAATTTTGTTAAATTTTGAAAACTTGTAGGATTTTTTTTGGAAATTAAATATGGGTTATTCTAAGTCCAATTTATAAGATGGAGGCACTTGTCGCCGGAGACAAGTGCCTTTTATCAATTGTCGCCGGCTAAAATCCGAGCAACAAGGTTCGTCTTCCTATGGGTTATTCTAAGTCCAATTTATAAGATGAAGGCACTGTTTGGTTATGTTAAATATTATCTGGGTTACAGCAGATTTAACACAGAGCCTAATTTTCCAAAATTACGATATATCCGATATCCGATATCCGATTTCTACATTTAAACATTTCAGAACTAAATTTCTATAGGGTTTAAAGATTATACCTACAGAGATTGTTGAAAGTCTTCCTCCAAGATGCCTAACTTCAAAGATCTTAGCTTGGTGGTGGTGAGAATCCTTAGCACCTAGTTCTTTCTTCTCTTCACTTTTCTTTTGTTTTTCTTTGTTGTTCTAGGATGTTTCCTTCTTTCATTTCAGTTTAATTCTTATTTCAAATGATATATGAACTGAACAAGATAAGGAAAGTGAGTGAGGGTTGTAGGAGGAGGTGTCACCAAAAAGATTGTGGTGGTTTCATGCAAGGGTGAGGTGTGTGTGCATGAGGTGTACATGCAAGAAGGGGGTGTGTGTGTGGTTACTCTTAAGGTATGGTGTCTTGGAGGTATATCTTAAGCTTTACCATTATCTAACCCTAATTGCATAAAAACCCTCATTCAACTCATTTTAGCATAAGGATGCTAACTTTCTCACATAAACCCCTCATTACACATGTTATTATATACACACTATTTTCTTTACTAAACTAATTCTACTTTAACTTAAAAAGCCTTCTTTACTACAATAAAAATTAAATAACATTATTTGTTTAATTAAATAATTTAATTAAGTATCTAAAATATTTCAATTTAATTAGTTTTACACACTACTTATGAAAATGTCCTATTTTTGTTTCAATAACCTTTTAAATTAACATTCTATTAATTAATTAATTAAATTAATTTATTATCTAAAATTTTCAAAACTTGTAAAAGCTTGCTTAACAGTTATGTTAAATTTTCAAAACTTGCAGGATGTCTCCCACTGTTTCTCGAATCTTTTGCCAGTTTTATAGTAAAACTCAGTTATGTTAAATTTTGGGTTGTGACAAAGTTGGTATCAGAGCGCTAGGTTTTACTTTTCGGAATGTAAGATGACCTTGGTATGATGGAGTAGGTAGCTTAAGCAGAGTGATGTAGCATGTGTATGTCCGCGGCATACTTACGATACGGTACTCCGCCTAAGTGACCTAAGTACTGTTGCTTGAAATTCTTTCCTTGATGATACATATTCTTGTGATTCAATTTCCGTGTTCATATCGAATCCTATTTCCATTTATAGCCTTTTGTCGCAGATGTCTTTGAGGGCTCAGAGAGAGGCTGCGAGAGCCGAAGTTAGAGTTGACTCGTTTGGGACGAGGACCGACCAGGACGGTACACTCGCTGTACAGGAGAAGATTTATCCACCTTCGATAGATCGTATCGCTAGGCTTGAGGCAGATATACAAGACTTGCGGCAGATGACGAGGTCATTGGTTGAGGCCAGTTGAGCGCAGTGATAGGAGGTTGTCACCCCTGTTACCCAGTTATTCCTTGCTATCAACACACAACATTGTGTCACATATAGAGCAGCAGTGGATGCAGCCTGTTTAGCTGAGGAGCATCTTCCCGAGACTTTAGGAGTTCCGAGACCGAGGAGGGCTCGTACAGGTGTATTAGCCCAGAAACAGAGGCTTAGTCCCCGCGACAGATTTCGTTTACGTCGCGGGAGTAGCAGAGGCTTTAGACGAGGACAGCTACTTAGCTCTTTTCCCCAAGAGAGTCTGAAGTTTTCTTCTGGATTTTACCGGTGCAGGAGTTTGATTCATCGTGTTCGAGTTTGTACTGAGCTACGTAAGGGCGGGATAGCTGTACCACATGATACCTTACCACCTTCACTTCAGGGAGAGTCGCCTGTTGCGCCTGTTGTTGATCCGCGTCAGACTTATGTTCATAGAGGTCATGGTCACGGGGGAATTGTTCCGAGAGTATAGGATGGTAGAGGAGGAGGACAGCCAGTTGCGGGTAGAGGGCAGACACGAGCGTTTGCTTCTACTCATCGGGATGCGCGGGTGTCCAATGCAGAGTTTTCAGGTATTCATATTCGTATGTTCTTTGTTGCACATGTTTGTTAATTCGGGATTTATGCACTCGTTTGTTCTACACACTTCGTGCCGTGATTGGGCCGAGAGTCGTGTATGCTAGATCATCCATTTCTTGTGTTTACTCCTGTTAGCGACACGTGTTTCGGTCATGTGCCAATTAGTTAGGAGATAGAGATTCGTCCGTCGGTTTGATCCTTCTAGAGATGTTGGACTTTGACGTTCTCCTGGGCATGGACTGGTTATCTATGTGCCATGCGTCTGTGGTCTGCCGTAAGAAGACAGCCAGTTTCTGTTTTCCCAGTGAGTCAGTTCTTGTTATGCAGGAGGACAGTGGTGCCACCCCTCACAGCTTGATTTCAGCCTTTTTCGCTAGTCGGCTTTTGAGGAGAGGATGTCCAGGATTCTTGGCTTCCATTGGTGATACGGAGACACAGTGGGTTCGTTGGACCGGGTTCCTATCGTGCGGGAGTTTTCTGACGTTGTTCCAGATGAGCCGGCGGAGCTTAGGGAGCTTAAGGATCAGCTGCAGGGTTGCTAGATAGGGGGACTTGTGCGTTCGAGTGTTTCACTTTGGGGAGATCCTACTCTGTTCGTCAAGGAGAAGAACGGAAGTTTGAGGTTGTGTATTGATTTTCGTCAATTCAACCGAGTTATGGTGCGGATTAGGCATCCTTTACCTCGCATTGACGATTTCTTTCATCAGCTCCAAGGTGCGAGACATTTTTCTAAGTTGTTTTGGGATCGGGTTATCATTGGTTGCGGGTTCGGAGTGATGACATTCCGAAAACTGTTTTTGTGCGCGCTACGGGCATTGTGATTTTTGGTGGTGTCGTTGGACTCACCAATGTCCTAGCAGCATTCATGGATGTGATGAACCAGATTCTTCAGCCCGTTCCTTGACCTGTGGATTGTTGTGTTATAGATGACATTCTGGTCTTTTCCAAGAGTCGTGAGGAACATGAGCAGCACTTGACGATTTTGCTTGCAGACATTGGGAGAGCACCAGCGGTTTGCTAAATTCTTGTAGTGTTCCTTCAGGCTTGATAGTGTTGACTTCCTTGGTCATGGGGTTATGGGAGACGGTTTTCGTATGGACCCGAGGGAGATCGAGGCCGTACAGCTTTAGCCCAGACTTGTATCAGGGACAGAGGTCCGCAGATTTTTTGGGCTTAGCCGGTTTTTACCGCCGTTTCGTGCAGGATTTCTTGAGTATCGCTGCACCGTGGACCGTACTGACAAGGAAGGAGGTTCCTTTTCTTTAGATTGAGGCATGCGTGCAGAGTTTTCAGCAGCTGAAGACTCGGTTGACGACTGCACCAAATCTATCTTTGCTTTCTGGATCGGGCGACTTTGTCGTTTATTGTGATGTTTTGCTAGTGGGGCTCGATTGTGTACTGATGTAGCATGATAGAGTTATCGCTTATGCTTCGCGACAGTTAGAGGAAGTACGAGCAGGATTTATCCCACTCATGATCTGGAGATGGCCGTGGTGGTTTTGCGCTGGATATTTTGGGACACTGCTTGTACGGAGAGTCGTGTTAGATTTTCACGGACCATCAGAGCTTAGGGTACATCTTCCTGTAGCGTGTTTTGATTGTTGAGACAACGCCGTTGGATGGAGCTTGTGAAGGATTGTGATTGTGAGATCCTTTATTACCTGTGGCAAGATGATTTTGGTAGTCGATGCTTGAGTCGTAGGCCCGGGGGTAGTTTGTTCCAGTTGTGCACAGTTTGGAGACAGTCTTCTGCAGATTTACAGTTCTTGTGCGACAGATAAGTACAGCTTAAGTTCGCCTCTACTGAGAGGACAGCTTGCTCATGTCCGCGTCCGTCCACTTTTACTTAATCGTTGTCATGAGGCACAGCTCGCCGATGCTCGTTGTTTGAGATTCTGAGCATGTTCGACTGGGTAAAGATTCAGAGTTCTTGATTTATGACCAGGGTGTCCTGTGTTAGGGACTCGATGGCGTTTACCGATACTGATGGGTAGAGACGCGAGGTCCTAGAGCAGGCACATCAGTCAGCTTTCTGTGTTCATCTAAGTGCCACCGAGATGTAACGTGACTTGAGAGTTGGTTCAAACACCGACTTGCGTTTGGGTAGTGGTGCCCTCGAGATCACCACATTTAGCATCCTACCTTTCAAGACCAGTCTGTTGCAGGGATGAAGAGTGATGTTTCGGATTTCATTTTGAGGTGCTTGGCTTGTCGGCGAGCTTAGGTTGAGCATTTGGGGCCGGCTGGAGAGTTGCAACCTTTTTTTCCAGAGTGGGAATGGGAGCAGATCTCCATGAATTTCATTATGGTGTCTACCCAGGTTTAGACAGGGTGTGACTCCATTCGGGTAATTGTTGTCCGGCTATGCTCAGTTTGCTAAGTTGTTCTTCGGTAAGTTCGTACGTTTGCACGGAGTTCCTTCATGCGTTGTATCCGATAGAGGCACGCAGTTCGCTAGCCGTCGTTGGCAGAAGCTTCAGGAAGCCTTGGGCACTGGTTGAGCTTTAGCTCCGCTTTTCCATCTGTAGGCCGATGGTCAGACATAGCGGACTATACAGACTCTGGAGGATATGCTTGTGCGTACGTACTTTTGTTTGTTGGCTGTGGGATCGTCACTTTCCATTGATGGAGTTATCCTACGATAACAGTTATCAGGAGACGTTTCAGATGGCAACTTTTAAGCCTTGTGTGATGGTTGTGTCGATCGCCAGTCTGTTTTACTGACTCCACGAGAGCAGGTTTTTTTTGGGACCCCACCTAGTCGAGAGGCTTCGGAGGAGATCCAGTTAATTCAGGTCAGGATGAGAGCAGCCCAGTGCAGACAGAAGTCTTATGCCGACCATGGTGGTCGCAGACTTGAGTTCGCAGGGGGAGATCATGTATTCTTACGGATTTTTCCGGTGAATGGCGTGTTGAGTTTTGGGAAGCGTAGTCCCAGATGGTAGGTCCTTTTGAAATCCTTTAGCGAGTTAGTACCGCTGCCTATAATTTGGCACTTCGGACAAGATTTTTGAGTATTCATACCATATTCCTTGTGTTGATACTTTGCAAATACCTTAATGACATTCTCACATGATTCAGCACCAGACCATTTAGCTTGGACGTGATCATTTCGTTCACCGGAAGCCGATAGTGTTAGTGGATCGCCAGGTGGAGAAATTTCGGTCAAGGGTCTTGCCATCTATGGATGTTTCTTTGGCATAGCCATATAGTGAGGAGATCACTTGGGAGGCTGGGAGCGAGAATTGGGAGTTTTGCACTCATCTCCTTGAGGGTATGCATTGTAGGAATTTTAAATTCGGAGACGAATTTTCTATAAGGGGGGAGATTGTAACACTTTAGGATTTCGATTAGTGTTAATTAGACGTTAATACGGGTTTTCTGTAAAAAGTTTACCAATTCGGTTTCCTCACATTTTATAACATTTAATTAATAATTTATTATTATTTGTTATGGCTTGCACACATGTGCATGTTAATGTGAGGGTGTGTTTGTGTTATTCGTGTTTCGTGACCATGACAACTTAACCTAATCCTAGTCCTTTGCTTTGCTTTTAACCTTAACCCTAGATATTTGTGGAGAGATATTTGTTTGTGTTTTTGTTGGGAGGAGGTGGCATGGTGACTCACTTGATGTGGCAAGGCTTGCATTAATGAAGAGTTAATGCAATTGGTGCACTCACCCTTATTCTCACCCATCTCTCTCTAACTCACTCACATACTCTCATATTCTCATCTTTTCTATCTCTTTATGATTTCCTTCATCTTTTCTCACTCTCAATTGAACCTTTATCACTTCCATCACAAAACCTTCAGAAACCTCACAAAATCACCCCCAAATCACTTCATAAACCTTGTTTTGCCTCTTAGATGCCTTGGAGCTTTGAAAGCTAGGATCTTTGAGCTTGTGGGAGTAGGTAATGTTCTCTTTCTGTTAAGTAGGTCTTTTTAATATTGTGTAGCTTGTTCGTTTCTGTTTTGAACGCGTAAAGTTTCGTTTCATGTAAATATCATATTTTTTAGTGTAGTTTTGGGTCTCGGATGATCTTCTATCAAACTAGGTATTTGTTGGAAAAGTTCTAATCACAGTGACCTTATGTAGTGACCTAGAACCTACCATAAAAACCTGAGACAATTCTATGGAAAGTCGGCTACAAATATATTGCTTCTGGCCGCAATTTGCGGCCAGACTGGGGTGTTTGGGTTTGGGTTTTGGTCTGGGGGTCTCTGGGGTTGTGTATGGTCTTTTGGTACGTGCAACTTTTACAAATTGTTTGTGTAGAAAAATCTGGGATCACTTTGCTTGTTTTCTAGTATTTCGACTACGCGCGTTACGTTATCCGATACGGTTCGTGTCTTTGTGTATCTGTTGCTCTTGGGTTAGTTTCGTAGTGTCGCTACGTGCGTTAGCCACTAGACGAACACTTGAGAGTATGTTTGGAGTTGATGCATCGGTCAAACGTAGTTGGTACGTGTTATTAGTCGATTGCTAATATACACTTGTTATGTTGTTTTATGATCTTAGGGACGCAGGCGGGGACTTCGGACGCTGCGAAGAACGGAAAGTGAGTGGTTGGCTTTACTTAGCCTCAAGATCATCAGTGAGTAGATTTATCATCTAAAGGGGAATCGCCCGCATGGCGTTATGCGTCAGGGCAAGATATGATATGATATTAGTCTGTAACACCATAAAGTGCGATTAGGGGTTATTATGCTTTAATATGGGGTTTTTAGTAAGAAGTTTACCAAAACGGTTTTCAAATATTTTATGAACATTTTATTAGAATTTAATTGGGCTTGAACACACATGTGCATGTTAACTAGGGCTTAGTTTGGGGTTAAACCATGTTTAGGTAGCCATGGTGAACTAACCCATTTAATTAGGATTATGAAGTTAATTAAGAGTATTAGTTAATTTTTTTTATATGATTAGTGTTTTGGGGGTTGACTTGAGATTGAGGAGAGAGAGGGAATGATGGCATGAGAAGCATGCTTGCTAGGCAATTATGAGAGAGAGAGAGGGAAAATGGTTGACCTTCATTTTCTTTTTCAAACACTCAATTAACTAGTACTCATCACATCTCTCTCCCTCTCATTTTCCTTACACACACACATAGCAGCAGCAGCACACACCCTCTTCTCTTCTTTTTCTCCTTCTCCTCCTCCTCCTCCTCTTCTTCTTCTTCTTGCATCCAAGCTCCAACCTTCTTCAAAAGTCCATTTTTCTTCACAAATCTCTTGCAAAACACCTCCTTGCTGGTTCTTGAGGCAAGATCATCAAGTTTGAGACACCACTAACCCACTTTGAGGTATAAAACTCACCCTAACTACTTCTTTGCTAAACTTATAGTTATTTAGATTAAAATCTTGTTTAAGAAGTGATTTGGGCTAACTTTGCGTTTTGTGTGGAGTTTTGGTTAAAATGGGATTGTGGTGGCTTGTGTAGTGTTGTTAGTGTCGTTTAACCCTAGTAATTGCTTCTGATTACACTAAAGTACCTTATTGTTTTAAAATTAGTGTAAAGCAAACGTTTTAGTTAAGATTTTGGGTAGTTTTGTGATCTTCTTTTGACCCGGGTGCTTCACGCAAAAGTTGCATTTACTGGAGCTTAGTGACTGAGATAAGACCACACACACGAAGCACGGGACGCCCTCCCCTAAATGGCCATAAATTTAATGTGTTTGGCCGCAATTTGAGGGCAAAGGGTGAGTGTGGGTGTCGGGGCTTCTTCTGTAGGTGTCTGCTAGGTTTTTTAGTTCCTTGGTGCATGCAACTTTTCCTAATTCAACTCGAGTCAAAATCTGGGATCAAATACCTTGTTTTAAACACTTTTAGACTTGCGCGATACGCATGTTTTAAGTTTGGGTCTGGTGTTTTCTGTGTATCGTAGCGTGTCAGGGTGCTTCCAGGCGCTGGCACACGCTTTTTGGTGTCACGTTTACACACGTGTTAGCTCGCGACGCAAGTTTTTCGAACAATCTTGATATCGTGTTTTTAGAAGGATTCTAGCCTTATGTGTATTGCTTTGAGTAATTCTAGGATAGATCGTGGAGACATCGAACGCGGCGCGGAAGGGAAAAGCGGTGATTGGATCCGGCTAGCTGAGAAATTCCGGTGAGTAGATGTACACATCTACGGGAGAAATCGTATGGATGGCGTGAGGCGCCCGATAATTTAAAACTTATAGTAGCACAAGCGTTTTGCGTGTGGTTCCTAGTTATCTATTTTGGCTGCACTGCATGATCTTTTATATGTTGGAGATAGTGCCCTCAAAGTCAATTATTGGATCGCAAGTACGTGATTGCAATGATTGAGGCAGGACCTATACCAATATGACAGTCTTGCTCGAGTTGATAGTATGCTATCTGGTTTGTCTTTATCATTGTATACATGCTTTAGTTCACTATTGCATGATGATAGAGCCCATAGGATTCTTGCTTGACTACCAGCAGTATGATGGCGATCATATACGTGGGAGCTGAGGTCTGTAAGCACATCCTTAAAGTGTCCCTAGTCGTGGGAGTTTCGAGACAGGGCATCGATACTCCAGTGTAGACTAGTGTATACAGTCGAGACCCCGACGAGGGGCGGTGGCCGGTCTCACAAGCCACTAGTGTCAGTTGGATCACCTAAGATGTATACAGGTGCTCATTAGGATATGAGTACACCGGACAGGACTCGCCGGGAACCTACTAGTTGGTATTATACATATCGTCAAATAGCAGTTCCCTGGTGACATGTGTACAGGTTAGTTCATCGACCCGAAATCGTCATTTGTCTCGTGTGAGTTCCCACTGTGCTTAGATTACTACCCTACCACGCTCAAAGGAGTTGTGCAAACAGGTTTTAGTTAGGTACAGTCCCGAGCCACATTGGAGGCAAGTGAGCGGATCGTCGGGGATTCGTCTCTCCCGGTATTGGGGGTTGATGTCGCACAGTGCACGGGTGGCTATCACTAGAAATCCTTGGCCGAGGTAGTGGAGAATTACTGATTTAGATCAGCAGTTTCTCAGGTGGTGATGGGCTTCATGCCGACACGATTTATCGCGTTATTAGGGGTCTGACTTTATCCACCCCCTAGACTCGATATGCGATACTCTTTAGACGAATGGACCGGAAAGTATATACATTGTCACTGTTAGGCTCAGTAGGGTTTATGGATGAGTTCGCTCGTCAGCTTCCCTTCCAATCAATACATAGGCAAACAGTTACGTACAACTTGTACCTCTAACGTGCTAGGGGTTATACCCAGTGTCTGTGTGTTGATGAGTCATTAGAGTCCCCCACAGACACTTTCCCAAGTTCGGGCGAAACGTTGTAGAGGCCGTATGGGTTTATGGCAGGGTTCAGAAAAAGCACGTGCGTTTTCGCACGTGTCGTTTTTCGGGCAGATAATACTGGTAGGCTTTGGTTTAAGCCGGAACCCAGTATTATACTGTGTAGATATAATATCTTTGTCTCAGTTGCATTTGTATTCGGTCGTAATACAAATGCGGGTATGTTTATACTGATACGGGGTTATCCTGAAATTCGTTTCAGGATCACTTTTGGAAGTTGCCAGTTTCCAGTTTTTCTATCAGCCGTATTTTGACATTCGGTTAAATACGGATTTATCTTTTCTTGATGAGGTGAGTCAGTGTTCTAGAAGGTTCTAGAGAGGGTGACAAGGCTTGTGAGTCATTAGGTCATTATGGTGCTTTTAATGACAAGGTGACTAGGTTAATTGTGATTGGTTTGCTTTAAATGAGTTCATACAAGGTATCTTGTGACTCATTCATTTGTGTTAGTGCTAATGGTCACTCTCTTGTTTCCTACACTCACCTCCCTCCCCTTTATAAGTGGCCGGCCTCCCCCCTCTCTTAGCTCATGGTTGTTGTTCACTAGAAAAAAGATTATGATAGATTCAAGTTCATGAAAATTAGATAGCCTCTTTCTCATTTCACCCGATCCAAAAGGCAACTTCCATAACCGTTCGTCCGTAACTTTGGACGTAACGAGACAAAGTGTTCTACTCATTCTCTACTTCATCTTGGTCGTCTCTTTTGGCAAATTTGACGATCGAGTTGCCTCGGTTCAGAGGCAGGAGCCCGTTTAAAGATCCGTCGATGTGGTGCCACCTGGACGACAAGACTGGAGATCGAGGAGATCGGAGCAGCCGCAACAAGCGTGGGATGATGGTTGAAGACCGAAGGACTCGGATCGTTCGGTATGACTCTTCTACCCACTTTGTAGTTTGTTAGTTTAGCTTTAATGGCAAATCCGGGTTATAGTACGCGATAGCGCCAGTTGTAAAAAGTTTTTATTCCGTATTTGGCGTCTGTTAGACGGCCGAGGCGCTACCGTGGACTTACAGCGGTATCAGAGCCTCACCATTAAGCTATACTAACTTGTGCTAACGTGTTTAAAACATCGATCGAACGGATTTTCGAAAACCACAAATTCCAAGTTTACAATTTCTGTCGATTTTAAATCAGGTCCAAAATTTATTTTGCATATCACAGAAAGTCGTGCAGGGTATTTGAAGAATTATGGGAAAATTTGGGCACGTTATCCCACGTGTTCACCGCGGATCCGCGGTCAAACCATGGGTTTGACCGCGGAAGCGCGACGACTTAGTGGGAACTGTGCTCCAATTTTTCGAGTGTGCTTCATATTGGAAATTGTGGGGTTTTGGTGTTAGTTATATGTATGCCCTAGAGGCCATTACTGTACATTGGATGTATATTGTAGTGGATGCTGGGACATATATAGGGAGGACTTTCTTGCTCGACATGATAGTATGCTATCTGGTTACTCTTTATCTTAACGTGTATACTGATTGTCTCTTTGTTACATGTTAGTAAAGCCCTTAGGATGTGTACTTGACTACCTGGACTATGATGCGGATCATACTAGTGGGGACATGGTAGTCTATAAGTACATCCTTCAAGGTCCCTAGTCGTGGGTGTATCGAGACGGGGCATCGATATACCAGAGAAGACTAGCGTATACCTTCTCGACCCATACAGATGGGCGATGGATGATCCCATATCCATTGGTGTTTGACATCAGAGATGATATACAGCTGCTCAGTGCAGAATGGGTACACTGGACGGACTCACCGAGAACTCCCAGATGGTATTATACCTTACGTCAGATGGCAGTTCTCTGGTGACACAGGTACAGAGTAGTCTGTTGACCCGAGATCGTCATAGATTCTTGTGTGGTTCCCACTGTGCTTTGATTTCCACCTTACCACGTCCAAGAGGGTGTGCAAAACGGTGGATTTTGGGTACAGTCCCGAATTACATGGAGGCAATGAGCGATATGAGGGGATTCGTCTCTCCCGGTATAGGGAGTTGATGTTGCGCCGTGTTCGATTAGCTATAACCGGAAATCCCTGGCCAGGGTTGCAGAGATTTACTGATAAGTGTTACCAGTAGTTTCTCGAACTGTTATAGACCTCATATCGACACGACTTATCGAGCTATTGGGGTCTGACGTTTACCACCCCTAGGAGAGATATGCGACATATCAGACGAACAGACCGGACTGTACGGTAAGTGTTTCTGGTTGGATTCACAGGAGTGTGAGCGGGCTAGCTCGTCGATCTTCTGATCGCTCAATACCCGGGTGGCCGTTACGTTTAGCAGACCGCTTGCGACTTGTGGGTGATTGATATAATCATCATCTGCTGCCGGCGTATTGACGAGTCTTTAGAGTCCTACACAGAGGTTTCCTGGCTCAAGCGAAATGAAATTGGAGCGCATATGAAATATGTGCGGGACCGAGAATAATGCATGTATGTGATACCGTATTTCATTCTCGCGATGAATGTATCGATTGGTTATATGCGATATAACCTAGATATCGAATCAAGGATTGTTTCGATAAGCCGATACATTGGATATTAGTCGGTTATATGCGATATGACCGGATCGTTAAATAAAGTATTGATTTAATGATTTAATGCATAATTATATATTTGATATATTACTTTGTATTAACTAGTATTGGTTCACTTTAGAATTGGATTTCTCACTCATTTGCTCAAGTTGCCATTGATGGAGGCAAGCTTTTCTTCTTGAAGATGAAAAAGAAGAAGATGATAGAATATAATAAGTATTATTCAAAATGGAAAATAAAATAAATACTTATCATATACTAACCATGGTTATGTGTAGAGAATAAACCAAGGTTAGATGGAATGGTTAGGTTAGGCATGAAACAAAAATGGTGGACTTTTTGAAAGCTTCATGAAGCTTCAATGTAAAACAAAGCAAGCCACTATTTCTTTTCTTTTTCCAAAAATAATAATAAATAATTAAATAAATAATAAAATGAAAACCTAACCATTACACAACCATGGTTTAATCTTTACACAAACCGTAGTGAGCATGTATCATCAAACATGATACAAACTAGTGTACAAAAATATATCACATATACAATGTGGACATCAAGCGAGAAAATCCACCTAAATATGATACCATATTTCATTCTCGCGATGAATGTATCGATTGGTTATATGCGATATAACCTAGATATCGAATCAAGGATTGTTTCGATAAGCCGTTACATTGGATATTAGTCGGTTATATGCGATATGACCGGATCGTTAAATCAAGTATTGATTTAATGATTTAATGCATAATTATATATTTGATATATTACTTTGCATTAACTAGTATTGGTTCATTTTAAAAGGATTTTCTCACTTGATGTGCATATTGTATATGTGATATACTTTTGTATACTAGTTTGTATCATGTTTGATGATACATGCTCACTAGGGTTTGTGTAAAGATTAAACCATGGTTGTGTAATGGTTAGGGTTTTCATTTTATTATTTATTTATTTATTTATTATTCTTTTTGGCAAAAGAAAAGAAATAGTGGCTTGCTTTGTTTTACATTGAAGCTTCATGAAGCTTTGAAAAAGTCCCCCATTTTTGTTTCATGCCTAACCTAACAATTCCAACTTACTTTGGTTTATTCTCTACACATAACCATTGTTAGTATATGATATGTATTCATTTTATTTTCAATTTTGAATAATACTTATTATATTCTATCATCTTCTTCTTCATCATCTTCAAGAAGAAAAGCTTGCCTCCATCAATGGCAACTTGAGCAAATGAGTGAGAAATACAATTCTAAAGTGAACCCACCTCTTATTTCTTCATCCTCTACCTCTTGCCAAGTAGTATAGGGTGTTTTCTTCACAAGTTTCATGACTTGGTGAAGTTGGAGCTTGATCTTGTGATGCCTCAACGTAAATCATCTTCGGCATCGTAGTCGATGACCTAGCCCGCCCATTTCTCCGATGAAGCCGACACTAGAGCCCATGATCCGATGATCGCAGCGAGGAGACTTCATAGCGGAGCCATGGAGGTGGAGGACCGGATCTACTAAGGTTGTATTTCCGTTCACTTAGTTAAGTTGTTAACTAGTTGCTAGTTTCGCCTAAAATTCTGGTTAACGATCAAGTCTAGGGTTTCTCGGCACCGTAAAATTTGAAATTGGCATGGTTGATGCCTTGTGAGACCTCTTGGGCGTGCCTAGGAACCCTACAGTGGTATCAGAGCCTAGCTAGAGCCTTAGGCGATGCGTAGACGGTGTTAGAAGTCCGATCGAACCGAAACCCTAATTCTAAATTGCTCTCTGGACATTTTTAAAAAACTGGGTTTTTTCAAGATTAAAAATATGCAGAAAAATCAGCAGGCATTTCTAAGAGTTACTGTGAAATTCGATGACCCAATTCCCTCAAACCACCGCGGTTCCGCGGCACGAGCATGGCTCGTGCGGCGGTTCCGCGGCCGTATGGTCTCTTTGCCCAATTTGTTTTGCACAGTAACTCCTATTTTGTAGTTCTGGTTTTCCTGGGAATTTTTAAATCTAACTCAAGAGTTGAGTTTTCTGGGTTGTATTGGGACTTCAGTGATTCGATCAGATTGTCTAATCTTGTCTGTGTTTTCCGGATAATTTATTGAATATGTTAAATGGTTCGACCGGATATAAATACCCACTTTTTCCCCTGCCGGGAAATTTCCAATTGTTAGACTTTTCCGTAGTTTAATGACGTTCTAAGTAGTGCAAGTAACGCGATGGTCCCTCTAGAAGTCAACAAACCTTAACTCGATTATGTGAACGTTTTGAACTGCCCATTGAACCTTAGGGTTTGGGGTAGTACGGCGTGTCACATGTGAGGCGTTGGCTTGACCCTTCTACGGCTGGACCGTTGGTACTGAGGCACGAAGTGAATGTTTTTAAACTTATTTCATTTGTTGTGCTGTTTCGGGAAAACTTGGGTGTTTGACTGTTCGATCGAAAAGTTTAACATTTTCTATTTATCCAGAATGTGATACAATACTTGGAATTCACAAGAAGTTATGAGATAACAGAATGATTGTTATAAACACAGCACATTAGTCTCACTTGATCGGTTGCCACGGAATTTTGATGCGATCAAAAGTCCGTCGCAATCACGTAGCGTACGCGGATACTCCCCGGATAAACTTAATAGACAGCCTCACCCCATAGCCCCGACCAAGTGACTGTAGGAGAACCCCGTCGCCGAAAGAATCCGTTCGGGTGCTCGCGGCAGCCGTGTTCCACCTTGGTGCACTTTGTCGACGGCATCGGGGGTGCAGCCGCCTACTAAAGTTTGCGACGAGCATTCGATCATAATGTCGGGAATCCTGTTAAATTCCCCTACTTGATATTGAAAAGAGTTTTCGATAATGAGACTGAAATGCGGGGTTTATAATTGTTAGGCATGCGATGTCTAAGGAATTCATTTGATTAGGCATGCGATGTCTAAAGAGGTTGCGGATTCCAACTGTTGTAGTTTTACACTTTCTTTTCTGTGACCGTAAGTGTAATATGTGATATCGCCGGTTTCGTTGCTATATGTCAGCGACAATTGGGATACGCATGTTTACTTACGTTGATGACATGTGATGTTATGTGTTGCTGGATATGTTGTATTGGATTGTCGCGGTTGAATAGCCGGGGGGGTTTTTATGTGAGATGAGTGTTTCTTCATTTTCATTCATGTTAAAACTTGTATGTAATATTATTTTATTGGGGCACTTCCAGGTTGCGGAAGTTGTCACCGTTGATGTATATTATTTACTTTTCCGCACTAGGATAGACCCAAGTAGGAGGGCACAAGTAACCGGGTTCTGGAGTCCAGAGGGAGACCAACTCGAGGAGTCGAGTCCGGGTCTCCGAACACTAGAATTGGTAGGGTTGCTTGCCGCTTTCGTAGGGGTCTAGGGGTGTGGGTTTGGCTATTCATCGCGAACGTGGAATCCGTGTTTTATACTGGCTCGTATTGAAAACACGGACGTCCTACTATATCCAATATTTCATATGTTTCTTCTATTGCGATATCTGTGATGTGATCATTTGATGTTCTGTGATAGATACAGTATATAGTATATATGATATATTATATAGGCGTTACTTATGTTTTACACCCGCGCTAGCCCTGCCCCGCTCTGTCGTTAGTTACCTAACCTAACGGTGCACGAGGGGACATCGAGGCGAATGCGGATGGCATAAGTGTACGTCGTATTTATCTGTGATGTTTAGGTACTTAAATGATGGGACTTCATTAATGTGATTAATGAAATAAAAGAAACCTAAGATGTTGTAGAATCGAATTTCAAAATAAAACAGGTAGCTACAGTTATTGCTTTGCACAGCGGTATATATGATATATCCTGCACCTTATTCGATAAGGAAAGGACCGAGATCCTTTCACCGGGAGTGACTACATTAGCAATAACTGGCAGATGCTACACACTCGGTTTGTCTTTTGATTGCTTTTAAAAGTTTTTGCTTTGCACAGTGATATATATGATATATCCCGCACCTTATTCGATGAGGAAAGGACCGACGATCCCTTCACCGGGAGTGACTCCTTTAGCAAAACTAGAAAAGCCTCAAAAGCACTCCATTTTAAAATCATTTGATTCTACAACGATATCAAGTTCATTACGCAATAGGTTTTCAGAAAAAGCTGTCGTAGCCCTCCGTCATTTCAGATAAGTACTAGTTAGTATTCGTGCTGCGGTTGTTTGGCATGCGTCAAGGCGTAGTGTACGGTAGCTAACTAGTGCTTATCTGCTAGCATACGATGCGATTGGATTAGGGTATTCGTACGGCGTTGTTTGGCATGCGTCAAGGGTCGTGCGGGTGGGTTTAATTCAATCAAGAAATGTACGGGTTGAACTTGACTAGCGGACTATGGGTTGTTTGGCATGCGTCAAGGTCATAGCACGCTAGGGGCAAAATATTATCGGGAATTTCAAGTGTTGAAATTTGCAATGAGATTGCATACCTTCTATGAGATAGTTGGATCCCGATACCCGCTGCGAGTAATTGTTACTCCTGGGAGAGTTTTACACATTACAATTAGCCGATCAAGTAGGTGTCTAGAAAGGTGTTAACGAGGTTACGCCTCTGGGAAAATGAGGTTTACATTAATTAGGTCCGTGCGAAAACACGGGGCACCTCCCTCAAAGTACCGACACTGGCCTGGCTGAAAGATTGGCGAACTTGTAGCGTGTAATTAATCCCGGCTAGTCTTTCCTTTTAGGGTTTGAAGGAAGATTTGATAAAAACCAGTGGGAGCCATCCTGATTAGATAAAATAATAACCAATCTATTCTTGTAAGAGCGCACGCTGAGTGTTTTCTTCTCTCTCTCTCCAGGTAGCGACCATATCACGCCTTAATCAAGATAATAATACGGATTATTGACCGAACCCGCTTTTTATACTGAGCTGGGGAACGTTGGTCCCGCTCCAACTTATAATTGTTATAAGACAGAGCAGGAAATTGGGGAATACCAGATTTCCCGTGCCGCCCAGACGAAGAAAGTGCATATGATGCATCTTCTTCGTGTGTGTTCGTTACATAGAACTATTTCTCAGTGTCCTTTACGTCCTGGGTATTTGATACCGGATCAGGATCCCAGATATGTAATCAGTTACATAGGGCTACAGATAGGTAGAGAACAGAGAACGGGTGATAAGTTTCATTAGACAGAAAACGGGGCAAGTGTTGCAGCCAAGTCTGTTGGTCACTGTCACCCTGTATCTTCAATACATTGATTCTGAACGAATGTTATTAGATACCGAACCTGATATACAAAATCATATCAGTCTCTTTATTAGTAAAGAAATGATAAAATTTTGTATTGTTGGATAATGTTTTGAACATTTCCTATATCAAAAGTTGATCGGTTCAGGCACGTTATCTAAAAGCATTGATGTTCTAAATCAAACTACAGTTCTTAGTATATAGAACAAACACAAGAGGAAGAGTTCCGAAATGAACGAATCCTTCTTGAGGTATTGTAGACTAGGTCATATCAATGCGACCCGACTAGCTGGAGTTACATAAAGATGCATATTTAAATTAGTTTGAATTTACATCTTGTGAAACTCGCCAGTCATGTCACAAAGATAAGATGACTATAGCTCTGTTTATTGGAAACAGAGAAAGAGTTAGTGAACTTTTAGGATTAATACATGTTGATGTATGTATATCCCCTATCTACACATACCAATTCCGGTTCTTTATACTTCATTACATTCTCTGATGATCTCTCAAGATTCAGTCATATGTTCCTGTTGAAACATGAGTCCGAACCTTTTGAGATATTCACAAAATATAAGTTAGAAGTAGAGAACCAAAATACGGGTATAAGTATTATGTCCTTCGATGTGATCGAGGAGGAGAATACTTGAGCACGGAAATCCTGGACTATTCTAAAGAAGAATGAGATTCTCTCTCAGAATTACTCCTCAGTATACACCATATCGTGATGGTATATCGGGGCGGAGCAATAACACCCTATATGATATGGTGTGCTCTATGATGAGTACTACTGAGTTACCTTTTTCCTTTTGGGAGTTATGCACTTGAGAAGCTGCATACCTATTGAATAGGGTTCCGATCAAATCAGTTGCCTACCACTTCATATATGATATGGAAAGGGAAGAGCCCATATCTTAAATTGGTTAAGATTTGGGGTTGTCCGGCCTATGTCTAAAAAGCAAAATCCGGACAAGCTCGAGTTAAGGTCAGTTATGTAGAACTGGAAAGGTTCCAGCTATACAATCTAAAGCTGATGATTTGGTAGAACCAAAAGATTCAATAGTAACCAACGAACCTCAGCCTCTCCGCCGATCTAGCAGGGTTCCTCACCCACCTGAGAGATACATCGGTTTCTCTATGACAATGGGAGCGATGAATGCATCATGAGATGATGACCCAACTGGTTTTGAGCTGGCCATCAGGAGTGAGACTCTGTAAGAATGGCTGGATGCTTATCAATCTGAGATGGAATCCTTATACACCAGCAAAGTATGGACTTTGGTTGCTATATCTGAAGGGTTAAATCCCCATCAGGAGCAAGTATATCTTGAGAAGATTACTTGGTGTAGATGGAAAAGTTGAGACTTTCAAAGCTAGACTTGTTAAAGGTTTTCTTCATCGACCAGGCGTGGATAATGATGAAACCTTTTTCTAAGGATCTATGCTTAAGTCCATCCAGATCCTACTTGCCACGGCTACATACCATGACTACGATATTTGGTGGTTGGGTGTCGTGACAGCTTTTCTAAATGATGTTTTAGAAGAGAGCGTCTATAAGTACACAGCCAGAGGGCCTCGTACACAGTGGGAGCAGCGGAAACGTGTGCAAGATGTTTTATGTGATAAAGCAGGCATTGTGGAGTTGGAACATCTGTTTTGATGTGGTAGTCAAAGAGTTTGACATCATCAAAATGGTAGATGAACCTTGTATAAACAAAAGGGTAGTATGGAGTATGGTGGTGATCCTCGTAGAGTACGTGGATGACATACTCTTGATAGGGAAGTAGTTTCCTATGCTACGATCGATCAATCTCCGCTTATCAAAAAGATTCTCCACATAGGAACAAAGTGATACCTCCTAAAATCCTGGGTTTTGGATCTATGAGATAGATCTAACTGGATATTAGAATACTCACTAGCTGTAGTGAGATGGTATCAATCGATCCTAGGGAGAATCACTGGAAGGGTTCCAGGGTGATAAGGATGACTGAAAGTCAGTCACAGGCATTGTTTTTACCCTCTGTAAAGGGACGGTATGTTGGAAGAGTTCCAAGGTAGATACCGTGGCACACTAGAAGATAAAGGCTGGATACATCACTACTTAAGATGCTACCAAAGAGGCAGTCTGGATGTATATTGGTTCATGAGATGAACTTAGTTCTTCCCGTTGTGTGACAATGGAGTTGTGGCTTATGCCAAGGAACGACCGTCCCATCAGTGATCCAGACATATTCTAAGGCAGTATCACCTGATCATAGAGATGGCTGATCTCCAAGGTGATCGAGGTTAGGAGAGTAGACTCAGAGAACAACACGGCGGATCCACTCACGAAGGCCTATTCCCAGAGGGAGACTTTTATGGGATGGTTGAGTATAAGATACTACAACTACTGCTACAGATGGCCCTAGTGCAAGTGGGAGATTGTTAGTTATATGTATGCCCTAGAGGCCATTACTGTACATTGGATGTATATTGTAGTGGATGTTGGGACATATATAGGGAGGACTTTCTTGCTCGACATGATAGTATGCTATCTGGTTACTCTTTACCTTAACGTGTATACTGATTGTCTCTCTGTTACATGTTAGTAAAGCCCTTAGGATGTGTACTTGACTACCTAGACTATGATGCGGATCATACTAGTGGGGACATAGTAGTCTATAAGTACATCCTTCAAGGTCCCTAGTCGTGGGTGTATCGAGATGGGGCATCGATATACCAGAGTAGACTAGCATATACCTTCTCGACCCATACAGATGGGCGATGGATGATCCCATATCCATTGGTGTTTGACATCAGAGATGATATACGGGTGCTCAGTGCAGACTAGGTACACTGGACGGACTCACCGAGAACTCCCAAATGGTATTATACCTTACGTCAGATGGCAGTTCTCTGGTGACACTGGTACAGAGTAGTCTGTTGACCCGAGATCGTCATAGAGTCTTGTGTGGTTCCCACTGTGCTTTGATTTCCACCTTACCACGTCCAAGAGGGCGTGCAAAACGGTGGCTTTTGGGTACAGTCCCGAATCACATGGTGGCAATGAGCGAGAGGAGGGGATTCATCTCTCCCGGTATAGGGAGTTGATGTTGCGCCGTGTTCGATTGGCTATAACCGGAAATCCCTGGCCAGGGTTCCAGAGATTTACTGGTAAGTGTTACCAGTAGTTTCTCGAACTGTTATAGACCTCATATCGACACGACTTATCGAGCTATTGGGGTCTGACGTTTACCACCCCTAGGCGAGATATGCGACATATCAGACGAACAGACCGGACTGTACGGTAAGTGTTACTGGTTGGATTCACAGGAGTGTGAGAGGGCTTGCTCGTCGATCTTCTGATCGCTCAATACCCGGGTGGCCGTTACTGTAAGTGCATGGCGGCGCCACGGCCTCCATCCGGAGGACAAAATACGGAAGCGGTGATTAACTTAAATTTTTCTTGAACTGGCAAACCGCCGCGCACTAATACCCGGATCGAACCATTAACTAGTCCTAGCTATCTATAAGAAAGGGAAGAGAGATATACCGACTGATCCGAGTCCTCCGGTCTTCTCGTCGTCGTCCCGATCTCCTGCGGAGTGTCCTGTCTCCACCTCGTCGCCGGAAGTGTACCACATCGCCTACTTCTTTTACGGGCTCCCACCTCAATGGCGAGGCAACTCGGGCACGAAGCTGGCTAGTCGACGTGCCCAAGATTTGCTGTAGAATGTGTAGTACTCAAGTCTCACTTTGGGGTTGTGGAATTTCCATTTGGTGGAGGAATGATACTTGGAGCTTTTGAGATTGATCTTGTGGGATTTTTGCAACATGAAATGAAGCAAAATCCCACACACAAAAAGTTGGACAGCCCCCAAGGCTTGGCCGGCCATGTATGGAAAAATAGGAGAGGGAAAAAGTCAAGGGGGGAGGTGACCAAAAGAATCATACAAGAGAGAGAGAGAGGAATGGTTATCATATGGAAAAAATGATCACAAAGAAAAGTCCTCACTCAACAACCATATCATCTCCCATCATCAACAATCATGTCCACAAAAGTCATGCCATCATGACACAAAGAAAGTCAAGCAAGGTCAAAGGATGGTGCACCATCATGATACAACAAAATGCAAAGACCCCCTCCACAAATACTTATTTGCAACAATGCAAATAAGCCCTCCTCCACCAATCTTCGGCCAATGAACGATACAAAGGAAATCGGCCGAAACGGAAAGCAAACTGGCAATTCCAGAAAACTGGTCCCGTAATAAATTACAGGAAAACCCCGATACTGTGCATACACACCCGCATCTGTATTTCGACCGAAATACAAATGCAATGAGACAAAATCTACACTGTACTATACTAGGATCCGGCTTATACCAAAGTCGGCTAGTAATATCCGTTCGATCCTGATCCGTGCAATACCGCACGTATCTGATCGAACCCTACCATATATCCATACGGCCTGTAGTACAAACTGTCTGATCCTGATCCGTGCAATACCACACGTATCTGATCGGACCTTGCCATATCTCCATACGACCTCTATAACTTTTCGCCCGAAAGCTGAGTAACTGAATGTGGGGGACTCTAAATACTCGTCAACACCTTGGTTGTGGATTTAACCACTAGCACGTCAGAGGTATAAGCAAATACGTAACGGGCTACCGGGTATTGACTAAAAGGGACGTCTGTGAGCGAACTCAGCCTGACAACCCTACTGAGCCTGTCAGTGACAATATCCGTATAGTCCGGTCCATTCGTCTATGAGTATCGCATGGCGGGCCTAGGGGGTTGGTAAAAGTCAGACCCCCAAAAGCGGTACAAGTCGTGTCGGAGTGTAGCCCAGAACACCCTGAGATACTACTGGAATACCTACCAGTAAATCTCCTTGCCTCGGCCGAGGGCTTCGTGTAATGGCTCTCCTAGACACAGCGCGACCTCACCCCCAATACCGGGAGAGACGAACCCCTGAAGATACGCTCACTGCCTCCATGTGGCTCGGGACTGTACCCAACTAAAACCTGTTTGCACGACTCCTTTGAGCCGTGGTTGGGTAGTAATCAAAGTACAGTGGGAACTCACACAAGACAAATGACGATCCCCAGATCGATGAACTAACCTGTACACATGTCACCAGGGAACTGCCATCTGATGTCTGGTATATGACCAACTAGCATATTCCCGGCGAGTCCTGTCCGTTGAACTCATAACCCAATGAGCACCTGTATACATCTTAGGTGAACCAACTGACACCAGTGGCTTGTGAGACCGGCCACCGCCCCTCGTCGGGGTCTCGACTGTATACATTAGTCTACACTGGAGTATCGATGCCCTGTCTCGAAACTCACACGACTAGGGACCATTTAAGGATATGCTTATAGACCCCAGCTCCCACTTATATGATCGCCCTCATACTACTGGTGGTCAAGCAAGAATCCTAGGGGCTCTACCAACGTGTAATAGCGACCTGTAAGGTCACCTAAAGCAGTACACGATGATAAAGGTAAACCAGATGGCATACTATCATATCGAGTAAGACTGTCCTACCGGGATAGGTCCTCCATCAATCATTGCAATCACGTACCTGTGACCTAATAATTGACTCTGAGGGCAATATCTCCAACAATCTCCCACTTGCACTCAAGGCTAATTATTGCGATGTCGCATACTCACAGCCCGTGTGATACCGAACACCCAACTCCTCTACTAGTCAGTCTCACAAATCTCGTTTGCGAAACTATTGCGTTCGAGGAATAGCCTCAGTGAGTGGATCCGCTTTGATGTTTCTTTCTATGTCTCTCTATATCTCAAGTTCGCGGAGAAACCCATCTCCCGAAATGATCAATACCTGTCTTAGAATGTGTCTGGATGTCTGATGGGACATAGCTCATAAATGAACTCAAAATCCAAACTTTTTAGACTGTATCGTCAACTGAACTTAATCAGTATCCTGCGCCATGCCACCCTCAGTATTGCCTTGGACCACCTGTCCAAAATACTGCCCCTCATCAGAAGGAAAAACTATAACTCTGACAACCTCCTTGTCGTCCATGTCACCTTGGAAGCCTGGAATGATAACTGTCTCCTGAATAAGGCTGTCGTTATCATATCCCTAGAACATCCACTTATGTTCTAAAACTGCTTCCGACTGCTTCTCCAGGATTGGATCAATGTCAACTTATTGCATCTAGTGCAAGAACAATATCTGGTTTGGTACTTGACATCTCATGATTGACTCAATTACCTGAGCAAGTGATCTGCCAATCATGCACATCCCTCTCCCCTTTAGTCTGTAAGACACCTTTAGAGAGGGTGACTCCATTACCTGCAGGTACACTACCGTGCCAGGAGTCGTCCATTCTAAATACCCTTAGAATGTTGTCTAAGTACCCAGATTGGTAGACTACCCAAATCTAGATCTAAAACCATAGATCTAGTAACCAGTATGTCTGATATAAAATCCATTTCCTTTGTGGAGAAACCACTGTGTGACGACCAAAGTATAACCGATTGTAGTATAGGAGTTTCTTTTCCTACTCTGTGTATGTCATCCAAATACCAGGATATCATACCCTACTACCTTCTCAACAGATCCATCCCCTATTCTGATGAAGTCAAACCCATGACTGTCACGTCAGAAATAGATGATCTATCTCCGCTACATCTGCTTTAGTCTATAAATAGACATAAGCTACCTGTCCACCAATGCTTCCGCTGCTCCCACTGACTACGACAACCCTCTGGCAGAGTCATATAGACGTACACTTCTAAAACTAGTTTAGAACGACGCTATACTCATCCTCCCGCCGGGTCTCGCAGCCTGGAACAACAGCAATGGTAATTGTGGGTAAACAAGAACTTCCCTGTCACCGTCCTTGAGTCTACCGGAGTACCTCTCGGGTGCCTGAAGTTACCCACCTTATCTGCAGAGTGGCCAATGGAATGTCAATCCAGATTGAATCTTTAGGTTCCTTATCAAATCTTCAGTAATCGTTTGTGGTTCTGGAATCACTTCCAGTTCTACCATACTCCCACTACTGTTTTCTGAAAAAAATCCATTTTTAGTAAAACTGTGGCGAGTCTAGAACAATATTGCTATTGTTCATCCAGATGGTAGAAAATCAACCCTCGTCATAGCCTGGGTCAACCCACAAACAGCCATTACAGAAACGTGCCTTGAGTTATCCAGAGTCTGGTTTTAATCATAAGCCGGACAACTCCCCGTACCTTAACATCGTTAAGATATGAACTGTTTTATATCCAATATAGAAACAGAGGCACTGATTTAATTGAACCAGATTCAAATCATGCAGCTGTCTCCAGCGCATGTGAACTAAATGGAAGGAGGCCGATCAGCGTTACTCAATTTAAGAATACTTCCAATCATGAGTAAACCGAAAGAGAAGCAAGATCTCTTTATCACTACTATCAACTGAATACCATACACAAGTATCTACATCTTCGATCACTTTGAAGAATCCTGATACTTGCTACACCTGGTTCTCTACTCTATTCAAATACCTATAACTTCTCAAAATTCGGACCCTGTGTTTCCACGAAACACCTGTCTAAAAACTAGAGAAGTCATAAGTAAACCGAATATAGTACGAGGACCAACCCCTCTGTCCTGATGGACCCTGGACAACATACAATACTCTTTATATGTCCCTTGAGTCTGATAACTCATTCACTGTGTGTCGTAGGTTGAAAACTGTACTTATGGTTAAGAAGAATTACACCGCTGTTCAATGCTCCTTACCTAACCATCCATTGATATAGGTAAATGTCGTAGACATAATTTCAAAAAGGTATATCTCACTCTATGAAAATAGACGTACAGATATATCAATTTGAAATTGGTGCATAACAGCGGATATTCAAAACCAAATATTTGCCGACCGGCAAACAGCCCAGGTGATCTCCTCAAATATCACCGATTACAACGAATCCCGATATAATGAGGATGATCACCCAATTCCTAATAACTTACTCCCACTCATCATCTGTAAAACCATACAGATATGAGAATCAAACCTGGTAAATACATACCCTGGAGTAAGTATCTAATCGGGAAATCAGTTTTCTTTTAACATTACACAGTGAAACTGAAACATTGAAATGTTTCGATGGGGTATCCTGGTATTCCTAGTAATGCCTCTTCCAGATTCACGACTGTAACCGTACAATTCTTTGCCACCTCTCCAAATCCCTTCATATGTCTTTAGTCATTACCTTCTGCACACCCCTTAGGCCGAATGGTTTTCTTCCTTCCCTACCGTTCGGCACCAGCCTATGGTTTGGAAGAAGACTATCCAATAAGCATAATGGGTGTACTGTCCTTATCCTAGGAGCACTCGCAATGCGAGAGAAGGTGAGGATAAAAGAGAACCGAATAAACCTTATTCCTATTTCTCCTGAACCAGAATCCATCCCCGAACTGGAACAAGTTCCTTTCGAGTTCGTATATAACCATATGATGGAATATCCAATAAACTGTGGATCTTCGTAGTGATACGGAGTGTCCTGGAGAAATACAAAGGTGATTTAGGATTGGCGAAGAGATACTTGGTTTGGTCGTGAATATCAGTCGCAATTTACTTTGCCCTTTTACTAATCCCTTGCTTTGTCTTAACTTAATACCTTCTGCACACCATCGTTATGCTAATTGGTTTTCTTCATTCCCCACCGTTCGGCACCAGCCTAAGGTTTGGAAGAAGACTATCCAATTTACGTAATAGGTGTACTATCTCCTAAACCAAGGAGTACTCGCAACCTGAGAGAATGTAAAAGGAAAAGACAACTGAATTGTTCTATCCGTTTCCTCCAGAACCGGAAACCATCCTCGAATAAATTCTTTCGAGTTCGTATCTAACCATACGATGGTTTTGTCCAATGGAAGTGGACGTTCTTAGTAATACGGGGTGTCCTGGAGAAAAGGGTAAAAGTAGGAGTGGCAATGTGGTTTGCAACTCTGACAATCCAAAAACCAGTGTTAAGAATGTTCGGTCAACTTCGTCACTGAGTCATAGTCTTAGGGTCGGGTCAATGGTCGCTGCCAAAGAGAGAGAAAAGAAACACTCAGCGTGCACTCTAACCTAGATCAGAATGGTTACCAATTTATCTAATCTGGAAATCTCCCATTGTACCTCAAATTCTCCTCCAAACCTGAAAGAAGAATTAGTCGGGATCACCCGAGGAGTATACCAACTCATCAGTGGGAATCGGGATCCAACTATCATCGCATGATAACGTGACGGTATCCGCTCACTGTGTCACACTCCAGAAGGTATGCGCATATCTGGCAAGTTTCAGTTCTTTTAAAACTCCCGATGTGATTTCTGCCCCATGCTCTTATGACCTTGACGAAGGCCAACAAATCATAAGTCACATGTCAAGTTCTACCCATCATTCTCCAGGTTGATTTGAACCCACCCGCACAAGCCCTTGACGAAGGCCAACAAGGCTATACGACTGTCCCAAACCAACGCATCTATCTATGCTGCATATGAATAACCAACAGCTACCAAACACTGTGCCTTGACTTTGGCCAACAAACACAGCTTGAATACTATTGACTACCCATATGAAACGACGGAGGGCTACGAATGGTTTCTGGCGAAAACCTTTAACGTAAAGAACTTGATATCGTTGAAGGAACTGATAGCTTTTAAAAATATAGTGACGAAAACCGTTGCTAAAGAGGTCACTCCCGGTGAAGGGATCTCGGCTCTTTCCTCGTAGAATGAGGTGCAGGATATTCCAACTGAATACCACGGTGCAAAGCAAAAGTAATCGGCTATAGTGAAGTTAATGCCCTGACGCAAACTTTTTGTCCAAGGGGTCACCCCCGGTGAAGGGATCTCGGCCCTTGCCTCGTCGACCGAGGAGCAGGATATTCCAACTGAATACCACGATGCAAAACAAAAGTGAACGTCCTTGCAATAACAGCTTTTTGAAAAGTGTTCCAACAACATCAGATTAGGTTTGTTTTTAACTTGCATTGATCCGAATCAACGCAGTCCCATCAATTGATCACACTAAAAAGAACGAAAATATACTGATGTACGTATATGCCATCCGCATTCGCCACTGGGTCCCGTCATTACCCGTTAGGTTAGCTAACTAACGACAGAGCGGGGACTGGACTAGCGCGGATGCAAAACATATACAACATCTACTAATATATATACCAATATATTATATTCGCTCAAGGCGTGATAAAAAAAATGCAACATCACAGAAAATGTACAGCATCACAGAAACAATACAGATATCTGGGATCCCCGGGTTTCACAGAGCCACTACTGAAACCCGACGTTCCCCTGGTCGTGTGGATAGCCTGCGCAATGAAATCCTAGACCCCTACGGGCGCGGTAAGTCACCCACCAAAACCTGAAGCGAGGCAGCTCCCTTCAGCAACGTGAATGGACCACCCAGCACTTCACGGAATCCGGTAACTTGGGCACCCCTCCTGGGTCAACCTGTACCCCCTACGAGTGCGGCGAATAGCTGGCCAATCCTAGAGTGAAGCCCCCTCCGTCTCAATGCCATGAGATGCGGGCTTGTTACCCTCCAGAACCCGGCTATCCGTGCACCCCTCCGCGGGGTAATCCTAGTACAGAAAGTAAAATATACATACAACAGGTACATCGACCGCAACCTGGCCGTGCCCCAAAATAATAATAAAAACAGGCAGTGACGGCAGTCCACATGTCGGACGCTCGCCCCGCAATATCAAATGTACATAACACAACAAAACTGTACTAGCATTGCATCTAGGCTATCCCTCACGACCGATCCGCAACATCACAGCAAAAACAGAACATCAACGTGAAAGTCACGTTCGCAAATCCGTCTAACCGGGCTATAGCAGTTAGACCGGATTTACCGATCAAGTGACATTCATGGTCGCAGATATAATGTAAATACTGTGAAATAATGTGTTTAAAATATCCGATCGATCAAATTTTAACAAGTGGGCCCCAAAGCATTACTGCAGCAGATCAAGAAATTCTGGGCCCAATGTTATTATTCCAAAAACCATATTTTCAACCCAGAAAGCGACTGAAGAAATTTGACACAGCAAGGACACTATTCTGCGGCGGAACCACGGCCGAAGGGGGGGTTTTGCCGCGGTTCCGCGCTCTGGTGGTCGACTTACTGTGTCGAATTTCTACAGTGTGCTTATAACTTCCAGTACATCATTATTTTGTAACCTGAAAAAATTTTCGACACAAAAATTTTCAACAGAAAACTGATGTGAACAAAATACGGTTTTTGGAATTTTTGATCGATCGAAAATGCAAAACACATTAGACAAAGCTAGACTAAGTTAATGGCGAGGCTCTGATACCACTGTAAGTGCACGGCGGCGCCCCGGCCTCCATCCCGAGGCCAAAATGCGGAAGCGGTGATTAAATTAAATTTTTCTTGAACAGGCAAACCGCCGCGCACTAATACCCGGATCGAACCATTAACTAGTCCTAGCTATCTACAAGATGTTAGTTGTATGTATGCCCTAAAGGCCAGTATTGTACAGATGTTGTATATTATATTGGATGCTTGGACATATATAGAGATGACTTTCTTGCTCGATATGATAGTATGCTATCTGGTTACTCTTTATCTTAACATGTACACTAGTCTCTTTAAACTGTCTTGTAGTTACATGTTGGTAAAGCCCTTAGGATGTGTACTTGACTACCTGGACTATGATGCAGATCATACTAGTAGGGACATGGTAGTCCATAAGTACATCCTTCAAGGTCCCTAGTCGTGGGTGTATCGAGACGGGGCATCGATATACCAGAGTAGACTAGCGTATACGCTTCTCGACCCATGAGATGGGCGATGGATGATCCCATATCCATTGATGTTTGACATCAGAGATGGTATACGGGTGCTCAGTGGAGACTGGGTACACTGGACGGACTCGCCGAGAACTCCCAGATGGTATTATACCTCACGTCAGATGGCAGTTCTCAGGTGACACTTGTACAGGTTAGTCTGTAGACCCGAGATCGTCATAGAGTCTTGTGTGATTCCCACTGTGCTTTGATCTCCACCTTACCACGTCCATGAGGGCGTGCAAAACGATGGTCTTTGGGTACAGTCCCGAGTCACATGGAGGCAATGAGCGATAGGAGGGGTTTCGTCTCTCCCGGTATTGGGGGTTGATGTTGCGCTGTGCTCGATTGGCCGTAACAGGGAAGTCCCTGGCCAGGGATGATCAGAGATTTGCTGGTAAGTGTTACCAGTAGTTTCTCGACCCGTTATGATCCTCACATCGGCACGACTTATCGGTTATTGGGGTCTGACATTTACCACCCCTAGACTTGATATGCGACATATCAGACGAAGAGACCGGACTGTACGGTAAGTGTTACTGGTCGGATTCGCAGGAGTGTGAGCGGGCTAGCTCGTCGATCTTCTGATCGCTCGATACCCGGGTGGCCGTTACGTTTAGCAGACCGCTTGCGGCTTGTGGATGCTTGATATGATCATCATCTGCTACCGGCGTATTGACGAGTCTTTAGAGTCCTACACAGAGGTTTCCTGGTTCAAGCGAAACGAAATAGGAGCGCATATGAGATATGTGCGGGACCGAGAATAATGCGTGTATGTGATACCGTATTTAATTCTCGCGATTAATGTTTCGTATGGTTGTATGCGATATAACCTAGTTATCGAATCGAAGATCGGTTCGATAAATCGATACATTGAATACTAGTCGGTTATGTGCGACATGACCGGATCATTGAATCAAATGTTGATTTAATAATTTAATGTATAATTATATATTTGATATATTACTTTGCATTAGCTAGTATTGGTTCACTTTAAACGGATTTTTCTCACTTGGATTGCACATTGTATATGTGATATACTTTTGTGCAAATATATGTATCATGTTTGATGATGCATGTAGTTTTGGCTTTGTGTAAAGAATGCAACCATGGTTATGAGAGTGGTTAGGGTTTAAGATTTATTCTCTTATTATTAAATCCATTTATTATTTATTAAATGAATTTATGGAAACAAAAGGGTTTCATTTTATCATGAAGTGTGGTGAAGCTTCATGAAGCTTTTTGTAATGATGCCATTTTGTCTCCTTGCTTAAACCTAACCACTCCCACTAACCATGGTCAATTCTCTACACTTGACCATGGTTAGAAGATGATAAGAATTCTTTTATTATTCATTTTAGAAATAACTTATCATAAGTTTTCTATCATCTTCTTCTTCTTCTTAAAGTGAGAAACCTTGATGCCATTAATGGCAACTTGTGATCTAGAGTGAGAAATCCAAATCTAAAATGAACCCATCTCCTATTTCTTCATCCTCTACCTCTTGCCAAGTGGTTTTGGGTGTTTTCTTCACAAGTTTTACAAGTTTGTGAAGTCGGAGCTTGAACTAGTGCAACCTCGACGTAGATCGTCTTTGACACGAAGCCGACGACCTTGCTCGCCCGATTTTCCGATGAAGCCGACGTGTGAGTCGAGGATTCATGATGGACAGCGAGAGCATGACCAAGTGGAGCTAAGGAGGTGGAAATCCGGATCTACAAAGGTTGTAGCATCTAACCTGTAGTTAATTTGTTAACTAGCTTTATCGTTTCGCCTAAACTTCTAGTCTAAAGATCCGTAGTCTAGGGTTTCTCGGCACAAAAATTTTAAATTGGCATGTCCGATGCCTTGTGAGACCTTAGTAGAGTGCCTAGGAACCTTTCACTGGTATCAGAGCCTAGCTAGAGCCTTAGGCGAAGTCCAGACGGAATTTGAAGTCCGAACGAACCCGAATCCCGATCACAAAAATGCTCTCTGTCCCGATTTTAAAAATGTGGATTTTTGTGTATTAAAAGTGTCCAGGAAATTCAGTAAACAATTCTAAGGATTACGGTAAAAACTCAGGCCCATGATTCAATTAAACGGCGGCGGAACCGCGGCATAAGCCCTGCTTCTGCGGCGGTTCCGCCGCAGTTTGTTGACATCATCATTCACTGTTTGTACTGTAATTCATTATTTCTGGTGCTGGATTTTCTGGAATTTTTTAATATTTATTCAAGAGTTGAATTTTCAGCAGTTGTTTTGGGGATTCGGTGTTTCGATCGGGTTATCAAATTTTGTCTATTTGGTTTTCCGGATAAATTTTAGAATATGTTAAAAAGTTCGATCGGATATAAATACCCAAATTTTCCCCTGTCGGGAAATTTCCAAGTGTTGGATTTTTCCGTAGTTTAACGACGTTCTAAGTAGTGTATGTAACGCGATGGACCCTCTAGAAGACAACAAACCTTAACTCGATTATGTGACCGTCTTGAACTGCCCTTTAAACCTTCGGGTTTGGGGCAGTACGGCGTGCCACATGTGAGGTGTTGGCTTGACCCTTCTACGGCTGGACCGTCGGTACTGAGGCATGAACTGAATGTTGTTAGACTTATTTCATGTGTTGGACTGTATCGGGAAAACTTGGGTATTCGACTGTTCGATCGGAAAGTTTAACATTTTCTGTTTGTCTGGAATGTGATACAATAATTGGAATTCACAACCAGTTATGTGATAACTGAATGAATGTTATAAATTTAGCAGTTTAGTCCCATATGATATTGAAAAGAGTTTTCGATAATGAGACTAAAATGCGGGATTTATATCTGTTAGGCATGTGATGTCTAAGTATTTCATTTAATTAGGCATGCGATGTCTAAAGAAGTTGCGGATTCCAATTGTTGTAGTTTTACACTTTCTTTTCTGTGACCGTAAGTGTAGTATGTTCATATCGCCGGTTTCATTGCTATATGTCAAAGACAATTGGGTTATGCATACTTACTTACGTTGATGACGTGTGATGTTATGTGTTGCTGGATATGTTATATTGGATCGTCGTGTTTGAATAGCCGGGGGTTTTTATGTGAGATGAGTGTTTTTCATTTTCATTCATGTAAAAACTTGTATGTAATATTCTTTTATTTGGGGCACTTCCAGGTAGCGGAAGTTGTCACCCTTTGTATATTATTTACTTTTCCGCATTAGGATAGACCCAAGGAGGGGAGCACAAGTAACCGGGTTCTGGGGTCCAGTGGGAGACCAACTCGAGGAGTCGAGTCCGGGTCTCCTAACCCTAGAATTGGCAGGATTGCTTGCCGCTCTCGTAGGGGTCTAGGGGTGTGGGATTGGCTATTCATCACGACCGTGGAATCCGTGTTTTATACTGGCTCGTATTAAAAACACGGACGTCCTAGTATATCCAATATTTCATATGTTTATTCTGCTGCGATATCTGTGTTGTGACTCTGTGATGGATATAGTATATATGATATATATGATATATTATATAGACGTTACTTATGTTTTACACCCGCGCTAGCCCTGCCCTGCTCTGTCGTTAGTTACCTAACCTAACGATGCACGAGGGGACATCGAGGCGAATGCGGATGGCATAAGTGTACGTCATATCTATCTGTGATGTTTAGGTACTTAAATGATGGGACTTCATTAATGTGATTAATGAAAGATAAGAAACCTAAGATGTTGTAGAATCGAATTTTAAAAATAAAACAGGTAGCTACAGTTCTTGCTTTGCATAGCGGTATATATGATATACCCTGCACCTTATTCGATGAGGAAAGGACCGAGATCCCTTCACCGGGAGTGACTCCTTTAGCAATAACTGGCAGATGCTACAGACTCGGTTTGCTTTTGATTGCTTTTAGGTTTTTGCTTTTCACAGCGATATATATGATATATCCCGCACCTCATTCGACGAGGAAAGGACCGAGATCCCTTCGCCGGGAGCGACTCCTTTAGCAAAACTAGAAAAGCCTCAAAATCACTCCATTTCAAAACTTCATTTGATTCTACAACGATATCAAGTTCATTACGCTCATGGTTTTCAGAAAAACCTGGCGTAGCCCTCCGTCATTTCAGATGAGTAGTAGTTAGTATTCGTGCTACGTTTGTTGGCCTGCGTCAAGGCGTAGTGTGCGGTAGCTAACTAGTATTTATCTGTTTATGCATATGATGCAGATTGGATTAGGTTAGTCGTGCGACTTTGTTGGCCTGCGTCAAGGGTCGTGCGGGTGGGTTTAATTCAATCAGGAAATGACGGGTTGAACTTGACTAGCGCACTATGGTTTGTTGGCCTGCGTCAAGGTCATAGCACGCTAGGGGCAAAAGCATTATCGGGAATTTCAAGTGTTGAAATTTGCAATGAGATTGCGTACCTTCTATGAGATAGTTGGATCCCGATACCCACTGCGAGTAAAAGTTACTCCTGGGAGAGTTTTACACATTGCAATTAGCTGATCAAGTAGGTGTCTAGAAAGGTGTTAACGAGGTTACACCTCTGGGAAAACGAGGTTTACATTAATTAGGTTCGTGCGAAAGCACGGGGGACCTCCCTCAAAGTACCGACACTGGCCTGGCTGAAAGATTGGCGAACTTGTAGTGTGTAATTAATCCCGGCTAGTCTTTCCTTTTAGGGTTTGGAGGAAGATTTGATAAAAAGCAGTGGGAGCCATCCTGATTAGATAAGATAATAACCAATCTGATCTTGCACGAGCATACGCTAAAGTGTTTTCTTCTCTCTCTCTCCAGGTAGCGACCAGTTCATGCCTTAATCAAGATAATAATATAGATGTATTGACCGAACCCGCATGTTATTCTGTGCTGGGGAACGTTGGTTCCGTTCACTCTTATAAGAGTTATAGGAATGAACAGGATATAGGGGAATACCAGGATTCCCATGCCACCCGAATGAAGAAAGTACATGTTGATGCATTTTCTTCGGGTGTGTTCGTTACTGAGAACTGTTTCTCCATTTGCTCTACGTCCTGGGTATTAGATACCGGGTCAGGATCCTATATATGTAATCAGTTACATGGGCTTAGGAAAGGTAGAGAACTTGGAGAAGGTGATAAAGACATTAGAGTTGGAAATGGTGCAATTGTTGCAGCTAAGACTGTCGGGGAATATCACCTTGTATTACCAACTGGTAATACATTGGTTCTGAACGAATGCTATTACATGCCGAACCTGATATGCAACATTATATCGGTTTCTTTATTAAGAAAAGATGGATATAATTTTGTATTACAGGACAATGTTATGAACATTTTCCGTGACCAAAAGTTGGTTGGATCAGGCACGTTATGCAATGGCATTTATGTTCTAAATCAATCAACAGTTCTGAGCATAACAAACACACACAAGAGGAAGAGTTCAGAACTGTACGAATCTTACTTGTGGCATTGTAGACTGGGTCACATCAATGTGACACGACTGGCTAAGTTGCATAAGGATGGATATTTGAAACCTTTCGAATTTTCATCTTATGACACTTGCCAGTCATGTCTCAAAGGCAAGATGACCAAAACTCCGTTTACGGGACATGGAGAAAGAGTTACCGAACTCTTGGGACTAATACATAGTGATGTATGTGGTCCCATGTCTACACATGCCAGGGATGGTTCTTCGTACTTCATTACATTCACTGACGATCTCTCAAGATACGGACATGTGTACTTGATAAGACACAAGTCTGAAGCTTTTGAGAAATTTAGAGAATATAAACAAGAAGTCGAAAACCAAACCGGAAAAAGTATTAAAATCCTTCGATCTGATCGAGGAGGTGAATACTTGAGCAATGAATTCCTGGACTTCCTAAAAGAGAATGGGATTCTCTCTCAACTGACTCCTCCATATACACCACAGCACAACGGTGTATCAGAACGGAGGAACCGCACCTTATTAGATATGGTGCGCTCTATGATGAGCACAGCTGAGTTACCTATTTCCTTCTGGGGGTATGCGCTTGAGACAGCCATACATCTATTGAATATGGTCCCCACCAAATCTGTGCCTACCACTCCATATGAGATATGGAAAGGGAAGAGACCAAGTCTTAACTATGTTAAGATATGGGGTTGTCCAGCCTATGTCAAACGACAAAATCCGGACAAACTCGAGGCACGGTCTGTTCTATGCAAATTTGTAGGATATCCTAAGAATTCTCAAGGGTATATCTTCTACCATCCTGAGGAACAAAGAGTGTTTGTTTCTCGGCATGCCACCTTTTTAGAAAAGGAATTTCTTGAAAAAGAGATTAGTGGTCATGAGGTAGAACTGGAAGAGGTTCCAGCTGCAGAAGCTGCAACAGAAGATCTGGTGGAACCAGAGGATTCCGTAGTTCCCGATGAACCCCAGCCTCTCCGCCGATCTGGTAGGGTTTCTCATCCACCTGAGAGATACTACGGTTTTCTCATTGATGGTGGGAGCGAGGATTGCATCATGGAGGATGATGACCCAACTAGCTTCGAGCAGGCCATCACGAGTGGGGACTCAGTAAAATGGCTGGATGCTATGCGGTCTGAGATGGATTCCATGTACACCAACAAAGTATGGACTTTGGAAGTTGCTCCTGAAGTGGTAAAACCCATTGGGAGCAAGTGGATCTTCAAGAAGAAACTTGGTGTAGATGGGAAAGTGGAGACTTTCAAAGCTAGACTTGTAGCAAAGGGTTTTCGTCAAAGACCAGGTGTGGACTATGACGAGACCTTTTCTCCAGTGGCTATGCTTAAATCCATCCGGATCATGCTTGCCATCGCTGCATATCATGATTACGAAATCTGGCAAATGGATGTTAAGACCGCCTTTCTAAACGGTGATTTAGAAGAGTGCGTGTACATGACTCAGCCAGAGGGCTTCGTAGACAGTGGGAGCAGCGGGAAGGTGTGCAAGCTGCTTAAATCCATTTATGGATTAAAAAAAGCATCGCGGAGTTGGAACATCTGCTTTGACGTCGTTATCAAAGAGTTTGATTTCGTCAAAAATCCAGATGAACCTTGTATCTACAAGAAGGTGGCAGAGAGTAAGGTTGTCTTCCTCGTATTGTACGTGGACGACATACTCTTGATAGGAAATGATATTCCTATGCTGCAATCGGTCAAGCTCTTCTTATCATAAAGATTCTCAATGAAAGATCTTGGTGATGCCTCCTGCATATTGGGAATTAGGATCTATAGAGATAGATCCAAACGGATTTTGGGATTGTCCCAATCCAGGTACATTGACACCATACTAAAGAGGTTTAGTATGGAAGAGTCCAAGCGTGGGAACTTACCCACGATCTCTGGAGTCACTCTCTCCAAAGAGATGTCTCCCAAGACTGATTTGGAGAGAGCTCGCATGCAAGGGATACCCTATGCTTCGGCAGTAGGCTCTATCATGTATGCGATGTTATGTACCAGACCCGATGTAGCATACTCACTAAGTATAGTGAGCAGGTATCAAGCTGATCCTGGAGAGAGTCACTGGACAGCTGTGAAGAGCATTCTCAAGTACTTGCGAAGGACTAGAGATATGTTCTTGGTGTATGGTAACGGAGAACTCCAAGTGGAGTCCTTTACCGATTCGAGCTTCCAGAGTGATAAGGACGACTCTAAGTCGCAGTCGGGCTTTGTCTTTACCCTTTACTGAGGGGCGGTTAGCTGGAAGAGTTCCAAGCAGGAAACCGTGGCAGACTCGACGATGGAGGCTGAATACATCGCTGCCAACGATGCTGCTAAAGAAGCTGTCTAGATCAAGAAGTTCATTTCTGAACTTGGAGTGGTTCCATCCATTGAGCATCCAATACCTTTGTATTGCGATAACAATGGAGCGGTGGCTTTAGCCAAGGAACCCAGGTCCCATCAGCGATCCAGGCATATTCTGAGGCGGTATCACCTGATCCGGGAGATAGTTGATCGCCGGGAGATCGAGGTCAGGAGAGTTGACACGAAGAATAACACGGCGGATCCACTCACGAAGGCCATTCCCCAGACGCAGTTTGAGAGACTCTTCGGGATGCTCGTTATGCGATACTACAGCAGCTGGCCCTAGTGCAAGTGGGAGATTGTTAGTTGTATGTATGCCGTAGAGGCCAGTATTGTACAGATGTTGTATATTATATTGGATGCTTGGACATATATAGAGATGACTTTCTTGCTCGATATGATAGTATGCTATCTGGTTACTCTTTATCTTAACATGTACACCAGTCTCTTTAAACTGTCTTGTAGTTACATGTTGGTAAAGCCCTTAGGATGTGTACTTGACTACCTGGACTATGATGCAGATCATACTAGTGGGGACATGGTAGTCCATAAGTACATCCTTCAAGGTCCCTAGTCGTGGGTGTATCGAGACGGGGCATCGATATACCAGAGTAGACTAGCGTATACGCTTCTCGACCCATGAGATGGGCGATGGATGATCCCATATCCATTGATGTTTGACATCAGAGATGGTATACGGGTGCTCAGTGGAGACTGGGTACACTGGACGGACTCGCCGAGAACTCCCAGATGGTATTATACCTCACGTCAGATGGCAGTTCTCAGGTGACACTTGTACAGGTTAGTCTGTAGACCCGAGATCGTCATAGAGTCTTGTGTGATTCCCACTATGCTTTGATCTCCACCTTACCACGTCCATGAGGGCGTGCAAAACGATGGTCTTTGGGTACAGTCCCGAGTCACATGGAGGCAATGAGCGATAGGAGGGGTTTCGTCTCTCCCGGTATTGGGGGTTGATGTTGCGCTGTGCTCGATTGGCCGTAACAGGGAAGTCCCTGGCCAGGGCTGATCAGAGATTTGCTGGTAAGTGTTACCAGTAGTTTCTCGACCCGTTATGAGCTTCACATCGGCACGACTTATCGGTTATTGGGGTCTGACGTTTACCACCCCTAGACTTGATATGCGACATATCAGACGAAGAGACCGGACTGTACGGTAAGTGTTACTGGTCGGATTCGCAGGAGTGTGAGCGGGCTAGCTCGTCGATCTTCTGATCGCTCAATACCCGGGTGGCCGTTACGTTTAGCAGACCGCTTGCGGCTTGTGGATGCTTGATATGATCATCATCTGCTACCGGCATATTGACGAGTCTTTAGAGTCCTACACAGAGGTTTCATGGTTCAAGCGAAACGAAATAGGAGCGCATATGAGATATGTGCGGGACCGAGAATAATGCGTGTATGTGATACCGTATTTAATTCTCGCGATTAATGTTTCGTATGGTTGTATGCGATATAACCTAGTTATCGAATCGAAGATCGGTTCGATAAATCGATACATTGAATACTAGTCGGTTATGTGCGACATGACCGGATCATTGAATCAAATGTTGATTTAATGATTTAATGTATAATTATATATTTGATATATTACTTTGCATTAGCTAGTATTGGTTCACTTTAAACGGATTTTTCTCACTTGGATTGCACATTGTATATGTGATATACTTTTGTGCAAATATATGTATCATGTTTGATGATGCATGTAGTTTTGGCTTTGTGTATAGAATGCAACCATGGTTATGAGAGTGGTTAGGGTTTAAGATTTATTCTCTTATTATTAAATCCATTTATTATTTATTAAATGGATTTATGGAAACAAAAGGGTTTCATTTTATCATGAAGTGTGGTGAAGCTTCATGAAGCTTTTTGTAATGATGCCATTTTGTCTCCTTGCTTAAACCTAACCACTCCCACTAACCATGGTCAATTCTCTACACTTGACCATGGTTAGAAGATGATAAGAATTCTTTTATTATTCATTTTAGAAATAACTTCTCATAAGTTTTCTATCATCTTCTTCTTCTTCTTAAAGTGAGAAACCTTGATGCCATTAATGGCAACTTGTGATCTAGAGTGAGAAATCCAAATCTAAAATGAACCCATCTCCTATTTCTTCATCCTCTACCTCTTGCCAAGTGGTTTTGGGTGTTTTCTTCACAAGTTTTACAAGTTTGTGAAGTCGGAGCTTGAACTAGTATAACCTCGACATAGATCGTCTTTGACACGAAGCCGACGACCTTGCTCGCCCGATTTTCCGATGAAGCCGACGTGTGAGTCGAGGATTCATCATAGACAGCGAGAGCATGACCAAGTGGAGCTAAGGAGGTGGAAATCCGGATCTACAAAGGTTATAGCATCTAACCTGTAGTTAATTTGTTAACTAGCTTTATCGTTTCGCCAAAACTTCTAGTCTAAAGATCCGTAATCTAGGGTTTCTCGGCACAAAAATTTTAAATTGGCATGTCCGATGCCTTGTGAGACCTTACTAGAGTGCCTAGGAACCTTTCACAAGAAAGGGAAGAGAGATATACCGACTGATCCGAGTCCTCCGGTCTTCTCGTCGTAGTCCCGATCTCCTGCGGAGTGTCCTGTCTCCACCTCGTCGCCGGAAGTGCACCATATCGCCTACTTCGTTTACGGACTCCCACCTCAATGCCGAGGCAACTCGGGCACGAAGCTGGCTAGTCGACGTGCCCAAGATTTGCTGTAGAATGTGTAGTACTCAAGTCTCACTTTGGGGTTGTGGAATTGCCATTTGGTGGAGGAATGATACTTGGAGCTTTTGAGATTGATCTTGTGGGATTTTTGCAACATGAAATGAAGCAAAATCCCACACACAAAAAGTTGGACAGCCCCCAAGGCTTGGCCGGCCATGTATGGAAAAATGGGAGAGGGAAAAAGTCAAGGGGGGAGGTGACCAAAAGAATCAGACAAAAGAGAGAGAGAGGAATGGTTATCATATGGAAAAAATGATCACAAAGAAAAGTCCTCACTCAACAACCATATCATCTCCCATCATCAACAATCATGTCCACAAAAGTCATGCCATCATGACACAAAGAAAGTCAAGCAAGGTCAAAGGATGGTGCACCATCATGATACAACAAAATGCAAAGACCCCCTCCACAAATACTTATTTGCAACAATGCAAATAAGCCCTCCTCCACCAATCTTCAGCCAATGATCGATACAAAGGAAATCGGCCGAAACGGAAAGCAAACTGGCAACTCCAGAAAACTGGTCCCATAATAAATTACAGGAAAACCCCGATACTGTGCATACACACCCGCATCTGTATTTCGACCGAAATACAAATGCAATGAGACAAAATTTACACTGTACTATACTAGGATCCGGCTTATACCAAAGACGGCTAGTAATATCCGTTCGATCCTGATCCGTGCAATACCGCACGTATCACATCGAACCCTGCCATATATCCATACGGCCTGTAGTACAATCTGTCCGATCCTGATCCGTGCAATACCGCACGTATCTGATCGGACCTTGCCATATCTCCATACGGCCTCTACAACTTTTTTCCCGAAAGCTGATTAACTGAATATGGGGGACTCTAAAGACTCGTCAACACCTTGGTTGTGGATTTAACCACTAGCACGTCAGAGGTATAAGCCAATACGTAACGGGCTACCAGGTTTTGACTAAAAGGGACGTCTGTGAGCGAACTCAGCCTGACAACCCTACTGAGCCTATCAGGGACAATATCCGTACAGTCCGGTCCGTTCGTCTATGAGTATCGTATGGCGGGCCTAGGGGGTTGGTAAAAGTCAGACCCCCAAAAGTGGTACAAGTCGTGTCGGAGTGTAGCCCAGAACACCCTGAGATTCTACTGGAATACCTACCAGTAAATCTCCTTGCCTCGGCCGAGGGCTTCGTGTAATGGCTCTCCTAGACACAACGCGACCTCACCCCCAATACCGAGAGAGACGAACCCCTGAAGATACGCTCACTGTCTCCATGTGGCTCGGGACTGTACCCAACTAAAACCTGTTTGCACGACTCCTTTGAGCCGTGGTAGGGTAGTAATCAAAGTACAGTGGGAACTCACACAAGACAAATGACGATCCCCAGGTCGATGAACTAACCTGTACACATGTCACCAGGGAACTGCCATCTGGCGTGTGGTATATGACCAACTAGCATGTTCCCGGCGAGTCCTGTCCGGTGTACTCATAACCCAATGAGCACCTGTATACATCTTAGGTGAACCAACTGACACCAGTGGCTTGTGAGACCGGCTACCGCCCCTCATCGGGGTCTCGACTGTATACACTAGTCTACTCTGGAGTATCGATGCCCTGTCTCGAAACTCACACGACTAGGGACCATTTAAGGATATGCTTATAGACCTCAGCTCCCACTTATATGATCGCCCTCATACTGCTGGTGGTCAAGCAAGAATCCTAGAGGCTCTACCAACGTGTAATAGCGACCTGTAAGGTCACCTAAAGCAGTACACGATTATAAAGGTAAACCAGATAGCATACTATCATCTCGAGTAAGACTGTCCTACCGGGATAGGTCCTCCATCAATCATTGCAATCACGTACCTGTGACCTAATAATTGACTCTGAGGGCACTATCTCCAACAGTTACGTTTAGCAGACCACTTGCGGCTTGTGGGTGATTGATATGATCATCATCTGCCGCCGGCGTATTGACGAGTCTTCAGAGTCCTACACAGAGGTTTCCTGGCTCAAGCGAAACGAAATTGGAGCGCATATGAGATATGTGCGGGACCGAGAATAATGCATGTATGTGATACCGTATTTCATTCTCGCGATGAATGTATCGATTGGTTATATGCGATATAACCTAGATATCGAATCAAGGATTGTTTCGATAAGCCGATACATTGGATATTAGTCGGTTATATGCGATATGACCGGATCGTTAAATCAAGTATTGATTTAATGATTTAATGCATAATTATATATTTGATATATTACTTTGCATTAACTAGTATTGGTTCATTTTAAAAGGATTTTCTCACTTGATGTGCACATTGTATATGTGATATACTTTTGTACACTAGTTTGTATCATGTTTGATGATACATGCTCACTAGGGTTTGTGTAAAGATTAAACCATGGTTGTGTAATGGTTAGGGTTTTCATTTTATTATTTATTTATTTATTTATTATTCTTTTTGGCAAAAGAAAAGAAATAGTGGCTTGCTTTGTTTTACATTGAAGCTACATGAAGCTTTGAAAAAGTCCACCATTTTTGTTTCATGCCTAACCTAACCATTCCAACTAACCTTGGTTTATTCTCTACACATAACCATGGTTAGTATATGATAAGGATTCATTTTATTTTCCATTTTGAATAATACTTATTATATTCTATCATCTTCTTCTTCTTCATCTTCAAGAAGAAAAGCTTGCCTCCATCAATGGCAACTTGAGCAAATGAGTGAGACATCCAATTCTAAAGTGAACCCACCTCCTATTTCTTCATCCTCTACCTCTTGACAAGTATTATAGGGTGTTTTCTTCATATGTTTCATGACTTGGTGAAGTTGGAGCTTGATCTTGTGATGCCTCGACGTAGATCATCTTCGGCATCGTAGTCGATGACCTAGCCCGCCCATTTCTCCGATGAAGCCGACACTAGAGCCCGGGATCCGATGATCGCAGCGAGGAGACTTCATCGCGGAGCCATGGAGGTGGAGGACCGGATCTACAAAGGTTGTATTTCCGTTCACTTAGTTAAGTTGTTAACTAGTTGCTAGTTTCGCCTAAAATTCTAGTTAACGATCTAGTCTAGGGTTTCTCGGCACCGTAAAATTTGAAATTGGCATGGTTGATGCCTTGTGAGACCTCTTGAGTATGCCTAGGAATCCTACATTTGGTATATTCTTTTGGGCCCAGATTTTGTTACTGTACAGCAGTTGTACGTGGGGGCCCCTTCGGGAAATTTAGTCGATCAAAATTTTAAATTTGTTAGTATACAGTATTTACATTATATCTTCGACCGGGAATGTTATTTGATCGGTAAACCGCGTCTGATTGCTATAGTTCTTTTAGACGGGTTTGTGAACGTGACATTCGCGTTGATGTTCTGTGTTGTGCTGTGATGTTGCGGATATGTCGTGGTGGATAGCAGGGTGCAATGATAGTGCAGTTTAGATTTATTTGTACATTTGATATTCCGGGGCAAGCATCCAACATGTGGACCACCGTCGCTGCCTGTTTGTATAATATTCTTTTGGGGCACGACCGGGTCGAGGTCGATGTACCCATTGTATATTTTTTCATTTCTGTACTAGGTTTATCCCGCAAAGGAGTGCACGGATAGCCGGATTCTGGTGGGCAACGGGTCCGTATCTCATGGCTTTGAGAGGCAAAGGGACCTTACTCTAGAATTGGCAGACTATTCGCCGCACTCGTAGGGGGTACAGGTTGACCCAAGGAGGGGTGCTCAATTTACCGGATTCTGTGAAGTGCCGGGTGTTCCATTCACTATGTTGTGGGGACTACCTCGCTTCAGGTTTTGGCGGGTAACTTGCCGCACCTGTAGGGGTCTAGGTTTCATTGCACAGGCTATCCACACGACCAGGGGAACGTCGGGTTTCAGCAGCGGCTCTGTGAAACCCAGGGATCCTAGATTATCTGTATTGTTCTGTGATGCTTATTACTTTTCTGTAATGTTGCATATTATCACGCCTGGAGCGATTATTGTATATTGGTATATATACTATTAGATGTTGTATATGTTTTACACCCGCGCTAGTCCAGCCCCCGCTCTGTCGTTAGTTAAGTAACCTAACGGGTGATGATGGGACCTAGTGACGAATGCGGATGGCATATAAGTACATTTTATTTTCGTTCTTTTCTGATGTGAATGATTGATGGGACTGCATTGATTCTTGTCGATGAAAGGATAAAACAAATCTATATTTGATGTTATTGGAACAAATTTTAAAAAGGTGTTATTACAAAGATGTTTCCTTTTGTTTTGCATAGTGATATTAAGTTAGAATATCCTGCACCTCATTCGACGAGACAAGGGCCGAGATCCCTTCACCGGGAGTGACCCCTTGGGCAGAAGTTTACGTCAGGGTAATAACTTCAATATAGTCGATTACAAGTTGTTTTGCATCGCGGTATTCAGTTGGAATATCCTGCACCTCATTCCACGAGGAAAGAGCCGAGATCCCTTCACCGGGAATGACCTCTTTAGCAAAACGTTTTCGCCACTATATTTTTATAAAAAGCTACCGGTTTCCTTTAACGAGATCAAGTTCATTACGTTAAAGGTTTTTCGCCAAAAACCAGCCGTAACCCTCCGTCATTTCTTATGGATAGTCAGTAGTATTCAAGCTATGCATTTGACCAACGCCAGGGCATAGTGTTTGGTAGCTGCTGGGGTATTTCATTTGTTGCATAGATAGATGAGTTGGTTTGGGACAGTCGTTCTGCCATTTGGCCAACGTCAGGGGCATGTGCGGGTGGGTTCAAATTAACCTGGACAATGACGGGTATAACTTGGCATGTGACTTATGACATTTTGACCAACGCCAAGGTTATAAGAGCATGGGGCAAAAATCACATCGGGAGTTTCAAACATACAGCAAACTTGCCAGGCATGAGCATACCTTCTGGAGTGTGATAACTTGAGTGGCTTCCATCAAGCTATCATGCGATGATAGTTGGATCCCGATTCTCACTGATGAGTTAGTTTACTCTTTGGATGATCCCGACTAATTCTTCGTTCAGATTTGGAGGAGAATTTGAGATTACAGTGGGAGGTTTCCTGATTAGATAAATTGATAACCATTCTGATCTAGGTTAGAGTGCACGCAGAGTGTTCCTTTTCTCTCTCTCTCTCTTTGGCAGCGACCTTTTGACCGACCCTAGACTATGACTCAGTGACCAAGTTGACCGAACCTTCTTAAAATACTGGCCTTTGGATTGTCTATAGTTCCACAAGTCATTGCCGCTCCTTCTTTTACCTTTTGTATTTCTCAGAACACCCCGTATTACTACGGATATCCACTTCCATTCGATAGATCCATCGTATGGTAATATACGAACTCGAAGGGACTTCTTCGAGGATGGATCCAGGTTCAGTAGAAATAGAATTGGTTTATTCAGTTGTCTTTTATTATCACCTTCTCTCAGGTTGCGAGGGCTCCTCAGTCTAGGAGAGTACACCTATTATGCTTATTGGATAGTCTTATTCCAAACCATAGATAGGTGCCGAAAGGTAGAGAATGAAGAAAACCAATTAGCCTACGTAGGGTGTACAGAAGGGTATAACTAAAGACAAAATAAAAGGATTAGAAAAAGGGAAGAGTAAATTGCGACTGTTATCATTCACGACCAAACCACGTACTTCATCGCCACTCCTCTTTTACCTTTGCTTTTTCCCCAGTTCGGGAGAAATAGAATAAGGTATTATTCAGATTGTCTTTTATCATCACCTTCTCTCAAGTTACGAGTACTCCTATGATAAGGAGAGTACACCTATTATGCTTACTGGATAGTCTTCTTCCAAACCATAGGCTGGTGTCGAACGGTAGGGAAGGAAGAAAACCATTTAGCCTAATGATGGTGTACAGAAGGTAACGACTAAAGACAAATAAAGGGATTTGGAGAGAAGGCAAAGAAATATACGGTTACAGTCATGAATAGGATTATGGAAGAGGCATTACTAGGAATACCAGGAAACCCCTAGGAAACATTTTCATGTTTCAGTTACACTGTGCATTGTTAAAGGAAAACTGATTTCCCGATTAGATACTTACTCAGGGGTATGTATTTACCAGGTTTTATTCTCATATCTGTATAGTTTTATAGATGATGAGTGGGAGGAAGTTATTGGGAATTAGGTGATCATCCTCATTATATCGGAATTCGTTGTAATTGGTGATATTTGAGCAAATCACCTGGTTACAGTTTTTAACCTACGATGCACATGTTTTGAGTTATTCAAACTCAGCGGACTTATACAGAGTATTGTATGTTGTCCAGTGTCCGTCAGGACAGAGGGGTAGGTCCCCGTACTATGTTCTGTTTACTTATGACTTCTCTAGTTTTTAGACAATTGTTTCGTAGAAATACAATGTCTAAGTTTTGAGAAATTATGGGTATAAGAATAAAGTAGAGAACCAGATGTCGCAAGTATCAGGATTCTTCAAAAGGATCAAAGATGTAGATTCTTGTGATTAGTATTCAGATGATAATAATGGTTTTGAGAAACTTGTTTCTCTTTCGGGTTACTCATAATTGGATAGATTCCTAAGTTGAGTAATGCTGATTAGCCTCTCTCCATTAAGTTGATATGCACTGGAGACAGCTGCATGATTTGAATCTAGTTCCAATTAAATTAGTGCCTTCATTTCTATAATGTATATAGAATGGTTCATATCTTAACGATGTTAAGATATGGGGAGTTGTCCAACTTATGGTTAAAACCAGACACTGGATAACTCAAGGCACATTTCTGTAATGGCTGTTTGTGGGTTGACCCTGGCTTTGACGAGGGTTGACATTTCTACCATCTGATAGATCAATAGTGATATTGTTCATGACTCGCCACAGTTTTAGTAAAATGGATTTTTTCAGAAAATAGTAGTGGGAGTATGGTAGAACTGGAAGTGATTCCAGAACCGCAAACGATTACGGAAAATTTAATAGGACCTATATATTCAATCAGGTTTGACATTCCAATAGCCACTCCGCAGATATGGTGGGTAACCTCAGAAACCCGAGAGGTACTCAGGTAGCCTCAAGGACGGTGACAGGGAGGTTCTTGTTTACCCAGAATTGACATTATTGTTGTTCCAGACTATGAGACCCGGCAAGAGGATAATTATAACGTCGTTCTAAACTAGCTTTAGAAGTATACGTAGATATTATTCTGCCAGAGGGTTGTCGTAGTCAGTGGGAGCAGCGGAAGTGTAGTGGACAAGTAGCTTATGTCTATTTAGAGGCTTGAGCAGATATAGTGGAGATAAGATCATCTATTTTTGATGTGACAGTCATGGGTATGACTTCATCAGAATAGGGGATGGATCTGGTGAGAAGGTAGTAGGGTGTGATGTCCTGATATTTGGATGACATACACAGAGTAGGAAGTAAAATTCCTATACTACGATCGGTTGTACTGTGGTTGTCACACAGTTGTTTCTCCAGACAGGATATGGATATAATATCAGACATTCTGGTTGCTAGATCTATGGTTGTAGATCTAGATTTGGATAGTTTCCCAATGTGGGTACTTTGACAGTATTCTAAAAGTATTTTAGAATAGATGACTCCTGGCATGGTGGTGTACCTGCAGGTAATGGAGTCACCCTTTCTAAAGGTGTCTTAGAGACTAAAGGAGAGAGGGATGTGCATGATTGGCAGATCACTTGCTTAGGAAATTGAGTCAATCATGAGATGTCAAGTACCACATCAGATGTAGTTTTTTGCACTTGATGCGATAAGTTTATATTAATCCAATACTAAAGAAACATATGGAAGCAGTTTTAGAACATGAATGCATGTTCTATGGATTTGATGACGGCAGCCTCCATAGGGAGACGGTTATCATTCCAGGCTTCAGAGGTGACATGGATGACAAAGTGATTGTAAGAGTTATAGTTTTCCCTCTGACGAGGGACAGAATTATGTACAGGTGGTCCAAAAGGATACTGTGGGAGGCTTGATGCTGGATACTTATTAGGTTCAGTGATCGATACAGTCTAAGAAGTTTGGATTTGGAGTTAATTTATGAACTAGGTCCCATCAGATATTCAGACATATTCTAAGACATGTATTACTCGATTCGGGAGATGGCTTTCTCCACGAACTTGAGATTTAGAGAGATATAGAAAGAAACATCGGGGCGGATCCACTCACTGAGGCTATTTCTCGAACACAAGAGTTTTACAAACTAGCTTTGTGAAACCGATTAGTAGAGGAGTTGGGTGTTTAGTATCACACGTGCTGTGAGTATGCGACATCGCAATAATTAGCCTTAAGTGCAAGTGGGAGATTGTTGGAGATAGTGCCCTCAAAGTCAATTATTGGATCGCAGGTACGTGATTGCAATGATTGAGGCAGGACCTATACCAATATGACAGTCTTGCTCGAGATGATAGTATGCTATCTAGTTTGTCTTTATCATCGTATACATGCTTTAGTTCACTATTGCATGATAGAGCCCATAGGATTCTTGCTTGACTGCCAGCAGTATGATGGCCATCATATACGTGGGAGCTGGGGTCTGTAAGAATATCCTTAAAGTGTCCCTAGTCGTAGGAGTTTCGAGACAGGGAATCGGTACTCCAGTATAGACTAGTGTATACAGTCGAGACCCGGACGAGGGGTGGTGGCCGGTATCACAAGCCACTGGTGTCAGTTGGATCAACTAAGATGTATACATGTGCTCATTAGGATATGAGTACACTGGACAGGACTCGCCGGGAACCTGCTAGTTGGTATTATACATATCGTCAGATAGAAGTTCCCTGGTGACATGTGTACAGGTTAGTTCATCGACCTAAGATCGTCATTTGTCTCGTGTGAGTTCCCATTATGCTTAGATTACTACCCTACCACGCTCAAAGGAGTTTTGCAAACAGGTTTTAGTTGGGTACAGTCCCGAGCCACATTGGAGGCAAGTGAGCAGATCGTCGGGGATTCATCTCTCCCGGTATTGGGGGTTGATGTCGCACAGTGCACGGGTGGCCATCACTAGAAATCCTCGGCCGAGGTAGTGGAGAATTACTGATTTAGATCAGTAGTTTCTCAAGTGGTGATGGGCTTCATGCCGACACGATTTATCGCGTTATTAGGGATCTGACTTTATCCACCCCCCTAGACTCGATATGTGATACTCTTTAGACGAATGGACCGGACTGTATATACATTGTCACTGTTATACTCAGTAGGGTTTATGGATGAGTTCGCTCGTCAGCTTCCCTTCCAATCAATACATAGGCAAACCGTTACGTACAGCTTGTACCTCTGACGTGCTAGGGGTTATACCCAGTGCCAGTGTGTTGATGAGTCATTAGAATCCCCCACAGACACTTTCCCAAGTTCGGGCGAAACGTTGCAGAGGCCGTATGGGTTTATGGCAGGGTTCGGAAAAAGCACGTGCGTTTTCGCACGTGTCGTTTTTCGGGCAGATAATACTGGTAGGCTTTGGTTTAAGCCGGAACCCAGTATTATACTGTGTAGATATAATATCTTTGTCTCAGTTGCATTTGTATTCGGTCGTAATACAAATACGGGTATGTTTATACTGATACGGGGTTATCCTGAAATTCGTTTCAGGATCACTTTTGGAAGTTGCCAGTTTCCAGTTTTCTATCAACCGTATGTTGACATTCGGTTAAATGCGGATTTATTTTTTCTTGATAAGGTGAGTTAGTGTTCTAGAAGGTTCTAGAGAGGGTGACAAGGCTTGTGAGTCATTAGGTCATTAATGGTGCTTTTAATGACAAGGTGACTAGATTAATTGTGATTGGTTTGCTTTAAATGAGTTCATACAAGGTGTCTTGTGACACATTCATTTGTATTAGTGCTAATGGTCACTCTCTTGTTTCGTACGCTCACCTCCCTCCCCTTTATAAGTGGCCGGCCTCCCCCCTCTCTTAGCTCATGGTTGTTGTTCACTAGAAAAAAGATTATGATAGATTCGGGTTCATGAAAATTAGATAGCCTCTTTCTCATTTCACCCGATCCAAAAGGCAACTTCCATAACCGTTCGTCCGTAACTTTGGACGTAAGGAGACAAAGTGTTCTACTCATTCTCTACTTCATCTTGGTCGTCTCTTTTGGCAAATTTGACGATCGAGTTGCCTCGGTTCAGAGGCGGGAGCCCGTTTAAAGATCCGTCGACGTGGTACCACCTAGATGACAAGACTGGAGATCGAGGAGATCGGAGCAGCCGCAACAAGCGTGGGATTATGGTTGAAGACCGAAGGACTCGGATCGTTCGGTATAACTCTTCTACCCATTTTGTAGTTTGTTAGTTTAGCTTTATTGGCTGATCCGGGTTATTGTAAGCGATAGCACCAGTTGTAAAAAGCTTTTGTTCCGTATTTGGCGTCTGTTAGACGGCCGGGGCGTTACCGTGGACTTACATTATATTCATATATGTGTTAGTTCATCATATAGACCCATTGAACTAATAAAATGCGACATGCGACACGAGCACTTTATGACTTGCTTAGTTCATCATATAGACCCATTGAACCATTAATATGAGACATGCAACACGAGTACTATACGACTTGCTCAGTTCATCATGTAGAACCATTGCACCATTATCATGAGTATGCGGCATAAGTACTAATCAACTTGATAAATTCAGAAATTGGAACAATTGCACCATATATGACTTGTAAACTTAAGCGGGTATATTCCATTCATCAGGGTATTTATGGAGAATTGTGAGTATTTTAAATACCAAATTGTATGACTCATATATTGGATAGGTTTATTCTTCAGTGTTGCTGTTACTATAACACTTTCTGTATATTCATGATGTTTCATTGCATTCCATGCTTATACATATGTTACCAGTAATTATTATGAAACCCTGCTGTCAGGACACCGGCACCATTACCGATGATGCGTATGTTCCACGTACACATGCTTGCCGGCTGACAAACATCATCATCGGTAATTGCCATGTAACGTACACTTTGGAGAATACTATTTCATTGACATAGCTTGCTAGCTGATAGATGCAATATGTTATCGCTTTCACATGCTAGTTTAACTATTGCATTCAATGCATGATGTCAGATGCATTCATATATTCATTAGTCATGCAGTATTATGGAGATTTATGACGGTATTCATTGTTTATTGATATCGTGATTTTGATGATTTCGGACCCTTCTTGATATTTTCTGGATTTGCAAACCGCATGTGACATTTTATAAACTGATGAATTATTTTAAAGAGAAAGATGCGGTTTTCCTTGATATGATGAGTATTGTCTGTAAGTCCACGTTGCCACCCCCGGTTGTTGCGGGGAGGCGGAAACGGTATAAAAATCAAATTTTTAGCGCATGGGGCAACATGGACTAACAAAGTCGGGATCTTTTCTAAACTAAACTAGCAAGAAAGCTAAAGAGAGTTAGCTACTCGGAAAAGAGGTTATACCTAACTTGAACTCCTTTTTCTTGAAACCTTTGTAGGGGTTGATGGTGCTTTCCTCGTCGCCTTCTTCCGTCAAAGATGGATCCACCTGAGGGTTCAACCTTCGGGCTCTTTCTCGAACTTTGAGTGGACTAGGATCTTTGGCTTGCTAAACCTCTAACCCTAGAGTGATTAGAGAGTGGCTTTGGGGTGTTTTTATCTCAAGGTGATGGATTCTCAACACATGAGAAGGGAGCTCCTTGAACTAGAGGAGGAGGAAGAAGAAGAGAGGAGAGAGAAGTGTTATGATAGAATGAGCTATTCTTTTCATTTTACAACCATAACTAAAATGAAAAGAATTATCAAATTAACAATAATAATAAAAATGAAATAGTTGATGGATGGTTTGGAATGACCATTATCATTACATTCTTTAAAAGGTTTTGCTAGAATCAAAGAGCATCTTTGATATGTAATGATGATGGTCAAACTTTCAACTATGGTCAACTAGTCAACCATGGTCAACAAGTCAACAAACCCAACCATGATACAATTTTATTTAATTAATATTATTAATTGATATATCATAAATTCATTAGGGTTTGGAAAAAGACGACTGTCAACTGTGCATACGCACCCATTCCGAAACCCTAATGAAAATCCTCTTCCTCCGCCTCAATCAACTGTGCATACACACCCGCATTCTTGTTCCGAGGAACATGAATACTATGAGATAAAATCAACCCCAAAACATATACCAGTATCTGGCTCAAACCAGAGCCTGCTAGTAATATCTGTCCGGACTCCAAACGTGCACAAGTGCGCGGATGAGAACGAACCCTGTCGTAAAACCATGCGACCTCTACTTTGTTTTCCCCAGAGGCGAATAGCCCTCTGTGTGGGACTCTAAAGACTCGACACTACGCTAGCAGTGGGTTTAACCACAGACCGCAAGCGGCACTAGCTGTGTGTAACGGTCCCCAGGTAGATGCCGATAAGAAGACTGACGAGCTGAACCCCATCTGAACTCCTACCGAGTCTGAATGTGACAGTCTCCGTACAGTCCGGTCTGTTCGTCTAATACATCGCATGGCGGGCCTAGGGGGCGGTAAACGTCAGTCCCCTAATAGCGGTACAAGTCGTGTCGGAGTGAAGCCCAAAACACCCTGAGATAACACTGGAAGCCTACCAGTATATCTCGATTGCCCTGGCCAGGGACTACTCGTGTAATGGCTCTCTTAGACACAGCGCGATGTCAACCCTAAATACCGGGAGAGACGAATCCTGTCTAACCGTCACTGTCTCCAAGTATTTCGGGACTGTACCCAACTACTACCTGTTTGCACGGCTCCTTTGAGCCGTGGTAGGGTGGTAATCAAAGTACAGTGGGAACACACTCGAGGCGAAGTGACAGTGTCAAGTCAGCGGACTAAGCTGTACTCATGTCACCTGGGAACTGATAACTGACGATAGGTATAATACCAACTGGTCAGTTCCCGACGAGTCCTGTCCAGTGTACTCGTAACATAACGAGCACCCGCATACTATCTCAAGTACGACGTACTGACGGCTGTGGGACAGACCGTCTCCCACACTGGGATGAGAAGCGCATGCGCCAGTCTACTCCGGAGTATCGATGCCCTATCTCGATAGTCCTGCAACTAGGGACCTGTATAACGATGTGCTTATAGATTACCCAGCCCCCACTAGTGTGACTGCCATCACAACGCTGGTAATCAAGCAAAGATCCTAAGGGCTCCACTAATGCGTATAGGTGATATGATAAAATAAACACATGTACACATTGAAGTAGAAACAAACCAAGTAGCATAGTACTATTTTGAGCAAGATTGTATATACAAGGTGAATATCCCAAGCTTCCATTAAGTAATATACAAACCAGTATGATACAGTAATGGCCTCTAGGGCATATACACTAACAATCTCCCACTTGCACTAAGGCCATGTACTGGCGTATCGAAGACCTATCATCTCGATCAGCCGCTCGAACTGAGTCTGGGGCAAGGCCTTGGTGAATGGATCTGCAGTGCTTTCTTCTGAAGCAACCCTCCGAACCTCGATCTCCTTGCGATCCACGATCTCCCCGATCAGGTGATACCGCCTCAAGATGTGTCTGGATCTCTGATGGGACCTGGGTTCCTTCGCTAAAGCTATAGCCCCGTTGTTGTCGCAATACAGAGGTATTGGGTCAACAATGGACGGAACCACCTGAAGTTCTTTCAAGAACTTCCTCATCCAGGCAACTTCTTTTGCGGCATCAGATGCATCGATGTATTCCGCTTCCATCGTCGAGTCTGCAACGGTTTCCTGTTTGGAACTTTTCCAAAACACCGCCCCTCCATTGAGGGTAAAGACAAAACCCGACATGGACTTGGAATCATCCTTGTCACTCTGGAAGCTGGAGTCAGCAAAGGCCTCGATCTGGAGGTCTTTTTCGCCATACACCAAGAACATCTCCTTAGTCCTTATCAGGTACTTGAGAATGTTCTTTACCGCTATCCAGTGTTTCTCCCCAGGGTTTGACTGATACCGGCTTACCACACTCAGTGCATAAGCTACATCCGGTCTAGTACACAACATCGCATACATTATAGAGCCAACCGCAGAAGCGTAGGGTATAATAGACATGCGATCGCTCTCCAAATCAGTCTTGGGGGACATCTCTTTAGAGAGGGTGATCCCGTGACAAGCCGGTAGGTTACCGCGCTTGGAATCTTCCATACTGAATCTTTTCAGTATGGTGTCGATGTACCTGGACTGTGAAAGTCCTAATATCCTCTTGGATCTATCACGATGGATCCGGATCCCCAGGATGTATGAGGCATCACCCAGGTCTTTCATGGAGAACCTGTGTGACAAGAACCCCTTGACAGATTGTAGCATAGGAATGTCATTTCCTATTAAGAGAATGTCATCCATGTATAAAACGAGGAATACTACAGTTCTCGCTACAAATCTACTATAGATGCATGGTTCATCTGGATTTTTGATAAAGCCAAATTCCTTGACTGTCTCATCAAAACAGATGTTCCAACTCCGTGATGCCTGCTTTAGTCCATAAATGGACTTAAGCAACTTGCACACCTTTCCGCTGCTCCCACTCTGATTGAAACCCTCTGGCTGGTCCATATAGACACACTCCTCTAAATTTCCATTTAGAAAAGCGGTTTTTACGTCCATCTGCCAAATCTCATAATCGTGGAAAGTAGCAATGGCAAGAAGGATCCGAATGGATTTCAGCATAGCCACTGGAGAAAAGGTTTCTTCATAGTCCAAACCAGGTCTTTGACGGAAACCCTTTGCTACAAGTCTAGCCTTATAGGTCTCAACCTGTCCATCTACACCTATCTTCCTTTTGAAGATCCACTTGCATCCTACGGGTTTTACCCCGTCTGGAGCAATGTCCAACGTCCATACTTTGTTGGTGTACATGGACTCCATTTCGTTCTGCATTGCATCTAGCCATTTTACCGAGTCAACACTCTGAACGGCCTGCTGGAAGCTAGTAGGCTCATCATAATCTATGATGCAATCCTCTCTATCCCCGTCTATGAGAAAACCGTAGTATCTCTCGGGCGGATGAGACTGCCTACTACTCCTGCGGAGCGGCGTAGGAATGTCCTGTTCTTTTGAACCCTCTGGTTCTACTAAGCTTTCAGTAATAGTCTGTGGTTCTGGAATTTCTTCCAGTTCTACTGCGCTCCCACTAATTTCCTTTTCTATGAACTGGTGTTCTAGAAAGTGGGCATTACGAGAAACAAGGACTTTTTGTTCCTCTGCATAGTAGAAAAGATACCCCTTGGTGTTCTTTGGGTATCCCACAAACTTGCACAGTACTGAGCGTGCCTCGAGTTTGTCCGCATGCTGCTTTTTGACAAAAGACGGACATCCCCAGATCTTCAGATATTGATGATAGGGTTTCTTCCCACTCCATAACTCATATGGTGTGGTAGGCACAGTCTTAGTGGGAACTCGGTTCAAAAGGTATGCGGCTGATTCTAGCGCATATCCCCAGAATGATCGCGGTAACTCAGCGTTACTCATCATGGACCGTACCATATCCAATAGGGTGCGGTTCCGTCTCTCCGATACACTGTTATGTTGCGGAGTGTATGGAGGAGTAAGCTGAGAGAGAATTCCATTCTCTTTTAAGTAGTCCAGGATCTCGGCACTCAAGTATTCACCACCTCGATCCGATCTTAGAATCTTGATACTTTTGCCAGTTTGTTTTTCTACCTCATTCTTATATTCCTGGAATTTTCCAAAGGCTTCGGATTTATATTTCATTAAGAAGGCATGTCCGAACCTTGAAAAATCATCCGTAAAAGTAATGAAGTAAGAAAAACCGCTTCGCGCATATGTAGACATTGGACCGCACACGTCGCTGTGCACGAGTCCCAAGAGCTGACTTGCTCTTACTCCGTGTCCAGTGAACGGAGTCTTTGTCATCTTTCCTTTGAGACAGGATTGACAAGTGGCATACGATTGATATTCGAACGGATTCAAGTATCCTTCTGTATGTAACTTAGTCAACCTTCTCTCATTGATGTGACCCAGTCTACAATGCCATAAGAAAGCCTGATTGATATCTGGAGACTTTCTTTTGTGTGTATTTTGGACATTGAAAATCTGTGGTTGGTTTAATACGTATATACCATTGCTCAGTGTACCTGACCCAATCAGAACTTGATTAAGGTGAATGTTTACAACATTACTTACAAACGCAAATTCATAACCTTCTTTAGAAACCAAAGATACAGAAATGATATTACAAGTTGCGTTGGGTACAAAAAAGCAATTACGCAAAACCAAAACATGTCCATCTGACATTCCCAGGTGATAGTCCCCCACGGCTTTAGCATCCATGCTAGCTCTGTTCGCAACTCTGAGGGTCATGTCACCTGCCTTCAAAACCCTACGGTTTCTCAACGCCTGCAAAGAATTACAGATATGAGATCCCGATCCGGTATCCAATACCCAGGAAGTAGAGTTTATCGAAAGGCAGTTTTCAATAACATACTGTTGCGCCACGGCAGCGCCCCGGCCGTCTTTCCGAGGCCAAAATGCGGAATCAAAATTTTCTTAACTTTCAAACTGGCGCTACCGCGGACAATACACCCGGATCATAACCATTAACCGATACTAGCTATCAAGAGAAAGGGTGAGAGATATACCGAGTGATCCGAGTCCTCCGGTCTTCTCGTCATCATCCCGATCTCCCGCGGAAAGTCTTGTCTCCATATCGTCGCCTCCTCTCCGGAATGGCACCACATCGTCTGCATCTTTTACGAGCTCCCACCTCAATACCGAGGCAACTCGGGCACGAAGCTGGCAAGTCGACGTGCCCAAGATTTGCTGTAGAATGTAGTGTAGAATCATAGTCTCTATTGGGGTGGTGAAGTTGCCATGGAGGGAGAAGGGAATCATGAACTTTGGAGAGGGTTTTTGGTGGCAAGAAAAATGAAATGAATGATAAATTTCCAACACCCAAATCAAATGAACCATTCTCTCTTCTCCAAGAAGTGGCCGGCCCCCCCTTTTTACCAAATGGTGGAGTAAAAACAAAAACCATGAAGGGAGGTGAGTGTAGGATAAAGCAAGAGGTGACCATACCAAAAGCAAACCTCACATCCAAAACACTTAATCAACTCTAATCAATCCATTCTCAAAAAGCAAATGAAAAGACTTAGAAAGGATCTCATCATGAGAAACTATCATGATGCCACCAATATGCAAGATACCCCCTCCACAAATGTTATTTGCAAACTTGCAAATAACCCCCTCCATTGGAAAAGTCCGGCCGGGAAAGAACAAAGGAAAACCGGCCGGAACGGAATGCAAACTGGCAACTCCAGAAAACTGGTCCCGTAATAAATTACAGGAAAACCCCAATACTGTGCATACACACCCGCATCTGTATTCTGACCAGATACAAATGCAATGAGACAAAATCTACACTGTACTAAACTAGGACCGGCTTAAGCCAAAGCCGGCTAGTAATATCCATTCGATCCTGATCTGTGCAATACCGCACGTATCAGATCGAACCCTACCATATAACTATACGGCCACTAGTACAAAACTGTCCGATCCTGATCCGTGCAATACCGCACGTATCTGATCGGACCCTGCCATATCTCCATACGGCCTCTACAGCGTTTCGCCGGAAAGCTTGAGTAACTGAAAGTGTGGTGGACTCTAAAGACTCGTCAATACTATGGTTGTGGATTTAACCACTAGCACGTCAGAGGTATTAGCCAATACGTGACGGGCCACCAGCTATTGACCAAAAGGGACGTCGATGAGCAAGCTCACCCTGACACCCTACTGAGCCTGTCAGTGACAATATCCGTACAGTCCGGTCCGTTCGTCTATGAGCATCGCATGTCGGGCGTAGGGGGTTGGTAAATGTCAGACCACCAAAAGCGGTACAAGTCGTGTCGGAGTGTAGCCCAGAACACCCTAAGATACTACTGGAATACCTACCAGTAAATCTCCTGCCTCGGCCGAGGGCTTTGTGTAATGGCTTCCTAGACACAGCACAACCTCACCCCCAATACCGGGAGAGACGAACCCCTGCAGATCCGCTCACTGCCTCCATGTTGCTCGGGACTGTACCCAACTAAAACCTGTTTGCACGACTCCTTTGAGCCGTGGTAGGGTAGTAATCAAAGCACAGTGGGAACTCACACGAGACAAATGACGATCTCAGGTCGATGAACTAACCTGTACACATGGCACCAGGGAACTGCTATCTGACATCTGGTATAAGACCAACTAGTAGGTTCCCGGCGAGTACTGTCCGGTGTACTCATAACCCAATGAGCACCTGTATACATCTTAGGTGAACCAACTGACACCAGTGGCTTGTGAGACCGGCCACCGCCCCTTGTCGGGGTCTCGACTGTATACACTAGTCTACTAATGGAGTATCGATGCCCTGTCTCGAAACTCCTACGACTAGGGACCTTTTAAGGATGTGCTTATAGACTACCAGCTCCCACGTATATGATCGCCATCATACTGCTGGTAGTCAAGCAAGAATCCTAGGGGCTCTATCAACGTTTAATAGCGACATGTCAGGTCACCTAAAGCTGTACACGATGATAAAGATAAACCAGATAGCATACTATCATCTCGAGTAAGACTGTCCTACCGGGATAAGTCCTCCCTCAATCATTGCAATCACGTGCCTGTGATCCAATAATTGACTCTGAGGGAACTATCTCCAACAATCTCCCACTTGCACTCAAGGCTAATTATTGCGATGTCGCATACTCACAGCCCGTGTGATACCGAACACCCAACTCCTCTACTAGTCAGTCTCACAAAACCCGTTTGCGAAACTATTGCGTTCGAGGAATAGCCTCAGTGAGTGGATCCGCAGCATGTTTCTTTCTATGTCTCTCTATATCTCAAGTTCGCAGAGAAAGCCATCTCCCGAAAAGAGCAATACATGTCTTAGAATGTGTCTGGATGTCTGATGGGACCTAGATCATAAATGAACTCCAAATCCAAACTTCTTAGACTGTATCGTCAACTGAACTTAATCAGTATCCTGCACCATGCCTTCCCTCAGTATCCACCTGGACCACATGTCCAATATATTGCCCCTCGTCAGAGGGAAAACTATAACTCTGACAGCCACACTGCCATCCAGGTCACCTTGGAAGCCTGGAATGATAACCGTCTCCTAAAGGAGGCTGTCGTTATCACATCCCTAGAACACGCACTTATGTCCTAAAACTGCTTCCGATTGTTTCTCCAGGATTGGATTAATATCAACTTATTGCATCTAATGCAAGAACAACATCTGGTGTGGTACTTGACAGCTCATGATTGACTCAATTGCCTAAGCAAGTGATCTGCCAATCATGCACATCCCTCTCCCCTTTAGTCTGTAAGACACCTTTAGAGAGGGTGACTCCATCAACTGCAGGTGCACTACCGTGCCAGGAGTCGTCCATTCTAAATACTCATAGAATGCTGTCAAGGTACCCAGATTAGGAAACCACCCAAATCTAGATCTAAAACCATAGATCTAGTAACCAGAATGTCTGATATAATATCCAAGTCCTGTGTGGAGAAACCACCGTGTGACAACCAAAGTATAACCGATCGTAGTATAGGAGTTTCCTTTCCTACTCTGTGTATGTCATCCAAAACCAGGACATCACACCTTACTACCTTCTCAACACATCCATCCCCTATTCTGATGACGTCAAACCTATGATAGTCATGTCAGAAATAGATGATCTATCTCCGCTATATCTGCTTTAGTCTATAAATAGACATAAGCCACCTGTCCACCAATGCTTCCGCTGCTCCCACTGACTACGACAACCCTCTGGCAGAGTCATATAGACGTACACTTCTAAAGCTAGGTTAGAACGACGCTACACTCATCCTCCTGCCGGGTCTCACAGTCTGGAACAACAGCAATGGCAAGTGTGGGTAAACAAGAACTTCCCTGTCACCGTCCTTGAGGCTACCGGAGTACCTCTCGGGTGCCTGAAGTTACCCACCGTATCTGCGGAGTGGCCAATGGAATGTCAAGCCAGATTGAATCTTTAGGTTCCTTATCAAATCTTCAGTAATCGTTTGCGGTTCTGGAATCACTTCCAGTTCTACCATACTCCCACTGCTGTTTTTGAAAAAATCCATTTTTTAATAAAACTGTGGCGAGTCTAGAACAATATTTCTATTGATCTGCCAGATGGTAGAAAGTCAACCCTCGTCATAGCCTGGGTCAACCCACAAACAGCCATTACAGAAACGTGCCTTGAGTTGTCCAGTGTTTGGTTTTAAGCATAAGCCGGACAACTCCCCGTACCTTAACATCGTTAAGATATGAACTGTTATATATCCAATATAGAACCAGAGGCACTAATTTAATTGAACCAAATTCAAATCATGCAGCTATCTCCAGTGCATGTAAACTAAATGGAGATAGGCCGATCAGCGTTACTCAACTTAGGAATGCTTCCAATTATGAGTAACCTGAAAGAGAAGCAACTTCTCTTTATCTTTACTATCAACCGAATTCCATACACAAGTATCTACATCTTCGATCACTTTGAAGAATCCCGATACTTGCTATACCTGGTTCTCTACTCTATTCAAATACCTATAACTCCTCAAAACTTAGACCCTGTGTTTCTACGAAACACATGTCTAAGAACTAGAGAAGTTAAAAGTAAACAGAATATAGTATGAGGACCAACCCCTCTGTCCTAATGGACACTGGACAACATACAATACTCGGTATAAGTCCGCTGAGTCTAACAACTCTTTCACTGTGTGTCGTAGGTTGAAAACTGTACTTATGGTTAAGAAGAATTACACCACTGTTTAATGCTCCTTACCTAACCATCCACTGATATAGGTAAATGTCATCGACATAACTTCAAAAGGTATATCTCACTCTATAAAAATAGACGTACTGATATATCAATTTGAAATTGGTGCATAACCGCGGATATTCAAAACCAAATAATTGCCGTCCGGCAAACAACCCAGGTGACTTCCTCAAATATCACCGATTACAACGAATCCCGATATAATGAGGATGATCACCCAATTCCTAATAACTTACTCCCACTCATCATCTGTAAAACCATACAGATGTGAGAATCATACCTGGTAAATACATACCCTGGAGTAAGTGTCTAATCGGGAAATCAGTTTTCCATTAACAGTACACAGTGAAACTGGAACATCGAAATGTTTCGTTGGGGTATCCTGGTATTCCTAGTAATGCCTCTTCCATTATCCAGATCCACAACTGTAACCGTATAATTCTTTGCCACCTCTCCAAATCCCTTTATATGTCTTTAGTCATTACCTTCTGCACACCCCTTAGGCCAAATGGTTTTCTTCCTTCCCTACCGTTCGGCACCAGCCTATGGTTTGGAAGAAGACTATCCAATAAGCATAATGGGTGTACTGTCCTAGTCCTAGGAGCACTCGCAATGCGAGAGAAGGTGATGATAAAAGACAACCGAATAAACCTTATTCCTATTTCTCCTGAGCCAGAATCCATCCCAGAACTGGAACAAGTTCCTTTCGAGTTCGTATATAACCATACGATGGAGTATCCAATAAACTGTGGATCTTCGTAGTGATACGGAGTGTCCTGGAGAAATACAAAGGTGATTTAGGATTGGCGAAGAAATACTTGGTTCGGTCGTGAATAGCAGTCGCAATTTACTTTGCCCTCTTACTAATCCCTTGCTTTGTCTTAACTTAATACCTTCTGCACACCATCGTTATGCTAATTGGTTTTCTTCATTCCCCACCGTTCGGCACCAGCCTAAGGTTTGGAAGAAGACTATCCAATTTGCGTAATAGGTGTACTATCTCCTAAACCAAGGAGTACTCGCAATGAGAGAAGGTGAAAAGAAAAGACAACTGAATAATCCTATTCGTTTTCTCCAAAACCAGAAACCATCCTCGAAGTCCTTCGAGTTCGTATATAACCATACGATGGTTTTGTCCAATGGAAGTGGACGTTCGCAGTAATGCGGGGTGTCCTGGAGAAAAGGGTAAAAGTAGGAGTGGCAATGAGGTCTGCAATTCTGACAATCCAAAAGCCAGTGTTAAGAAGGTTCGGTCAACTTGGTCACTGAGTCATAGTCCAGGGTCGGGTCAATGGTCGCTGCCAAAGAGAGAGAAAAGAAACACTCAGCGTGCACTCTAACCTAGATCAGAATGGTTATCACTTTGTCTAATCTGGAAGCCTCCCACTGTAACCTCAAATTCTCCTCCAAACCTGAAAGAAGAATTAGTCGGGGTCACCCGAGGAGTAAACTAACTCATCAGTGGGAATCGGGATCCAACTATCATCGCATGATAACGTGACGGAATCCACTCAAGTCACCACACTTCAGAAGGTATGCGCATGCCTAGGAAGTTTCAGTTCTTTTGAAACTCCCGATTTGATTTTTACCCCAAGCGGTTTATGACCTTGACTAGGTCAACAAACCATAAACCGCCAGTCAAGTTCAACCCGTCATTATTCTGGATTGCATTAAACCCACCCGTACGTGCCCTTAACTAGGTCAACAAGGCCGCACGACTGTCTTAACCAATCCCACTTATGCAACAAACAAGTACCACTTAGCTACCAAACACTACGTCTTGACTAGGTCAACAAACGCAGCACGAATACCAAATAATACCTGTAGGAAATGACGGAGGGCTACGGCTAGTTTTGGCGAAAAACCTTTAACGTAATGAACTTGATATCGTTGAAGGAACTGCATAGTTTTTATAAAAAATATAGTGACGAGAGCCTTTGCTAAAGAGGTCACTCCCGGTGAAGGGAACTCGGCTCTTTCCCCGTAGAATGAGGTGCAGGATATTCCAACTGAATACCACGATGCAAAGCAAAAGTAATCGGCTATAGTGAAGTTAATGCCCTGACGCAAACTTCTGTCCAAGGGGTCACTCCCGGTGAAGGGATCTCGGCCCTTGCCTCGTCGACTGAGGAGCAGGATATTCCAAATGAATACCACGATGCAAAACAAAAGTGAACGTCCTTGCAGTAACAGCTTTTTGAAAAATGTTCCAACAACATCAGAATAGGTTTGTTTATCTTGCATTGATCCGAATCAACGCAGTCCCATCAAATGATCACACCAATAAAGAACGAAAATAATGATGTACGTATATGCCATCCACATTCGCCACTTGGTCCCGTCATCACCCGTTAGGTTACTTAACTAACGACAGAGCGGGGACTGGACTAGCGCGGATGCAAAACATATACAACATCTACTAATATATATACCAATATATTATATTCGCTCAAGGCGTGATCAAATGCAACATCACAGAAATGTACAGCATCACAGAACAATACAGATATCTGGAAGCCCCAGGTTTCACAGAGCCGCTGCTGAAACCCGACGTTCCCCTGGTCGTGTGGATAGCCTGTGCAATGAAAACCTAGACCCCTACGGGCGCGGCAAGTCACCCGCCAAAACCTGAAGCGAGGCAGCCCCCTTCAGCACCGTGAATGGACCACCCAGCACTTCATGGAATCCGGTAACTTGGGCACCCCTCCTGGGTCAACCTGTACCCCCTACGAGTGCGGCGAATAGCCCGCCAATCCTAGAGTGAAGCCCCCTCCGTCTCAATGCCATGAGATGCGGGCCCGTTGCCCTCTAGAACCCGGCTATCCGTGCACCCCTCCGCGGGGTAATGCTAGTACAGAAAGTAAAATATACATACAACGGGTACATCGACCGCAACCAGGTCGTGTCCCAAAAGAATAATACAAACAGGCAGTGACGGCAGTCCACATGTCGGACGCTCGCCCCGCAATATCAAATGTACATATAAAACAAAACTGTACTAGCATTGCATCCAGGCTATCCCCCACGACCGATCCGCAACATCACAGCATAAACATAGAACATCAACGTGAAAATCACGTTCGCAAATCCGTCTAACCGGGCTATAGCAGTTAGACAGGATTTACCGATCAAGTGATATTCACGGTCGCAAATATAATGTAAATACTGTGAAATAATGTGTTTAAAATATCCGATCGATCAAATAATTAACAAGTGGGCCCCCAAGCAATACTGTAGCACTCACAGAAATTCTGGGCCCAAATTTAATATCCCAAAACCCTTATTTTCAGTCCACAAGCCCACTGTAAAAATATGGAGAATTGATCCCAACTTCCTGCGGCAGAACCGCGGCCAAAGAGGGGTTAAGGCCGCGGTTCCGCGGTCGTACGGAAGAATTGGGTCACCAAATTTTTGCAGTATTCTTAGGATTCTCTGTACATCATTCTGCAATAACCTGAAAAATTTTTAGAGCTCGGAAAAATTCGACAGAAAACTGATGCACACGAAATGTGGTTTTTGGGATTTTGTTCGATCGGAAATGTAAAACACACTAGAACAAGCTAGGCAAGGTTAATGGCGTGGCTCTGATACCATGTTGCGCCACGCCAGCGCCCCGGCCGTCTTTCCGAGGCCAAAATGCGGAATCAAAATTTTCTTAACTTTCAAACTGGCGCTACCGCGGACAATACACCCGGATCGTAACCATTAACAGATACTAGCTATCAAGAGAAAGGATGAGAGATATACCGAGTGATCCGAGTCCTCCGGTCTTCACGTCATCGTCCCGATCTCCCGCGGAAAGTCTTGTCTCCATATCGTCGCCTCCTCGCCGGAAGGGCACCACATCGTCTGCATCTTTTACGGGCTCCCACCTCAATACCGAGGCAACTCGGGCACGAAGCTGGCAATTCGACGTGCCCAAGATTTGCTGTAGAATTGTAACGTTTTGAAAATCGTTTCGGTGGAATTTCGAAAAATCGGTAAAATAAGGGGGTTTTCTGTAAAAAGTCAAAATACAAATATCTTATTATAAAAATTAAATATACATATTCTAGCTTTGTAATTGCTATTATTTGGTGTTTATTGAGCCGCTGGTGAAATTTCAAATTTTCTGAAAAAAATATTATTTTATTATTATTTTAAGCCGTCACTAATACATTTAATTAGGGAAAATTACAAATTGGAATGAGTTAAAACAAATTTTGTGCATCATAAAACATTAAATAAAATTTTATCATGTAGTTTTTGAAATGAAAACGTTTGCCAAAACGGTTTAGAAATTATAGATGAAAAAGGCTTTTTTCGGTGAAATTAGTGTAAAGGGAAATTGGGGTATAGTATTTATCTTTTTTTTTTTCCCCTCACCCACACTCTCCACACTCTCTCTCCTCACCCCCTAGGCTGCTGGCCGAGCCCCCCTTGGCAGCCCCAAAATCTTGTCCCCTCATTTCACAAAAGAAAGAATTAAAAAGGAAAAGAAAGTATAAGAAAATGAGGTATGGGTTTGGGTTGACTTGGACTTTTCTTTACATGGTTTTTCCCCACACCACACCCTCTCTCTCCTCTCCTCTTGGCTCAGCACCAGGTCCCCCAACAGCCCCCCAACAGCAGCCCCTATTTTTCTCCTCTCATTCTCATCAAAAAATCCATCTTTTTGCCTCAAAATCAAGCTAAAACCTCTATAATTCTTCAATCCAACTCTTACCCTTTATTTCTTTGCCCAAGCTAGCATGGATCTTGGAGGAAATTTGGCATTTTGGAGGCTATAATCTTCATGTTGATCTCTTGATCATGAGGTATAAAGATTCATCCATATTTGTTAGTTGTTAATTGAATGTTTAAATCAAGCTTAAATTGGTGTGTTAAAATAAATATAAGGGTTTTGAATTCAAGTTTGGAAATTCAAGTGGATGGTTTTAGATTATAGTTAGGGTTTTGTTGTGTGATTATGGTTGCAAGTGGAATTGATCATTCTGTGGAATATGAAACATAATCAACTTGTTAGTTTGCAAATTGTTATATGTAAATTGTCCTAATTATGATTGTTTTGCAAACTAGATTTTTGTAATTTATATAAAGTAGTGAGATTAAATTCTAGTTAATTGTTGTGTGGCTTAGTTAATATGTTTTATTGAGGATTATGGCCACTAAAATTTCTGAAATATTTAAAGTTGATTAAAACACCAAGTTTTGAGCTAAAATGGAAAATTTGTGTTAATTATGCTAATTTGTAAACTAGGTTTCTAAAATAGTTATGTTCTTGTGAAATAAAATTCAAATTAAGGTTTCATGTCATTATAAATATTATATTGACTGGTTTAATACTTTAGTTCATGAAAAACCAAGCTTAATTGATGAATTGTGAATTTTGCTTTAAAATGTGTTAAAAATTGATATTTTTGCAAACTAGGATTTTGGAAATTATGCAAATTTATGAGATTAAATTAGGGAAATGGTTTTTATGACTTATTTAAGATATTTAGTGAATATTGTGGCCGCTAGATTCGTTTATACATCGAGTTTTGTACTAAAACGGGTAATTTTGCTTGCTAGTTTTTCGGAAAAACGGCTTTTAAAGTGAATTTGGGGTTTTTGTGAGTTTTAACCTATTTTATATTAAAATTTGTGTTCGTGAATGTGCAAATGAGTGTATTTGGGTTTTTCTCGATGGTCTGGCGTTTGTACACCGACGTTGAGGGTTTTTGGGTCGATTTGTGAAAGCAACCATAGGTTTTGACCTATGTGGGATTCGTGTGTCGTTTTGATCATGGGTCGGATTTTAATGAGATATAGTGCGTTATGATATGTAGGTACCCCCATGTGGACTTCGAGACGACAAGCAAGCGCGTGGCAACGTCGGCACCGGCTAGCGAGGACCAGGTGAGTAGATTTATATCTACGGGGAGAAGTCGGGTGGATGGCGTATAGCACCCCCGCAGTCCGTAATTAGTACTACGTAGTATATTTTTATGTGTGATGGTTAGTGTGTTATGGTTAGTTAGGGGTAGAAATAACTAGCGTAGTTCCTAGTTGCGAACCATAGGATAGATTTGCACCCACACGGATACACTTGTGTGTTTCTTATACTTGCACGGTGTTTGATGATATGGGATGACTTTGGAGTTGAGTCGATGATGTGGGCTTTGTGCCGCGAGATCGGTGATTTGATATGATTCGTATTTGGGATACGAAATGTGATTTTTGCGGGTTCGGGATGTGTGTTTACCTCCGCATTCATACTTTGTAGATGATATCAGTTGTACTAGACTTAGATCAGTACCCCAGATTATATGATATGATAAGTGATATCTGAAATGTGATGAGATAGTGTGATATTGAACCGTACCCAGCTTTTGGGATGCCGTACGACGATTTACCGTACGAGCCTATATTGATGATAGATCCGCGCTCATGACTCGAGGATGTCAGATGATATACTGTATCGTACGCGATACTATTGAGGCGGGACCACCGACTTATATATATTTATATATCGACTCAGATGTTAGGCGGTTTCCTTACCTGTAGTTCAGCTTGTTAGTTCGGCCGTATAGTTTAGTGTAGTTGTTAGAGTAGATTAGACTTCTTACCTATTTCAAAAACTAGAGAATCGTGGGCATTTTTAAAGACAGCTCAAGGGAATCTACGGACATTTCAAAAAAAAACGACGTATCTTTGCATAAAAACACCGTAGCCCTATTTTCAAAACCCCATGATTCGTGTTATTTCAAAAGGCACCATTCGTAGGACTTATATTAGATTAATGCAGATTAGTTTTGGTTACGTCTAGTTTCAGCTCCCACTTTTTTGTGGTTCGCTTTGCATCGCATTCTTATATTATGTTTCATACTCTATTTTAATATCATGCTGATAGGACACCAGCACCATTACCGATGATGCGTATGTACCACGTACACTTACTTGCCGGCTCACACACATCTTCATCGGTAATTGCCATGTCACGTACACCTTAGAAAATATATTATTGCTTGACATAGCCTATTAGCGAATAGTTTAGACATTGTAGTTATTACCTGCTACTTCATGCATACTGTTATTCATTGTTATGCCGCATTCATGGATTCTCATGCATATATTCACTATTTTGCATGCTATTGAGGTTTGGATTTGGATTTCTATGAGATTTTCTGGATTTGGAGGAAAACCGCAAAAACACAAATAATCATATTCTCTCTTTTAAAATAAAAAGTGCGGTTTTCCCATAATGTATGAGTCGTCCACCATGAGTTTGCTGATGGATTTGGAAACCCGATTCGAGGAGACGGATGAACCATTTCGGGTACATGGTGGACCCGATGCGGTACCCCGGGGCAAGAGGAATGTGGTGATGACGTTGAGCCTGGCAGGGGAGTACTACCTACCGGTGATTTTACCCGACGCGTCGGATATCCGGAGGATACCGTCGTGGTCTTGAGATTTATGGTAGGGGCCGGTCTGGACTGACGGCACCCTAGATATTGAGATTGAGACATTAATATTTCGAGACAGTGAGATTTATGTTTTGTGTCGATGCTAGACACTGTTGATGCTGATTTCATTTATGATACCTCAGTTTAAAAATACGAAGGAAATCTCACTAATTTATGAAAACAGTTTCTTCATTTACATGTATTCTGTTTCATGCATTCGTACCTCGTTCATAGGATATATTGCTACTTGAGGCACTGACACGGGCACATGAGTTTACACTCGGGTTAGATATTTACCCTAGCCTTGTTATAGGCTGCATGTTATATACTTATTTTGAGGATATATTATGATCATTGACCTAGGATTGCGTTATTTATGCGATTTCTGTGCGTAGATGTTTCTCTACTCACGAGTTGGCAACTCACCCCCGTTGTGCCACAGTTCTTGCAGGTTTCGCCGTACAGGTTTCATTACGGCTTGCTGGCACTCTTTCCATTTCCGGGTGACTTTCTAGTAGGTGGGTTTATTTGTATCGCACCCATCATTATATCTTGTATATCATTATTCTGTTGTATCTAGAAGTTCCATCAACCAAACATGTATTTATTGAGATAGAGACCAGTGTTGGTTATTCTTTCGACCTTAGAGTCGCTCGTTATATTTCTGGTGGTTTTGAGTTTCCTTTTGAGTTTTGATCCTCGCCATTGGCGTTGTATATTTTATTGTTTGTGTGGTTGTGACCGTCGATTGACGAAGAGCTAGCTCCCGCTTGGGGATGCCTTTTTCTTGATTTCGTATACTATTCATGTTGTAGCCCGTTTGGGGGCCAGTATTTACAAAGGAGACTCTGCCGAAATTTTCAGTAAATTTTCGATGTTTTAAAAACCGCATAATTCGGCTTATGCTATTGAAATTACTTGCTTTAAGTTGGTTTTTCCTACTCTCTACTACTCTTCTTGGTTTGGATTTCTGGGTTGTCGGTTTACTTAGATTACGTACGCCTCGAGACGTTCGTAGTTTAAGTGCCGGTCATGTTCCGTACTTTCGGGTCGTGACAAAGTTGGTATCAGAGCGTTAGGTTTTAACCTTCGAAGCGTAGGATGACCCTTGGTTGATGGAATAGGTGACTAAAGTAGAGTGACGTACCGTTGATATGTTCCGCGGCATATTTACGATACGCCACTCCACTTATGAAGCCTTAGGATGTACATTTTCTTGTTCAGTATTATATTCCTTCCTGATCTAGCCTCATCGGTACCAGTTTGGTTTTGCTTCTACGGGTACGGCAGGGAGAGCTACGGCTAGAGTTGCGGTCAGCACAAGCTCGTCACGAACGAGGACTGACCAGGGCGAAATTCCGGCGACACACGATTACGGAGATGTATCTTTTTACTGTGTTTCCGCGCCACGAGTGTTTGGCGGATCGCCTTTATGAGATTACTCGGAGGTGCTGATCGACACCAGAGGATTGAGCCGCTGATGGAGGGCAGCCAGATTTTGATGACCGTTGGTGTGTTGCTTACTCCTGATGATCGAGGCACTGTTCAGCGTGCAGACGAGCGAGCCAGTTGTTGCCGCGAACGACGAGGTATTGCCCCAGATGCTGGAGTTAGTGAAGAACGAGTTGTACTAAGAGATGATAGAAGGTCGCTAGTCACCCTAGGAGGAATGACTAGGACATGTGGTTCGTTCGCCTACCCCGATGCGAGGTCATCAGATAGATTGCTTCTAGCTAGAGACGACTTCACGCGGAGACGTTGGGAGTAGACAGAGACGATCGAATGTCAGAAACCTATTATTCCAAGTTTAAAGTAGTCGGAAAGACATGCAGGCAATTCTATGGTCCCTCTAGAAGAATGAAACCCTAACTCGACTTAATGACCGTGTGAAAGCCTTTGAACCTTCGGGTTTGCGGCAGTTCTACGGCGCCATTAGTGAGGCTTGGGTTTGCCCTTCTACGGCTGGACCACCGATGCTGTGGTATGTACTCAATACTATTAAACTGTGCACAAGATGTTGAGCTCTTGGGGGATTATGAGGTTTTGACGACTCGATCGGATGGCTCGACTTAATTCGGATGATAGGTTGTGAGATGCATTTCTTGGGAGACTCCCGATACGAGGATAGCCGTTGGAGCTCAGTCCATGCAGCCGCGACGAGACGAGTCCAAAGCAGACGACATTAGAGAAAAGTGAAGTAAGAGGTTCGTACCAGATCTAGATGAGATGACGTTCCACTCCGCCGACATCAGAGATGCGATGCGCATGCCGAGGCATGGTACTTGGATTTACCTTCCAGAAGGAGTCGCGATGAGTATGCAGTCGTTCCGGAGCAAGATACAGATATAGGAAAGGATGATGACTTCCGGACAGTTGGCAGAGACGAGACATGGAAGAGACCGTGAGCAGGATTCCTTCCAGGACACTGCTGCAAGGATACTTTCACCCAAGATCAGATGTGTCACATACATTCAGAGAGCCAGAGGCCGACGCCAGTGATATGCTGTCTTACGAGTGGTCGTGATGATTGACCGAGAGATGACCAGAGAAGTGCCGGAACGGAATCATCCCCGTTAGCACATCTGACAGGGCCGATGAGCCGATGGACCGAGAGATTGGTAATTCACAGTGAAGACCTTGACCCAGGAGTGGTCATTGTTACGCACACCAGCAGGCCATAGTTCATGATCATCGACGAGACGTCCCTCTAGTGACCGCGACAGTTGGCCCGAGATTCTTAGAGGATGCGCTTGAGCAGTACTGTTCCGCCATTATTGATTTCGATGTTTTGGGTGATTTATTCGTATAATTTGATTTTGATGATTGAGGATTTACGATCTTTGCACAGTGTTGTACTTGATATCGTTTTCGTGCTTTAGTTTCACATGTTTGTGATTTTACGGTTTTAAACAGTTGAGTTGATTTTGTGCGTATGCACGCACGCGATTTGGTTCCTGCACTCTGTATAGTTTATATATGCTGGCAGTGCAGTGACATGTATTTTGTGCACTTGGATACACTGGATTTCGATTTCGAGGATGATGCTCGACATTTGTTTTGTGCATTTTATGCACCGGATTGGATTTTTAGCGCCTGTTGGGCGCCTGTTACGAGATGCGATTTAGTGCACACCAGATGCACTAATTCGAGATTTTTCGTGCATGTCAGATGCACCTGATTTTGCGGTCAGGCACACATGTTGCCTACGACAGATATTTCGTGCACACCCGATGCACTTAGATATTGTTTCTGCGCGCATGTATGGCACATTCATGGATTTTGATTTCTGTGCGCACCAGACGCACGTAGTATTCATGTGCATATTTTGAGATTGATTTCTTATAGAGTAGTACATTTTTATGATATTGCTATGTGTTTTCGTACTGAGCAGGACTAGTCAAAGGACAGTACCTGAATATATTTTGCATGCATTGATAGTTATTGAAGGGATTTCCAAAAAGCGAGCTATAGCCTCAGTATTTACCTACGTGTCTGATATGGCATGAAATGTTTAAAACAAGGAGACCCTTCTAAATTGTTTCCAAAACGGCGGAACGTACATTTCAAACAAAAGTATATATGTATATAGTTATTTTCTTATGGTAGACGTCCGCCACTGTGCAGTGTTATACGCGTGCACAGCGACTTAAAGAGATTTGGCATGCATTTCCTTCAGATACTTACAGATATAGATTCGATATTTACATTTATAGTTTCGAGTTATATCATATTGGTTTTGATTTGGATTTGGCATTGATGTCTTCTCCAAGACTCCGATGATTGCGGGATGCTTGGAGGAGTTTTGATTTGAGCTATATACTCATTTTTCAAGCGCATGCGCTGCGCTACGATTTGTTTTATGTATTTACAATTTCGGAGCCCCGACGACTTGATGGGTTTTCTTAGATGTTTTAGTATTTGGGGGAGTTTGAATTTAAATTCGGGGACCGAATTTCTTTAAGGGGGGAAGATTGTAACGTTTTGAAAATCGTTTCGGTGGAATTTCGAAAAATCGGTAAAATAAGGGGGTTTTCTGTAAAAAGTCAAAATACAAATATCTTATTATAAAAATTAAATATAGATATTCTAGCTATGTAATTGCTATTATTTGGTGTTTATTGAGCCGCTGGTGAAATTTCAAATTTTCTGAAAAAATATTATTTTATTATTATTTTAAGCCGTCACTAATACATTTAATTAGGGAAAATTAAAAATTGGAATGAGTTAAAACAAATTTTGTGCATCATAAAACATTAAATAAAATTTTATCATGTAGTTTTTGAAATGAAAACGTTTGCCAAAACGGTTTAGAAATTATCGATGAAAAAGGCTTTTTTCGGTGAAATTAGTGTAAAGGGAAATTGGGGTATAGTATTTATCTTTTTTTTTCCCCTCACCCACACTCTCCACACTCTCTCTCCTCACCCCCTAGGCTGCTGGCCGAGCCCCCCTTGGCAGCCCCAAAATCTTGTCCCCTCATTTCACAAAAGAAAGAATTAAAAAGGAAAAGAAAGTATAAGAAAATGAGGTATGGGTTTGGGTTGACTTGGACTTTTCTTTACATGGTTTTTCCCCACACCACACCCTCTCTCTCCTCTCCTCTTGGCTCAGCACCAGGTCCCCCAACAGCCCCCCAACAGCAGCCCCTATTTTTCTCCTCTCATTCTCATCAAAAAATCCATCTTTTTGCCTCAAAATCAAGCTAAAACCTCTATAATTCTTCAATCCAACTCTTACCCTTTATTTCTTTGCCCAAGCTAGCATGGATCTTGGAGGAAATTTGGCATTTTGGAGGCTATAATCTTCATGTTGATCTCTTGATCATGAGGTATAAAGATTCATCCATATTTGTTAGTTGTTAATTGAATGTTTAAATCAAGCTTAAATTGGTGTGTTAAAATAAATATAAGGGTTTTGAATTCAAGTTTGGAAATTCAAGTGGATGGTTTTAGATTATAGTTAGGGTTTTGTTGTGTGATTATGGTTGCAAGTGGAATTGATCATTTTGTGGAATATGAAACATAATCAACTTGTTAGTTTGCAAATTGTTATATGTAAATTGTCCTAATTATGATTGTTTTGCAAACTAGATTTTTGTAATTTATATAAAGTAGTGAGATTAAATTCTAGTTAATTGTTGTGTGGCTTAGTTAATATGTTTTATTGAGGATTATGGCCGCTAAAATTGTTAAAATATTTAAAGTTGATTAAAACACCAAGTTTTGAGCTAAAATGGAAAAATTGTGTTAATTATGCTAATTTGTAAACTAGGTTTCTAAAATAGTTATGTTCTTGTGAAATAAAATTCAAATTAAGGTTTCATGTCATTATAAATATTATATTGAGTGGTTTAATACTTTAATTCATGAAAAACCAAGCTTAATTGATGAATTGTGAATTTTGCTTTAAAATGTGTTAAAAATTGATATTTTTGCAAACTAGGATTTTGGAAATTATGCAAATTTATGAGATTAAATTAGGGAAATGGTTTTTATGACTTATTTAAGATATTTAGTGAATATTGTGGCCGCTAGATTCGTTTATACATCGAGTTTTGTACTAAAACGGGTAATTTTGCTTGCTAGTTTTTCGGAAAAACGGCTTTTAAAGTGAATTTGGGGTTTTTGTGAGTTTTAACCTATTTTATATTAAAATTTGTGTTCGTGAATGTGCAAATGAGTGTATTTGGGTTTTTCTCGATGGTCTGGCGTTTGTACACCGACGTTGAGGGTTTTTGGGTCGATTTGTGAAAGCAACCATAGGTTTTGACCTATGTGGGATTCGTGTGTCGTTTTGATCATGGGTCGGATTTTAATGAGATATAGTGCGTTATGATATGTAGGTACCCCCATGTGGACTTCGAGACGACAAGCAAGCGCGTGGCAACGTCGGCACCGGCTAGCGAGGACCAGGTGAGTAGATTTATATCTACGGGGAGAAGTCGGGTGGATGGCGTATAGCACCCCCGCAGTCCGTAATTAGTACTACGTAGTATATTTTTATGTGTGATGGTTAGTGTGTTATGGTTAGTTAGGGGTAGAAATAACTAGCGTAGTTCCTAGTTGCGAACCATAGGATAGATTTGCACCCACACGGATACACTTGTGTGTTTCTTATACTTGCACGGTGTTTGATGATATGGGATGACTTTGAAGTTGAGTCGATGATGTGGGCTTTGTGCCGCGAGATCGGTGATTTGATATGATTCGTATTTGGGATACGAAATGTGATTTTTGCGGGTTCGGGATGTGTGTTTACCCCCGCATTCATACTTTGTAGATGATATCAGTTGTACTAGACTTAGATCAGTACCTCAGATTATATGATATGATAAGTGATATCTGAAATGTGATGAGATAGTGTGATATTGAACCGTACCCAGCTTTTGGGATGCCGTACGACGATTTACCGTACGAGCCTATATTGATGATAGATCCGCGCTCATGACTCGAGGATGTCAGATGATATACTGTATCGTACGCGATACTATTGAGGCGGGACCACCGACTTATATATATTTATATATCGACTCAGATGTTAGGCGGTTTCCTTACCTGTAGTTCAGCTTGTTAGTTCGGCCGTATAGTTTAGTGTAGTTGTTAGAGTAGATTAGACTTCTTACCTATTTCAAAAACTAACGAATCGTGGGCATTTTTAAAGACAGCTCAAGGGAATCTACGGATATTTCAAAAAAAAACGACGTATCTTTTCATAAAAACACCGTAGCCCTATTTTCAAAACCCCATGATTCGTGTTATTTCAAAAGGCACCATTCGTAGGACTTTTATTAGATTAATGCAGATTAGTTTTGGTTACGTCTAGTTTCAGCTCCCACTTTTTTGTGGTTCGCTTTGCATCGCATTCTTATATTATGTTTCATACTCTATTTTAATATCATGCTGATAGGACACCAGCACCATTACCGATGATGCGTATGTACCACGTACACTTACTTGCCGGCTCACACACATCTTCATCGGTAATTGCCATGTCACGTACACCTTAGAAAATATATTATTGCTTGACATAGCCTATTAGCGAATAGTTTAGACATTGTAGTTATTACCTGCTACTTCATGCATACTGTTATTCATTGTTATGCCGCATTCATGGATTCTCATGCATATATTCACTATTTTGCATGCTATTGAGGTTTGGATTTGGATTTCTATGAGATTTTCTGGATTTGGAGGAAAACCGCAAAAACACAAATAATCATATTCTCTCTTTTAAAATAAAAATGGCGGTTTTCCCATAATGTATGAGTCGTCCACTATGAGTTTGCTGATGGATTTGGAAACCCGATTCGAGGAGACGGATGAACCGTTTCGGGTACATGGTGGACCCGGTGCGGTACCCCGGGGCAAGAGGAATGTGGTGATGACGTTGAGCCTGGCAGGGGAGTACTACCTACCGGTGATTTTACCCGACGCGTCGGATATCCGGAGGATACCGTCGTGGTCTTGAGATTTATGGTAGGGGCCGGTCTGGACTGACGGCGCCCTAGATATTGAGATTGAGACATTGATATTTCGAGACAGTGAGATTTATGTTTTGTGTCGATGCTAGACACTGTTGATGCTGATTTCATTTATGATACCTCAGTTTTAAAATACGAAGGAAATCTCACTAATTTATGAAAACAGTTTCTTCATTTACATGTATTCTGTTTCATGCATTCGTACCTCGTTCATAGGATATATTGCTACTTGAGGCACTGACACGGGCACATGAGTTTACACTCGGGTTAGATATTTACCCTAGCCTTGTTATAGGCTGCATGTTATATACTTATTTTGAGGATATATTATGATCATTGACCTAGGATTGCGTTATTTATGCGATTTCTGTGCGTAGATGTTTCTCTACTCACGAGTTGGCAACTCACCCCCGTTGTGCCACAGTTCTTGCAGGTTTCGCCGTACAGGTTTCATTACGGCTTGCTGGCACTCTTTCCATTTCCGGGTGACTTGCTAGTAGGTGGGTTTATTTGTATCGCACCCATCATTATATCTTGTATATCATTATTCTGTTGTATCTAGAAGTTCCATCAACCAAACATGTATTTATTGAGATAGAGACCAGTGTTGGTTATTCTTTCGACCTTAGAGTCGCTCGTTATATTTCTGGTGGTTTTGAGTTTCCTTTTGAGTTTTGATCCTCGCCATTGGCGTTGTATATTTTATTGTTTGTGTGGTTGTGACCGTCGATTGACGAAGAGCTAGCTCCCGCTTGGGGATGCCTTTTTCTTGATTTCGTATACTATTCATGTTGTATCCCGTTTGGGGGCCAGTATTTACAAAGGAGACTCTGCCGAAATTTTCAGTAAATTTTCGATGTTTTAAAAACCGCATAATTCGGCTTATGCTATTGAAATTACTTGCTTTAAGTTGGTTTTTCCTACTCTCTACTACTCTTCTTTGTTTGGATTTCTGGGTTGTCGGTTTACTTAGATTACGTACGCCTCGAGACGTTCGTAGTTTAAGTGCCGGTCATGTTCCGTACTTTCGGGTCGTGACAAGAATGTAGTGTAGAATCATAGTCTCTATTGGGGTGGTGAAGTTGCCAAAGAGGGAGAAAGGAATCATGAACTTTGGAGAGGGTTTTTGGTGGCATGAAAAATGAGATGAATGATAAATTTCCAACACCCAAATCAAATGAACCATTCTCTCTTCTCCAAGAAGTGGCCGCCCCCCCCTTTTTACCAAATGGTGGAGGAAAAACAAAAACCATGAAGGGAGGTGAGTGTAGGATAAAGCAAGAGGTGACCATACCAAAAGCAAACCTCACATCCAAAACACTTAATCAACTTTAATCAATCCATTCTCAAAAAGCAAATGAAAAGACTTAGAAAGGATCTCATCATGAGAAACTATCATGATGCCACCAATATGCAAGATACCCCCTCCACAAATGTTATTTGCAAACTTGCAAATAAACCCCTCCATCAGAAAAGTCCGGCCGGGAAAGAACAAAAGAAAACCGTCCGGAACGGAATGCAAACTGGGAACTCCAGAAAACTGGTCCCGTAATAAATTACAGGAAAACCCCAATACTGTGCATACACACCCGCATCTGTATTCTGACCGGATACAAATGCAATGAGACAAAATCTACACTGTACTAAACTAGGACCGGCTTAAGCCAAAGCCGGCTAGTAATATCCGTTCGATCCTGATCCGTGCAATACCGCACGTATCAGATCGAACCCTTCCATATAACTATACGGCCACTAGTACAAAACTGTCCGATCCTGATCCGTGCAATACCGCACGTATCTGATCGGACCCTGCCATATCTCCATACGGCCTCTACAGCGTTTCGCCCGAAAGCTTGAGTAACTGAAAGTGTGGTGGACTCTAAAGACTCATCAATACTATGGCTGTGGATTTAACCACTAGCACGTCAGAGGTATTAGCCAATACGTGACGGGCCACCAGCTATTGACCAAAAGGGACGTCGATGAGCAAGCTCACCCTGACACCCTACTGAGCCTGTCAGTGACAATATCCGTACAGTCCGGTCCGTTCGTCTATGAGCATCGCATGTCGGGCCTAGGGGGTTGGTAAAAGTCAGACCCCCAAAAGCGGTACAAGTCGTGTCGGAGTGTAGCCCAGAACACCCTGAGATACTACTGGAATACCTACCAGTAAATCTCCTGCCTCGGCCGAGGGCTTTGTGTAATGGCTCTCCTAGACACAGCGCGACCTCACCCCCAATACCGGGAGAGACGAACCCCTGCAGATCTACTCACTGCCTCCATGTGGCTCGGGACTGTACCCAACTAAAACCTGTTTGTACGACTCCTTTGAGCCGTGGTAGGGTAGTAATCAAAGCACAGTGGGAACTCACACGAGACAAATGACGATCTCAGGTCGATGAACTAACCTGTACACATGTCACCAGGGAACTGCTATCTGACATCTAGTATAAGACCAACTAGCAGGTTCCCGGCGAGTCCTGTCCGGTGTACTCATAACCCAATGAGCACCTGTATACATCTTTGGTGAACCAACTGACACCAGTGGCTTGTGAGACCGGCCACCGCCCCTCGTCGGGGTCTCGACTGTATACACTAGTCTACTAATGGAGTATCGATGCCCTGTCTCGAAACTCCTACGACTAGGGACCTTTTAAGGATGCGCTTATAGACTACCAGCTCCCACGTATATGATCGCCATCATACTGCTGGTAGTCAAGCAAGAATCCTAGGGGCTCTATCAACGTGTAATAGCGACATGTCAGGTCACCTAAAGCAGTACACGATGATAAAGATAAACCAGATAGCATACTATCATCTCGAGTAAGACTGTCCTACCGGGATAAGTCCTCCCTCAATCATTGCAATCACGTGCCTGTGATCCAATAATTGACTCTGAGGGCACTATCTCCAACACATACACACCTGAAGCTGAAGACGCAACCTGCTTCAGTTCCTGTGTCCTGGCTTTCCAAGCCCTGCAATATTTCTTCCAGTGTCCACTCTTATGACAATAGAAGCATTCTTCCTTTCCCACAAGCTTCCCCGCTATCTTTGTTGCCTTTTCCTTTCCCTTCGTATCCACTTTACTAACACCGCCCCTTGGTTTGGCGGGGGCTTTCCTCTTCTTTCCCTTGGCTTTCGCCTTGGACCTAGAAGAAGAAGATCCTCCTACAAACAAAGTGGATGTTTCCCTACCTTTCTGTAGGGTGCCCTCTGCGCTCCTCAGCATGTTGAGGAGTTCTGAAAGTTCAACTTCTTTTTCTTGTAAGTTGAAGTTCAGTATAAACTGGGCGTAAGTGGAAGGAAGGGACTGGAGAATTAAGTCCGTATAGAGCTCACTCTCCAACGTGGTCCCAAGTTCCGCGAGCTCCTCAATGTAGCCAATCATATTAAGCACGTGGTCCGCTACCGATGATCCGACGGCCAATTTTGCCGAAAATAACTTCTTCGACACTTCGTATCTTGCGATACGAGACTGCTCTCCATACAGTTCTTTTGTATGAAGAAATATGGATTCCAGGTCCATATTCTCGTGCCTCCTCTGATGTTCGTTGTCTATAGAGGCAAGCACGAGGCACTTGGCCTTCGCGTAATCAATCTCCCAAGTCTTACGGATTTCCTTATCCGCGACGCTGGAGGTGGGACCTGGGACGGGGGGAGCTTTGGTGGTAAGAAGATACCCCAGCTTGTCGTAAGTGATTGCCATATTGACATTCCTGAGCCAATTGTCACGCCCCGAAAGAGCACGTGACTGGCCCTCGAACCATATGAAGTCTATAAGACTCCATCTGATCCAAGTAAGCCAAAAGCCCAGAAATCTAAAACCATTTTTAAGAATAAGTAAAGAAACTAGTTTAAAGAAGTGAAGAAAAACAGGTTTGAAATCAAGGTTTTTAAATAACTAAGCCGAATGTGCAATTTAAAACAGCACAGTCTTTTCTAAAAATTTCGGCAGAGTTTCTTTTGTAAAACTGGCCCCGAATGGGGTACAACAAGGATCACAATATATGCAATGATAAAGGCATCCCCAAGCGGGAGCTAGCTCTTCGTCATTTGACGGTCACAACCACACAACGATATAATATACAACGCCAAGTGGCGAGGATCAAATCCAAAAGAAAGCTCAAAAGCAACCAGAAAACCGCAATACTACTAAGCGCGACTCTAAGGTCGAATAATACATCACTAAAGTCTAGGTCTGAAACAATATACAAGTTTTGGTTGATGGAAAATTCTAGATACAATGAATAAAATAAATACAATGGTGGTTCTTGATGCGAAAGAATCCACCTACCAAAAGCAATTCACCCGCAAGAAGTAGTGTGCCAGAAATGCCGCAATGGAACCTGTACGGCAGAACCTGCAAGAACTGTGGCACAACGGGGGTGAGTTGCCAACTCGTGAATAGAAATATCTATAAGCAGAAACCGAACGCAAGACATAATCCTAGGTGAAAACGATCAGTCCAAAATCCTCAATATATAACATGCAGCCTATAGCAAGGCTAGGGTAAATATCTAACCCGAGTGTAATCTCATGTGCCTGTGTCAGTGCCTCAGGTAGAAATATAACATAAGAATGAGATATGAATGCATGAAAACAGAATACATGTACATGAAGAAACTGTTTTCATAATTTAGTGAGATTTCCTTTGTATTTTAAAAAATGAGGTAACATAATGAAATCAGCATAAAACCGTACCTAGCATCGGCACAAAACGTAATCCCAATATCTCTGTATCACAGTCTCTGTACCTCAATATCTAGGGCGCCGTCAGTCCAGACCGGCCCCTGCCATCCATCTCAAGACCACGACGGTATCCTCTGGATATCCGACACGTCGGGTAAAGTCACCGGTAGGTAGTGCTCCCCTGCCAGGCTCACATCGTCATCATCACGCGCTTCTTGCCCCGGGGTACCTTACCGGGTCCACCATGTACCCGAAACGGTTCATCCGTCTCCTCGAATCGGGTTTCCAAATCCATCAGCAAACTCATGGTGGACGACTCATACATCATAGGAAAACCGCACTTTTTATTTTAAAAGAGAGAATATGTTTATTTGTGTTTTTGCGGTTTTCCTCGAAATCCAGAAAATCTCATGGAAATCCAAATCGAAACCTCAATAGCACATAAAATAGTGAATATATGCATGAGAATCCATGAATGCGGCATAACAATGAATAACAGTATGCATGAAGTAGCAGGCAATAACTACAATGTCTAAACTATTCGCTAATAGGCTATGTCAAGCAATAATATATTTTCTAAGGTGTACGTGACATGGCAATTACCGATGAAGATGTGTGTGAGCCGGCAAGTAAGTGTACGTGGTACATATGCATCATCGGTAATGGTGCTGGTGTCCTATCAGCATGATATTAATAATGGAGTATGAAACATAATATAAGAATGCGATGCAAACCGAACCACAAAAAAAGGAGTGGGAGCTGAAACTAGACGTAACCAAAACTTATCTGCATTAATCTAATATAAGTCCTACGAATGGTGCCTTTTGAAATAACACGAATCATGGGGTTTTGAAAATAGGGGCTACGGTGTTTTTATGAAAAGATACGTCGTTTTTGAAATATCCGTAGATTCCCTTGAGCTGTCTTTAAAAATGCCCACGATTCGTTAGTTTTTGAAATAGGTAAGAAGTCTAAGCTACTCTAACAACTACACTAAACTATACGGCTGAACTAACAAGCTGAACTACCGGTAAGGAAACCGCCTAACATCTGAGTCGATATATATAAATATATATAAGTCGATGATCCCGCCTCAATAGTATCGCGTACGATACTGTATATCATCTGACATCCTCGAGTCATGAGCGCGGATCTATCATCAATATAGGCACGTACGGTAAATCTTCGTACGGCATCCCAAAAGCTGGGTACGGTTCAATATCACACTATCTCATCATATTTTGGATACCACTTATCATCATATCATATAATCTGGGGTACTGATCTAGGTCTAGCACAACTGAAACCATCTACAAAGTATGAATACGGGGGTAAACACACATCCCAAGCCCGCATGAATCACATGTCGTATCCCAATTATGAACCATATCAAATCACCGATCTTGCGGCACAAGGCCCAAAATAATCGACTCATCACCAATGTCGTCCAATATCATCGAACACCGTGCAAGTATAAGAAACACACAAGTGTATGCGTGTGGGTGCAATTCTATCCTATGGTTCGCAACTAGGAACTACGCTAGTTATTTCTACCCCTAACTAACCATAACACACTATAGCTATCACACATATAAATATACTACATAGTACTAATTACGGACTGCGGGGGTGCTATACGCCATCCACCCGACTTCCCCCTGTAGATATAATCTACTCACCTGCATCATCATTTGCGGACGTCACCACGTATTTGCTTGTCGTCCCGAAGTCTTCATGGGTACCTACACATCAAAATATCGTAAATGCGCATTAAAACCAAATCCAAGCTAAAACGGCGCATGAAATCCAAAACGATACGATAAGGGGCCTATAGGTGAGAACCTATGGCACGCCTTCAAAACCATCAATAAATCCTCTATATCGTCGTACAAACGCCAAATAGTCGAGGCAAAATACAACCCACAATTTCAGACTTAAAAATACGGAATACGGAAACACGAATCCAAAACAGCAACTTAGGAAATATGTCCCAGATTTCACCCTAGGTCACTTTATACAAATCTATATATACCAGGGGTCTAACATAAACATGTGGGAGCTACAGAACCAATACGAGCCAAGAAGGTGGGACCCAGGCCGCAATTTGCGGCCAATTGGGAGAAATTGGCGGCCGTACGGATGAGTTGGGGGCTAGGGTTTGGGGTGTTGGTTCAATGGTGCCTGCACATCTCACTGTCCACTCAAATTTATTTTAGGAGTCTCGGGGTGTTAGCAGATTCTTAATAACAGTGGAAAATTCCAGTTTCTCCCCGATATCGGTTTCTAAAATCCGTATTCTGTTTTAAGCTTTAGGTTTTGGGTTCCAATTCATACACTAGGGTGATGGTATAACCTCTACTGACCTCAATTTCATAATACAACACCAAATTCCTCAAACCCTAACTTGGTTATCCTCAAGTCCATAATATCACGCAATATCGATTCAATCTTAACATGGGGGTAAAGGAAATGCTAGAATTAAGCTAATGATTCATAAATTACCTCATTTGGCAACTCAAGAATTTTCTTGAGTTGCCCCTAGTGGCCAAAATCCACGCTTTCTTGGTCCATCTTGTAAGTCTCGGGCTCGTGCACATTTTTAATGAAACGTACATGAGCTTTTGGGGTTGTTTTTGAGATGAAGAGAGGGATTGAAGAGGGGGAGAAAGGGGCTAGGGCAGCAGCAGCAGCAAGGGGAGAGTGAGAGAGAGGAAGAGGAATGAAAAATGAAGAGAATGGCTAAGGATGTTAAGTCAAAGGTCCACCTCTCTCTCTCACCTACCCTCATTTCTTTTCTTTTTCTTTTCTTTTCCTTTTAAACCATAATCCTTCTCACAAGAATAGTAAACCCAAAAATCATGAAAGAAAATGCACAAGTGTGAGAAAAAATGATATGTGCAAGTTTTGCAGAAAATTGCCAAAAAACCCGATTATCGATTTTAATCGCGATTAGCACTAAATTAGTGTCAAACTAATCACAAAAACTTAAAAATGTCATAATTCTTTAATTTACCCTATTTTTAGAATTTTCCATAATTTTTCTCAAATTGTTTCCTATTTATTTGCATTTAATTATAGATTTAATATTAAAATAATCAATAAAATAATATTAAATTATAAAAATTCCCAAAATTAATATTTTATATTTTTGAAAATGTTACAATCTACCCCCCTTAAAGAAATTCGGTCCCCGAATTTAAATTTAAACCCCCAATACTAAAAACAATTCCTGTAATAATCCATTTTGTCGGGGCTCCGAAAACATCAACACATAGAGAATATCATAAAAATGTACTGCTCTACTAGAAATTAATCCCTAAAATGCATATATAAGAATATCCTATGCGTCTGGTGCGCAAGGAATCAAAATCCATATATGTGTCAAACAGGTGTACAAAACAACATCTGCGTGCAACTGGTGTGCACGGAACATCTGTCGTAGGCAACGTGTGTGCCTGACAGAAAGAAAATCAGGTGCATGTGACATGCACGAAGAATCCCGATTTAGTGCATCTGGCGTGCACCAAAATCGTATATCAAAACACTAAAGGTGCATGAAAACCACGCTGGAAGTGCAAATCAAATCACTGCATACGGTAGGCATGAAATCTCAATCAATATCTCAAATGTAAAAACTCTGCGCAAAATATATAAATATCCAGTGGGTGCATGAAACCAATATCATGAAACTCAGTCATCAAAACTAAATCATGCAAACAGAACATCCAAAATACCGAAATCCAAAATGACGGATACGTGATAATCGAATCACAAAATCACAAATCATAAATACCGTCGTCGGTAGTTCCTCCTTCGAGGTCGAGAAGGAGTCGGTGCATCCACTGCTAGCAGCGCCGGACATCTACGTGCCTTTTGCTCACGGTCTGGCGTCCTCTGACTCTGGGTCCTTATCTTCTCTGCGGATTACCTATCACGCGGTCAATCGGCTCATCGGCCCTGTCAGGTGTGCTAACGGGGACGATTCCGTTCTGGCACTTCTTTGGTCACCTCTCGGTCAAACCTCACGACCACTCGTAAGGCAGCATATCACTGGCGTCGGCCTCTGGCTCTCTGAAAGCACGTCACACATCTGATCCTGGGTGCAAACATCATTGCAGCAATGTCCTGGAAGGAATCCTACTCAAGGTCTCTTCCAATCATGCCTATACCGATCTGTACAGAGGCTGGCCCTCTTACATAACCTCTTTACACTGGAGAGACATCTGTGTCCTCAACACAATATTTTCTCGGAAACTGGTCACATCCCAACGTCTCTGTAAGCAAATCAGGTCTCTAGTCTCGACGGGAAGCAATGACAGCTCGTCAGTGTCTCACACGAACCTCTTGTTCCACTGTCTCTAACATCGTCCACTATAACGTCACGCCAAGCTACCATGCACTGCACTGTTCTCGGCCACGGCCAATCTGAAGTCTCTCGCACGGACTTGAAATCGCGTATTCTGTAGCTTCATCTTTCTGTAGAAGATGTCAGGCTGAACTGGTCCTCGGGAACACGTCCCAACCATCGGAGGAATACTCGTCACTCGTCCGTCCTTGATCAATTCGCAACGCATCTGGGTAAGTTCCTTTATCCGAACCTGGTCAACTACCTCGTCGACGATGCCGAACTCTGGCCTGCTGGTGTGCGCAACATGACCACCCATGGGTCTAGGTCTTCTCGTATCGTACTCCAGAAAAGTCCTTTCGAGGTTCTCTCTCAAATCTCATTCCTGCCGAATTGCCCGGAAGTCGTCATCCATTGCTGGAGCTAATTCTTATTCCGGAACGGCTGCATACTTATCGCGCCTCCTTCTGGAAGATATATCCATATGCAACGCCTCTGGGTGCGTATCACGTCTCTGATATCAGCGGAGTGGAACGTCATCTCATCGAAATATCTTGCGAACTCTTTTCTTCACTCGGCTTCCATGTCGACTGATTCGAACTCGTCTCATCATGGCTGCATGGACTGTGCTCCAACGGCTATCCTCGTATCTGGAGTCTCCCAAGCAAAGCATCCCATCACATAATGTCCGAATGATGTCGAATCATCCGATCGACTCGTCAGAACCTCATAATCCCCCAAGAAATCACATCATGGGTACAGTTTAATAGCATCGAGTACATGCCACAGCGTCGGTGGTCCAGCCGTAGAAGGGCAAACCCAAGCCTCACTAATGGCGCCGTGGAACTGCCGCAAACCCTAAGGTTCAAAGGCTTTCACACGGTCATTAAGTCGAGTTAGGGTTTCATTCTTCTAGAGGGTCCATAGAATCACCTGCATGTCTTTCCGTATACTTTAAACTTGGAAAATGGGCTCCTGACATTCGATCGTCTCTATCGACTCTCAACGAACCTGCGTGAAGTCTTCTCTAGCTGGAAACAATCTATCTGATGACCTCGCATCGGTAAACGAACGAACCACTTGTCCTAGTCATTCATCCTCAGGTGACTAGCGACTCGCTATCATCTCTCTAAGTATATGCTCACGCTGCAGTAGCTCCAACCATCTGGGCGATATCTCGTCATTTGCAGCAGCAACTGGCTCATTCGCCTGTATGCCGAACAGCGCCTCAATCCTCCAGGAAAGGCAATACATAGGCGGTCATCTCTGAGTCGGTCCGCTCTAGATCTGAGTAAGACTCTCCACAGTGGAAATCTTCAACTTATCTGGGTCCGCTCCGGCGCAAAATCGGACGAATCACCTTCGTCTCTCAAATCGGGTAGACTAGCTATCATCTATCTCATATCTGCCTGAAAGCTCCGGCAATCTCCGCTCGTAAGCTTCAGAAGCGACATCCTGTCAATCTCAGCAACAGCTGGTCCATCTGTCTGCACGGTAGGCGACATCACAATCTCTGAGGTATGCCGTACATCAACAGTCCTCTCTCAACTGGCAGCTCTAACAATAGCCGATCATCCGGTGTAAAACCAAACACTCGCCTCCACTAGAGGTCACAATCATCAATGCCAACTCGAGACGTCCCCATGTCACCAGAAAACACAATGGTCAGCCCTCGTACCAGACGAGCTCGCACTGACCGTAACCCTAGCAGCAGCCCAAACTGCGCTCAAACATAGTGACAGGAACCTCAATCGAGTATCGAAGAGAGCACATCAATGGCAAGAAAGGAAACAACAGATCCAGAGTGGATACATGATCATAGGAAGGAACAGCATCAATGAAGGTATGATCATGAAACTAATAGAATCGGGGATCTCAAATGGATGTATAATCATGGATATGAAGAGAATCACTGATCTCGAAAATATGTACATCCTAAGGTTCCTTAAGCGGAGTGGCGTGTCGTAAGTATGCCGCGGAACATACCAACGGTACGTCACTCTACTTTAGTCACCTATTCCATCAACCAAGGGTCATCCTACGCGACGAAAGTTCGGGTCTAATACCCCCTCGACCAAGTCTAAGTTCCGTAAGGTCAAGCCTAAGTTCCGTAAATATATAAACGCCCTAGGCTCCACATAGTCAAACTTAGACTCGAACCAAGGTCAACCTAGCGCTCTGATACCAACTTTGTCACGTCCCGAAAGAGCACGTGACTGGCCCTCGAACCATATGAAGTCTATAGGACTCCATCTGATCCAAGTAAGCCAAAAGCCCAGAAATCTAAAACCATTTTTAAGAATAAGTAAAGAAACTAGTTTAAAGTAGTGAAGAAAAACAGGTTTGAAATCAAGGTTTTTAAATAACTAAGCCGAATGTGCAATTTAAAACAGCACAGTCTTTTCTAAAAATTTCGGCAGAGTTTCTTTTGTAAAACTGGCCCCGAATGGGGTACAACAAGGATCACAATATATGCAATGATAAAGGCATCCCCAAGCGGGAGCTAGCTCTTCGTCAATTGACGGTCACAACCACACAACGATATAATATACAACGCCAAGTGGCGAGGATCAAATCCAAAAGAAAGCTCAAAAGCAACCAGAAAACCGCAATACTACTAAGCGCGACTCTAAGGTCGAATAATACATCACTAAAGTCTAGGTCTGAAACAATATACAAGTTTTGGTTGATGGAAAATTCTAGATACAATGAATAAAATAAATACAATGGTGGTTCTTGATGCGAAAGAATCCACCTACCAAAAGCAATTCACCCGCAAGAAGTAGTGTGCCAGAAATGCCGCAATGGAACCTGTACGGCAGAACCTGCAAGAACTGTGGCACAACGGGGGTGAGTTGCCAACTCGTGAATAGAAATATCTATAAGCAGAAACCGAACGCAAGACATAATCCTAGGTCAAAACGATCAGTCCAAAATCCTCAATATATAACATGCAGCCTATAGCAAGGCTAGGGTAAATATCTAACCCGAGTGTAATCTCATGTGCCTGTGTCAGTGCCTCAGGTAGCAATATAACATAGAAATGAGATATGAATGCATGAAAACAGAATACATGTACATGAAGAAACTGTTTTCATAATTTAGTGAGATTTCCTTTGTATTTTAAAAAATGAGGTAACATAATGAAATCAACATAAAACCGTACCTAGCATCGGCACAAAACGTAATCCCAATATCTCTGTATCACAGTCTCTGTACCTCAATATCTAGGGCGCCGTCAGTCCAGACCGGCCCCTGCCATCCATCTCAAGACCACGACGGTATCCTCCGGATATCCGACACGTCGGGTAAAGTCACCGGTAGGTAGTGCTCCCCTGCCAGGCTCACATCGTCATCATCACGCGCTTCTTGCCCCGGGGTACCTTACCGGGTCCACCATGTACCCGAAACAGTTCATCCGTCTCCTCGAATCGGGTTTCCAAATCCATCAGCAAACTCATGGTGGACGACTCATACATCATAGGAAAACCGCACTTTTTATTTTAAAAGAGAGAATATGTTTATTTGTGTTTTTGCGGTTTTCCTCGAAATCCAGAAAATCTCATGGAAATCCAAATCCAAACCTCAATAGCACATAAAATAGTGAATATATGCATGAGAATCCATGAATGCGGCATAACAATGAATAACAGTATGCATGAAGTAGCAGGCAATAACTACAATGTCTAAACTATTCGCTAATAGGCTATGTCAAGCAATAATATATTTTCTAAGGTGTACGTGACATGGCAATTACCGATGAAGATGTGTGTGAGCCGGCAAGTAAGTGTACGTGGTACATACGCATCATCGGTAATGGTGCTGGTGTCCTATCAACATGATATTAATAATGGAGTATGAAACATAATATAAGAATGCGATGCAAACCGAACCACAAAAAAAGGAGTGGGATCTGAAACTAGACGTAACCAAAACTTATCTGCATTAATCTAATATAAGTCCTACGAATGGTGCCTTTTGAAATAACACGAATCATGGGGTTTTGAAAATAGGGGCTACGGTGTTTTTATGAAAAGATACGTCGTTTTTGAAATATCCGTAGATTCCCTTGAGCTGTCTTTAAAAATGCCCACGATTCGTTAGTTTTTGAAATAGGTAAGAAGTCTAAGCTACTCTAACAACTACACTAAACTATACGGCTGAACTAACAAGCTGAACTACAGGTAAGGAAACCGCCTAACATCTGAGTCGATATATATAAATATATATAAGTCGGTGATCCCGCCTCAATAGTATCGCGTACGATACAGTATATCATCTGACATCCTCGAGTCATGAGCGCGGATCTATCATCAATATAGGCTCGTACGGTAAATCGTCGTACGGCATCCCAAAAGCTGGGTACGGTTCAATATCACACTATCTCATCACATTTCGGATACCACTTATCATCATATCATATAATCTGGGGTACTGATCTAGGTCTAGCACAACTGAAACCATCTACAAAGTATGAATACGGGGGTAAACACACATCCCAAGCCCGCACGAATCACATGTCGTATCCCAATTATGAACCATATCAAATCACCGATCTTGCGGCATGATTGTAATAATTTCTGTGATTGTGTGTAAAAGTATCGAATCAAATAGTCCCCGGCAACGGCGCCATTTGATTGGTAAGAATTCTCGATGTGTAGTATGGAATTGTAAAGAAATCACAACCAAAAATTATTTGACCGCAATCAAACTACGCTGTCAGCTGTAGTTAATGAATGAGTGCGGATCGTCCACAGGGATCTCGAGATTCGTTTGTATTTTAATGTGTTTGAAATGAAATGTTAAGCAACAATAAAAGAAAACATGATTCAAGAATGATTTGTATTCGTGTGTCACAATTCTCTACTAAAGAATCAAGAAACTATAAACAATCAAGAATCGGGTTTCAATGGTATTTTCCAAACAACAATCAAGAATAATAGAGAGGCTCGTAGGAATCGATCGGATCTTTAGATGTGTTGTAGTCTACAATATTTCGTATTCTTGTCCTTCGAAGAATTGATACTAGATCAATGGTGATCGACGAGAGTTAGGGTTTTCTTGATGAAATTAAAGTTTCATCTCTTAACCCTTGTTCTTTCGAGGATACCATTTATATTCTAGCCTCTAGCAATTTCAAGAAGCGATCGGATTCCCCAATCTCGAGCGATGTCGATCAAGAAAGCATCGCAACGAATTGGGTTATCGATTCTTGACCTTGCTAGGGTTTACAAACTCGTGGGATTCAAGAATCGATTACAAATTTGCTACATCATCATACTAAAGATCGTTTCGACTCCTTAACGAGCGGAGTTTTATTCACACATCACCACATAGACAATATTCAAGAATAGTAAAGATAACATGATGCGGAATTTAAAGAAAACAAGATAGAAGAAAATATCACCTTTTATTTAATCAATGATTTCAATACATTCTTTCAAGATCTACAAGAAGAATAAAATCGATCGTTGTCTCGGCTTCGCTCGTCTCCGTGGACCGTGGATCTACTTTTGATCTCTTGCCCGATGGAAGATCGGCTCGGCTCATAAAAGGGTTGAAGGAATCTTGCTTGGCTTGCACTCAAGATCTTGAATTGTGGTTGGATTTAGGGTTAGGGTTTCCTACAAGCTCTCTCCCTAAACTTGAGGAAGAAGAAGATGGAGAAAAGAGAATGGCTAAAATCTAAAATATCACTTATGATCCTCTCTATGGCAACATCATAAGATTTGTGAGTCTAGGGTCTTATTTATAGAACTTTCACAACCCTAGGTTTAGATTTGAATTGGACTTTCCCTCCCAAAGTTTGTTGACAAGTTTGTTGGGCTTTAGCTTAGGGTTTAAGCAAGGGTTTAGGAAAGTTCTAGAAGTATTAGGCTAGTTTAGGAGTTTGCTGATCTGGTGGAAGTGTCTGGACTCTTCTGGAAGTTTGTGTGCATTATTGAGCTGTAGCCACTGAAACAGGAGTTTCGATGCAATTTGAGGAGCTGAATCCCTGGATCCGCCGCGCAACCGCCGCATGAGGTGGGCATTGGCCGCCCTTCCGCCGCACATTGATGAGGTTGGGATCTGTGCTTTCTTCTGTTGCTTGGTACTGATGTTTGGGCTTTTCTCTGATGTTTAGAATTTCAGTTTCCCTTCTGTGTTGATACCAGATTTGAGTTCAATGAGTTTACGAGCAATTGTAATGGTCGAGCGATGTAATGATCGAGCAAGCATCTCTTTTCCTGCATAGACTTCGAAACAGGGGTTGCAAGATATGGAAAATATGCTATGTAATGTAATGCAGTTAATTTCCCTAGGAATGCCGGTTTTAAGGTCGAATACATGTAATTTGATATTTTGCGACCGATTAGCTAATATGTGAATTATGAATACCGTACACTTCTATATGTATGCAGATGATAAGGAAATTGCCGGTTAAAATATGCAATATTTTCGACTGATCACGGCACAAGGCCCAAAATAATCGACTCATCACCAATGTCGTCCAATATCATCGAACACCGTGCAAGTAAAAGAAATACACAAGTGTATGCGTGTGGGTGCAATTCTATCCTATGGTTCGCAACTAGGAACTACGCTAGTTATTTCTACCCCTAACTAACCATAACACACTATAGCTATCACACATATAAATAAACTACATAGTACTAATTACGGACTGCGGGGGTGCTATACGCCATCCACCCGACTTTCCCCTGTAGATATAATCTACTCACCTGCATCATCATTTGCGGACGTCACCACGTATTTGCTTGTCGTCCCGAAGTCTTCATGGGTACCTACACATCAAAATATCGTAAATGCGCATTAAAACCAAATCCAAGCTAAAACGGCGCATGAAATCCAAAACGATACGATAAGGGGCCTATAGGTGAGAACCTATGGCACGCCTTCAAAACCATCAATAAATCCTCTATATCGTCGTACAAACGCCAAATAGTCGAGGCAAAATACAACCCACAATTTCAGACTTAAAAATACGTAATACGGAAACACGAATCCAAAACAGCAACTTAGGAAATATGTCCCAAATTTCACCCTAGGTTACTTTATACAAATCTATATATACCAGGGGTCTAACATAAACATGTAGGAGCTACAGAACCAATACGAGCCAAGAAGGTGGGACCCAGGCCGCAATTTGCGGCCAATTGGGAGAAATTGGCGGCCGTACGGATGAGTTGGGGGCTAGGGTTTGGGGTGTTGGTTCAATGGTGCCTGCACATCTCACTGTCCACTCAAATTTATTTTAGGAGTCTCGGGGTGTTAGCAGATTCTCAATAACAGTGGCAAATTCCAGTTTCTCCACGATATCGGTTTCTAAAATCCGTATTCTGTTTTAAGCTTCAGGTTTTGGGTTCCAATTCATACACTAGGGTGATGGTATAACCTCTACTGACCTCAATTTCACAATACAACACCAAATTCCTCAAACCCTAACTTGGTTATCCTCAAGTCCATAATATCACGCAATATCGATTCAATCTTAACATGGGGGTAAAGGAAATGCTAGAATTAAGCTAATGATTCAGAAAATACCTCATTTGGCAACTCAAGAATTTTCTTGAGTTGCCCCTAGTGGCCAAAATCCACGCTTTCTTGGTCCATCTTGTAAGTCTCGGGCTCGTGCACATTTTTAATGAAACGGACATGAGCTTTTGGGGTTGTTTTTGAGATGAAGAGAGGGATTGAAGAGGGGGAGAAAGGGGCTAGGGCAGCAGCAGCAGCAAGGGGAGAGTGAGAGAGAGGAAGAGGAATGAAAAATGAAGAGAATGGCTAAGGATGTTAAGTCAAAGGTCCACCTCTCTCTCTCACCTACCCTCATTTCTTTTCTTTTTCTTTTCTTTTCCTTTTAAACCATAATCCTTCTCACAAGAATAGTAAACCCAAAAATCATGAAAGAAAATGCACAAGTGTGAGAAAAAATGATATGTGCAAGTTTTGCACAAAATTGCCAAAAAACCCGATTAGCGATTTTAATCGCGATTAGCACTAAATTAGTGTCAAACTAATCACAAAAACTTGAAAATGTCACAATTCTTTAATTTACCCTATTTTTAGAATTTTCCATAATTTTTCTCAAATTTTTCCTGTTTATTTGCATTTAATTATAGATTTAATATTAAAATAATCAATAAAATAATATTAAATTATAAAAATTCCCAAAATTAATATTTTATATTTTTGAAAATGTTACACCAATCTTTGTAGTTTGGCCCTGTCAGTATGTTTTTATCTAGAAGTAACTTAAGTCCAGTCATGTCGATCGGTCGCTGCAATTAGGAGAAAGAAGAAGAAACACTCAGCATGATGCTCTTGCAAGTTTAGAATATTTTTTAATTTGTCTAAACAGGATGGCTCCCACTGTCTCTCGAATCCCTCCTCAAACCATAAAGGAAGAATTAGTCAGGATCAATCCCACCGCACAATACTTGCTTAACCGTTCAGCCAGCCCAGTGTCAGTACTTCGAGGGAGGTTTTCCAACGCTTTCGCGAAGTTCCTTAATTTAAGAACCTCTTTTCCTTGGGGGCGTAGCCCCGCTAACACCTTTCTAGACACCTACTAGGTTTATAGCATTGATCGTTTAGTGAGAAATCTCCCGAGGAGCAGCATATACTCATAGTAGGATCGGGATCCAAATATCATCACGTGACGAAACTGAAGGAATCCTACCAGAATCACCACACTCCAAATGGTATGCAAATCTAGCAAGTTTCAGTACTTATGAAACTCCCGATGTGGATTTTTACCCCATGCTCTTATGACCATGGCGTGAGGTCAAAATGTCATAAGTCACATGTCAAGTTCTTCCCATCATTATCCCGGTTGATTTGAACCCACCCGTACCTACCCTTGACGTAGGCCAAAATGGCAGTACGGCTGTCCCAAAACAACGCATTCTATCTATACAACAGATAAATATCTGGTAGCTACCAATCACTATGCCTTGGCGTGAGGTCAAAATACATAGCTTGAATACTACCGAATATTTAACTGAAATGATGGAGGGCTACGAATGATTTTGGCTAAACCGTGAACGTAGTGAGCTTGATATAATCGATGGAACGAGATAGCTTTTAAAAGGAGTGGCTCAAGCTCCGCATTTAAAAGTTAGTTTTGAAAAGAACCGAGTGGTTTTTCGAAAGTGTTCCAACGACTTTTGCTTGGTTTATTATCTTGCATTAGTTCTTTTAATGCGTGATATTCTTGCATTAGTTCTTTTAATGCGTCCCATCATTTAATCCTACCATCGCAGAAAACAACCAAAATATGATGTACGCTTATGCCATTCGCATTCGCCACGGGGCCCCGTCATTACCCGTTAGGTTACTTAACTAACGACAGAGCGGGGGCTGGGCTAGCGCGGCTGTAAAACATAAGCAACGCCTAAATAGTTATAAATATATAGCAATGATAGACATTACAGATCACAGATGAATACATTGGATATACTAGGAATCCGCAATCCGTTCGAGCCTGCAACGAAAAGCGGATTACACGGTCGCGGTGAATAGCCAATACCCCACCCAAGACCCCTACGGGTGCGGCAAACTACCCGCCAAGTACCCGAAGTGGAGCAACCTCCCTCATCGCCATGAGTAGGCCACTCGGCACTTTGAGATACCCGGTAGTTTATGCACCCCTCTATGGGTCTATCCTAGGAGCAAAAACAGTAAAAAGAATTATACAATGACGGCTACAACCCCGACCCGGTTGTGCGGCCATACAAATAAAAATATTACATCAATTTACATATTACATGAATGAAAGAAAAATAAACACTCATCTCACATCCACCCCGGCTATTCACCCGCGACAGTCCAACGCATTCATATACACAAACCATCATCAAACACAGATCACAGATATGTATAACCCCGACTAATCGACATATAGCGATTAGCCGACGTTCAATAAATATAAACAACACAGATATAACCATTGTAGTCAAAGTGTAGTGAAGTTCGATAAAAATACGGATTTATAGGCCCCTAAAAGCAAATTTCTTTTCTGGAAAATCTGGGCACAAATAACCCATCTGAAAAATCCCAAAACCCTACCAGAAGAACACTGCACAAAATCCGATCACGAGAGGAGACAAAACGGCGGCGGTTCTGGGGCAAATGCATACCTATCGCCGCGGAACCGCGGCGGCTTGAGGGAATCAGGTGATCGTTTTTGGTGGGTGTTTTCACAAAACCCTGAGCCGATTTTAGGAGTAAAACTTTTTATTTTTAGAGCACAAAAAATTTCAACAGAAATTTAGGGTTTTGATTTTCCGGTTTTTGCGATTTTTCTGATCGAACTTCCATACACTTTACTACTAAGCTAGTTTAAGTTTAGTTAGGCTCTGATACCACTGTAAGTCCACGTTGCCACCCCCGGTTGTTGCGGGGAGGCGGAAACGGTATAAAAATCAAATTTTTAGCGCATGGGGCAACATGGACTAACAAAGTCGGGATCTTTTCTAAACTAAACTAGCAAGAAAGCTAAAGAGAGTTAGCTACTCGGAAAAGAGGTTATACCTAACTTGAACTCCTTCTTCTTGAAACCTTTGTAGGGGTTGATTGTGCTTTCCTCGTCGCCTTCTTCCGTCAAATATGGATCCACCTGAGGGTTCAACCTTCGGGCTCTTTCTCGAACTTTGAGTGAACTAGAATCTTTGGCTTGCTAAACCTCTAACCCTAGAGTGAGTAGAGAGTGGCTTTGGGGTGTTTTTATCTCAAGGAGATGGATTCTCAACACATGAGAAGGGAGCTCCTTGAACTAGAGGAGGAGGAAGAAGAAGAGAGGAGAGAGAAGTGTTATGATAGAATGAGCTATTCTTTTCATTCTACAACCATAACTAAAATGAAAAGAATTATCAAATTAACAATAATAATAAAAATGAAAATAGTTGATGGATGGTTTGGAATGACCATTATCATTACATTCTTTAAAAGGTTTTGCTAGAATCAAAGAGCATCTTTGATATGTAATGATGATGGTCAAACTTTCAACTATGGTCAACTAGTCAACCATGGTCAACAAGTCAACAAACCCAACCATGACACAATTTCATTTAATTAATATTATTAATTGATATATCATAAATTCATTAGGGTTTGGAAAAAGACGACTGTCAACTGTGCATACGCACCCGTTCCTAAACCCTAATGAAAATCCTCTTCCTCCGCCTCAATCAACTGTGCATACACACCCGCATTCTTGTTCCGAGGAACATGAATACTATGAGATAAAATCAACCCCAAAACATATACCAGTATCTGGCTCAAACCAGAGCCTGCTAGTAATATCTGTCCGGACTCCAAACGTGCACAAGTGCGCGGATGAGAACGAACCCTGTCGCAAAACCATGCGACCTCTACTCTGTTTTGCCCAGAGGCGAATAGCCCTCTGTGTGGGACTCTAAAGACTCGACACTACGCTGGCAGTGGGTTTAACCACAGACCGCAAGCGGCACTAGCTGTGCGTAACGGTCCAAAGGTAGATGCCGATAAGAAGACTGACGAGGTGAACCCCATCTGAACTCCTACCGAGTCTGAATGTGACAGTCTCCGTACAGTCCGGTCTGTTAGTATAATACATCGCATGGCGGGCCTAGGGGGCGGTAAACGTCAGTCCCCTAATAGCGGTACAAGTCGTGTCGGAGTGAAGCCCAAAACACCCTGAGATAGCACTGGAAGCCTACCAGTATATCTCGATTGCCCTGGCCTGGGACTACTCGTGTAATGGCTCTCGTAGACACAGCGCGATGTCAACCCCCAATACCGGGAGAGACGAATCCTGTCTAACCGTCACTGCCTCCAAGTGTTTCGGGACTGTACCCAACTACTACCTGTTTGCACGGCTCCTTTGAGCCATGGTAGGGTGGTAATCAAAGTACAGTGGGAACACACTCGAGGCGAAGTGACAGTGTCAAGTCAGCGGACTAAGTTGTACTCATGTCACCTGGGAACTGATAACTGACAATAGGTATAATACCAACTGGTCAGTTCCCGACGAGTCCTGTCCAGTGTACTCGTAACCTAACGAGCACCCGCATACTATCTCAAGTACGACGTACTGACGGCTGTGGGACAGACCGTCTCCCACACTGGGATGAGAAGCGCATGCGCCAGTCTACTCCGGAGTATCGATGCCTTATCTCGATAGTCCTGCGACTAGGGACCTGTATAAGGATGTGCTTATAGATTACCCAGCCCCCACTAGTGTGACTGCCATCACAACGCTACTAATCAAGCAAAGATCCTAAGGGCTCCACTAATGCGTATAGGTGATATGATTAAATAAACACATGTACACATTGAAGTAGAAACAAACCAAGTAGCATACTACTATTTTGAGCAAGATTGTATATACAAGGTGAATATCCCAAGCTTCCATTAAGTAATATACAAACCAGTAAGATACAGTAATGGCCTCTAGGGCATATACACTAACATTGTCCACCATGATGTTTTCTCGGTTCTGAGTTAGTTTTCGAGACCCGATTCGAGGAGTAGGATGAACCGTCTTGGGTACATGGTAGGCCCGGTAAGGTACCCCAGGGCAATAAGCTCGAGTTGTAGACGATGAGCCTGGCAGGGGCAGACTACCTACCGGTGATTGTTGGCGCGGCGGATATCCAGAGGATACCGACCATGGTCGTGAGATATTGAGATATTGATACTTTGAGATGGGCCAGCCGGACGGCTGGGGCCCGAGATATTGTGATACCATACTTGAGATTTTGAGATAATCGTTTGAGGTGTCGATACTGGACAGGGATTTCTGACGGGTCACACTTTGGCCAAGTATCCTACAAAGAGACTCCTGAGAGCCAGAAGTATTGAAGGTTGATTCCATTTATATTACTTCAGATACTTCATAGGAGCTTTTCTAAGATGAAAATGATTGTTTTCTCATATAAATATATTCAGATCTCGGGTTAAATTGATTCATGCTGCATACCTGCCAGTACATCAGGTTATACTAGTATTGTAGAATTGATTCATGTTGCATACCTACCAGTACGTCATGCTAGACTAGTATTGTTAAATTGATTCATGTTGTATACTTGCCAGTACATCATCCTAGACTAGCATTGTTAAATTGATTCTTGTTGTATACCTGCCTGTACATCATGCTATACTAGTATTGTAGGATTGATTCATGTTGCATACCTGCTAGTACATCATGCTAAACTAGTATTGTTAAATTGATTCATGTTGCATACCCGCGAGTATATCATGCTATACTAGTATTGTAGAATTGATTCATGTTGCATACCTTCCTGTACATCATGCTAGACTAGTATTGTTAAATTGATTCATGTTGCATACCTGCCAGTACATCATACTATACTAGTATTGTAAAATTGATTCATGTTGCATACCTGCTAGTACATAATGCTAGACTAGTATTGTTAAATTGATTCATGTTGCATACCTGCTAGTACATCATGCTATACCAGTATTGTTGAGTTGTGACACTTTGCGTACATGTTTATGATAGCCTTTATAGATGTTACTTATTACTCACGAGTTGGCACCTCACCCCTATTGTACCACAGCCTTTTTGCAAGTCCGATCTATCAGCACTGTAGCGGCGGGCGTACTTCATCCTTTTGCTCCTTTTGCTTGGATCTGAGATTTTGCTCGTTGGTGGTTTGTGATATTATTTTGTTTCCACCTTGTATATTCATTATATATAGTGTACTCCATCTACTATACCTGCTACTTATACTGATGTATATTGACTTAGAGACGAGACAGTGAGATTTGTGGACTTATATGTTGTTTCTCTAGGTCGAGCTCACTTGAGCCGACGTGATGATTATTACTTGGGTTTTTACATGCTTATTTTTGCACAGTAATGATTTTTATTGCGTGTGATGTTGAGACCGCTTTTGGCGAAGAGGTAGCTCCCGCTTGGGGATGCCTTATTCCTGATTATATGTATATTCTTCTTTTGTACCCATTTGGGGCCAGTTTTTTCAAAGGATGCTCTATCGAAAATTTTGGAAAAAAGGTGAAGTTGTTTTTAAAGATTTTGATGTGACTTATTTGGTTTTCCTTCACTCTATTTCTTAATTGGGTTTTGATTTCTGGGCTTTGGCTTACTTAGATTACGTACGTCTCGAGACGTTTTGTAATTTAAGTGCCAGTCACGTTCCGTACCTTTTTGGGTCGTGACATAGTCGCATGTTATATTGCACATATAGAGATTGTGCATAAAACTTCATTGTATATTATTACTTGTTTTGCTTGGACTTGTGCCCTTTAGACACTGCACTATTATTGACGGCTCCTGTTGCACGAGCACTGATTGTATGCCACTCACACCGTCAATAATTGCTATGACACACACACAACACTTATACATACGTGAGATTGTATTGGTTAGGGACATTGCGACATTGATTCATATTCCATTATGCATATGACATATAGCATACCTGTATACCTACATGCTTACACATATGCCTTGCCATGACTATATGATAGCTACCCATATACCTATATGGTATTGTACCATTAGAGATAGGTATATACATATCTGAGACATAGCTACATGTACATCTTGCATACATACACATATACCTGGAGGGTATTGTATCATTATTGACATGTATATACACATACCTAGCTTGATATAGCTACACACATACCTGGAGGGTATTACATCATTATTGATAGGTAGATACACATATCTTGCTATACCGACATGGTTAAGCATATCTGGCTATAGCTACATGTTCACCTTATATGATGTTGCGTTGGACTTTGGAGAAATTAGGAACCACATGATATATTTAATTACTTGTTGCAGTTAAATAGCGGTCTTCCTTTATATGCTCATATTACTGTTTCATGTTGCATATATTATATTTCATGGATTTCGCATTGTGATATGGTTTTCATATGATGTTTTCTGGATGTTTTAATCCAGCGTATATATATCAGTGGTATGGGACGCTGATATACATATGTATAAATACGTATATATATATCAGTGGTATGGGACGCTGGTATATATGTACACCTACATAATATATCATCATAATGATCTATGCAATTATACTTATTCATTATATATGTGGGCCAATTCTATAGCCGGGCCGATATTATGGTCGAGATTAGGGGCCGATATTATGGTCGATATAAGGGGCTTATGTGCCCGATATGAGGGGCCTATGTGCCCGATGTGAGAATGATATGTTTTATTTCATACTCTGCATTTATTTGATATGCATTGCTTCATGTATTAGTAGTACCTGATAGAGTACATTTCATGACTGTTACATATATATATTGCTGTTTATTGCTATTAGCTTGTATGTGATAGATTAGCGCAGTACGAGCATACTTGCGATTACCTGCATATGTTATTTACTATTCACGAGTTGGCAACTCACCCCCGTTGTGCTACAGGGTTGTACAGGTTGTCCCTCAGAGCTGTCAGAGGCAGGGCTTTCTTATTCATCTATCGTATCATCTTTTGCAGCGGATACCGCTACGGCTGACTGTGTGCAGTTTTGCTATAGGTGGGTTTTGCGGTTATCCGAGGTTGCTCATTGTACATTCGTTGTATCCAGTATTCTCCATCTACAATTTTCATGTATTGACTTAGAGACGAATTGTGAGGACGATATTGTATATTATTTGTGACTTGGAGATTTTCATGATGTTCACTTTCTATCATCTTTTTCTTCGCTACGGTGTCGTATATCTGTTGTGCTGGTTGTTTTTCGCCTTTGGGCGTGGATTTGCTCCCGTTTGGGGATGCTTTACTTATATCTTTATGTTGTACCCTTTTTGGGGGCTTGTTTTACAAAGGAGGTGCTGCCAAATTTTTAACGGAAATAAATTTGGACTTTAAAGAATTTGATTGAGATTTCCAAAGTTTTAACCATGTTATTATCACTTACTACTTTTGATGGTTTAGATTGCTGGGTTTTTGGCTTACTTGAATTACGTTACGCTTGGAGATGTTACGTTGTTTAAGGGCCGTCACGTGCTAAATTTTGGGTCGTGACACATTTCCACTCCAGAATAGGCAAGGGCTGCAACTCTCCTGCCGGCCTCTGGTGCTCGGCCTTGACTTGCTGTCAAGTCAAGCACCTCGAAACAAACTCTGCGACATCTCTCTTCATGCATTCCCACCAATAGACCTCCTTCAAGTCATGATATATCTTGGTGGAAGCAGGTTGAATACTATTTGCTGACCGATGGGCCTTCTTTAAGATCTCACATCTCAGTCCCTCAGAATCCGGCACACAAAGACGAGTCCCAAATCGTAATACTCCATGGTCATCTATTATGAACTTAGACTCTCTACCCTGTCTAACCTGATCTATGATCTCCAACATACGAGTATCTATAGGCTGTGTCTCTCGAATACGATCCAATAATTGAGGACAGGTGCGATCATGAGCTAACTGTCCTCATGTCGATGTGAACTTAAACTGTACACAGCTATCACACCGAATCTGCCAGTCTGCAGAAGACTGTCTCTGCATAGTGCACAAATGAGATAAGCTACCTCCAGGCCTCTGACTCAAAGCATCTGCTACAACATTCGCTTTGATCGGATGATAAAGAATCTCACAATCATAATCTTTCATGAGTTCCATCCATTGACGCTGCTTCAGATTTAGATCCCGCTGCTGAAAAATATATTTCAAGCTCTTGTGGTCTGTGAAAATCTGGCACGACTCACCATACAAGTAATGCCTCCAAATCTTCATTGTGAATACCACAACAACCATCTCTAAGTCATGAATGGGATAGTTCTGCTCGTGCCGCTTCAGCTGCCGAGAAGCATAACCGATGACCCTGCCGTGCTGCATCAACACACAGCCTAAACCCACTGGAGATGCATCATTATAAACAACAAAACAACCTGACCCAGAAGGTGTTAGGTCCACGTTACCTCTCCCGGTACTTTCGAGGTTGCGGAAACGGTAAAACGAAAATTTTTCTAGACTTGGTAATATGGACCGTAAAAGCCGGATCTTTGTTAAACAACACACTAGCATCCTAACTAGAGATTTATCTACTCGGTTAGGGGTTATACCTCAGCTTGAACTCCTTCTCTACTTGTTGTTCTTCTCCTTGCTTGCTCCGAGGGTTGATCCGAACTTTGGTCAACTCCGTGGCCTCCTTGAGTCGAAGATGATCCACCCGAGAGATGTACACCGAGCTCCACCTCGAGCCGAGGTAACTAGGGCAACAAGATTGCTAGTCTTGGTACCCTAGGTTGTGTAGAAGAGAAAGATGGTGATGTTTGTCTATGTGGATTCTTTTTCTCTCAACACATGAGATCAAAAGAATTTGTCAAGAGGAAGAAGATGAAGGAGCTAGCAACCATGGAACATTTCTTTTCTTCTCATGAGAAAGAGCAAGAGAGAGAATGAGAAAAGAAAATATGAGCTAAAGAAAATGAACCATGGTTCAATAATCCCAAAACATCATCATTAATAATCCTGTCAAGATAAAGTTGATGGCTACATTGAAATGACCATTATCATAATAAAAAAGAAAAAGAAAATGAAAAGAAGAGTTTAGACCTCTCATGAAGGTCAATGGTCAACACCGGTCAACCGGTCAACAAAGTCAAGAGAGGTCATGGTGGTCAAATGGTCAACACCGGTCAACAAAGTCAAGAGAGGTCATGGTGGTCAAATGGTCAACACCGGTCAACAAAGTCAAGAGAGGTCATGGTGGTCAAATGGTCAACACCGGTCAACCGATCAACAAAGTCAAGAGAGGTCAAATGGTCAATGCAATTAGCCATCATAAAATTATCACTAAAAGGATTAGTAAATGATTTCCGCGGCTCATAATGGTTTTGACCAAACGAATTGCCAAAAACCCTAATGCGCCTGCCACATAACGGTTTTGGCCGAACCAACTGCCAAAACACTATTGAGGCACCTCCTCCTTCATCGCTCCGGAAAACTGTGCATACACACCTGCATCCGCATTCCGTCGAATGTGGATGCACAGAAGACAAAACAAATCCATCCATGCAATACTAGGATCCGGCTTCAACCAAAGCCCACTAGTATTGCCTGCCCGAACACTACACACACACAAGTGTACGTAGGTGCTCGTAGCCCTGCCGTAAAAACCATACATCCTCTACACGTTTCGCTCAGTGCAGGGAAACTCTCTGTATGGGACTCTAAAGACTCGACACTATGCTGGCAGTGGGTTTAACTACAGACCGCAAGCGGCACTTGCTGTACGTAACGGTCCCCAGGAAGATGCCGATAAGAAGGCCGATGAGGTAAACCCATCCGAACTCCTACTGAGCCTGTATGTGACAATCTCCGTACAGTCCGGTCTGTTCGTCTGATACATCGCATGGCGGGCCTAGGGGACGGTAAACGTCAGTCCCTTAATAGCGGTACAAGTCATGTCAGAGTGAAGCCCAGAACACCCTGAGATAACACTGGAAACCTACCAGTATATCTCGCTTGCCTTGGCCAGGGACTACTCGTGTAATGGCTCTCCTAGACACAGCGCGATGTCAACCCCCAATACCGGGAGAGACGAATCCTGTCTAACCGTCACTGCCTCCAAGTGCTTCGAGACTGCACCCAACTACTACCTGTTTGCATGACTCAGTAGAGCTGTGGTAGAGTAGTAATCAAAGAACAGTGGGAACACACTCGAGGCGAAGTGACAGTGTCAAGTCAGCGGACTAAGCTATACTCATGTCACCTGGGAACTGATTACCGACGATAGGTATAATACCAACCATCAGTTCCTGACAAGTCCTGTCCAGTGTACTCGTAACCTAACGAGCACCAGCATGCTATCTTAAGTACGACGTACTGACGGCTGTGGGACAGACCGTCTCCCGTGCTGGGATGAGAAGTCCATACGCTAGTCTACTCCGGAGTATCGATGCCCTATCTTTATAATCCCACGACTAGGGACGTCTATAAGGAGGTGCTTGTGGATTACCCAGCCCCCACGAGTGTGATCGCCATAACAACGCCGGTAATCAAGCAAAGATCCTAAGGGCTCTACTAATGCGTATAGGTGATATAATAAAGAAACACACATGTACACATTAAAGCAGAGACAAACCAAGTAGCATACTACTATATCGAGAAAGATTGTCTGTACAACTGTGAATATCCCAAGCTTCCATCAAGTAATATACATACTAGTATGATACAGTAATGGCCTCTAGGGCATATACACTAACAATCTCCCACTTTCACTAAGGCCATGTACTGGCGTATCGAAGACCTATCATCTCGATCAGTCGCTCGAACTGAGTCTGGGGCAAGGCCTTCGTGAATGGGTCCGCTGTGTTGTCCTTTGTGTCCACTCTCCTCACCTCGATCTCCTGGTGATAAATGATCTCCCTGATCTGGTGATACCGCCTTAAGATGTGCCTGGATTTCTGATGGGACCTTGGTTCCTTCGCTAAAGCTATAGCCCCATTGTTATCGCAATACGAAGGTATTGGGTCAACAATGGACGGAACCACCTGAAGTTCACTAATGAACTGCTTCATCCAGACCGCCTCTTTTGCGGCATCGCTTGCAGCAATGTATTCAGCCTCCATCGTCGAGTCTGCGATGGTATCCTGTTTGGAACTCCTCCAACATACCGGCCTTCCGTTGAGGGTAAACACAAAACTCAAGACAGACTTGCTGTCATCTTTGTCACTCTGGAAGCTTGAATCGGTAAAGGACTCGACCCTGAGGTCTCCATTACCGTAAACGAGGAACATCTCCTTAGTCCTTCTCAGGTACTTGAGAATGTTCTTCACTGCTGTCCAGTGGTCCTCACCTGGATCTGACTGATACCGGCTTACCGCGCTCAGCGCGTAAGCTACATCTGGTCTTGTACATAGCATCGCATACATTATAGGTCCTACCGCCGAAGCGTAGGGTATAGTGCTCATGCGAACCCTCTACTCGTCAGTCTTAGGAGACATCTTCTTGGAGAGGGTAATTCCGTGCAATGAGGTTATGTTACCGCGCTTGGAACCCTCCATACTAAATCTCTTTAGTACGGTCTCTATGTACCAGGACTGCGAAAGTCCCAGTAGTCTCTTGGATCTATCTCTATAGATCTTGATCCCCAGAATGTATGAGGCATCACCCAGGTCCTTCATGGAGAACCTCTGTGACAAAAATAGCTTGACCGATTGTAGCATAGGAATGTCATTTCCTATCAAAAGAATGTCGTCCACGTACAAGACTAGGAATACGACAGTTCGTCCTACAATCTTCTTATAGACACAAGGTTCATCTTCGTTCTTGATGAAATCAAATTCCTTGATTGCCTCATCAAAACAGATGTTCCAGCTCCGCGATGCCTGCTTTAATCCATAAATGGATTTAAGCAACTTGCACACATTCCCGCTGCTCCCACTGTCTACGAAACCTTCTGGCTGATCCATGTAAACGCACTCTTCCAAACAACCGTTTAGGAAATCCGTTTTAACGTCCATCTGCCAAATTTCGTAGTCATGGAAGGAAGCAATGGCAAGTAGGATCCGAATGGATTTGAGCATAGCCACCGGAGAAAAAGTTTCATCATAGTCCAAACCAGGTCTTTGACGAAAACCTTTTGCAACGAGTCTAGCCTTATAGGTTTCCACCTGCCCATCTACACCAAGTTTCTTTTTATAGATCCATTTGCATCCAACGGGTTTTACCCCAGGTGGAGCAATATCCAAGGTCCACACTTTATTGGCGTACATGGACTCCATTTAGGATTGCATTGCTTCCTGCCACTTATCAGAGTCCCTACTGATAATGGCCTGCCTGAAACTGATAGGGTCATCTTCGTCCAAGATGCAATCCTCTCGATCCCCGTCTATGAGAAAACCGTAGTATCTCTCTGGCGGATGAGAAATCCTACCAGATCTGCGGAGTGGCTGAGGTTCGTTGGTTGTAACTGAATCTAGCGGTTCCACCAAATCTTTTGTTAAAGCTTGTGTTTCTGGAATTTCATCCAGTTCTACCGTGCTGCCACTAATATTTTTATCAAGAAATTCTTTTTCTAAAAATGTGGCATTTCTTGAAACAATTATCTTCTATTCCTCTGCATGGTAGAATAGATACCCACTTGAATCTTTTGGGTATCCCACAAACTTACACAAAACTGCCCGTGCATCAAGTTTGTCTGGGTTCTGCTTTTTCACATAAGCTGGGCAATCCCAAATCTTAATACGTTTAAGATACAAACTCTTACCACTCCATATTTCATACGGAGTCTTAGGCACGGATTTGGATCGAACTTGATTCAATAGATGCGCTGCAGTTTGAAGTGCATATCCCCAAAATGAAAGAGGCAACTCGGCACTACTCATCATGGAGCGAACCATATCCAATAGGGTACGATTCCTCCGCTCCGAAACACCGTTGTGCTGTGGTGTATAAGGAGGAGTAAGCTGAGAGAGAATACCATTCTCTTTTAAGTAATCTAGGAATTCCGTGCTTAAGTACTCCCCTTGTAGCGTTTTGAAAATCGTTTCGGTGAAATTTCAGAAAAATCGGTAAAATGAGGGGGTTTTCTGTAAAAAATCAAAATACAAATATCTTATTATAAAAATTAAATATACATATTCTAGCTATGTAATTGCTATTATTTGGTGTTTATTGAGCCGCTGGTGAAATTTCAAATTTTCTGAAAAAAATATTATTTTATTATTATTTTAAGCCGTCACTAATATATTTAATTAGGGAAAATTACAAATTGGAATGAGTTGAAACAAATTTTGTGCATCATAAAAAATTAAATAAAAATTTATCATGTGGTTTTTGGAATGAAATCATTTGCCAAAACGGTTTAGAAATTATTGAAGAAAAAAGGCTTTTTTTTAGCGTAAATGGATGTTTGGGGTATTGTATTTATCATTTTTCATCACCCCACACCCGTACCCACACCCACACACACCCACTTACTCCTCCCCTTAGCCAAATTCAGCAGCCTCACTTTTTCCCCACTTGGTTTGCAAAGGGAAAAAGAAATGAAAAGGAATAAAAGAAAAGTTTAGAAAATAGATAAAGTAGTTAGACTTTGACCTTACCTTGACCTTGATTTTCCTCCCTTGCATTTTCCTCACCTCCCTCTCTCTCCCCTCACCCACTTCTGGCCGAAATTCTCAGCCCCAACAGCAGCCCCTCCCTCCCTCTTCTCCTCTCATTTTCCATCAAAAAATTCACCCATTTCCATCAAAAATCAAAGCTAAAATGCAAATCAAAGCCCTACCCATTTTCTCTTATCTTTTTAAGCATGGATCTTGGTGCAAAGATTTCAATTTGGAGGTCTAGTTTCATGTTGATCTCAAGATGGTTTTAAGGTATAAATCCTAACCTATTGTTCAATTGTTGGGTTAAATTCCTTAATGTATCTTATTAGGCGCTTAAATATGGTTTAATTGCAAGTTTGGAAATCTAAAGAGAAGGAGTTTGAATTGAAAAGTTAGGGTTTTAAATTCAATATGGTTGTTGTCACTTGTTTAAGGTTGCATGGTGTAGTTAGCATGTTAAGACATGTTAAACCTAATCTAGAAGATAATTTGTAAATTGTTGCATCTAAAAGTCCAAATTTAGTTATTTAAGCAAACTAGGTTTTAGTTTTAGTTGCAAATGGGTGATTTAAAATCTAACTAAGAATTTTATGACTTTATTAACATTATAAAATGTAGTTTAATGCTTTAGATCATGCAAATCCAAACTAGATTGTTGTATGTGCATTTTGCTATAAAATGGTCGAAATTGGTTAAGATTGCAAACTAGTTTTTGTAAATTTTGTGTTAAATCGAGAATTAAAATATGGTTAGGATTTTTATCATATTATTAATTTTATTAAGTGTAGTTTAACACTTTAGTTCATGGAAATCCAACCTAAATTGTAGTTTGGACATTTTTGCTTTGAAATTGTTAAAAAGGGTATTTTTGTAAACTAGGATATTAGGATTTTTGGAATTTAATGAGATTAAATTCCGGAAATTTTTTATACGACTTATTTAAGATATTTAATAATTCTATTGGCCGCTACATTCATTTAAACATCGTGTTTTGTACAAAAACGGCGAATTGTGCTTGCTAGATTTTCGGAAAAATGACTTTTTAAGTGAAATTGGCGTTTTTGTGAGTTTTAACCTAGTTTATATTAAAATTAGTGTTCGTGAATGTGCAAATGAGTGTGATTGGATTTTCTCGATGGTTTGACGTTCGTACATCGACATCGAGGGTTGGTTTGACTATTCCTGCATGCGTGGGCGATAGGTTTGGACCTATGCGTGATACGCGTGCCGATTTGATTTTAGTATACCGTTTCGATTTCGAATTTAGTTTTAATGCGATATGGTACGTTATGATATGTAGGTACCCCTATGTGGACTTCGAGACGACAAGCAAGCGCGTGGCGACGTCGGCACCGGCTAGCGAGGACCAGGTGAGTAGATTTATATCTACGGGGAGAAGTCGGGTGGATGGCGTATAGCACCCCCGCAGTTCGTGGTGGTGTATACGGACGCGTATACACACCAAAAATTATTATATGTTATTTGGGATTAATAACGATGCTTAGGATGGATATTGGTGTGTTGGATTACTTTAGTGTTGCGAACCCTAGGGTAGTGTTACACACACATACACACATACATACTTGCATACATTCCTATTGATATGTGCTCATGGGATTCTTTATAGTTATGTGTTCACATGGGTATGGGACTATGTGTTCACATACGGATTGAGGATGATACTTGGGTTTGAGCTGAGTCGATGAGATTCGATTTGAAGCCGTGAGATCGGTGATATAGCAGGGTTCGTATCTTAGATACGACATGACGTTGTAGCGGGTCCTTGACGTAGTGTTTCACACACGTCCATGCATACGTAGGCGGTATCAGTATGGTACTAGACGTAGATCAGTACCCCGATCATGATATTTGATAAAGAGGATACCAGGTGAATAGTATGATGAATGTGATATTGACCCGTACCCAGATTGGGATGCCGTACGACGGATTTACGTACGAGCTATATTGATGATTGATCCGCACTCTTGACTTGGGATGCATGATTATAGATATGGTATCGGATATGATATTATTGAGGCGGGATCACCGACTATACATATACATGTATGTATATGTATCGAATCAGATGATGGGCGGTTTCCTTACCTGTAGTTCAGCTTGTTAGTTCAGCCGTATAGTTTAGTGTAGTTGTTAGATTAGATTAGACTTCTTACCTATTTCAAAAACTAACGAATCGTGGGCATTTTTAAAGACAGCTCAAGGGAATCTACGGATATTTCAAAAACGACGTATCTTTTCATAAAAACACCGTAGCCCCTATTTTCAAAACCCCATGATTCGTGTTATTTCAAAAGGCACCATTCGTAGGACTTATATTAGATTATTGCAGATTAGTTATCGTTGTGTCTAGTATTCAGCTCCCGCACATTATTGCTGTTCGCTCTGCCTCGCATATTTATTTTTCTTCATATTCCTTTATTGATATCATGCCGTTAGGACACCAGCACCATTACCGATGATGCGTATGTACCACGTACACCTACTTGCCGGCTCACACACATCTTCATCGGTAATTGCCATGTCACGTACACTTTAGAGAATATAATTGCTTGACTTAGATTGTTAGCTGGTAGTTTTGACATGATATTAGTGTACTTCCCTTATATGCCATATTAGGCATTGTAGTTATTACCTACCACTTCATGCATACTGTTATTCAGTTGTTCATGCCTAGTTCATTATCATTGACATATGCACTTGTGATGATTTCTTGAGATTTATGATATTTCTGGATTTCGGGGAAAGCCGCAAAATTTACAACTTATGATCTTTTAAAATATAAAATGTTGCGGTTTTCTAGTGATGTAAAGTGTCGTCCACCATGAGTTTGCTGTGGTTTTGGAGATCCGTGTCGAGGAGTGGAGGAACCGTCACGGGTACATGGTGGACCCGGTATGGTACCCCGGGGCAAGAGGAATGTGGTGTTGACGTTGAGCCTGGCTGGGGAGCACTACCTGCCGGTGATATTACCCGACGCGTCGGATATCCGGAGGATACCGTCGTGGTCTTGAGATGGATGGTAGGGGCCGGTCCGGACTGACGGCGCCCTAGATATTGAGCTTGAGACATTGATATTTTGAGACAGTGAGATTTATGTTTTGTGTCGATGCTAGACACTGTTGATACTGATTTCATTATGATACCTCAGTTTAAAAATACGAAGGAAATCTCACTAAATTATGAAAACAGTTTCTTCATTTACATGTATTCTGTTTTATGCATTCATACCTCATTCATATGATATATTGCTACCTGATGCACTGACACGGGCACATGAAATTATACTCGGGTTAGATATTACCCTAGTCATTGTTATAGGCTGCCTGTTATACTTATATTTGAGGATATATTATGATCATTGACCTAGGATTGCGTTATTTATGCGATTTCTGTGCGTAGATGTTTTTCTATTCACGAGTTGGCAACTCACCCCCGTTGTGCCCCAGTTTCTTGCAGATTTGCAGTACTGGTTTCATTACGGCTTGCGGGCTCAGTTTCATTCAGGTGATTTGCTAGTATGTGGGTTTACTTGTATCATACCCCATTATATATCTTGTATATCATTATTCTGTTGTATCTAGAAATTCCATCAACCAAACATGTATCTATTGAGATAGAGACCAGTGTTGTTTATTCTTTCGACCTTAGAGTCGCTCGTTATATTTCTGGTGGTTTTGAGTTCCCTTTTGAGTTTTTGATCCTCGCCGTTGGCGTTGTATATTATATTGCTTGTGTGGTTGTGACCGTCGATTGACGAAGAGCTAGCTACCGCTTGGGGATGCCTTTTTTCTTGATTTCGTATACTATTCATGTTGTATCCCGTTTGGGGGCCAGTATTTACAAAGGAGACTCTGCCGAAATTTTCAGTAAATTTTTAATGTTTTAAAAAAAACGCATAATTCGGCTTATGCTATTGAAATTACTTGTTTTAAGTTGGTTTTTCCTGCACTCTACTACTTTTCTTGGTTTGGATTTCTGGGTTTTCGGTTTACTTAGATTACGTACGCCTCGAGACGTTCGTAGTTTAAGTGCCGGTCATGTTCCGTACTTTCGGGTCGTGACAAAGTTGGTATCAAAGCGTTAGGTTTTAACCTTCGGAGCGTAGGATGACCCTTGGTTGATGGAATAGGTGACTAAAGTAGAGTGACGTACCGTTGGTATGTTCCGCGGCATATTTACGACACGCCACTCCACTTATGAAGCCTTATGATGTACATTTCCTTGTTTAGTATTATATTCCTTCCTGATCTAGCCTCATCGGTACCAGTTTGGTTTTGCTGCTACGGTTACCGGCAGGGAGAGCTACGGCTAGAGTTGCGGTCAGCACAAGCTCGTCACGAACGAGGACTGACCAGGGCGAAATTCCGGCGACACACGATTGCAGAGATGTGTCTTTTTACTGTATTTCCGCGCCGCGAGCGTTTGGCGGATCGCCTTTATGAGGTTACTCGGATGTGCCGATCGACACTAGAAGATTGAGCCACTGACAGAGGCCAGCCAGATTTTGATGACCGTTGGTATGTTGCTTACTCCTGATGATTGAGGCACTGTTCAGCATGCAGACGAGCAAGCCAGTGGTTGCTGCGAGCGACGAGATATCGCCCCATATGTTGGAGCTATTGCGGGGCGAGTTATACGAATAGATGATAGAAGGTCGCTAGTCACCCGATGATGAATGACTAGGACAGGTGGTTCGTTCGCTACCCCGATGCGAGGTCATCAGATAGATTGATTCCAGCTGGAGACGATTTCACGCGGAGACGTTGGGAGTCGACAGAGACGATCGAATGTCAGAAACCTATTTATCCAAGTTTAAAGTAGTCGGAAAGACATGCAGGCAATTCTATGGTCCCTCTAGAAGAATGAAACCCTAACTCGACTTAATGACCGTGTGAAAGCCTTTGAACCTTAGGGTTTGCGGCAGTTCTGCGGCGCCATTAGTGAGGCTTGGGTTTGCCCTTCTACGGCTGGACCACCGATGCTGTGGTATGTACTCGATACTATTAAACTGTGCCCAAGATGTTGAGCTCTTGGGAGATTATGAGGTTTTGACGACTCGGTCGGATGGCTCGACTTAATTCGGATGCTAGGTGGTGAGATGCATTTCTTGGGAGACTCCAGATACGAGGATAGCCGTTGGAGCTCAGTCCATATAGCCATGATGAGACGATTCCGAAGCAGTCGACATTAGAGAAAGTGGAGTAAAGAGGTCCGTACAAGATCTGGATAAGACGACGTTCCACTCCGCCGACATCAGAGATGCGATACGCATGCCGAGGCAGAGTACTGGATATACCTTCCAGAAGGAGTCGCTATGGGTATGCAACCGTTCCGGAGCCAGATGCAGATATAGGAAAGGACGATGACTTCCGGACAGTTGGCAGGGACGAGACATGGAAGAGACCGTGAGCAGGATTCCTTCCAGGACACTGCTGCAATGATACTTGCACCCAGGATCAGATGTGTCACGTATATTCAGAGAGCCAGAGGCCGATGCCAGTGATATGCTGTCTTATGAGTGGTCGTAATGATTGACCAAGAGATGACCAGAGGAGTGCCAGAACGGAATCGTCCCCGTTAGCACACCTGACAGGGCCGATGAGCCGATGGACCGAAAGATTGGTAATTCACAGTGAAGACCTTGACCCAGGAGTGGTCATGGTTACGCATGCCAGCAGGACAGAGTTCATGATCATCGACGAGACGTCCCACTAGTGACCGCGACAGTTGGCCGAGATTCTTAGAGGATGTGCTGGAGCAGTACTATTCCGCCATTATTGATTCCGATGTTTTGGGTGATTTATTCGTATGATTTAATTTTGATGATTGAGGATTTATGATCTTTGCACAGTGTTGCACTTGATATCGTTTTCGTGCTTTGGTTTCACATATTTGTGATTTTACGGTTTTAAACATTTGAGTTGATTTTGTGCATATGCACGCACACGATTTGGTTCCTGCACTCTGTATAGTTCATATATGCTTGAAGTGCAGTGATACGCCTTTTGTGCACTTAGATGCACTGGACTTCGATTTCGATTGTGATACTCGATATTTGTTTTGTGCACCTTGTGCACCTGATTGATTTTACGCACGTTCGGTGCTTGATATTGGATTTCATGATTTCGTGCACGATGGATGCACCTGATTTGAATTTTCGCGCATGTCTTGAGATGCGATTTTGGTGCACACCAGATGCACTAAATCGAGATTTTTCGTGCATATTAGATGCACCTGATTTTGCTGTCAGGCACACATGTTGCCTACGACAGATGTTTCATGCACACCCGATGCACTTAGATGTTGTTTCTGTGCGCATGTATGGCATATTCATGGATTTTGATTTCCGTGCGCACCAGACGCACGTAGTATTCATGTGCATATTTTGGGATTGATTTCTTATAGAGCAGTACGTTTTTATGATATTGCTATATGTTTTCGTACTGAGCAGGACTAGTCAGAGGACAGTACCTGAATACATTTTGCATGCATTGATAGTTATTGAAGGGATTTCCAAAAAGCGAGCTATAGCCTCAGTATTTACCTACGTGTCTGATATGACACGAAATGTTTAAAACAAGGAGACCCTTCTAAATTGTTTCCAAAACGGCGGAACGTACATTTCAAACAAAGGTATATATGTATATAGCTATTTTCTTATGATAGACGTCCGCCACTGTGCAGTGTTATACGCGTTGTACAGCGACTTAAAGAGATTTGGCATGCATTTCATTCAGATACTTACAGATATAGATTAGATATTTACATTTATAGTTTCGAGTTATATCATATTGGTTTTGATTTGGATTTGGCATTGATGTCTTCTCCATGACTCCGATGATCGCGGGATGCTTGACGGAGTTTTGATTTGAGTTATATACTCATTTTTCAAGCGCATGCGCTGCGCTACGATTTGTTTTATGTATTTACAATTTCAGAGCGCCGACGACTTGATGGTTTTTCTTAGATGTTTTAGTAATTGGGGGAGTTTGAATTTAAATTCGGGGACCGAATTTCTTTAAGGGGGGAAGCTTGTAGCGTTTTGAAAATCGTTTCGGTGAAATTTCGGAAAAATCGGTAAAATGAGGGGGTTTTCTGTAAAAAGTCAAAATACAAATATCTTATTATAAAAATTAAATATACATATTCTAGCTATGTAATTGCTATTATTTGGTGTTTATTGAGCCGCTGGTGAAATTTCAAATTTTCTGAAAAAAATATTATTTTATTATTATTTTAAGCCGTCACTAATACATTTAAGTAGGGAAAATTACAAATTGGAATGAGTTGAAACAAATTTTGTGCATCATAAAACATTAAATAAAAATTTATCATGTGGTTTTTGGAACGAAATCATTTGCCAAAACGGTTTAGAAATTATTGAAGAAAAAGGCTTTTTTTTAGCGTAAATGGATGTTTGGGGTATTGTATTTATCATTTTTCATCACCCCACACCCGTACCCACACCCACACACACCCACTTACTCCTCCCCTTAGCCAAATTCAGCAGCCTCACTTTTTCCCCACTTGGTTTGCAAAGGGAAAAAGAAATGAAAAGGAATAAAAGAAAAGATTAGAAAATAGATAAAGTAGTTAGACTTTGACCTTACCTTGACCTTGACTTTCCTCCCTTGCATTTACCTCACCTCCCTCTCTCTCCCCTCACCCACTTCTAGCCGAAATTCTCAGCCCCAACAGCAGCCCCTCCCTCCCTCTTCTCCTCTCATTTTCCATCAAAAAATTCACCCATTTCCATCAAAAATCAAAGCTAAAATGCAAATCAAAGCCCTACCCATTTTCTCTTATCTCTTTAAGCATGGATCTTGGTGCAAAGATTTCAATTTGGAGGTCTAGTTTCATGTTGATCTCAAGATGGTTTTAAGGTATAAATCCTAACCTATTGTTCAATTGTTGGGTTAAATTCCTTAATGTATCTTATTAGGTGCTTAAATATGGTTTAATTGCAAGTTTGGAAATCTAAAGAGAAAGAGTTTGAATTGAAAAGTTAGGGTTTTAAATTCAATAGGGTTGTTGTCACTTGTTTAAGGTTGCATGGTGTAGTTAGCATGTTAAGACATGTTAAACCTAATCTAGAAGATAATTTGTAAATTGTTGCATCTAAAAGTCCAAATTTAGTTATTTAAGCAAACTAGGTTTTAGTTTTAGTTGCAAATGGGTGATTTAAAATCTAACTAAGAATTTTATGACTTTATTAACATTATAAAATGTAGTTTAATGTTTTAGATCATGCAAATCCAAACTAGATTGTTGTATGTGCATTTTGCTATAAAACGGTCGAAATTGGTTAAGATTACAAACTAGTTTTTGTAAATTTTGTGTTAAATCGAGAATTAAAATATGGTTAGGATTTTTATCATATTATTAACTTTATTAAGTGTATTTTAACACTTTAGTTCAAGGAAATCCAACCTAAATTGTAGTTTGGACATTTTTGCTTTGAAATTGTTAAAAAGGGTATTTTTGTAAACTAGGATATTAGGATTTTTGGATTTTAATGAGATTAAATTCCGGAAATTTTTTATACGACTTATTTAAGATATTTAATAAATATATTGTCCGCTACATTCATTTAAATATCGTGTTTTGTACAAAAACGGCGAATTGTGCTTGCTAGATTTTCGGAAAAATGACTTTTTAAGTGAAATTGGCGTTTTTGTGAGTTTTAACCTAGTTTATATTAAAATTAGTGTTCGTGAATGTGCAGATGAGTGTCATTGGATTTTATCGATGGTTTGACGTTCGTACATCGACATCGAGGGTTGGTTTGACTATTTCTGCATGCGTGGGCGATAGGTTTGGACCTATGCGTGATACGCGTGCCGATTTGATTTTCGTATGCCGTTTCGATTTCGAATTTAGTTTTAATACGATATGGTACGTTAAGATATGTAGGTACCCCCATGTGGACTTCGAGACGACAAGCAAGCGCGTGGCGACGTCGGCACCGGCTAGCGAGGACCAGGTGAGTAGATTTATATCTACGGGGAGAAGTCGGGTGGATGGCGTATAGCACCCCCGCAGTCCGTGGTGGTGTATACGAACGCGTATACACACCAACAATTATTATATGTTATTTGGGATTAATAACGCTGCTTAGGATGGATATTGGTGTGTTGGATTACTTTAGTGTTGCGAACCCTAGGGTAGTGTTACACATACATACACACATACATACTTACATACATTCCTATTGATATGTGCTCATGGGATTCTTTATAGTTATGTGTTCACATGGGTATGGTAATATGTGTTCACATACGGATTGAGGATGATACTTGGGTTTGAGCTGAGTCGATGAGATTCGATTTGAGGCCGTGAGATCGGTGATATAGCAGGGTTCGTATCTTAGATACGACATGACATTGTAGCGGGTCCTTGACGTAGTGTTTCACACACGTCCATGCATACGTAGGTGGTATCAGTATGGTACTAGACGTAGATCAGTACCCCGATCATGATATTTGATAAAGAGGATACCAGGTTAATAGTATGATGAATGTGATATTGACCCGTACCCAGATTGGGATGCCGTACGAAGGATTTACGTACGAGCTATATTGATGATTGATCCGCACTCTTGACTTGGGATGCCTGATTATAGATATGGTATCGGATATGATATTATTGAGGCGGGATCACCGACTATACATATACATGTATGTATATGTATCGACTCAGATGATAGGATGTTTCCTTACCTGTAGTTCAGCTTGTTAGTTCAGCCGTATAGTTTAGTGTAGTTGTTAGATTAGATTAGACTTCTTACCTATTTCAAAAACTAACGAATCGTGGGCATTTTTAAAGACAGCTCAAGGGAATCTACGGATATTTCAAAAACGACGTATCTTTTCATAAAAACACCGTAGCCCCTATTTTCAAAACCCCATGATTCGTGCTATTTCAAAAGGCACCATTCGTAGGACTTATATTAGATTATTGCAGATTAGTTATCGTTGTGTCTAGTATTCAGCTCCCGCACATTATTGCTGTTCGCTCTGCCTCGCATATTTATTTTGCTGCATATTCCATTATTGATATCATGCTGTTAGGACACCAGCACCATTACCGATGATGCGTATGTACCACGTACACCTACTTGCCGGCTCACACACATCTTCATCGGTAATTGCCATGTCACGTACACTTTAGAGAATATAATTGCTTGACTTAGATTGTTAGCTGGTAGTTTTGACATGATATTAGTGTACTTCCCTTATATGCCATATTAGGCATTGTAGTTATTACCTACCACTTCATGCATACTGTTATTCAGTTGTTCATGCCTAGTTCATTATCATTGACATATGCACTTGTGATGATTTCTTGAGATTTATGATATTTCTGGATTTTGGGGAAAGCCGCAAAATTTACAACTTATGATCTTTTAAAATATAAAATGTTGCGGTTTTCTAGTGATGTAATGTGTCGACCACCATGAGTTTGCTGTGGTTTTGGAGATTCATGTCGAGGAGTGGAGGAACCGTCACGGGTACATGGTGGGCCCGGTATGGTACCCCGGGGCAAGAGGAATGTGGTGTTGACGTTGAGCCTGGCTGGGGAGCACTACCTGCCGGTGATATTACCCGACGCGTCGGATATCCGGAGGATACCGTCGTGGTCTTGCGATGGATGGTAGGGGCCGGTCCGGACTGACGGCACCCAAGATATTGAGCTTGAGACATTGATATTTCGAGACAGTGAGATTTATGTTTTGTGTCGATGCTAGACACTGTTGATACTGATTTCATTATGATACCTCAGTTTAAAAATACGAAGGAAATCTCACTAAACTATGAAAACAGTTTCTTCATTTACATGTATTCTGTTTCATGCATTCATACCTCATTCATATGATATATTGCTACCTGAGGCACTGACACGGGCACATGAAATTATTCTCGGGTTAGATATTACCCTAGTCATTGTTATAGGCTGCCTGTTATACTTATATTTGAGGATATATTATGATCATTGACCTAGGATTGCGTTATTTATGCGATTTCTGTGCGTAGATGTTTTTCTATTCACGAATTGGCAACTCACCCCCGTTGTGCCCCATTTTCTTGCAGATTTGCCGTACAGGTTTCATTACGGCTTGCGGGCTCAGTTTCATTCGGGTGATTTGCTAGTAGGTGGGTTTACTTGTATCATACCCCATTATATATCTTGTATATCATTATTCTGTTGTATCTAGAAGTTCCATCAACCAAACATGTATCTATTGAGATAGAGACCAGTGTTGTTTATTCTTTCGATCTTAGAGTCGCTCGTTATATTTCTGGTGGTTTTGAGTTCCCTTTTGAGTTTTTGATCCTCGCTGTTGGCGTTGTATATTATATTGCTTGTGTGGTTGTGACCATCGATTGACGAAGAGCTAGCTCCCGCTTGGGGATGCCTTTTTTCTTGATTTCGTATACTATTCATGTTGTATCCCGTTTGGGGGCCAGTATTTACAAAGGAGACTCTGCCGAAATTTTCAGTAAATTTTTGATGTTTTAAAAAAAAACCGCATAATTCGCCTTATGCTATTGAAATTACTTGTTTTAAGTTGGTTTTTCCTGCACTCTACTACTTTTCTTGGTTTGGATTTCTGGGTTTTCGGTTTACTTAGATTACGTACGCCTCGAGACGTTCGTAGTTTAAGTGCCGGTCATGTTCCGTACTTTCGGGTCGTGACAAAGTTGGTATCAGAGCGTTATGTTTTAACCTTCGGAGCATAGGACGACCCTTGGTTGATGGAATAGGTGACTAAAGTAGAGTGACGTACCGTTGGTATGTTCCGCGGCATATTTACGACACGCCACTCCACTTATGAAGCCTTATGATGTACATTTCCTTGTTCAGTATTATATTCCTTCCTGATCTAGCCTCATCGGTACCAGTTTGGTTTTGCTGCTACGGTTACCGGCAGGGAGAGCTACGGCTAGAGTTGCGGTCAGCACAAGCTCGTCACGAACGAGGACTGACCAGGGCGAAATTCCGGCGACACACGATTGCAGAGATGTGTCTTTTTACTGTGTTTCCGCGCCGCGAGCGTTTGGCGGATCGCCTTTATGAGGTTACTCGGATGTGCCGATCGACACTAGAGGATTGAGCCACTGACAGAGGACAGCCATATTTTGATGACCGTTGGTATGTTGCTTACTCCTGATGATTGAGGCACTGTTCAGCATGCAGACGAGCAAGCCAGTGGTTGCTGCGAGCGACGAGATATCGCCCCATATGTTGGAGCTATTGCGGGGCGAATTGTACGAATAGATGATAGAAGGTCGCTAGTCACCCGATGATGAATGACTAGGACAGGTGGTTCGTTCGCTACCCCGATGCGAGGTCATCAGATAGATTGATTCCAGCTGGAGACGATTTCATGCGGAGACGTTGGGAGTCGACAGAGACGATCGAATGTCAGAAACCTATTTATCCAAGTTTAAAGTAGTCGGAAAGACATGCAGGCAATTCTATGGTCCCTCTAGAAGAATGAAACCCTAACTCGACTTAATGACCGTGTGAAAGCCTTTGAACCTTAGGGTTTGCGGCAGTTCTGCGGCGCCATTAGTGAGGCTTGGGTTTGCCCTTCTACGGCTGGACCACCGATGCTGTGGTATGTACTCGATACTATTAAACTGTGCCCAAGATGTTGAGCTCTTGGGGGATTATGAGGTTTTGACGACTCGGTCGGATGGCTCGACTTAATTCGGATGTTAGGTGGTGAGATGCATTTCTTGGGAGACTCCAGATACGAGGATAGCCGTTGGAGCTCAGTCCATATAGCCATGATGAGACGATTCCGAAGCAGTCGACATTAGAGAAAGTGGAGTAAAGAGGTCCGTACAAGATCTGGATAAGACGACGTTCCACTCCGCCGACATCAGAGATGCGATACGCATGCCGAGGCAGAGTACTGGATATACCTTCCAGAAGGAGTCGCGATGGGTATGCAGCCGTTCCGGAGCAAGATGCAGATATAGGAAAGGACGATGACTTCCGGACAGTTGGCAGGGACGAGACATGGAAGAGACCGTGAGCAGGATTCCTTCCAGGACACTGCTGCAATGATACTTGCACCCAGGATCAGATGTGTCACGTATATTCAGAGAGCCAGAGGCCGATGCCAGTGATATGCTGTCTTATGAGTGGTCGCAATGATTGACCAAGAGATGACCAGAGGAGTGGCAGAACGGAATCATCCCCGTTAGCACACCTGACAGGGCCGATGAGCCGATGGACCGAAAGATTGGTAATTCACAGTGAAGACCTTGACCCAGGAGTGGTCATGGTTACGCACGCCAGCAGGACAGAGTTCATGATCATCGACGAGATGTCCCACTAGTGACCGCGACAGTTGGCCGAGATTCTTAGAGGATGCGCTGGAGCAGTACTATTCCGCCATTATTGATTCCGATGTTTTGGGTGATTTATTCGTATGATTTAATTTTGATGATTGAGGATTTATGATCTTTGCACAGTGTTGCACTTGATATCGTTTTCGTGCTTTGGTTTCACATATTTGTGATTTTACGGTTTTAGACATTTGAGTTGATTTTGTGCATATGCACACACACGATTTGGTTCCTGCACTCTGTATAGTTCATATATGCTTGCAGTGCAGTGATACGCCTTTTGTGCACTTAGATGCACTGGACTTCGATTTCAATTGTGATACTCGATATTTGTTTTGTGCACCTTGTGCACCTGATTGATTTTACGCACGTTCGGCGCTTGATATTGGATTTCATGATTTCTTGCACGATGGATGCACCTGATTTGAATTTTCACGCATGTCTTGAGATGCGATTTTGGTACACACCAGATGCACTAAATCGAGATTTTTCGTGCATGTCAGATGCACCTGATTTTGCTGTCAGGCACACATGTTGCCTATGACAGATGTTTCATGCACACCTGATGCACTTAGATGTTGTTTCTGTGCGCATGTATGGCACATTCATGGATTTTGATTTCCGTGCGCACCAGACGCACGTAGTATTCATGTGCATATTTTGGGATTGATTTCTTATAGAGCAGTACATTTTTATGATATTTCTATATGTTTTCGTACTGAGCAGGACTAGTCAGAGGACAGTACCTGAATACATTTTGCATGCATTGATAGTTATTGAAGGGATTTCCAAAAAGCGAGCTATAGCTTCAGTATTTACCTACGTGTCTGATATGACACGAAATGTTTAAAACAAGGAGACCCTTCTAAATTGTTTCCAAAACTGCGGAACGTATATTTCAAACAATGGTATATATGTATATAGCTATTTTCTTATGATAGACGTCCGCCACTGTGCAGTGTTATACGCGTTGCACAGCGACTTAAAGAGATTTGGCATGCATTTCCTTCAGATACTTACAGATATAGATTCGATATTTACATTTATAGTTTCGAGTTATATCATATTGGTTTTGATTTGGATTTGGCATTGATGTCTTTTCCACGACTCCGATGATCGCGGGATGCTTGACGGAGTTTTGATTTGAGTTATATACTCATTCTTCAAGCGCCTGCGCTGCGCTACGATTTGTTTTATGTATTTACAATTTCGGAGCCCCGACGACTTGATGGTTTTTCTTAGATGTTTTAGTAATTAGGGGAGTTTGAATTTAAATTCGGGGACCGAATTTCTTTAAGGGGGGAAGATTGTAGCGTTTTGAAAATCGTTTCGGTGAAATTTCGGAAAAATCGGTAAAATGAGGCGGTTTTCTGTAAAAATTCAAAATATAAATATCTTATTATAAAAATTAAATATACATATTCTAGCTATGTAATTGCTATTATTTGGTGTTTATTGAGCCGCTGGTGAAATTTCAAATTTTCTGAAAAAAATATTATTTTATTATTATTTTAAGACGTCACTAATACATTTAATTAGGGAAAATTACAAATTGGAATGAGTTGAAACAAATTTTGTGCATCATAAAACATTAAATAAAAATTTATCATGTGGTTTTTGGAACGAAATCATTTGCCAAAACGGTTTAGAAATTATTGAAGAAAAAAGGCTTTTTTTTAGCGTAAATGGATGTTTGGGGTATTGTATTTATCATTTTTCATCACCACACACCCGTACCCACACCCACACACACCCACTTACTCCTCCCCTTAGCCAAATTCAGCAGCCTCACTTTTTTCCCACTTGGTTTGCAAAGGGAAAAAGAAATGAAAAGGAATAAAAGAAAAGATTAGAAAATAGATAAAGTAGTTAGACTTTGACCTTACCTTGACCTTGACTTTCCTCCCTTGCATTTTCCTCACCTCCCTCTCTCTACCCTCACCCACTTCTGGCCGAAATTCTCAGCCCCAACAGCAGCCCCTCCCTCCCTCTTCTCCTCTCATTTTCCATCAAAAAATTCACCCATTTCCATCAAAAATCAAAGCTAAAATGCAAATCAAAGCCCTACCCATTTTCTCTTATCTCTTTAAGCATGGATCTTGGTGCAAAGATTTCAATTTGGAGGTCTAGTTTCATGTTGATCTCAAGATGGTTTTAAGGTATAAATCCTAAGCTATTGTTCAATTGTTGGGTTAAATTCCTTAATGTATCTTATTAGGTGCTTAAATATGGTTTAATTGCACGTTTGGAAATCTAAAGAGAAGGAGTTTGAATTGAAAAGTTAGGGTTTTAAATTCAATAGGGTTGTTGTCACTTGTTTAAGGTTGCATGGTGTAGTTAGCATGTTAAGACATGTTAAACCTAATCTAGAAGATAATTTGTAAATTGTTGCATCTAAAAGTCCAAATTTAGTTATTTAAGCAAACTAGGTTTTAGTTTTAGTTGCAAATGGGTGATTTAAAATCTAACTAAGAATTTTATGACTTTATTAACATTATAAAATGTAGTTTAATGCTTTAGATCATGCAAATCCAAACTAGATTGTTGTATGTGCATTTTGCTATAAAATGGTCGAAATTGGTTAAGATTGCAAACTAGTTTTTGTAAATATTGTGTTAAATCGATAATTAAAATATGGTAAGGGTTTTTATCATATAATTAACTTTATTAAGTGTAGTTTAACACTTTACTTCATGGAAATCCAACCTAAATTGTAGTTTGGACATTTTTGCTTTGAAATTGTTAAAAAGGGTATTTTTGTAAACTAGGATATTAGGATTTTTGGAATTTAATGAGATTAAATTCCGGAAATTTTTTATAAGACTTATTTAAGATATTTAATAAATATATTGGCCGCTACATTCAATTAAACATCGTGTTTTGTACAAAAACGGCGAATTGTGCTTGCTAGATTTTCGGAAAAATGACTTTTTAAGTGAAATTGGCGTTTTTGTGAGTTTTATCCTAGTTTATATTAAAATTAGTGTTCGTGAATGTGCAAATGAGTGTGATTGGATTTTCTCGATGGTTTGACGTTCGTACATCGACATCGAGGGTTGGTTTGACTATTCCTGCATGCGTGGGCGATAGGTTTGGACCTATGCGTGATACGCGTGCCGATTTGATTTTCGTATGCCGTTTCGATTTCGAATTTAGTTTTAATACGATATGGTACGTTATGATATGTAGGTACCCCCATGTGGACTTCGAGACGACAAGCAAGCGCGTGGCGACGTCGGCACCGGCTAGCGAGGACCAGGTGAGTAGATTTATATCTACGGGGAGAAGTCGGGTGGATGGCGTATAGCACCCCCGCAGTCCGTGGTGGTGTATACGGACGCGTATACACACCAACAATTATTATATGTTATTTGGGATTAATAACGATGCTTAAGATGGATATTGGTGTGTTGGATTACTTTAGTGTTGCGAACCCTAGGGTAGTGTTACACACACATACACACATACATACTTGCATACATTCCTATTGATATGTGCTCATGGGATTCTTTATAGTTATGTGTTCACATGGGTATGGGACTATGTGTTCACATACGGATTGAGGATGATACTTGGGTTTGAGCTGAGTAGATGAGATTCGATTTGAGGCCGTGAGATCGGTGATATAGCAGGGTTCGTATCTTAGATACGACATGACGTTGTAGCGGGTCCTTGACGTAGTGTTTCACACACGTCCATGCATACGTAAGCGGTATCAGTATGGTCCTAGACGAAGATCAGTACCCCGATCATGATATTTGATAAAGAGGATACCAGGTGAATAGTATGATGAATGTGATATTGACCCGTACCCAGATTAGGATGCCGTACGACGGATTTACGTACGAGCTATATTGATGATTGATCCGCACTCTTGACTTGGGATGCCTGATTATAGATATGGTATCGGATATGATATTATTGAGGCGGGATCACCGACTATACATATACATGTATGTATATGTATCGACTCAGATGATAGGCGGTTTCCTTACCTGTAGTTCAGCTTATTAGTACAGCTTATTAGTTCAGCCGTATAGTTTAGTGTAGTTGTTAGATTAGATTAGACTTCTTACCTATTTCAAAAACTAACGAATCGTGGGCATTTTTAAAGACAGCTCAAGGGAATCTACGGATATTTCAAAAACGACATATCTTTTCATAAAAACACCGTAGCCCCTATTTTCAAAACCCCATGATTCGTGTTATTTCAAAAGGCACCATTCGTAGGACTTATATTAGATTATTGCAGATTAGTTATCGTTGTGTCTAGTATTCAGCTCCCGCACATTATTGTTGTTCGCTCTGCCTCGCATATTTATTTTGCGGCATATTCCATTATTGATATCATGCTGTTAGGACACCAGCACCATTACCGATGATGCGTATGTACCACGTACACCTACTTGCCGGCTCACACACATCTTCATCGGTAATTGCCATGTCACGTACACTTTAGAGAATATAATTGCTTGACTTAGATTGTTAGCTGGTAGTTTTGACATGATATTAGTGTACTTCCCTTATATGCCATATTAGGCATTGTAGTTATTACCTACGACTTCATTCATACTGTTATTCAGTTGTTCATGCCTAGTTCATTATCATTGACATATGCACTTGTGATGATTTCTTGAGATTTATGATATTTCTGGATTTCGGGGAAAGCCGCAAAATTTACAACTTATGATCTTTTAAAATATAAAATGTTGCGGTTTTCTAGTGATGTAAAGTGTCAGCCACCATGAGTTTGCTGTGGTTTTGGAGATCCGTGTCGAGGAGTGGAGGAACCGTCACGGGTTCATGGTGGGCCCGGTATGGTACCCCAGGGCAAGAGGAATGTGGTGTTGACGTTGAGCCTGGCTGGGGAGCACTACCTGCCGGTGATATTACCCGACGCGTCGGATATCCGGAGGATACCGTCGTGGTGTTGAGATGGATGGTAGGGGCCGGTCCGGACTGACGGCGCCCTAGATATTGAGCTTGAGACATTGAAATTTCGAGACAGTGAGATTTATGTTTTGTGTCGATGCTAGACACTGTTGATACTGATTTCATTATGATACCTCAGTTTAAAAATACGAAGGAAATCTCACTAAATTATGAAAACAGTTTCTTCATTTACATGTATTCTGTTTCATGCATTCATACCTCATTCATATGATATATTGCTACCTGAGGCACTGACACGGGCACATGAAATTATACTCGGGTTAGATATTACCCTAGTCATTGTTATAGGCTGCCTGTTATACTTATATTTGAGGATATATTATGATCATTGACCTAGGATTGCGTTATTTATGCGATTTCTGTGCGTAGATGTTTTTCTATTCACGAGTTGGCAACTCACCCCCGTTGTGCCCCAGTTTCTTGCAGATTTGCCGTACAGGTTTCATTACGGCTTGCGGGCTCAGTTTCATTCGGGTGATTTGCTAGTAGGTGGGTTTACTTGTATCATACCCCATTATATATCTTGTATATCATTATTCTGTTGTATCTTGAAGTTCCATCAACCAAACATGTATCTATTGAGATAGAGACCAGTGTTGTTTATTCTTTCGACCTTAGAGTCGCTCGTTATATTTCTGGTGGTTTTGAGTTCCCTTTTGAGTTTTTGATCCTCGCCGTTGGCGTTGTAAATTATATTGCTTGTGTGGTTGTGACAGTCGATTGACGTAGAGCTAGCTCCCGCTTGGGGATGCCTTTTTTCTTGATTTCGTATACTATTCATGTTGTATCCCGTTTGGGGGCCAGTATTTACAAAGGAGACTCTGCCGAAATTTTCAGTAAATTTTTGATGTTTTAAAAAAAACCCGCATAATTCGGCTTATGCTATTGAAATTACTTGTTTTAAGTTGGTTTTTCCTGCACTCTACTACTTTTCTTGGTTTGGATTTCTGGGTTTTCGGTTTACTTAGATTACGTACGCCTCGAGACGTTCATAGTTAAATGCCGGTCATGTTCCGTACTTTCGGGTCGTGACACCCCTCCTCTATCAGACCGGAGGATTTTGATACTTTTGCCAGTCTGGTTCTCTACTTCCTTTCTGAATTCCTTGAATTTCTCAAAAGCTTTAGATTTGTGTTTCATAAGATACAAATATCCGAATCTAGTAAGATCGTCAGTGAATGTGATGAAGTAGGAGAACCCACCCCTTGCATGTATAGACATCGAACCACATACAACACTGTGTATGAGTCCCAAGAGCTCTGCTGCTCTTTCTCCATGTCCGGTGAACGGAGATTTGGTCATCTTCCCTTTGAGACATGACTGACAAGTTTCATAAGATGAAAACTCGAACGCATCCAAGAGTCCATCTTTATGCAACTTATTCAGTCTTTTCTCTCTGATATGACCAAGTCTACAATACCATAAGTAGGATTCATTCGTATCTGAATTCTTCCTCTTGAGTGTGTTTTGTACATTGAGAACTGTATTCTGATTTAGAACGTAGATACAATTACACAGTGTACCTTCTGCAACCAGTACCTTATGAAGGTAGATGTTCATGATATTTCTATCAAGAACAAAGTTATATCCATCTTTATCGAGTAAAGAAACTGATATGATGTTGCAAACCATGGAAGGTACATAGTAGTAATCGTTCAAAATCATAGTCTTGCCACTTGGCAATACTAAGTGATATTCACCGACGCCTGCCACATTAACTTATGCTCCGTTCGCTACTCTGAGCGACATATCACCCGGTGCAACTTTCCTACTTTTTCTCAGTCCCTGTAATAAATTACAGATATGAGATCCTGATCCGGTATCAAGTACCCAGGAGGTAGGGCTGACCGTAAAACAGTTCTCAATTATAAGAACACCTCAAGTAGATGCAAAAACATGCTTCTTCTTCAACTGGGTATCCTGGGAATCCATACAATCCCCTTTCCCTTGCTCATACTTATGTCTGTTGTCACAAGTTATAGCCGAACCAATTTCCCCAGCCCCGAATAAGAATTCGGATCGGTCAAGCGATACATTTTATTATCTTGATTAGGGCGTGAAATGGTTGCTACCTGGAGAGAGAGAAAAGAAACACTCAGCGTGCGCTCTTGCAAGTTTAGTTTGGTTTATTAGTTTATCTAACCAGGATGGCTCCCACTGTTTCCTCAAATTCTTTCTTAAAACCTTTTATAAGAAGAACTAGTCGGGATTTAATTCACGTCACAATACTTGCTTAACCTTTCAGCCAGGCTAGTGTCGGTACTTCGAGGGAGGTTTTCCAACGCTTTCGCGAAGTTCCTTAATTTAAGAACCTCTTTTCCCTGGGGGTGTAGCCTCGCTAACACCTTTCTAGACACCTACTAGGTTTATAGCATTGATCGTTAAGTGAAATAATCTCCCGAGAGTAATCCAACTCATCAGTGGGATCGGGATCCAACTGTCATTGTGTGATAACCTAGATGGAATCCACACTAGGTACCACACTCCAGAAGGTATGCTAAATCTGCAAGTTTCAGTTTCTTTAGAAACTCCCGATGTGGTTTTTGCCCCTAGGACCCAAGTGACCTTGACACAGTCAACAAATCAAAGAGTCCTAGTCAAGTTCAGCCCGTCATTATCTTGATTGCATTAAACCCACCCGCATAACCCTTGACACAGTCAACAAGGTTACACAAATGTCCTAACCAATCACATTGTATCCAGCAAATAAGCAACACTTAGCTACCGTTCACTGCGCCTTGACACAGTCAACAAACGCAGCACGAATACTAAGTATAACTTATAAGAAATGATGGAGGGCTACGGCTGGGTTTTTGGAGAAAAACCCATTAACGTAATGAACTTGATATCGTTGAAGGAACGTGATACACCCTTTTTGAAAAATATAGTGACGAAAACTTTTGCTAAAGAGGTCACTCCTTGTGAAGGGATCTCGGCTCTTTCCTCGTCGAGTGAGGTGCTGGGTATTCATAAGATGAATACCTCGATGCAAAGCAAAAATGATCGAGTATAGTGAAGTTATCACCCTGACGCAAACTTTTTGCCCAAGGGGTCACTCCCGATGAGGGGATCTCGGCCCTTTCCTCGTCGAATGAGATGCTGGGCATTCATAACCGAATACCTCGATGCAAAACAAAAGTGAACGTCTTTGCAAAATCAGCTTTTTGAAAAATTGTTCCAACAACGTCTTGTAGGTTTATTTTCTTGCATTAGTTCTTTTAATGTGTCCCATCATTTAATCCTACCATTGCAGAAAACAACCAAAATATGACGTACGCTTATGCCATTCGCATTCGCCACGGGGCCCCGTCATCACTCGTTAGGTTACTTAACTAACGACAGAGCGGGGGCTGGGCTAGCGCGGCTGAAAAACATAAGCAACGCCTAAATAGTTATCATATACAGATATATAACAATGATAGCCAATCCAGATCATAGATCAACACTTTGGATATACTAGGAACCCGTAATTCATTCGAGCCTGCAACGAAAAGCGGATTACACGGTCGCGATGAATAGCCAATACCCTGCCCAAGACCGCTACGGGTGCGGCAAGCTACCCGCCAAGTACCCGAAGCGAAGCAACCTCCCTCAACACCGTGAGTAGGCTACTCGGCACTTCGAGATACCCGGTAGTTTGTGCACCCCCTCCATGGGTCTATACTAGGAGCAAAAACAGTAAAAAGAATTATACAATGACGGCTACAACCCCGACCCGGTTGTGCGGCCATACAAATAATATTACATCAATTTACAAATTTATTACAATGAATGAAAGAAAAAGAAACTCTCATCTCACAACCACCCAGGCTATTCATCCGCGACAATCCAACGAGTTCATATACACAAACCATCAACAATACAGATCACAGATATGTATAACCCTCACTAATCGACATATAGCGATTAGTAGACATTCAATACACATATAACATTACAGATATAACCATTAGCCAAAGTCTACAGAACATCGACCAAAAAATACGGATTTTTGAGCCCCAAAAACAAATTTTTCTTTCTGGAAAATTTAGGCAGAAAAATCAAATTCTAAAAATCCCAAAATACCCATATAAGAACACTGCAAGAAACCCGATTCACTACCGAGCTAACTCGGCCGCGGTTCAGCGGCATAAGCAAGCTTATGCTGCGGTTCTGCGGCGCTTTAGCCGAGTTAGGGGATCGTTTTTCTTCAGTGTTCTAAAAAAACCCTGAGCCGATTTTTAAGACATGATTTATTATATTTTGAGCAGAAAAAAAATCGGAAGAAACTTAGGGTTTCCGGGGTGTTTTGCGGTTTTTTCGTTCGGTCGATATTCTAAATACATTGCTAACATGCTAGGGTGTGTTTAGTTAGGCTCTGATACCACTGTTAGGTCCATGTTACCTCTCCCGGTACTTTCGGGGTTGCGGAAACGGTAAAATTTTTTTTTTTCTAGACTTGGTAAAATGGACCGTAAAAGCCGGATCTTTTCTAAACAACATACTAACATCCTAACTAGGGATTTATTTACTCGGTTAGGGGTTATACCTCATCTTGAACTCCTTCTCTACTTGTTGTTCTTCTCCTTGCTTGCTCCGAGGGTTGATCCGGACTTTGGTCACCTCCGCGGCCTCCTTAAGTCGAAGACGATCCACCCGAGAGATGTACACCGAGCTCCACCTCGAGCCGAGGTAACTAGGGCAACAAGATTGCTAGTCTTGGTACCCTAGGTTGTGTAGAAGAGAAAAATGGTGATGTTTGTCTATGTGGATTCTTTTTCTCTCAACACATGAGATCAAAAGAATTTGTCAAGAGGAAGAAGATGAAGGAGCTAGCAACCATGGAACATTTCTTTTCTTCTCATGAGAAAGAGCAAGAGAGAGAATGAGAAAAGAAAATATGAGCTAAAGAAAATGAACCATGGTTCAATAATCCCAAAACATCATCATTACTAATCCTATCAAGATAAAGTTGATGGCTACATTGAAATGACCATTATCATAATCAAAAAGAAAATGAAAATGAAAAGAAGAGTGTAGACCTCTCATGAAGGTCAATGGTCAACACCGGTCAACCGGTCAACAAAGTCAAGAGAGGTCATGGTTGTCAAATGGTCAACACCGGTCAACCGGTCAACAAAGTCAAGAGAGGTCATGGTGGTCAAATGGTCAACACCGGTCAACCGGTCAACAAAGTCAAGAGAGGTCAAATGGTCAATGCAATTAGCCATCATAAAATTATCACTAAAAGGATTAGTAAAAGATGTCCGCGGCTCATAATGGTTTTGACCAAACGAATTGCCAAAAACCCTAATGAGCCTACCACATAACGGTTTTGGCCGAACCAACTGCCAAAACCCTAATGAGGCACCTCCTCCTTCATCGCTCCGGAAAACTGTGCATACACACCTGCATCCGCATTTCGTAGAATGCGGATACACAGAAGAGAAAACAAATCCATCCTTGCAATACTAGGATCCGGCTTAAACCAAAGCCCACTAGTATTGCCTGCCAGAACACCACACGCACACAAGTGTACGTAGGTGATCGCAGCCCTGCCGTAAAAACCATACGGCCTCTACACGTTTCGCTCAGTGCAGGGAAACTCTCTGTGTGGGACTCTAAAGACTCGACACTATGCTGGCAGTGGGTTTATCCACAGACCGCAAGCGGCACTAGCTGTACGTAACTGTCCCCAGGTAGATGTCGATAAGAAGGCCGATGAGGTAAACCCATCCGAACTCCTACTGAGCCTGTATGTGACAATCTCCGTACAGTCCGGTCTGTTCGTCTGATACATCGCATGGCGGGCCTAGGGGGGCGGTAAACGTCAGTCCCCTAATAGCGGTACAAGTCATGTCGGAGTGAAGCCCAGAACACCCTGAGATAACACTGGAAACCTACCAGTATATCTCGCTTGCCCTGGCCAGGGACTACTCGTGTAATGGCTCTCCTTGACACAGCGCAATGTCAACCCCCAATACCAGGAGAGACGAATCCTGTCTAACCTTCACTGCCTCCAAGTGCTTCGGGACTGCACCCAACTACTACCTGTTTGCACGACTCACTAGAGCCGTGGTAGGGTAGTAATCAAAGAACAGTGGGAACACACTCGAGGCAAAGTGACAGTGTCAAGTCAGCGGACTAAGCTGTACTCATGTCACCTGGGAACTGATAACTGACGATAGGTACAATACCAACCATCAATTCCCGACGAGTCCTGTCCAGTGTACTCATAACCTAACGAGCACCCGCATACTATCTCAAGTACGACGTACTGACGGCTATGGGACAGACCGTCTCCCGTGCTTGGATGAGAAGCGCATACGCTAGTCTACTCCGGAGTATCGATGCCCTATCTCGATAATCCCATGACTAGGGACGTGTATAAGGATTTGCTTGTGGATTACCCATCCCCCATGAGTGTGATCGCCATCACTGCGCCGGTAATCAAGCAAAGATCCTAAGGGCTCTACTAATGCGTATAGGTGATATAATAAAGAAACACACATGTACACATTAAAGCAGAGACAAACCAAGTAGCATACTACTATATCGAGCAAGATTGTCTGTACAAATGTGAATGTCCCAAGCTTCCATCAAGTAATATACATACTAGTATGATACAGTAATGGCCTCTAGGGCATATACACTAACAGAAGGTAAAGATAATACTGGTGCAGTCGTCAAGCGATTCTTCAACTACTGGAAAATTTTCTCACACGCCTCTGTCCAAAGAAATGGAACCTCCTTCCTAGTCAATCCAGTCAGCGGTGCAGTGATCAGAGAAAAATCCTGCACAAAACGTCGGTAGTAACCGGCCAGACCCAAGAAAGTGCGAACCTCTGTAATTGACACAGGTCTATGCCAGTGCTGTACTGTTTTGATCTTCTTTGAGTCCACACGTATACCATCTCTTGTAACTACGTGACCCAAGAAATCCACACTATCTAGCCAGAAAGCACACTTGGAGAATTTAGGGAACAACTGATGCTCCTTTAAGGTCTGCAATGTGATACGCAAATGCTGCTCGTGCTCCTCCCGGCTCCGGGAATAAACAAGAATATTATCAATGAATACAATAATAAACCGATCAAGGAATGGCCTGAAAATATGGTTCATCATATACATGAAAGCTGCTGGGGCATTGGTGAACCCGAGCGACATCACCAAAAACTCATAATGCCGGTATCGTGTGCGAAAAGTAGTCTTCGGAATGTCATCCTTCCGAACTCTCAACTGATGATACCCTAACCGCAAATCAATCTTCGAGAAATAGCTAGCTCCCTGCAGCTGATCGAATAAGTCATCGATACAAGGTAATGGATACTTATTTCGCACAGTAACTCGACTCAGCTTCCTGTAGTCGATGCACAGTCTCATGCTGCCGTCCTTCTTCTTAACGAACAAGATAGAAGCTCCCCACAGCGATACACTCGGACGAACAAGTCCTCTATCCAACAACTCTTGAAACCGACCTTTGAGTTCCTTCAACTCCGTCGGGGCCAACCGATAAGGTGGTATAGAAATAGGCCCCGCACCCGGAATCAAGTCAATGCAAAATTCGATATCGCGATCAGGCGAAAATCCTAGTAATTCAGCAGGAAATACATCCGGAAATTCTCTTGCGATCGGAACCTAGTCCAACGGGACTTCATCGGCTCCTACGTCTCGAACAAACGCTAAGAACCCACGACAACCCTTCTTCAAGAGCCGTCCCGCACAAAGAGCAGAAATCATGTTGGCAGGAGTTATATTACAGTCTCCTTGCATAACAAAAATCGGTTCGCCTGGGAAACAAAATCTGAGCGCTTTCCCACGACAATCTACATAAGCATGACAAGCGGCCAACCAATCCATACCAAGAAGTATATCAAAATCTAGCATATCAAGGAAAATCAAATCCACTAATGAATTCCTATCACCGATACATACTGAACAAGACCTGAATACGTGTCGAGCTACAAAAGAATCTCCTACAGGAGTAATCATAACTAGCGGTACCTCTAACAACGACGACTCTCTCCCTAGAGAAAATGCAAAGCGTACAGATACGTAAGAATGCGTAGAACCAGGATCAAATAAAATATGTGCATCTAAGGAACATACTGCAAGTGTACCTGTCACAACTGCATTGGATGCTTGGGCATCCCGTGGAGTCAGTGCAAAAACTTGTGTCTGGACCTTACCTGCATCCTGTCGTTCTCTTTCTTGGTCTCCTCAGCCTCTCTGAAAACGCCCGGCAAAGCCTCGACCTCGCCGTGCAACAGCCTGGCGCATAGTGCCAACTGGGGGAGGAAGTAAGACCATCGAAGTAGAAGGTGGAGGGGGTAAAGCAGCCTGTGGGAAAACAGTCCCTCCCCGTAGTCTACAATCCCTCCCGAAATGCCCTGGAAGTCTGCAACTAAAACATGTATATGGGGGCCTCTGATCATTGGGGTATGAACTGAACATCTGGCCCTGGGTCCAACCTCGCCCAAAACTGCGGCTTGGAAAGTGTCTGTCTCTACCTCTGCCAAACTGCCTAGTAACTGACCCAATAGGTCTGGTCCTTTTTGGCTCCGGAACAATCACTGCCTCGCTCAGACGCTCTTCGACTCGCATAGCTGTGTCCATGGCCTACGCATAAGTATCGAAATGCTCGGATCCTATAGCAAGAAATAGCTTGGTATCCAGGCTCCTCACAAATCTCTTCACCCGGTTCTCCTCCGTGTGAACTAGGTACGGAGCATAGCATGACAACTGGGTGAACTGTAAATCATACACTGCCACCGACACACCCGCAGTTTTTCGCAACACTTCAAAACTGCTGGCTATAGTGTCCCTCACGCTATGTGAAAGAAATCTGGTAAGGAAGATATCAAAAAACTCCGTCCACGACATCGGAGGAAGACCCGCAGCTCGCCCTCTCTCCATCGACTCACACCACACCTGGGCAAGTCTTTCTAATCGAAAGCTGGTCAGCTCCACCGACCACGCGTCAGAACATCGCAATGACCTACCAATCATGGCCATCCTATCAAGAAAGGACTGAGGATCTTCTGCTGCATTGGTCCCTATATACACCGGAGGCCTCAACCTCATGAACTCTGGAAGAGATACCTCCATCACTCTCGGTCTTACCAATGCGACAGTCTGCATAGGCTGTTCATCGGGTTCTACCATCGTCAGTACCTGATCATGCCTCTGAACATGGGTGTCTTCAGTCAATTGTCCCACCATTTGCTGTAGGCCCAACATGCCCTCCTCTATCCTAGTTAGTCTGTCTAGAGGAGGAGGATCAACATGCTCAGGTTCCGCTGGAATGTCCGGTGCGTCAGTCGCCGTCACAGGAGGATTTTCCCTAGCTGCATCTCTAGCTGCGGCTTGCCTAGCTCGCGTAGCCATAGCAACTGGAACAAGAAACGAGAGTTGATAAGATCTACGAATAGGAGCAGCAATAATAGGAAGTCAAAGGAAGGATTTAGCAAGACATACATCCTAAGGTTACTTAGGCTGCGTATCGTAGCGTAAATATGCCGCGGAACATATGTACGGCACTCTACTCATCCTAAATCACCTACTCCATCAAACCAAAGGTCATCCTACATAACGAAACTTAAGTCTACTTACTCCAAGTCACTACTCGGTTCCGTAAGGTTAATCCTAATCTCTGATACCAAATTTGTCAAGACCCAAAGTTTGGATGTGACCGACACTTAGATTGTATGATATCTAAAGATATCGACACAATCTGAGTAAGCCAAAAACCAAGATCAAAACCCTTTTTGCGGAACATAGAAAATTTTAATTTTTAAGTAAAAGAATGAAGGAGCATGCCGAATGATTTTTAAATAAGAGAAGTTTAAACAGCTGGTTTTGAAACTTCGACAGTTCTTCCTTTTTAATTATTAAATAAGCTGTTATAGGGTGTGTGAATAGGTTGTATCCCTAGTTGGGAGAAAACGATGCCAAACAACGGAAATCAATACACAAAATAATTTGGCACTCAAAATGAAGAATCTCAAGCATAAGTAAAAGAAATATAATTTAACACAACTAAACGATCTCAACAGTCAAAATAAGATACATACAACCACATCTCGTTCTAAGTCAACTATACATGGTCTGATCGAGAAATACTAGATCCAATATACAAAACCAAAATAAGAGGTTACTGCGTAGGTAACCCACCTAGCAAAAATGAGCGATAAAAACTAATAAGTGGATCCGCACTGCTGCTACGCGTCCACACGACTCCTGCAAGGAACTATGGCACAATGAGGGTGAGTTGCCAATTCAGTGAATAAAACTAAAATATAGCGACTGATAATGTAAGGATGACGAACTAGAGCTAATATCAACAACAATGAATGTGATGCATGATAACAGGTGGAGGCATCAATATGTACTACTCAATGTATAAATCAAAACTGAAATCTCATCAATTATTTCCAAATAAGGTTCATTTTTCCGTGTCCAACATCGACACAAATCTTCTATTTCCATCAGGCATCGTTTCCCGAATGATCCTGTCAATCAATAACACCGGTCAGTATCACCTAGATATCCGCCGTATTCACAACTGTCTCCGGTATCGAGTATCCTCGTTAAGCTCCCCGCCTAAAGTGCAGCTCTCCTGCCCCTCGGTCTCGACCGGGTCCACCATGAATCCTGCTGTATAGCTACCCCACTCGGCCCGGATATACGTAAAAATCTGCAACCGTATAGCTACCCCACTCGGTTTGGAATAAAACCAAATCATAAAAACAACATTTCATGGTGGACATGTCACATCAATCATGAAGAATCATTGAATCTACTCGATAGTATATGTCACGCCCCGCTTCCTAGAGTACACTAAGAAGGGCACGCGACATAACCAACCATGCTACCTGTGGATAGGAAAAATCCTTCCACGGTCACATTACGGCTGTAGAGATATCAAGAACAGGAAAGTAACCTAACTATCTAGTACATGTCTATAAGACAGAGTAAAAGAGTCAAGAAATAACAAGATGCAGAAGCCATAAGATACAATATATGAAACACCTGGAAGTGAAACTACATACCGACAGGAACTTCACCGCTCATCTAACAGCGGCAATACTCCTGATCAGTCTGCAACAAGGTAGAAGGATCTGGGCCATGCAAAACCCAGACGTCGGTGCGTCATGTCATCAAGTAATAAAATATAAACAGGGTAACAGGCAATGCAAAATATAAACATGAATGAAAAGCTGGGGTAACAGTAATATAAATCAGACAGTGCAGGGTAGTGTGTAGTGAGTAAACTAAACTGTTCTATTGGGTTTTCTACTCTAATGTTTTTGAAATCAAGTTGATGAATCATCAATGCAACTCAATAATATCCCGTCCATGCCCAGGACCACGGTCTACAGACTCTCGGGCTGAAACCAAGACGTGCCGCTAGGCAGTAAAAGGTAGCAGGTACAGACGAGTGATGTCAGCATCATCACTCCGGGGCTGGCCCAGCCCGTAAGACTGATCAGAACAGGTATCGAACTGTTGAGTTACAAGTCAGGTTTCACCATTGATTTCCCCATACCCCCAAGTTATGTATGTCAAGTCAGGTATTCAGTAATCGAGAACTAATGCCAACACAGGATCAGGTAAGGACAGGTTTGTCTGGATAGACAACAGGAACGGTCCGTGTAGACTACATGTCGGGCTTGTTGGCATTAGACACAAGATCAGGTAACGGGTCAAGCCATGGTACATCAGGTCAAGCCAGGTAATGAATAAAGGTGTCATGTCATGTCTGTTAGTGTATATGCCCTAGGGGCCATTATTGTATCATACTAGTTTGTATATTACTTAATGGAAGCTTGGGATATTTACATGTATATAACAGTCTTGCTAATTATGGTAGTATGCTACTTGGTTTTTCTATCATAATACGTGAGTATGCGTATTGATAGAGCTCTTAGGATCTTGCTTGACTACCAGCGTTGTGATGGCAGTCACACTAGTGGGGGCTGGATAGTCTACAGGCACATCCTTATTTACGTCCCTAGTCGTAGGATTATCGAGACAGGGCATCGATACTCCGGAGTAGACTAGTGTGTATGCTTCTCATCCCAGTTGGGGAGATGGTCTGTCCCACAGCCGTCAGTATGTCGTACTGGAGATAGTATGCAGGTGCTCGTTAGGTTACGGGTACACCGGACAGGACTCACAGGGAACTGTTGGTTGGTTTTATACCAGTCGTCAGTGAACAGTTCCCAGGTGACATGAGTACAGCATAGTCCACAGACTTGACACTGCTATTTCGCCTCGAGTGTGTCCCACTGTTCTTAGATTACTACCCTACCACGGCTCAAAGGAGTCGTGCAAATAGGTAGCAGTTGGGTGCAGTCCCGAGCACTTGGAGGCAGTGGCGGTTAGACAGGATTCGTCTCTCCCGGTATTGGGGGTTGATATCGCGTTGTGTCAGAGAGCCATTACGCAAAGTCCCTGGACAGGGCAAGCGAGATTTGCTGGTAGGTTCCAGTAGTTTCTCAGGGTGTAATGGGCTTCGCTACGGCATGACTTATATCGCTATTAGGGGACCGACGCTTGCCGCCCCTAGGCCCGATATGCGATAGTCTTAGACGAACAGACCGGACTGTACGGAGATTGTCACATCAGACTTAGTAGGAGTTTGGATGGGTTTCCTCATCGGCCTTCTTATCGACATTTACCTGGGGACCGTTACGTACAGCTAGTGCTTCTTGCGGTCTGTGGTTAAACCCACTGCCAGCGTAGTAGTCGAGTCTCTAGAGTCCCACATAGAGAGTTTCCCTACTCCAGGCGAAACGATATAGAGGTCGTATGGTTTTACGATAAGGGTTCGGACGCATACGTGTGTTTACGCACGTACGACATCCGGATAGTTTTTATTAGTCGGCTTTGGTTTAAGCCAGTTTCTAGTATCCGTTTATTGGATTTATACAGTCTAAAGTTTTTCCGTGTTTTCACGGATAGGAGGGACGTTCTCGTAATTGCGCGAGAAGCTTCTAGAAGATGGTGACTTGAGGGTTAAGGTGGCATATGCATTAAATGAGATTAGTGACTCATTTGAGTGATTCATCCATGTCATTAATGCATCATAAATGCTTAATGACTCATGGAGATGAATCACCCATTAGATATTTATGGAGCATGGTTGTTAAATCATTTATTTGATTTATCTTGATTTTGTTTATGCTTTATATATATTATGAGAGATCATTATCTCATTTCATTCTCTTACTCACTTTCTCTCTCCTCAAGCTCACCCTCTTCAAACCCTAATCCTCCCCTCTCTTGTGTTGAGTACAAGGATTAGATTAGACTACTTAATCCTTAACCATTCTCTATATCACCTAGGTTGCTTAGATTAGCGATTTAAGAAACCTAGTTACCTCTAGTTTGAGGTGAAGCTTGTAGTAAAGCTCTCTGGTGGATCTTCTACTACTTAGAGAAGGCCGGAGAGGACGTGGAGAACGACCAGACGAAGGACTCAGTTCTACAGGTATAATCACTTTTCATAGTAGTTGTAAACTCCTATGTTTGTTGTTAGTTATTGTTTATGCAAAGATTATCGGTTAGTCGATGTTTACGCTTTAAACAAGATCTTTTTTCATTATTCCGCCTCCCCGCAACTCGTGGGGTGTTTTACATCCAGTTGAAGTGGTATCAGAGCCTCGCTAAACAATAATTAACTCATTAGCAAAGTCGTAAGTATTTCGAACGCAAAAGGAACCGGAAAGATCATCTTTTTAACACAGTTTCTGTCGAATTTAAAACAGGCCCTAAAAAATTTTTCAGGGACCTTCAGAATAACAAGCATGAAATCATAGGTCTACTGAAGAAATTTGGACTCCCAACTCGGCTAACTCACCGCGGAACCGCGGCGGATCCATGCGATCCGCCGCGGATCCACGGCCGAGTTAGGGCCAAGTCGGCCAAAATTTTTCCAGTACCCCCTTTGTGTTAACAGTGATATTTCTGGATATTTTATTTTCTGCTAAGATCTCAGGTGCACAGAGAAGTTTTGCAGTAGAATCTAAAGAGTTTTGCTCAATCGAAATTTTACGATGTTTGCTAATATGATTATATTTGTGATTGTATAATGTGTTCGTAAACCTCCCCTAACTGCTAGTATGTCGGTTAGCAGGGGGTTGCACATTTCTGTAATGGTTTTTACTGTTTGTGGTTGTGAACTGTATTGGACTGTTGTGATGATTAGCCGGGGTTTGAGATGGGTTGTTATATTCATTCATTCGATGTAACTGTAATATGTTGTAATATTATTTTGCGGTACACATCCAGGTTGCGGTTGTAGCCACAGTTGTATTATTTCATTTTAGACCCAAGATAGGGTGCACAAACTACCGGGTATTTTGAAGTGTTTAGTGGCCTACTCACTTTGTTGAGGGAGACCGCTTCACTTCCGGTATTAGGCGGGTAGTTTGTCATACCCGTAGGGGTCTAGGCTGGGGTAATGGCTATTCATCACAACTGTGTAATCCGTCTTTTGTTGCAGGCTCTAAACAAACATGGATTGCTTGCAAATCCAATAAAGTTCATATGAGATCTGGAATGCCTATTATTGTGTCTGATGAATGTACAATATCTATATATGATAGCTATTTAGACGTCACTTATGTTTTACACCCGCGCTAGCCCAGCCCCCGCTCTGCCGTTAGTTAAGTAACCTAACGGGTGATGACGGGACCCCGTGGCGAATGCGGATGGCATAAGAGGACGTTGTATTTTCGTTGTTTTCTGCAATGATAGGTTAAATGATGGGACGCATTATTTATAATGCAAAGAAAATAAACCAAAAAGTTGAATCGTTGGAACAATTTAAAAGAAACCAATCGGTTATTTTAAAAAATATATGATATTTTTTAATTGCGGAGCTTTAACCACTCCTTTTTAAAGCTATCAGGTTCCTTCGGTCATATCAAGTTCACTACGTTCACGGTTTCGCCAAAACCATTTGTAGCCCTCCGTCATTTCATTTGGGTATTCAGTAGTATTCAAGCTATGCATTTTGGCCAAAGTCAAGGCATAGTGTTTGGTAGCTGCTGGGTTTTCATTTGTTGCATAAGATAGATGAGTTGGTTTGGGACAGTCATATTATCATTTGAACAAAGTCAGGGGTATATACGGATGGGTTCAAATTGACAAGATAATGACGGGTAGAACTTGACATGTGACTTATGACATTTTGACCAAAGCCAAGGTCATAAGAGCATGGGGCAAATTATATATCGGGAATTTCTAAAGAAACTGGAATTTGCAAAGAGATGCATACCATTTGGAGTTTGATGAATGTTGGTAGGATTCCTTCAACATTATCATACGATGATATTTGAATCCCGATCCTACTGTGAGTATATGCTACTCATCAGGATATTCGTCACTTAACGATCAATGCTATAAACCAAGTAGGTGTCAAGAAAGGTGTCAGCGGGGTTACGCCCCAGAGAAAAGAGGTTATTTAATTAAGGAACTTCGCGAAAGCGTTGGAAAACCTCCCTCGAAGTACCAACACCAGCCTGGCTGAACGGTTAAGAAAGTATTGTGCTGTGAGAATAGTCCTGGCTAATCTTCTATTATGGTTTGAGGATGGATTCGAGAAACAGTGGGAGCCATCCGGTTTAGATAAACTAAAAACCATTCTAAACTTGCAAGAGCATCATGCTAAAAAGTTTTCTTCTCTCTCTCCTAATTGCAGCGACCCTGAAAATGACTGGACTTAAGTTACTTTTAGAGAAAAATATACTGACAGGGCCAAACTATAAAGATTGGCTGCGGAATGTCAAAATGGCCTTGACTTTTGACAAATTGGGGTATGTCCTCACCACTAAGGTACCTGAAGTCCCAGGTCCCAAATCCAGTAATGCGGATAAGGAAATCCGCAAAACCTGGGATTTAGATTGCGCGAAAGCCAAGTGCATCATGCTTGCCTCGATGAACAATGAACATCAGAGGAGGCATGAGGATATGGATCTTGACTCCATATTTCTTCATACAAAAGATCTGTATAGGGAGCAATCTCGTATGGCAAGATACGAGACCTCAAAGAACTTGTTTCGAGCGAGGTTGGCTGTCGGGTCATCGGTAGAAGAACATGTCCTAAAGATGATCGGCTATATAGAAGAGCTCGCAGACCTTGGGACGACTTTGGATAATGAGCTCTATACAGACCTTATCCTCCAGTCCCTTCCTCCCACCTACGCCCAGTTTATCCTGAACTTCAACATTCAAAGAAAAGAAGTTGAACTTCCGGAACTCCTGAACATGTTAAGGAGTGCAGAGGGCACCTTGCAGAAGGCAAGGGAAACACCCGCTATGTTTGTTGGCGGTGCTTCTTCTTCCGGGTCCAAGGCTAGGGCCAAAGGAAGGAAAAAGAAGGCCGCCCCCTGACCTAAAGGAGGTGTAAGTAAGGTGGGAAGGAAGGGAAAGAAAAAGTTTGCGGTACCGGTAGTGGGCCAGGATGAATGCTTCCATTGTCACAGGAAATGGCACTGGAAAAAGGATTGCAAGGCTTGGAACGCCAAGAACCAGGAACCGAAGTAAGCTGTGGCTTCGACTTCAGGTGTGTTTGTAATTGAGAATTGTCTGTCAATCAACTCTACTTCCTGGGTATTGGATACCGGATCAGAATCTCATATTTGCAATTCATTGCAGGCACTGAGAAACCGTAGAGTGCTGAAGGAAGGTGATATGACCCTGATGGTTGCTAACGGAGCTAGCGTGGGAGCTGTGTCCGTAGGGGATTATCACCTGGGATTGATGAGTGGACACATTCTGGTTTTACATAACTGTTTTTATGTACCCATCTTAACGTGTAATATCATATCTGTTTCCTTGTTATCAAATAAAGGTTATGATTTCACGTTTGGAAGTGGTGTTGTTAACATCCACCTTAATCATAGTTTGATTGGGTCCGGTACACTCGAAAACGGTATATATGTGTTAAACCAACTCCAGATTTTCAATGTCCAGAACACACTAAAAAGAAAGTCTCCAGATTTAAATAAAGCTTTCTTATGGCATTGTAGACTGGGTCACATCAATGAGAGAAGGTTGACTAAGTTGCATAGAGAAGGATATTTAGGCTCGTTCGAATATCAATCTTATGACACTTGTCAATCTTGTCTCAAAAGAAAGATGACAAAGACTCCATTTACTGGACATGGAGTAAGAGCGAGCGAGCTCTTAGGACTCATACACAGCGATGTATGTGGTCCAATATCTATACATGCAAGAGGTGGTTTTTCCTATTTCATTACTTTCACGGATGATTACTCAAGGTACGGATTCATTTATCTGATGAAACATAAATCCGAGGCTTTTGAGAAATTCCAAGAGTATAACAATGAAGTAGAAGACCAAACCGGCAAAAGTATCAAGACACTAAGATCTGATCGAGGTGGTGAATACTTGAGTGCCGAGTTCCTAGGTTACCTAAAAGTGAAAGGAATTCTCTCTCAGCTTACTCCTCCATACACTCTATGGCATAACGGTGTATCGGAGAGACGGAATCGAACCTTATTGGATATGGTACGATCCATGATGAGTAATGCTGAGTTACCGTGATCTTTTTGGGGTTATGCGCTAGATTCAGCGGCATATCTTCTGAACAGGGCTCCTACCAAGACTGTGCCTACCACCCCATATCAAATGTGGAGTGGAAAGAAACCCCATCTTCAGCATATGAAGATTTTGGGATGTCCAGCTTTTGTTAAAAAATAGCATGCGGACAAGCTCGAGGCATGATCAGTAAAATGTAAGTTTGTGGGATATCCAAAGAACTCTAAGGGATATTATTCTATTACGCAAATAAACAAAAGGTTTTTGTTTCTCGTAATTCCCATTTTCTGGAACAGCAGTTTTTAGAAAAGGAAATAAGTCGGAGCGAAATAGAACAGGAAGAAATTCCAGAACCACAAACTAATACTGAAAGTTTGCTAGAACAAGTAGTTCAAGAAGAACAGGACAATCCCGCACCCCTCCGCAGGAGTAGCAGGCCGTCTCATCCGCCTGAGAGATACTACAGTTTTCTCATAGATGGGGATAGAGAGGATTGCATCATAGATGATGATGAACCTACTGGCTTCCAGCAGGCCATCCAGAGCGGCGACTCGGTACGATGGCTAGATGCAATGCGGACCGAAATGGAGTCCATGTACACCAACAAAGTATGTACTTTGGACTTTGCTCCAGATGGGGTAAAACCCATAGGATGCAAATGGGTCTTCAAGAAAAAGATTGGTGTAGATGGACAGGTGGAAACCTATAAGGCAAGACTTGTTGCAAAGGGTTTTCGTCAAAGACCTGGTTTGGACTATGACGAAACTTTTTCTCTAATGGCTATGCTCAAATCCATTCGGGTCCTTCTTATTATTGCCGCCTTCCATGATTATGAAATCTGGCAGATGGACGTAAAGACGGCTTTTCTGAATGGAAATTTAGAAGAGTGCGTCTATATGGATCAGCCAGAGGGTTTCAATCAGAGTGGGAGCAGCGTGAAAGTATGCAAGTTGCTTAAGTCCATTTATGGACTAAAGCAGGCATCGCGGAGTTGGAACATCTGTTTTGAGGAAACAGTCAAAGAATATGACTTTATCAAAAATCCAGATGAACCGTGCATATATAGTAAAGTTGTAGCAAGAACTGTCGTATTCCTCGTCTTGTACGTGGATGACATTCTATTGATAGGAAATGACATTCCTATGCTACAATATGTCAAAGGATTCTTGTCACACAGGTTCTCCATGAAAGACCTGGGTGATGCCTCTTACATTCTGGAGATCCGGATCTATCGTGATAGATCCAAGAGGATGTTGGGACTTTCGCAGTCCAGGTATATCGACACTGTACTGAAAAGATTCGGTATAGAAGATTATAAGTGCGGTAATCTACCGGCTTGTCACGGAATCACCCTATCCAAAGAGATGTCTCCCAAGACTGATTTGGAAAGGAAACGCATGTCTATTATACCCTACGCTTCTGCGGTAGGCACTATAATGTATGCGATGTTGTGCACCAGACCAGATGTAGCTTAGGCACTGAGCGTGGTAAGACGGTATCAGTCAGACCCAGGGGAGAAGCACTGGATAGCAGTAAAGAACATTCTCAAGTACCTAAGGAGGACTAAGGAGATGTTCTTGGTTTACGGAGGAAAAGACCTCAGGATGGAGGCCTATGCTGATTCCGGGTTCCAGAGTGATAAGGACGATTCCATGTCCATGTCAGGTTATGTCTTTACCCTCAATGGTGGGGCGGTGTGCTAGAAGAGCTCCAAGTAGGACACCGTTGCTGACTCGACGATGGAAGCGGAGTATATAGCTGCTTGCGATGCCGCAAAAGAAGCAGTCTGGATGAAGAAGTTCCTAACAGAACTTCAGGTGGTTCTTACCATTGTTGATCCAATACCTCTGTATTGCGATAACAAAGGAGCTATAGCTTTAGCAAAGGAACCAAGGTCCCATCAGAAGTCCAGACACATCTTAAGGAGGTATCACCTGATTAGGGAGATCATTGATCGTCGGGAAATCGAGGTTCGGAGTGTTGCTACTGAAGAGAACATTGCTGATCTATTCACAAAGGCCCTACCTCAGTTTCAGTTCGAGAGGCTAATCGAGATCATCGGTCTTCGATATGCCAGTACATGGCCCTAGTGCAAGTGGAAGATTGTTAGTGTATATGCCCTAGGGGCTATTATTGTATCATACTAGTTTGTATATTAGTTAATGGAAGCTTGGGATATTCACATGTATATAACAGTCTTGCTAAACATGGTAGCATGCTACTTGGTTTTTCTATCTTAATATGTGGGTATACGTATTGATAGAGCTCTTAGGATCTTGCTTTACTACCAGCGTTGTGATGGCAGTCACACTAGTGGGGGCTGGGTAGTCTACAAGCACATCCTTATTTAGGTCCCTAGTCGTAGGATTATCGAGACAGGGCATCGATACTCCGGAGTAGACTAGTGTGTATGCTTCTCATCCCAATTGGGGAGATGGTCAGTCCCACAGCCGTCAGTACGTCGTACTGGAGATAGTATGCAGGTGCTCGTTAGGTTACGGGTACACCGGACAGGACTCACAGGGAACTGTTGGTTGGTTTTATACCAGTCGTCAGTGAACAGTTCCCAGGTGACATGAGTACAGCATAGTCCGCAGACTTGACACTGCTACTTCGCCTCGAGTGTGTCCCACTGTTCTTAGATTACTACCCTACCACGGCTCAAAGGAGTCGTGCAAATAGATAGCAGTTGGGTGCAGTCCCGAGCACTTGGAGGCAGTGGCGGTTAGACATGATTCGTCTCTCCCGGTATTGGGGGTTGATATCGCGCTGTGTCAGAGAGCCATTACGCAAAGTCCCTGGACAGGGCAAGCGAGATTTGCTGGTAGGTTCCAGTAGTTTCTCAGGGTGTAATGGGCTTCGCTACGACATGACTTATATCGCTATTAGGGGACCGACGCTTGCCGCCCCCTAGGCCCGATATGCGATAGTCTTAGACGAACAGACCGGACTGTACGGAGATTGTCACATCAGACTCAGTAGGAGTTCGGATGGGTTTCCTCATCGGCCTTCTTATCGACATCTACCTGGGGACCGCTACGTACAGCTAGTGCCGCTTGCAGTCTGTAGTTAAACCCACTGCCAGCGTAGTAGTCGAGTCTCTAGAGTCCCACACAGAGAGTTTCCCTACTCCAGGCGAAACGATATAGAGGTCGTATGGTTTTACGACAAGGGTTCGGACGCATACGTGTGTTTACGCACGTACGACATCCAGACAGTTTTTACTAGTCGGCTTTGGTTTAAGCCAGTTCTAGTATCCGGTTATTGGATTTATACAGTCTAAAGTTTTTCCGTGTTTTCACGGATATGAGGGCGTTCTCGTAATTGCGCGAGAAGCTTCTAGAAGATGGTGACTTGGGGGTTAAGGTGGCATATGCATTAAATGAGATTAGTGACTTATTTAAGTGATTCATCCATGTGATTAATGCATCATAAATGCTTAATGACTCATGGAGATGAATCACCCATTAGATATTTATGGAGCATGGTTGTTAAATCATTTATTTGATTTATCTTGATTTTGTTTATGCTTCATATATATTATGAGAGATCATTATCTCATTTCATTCTCTTGCTCACTTTCTCTCTCCTCAAGCTCACCCTCTTCAAACCCTAATCCTCCCCTCTCATGTGTTGAATACATGAATTAGATTAGACTACTTAATCCTTAACCATTCTCTATATCACCTAGGTTGCTTAGATTAGCGATTTAAGAAACCTAGTTACCTCTAGTTTGAGGTGAAGCTTGTAGTAAAGCTCTCTGGTGGATCTTCTACTACTTAGAGAAGACCGGAGAGGACGTGGAGAACGACCAGACGAAGGACTCGGTTCTACAGGTATAATCACTTTTCATAATAGTTGTTAACTCCTATGTATGTTGTTAGTTATTATTTATGCAAAGATTCTCGATTAGTCGATGTTTACGCTTTAAACAAGATCGTTTTTCATTATTCCACCTCCCCGTAAGTCGTGGGGTGTTGTACATCGACTTACAATGTCAGGAGTGTACGGTACCATGTCATATCAAGTAGGCAATGCATCAGGTCATGTCGGGAGCACAAGATGTCATGTGGGTACTCATAACCAAACTAACATAAACAAGATTATAAATGAACCAGCATGAATACTATCAGAACAATAAACTAGATCAGGTAATATGGTAAGCAAATAGGTACACATTACAATACATGGATGCACAGTCATCATTACTTATCTAAAGTATACAAATATAGATGTTAGGATCATGTTAACATGCACTACGTAATCTATAGATGCACCATCCTGTATAATAGGTTCACAAGATGTAATTAAAACTAAAACCGGTTAAAGAATCAGACGGGTGTCCAACATGGTATAAAACATAAAAGGGTACTGTGGACTATACAATAATTGTTATATGACTTAATTATGATTGTGGGTACTATGTATGGTAGAACTAAATGCAGCAAGGCATGTTTCATGCGATGAAACTAAATGATATAACGGAACGTCAAACTGTTACAAGAAAATATTAAAGCATTAAATGTAAGCTGCAGGTGTAACATGCAGTCAAGGGATATATAGAACTTTAAATAGCATAAGTAGTAGTTTAAAGTACCATGTAGCAAGATTAACTTGCCTTATGGATCGCGATGCGGATATGCTGCAAGATACAATGTCGGTAAAAGCTGCGTTGCGTATACGCGTGATCGGAACTGAACCAGCCAAAGCAAGAAGTGACCCCGCTGCACGAGAACGTCTTCTGGGTTGCTCGAATCGTCGGCGACAAGTACGGCTCCGGCAATGATCGGAAACCGAGAAGACAAGGGAAAGAGAACACTAGGAAAAAGGATAGAGGAGGAGAGAGAGAGATTTCTTCTGGTTGGTGCTCTGGGGTCAGAAGAGTTGACAGGGACGGCCGATGAAGGTGGTCGACGTTGAGGGTCACCGGAGGTGAATTGCCGGCAAGGTGCAGTGCGCAGGTTGGGGTTCTGCTTCGTGGGAGTTTTAAAAGAGAAGAAGAAGGGAAGAGAGGGAGGAGAAGAGAATGAAGAGTATGAGGAGAGGAGAATGGGTGGTGACGCTGAAGTCGAAGGATCGCCAGCGACGAGGTGTGCTGGGTGACGGGTTTCTCGTCGCGGTGGGTGTAGGGGTGAGAGGAGGTCGGGTTTGTAAAGGGTTTCGATGATGAGAGAGGAGAGAAGATGAGAAGTGTGACGAGATGATGAGGGTGACGAGATTGGGTTGAGGTCGACGGCGACGCCAAGGTGGGGCGCAGGCGTGGGTTAGAGCTTGGCATGGGTTTTCTGCGATGAGGTTGAAGGCGTCGTCGGGGGAGAAGAGGGTGGTGATGAAGGAGATGAGGGGATGAAGATGAGGAGGTGATGGTTTAGGCGGCAACGGAGGTGCTGGATTAGGGTTTGTGAGAGGTTAGGCGGCGGAATCTCGTGGCGCTCTGGCCTTTTTAAAGAAGAGAAGAAGAGAAGAGATAGAGGGAGGTGACGTTCTGGGAGCCGCGGTGACGGGACCAATACTTACCACGAGAAGAGAGAGAGAGAGGCGCCGAGAGGAGAGAGATAGGAGATAGCGAGAGGAGAGAGAGAGGAAGAAGAGAAAGAAACTTGGACGCTAGCGGTGGGGGTGAGAGAGGAAGAGAAAGAGAGAAAAAGAAAAGGAAGAGAGAGGGAAGGAAATGGCGGAGCCGCGATCAAGGAATAGAGGGCTCTGATTGGTGAAGGGAACAGTTAGGGAAAATATAAAAAAGATTCACTTGGTTTTTTTAAAAATATAGTCTCAGGTTACAAAATCTATAATATGCTGTGAAAAATATTTTTGTCTGTTTTTAAAAGATTTAAATAAATAGGATTTGGCGGAATTACAAAATATTTCAGAATTTTTCCCGGGTCGGGTCCAAACATTTGAATTTGAAATATGAAAATTATAGGCAAGCTCTAAAAATTAAAATGAAGGACTTTGTAACGAAAAGGCATACCCCCAAGAACGAACGCACGCATGTGCGCGTAGCCACTCAAACACGTTCGTTACACTGAACGGAACAAGAACACGATGCAAGGACGCTACCATAGGGTTAGGGGTATCAAGCAGGCCATGACACGTATTTTAATTTATTTTATGTGATATAAATTGTTATATGCAACAGATGCGATACAAGATAAAATGCCAATATAAACTGAATTATGAAATGCAATAGCCCATGCAACCAGTCAAGGTAAACTATAAATAAGGGTTACGCGGGTTCAATTAAGCGGGTCGGGTCGAATGCAAAGTAATATGTAGAAATACCATTCGCACCAAAACACACCAAATCAATAAGGACCTCGGATAAATAAATACGGAACTGGAATTGGTATAAGTGAACTCGGGTGTTACATTATATCCAACTACAAAAGAATTTCGTCCTCGAAATTTCAAGAACAAGAAAGGATAATCAATCAAGAAACTACAAAGATAGATGGGAAAAATTCTGTCGGACTTCATCTTCTCGTTCCCAAGTTGATTCTCCATACGAGCGATATCTCCAAAAAAACAAGTACAAGAGGGATAACTTTGTTCATAAGAACCTTTCTCTTCGATCCACAATTGACATTGGTCGCTTCTTAAAGGTTAAATCTTCTCGTGCAGTCATCTCCGAAAGATCCCATACATGTATTTCATCTCGAACATACCTACGGGGTTGAGATACAAGAAACTTGTCATGAACATTCTCCAAAGATTTCGGTAACACCAAACAATGCGCTACTTCTCCAATACGCCCCAAAATTTTAAAAGGTCTAACGAATCGAGGACTAAACTTTCCTCGACTTCTGTAACGGATCACCCCTCGAGTCGGTGATACCTTCAAGAATACCAAACCACCAACGGTGAAATCTAGAGGTCTTCTCACTTATCTGCCCAGCTCTTCTGTATGTCTTGTGCTGCCTTCATAAGATTCCGGATAGTATAAACCTTCTCAACTGTCTGCACAACCAAATCCGGTCCCAACAATCTTCGTTCACTGACATCGTCCCAACAAACAAGTGAACGACACTTGAGACATTATAAAGCTTCGAACGGAACCATCTAAAAGTCGCCAGGAAACTGTTGTTGTACGAAAACTTCACCAATTGTAGATGATCCTCCCATGAACCCTTGAAGTCTAACATGTAAGCTCTCAACATGTCTTCAAGAGTTTGGATCGTTCTCCCCGACTGGACATCTGTTTGACGATGATAAGCTGTGATAAACTTCGATCGAGTCCCCAAACCTTCCTGTAAGCTCCTCCAAAAGTGTGATAAGAACCGAGTGTCCCGGTCGGACACTCGGTTCGATGTTCACCGGTACTCCATGCAATCTTACGATCTCCTGAATGTATCGTTCTACCAAAGTCTCTGCTGATTAACCAACATGAAAAGGAATGAAATGAGCTGCCTTGGTCAAACGATCATCGATCACCCAACTGCATTGTTGCCTTTTGGACTCCACGGTCGAGCTGTCACGAAATCCATGGTTATAAGTTCTCACTTCCACTGAGGAATCGGAAGTGGTTGCAATAAACCAATAACTCTTAGATCTTCAACCTTAACTAGCTGACACCAAGTACCTTGCCACAAAGTAAGCAATCTCCCGTTTCATGCCTTCCCACCAAAAATGCTGCCGTAAATCTCGGTACATCTTCGTGCTTCCAGGATGTACGGAATAAGCTGAACTGTGTGCCTCCTTCATAAGTTCTTTACGAATACCCCGCTTTGGCACACACAAACGGCTACCATACCTCAACGTACCATCTTCGTGGATCAAAAAAAAATCTGTTTGTAGTCCGGCTTCAACCTATTCTCGAAACTTTTGCAATCTAGGGTCCTGTGATTGCGCTGCTTTAATATTCTCGATCAACGACGAATGTACTTGCAGCTGCATCAACTGTCCCGACGAATGCGGTAGCACAACCTCCAAGTCGAATCTTCGAACGTCTTCGATAAATTCCTTCCGTGCAGTCAACATCTGAATTGCTGGTAACCGACTGAGCATCCGGCACAACTCTAACCTTTTCCCGGATGGTACTTAAGATCGAAATCATAGTCCGCCGTCAGCCTCAACCATCTTCGCTGTCTCACAACTAGCTCCTTCTGAGCGAACACGTACTTTAAACCTTTATGATCGGTGAAAACTTCGACCCTTTCACCCAATAAGTAGTGTCTCCAATCTTCAATGTGAACACTACAGCTGCTAGCTCCAAGTCATAAGTTGGGTAATACTTTTCTTGGGTTTTCAACTTTCTCGACGCGTAAGCTACAACCTTCTTACGCTGCATCAAACACATCCCAATCTTTTCCCAGATGTGTTGTTGTGAAACACCAGTTCTCCGAAACTGTCTGGTAAAACAAAAGCGGTTATCAAACCTTGTTCCAATGCCTCAAAGGCCGACGCACACTTATTCGTCCACACAAATGGTACCTTCTTGTGCGTAAGCTTGGTCAGATGCTCAGCCAAACGAGTAGAATTCTTCATGAATCTTCTATAGTATCCTGCAAGTCCAAGAAACTTCTGATCTTTGGAACGTTCTTCGGAATCGGCCGTTCTTGAACTGCTGCAATCTTCTCTAGGTAAACGAAGATTCCATCTCCAGCTACGATATGTCCCAAAACTTTACTTCTTCAAGCTAAAACTTGCACTTGCTCATCTTTGCATATGTCACGTCCCAAAAGATGGAACATGACCGGCACTTAAACTACGAAACGTCTCGAGGCGTACGTAATCTAAGTAAGCCGAGAACCCAGAAATCCAAACCAAGAAAAGTAGTAGAGTGAAGGAAAACCAATTTAAAACAAGTAGTTTTAATAGCATAAGCCGAATTATGCATTTTTAAAACATCAAGTATTTTCTGAAAATTTCGGCAGAGTCTCCTTTGTAAATACTGGCCCCCAAACGGGATACAACATGAATAGTATACGAAATCAATAAAAAGGCATCCCCAAGCGGGAGCTAGCTCTTCGTCAATCGACGGTTACAACCACACAAGCAATATAATATACAACGCCAAGGGCGAGGATCAAAACTCAAAAGGAAATCAAAACAACAAGAAAACCATAGAAATACAACGCGCGACTCTAAGGTCGAAAGAATAAACATCACTGGTCTCTATCTCAAATAAGTACATGTTTGGTTGATGGAACTTCTAGATACAACAGAATAATCATATACAAGATATATAATGGGGTACGATACAAGTAAACCCACCTACTAGCAAATCACCCGAAGAAAACTATGCCCGCAAAGCCGTAATGAAACCTGTACGGTAATCCTGCAAGAAACTAGGGCACAATGGGGGTGAGTTGCCAACTCGTGAATAGAAAAACATCTACGAAAAGAAATCGCATAAATAACGCAATCCTAGGTCAATGATCATAATATAACCTCAAATATATAACCAGCAACCCATAACAATGGTTAGGGCAAATATCTAACCCAAGTGTAATTCCATGTGCCCGTGTCAGTGCCTCAGGTAGCAATATATCATATGAATGAGGTATGAATGCATGAAAACAGAATACATGTAAATGAAGAAACTGTTTTCATAATTTAGTGAGATTTCCTTTGTATTTTTAAAATGAGGTATCATAATGAAATCAGCATAAAACAGTGCCTAGCATTGGCACAAAACGTTATCTCGATATCTCTGTATCACAGTCTCTGTACCTCAATATCTCGAAATCTCAATGTCTCAATCACAATATCTAGGGCACCGTCAGTCCATACCGGCCCCTACCATCCATCTCAAGACCACGAAGGTATCCTCCGGATATCCGACGCGTCGGGTAAAATCAACGGTAGGTAGTGCTCCCTTGCCAGGCTCACATCGTCATCATCACGCGCTTCTTGCCCAGGGGTACCTTACCGGGTCCACCATGTACCCGAAACGGTTCATCCGTCTCCTCGAATCGGGTCTCGAAATCCATCAGCAAACTCATGGTGGACGACTCATATATCATGGGAAAAACCGCACTTTTTATTTAAAAAGAGAGAAATCAGTTTATATAAGTTTTGCGATTCCCCCCCCCAATCCAGAAAATTTCATTGAAATCCGAATCCAAAACATCAATTGCATGTAAAACCATGAATATAGGCATAACAATGAATAACAGTATGCATGTAGTGACAAGTAATAACTACAATGTTAAGCTGGCATATAAGGCCGGTAAACTAATATCATGTCAACTTACTAACTAACAAGTTAAGTCAAGCAATAATATTTTCTAAGGTGTACGTGACATGGCAATTACCAATGAAGATGTGTGTGAGCCGGCAAGTAAGTGTACGTGGTACATACGCATAATCGGTAATGGTGCTGGTGTCCTAACAATATGATATCAACATTGCAATAAGAAATTATAATATAAGTATGCGATGCGAAGCGAACCACAATAATAAGCGGGAGCTGAATACTAGACGCAACTGTAACTAACCTGCATTAATCTAATATATGTCCTACAAATGGTGCCTTTTGAAATAACATGAATCATGGGGTTTTGAAAATAGGGGCTACGGTGTTTTTATGAAAAGATACGTCTTTTGAAATATCCGTAGGATCCCTTGGGCTGTCTTTTAAAATACCCACGATTCGTTAGTTTTTGAAATAGGTAAGAATCGAATCTAATCTAACAACTAAACTAAACTAAAGGGCTAGGCTAACAAGCTGGACTACAGGTAAGGAAACCGCCGAACATCTGAGTCGATCCATATACATACCTGTATATATATTAGTCGGAGATCCCGCCTCAATAATATCATATCTGATACCATATCTATAATCAGACACACCATGTCAAGAGTGCGGATCAATCATCAAGATATAGCTCGTACGTAAATCCGTCGTACGGCATCCCCAAATCTGGGTACGGGTCAATATCATATTCCTCACACTATTTCTCTGGTATGCTCTTTATCCAAGATCATAGTCTAGGGTACTGACCTATGTCTAGTACAATACTAATATCATCAATATAGTCATGATCTGACTACTGATCGACAGTCTCGTACAAACCGATATCACAACCACAAAACAAAACTCATCAACTCAGCTCAATCCCAAGTATCGTCCTCATATCCGTATGTGAACACATAGTCCCATACCCATGTGAACACAAAACTATAAAGAATCCCATAAGCACATATAAATAGGAATGTATGCAAGTATGTATATGTGTATGTATGTGTGTATGTGTAGTGCAAAACTACCCTAGGGTTCGCAACAATAAGGTAATCCAACACACCAATATCCATCCTAACATCGTTATTAATCCCAAATAACATATAACAATTGTTGGTGTGTATACGCATCCGTATACACCACCACGGACTGCGGGGGTGCTATACGCCATCCACCCGACTTCTCCCCGTAGATATAAATCTACTCACCTGGTCCTCGCTCGCCGGTGCCGACGTCGCCACGCGCTTGCTTGTCGTCTCGAAGTCCACATGGGTACCTACATATTATAACGCACCGTATCGTATTATAATCCGACTCATGACCAAAACGACACACGAAACCCACATAGGTCAAAACCTATGGTTGCTTTCACAAATCAACCCAAAAACCCTCGACATCGGCGTACAAACGCCAGACCATCGAGAAAAACCCAAATACACTCATTTGCACATTCACGAACACTAATTTTAATATAAAATAGGTTAAAACTCACAAAAACCCCAAATTCACTTTAAAAGCCGTTTTTCCGAAAAACTAGCAAGCAAAATTTCCCGTTTTAGTACAAAACTAGATGTTTTAAAAAAAACTAGCGGCCACGCTATCCACTAAATATCATAACTAATCCATACAAACCATTTCTATAATTTAGTCTTATCAATTTGCATAAATTCCAAAATCCTAGTTTGCAAAAATATCAATTTTTAACACATTTTAAAGCAAAATTCACAATTCAACCATTAAGCTTAGTTTTGCATAACCTAAGATATTAAACCACTCATTATAATGTTAATGATGTCATGAAAAACTAATTGAAATTTTTATCTCACCAAAATACATCTATTTTAAAAACCTAGTTTGCAATATATATAATTATTACAAATTTAAATTAACAAATTGCAAACTAGCAACTTGATTAGTTTTAGCATTCTATTAACATATTAATCTCCATATTAAAATCATAAACTAATGATAAAAACCCTAATTAAATTCAAACCGTTCTCTTAGAATTTCCAAATCTAGAAATTAAACCACAATAATACCTAATTCGGCTAGATTTAGAAAATTTATCAACAATGAAAACATGGGTTGAGATTTATACCTCACAATTTTGTAGATCTAAAAGAAACTTAGCCTCCCAAATCTAGCTTCATTGCCCAAGATCCACACTTGATTGGCCAAGGAAATAAAGAGTTAGGAGTTAACTAGGAATTAGTGGTAATTTGGAAGAATTTTAATGGAAATGAGAAGATTTTTGAGCCGAAATGAGGAGGATGATTTTTTTGGGCTGATCATGGAGGAGGCTCGGCCATGGTGCAGGAAATGGGAGAGAGAAAGAGAGTGGAAATGTGGGTGTATGTGTAGAACCACCTTATTTAATGCATCTTTTCAAAAAAACCCTTCATTACACCCTTTTTACAATTCCTTTTTCTATTAAATGATGAGAGAATGTGATGGGAATTGTGAAGAGGGAGGGAGGGCTGCTATCATGTGGTGGTGGGGCCGGCCATGTGAGTGGGTGAGGATGAGAGGGTGTGTGTGTGGAGCAATGAACACCAAACACCAATACAATATGCACCAAAACCCTTTTATTTTCACAAAATAAGCCTTTTTCTTCAATATTTTCTAAACCGTTTTGGCAAACGATTTCATTTCAAAAACCACATGATAAAATTTTATTTAATGTTTTATGATGCACAAAATTTGTTTCAACTCATTCCAATTTGTAATTTTCCCTAATTAAATATATTAGTGACGGCTTAAAATAATATTAAAATAATTTTTTTTTCAGAAAATTTGAAATTTCACCAGTGGCTCAATAAATACCAAATACTAGCAATTACATATCTAGAATATGTATATTTAATTTTTATAATAAGATATTTGTATTATAACTTTTTACAGAAAACCCCCTTATTTTACCGTTTTTTCGAAATTTCACCGAAACGATTTTCAAAACGTTACAATCTTCCCCCCTTAAAGAAATTAGGTCCCCGAATTTAAATTAAAACTCCCCCTAAATACTAAAGCATCTAAGCAAAACCATTAAGTCGTCGGGGCTCCGAAATCATAAATACATAAAACAAATCGTTGCGCAACGCATGCGCATGAAAAATGAGCATATAACTCAAATCAGAACTCTGTCAAGAATCCCGCAATCATCGGAGTCATGGGAAAGACATCAATACCAAATCCAAAGCAAAACCAATATGATATAACTCAAAACTATAGATGTAAAATATATTCAGGTACTGTCCTCTGACTAGTCCTGCTCAGTACGAAAACACATAGCAATATCATAAAAACGTACTGCTCTATAAGAAAAATCAATTCCAAAATACGCGTATGAATACTACGTGCGTCTTGTGCGCACGGAAATCAAAATCCAAATATGTGCCATACATATGCACAGAAACAACATCTAAGTGCATCGGGTGTGCACGAACATCTGTCGTAGGCAACATGTGTGCCTGACTGCAAAATCAGGTACATCTGACATGCACGAAAAATCTCGATTTAGTGCATCTGGTGTGCACCAAAATCACACTTCAAAACATGCGCCCAACATGCGCGAAAATTCAAATCAGGTGCATCCATCGTGCACGAAATCATGAAATCCAATATCAAGTGCCGAATATACGCAAAATCCAATTAGGTGCACAAGGTGCACAAAACATATATCGAACATCACCATCGAAATAGAAGTCCTGGGCATCTAAATGCACAACATACGTAACACTGCACTGCAAGAATATATGAACTATACCGAGTGCAAAAACCAAATCGTGTGCGTGCATACGCACAAAATCAACTCAAATGTCTAAAACCGTAAAATCACAGACATGTGAAACCAAAGCACGAAAACTATATCAAGGGCAACACTGTGCAAAGATCGTAAATCATCAATCATCAAAATCAAATCATAAGAATAAATCAACCAAAACATCGAAATCAATAATGGCGGAATAGTACCGCTCAAGTGCATCCTCTAAGAATCTCGGGCCAACTGTCGCGGTCACTAGGGGGACGTCTCGTCGATGATCATGAACTCTGGCCTGCTGGTGTGCATAACAATGACCACTCCTGGGTCAAGGTCTTCACTGTGAATTACCAATCTCTCGGTCCATCGGCTCATCGGCCTTGTCAGGTGTGCTAACGGGGATGATCCCATTCTGGCACGTCTCTTGTCATCTCCCGGTCAATCATCGCGACCACTCGTAAGACAGCATATCACTGGCGTCGGCCTCTGGATCTCTGAATGTACGTGACACATCTGATCCTGGGTGCAAGTATCATTGCAGCAGCATCCTGGAAGGAATCCTGCTCACGGTCTCTTCCATGTCTCGTCTCTGCCAACTGTCCGGAAGTCATCGTCCTTTACTATATCTGCGTCTTGCTCTGGAACGACTGCATTCTCATCGCGACTCCTCGGGAAGGTATATCCAAGCACAATGCCTCGTCATGCGCATCGCATCTCTGATGTAGGCGGAGTGGAACGTCGTCTTATCCAGATATTGTACGGACCTCTTTACTCCACTTTCTCAAATGTTGACTGCTTCGGACTCATCTCGTCGTGGCTACATGGACTGTGCTCCAACGGCTATACTCGTATCTGGAGTCTCCCAAGTAATGCATCCCATCGCATAGCATCCGAATGAAGTCGAACCATTCGACCGATTCGTCAAAACCTCATAATCCCCCAAAAGCTCAACATCTTGGGCACAGTTTAATAGTATCGAGTACATACCACAGCATCGGTGGTCCAGCCGTAGAAGGGCAAACCCAAGCCTCACTAATGGCGCCGTAGAACTGCCGCAAACCCGAAGGTTCAAAGGCTTTCACACGGTCATTGAGTCGAGTTAGGGTTTCATTCTTCTAGAGGGACCATAGAATTGCTTGCATGTCTTTCCGACTACTTTAAACTTGGAATAATAGGTTTCTGACATTCGATCGTCTCTGTCGACTCTCAACATCTCCGCGTGAAGTCGTCTCTAGCTGAAATCAATCTATCTGATGATCTTGCATCGGGGTAGGCGAACGAACCACCTGTCCTAGTCATTCATCATCGGGTGACTAGCGACCTTCTATCATCTCTTCGTACTACTCGTCCCGTAATAGCTCCAACATATGGGGCGATATCTCGTCGTTCACAGCAAAACTAATTCGCCCATCTGCACGCTGAACAGTGCCTCGACCATCATGAATAAGTAACACACCAGCGGTCATCAAAATCTGGCTGGCCTCTATCATTGGCTCAATCCTCTAGTGCTAATCTGCACGTCCAAGCATTCTCATACGGCGATCCATCCAACGCTCGTGGCGTAAAACACAATCAAAAGACACCTCTCTACAATCGGGTGTCGTCGGAATCATGCCCTGGTCAGTCCTCGTTCGTGACGAGCTCGTGCTGACCGCAACTCTAGCCGTAGCTCTCCCTGCCCGTAATCGTGGAAGCAAAACCAAACTGGTACCGATGAGGCTAGATCAGGAAGGAATATAATACTGAACAAGGAAATGTACATCCTAAGGCTTCTTAAGTAGAGTGGCGTGTCGTAAATATGCCGCAGAACATACCAACGGTATGTCACTCTACTTTAGTCACCTATTCCATCAACCAAGGATCATCCTACGCTCCGAAGGTAAAACCTAACGCTCTGATACCAACTTTTTCATGTCCCAAAAGATGGAACATGACCGGCACTTAAACTACGAAACGTCTCAAGGCGTTCGTAATCTAAGTAAGCCGAAAACCCAGAAATCCAAACCAAGAAAAGTAGTAGAGTGAAGGAAAACCAATTTAAAACAAGTAGTTTTAATAGCATAAGCCGAATTATGCGTTTTTAAAACATCAAGTATTTTCTGAAAATTTCGGCACAGTCTCCTTTGTAAATACTGGCCCCCAAACGGGATACAACATGAATAGTATACGAAATCAATAAAAAGGAATCCCCAAGCGGGAGCTAGCTCTTCGTCAATCGACGGTCACAACCACATAAGAAATATAATTTACAACGCCAAGGGCGAGGATCAAAACTCAAAAGGAACTCAAAACAACAAGAAAACCATAGAAATACAACGCGCGACTCTAAGGTCGAAAGAATAAACATCACTGGTCTCTATCTCAAATAACTACATGTTTGGTTGATGGAACTTCTAGATACAACAGAATAATCATATACAAGATATATAATGGGGGTACGATACAAGTAAACCCACCTACTAGCAAATCACCCGAAGAAAACTATACCCGCAAAGCCGTAATGAAACCTGTACGGCAATCCTGCAAGAAACTGGGGCACAACGGGGGTGAGTTGCCAACTCATGAATAGAAAAACTTCTACGAAAAGAAATCGCATAAATAACGCAATCTTAGGTCAATGATCATAATATAACCTCAAATATATAACCAGCAACCCATAACAATGGTTAGGGCAAATATCTAACTCAAGTGTAATTCCATGTGCCCGTGTCAGTGTCTCAGGTAGCAATATATCATATGAATGAGGTATGAATGCATGAAAACAGAATACATGTAAATGAAGAAACTGTTTTCATAATTTAGAGAGATTTCCTTTGTATTTTTAAAATGAGGTATCATAATGAAATCAGCATAAAACAGTGCCTAGCATCGGCACAAAACGTAATCCCAATATCTCGATATCTCTGTATCACGGTCTATGTACCTCAATATCACGAAATCTCAATGTCTCAATCACAATATCTAGGGCACCGTCAGTCCAGACCGGCCCCTACCATCCATCTCAAGACCACGACGGTATCCTCTGGATATCCGACGCGTCGGGTAAAATCACCGGTAGGTAGTGCTCCCCTGCCAGGCTCACATCGTCATCATCACGTGCTTCTTGCCACGGGGTACCTTACCGGGTCCACCATGTACCCGAAACGGTTCATCCGTCTCCTCGAATCGGGTCTCAAAATCCATTAGCAAACTCATGGTGGACGACTCATACATCATGGGAAAAATCGCAGTTTTTATTTAAAAAGAGAGAAATCAGTTTATATAAGTTTTGCGATTCCCCCCCCCCTAAATCCAGAAAATTTCATGGAAATCCGAATCCAAATCATCAATAGCATGTAAAACGATGAATATAGGCATAACAATGAATAACAGTATGCATGAAGTGACAAGTAATAACTACAATGTTAAGCTGGCATATAAGGCCGGTACACTAATATCATGTCAACTTACTAACTAACAAGCTAAGTCAAGCAATAATATTTTCTAAGGTGTACGTGACATGGCAATTACCGATGAAGATGTGTGTGAGCCGGCAAGTAAGTGTACGTGGTACATAAGCATCATCGGTAATGGTGCAGGTGTCCTAACAATATGATATCAACATTGTTATAAGAAATTATAATATAAGTATGCGATGCGAAGCGAACCACAATAATAAGCGGGAGATGAATACTAGACGCAACTGTAACTAACCTGTATTAATCTAATATAAGTCCTACAAATGGTGCCTTTTGAAATAACACGAATCATGGGGTTTTGAAAATAGGGGCTACGGTGTTTTTATGAAAAGATACGTCTTTTGAAATATCCGTAGGATCCCTTGGGCTGTCTTTTAAAATACCCATGATTCGTTAGTTTTTGAAATAGGTAAAAATCGAATCTAATCTAACAACTAAACTAAACTAAAGGGCTAAGCTAACAAGCTGGACTATAGGTAAGGAAACCGCCTAACATCTGAGTCGATCCATATACATACCTGTATATATATTAGTCGGTGATCCCGCCTCAATAATATCATATCCGATACCATATCTATAATCAAACATCCCAAGTCAAGAGTGCGGATCAATCATCAAGATATAGCTCGTACGTAAATCCGTCGTATGGCATCCCCAAATCTGGGTACGGGTCAATATCATATTCCTCACACTATTTCTCTGGTATTCTCTTTATCCAAGATCATAGTCTAGGGTACTGACCTTTGTCTAGTACAATACTAATATCATCAATATAGTCGTGATCTGACTACTGATCGACGGTCTCGTACAAACCGATATCACAGCCACAAAACAAAACTCATCGACTCAGCTCAATCCCAAGTATCGTCCTTATATCCGTATGTGAACACATAGTCCAATACCCATGTGAACACAAAACTATAAAGAATCCCATGAGCACATATAAATAGGAATGTATGCAAGTATGTATGTGTGTATGTATGTGTGTATGTGTAGTGCAACACTACCTTAGGGTTCGCAACAATAAGGTTAATCCAACACACCAATATCCATCCTAACATCGTTATTAATCCCAAATAACATATAACAATTGTTGGTGTGTATACGCATCCGTATACACCACCACGGACTGCGGGGGTGCTATACGCCATCCACCCGACTTCTTCCCGTAGATATAAATCTACTCACCCGGTCCTCGCTCGCCGGTGCCGACGTCGCCACGCACTTGTTTGTCGTCTCGAAGTCCACATGGGTACCTACATATCATAACGCACCGTATCGCATTATAATCCGACTCATGACCAAAACGACACACGAAACCCACATAGGTCAAAACATATGGTTGCTTTCACAAATCAACCCAAAAACCCTCGACATCGGCGTACAAACGCCAGACCATCGAGAAAAACACAAATACACTCATTTGCACATTCACGAACACTAATTTTAATATAAAATAGGTTAAAACTCACAGAAACCCCAAATTCACTTTAAAAGCCGTTTTTCCGAAAAACTAGCAAGCAAAAATTCCTGTTTTAGTACAAAACTAGATGTTTTAAACAAAACTAGCGGCCACACTATCCACTAAATATCATAACTAATCCATACAAACCATTTCTAGAATTTAGTCTTATCAATTTGCATAAATTCCAAAATCCTAGTTTGCAAAAATATCAATTTTTAACACTTTTTAAAGCAAAATTCACAATTCAACCATTAAGCTTAGTTTTGCATAACCTAAGATATTAAACCACTCATTATAATGTTAATGATGTCATGAAAAACTAATTGAAATTTTTATCTCACCAAAATACATATATTTTAAAAACCTAGTTTGCAATATATATAATTATTACAAATTTAAATTAACAAATTGCAAACTAGCAACTTGATTAGTTTTAGCATTCTATTAACATGTTAATCTCCATATTAAAAGCATAAACTAATGATAAAACCCTAATTAAATTCAAACCCTTCTCTTAGAATTTCCAAATCTAGAAATTAAACCACAATAATACCTAATTAGGCTAGATTTAGAAAATTTATCAACAATGAAAACATGGGTTGAGATTTATACCTCACAATTTTGTAGATCTACAAGAAACTTAGCCTCCCAAATCTAGCTTCATTGCCCAAGATCCACACTTGATTGGCCAAGGAAATAAAGGGTTAGGAGTTAACTAGGAATTAGTGGTAATTTGGAAGCATTTTAATGGAAATGAGAAGATTTTTGAGCCAAAATGAGGAGGAGGATTTTTTTGGGCTGATCATGGAGGAGGCTCGGCCATGGTGCAGGAAATGGAAGAGAGAAAGAGAGTGGAAATGTGGGTGTATGTGTAGAACCACCTTATTTAATGCATCTTTTCAAAAAAAAACCCTTCATTACACCCTTTTTACAATTCCTTTTTCTATTAAATGATGAGAGAATGTGATGGGAATTGTGAAGAGGGAGGGAGGGCTGTTGTCATGTGGTGGTGGGGCCGGCCATGTGAGTGGGTGAGGATGAGAGGGTGTGTGTGTGGAGCAATGAACACCAAACACCAATACAATATGCTCCAAAACCCTTTTATTTTCACAAAATAAGCCTTTTTCTTCAATATTTTCTAAACCGTTTTGGCAAACGATTTTATTTCAAAAACTACAAGATAAAATTTTATTTAATGTTTTATGATGCCCAAAATTTGTTTCAACTCATTCCAATTTGTAATTTTCCCTAATTAAATATATTAGTGACGGCTTAAAATAATATTAAAATAATTTTTTTTTTAGAAAATTTGAAATTTCACCAGTGGCTCAATAAACACCAAATACTAGCAATTACATATCTAGAATATGTATATTTAATTTTTATAATAAGATATTTGTATTTTGACTTTTTACAGAAAACCCCCTTATTTTACAGTTTTTTCGAAATTTCATCAAAACGATTTTCAAAACGTTACAGCATATAATCTTTCTTGCCTCGAACTCTGCAGTGCGATCTTCAAGAGTTCTGCATGCTCTTCAATGCTCCTCGAGTAGACCAGAATATCTTTAATGACCAATACTAAAACTGGTCCAAGAATGGTGAACAGATTCAGTTCACCAAGTCCATAAATATTGCCGGTGTATTCGTTTCTCCGAAGGGCATCACTAATACTCGTAATGTCCATACCGAGTTCGGAACGCAGTTTTGCAAATATTTTCTGATTTAACTCGGACATGATGTCATCGAACCGCAATCCAACTTCGAGAATACCCTCACGCCACTAAGCTGCTCAACACTTCGCCAATGCGAGGGATCAGGTACTAGTCCATAATACTCACACGGTTTAATTCTCGATAATCAACACACTCCTTCCCTGTGTCATCTTTCTTCTTTACTAGAAGGACTGGAGCTTCCACAGTTAAGTTGCTGCGGTGAAATCAACCCTTCTCAATTAATTCAGCAACCTACTTCCTGACTTCTTCCAACTCCACTGGTGCCATCGGGTAATATGGCCTTTGAGATTGGCGCTGCACCAGGAACAAGTTCAAGTGCGAACTCCACGTCTCGCCTTGGCGGTAAACCTGATATGTCTTCAAACACTTCCATGAAACTCTCAAATAAAGCCGGCGCTTCTTCCTTATCTACTGCCATTGTCGAAAGAATCTTGTTTGTCGGCCTAGCCCTAACTCGACTGGCCTGACAGAACTGCTTCCTCCAGCAAAACAACTTCCGAATGTCCGGGAATCTGGAGAATCACCTTCCCTTCATTACAATCAATATGAGCATAGAAAGTTCCATGAAAATCCATTCCCAAGACGACAACAAACAAGGAAATGCACCAGTATTGAAAATCCTAATGCGGGGAAAAACAAGAACAAGTAAGATACCGAGATGACTTCATCCGAAGTCAAGATATTGAAGAAGATTAAGCACGGTAAACATGATTCAAGGTGGAGATGAAACAATAACTGGTAAGCAATGAAACCGAGTAAAACAAGGTAGTACAACGATCATGGAACAAGGAAGTGAATCAAGACCAGGACTCCAAGTTACTTAAATAGAGTACCGCATTGTAACCATGCTGCAGTTCATGGGCACAATTACATAACTCCACCCAAGTCGCCCAAGTCCTAGAGATAACAAGGAATCAGGTTTTCGAGTCGATATGCAAAGGAAGTTTGCACATCGTAAAAGAAATAATCAGGAAGAACTTGATTCAAAAACGGTAAAACGGCAAGGTGGCATGACATGTTTCCTAAACACGGGTATTCTGATTCGTGTATTGGATACAATACCAAACTATAAAAGAATCAAATCCGATTAACCTATATCCCATGGCTCTGATACCAAAAGAACCATGTCACGCCCCGCTTCCCAGAGTATACTAAGATGGGCACGTGACATAGCCAACCATGCTACCTGTGAATAGGAAAAATCCTTCCACAGTCACATTACGGCTGTAGAGATATCAAGAACAGGAAAGTAACCTAACTATCTAGTACATGTCCATAAGCCAGAGTAAAAGAGTCAAGAAATAACAAGATGCGGAAGACATAAGATACAATAAATGAAACACCTGGAAGTGAAACTACATACCGACAGGAACTTCACCGCTCGTCTAATAGCGGCAATACTCCTGATCAGTCTGCAACAAGGTAGAAGGATCTGGGCCATGCAAAACCCAGACATCAGCACGTCATGTCATCAAGTAATAAAATATAAACAGGGTAACAGGCAATGCAAAATATAAACATGAATGAAAAGTTTGGGTAACATGAATATAAATCAGACAGTACAGGGTAGTGTGCAGTGAGTAAACTAAACTGTTCTATTGGGTTTTCTACTCTAAAATCTTTGAAATCAAGTTGTTGAATTATCGATGTAACTCAATAGTATCCCGTGCATGCCCGGGACCACGGTCTACAGACTCTCGGGCTGAAACCGAGACGTGCCGCTAAGCAGTAAAAGTAGCAGGTACAATCGAGTGATGTCCGCATCATCACTCCGGGGCTGGCCTAGCCCGTAAGACTGATTAGAACAGGTATCGAACTGTTGAGTTACAAGTCAGGTTTCACCATTGATTTTCCCATACCCCCAAGTTATGTATGGCAAGTCAGGTATTCAGTAATCGAGAACTAATGCCAACACAGGATCAGGTAAGGGCAGGTTTTTCTGGATAGACTACAGGAACGGTCCGTGAGGACTACATGTCGGGCTTGTTGGCATTAGACACAAGATCAGGTAACGGATCAAGCCATGGTACATCAGGTCAAGCCAGGTAATGTATAAAGGTGTCATGTCATGTCAGGAGTGTACGGTACCATGTCATATCAAGTAAGCAGTGCATCAGGTCATGTCGGGAGCACAAGATGTCATGTGGGTACTCATAACCAAACTAACATAAACAAGATTATAAATGAACCAGCATGAATACTATCAGAACAATAAACTAGATCAGGTAATATGGTAAGCAAATAGGTACACATTACATTACATCGATGCACAGTCATCATTACTTATCTACAGTATACAAATATAGATGTTAGGATCATGTTAACATGCACTATGTAATCTATAGATGCACCATCCTATATAATAGGTTCAAAAGTTGTAATTAAAACTAAAACCGGTTAGAGAATCGCATGGGTGTCCAACATGGTATAAAACATAAAAGGGTACTGTGTGTAAGTCCACGTTGCCCACCCCGGTGCTTGCGGGGAAGCGGAAATGTTATGAAAAATACGATTTTTACAACACTAGGCAACATGGACTAACCAAAAGAGGGATCTTTGCTAAACAAAACTAACAACAAAGCTAAAGAGAGTTTGCTACTCGGAAAGTGGGTTATACCTATCTCTTCAAGTCCTCTTCTTGCTCCTTGGAGTGAAAGAACGGGTTCTCCTAGTCGCTTCTCTTGCCGATGAAAGATCCACCCGAGGGCTTCAACCTTTGGCTCCAACCTTAAACTAGAAGCAACTAATGTGCTTGGTGTGCTAGATCTAGGACCTTAGAAAGTGTAGAGAGTGTTTTTGAATGGATTATCTCAAGCTCAAATGGTTCTCAACTCATGAGAGGGGAGAGCTAGAAAGAGAGGAAGAGGAGGAGAGAGAATGGAAATGAACAAGTGAGAAGAATAATTCAACCCTTCTCACATATATGTGATTTATGAATAATAGATAATTAGCTAAGATAATTGTCATGGTTAATCAAGAAATGACCATTGTCATTTCACATTAAATGCTTTTGCAAGGATCAAAGAGCATCATTAATATGGAATGATGATGGTCAACTTGTCAACCTAGGTCAACAAGTCAAGTATAGTCAAATGGTCAACAACCCTAACCATGCACAATTATAATTAACTAATTATTAATAAATCATAATTCACACATAAAGATTAGGGTTAAGAAAATGACAATGGTCATCAACCCTAATCAAAGTCCTCTGCCTCTGTCTCAGTCAACTGTGCATACACACCCGTATCCGTGTTCCAAGGAACATGAATACAATGAGATAAAACCAATCCCAAATCATATACTAGGATCCGGCTTAAACCAAAGCCTGCTAGTATAAGCTGTCCGGACACCAAACGTGCACAAGTGCGCGGATGTGAACGAACCCTGTCGCAAAACCATGCGACCTCTACTCATTTTGCCTAAAGGCGAATAACCCTCTGTGTGGGACTCTAAAGACTCGACACTACGCTGGCAGTGTGTTTAACCACAGACCGCAAGCGGCACTAGCTGTACGTAACGGTTTCCAGGTAGATGCCGATAAGAAGACTGACGAGGTAAGCCCATCTGAACTCCTACTGAGCATGTATGTGACAGTCTCCGTACAGTCCGGTCTGTTCGTCTAAGAACATCGCATGGCGGGCCAAGGGGGGCGGTAAACGTCAGTCCCCTAGTAGCGGTACAAGTCGTGCCGGAGTGTAGCCCAGAACACCTGAGATAACACTGGAAACCAACCAGTCTATCTCGCTTTCCCTGGCCAGGGACTTTATGTAATGGCTCTCCTAGACACAGTGCGATATCAACCCCCAATACCGGGAGAGTCGAATCCTGTCTAACCGTCACTGCCTCCAAGTGCTTCGGGACTGCACCCAAAAACTACCTGTTTGTACGACTCCTTTGAGCCGTGGTAGGGTAGTAATCAAAGTACAGTGGGAACACACTCGAGGAGAAGTGACAGTGTCAAGTCAACGGACTAAGCTGTACTCATGTCACCTGGGATCTGATAACTGACGATAGGTAGAATACCAACCAACTGTTCCCGACGAGTCCTGTCCAGTATACTCGTAACCTAACGAGCACCCACATACTATCTCAAGTACGACGTACTGACGGCTGTGGGACAGACCGTCTCCCAAGCTGCGATAAGAAGCGCATACGCTAGTCTACTCCGGAGTATCGATGCCCTGTTTCGATAGTCCTGCGACTAGGGACCTGCATAAGGATGTGCTTGTACATTACCCAGCCCCTATGAGTGTGACTGCTATCACAACGCTGGTAATCAAGCAAAGATCCTAAAGGCTCCACTAATGTGTAAAGGCGATATGCTAAAAGAAACACATACACACATTAAAGTAGAAACAAACCAAGTAGCATACTACCATTTTGAGCAAGAATGTCAATACAAGGTGAATATCCCAAGCTTCCATCAAGTAATATATAATCCAGTATGATACAGTAATGGCCTCCAGGGCATATACACTAACAATCTCCCACTTGCACTAAGGCCATGTACTGGCGTATCGAAGACCTATCATCTCGATCAGCCGCTCGAACTGAGTCTGGGGTAAGGCCTTCGTGAATGGATCAGCAGTGTTATCTTCCGTAGCAACTCTCCGAACCTCGATCTCCTGGTGACCCACGATCTCCCTGATCAGGTGATACCGCCTCAAGATGTGCCTGGACTTCTGATGGGACCTGGGTTCCTTCGCTAAAGCTATAGCTCCGTTGTTGTCGCAATACAGCGGTATTGGATCAACAATGGTAGGAACCACCTGAAGCTCCGTGAGAAACTTCTTTATCCAGACAGCTTCCTTTGCTGCATCTGCAGCAACGATATATTACGCTTCCATCGTCGAGTCAGCAACGGTTTCCTGTTTGGAACTCTTCCAACACACCGCCCCTCCATAGAGGGTAAAGACATAACCCGACATGGACTTGGAATCATCCTTGTCACTCTAGAAGCCGGAGTCAGCAAAGGCCTCGATCTGAAGGTCTTTTCCGCCATACACCAAGAACATCTCCATAGTCCTTCTCAGATACTTGAGAATGTTCTTTACCGCTATCCAGTGCTTCTCCACAGGGTTTGACTAATACCGGCTTACCACACTCAGTGCATAAGCTACATCTGGTCTGGTACACAACATCGCATACTTTATAGAGCCTACCGAAGAAGCGTAGGGTATAATAGACATGCGATCCCTTTCCAAATCAGTCTTGGCAGACATCTCTTTGGAGAGGGTGATCCTGGGACAAGCCGGTAGATTACCGTGCTTGGAATCTTCCATACTGAATCTTTTCAGTATGGTGTCGATGTACCTGGACTGTGAGAGTCCTAATATCCTCTTGGATCTGTCACGGTAGATCCGGATCCCCAGAATGTACGAGTCATCACCCAGGTCTTTCATGGAGAATCTGTGTGACAAGAACCCTTTGACAGATTGTAGCATAGGAATATCATTTCCTATCAAGAGAATGTCATCCACGTATAAAACGAGGAATACAACAGTTCTCGCTACAAATCTACTATAGATGCATGGTTCATCTGGATTTTTGAAAAAGCAAAATTCTTTGACCGTCTCATCAAAACAGATGTTCCAACTCCGCGATGCCTGCTTTAGTCCATAGATGGACTTAAGCAACTAGCTCACCTTTCCGCTGCTCCCACTCTGAATGAAACCCTCTGGCTGATCCATATAGACACACTCCTCTAAATTTCCATTTAGAAAAGCGGTCTTTACGTCCATCTGCCAGATCTCATAATCGTGGAAGGCAGCAATGGCAAGAAGGATCCGAATGGATTTCAGCATAGCCACTGGAGAAAAGGTTTCGTCATAGTCCAAGCCAGGTCTTTGACGGAAACCCTTTGCAACAATTCTAGCTTTATAGGTCTCAACCTGTCCATCTACACCAATCTTCCTTTTGAAGATCCACTTGCATCCTACGGGTTTTATCCCATCTGGAGCAATGTCCAATGTCCATACTTTGTTGGTGTACATGGAATCCATTTCGGTCCGCATTGCATCCAGCCATTTTACCGAGTCAACACTCTGAATGGCCTGCTGGAAGCTAGTAGGCTCATCACTATCAATGATGCAATCCTCTCTATCCCCGTCTATGAGAAAACCGTAGTATCTCTCGGGCGGATGAGACTGCCTACTACTTCTGTGGAGCGGCATAGGAATGTCCTGATCTTTCGAACCCTTTAGTTCTACTAAGCTTTCAATAACAGCTCGTGGTTCTGGAAGTGGGCATGACGAGAAACAAATACCTTTTGTTCCTCTTCGCAATAGAAGAAATATCCCTTGGAGTTCTTTGGATATCCCACAAACTTGTACTATACTGAGTGTGCCTCGAGCTTGTCCGCATGCTGCTTTTTGACAAAAGCTGGACATCCCTATGTCTTAATGTGATTAAGATAGGGTCTTTTCCCACACCACATCTGATATGGTGTAGTAGGCACAGTCTTAGTTGGAACTCGGTTCAAAAGGTATGCAGCTGATTCTAGCGCATATCCCCAGAATGATCGTGTTAACTCAGCGTTACTCATCATGGACCGTACCATATCCAATAGGGTTCGGTTCCGTCTCTCCGATACACCGTTATGTTGCGGAAGTATGGAGGACTAAGCTGAGAGAGAATTCCATTCTCTATTAAGTAATCCAGGAACTCAACACTCAAGTATTCACCACCTCGATCAGATCTCAGTGTCTTGATACTTTTCCCTGTTTGTTTTTCTACTTCATTCTTATATTGCTGGAATTTTCCAAAGGATTCAGATTTATGTTTCGTTAAGAAGACATAACCGTACCTTGAAAAGGCATCCGTAAAAGTAATGAAGTAAGAATAACCGCTTCGTGCATTCGTAGACATTGGACCGCACACGTCGCTGTGTACGAGTCCCAAGAGCTCGCTCGCTCTCACTCCGTATCCAGTGAACGGAGTCTTTGTCATCTTTCCTTTGAGACAGGATTGACAAGTTGCATATGATTGATATTCGAACTGATCCAAATATCCTTCTGTATGTAACTTTGTCAACCTTCTCTCATAGATGTGACCCAGTCTACAATGCCATAAGAAAGTCTGATTTGTTTCCGGAGACTTTCTTTTGTGTGTATTCTGGACATTGAAAATCTGTGGTTGGTTTAATACGTATATACCATTGCTCAATGTACCTGACCCAATCAGAACTTGATTAAGGTGAATGTTTACAACATTACTTACAAACACAAATTCAAAACCTTCTTTAGAAATCAAAGATACAGAAATGATATTACAAGTTGCGTTGGGTACAAAAAAGCAATTACGTAGAACCAAAACATGTCCATCTGACATTCCTAGGTGATAGTCCCCCACGGCCTCAGCATCCATGCTAGCTCCGTTTGCAACTTTGAGAGTCATGTCACCTGCTTTCAAAAACCTACGCTTTCTCAACGCCTGCAAAGAGTTACTGATATGAGATCCTGATCCGGTATCCAATACCCACGACGTAGAGTTTATTGATAGACAGTTTTCAATAACATACACTCCTGAAGCTGAAGACGCAACCTGCTTCAGATCCTGTGTTCTGGCTTTCCAAGCCCTGCAATCTTTCTTCTAGTGTCCACTCTTGTGACAGTAAAAGCATTCTTCCTTATCCACAAGCTTCCCCGCTACCTTTGTTGCTTTTGCCTTTCCCTTCGTATCCACCTTACTAACACCGCTCCTTGGTTTGGCTGGGGTTTTCTTCTTCTTTCCCTTGGCTTTCGCCCTGGACCTAGAAGAGGAAGATCCTCCTACAAACAAAGTGGATGTTTCCCTACCTTTCTGTAGGGTGCCCTCAGCACTCCTCAGCTTGTTAAGGAGTTCTGAAAGTTCAACTTCCTTTTCCTGCAAGTTGAAGTTCAGGATGAACTGGGCGTAAGTGGAAGGAAGGGACTGGAGAATCAAGTCCGTATAGAGCTCATTCTCCAACGTGGTCCCAAGGTCCGCGAGCTCCTCTATGTAGCCAATCATCTTAAGCACGTGTTCCGCTACCGATGATCCGACGGCCAATCTTGCCGAAAATAACTTCTTCGACACTTCGTATCTTGCGATACGAGATTGCTCTCCATACAGTTCTTTTGTATGGAGAAATATGGATTCGAGGTCCATATTCTCGTGCCTCCTCTGATGTTCGTTGTCCATAGAGGCAAGCACGAGGCACTTGGCCTTCGTGCATTCAATCTCCCAAGTCTTACGGATTTCCTTATCCGCGACGCTGGAGGTGGGACCTGGGACAGGGGGAGCCTTGGAGGTAAGAAGATAGCCCAACTTGTCATAAGTGATTGCCATTTTGACATTCCTGAGCCAATCTTTGTAGTTTGGCCCTGTCAGTATGTTTTTATCTAGAAGTAACTTAAGTCCAGTCATGATAAATGGTCGCTGCAATTAGGAGAGAGAGAAGAAACACTTTAGCAAGATGCTCTTGCAAGTTTAGAATGGTTTTTAATTTGTCTAAACAGGATGGCTCCCACTGTCTCTCGAATCCCTCCTCAAACCCTAAAGGAAGAACTAGTCGGGATCAATCTCACCGTACAATACTTGCTTAACCGTTCAGCCAGGCCAGTGTCGGTATTTCAAGGGAGGTTTTCCAATGCTTTCGCGAAGTTCCTTAATTAAGTAACCTTTTTTCCCTGTGGGTGTAGCCCCGCTAACACCTTTCTAGACACCTACTTGGTTTATAGCATTGATCGTTAAGTGAGAAAGTTCCGGAGGAGTAGCATATACTCACAGTAGGATCGGGATCCAAATATCATCGTGTGACAAAACTGAAGAAATCCTACCAGAATCATCACACTCCAAATGGTATGCAGCGCTAGCAAGTTTTTGTTCTTTTGAAACTCCTGATGTAGATTTTTTCCCCATGCTCTTATGACCTTGACTTTGGCCAAAATATCATAAGTCACATGTCAAGTTCTACCCGTCATTCTCCAGGTTAATTTGAGCCCACCCGCACATATCCTTGACTTTGGCCAAAATGGTAGAACGACTTCCAAAAACCAATACATCTATCTATGTTGCACATGAATACCCAATAGCTACCAATCACTATGCCTTGACTTTGGCCAACATACATAGCTTGAATACTTATTGACCATTCATGTGAAACGACGGAGGGCTACGAATGGTTTTGGTGAAACCGTGAACGTAGTGAACTCGATATAATCGAAGGAACGAGATAGCTTTCAAAAGGAGCGGTTCAAGCTCCGCATTTAAAAGTTTGGTTTTGAAAAGAACCGAGTGGTTTTCAAAGTGTTCCAACGACTTTTACTTGGTTTATTTTATTTCTTTCATTAATTCCAATGCGTCCCATCATTTAATCCTACAATTGCAGAAAACAACGAAAATATGACGTACACTTATGCCATCCGCATTCGCCACGGGGTCCCGTCATCACCCGTTAGGTTACTTAACTAACGACAAAGCGGGGCTGGACTAGCGCGGATGCAAAACATAAGCAACGCCTAAATAGATATCATATAAATATATCTAAACATTCATCACATACAATGATAGCCATTCCAGATCACAGATGAATACATTGGATATACTAGGAATCCGCAATTCGTACGAGCCTGTAACGAAGAACGGATTACACGGTCGCGATGAATAGCCAAACCCTACCCTAGACCCCTACTGTTAGTTATATGTATGCCCTAGAGGCCATTACTGTACATTGGATGTATATTGTAGTGGATGCTGGGACATATATAGATAGGACTTTCTTGCTCGACATGATAGTACGCTATCTGGTTGCTGTTTATCTTAACGTGTATACTTTCTGTCTCTCTGTTACATGTTGATAAAGCCCTTAGGATGTGTACTCGACTTTCAGGACTGTGATGCAGATCAAACTAGTGGGGCCTGGATAGTCCATGAGTACATCCTTAAATGTTCCTAGTCGAGGGAATATCGAGACGGGGCATCGATATTCCAGAGTAGACTAGCGTATATCTTCTCGACCCATGCGATGGGCGATGGATGATCCCATATCCATTGGTGTTTGACATCAGAGATGGTATACGGGTGCTCAGTGGAGACTGGGTACACTGAACGGACTCGCCGAGAACTCCCAGATGGTATTATACCTCACGTCAGATGGCAGTTCTCTGTTGACACTGGTACAGCTTAGTCTGTTGACCCGAGATCGTCATAGAGTCTTGTGTGTCTCCCACTGTGCTTTGATTTCCACCCTACCACGGCTCTATTGAGTTGTGCAAACAGGTGGTTTTTGGGTACAGTCCCGATTCACATGGAGGCAATGAGCGATAGGAGGGGATTCGTCTCTCCCGGTATTGGGGGTTGATGTTGTGCTATGCTCGACTGGCCATAACAGGAAATCCCTGGCCAGGGTTGCAGTGATATACTGGTAAGAGTTATCAGTAGTTTCACGATTGTTATGGACCTCACGTCGGCATGACTTATCAAGCTACTGGGGTCTGACGTTTACCACCCCTAGGCGAGATATGCGACATATCAGATGAACAGACCGGACTATACGGTAAGTGTTACTGGTTGGATTCACAGGAGTGTGAGCGGGCTTGCTCGTCGATCTTCTGATCGCTCAATACCCGGGTGGCCGTTACGTTTAGCAGACCGCTTGCGGCTTGTGGAAGTTTGATATGATCATCATCTGCTGCCGGCGTATTGACGAGTCTTTAGAGTCCTACACAGAGGTTTCCTGGCTCAAGCGAAACGAAATAGGAGCGCATATGAGATATGTGCGGGACCGAGAATAATACCAGTATGTGATACTGTATTCGATTCTCGCGATTTGTGACATTGATCGGTTATATGCGATATAGCCGAGTTATCGAATCAAGTGTTGATTCGATAAGATGTTACTAATGATAATAGTCGGTTATGTGCGACATTACCGGATCATTGAATCAAGTGTTGATTTAATGATTTAATGTATAATTATATATTTGATGTATTACTTTGCATTAACTAGTATTGGTTCACTTTAAATGGATTTTCTCACTTGAAATGCACAAGTTGTATATGTGATATACTTTTGTGCACAAGATTGTATCATGTTTGATGATACATGCAAGCTAGGGTTTGTATAAGGAATTGACCATGGTTATATGAATGGTTAGGGTTTCATTTTATTTGCTTATTTATTTATTCATTTATTCTTTATTGAAAGAAATAAAATGGTGGCCAAGTTTGGATTATCTTTGAAGCTTCATGAAGCTTTGAATGGTTGACTATTTTGTTTCTTTTCTTAACCCTAACCATTCACTTTAACCTTAGTTTATTCTCTACATCTAACCATAGTTGACATTATGATAAGAATGATCTATTTTCTATTTTCTAATAATTCTTATCATATTCTTTTCTTCATCTTCTTCATCTTCAACATGAAGAAAAAGCTTGACCATCAATGGTGATTGATGAAAAAGTGTGAGAAATCCAAATATAAAGTCTACCCACTTCCTATTTCTTCATCCTCTACCTCTTGCCAAGTAGTATAGGGTGTTTTCTTCACAAGTTTTCTTGACTTGGTGAAGTTGGAGCTTGATCTAGTGATGCCTCGACGTAGATCATCTTCGGCATCGTCGTCGATGACCTAGCCCGCTTTTTCTCCGATGACGCTGACGCTAGAGCCCAAGATCCGATTTTTAAAGCGAGGAGACTTCATCGCGGAGCCATGGAGGTGGAGAAACGGATCTACAAAGGTTGTATGTTCGTTTACTTTTAGTTAAGATGTTAATTAGTTTCTTTTTCGCCTAAACTTCTAGCCAACGATCCGTATTAGGGTTTCTCGGCACCCGTTAAATTAGAAATTGGCATGGTTGATGCCTTGTGAGACCTCACTAGGGTGCCTAGGAACCTTTCATTGGTATCAGAGCCTAGCTAGAGCCTTAGGCGAAGTCTAGACGGAGTTTGAAGTCCGATCGAACAGAAACCCAAATATTTCCATGCTCTCTGGACATTTTCTGAATTTGTGAATTTTTGAGAATTAAAAATATGCAGAAAACTCAGTAGAAGATTCTAAGAATTACTGTATAAAACGGGGCCCCTGAATCCATAAAAGCGCGGCGGAACCGCGGCATTAGCATGCTAGTGCGGCGGTTCCGCGGCCCTTTTGTCTCCTCTTGCAATAAATTTTGCACAGTAATTCCTAGTTTGCAGTGCTGGTTTTCCTGGGAATTTTTAATATTTTTTCAAAAGTTGAATTTTTTTAATTGTATTGGGGACTCGGTGTTTCGACCGGATTGTCTAATTTTGTCAGTGTGTTTTTCCGGGTATTTTTAGAATATGTTAAAAAGTTCGACCGGATATAAATACCCACTTTTTCCCCTGCTGGGAAATTTCCAATTGTTGGATTTTTCCGTAGTTTAACGACGTTCTAAGTAGTGTAAGTAACGCGATGGTCCCTCTAGAAGACAACAAACCTTAACTCGATTATGTGACCGTCTTGAACTGCCCTTTGAACCTTCGGGTTTGGGGCAGTACGGCGTGCCACATGTGAGGCGTTGGCTTGACCCTTCTACGGCTGGACCGTTGGTACTGAGGCACGAACTGAATGCTGTTAGACTTATTTCATGTGTTGAGCTGTATCGGGAAAACTTGGGTGTTCGATTGCTCGATCGAAAAGTTTAACATTTTCTATTTATCCGGAATGTGATACAATAATTGGAATTCACAATAAGTTATGAGATAACTGAATGAATGTTATAAACATAGCAGTTTAGTCTCACTTGATCGGTTGCCACGGAATTTTGATGTGTTCAAAAGTCCGTCGCAATCACGTAGCGTATGCGGATACTCGCCGGGTAAACTTAATAGACAGCCTCACTCTATAGCCCCGACCAAGTGACTGTAGGAGAACCCCGTCGCCGAAAGCATCCGTTCGGGTGCTCCCGGTAGCGGTGTTCCGCCTTGGTGCACTTCGTCGACGGTATCGGGGGTGCGACCGTCTACTGAAGTTTTCGACGAGCATTCGATCAGGATGTCGGGAATCTTGTTGAATTTCCCGACTTAATATTGAAAAGTGTTTTCGATAATGAGACTAAAATTCGGGGTTTATAACTGTTAGGCATGCGATGTCTAAGAAATTCATTTGGTCAGGTATGCGATGTCTGAGGAGGTTGCGGATTCCAACTGTTGTAGTTTTACACTTTCTTTTCTGTGACCGTAAGTGTAATATGTGATATCACCGGTTTCGTTGCTATATGTCAACGACAATTGGGATGCGCATATTTATTTACGTTGATGACATGTGATGTTATGTGTTGCTGGATATGTTATATTGGATCGTCCTGCTTGAATAGCCTGGGAGTTTTTATGTGAGATGAGTGTTTTTCATTTTCATTCATGTAAATACTTGTATGTAATATTCTTTTATTGGGGCACTTCCAGGTTGCGGAAGATGTCACCGTTGATGTATATTATTTACTTTTCCGCATTAGGATAGACCCAAGGAGGGGAGCACAAGTAACCAGGTTTTAGGGTCCAGAGGGAGACCATCTCGAGGAGTCGAGTCCGGGTCTCCTAACCCTAGAATTGGTAGGGTTGCTTGCCGCTCTCGTAGGGGTCTAGGGGTGTGGGATTGGCTATTCATCACGACCGTGGATTCCGTGTTTTATACTGGCTCATATTGAAAACACGGACGTCCTAGTATATCTAATATTTTATATGATATTTTCTGCTGCGTTATCTGTGATGTGATCATGTGATATTCTGTGATAGATATAGTATATAGTATATATGATATATTATATAGACGTTGCTTATGTTTTACACCGGCGCTAGCCCTGCCTCGCTCTGGCGTTAGTTACCTAACCTAACGGTGCAGACGGTACATCGAGGCGAATGCGGATGGCATAAGCGTACGTTATATTTATCTGTGATGGTTAGGTGGACTTAAATGATGGGATATTCATTAATGAGATTAATGAAAGAAAATAAACCTAATTGATGTTGTGGAATCGAATTTCAAAATAAAAACAGGTAGCTACAGTTCTTGCTTTGCATCGCGGTGTTCCTTGTAGAACATCATGCACCTTATTCGATAGGGAAAGGACCGAGATCCCTTCACCGGGAGTGACTCCTTTAGCAATAACTGGCAGATGCTACAACCCTCGGTTTGTCTTTTGATCGCTTCTATAGTTTCCGCTTTGCACAGTGATATATATGATATATCCTGCACCTCATTCGACCAGGAAAGGGCCGACGATCCCTTCACCGGGAGTGACCCCTTTAGCAAAACTAGAAAAGCTTCAAAAACATTCCATTTAAAAACCATTTGATTCCGCAACGAGATCAAGTTCAAAGTGTTAAAGGTTTTCATAAAAACCAGCCGCAACCCTCCGTCATTTTAGGAAGTAGAGTACTTAGTATTCGTGTTGTGTTTGTTGACCATAGTCAAGACACAGTGTACGGTAGCTAAGTGATGTCTTCCTACACCGCATATGATGCGATTAGTTAGGACGGTCGCGTGACTTTGTTGACCTTAGTTAAGGGTCATGTGGGTGGGTCTAATTAATCACGAAATGATGGGTTGAACTTGACTAGTACTTATGATTTGTTGACCATAGTTAAGGTCATAGGTGCTAGGGGTAAAAATCTTTATCGGGAGTTTCAAGTGTTGAAACTTGCAATGAGATTGCATACCTTCTATGTGATAGTTGGATCCCGATTCCCGCTGCGAGTAATTGTTACTCCTGGGAGAGTTTTGCACTTTACAATTAGCCGATCAAGTAGGTGTCTAGAAAGGTGTCAACGGGGTTACGCCTCTGGGAAAGCGAGGTTTACAGTAATTAGGTCCGTGCGAAAGCACGGGGAACCTCCCTCAAAGTACCGACACTGGCCTGGCTGAAAGATTGGCGAACTTGTAGAGTGTAATTAATCCCGGCTAGTCTTTCCTTTTAAGGTTTGAAGGAAGATTTGATAAAAACAGTGGGAGCCATCCTGATTAGATAAAATAATAACCAATCTATTCTTGCAAGAGCGCACGCTGAGTGTTTTCTTCTCTCTCTCTCCAGGTAGGGACCATATCACGCCTTAATCAAGATAATAATATGGATGAATTGACCGAACACCTTTGTTATACTGAGCTGGGGAAAGTTGGTCCCGCTCCAGCTTATAATTGTTATAAGACAGAGCAGGAAATAGGGAATACCAGAATTCCTATGCCGCCCAAACGAAGAAAGTGCATATGATGCATCTCCTTCGGGTATGTTCATTACAAAGAACTGTTTATCAGTATTCTCTGCATCCTGAGTATTGGATACCGGATCAGGATCCCAGATATGTAATCTGTTACATAGGTCTACAAAAAGGTAGAAAAACTGAGAACGGGTGATAAGTTTCATGAGACAGAAAACGGGGCAAGTGTTGCAGCCAAGTCTGCTGGTCACTGTCACCCTGTATTACCAATACATTGATTCTGAACAAATGCTATTAGATACCGAACCTGATATACAAAATCATATCTATCTCTTTATTAGTAAAGAAATGATATAATTTTGTATTGTTGGATAATGTTTTGAACATTTCCTATATCAAAAGTTGATTGGTTCAGGCACGTTATCTAAAAGCATTGACGTTCTAAATCAAACTACAGTTCCTTGTATACAGAACACACAAAAGAGGAAGAGTTCAGAAATGAACAAATTCTTCTTGAGGTATTGTAGACTAGGTTATATCAATGCGACCCGACTAGCTGAAGTTACATTTAGAAGCATATTTAAATAAGTTTGAATTTACATCTTGTGAAACTTGCCAGTCATGTCACAAAGATATAATGACACCAGCTCTGTTTACTGGAAGCAGAGAAAGAGTTAGTAAACTCTTGGGACTGATACATGATGATGTATGTAAGGTCCCCTGTCTACATATACTAAGACCGGTTCTTTGTACTTCATTACATTCTCTGATAATCTCTCAAGATTCAGTCATATGTTCCTGTTGAAACATGAGTCCGAACCTTTTGAGATATTCACAGAATATAAGTTAGAAGTAGAGAACCAAAATACGGGTATAAGTATTATGTCCTTTGATGAGATCAACGAGGAGAATACTTGTGCATAGAATTCCTGGATTATTCTAAAGGAGAATGAGATTCTCTCTAAGCATTACTCCTCCGAATAACCATAGCACATTGGTGTATCGGGGTGGAGCAATCACACCCTATATGATAAGGTGTGCTCTGTGATGAGTACTACTGAGTTACCTGTTTCCTTTTTGGGAGTTATGCGCTTGAGAAGCTGCATACCTATTGAATAGGGTTCCAATCAAATCAGTTGCCTACAGCTTCATATGTGATATGGAAAGGATAGAGCCCGTGTCTTAAGTTAGTTAAGATTCGGGATTGTCCGGCCTAATGTCAGATGCAAAATCCGGACAAGCTCGAGGCAAGGTCAGTTATGTAGAACTGGAAATGTTCCAGCTATACAAACTGCAGCTGATGATTTGACAGAACCAAAGGATTCAATAGTTCCCGACGAACCTCAGCCTCTCCGCCGATCTAGCAGGGCTCCTCACCTACTTGAGAGATACTTCGGTTTCTCGATGACAGTGGGAGCAAGGATTGCATCATGAGATGATGACCCAACTAGTTTCGAGCAGGCCATCAAGAGTAGGGACTCTTTAAGAATGGCTGGATGCTTAGCGATCTGAGATGGAATCCATATACACCAGCAAAGTATGGACTTTAGATGCTATATCTGAAGGGTTAAATCCCCATCAGGAGCAAGTATATCTTGAGAAGATGACTTGGTGTAGATGGAAAAGTTGAGACTTTCAAAGCTATACTTGTTAAAGGTTTTCGTCATCAACCAGGCACGGAAAATGATGAAACTTTTTCCAGGGACTATACTTAAGTCCATCCAGATCCTACTTGCCATTGCTACATACCATGACTACGATATCTGGTGGTTGGGTGCCATGACTACTTTTCTAAATGATGATTTAGAAGAGAACGTCTATAAGAACACAGCCAGAGGGCTTCGTAAACAGTGGGAGCAGCGGAAACGTGTGCAAGTTGCTTTACATAATGAAGCAGGCATCGCGGAGTTGGAACGTCTGTTTTGATGTGATAGTCAAAGTGTTTGACTTCATCAAAATGGTAGACGAACCTTGTATATACAAAAGGGTAGTAGAGAGTAAGGTGGTCATCTTCGTATTGTACGTAGACAACATACTCTCGATAGGAAAAGCGTTTCCTATAGTACGATCGGTCAATCTCCTGTTATCACAAGCATTCTCCAAATAGGATCAAAGTAATACCTCCTAAATCCTGAGATTTGGACCTATAAGATAGATCTAAAGGGATATTAGGGTTCTCACTAGGTATAGTGAGATTGTATCAATCGATTCTGGGGAGAATCACTGGAAGAGTTCCAGGGTGATAAAGACGACTGAATGTCAGTCACAGGCACTGTCTTTACCCTCAGTAAAGGGACGGTATGTTGGAAGAGTTCCAAGCTAGATACCTTGCAAACTAGACGATAAAGGCTGGTAACATCGCTATTTAAGATACTACCAAAGAGGCAGTTTGGGTGTATATTGTTTCATAAGATGAACTAGGTTCCTACCATTGTGTGACAATGGAACTGTGGCTTTGGCCAAGGAACCCTGGTCCCATCAGTAACCCAGACATATTCTGAGGCAGCATCACCTGATCATGGAGATAGCTGATCTCTAGGGTGATCGAGGTTAGGAGAGTAGACTCAGAGGATAACACGGCGGATCCACTCACGAAGGCCTTTTCCCAAAGAGAGACTTTTAGGGGATGGTTGAGTATTAGATACTACAACCACTGCAACAGATGGCCCTAGTGCAAGTGGGAGATTGTTAGTTATATGTATGCCCTAGAGGCCATTACTGTACATTGGATGTATATTGTAGTGGATGCTGGGACATATATAGATAGGACTTTCTTGCTCGACATGATAGTACGCTATCTGGTTGCTATTTATCTTAACGTGTATACTTTCAGTCTCTCTGTTACATGTTGATAAAGCTCTTAGGATGTGTACTCGACTTACAGGACTGTGATGCAGATCATACTAGTGGGGCCTGGATAGTCCATGAGTACATCCTTCAATGTTCCTAGTCGAGGGAATATCGAGATGGGGCATCGATATTCCAGAGTAGACTAGCGTATATCTTCTCGACCCATGCGATGGGCGATGGATGATCCCATATCCATTGGTGTTTGACATCAGAGATGGTATACGGGTTCTCAGTGGAGACTGGGTACACTGAACGGACTCGCCGAGAACTCCCAGATGGTATTATACCTCACGTCAGATGGCAGTTCTCTGGTGACACTGGTACAGCTTAGTCTGTTGACCCGAGATCGTCATAGAGTCTTGTGTGTCTCCCACTGTGCTTTGATTTCCACCCTACCACGGCTCTACTGAGTTGTGCAAACATGTGGTTTTTGGGTACAGTCCCGATTCACATGGAGGCAATGAGCGATAGGAGGGGATTCGTCTCTCCCGGTATTGGTTGTTGATGTTGTGCTATGCTCGACTGGCCATAACAGGAAATCCCTGACCAGGGTTGCAGTGATATAATGGTAAGAGTTATCAGTAGTTTCACGAATGTTATGGATCTCACGTCGGCATGACTTATTAAGCTACTGGGGTCTGACGTTTACCACCCCTAGGCGAGATATGCGACATATCAGACGAACAGACCGGACTATACGGTAAGTGTTACTGGTTGGATTCACAGGAGTGTGAGCTGGCTTGCTCGTCGATCTTCTGATCGCTCAATACCCGGGTGGCCGTTACGTTTAGAAGACCGCTTGCGGCTTGTGGATGTTTGATATGATCATCATCTGCTGCCGGCGTATTGACGAGTCTTTAGAGTCCTACACAGAGGTTTCCTGGCTCAAGAGAAACGAAATAGGAGCGCATATGAGATATGTGCGGGACCGAGAATAATACCAGTATGTGATACTGTATTCGATTCTCGCGATTTGTGACATTGATCGGTTATATGCGATATAGCCGGGTTATCGAATCAAGTGTTGATTCGATAAGATGTTACTAATGATACTAGTCGGTTATGTACGACATGACCGGATCATTGAATCAAGTGTTGATTTAATGATTTAATGTATAATTATATATTTGATATATTACTTTGCATTAACTAGTATTGGTTCATTTTAAATGGATTTTCTCACTTGAAATGCACAAGTTGTATATGTGATATACTTTTGTGCACAAGATTGTATCATGTTTGATGATACATGCAAGCTAGGGTTTTTGTAAGGAATTGACCATGGTTATATGAATGGTTAGGGTTTCATTTTATTTTCTTATTTATTTATTCATTTATTCTTTATTGAAAGAAATAAAATGGTGGCTAAGTTTGGATTATCTTTGAAGCTTCATGAAGCTTTGATTGGTTGACTATTTTGTTTCTTTCCTTAACCCTAACCATTCACTTTAACCTTAGTTTATTCTCTACATCTAACCATAGTTGACATTATGATAAGAATGATCTATTTTCTATTTTCTAATAATTCTTATCATATTCTTTTCTTCACCTTCTTCATCTTCAACATGAAGAAAAAGCTTGACCATCAATGGTGATTTTTGAAAAAGTGTGAGAAATCCAAATCTAAAGTCTACCCACTTCCTATTTCTTCATCCTCTACCTTTTGCCAAGTATTATAGGGTGTTTCCTTCACAAGTTTTCTTGACTTGGTGAAGTTGGAGCTTGATCTAGCGATGCCTCGACGTAGATCATCTTCGGCATAGTCGTCGATGACCTAGCCCGCTTTTTCTCCGATGAAGCCGACGCTAGAGCCTAAGATCCGATTTGTACAGCGAGGAGTCTTCATCGCGGAGCCATGGAGGTGGAAAAACGGATCTACAAAGGTTGTATGTTCGTTTACTTTTAGTTAAGATGTTAACTAGTTTCTTTTTCGCCTAAACTTCTAGCCAACGATCCGTATTAGGGTTTCTCGGCACCTGTTAAATTTGAAATTGGCATGGTTGATGCCTTGTGAGACCTCACTAGGGTGCCTAGGAACCTTTCACCTACGGGTGCGGCAAACTACCTGCCAAGTATCCGAAGTGAAGCAACCTGCCTCAACAACGTGAGTAGGCCACTCGGCACTTCGAGGTACCTGGTAGTTTGTGCACCCCACCTTGGGTCTATCCTAGGAGTAAAAATAGTAAAAAGAAATTATACAATGACGACTACAACCCCGACCCCGTTGTGCGGCCATATAAATAATATTACATCAATTTACATATTACAAGAATTGAAAGAATAAGAAAACTCTCATCTCACAACCCCCCGGCTATTCATCCGCGACAATCCAACGAATTCATATACACATACCAACAACATTAAAGATCACAGATATGTATAACCCCCTCTAATCGACGTATAGCGATTAGCGGACGTTCAATACATATATCACATCGCAGATATAACCCATTAGCCAAAGTGTAAAGAAGTTCGATCAAAAATACGGATTTGTGACCACCCCAAAAACCAACTTGTTCTCTGGAAAATCTGGGTGGAAACAAACTACATCAAAAATCACAAAACAGTAGCAGAAGAACACTGCAGGAAAAACGACCCACGGCCGAGTCAACTCGGCCGCGGATCCGTGGTGATTTGGTCGACTCGCTGGCTCGTTTTTCTTCTGTGTTCTGTAAAAACCCTGAGCCAATTTTTAAAGTATAATTTATTATTTTTAGAGCAGATTTAAAAATCGGCAGAAACTTAGGCTTTTGAAAAATTGTTTTGCGATTTTTTCCGATCGAAGTTCTAGATACTTTGCTAACTAGTTAGTTTGTGTTTAGCTAGGCTATGATACCACTGTAAGTCCACGTTGCCCACCCCGGTGCTTGCGGGGAGGCGGAAACGTTATGAAAAATCCGATTTTTACAACACTAGGCAACATGAACTAACCAAAAGAGGGATCTTTACTAAACAAAACTAACAACAAATCTAAAGAGAGTTAGCTACTCTGAAAGTGGGTTATACCTAGGTCTTCAAGTCCTTCTCTTCTTGCTCCTTGGAGTGAAAGAAGGGGTTCTACTTGTTGCTTCTCTTGCCGAAGAAAGATCCACCTGAGGGCTGCAACCTTTGGCTCCAACCTCAAACTAGAAGTAACTAAGGTGCTTGGTGTGCTAGACCTAGGACCATAGAAAGAGTAGAGAGTGTTTTTGAAGGGATTATCTCAAGCTCAAATGGTTCTTAACTCATGAGAGGGGAGAGCTAGAGAGAGAGGAAGAGGAGGAGAGAGAATAGAAATGAACAAGTGAGAAGAATAATTCAACCCTTCTCACATATATGTGATTTATGAATAATAGATAATTAGCTAAGATAATTGTCATGGTTAATCAATAAATGACCATTATCATTTCACATTAAATGCTTTTGCAAGGATCAAAGAGCATCTTTCATATGGAATGATGACGGTCAACTTGTCAACCTAGGTCAACAAGTCAAGTATAGTCAAATGGTCAACAACCCTAACCATGCACAATTATAATTAACTAATTATTAATAAATCATAATTCACACATAAATATTAGGGTTAAGAAAATGACAATGGTCATCAACCCTAATCAAAGTCCTCTGCCTCTGTCTCAGTCAACTGTTCATACACACCCGTATCCGTGTTCCGAGGAACATGAATACAATGAGATAAACCAATCCCAAATCATATACTAAGATCCGGCTTAAACCAAAGCCCGCTAGTATAAGCTGTCCGGACACCAAACGTGCACAAGTGCGCGGATGTGAACGAACCCTGTCGCAAAACCATGCGAACTCTACTCATTTTACCTAAAGGCGAATAACCCTCTGTATGGGACTCTAAAGACTCGACACTACGCTGGCAGTGGGTTTAACCATAGACCGCAAGCGGCACTAGCTGTACGTAACGGTCCCCGGGTAGATGCCGATAAGAAGACCGACGAGGTAAACCATCTGAACTCCTACTGGGCCTGTATGTGACAGTCTCCGTACAGTCCGGTCTGTTCGTCTAAGAACATTGCATGGTGGGCCTAGGGGGGCGGTAAACATCAGTCCCCTACTAGCGGTACAAGTCGTGCCGGATTGTAGCCCAGAACACCTGAGATAACACTGGAAACCAACCAGTCTATCTCGCTTGCCCTGGCCAGGGACTTTGTGTAATGGCTCTCCTAGACACAGCGCGATATCAACCCCAATACCGGGAGAGACGAATCCTGTCTAACCGTCACTGCCTCCAAGTGCTTCAGGACTGCACCCAAAAACTACATGTTTGCATGACTCCTTTGAGCCGTGGTAGGGTATTAATCAAAGTACAGTGGGAACACACTCGAGGCAAAGTGACAGTGTCAAGTCAACGGACTAAGATGTACTCATGTCACCTAGGAACTGATAACTGACGATAGGTATAAAACCAACCAACAGTTCCCAACGAGTCCTGTTCAGTGTACTCGTAACCTAACGAGCATCCGCATACTATCTCAAGTATGACGTACTGACGGCTGTGGGACAGACCGTCTCCCAAGATGGGATAAGAAGTGCGTACGCTAGTCTACTCCGGAGTATCGATGCCCTGTTTCGATAGTCCTGCGACTAGGGACCCGCATAAGGATGTGCTTGTAGATTACCCAGCCCAACGAGTGTGACTGCCATCACAACGCTGGTAATCAAGCAAAGATCCAAGGACTCCACTAATGTGTAAAGGCGATATGCTAAAAGAAACACATTCACACAATAAAGCAGAAACAAACCAAGTAGCATACTACCATTTTGAGCAAGAATGTCAATACAAGGTGAATATCCCAAGCTTCCATCAGGTAATATACAATCCAGTATGATACAGTAATGGCCTCCAGGGCATATACACTAACACTGTGGACTATACAATAATTGTTATGTGATTTAATTATGATTGTAGGTACTATGTATGGTAGAACTAAATGCAGCAAGGCATGTTTCATGCGATGAAACTAAATGATATAACGGAACGTCAAACTGTTACAAGAAAATATTAAAGCATTAAATGTAAGCTGTAGGTGTAACATGCAATCAAGGGATATATAGAACTTTAAATAGCAGAAGTAGTAGTTTAAAGTAGTATGCAAGATTAACTTGCCTTATGGATCGCGATGCGGATATGCTGCAACATACAATGTCGGTAAAAGCTGCGATGCGTATACGCGTGCCCGAACTGAACCAGCCAAAGCAAGAAGTGACCCCACTACACGTAGAATGTCTTCTGGGTTGCTCGGATCGTCGGCGACGAGTACGGCTCCGGCAACGATCGAAAACCGAGAAGACAATCGAAAGAGAAGACTAGGAAAAAGGATAGAGGAGGAGAAAGAGAGATATTGCTTCTGGTTGGTGCTCTGGGGTCAGTGGAGTTGACAGGGACGGCCGATGAAGGTTGTAACATTTTAAAAATAATTAAATAAATAAAATTTGTTTAAGTGAATTTTAGGATTTTCGGTAAAGTATAATTTATTTTTCGTAAAACTAAACCGTATTTATTTTTCACTATAAATTAAAAAATATCTATTTTAATTATGTTATTACTAGTAAATGGTGTTTATTTAGCCACTTATAGATTTTTAGTTCAATTAAATATTTTTCCTAAATTAAATATTTTAAATATTAACATAAGCTTTATTTTTAACTAAATTATTGTAAATTACAAATTTGAATGGTTTTAATTTGTAAAAATGAGCCATGGTATATTAGAATCAAGTGTGTAATATGCAAAATCTT